>JAQSUU010000553.1:21358017-22716034 GCA_038087645.1 Saccharum hybrid cultivar R570 | reverse complement strand
TTAATAATATTAGAGCACGTTAAAATATTTAGAGTAACCTCGAAATACTTTAAATCTATGTGAACCAATTACACTAACAGATAGATCATGATCTTAGGATCTTAACAAAGTTGGTTTCACAATTTTTAGATAGATACATAAATTGATATTGAATTTACAAGTTCACAGCATTTCCAGAAAAAGGAAAACTAATTTAATTCACGAGGAAAAAAGAAAGGGCAAAGCGGTCCAGCACAGCCCATGATCGGGTGAGCCGGCCCAACAATGCGGCCTAGGCGGGGACAACCCTGCACGCTAGCGCTTTTGCCAAAGACACCCCTGCTCTTTTGACTAATCGCGCGACATGAAACAACACTATTTAAACATAGCCGCGATTCACATTTAGAACCCTGAAGTTCCTCATCTTCGCAACAAACTAGTCCCTGGGTGGGCGTGCGCAGGGGCCCGACGTGCGAGCGACGGGCGGCACTGCCGCTGCGGCTTTTCTGGCCGGGGAGGGCTTATCAGCGGTCGCGCAAGGGCCGGCGACCTATCCCACCTACGAGCGCACGCAAAGGGGTGGAGGCACGGGGCGCAGCACGCCGCGACATGATTAGCCACGGCGGCGGCCATGGCTGTCCGGATCAAGGTAGTGGTGTGGATGTTCCGGTAAACCAGGGCTACGAATATACAAAACGAAAGGCGGAGAAGCATCAGGGAATTACCACGGACACATACAAGGTGTTAGTTGAGGCAGAGGAAGACCGAGCTGAGCCGGCCACGTGCGCGCAGCGAGGTCGGCAGCGTTCCGGGAATGGCACCACCACATCATGTTGTCGCCGACAAGGTTTCTGGACAAACAGAGATGAGCAACAGCACGAGGGGACCAAGGCGAGCTCATAGGAACAACTAATTGAACCTTTACGGAGGGATAGGGCCTTACCCCCAATCTTGCTCTGTTTCGGCGGCTAGATGACCAGCGGCTCGGAAATTCTGAATTCGTCCTTGCTGGGGCACAGCAAGATCTCGATAGAGGGTGCTTGGCTAGCTAACTTCCTAGACTACCTACTGGCGTGAGAAATCAAACTGGAAGGCTTTGGGTTAGGTGAATTTGAAAGACGGAGGGCCGTGGTCTAATGCATGGCGCAGGCGCGGGAAGGCACCCTAGCAAGATAAGACATTACGGCTTCGACCGATAGCGGCAGCACAAGCACGTGCTCTTAGCTGACGAGACAAGAGAGAGCCTGGCGTGATGCACATGGCCCAGAGTGGCAAGACTCGGACGGACACGTCGGCGTCGGCTAGCGGGGCAAATGATGCAGAGGGGGTATCCCATCGATATTGCTACTGGGCCATCGGCCAGCCACGCGGCAGTGGCATGTGCCCAAGGCTCGACATGGTAGTTGGAACGAAGGGCGGGGCGAGCGTCACGTTGACCCAGTGACGCAGCGGTCGTCATGGCTCGGCTCAGCGTGCGGCGCAGCGGTGGCGAGAGCAAGACTGCGACCAGCCGGGGCCAACCAACGCACGGCCATGGACTGCACGCGGCACCGGCTAGACGTGCGAGTCGGCCAGTGGCAGCGGCCCGACTACGGCTTGAGCCCGACCAAGGCATTTCCGACGCCCGCGGCGCTCGCGAGCATGGCGACCACGGACAGAGGCCGAGCAAGAGGGAATGGTGACGTGCACGACATTCAAAGAGAAGCAAAGTTTGCTAAACATCACGACTAAGGTTCAACTAATCACACTAACCTAAAGCCGATCGTTCCAGCTACCTAGCGAGGTAGTCACCATGATCAGAGAGCAACTAGAGAGGGAGATAGGAGTATGCCAAGGTAGGCTTGTCGCTGGAACGTCGGTTCACGAATAGAGCACCAACCACAAGGTACACAACACGTTCTGACGAATTTGGGCAATTTTTAAGAGGACCCAGTGACATCCAACACAACCATGACCTGCACCATGCTCAAATGCTCACTTTGATGCAACCAATGGTACAAGAGCATGAATTTAGTGCTTAACAATTTTTGTTGGAATTTGAATGCCAAAATAGCATTGTCTTCTACCCATTTCGGACTTAAAAAAATTCAAGGGCTCAGTTGAACTAATAGTCATTTGCTCTTTTGCCTTAATTTTTAAGAGGTCTAAACCTTGTTAATTTCATCTAAGAAATATTTCACGCAATAGTCCATACTTTATACTAATTCATAGAGACAAAACATTTAAGCACTATGTAACTATTTTGCATAAAATAATTCTCCAACAATGGCACTTTTTAAACATAAGCTATATCACACTTTTGTTTATAGAAATTGTTTTTCATGCCAAACAATTAAACAACTTATTCCACTTTTCTTACTAAGATCTCACTAGCATATTTTCTCATAGAATAGACTAACTTATAATCTTCATTTCGTTTTTCTTAACCACAGAAATGAACCATATAAGATTCATGTATCATTTCATGTGTGTTTAAAATTTTAAAACCCGAGAACTTGTTTTGTTAATTTCTTTTAGGCCTTAATCGTGGTGCTAAGTAAGCTCGTAACACCAGGGGTGTTACATGAAGTATGAATGACGTCTTCTCATTTTGTACCCATGTTTTCATTATACATGAATTTAGTGGGAAATGATTGCGTGATTGATAACTCCACTAACAGGTATGTATTCAATTATGTTGTCATCACAAGTGTGTTTATTATGTTTATTCAACTTAGATTTGGATTAAAAAACCAATGTATGCTTCTACACCTCCATACCTTTCAGGCTAGAGTGTCTTCAGACAGGAACACATTGTTTCCTCAACTCTCCACAGTGTGAGCTTCTAGCCTTGGCAATTTGAAGCATGCCCCTATTTTGGGAAAACTTAGTCATGGACTGCAGATCTACTAATTACTAAATCAACGGCAATATTGTATAACTTATTTTTTGTCCAGCAGCCTCCTTCGCTATCGATTGTGGGAGCTCGAGATCCGTATCGGTTTCAGATGGTTCCATGTATAGTAGTGACGATGCCAATATTGAATATGCATCATATTATGTTACAAGAGAAAGAACATGGGGCGTTAGCGATGTTGGGAAGTTTATGGAAGCATCCCAAGGAACTGAAATACTTTACAAATCACTCCAGTTTCAAAATACAACAGATATAGAATTGTTCCAAACAGCAAGGATGTCACCATCATCTTTAAGATACTATGGCATTGGACTTGAGAATGGGAACTATACTGTCACACTTGAATTTGCAGAGGTGGACATCGAAGACTCGCAGACTTGGAAGAGTGTAGGGAGAAGGGTTTTTGATATCTATGTCCAAGTAGGTTCTAATCTAGACTTTTGGGTTGTTTACTTGCTTATTATCATTTGGAAAAGTTTTTTTTAAAAAAATAATTTCATGTTTTGGTAAGGGTGAGCGTAAGGAGCAGAACTTTGACATAAAGAAAGCAGTTGGAGGGAAATCTTACATTGCGGTCGAGAAGCAATATATTGTTCCTGTCACTAGAAACTTCCTTGAGATTCATCTCTTCTGGGCTGGCAAGGGCACTTGTTGCATACCTACTAGAGGCTACTATGGGCCTATGATCTCTGCTTTGAGTGCAACTCCAAGTACTTCCCATAGCTACTAACCATTGTTATTATATTGTTTTGATAATTTTCTTGGTGTAAACTTATAGTTCCTACTGTGACAAAATTGATAACTAAATGAACCAACAATTACACACCTAATATATTATTGAAACATATCAACTTTGAACCTTTCTAAATTCTCATATATACATTCAAATAGAAAAGTGAAAATTCATGATCACATTTTCCTAACAAGGGGATTTTTGTGACAGATTTCAAACCTATATCACATAAAGCGACACAGACAAAGCACATATAGGTGTAACTGTTGGAGTTGTGGTTGGTGAAACAACTTTAGGACTAGTAGTGCTTTCTGGACTCTACATCTGGAGGCAGAAAACAAGGAAATCATCATCGAAGAAACATGGTAAATGATGTGCTAGGCTCACAATGTATTCTTAAATTGGACAAAAAGGTTATGCTCGTAAATTTATATTTTCTTATGCTTGTAGAGCTATACAGAATTGCTGGAAGATCTAATATATTCAGTTACAGCTATGGAGAACTAAGGATGGCTAGTGATAATTTTAATCCCACTAACGTTCTTGGTGAAGGAGGATATGGATCAGTTTATAAGGTTAGTTCATTTGTTGTACACATGAATGTGAATTTGCTATGAAGTTTTCCTCTAAACTTAAGTTTCCCATACTGTAGAGATAAGTTATGCACAACGGAGTCCTCTTTCTTTTTGCAAAGCTGGCTAGGTTGGGTAACACTTATGCCACTCTCTTAATAAAACCAATTTACATACACATTCTCTACCACTTTACTTTTTTGTTACTTTTTGATAGTTCTATTTCTAGTTTCAGCATATGGTTGCCAAAATGAAAGTTAGCAGTATATTCATGTTGTCCATTGTGGTATATGTATGGTAGTGATATGTTTGAAAGTTGTATTCTTGAAAAATGACACTTTTTTGGTAGGCTAAACTGACCGATGGGAGCATGGTGGCAGTAAAACAACTATCTGAAACATCTCGTCAAGGGAAGACGCAATTCATAGCTGAAATAGAAACTATTTCACAAGTGCAACACCGTAATCTCGTGAAGTTGTATGGTTGCTGCCTTGATGGCAAAAATCCGTTGTTGGTTTACGAGTACCTAGAGAATGGAAGTCTTGATAAAGCCTTGTTTGGTAAACCTTCATTAAATTTGATGCAACCTGTAATTCTTGGGGTTCACTATATAACTTATCATTAATTTGCAGGAAGTGGGAGATTGAACCTAGATTGGACAACACGCTTCGAGATATGCTTAGGCATTGCAAGAGGTCTAGCTTATCTGAATGAAGAGTCTAGCATTCGTGTTGTGCATAGGGACATAAAGGCCAGTAATGTCTTACTTGACGCCAATCTAAACCCTAAGATCTCAGATTTTGGGCTCGCCAGACTTTATGATGACAAGAAGACACATGTTAGCACAAAAGTTGCCGGTACTTTGTAAGGACATTTGCATCTTGGCCCCTTTATTTTTACACATCATTTTCATAAATTTATGAGCTAACAACATCATTTTTGCTCTTCTATCAAGTGGTTATCTTGCACCTGAGTATGCCATGAGAGGTCATATGACTGAGAAAGTTGATGTGTTTGCTTTTGGTGTCGTCATATTGGAAACGATAGCTGGAAGGCCAAACTATGATGACAGGCTTGACGAAGACATGGCTTATCTTTTAGAATGGGTAAGGGCACTATAAATTTAGACCAATGAGACAATATTGCATTTTTTTTAATTATGTTAGTTGACTAATTGGAAAAGAACTACATTGAGTTATATGGGGATACAACATTAAAGCTTGTGATTGTTGATAAGATTTTTTCAATAAACACTTGGCCATAGTTTTTACATAACTGAATCATGAGAAAAAGATGGAACGAATAACTAATAAACTGCATATATCATTCTAGTTTTAGTTCGCCAAGGTTTCTATAGCACTCCTCTTGACACACAATATCATTTGTTCAAGAAGAATTCTACTCTAGTGGCCCTCTTCTGAAAGGGGTAACAATTTTAGTTTTGACCACCAATATAAAGAAATGTATGTACCCCCCTCCCAAAATGATAAGCGTATTTTATATAGGAAAAAGTCATACAAAATAGGTTTTAAATCTTCTCTAACAATATATTGTCATTTTCTAAAACATCAATATCATCTCAAAGGCACTTTAAATACAAATCTATTGGTGCAAATTTCATATCCTGATGAATTCATTTATATTTAATTTGATATTAATTATTGGTCAAATTTTGTAAAATTTGACTTCTCTCTATATCAAATAGCTTACCATTGTGGAATAGAGGAAGTATATACTTTGTTTTGGTTTGAAATATATCGAGACACATTTTTCATAAAACTTATATTAGTCAAAGTGTCACTTATTTAAGACCTTAATATCCTAGCGGCCACCTCGCATGATGTTAAAATTTAGCATGGCGGCATACTGGTATGAGTAATGGAATTGCATTTCCGCTTCAAAAAAAAAATTTGTTTGTTTCATTCTTTTACTCTAATAACGCAGCGAATTTGGTTGAACTTACAACAGATTGACTCAAGACTAGACATTTCCTCATCCTTACGCTTTGTGGCTTTCAGGTGTGGCGACTGTACGAGGAGACCATCCTCTGGACGTTGTGGACCCCAGGCTGACGGAATTCGATAGCCGAGAGGTGCTTCATGCCATCCGCGTGGGCCTCCTGTGCATCCAGAGCTCGCCTCGGCAGCGGCCGTCCATGCTTGTTGGAGACGCCGAGGTGCCCGAGGCGGTCACCAAGCCCAGCTACGTCACCGAGTGGCAGTCCAGCTCTGGGCCCAGGGAGGATGCGGAGGCCTGCATGTCTGCATCGCCGTACCTGATGAGCTCCTCCGTCATCGAGGAAGGCCGGTGACAGCACGTACGTCATTGATTTGATCCGATACAAATCATGGCCAGGCCAGGCGGCCTTTGATCGAAAACGGCCCATTAAGTTGTCATCAAGTGAAGGGCTGTTTGCTGTGTTGTGTCCTTGTGGTTCTGGCCTGTGGCGTGTGGGGTGGCTGGGTGCCCTGTGCTTGCTCGAATCTCTCGCTCTTCTTCAGCAACCATCGAACACCAGGCACAGAAATACGACAACGGTTCATTAGGCAGAGGCATGGTGCGAGTTGGGACTAAACCCTACGTGTAGACCTGTACAACAACAATCCGTGAAACGGTTTCCTATTTTTTGAAATTAAAATCTACACCATTCTATGTTATAGTCTTGGATGATTTGAATTAGACAGCACGTGTGTCAGTCCAAAGCTAATTTTGAAAAAAAGAAACATAGATAGTTGATGATGTGCACTCGCGTGACGTACGTCTGAGGCCACTTGCAACGCGAGGAACCGTACTGTCTCTCCAACTGCACGCAAGTAGGCAACCATGCATAGCATAAATCGAGCAACGTGAGACAGAACAAGTTGGGCCACTGGTGGGCATCCGGGAATCGAAACGATGGTTGGTTACTGCCTACTGGTACATGTCATCTGTACTTGCAAAATGCAGTTAACTTGGAACGAGAGGCCCACGTATGCCCGCGTGAATCCTCCAGGGTCAATTACATTTTGCATGGCAATATGGCATGCATGCCTGTACGGGGGTTTGGAGCCGGATCCACTGACAGCCCGCTTCGTTCTGACGCAAGCTGTTGCTTAATCACACTGTTCATCGCTGACGCTGTAGATAATTACTCTACCAAGGACGATGATCATCAATAATTTAAATGCTCATCGATCTCTGACATTGGAAGCCCAAATTAAAGTCAAGAGGACCTCCTTCCCACGATCCCACTTGTATTAGATACGTTGCTTCTTGCTTGCTGCGCCCTACACCTACATGCATCGATCGAGCGAGCGAACGAGCATAAAGGCCCTCTACGTTGTGCACTGACGCCAGAACTCAGCCTTCCATTCCTGAAGGCTTCCTCACAAGGGCGACGGCGACGGCCAAGCTAATTAGAGAGCAGACGACAGATGGAGAAGATGATGAGCTCAGAACATAAATGGACCTCTTGCGTCCGTTGTGCTGTGCTATCCATGCTGCTGCTGCTGCTTCTTCTAGTCGCATCGGCCGGAGCTCAGCAAGCACCAACCACCAGGACAGATCCTACTGAAGGTCTATTTCATTTTCATCTTCGTTGCGGCAGGGCTTGCATTGTTTGTTTCTTCTTCTTTTAAACAATCGGCAGGTTTCCTGCCTGTTTTTTTTTCATGCTTCTTCTCCGAGCTAGTTGTTCCTTCCTAATCAGCTCAAGTATTAAGTATTACTTCCTCCATTCCAAAGTACAAGATGTTTTGCCTTTTCTACATATATAGATTTTATTATACACTTAGATATATGTCATGTTTAGATACATAATAAAAACAAACGTCTTATAATTTAGAACCCAGGGAGTACTATATATTTTTGTCATGTCAAACGGTCATCACACGGCTGAGGCCCGGGGCGATAAACATATATGTAGGTTGCCTTTTGTTGCCAATGCAACCTATATATTCAAGCCTCTTTTTTCTTTAACTAAAAATAAAGTAGGGGGCATTCATGTTTGCAGCGCGCGCGTTGAAGGCGATGTTCGCCAAGCTCCGGCTCCAGCAGACGGCGTTGACAGGATGGAACATAAACGACGACCTCTGCACCGGCTCTGCCACCAACAGCACCGACATCGACAGCGACCCAAACGGCCTGGCCATCAGGTGTGACTGCACCGACCAGAACAATACCGTGTGCCACATCACCAAGCTGTAAGTCTCCCCCGCTCTTGTCCTTGTGCGTCTGTTTATCCCTGCAAATTGCCTACTCCATTTCTAAATAAATGAATTCCTAAAGTTATGCTATTTTCTATAAATTCAGTTAAATATAAAAAAGTTTGACTTAAGATAACTCTAGAAATCCATTGGAAAGATTTGACGATGCTCCATGAGTCCATGACCTGCACCTGGTGGTGTTTGTCTGAGGAAAATCGAAATAGTGAGGCTGCCAGCTGATGGATGGGTGCTTCACTCTTGTTGCTGCAGGAAAATGTTCCAATTGGATGTGGTTGGTCATATACCAGAGGAGCTGAGGAACCTGACGCACTTGACCTACTTGTATGAACTCTACTCAACCATCGTCTAGCCACTTCCCACTGTATATATTCTGCCACAAGAGGCAAGAGACCTCTCCATTTAATAACTAATACCATCAGAAGCACATAAGTAATAGTCCATTGTTATACTACCTATAAGCTCAAACTCACTTTGAATAATACCTACTGAGCCAATTAATTTATTTTCGTTGGTATATGATGATCTGTTATGTTTGTTTCAGGAATTTACAACAAAATTACTTAACAGGGCCGATACCATCGTTCCTTGGGGACTTGACTGCTTTGCAGTACATGTGAGATTTAGAACCTCACATTACTCTGACCCATAGCATGTTTTGGGTGTGACATCGAAACTAAAACTTTCTCCCTTCAAAATACAAGGTCTCTTTGTGGCAATGCATTATCGGGAACTGTTCCAAAGGAGCTTGGAAACCTTGTGAACCTCAATAGACTGTAAGCAAAAAATGTATTTCACAGTGTCATGGTGTTTTTTTTTATTTTTTTTATTAAAGATCTCTACTAAACTCTGAACTAGAAAAAATATAATCACAATTTAACTTTTGTACATTCATGTGCCTCAAAATTTAGTCATCAAATGTTTAATCATAGCAGTAAATGAAAAACAGCAAGTTGAGAATCCATTTGACTGATCCCAAGTTTATATTATTCAAGAGAAACAAAATCACATCTTTGCATTCGATTGATCCCAACTTTATACTATTCAAGAGAAACAAAATCTTCACTCCGTCTACATGTTAACTTGTGTTGGGAAAGTAGATGTGGTGCAAGTGCAATTCATTCTTCTTTTTTTGCGAGAAGTATTCATTCTTCCAAGATGAGGAACTTCTAATAACAGATTTTGTGCTACTAACTTTATTTTTCCCTGTATGTGGGATTTCAGGTGTTTAGCCACGAACAACTTAAATGGCTCCCTTCCTTCTGAATTGGGGAACCTAAGTAATCTTGAGAGACTGTGCGTATTTTGACTAATTTTGGGCGCCCTGTTCTCCATACCTTTTTATTTTTTATTGGATGATTATGCTCCATGTTTAATGTGTTCTATTTTTTAATTTCATACTTGCAGGTATATTGACAGTGCCGGCTTAAGTGGTTCTATACCATCATCATTTTCTAAGCTTACAAGAATGAAAGAATTGTATGCCTACAAACCATACATATTTTGTTGACATTGTTTTTCGATGTTACTCAATCTTATCTATTATTCCTCTTTGTGTTCAGCCGCGCGTCAGATAACGATTTTACTGGGCGAATACCAGATTACATTGGACGCTGGAGTAACTTATCAGATCTGTAAGACTTTATTAATATTGTGATAATTATTTTCTAACTGGAAATAGTAAATGGAATTTAATTTGGACACATTGTTGCAACTGGTATTTTTACAAATTAATAGCCTTAGCAATTTATGAAATTCTTCAGCCTTCCTAATCTATATCTTTTTTTGAAACAAATTATACTCTGAGCTACATAAATATTTTCATTATTTTTTAAAGAAAAGAAGTGCCATCTTGTGTCTATACTAAGGTAGTAGCTCAGTCTAATTTTGTAAACAATGAAAACTAGTAACATGCATTATAATTTTGCAGGCGGTTCCAAGGCAATTCTTTTCAAGGTCCAATTCCAACCTCTCTGTCTAATCTCGTCCAACTGACAAGCTTGTAAGTGACTTCAGATGACGAAAGTAGCTAAGTATAAGAGTTGTAGAATGGGAGAATGAATTACTTGTTCCATTGTGCAGGCGAATTGGTGACATAGTAAATGGAAGTTCTTCACTGACATTCATTAGTAACATGACATCTTTGAGTACCTTGTATGCATAACTTGTCATCCCCTAATTGACCCAAACTACTTCTTGGTATTCAATGTAGTGAAATCAAGTTGTTAAGTCCTAAAAGTTTTGAGATGTTTCATTGCAGAATTTTGAGGAATTGTAGGATATCTGATAGTCTGGCATCAGTAAACTTTTCAAATCTTGCAAAGTTAAACACACTGTAAGGAATTTGTTTCTTCAAACTCTAGTTAAGTGTATTTTTGTATAATATGGTTTAATGAACTGTTATGGATTATACAATGTTTGTTCATTCCTTTTCATCCTGTGCTCATTCTATTTCCTATCACAGGGATTTGAGTTTTAATAATATCACAGGTGAAGTACCACAAGATCTGGTGAATCTGAATTTTCTCAAGTTCTTGTATGATTCTTATTGCTTCCCAATACTTGTTTCTACGTTCTAGGAATCAGTTATTTGCTAATGCTAGCAAATTTGTTCAATCCAGATTTCTCGGGAATAATAGCCTTTCAGGAAGCCTTCCAAGATCCATAGGACCTTCTGTTGCAAACTTGTATGTCATTGTGGTTCAATTTTATTTGTGAGATAAAAGTGGGATGCTATTTATATATATATATATATATATATATATATATATATATATATATATATATATATATATATATATATATATATATATATATATATATATATATATATATATATATATATATATATATATATGTAACCTTTCCCCTTTCTCTTCCATCTAGAGATTTTTCTTACAACCAGCTCTCAGGAAGCTTTCCTTCTTGGGCTACCCAAAAGTTGCAGTTGTAAGTGATTGACTTATATAACTTCATTGTTATTGTTATCTTTTAATGATAATTCAGCCCAGCATGGATATTAGGCTTATAGTATACACATTTGTTAAGTTACCATTTTGAAATTTGATGCGTCTAAAAAACCTTCCTTTGCTGCATATAGCTTATGTTTCCTTAGGGTACACCTATGCTTCAAAATCATTGAAGAAGTAGAAACGCTCAACCTTAGTTTATTTGTCCCAAATTTGGTGCACATTATTTTTTTGCTAGTAATAAACCGTTCAATATGACACCGAAGTATAAGCAATGGCTTCTAATGTTTTTTCAATGTTTATTCTAATAGGAATTTGGTGGCAAACAATTTTGTGATCAATAAATCCAATGATAGGTAAGTTCATTTTCTAATAGCTCCTCAAACGCATCTATTTGTCCTCAGAGCTCATGTTTTGATTCAAAATGTCAATGTTTTGCAACCACAGTGTCTTACCTTTTGGGCTGGAGTGCCTACAAAGAAATACACCCTGTTTTCTTGACTCTCCACAGTGTGAGTTCCCACTACAATTTAAAGCATGAGCCTACTAGATGGACATTAGAAAAAATTACCAAACTAATACCGATGTTAAATAATTTAATCTATGCAGCTTCCTCCCTTGCTGTGGATTGTGGGAGTGGAGGATCTACATCTACCTTTGATCACTTGGAGTATCAGCCTGATAATGCCAATATTGGAGCAGCATCCTATTATGTTACAAGAATAGGAGCACAGACATGGGGTCTTAGTAATGTCGGGAACTTCATGGGTGCACCAAATAATTACATAATCTACAACACAAGTCAGTTTAATAATACTCAAGATTCAAAACTATTTCAAACAGCAAGGATGTCGCCATCGTCTTTAAGGTACTATGGCGTTGGACTTGAGAATGGAAACTATATTATCACACTTCAATTTGCAGAGTTTGACTTTGAAGACACACCAACTTGGAAGAGTTTAGGTAGAAGGGTTTTTGATATTTATCTCCAGGCAGGTTCTACTCATGCTCATCATCTACACCTTTTGATTTTAACCTATGAATTGGCCATGATCTTTTCTCTTGGTACCGATGTAGGGTGAGCTTAAGGAGCAGAACTTTGATATAAGGAAGGCAGCAGGCGGGAAATCTTTTTTTGCTATTCAGAAGCAATATATTATTCCTGTCACTAGAAACTTCCTTGAGATTCATCTCTTTTGGGCTGGCAAGGGCACTTGTTGTATCCCTAGTGAAGGCTACTATGGGCCTGCAATATCAGCTTTGAGTGCTACTCTAAGTAATTCCCTTAGCTTCAAATCAAAGTTTTAATATTTTTCTTGGGGATCAACAAATGCATATAGAGTTTCTACTATCAGAAGTGATGATCTAAAAATGAGTGAAAATTCAGAAACACCTAACATATAAGCCAAATATCATTTATAATAATTTTATGTAAGATAATATATTTAATGGATCGGATGGGTTTTTGACAAATTTCTCTCATACAGTTGCACCGAAGAAAGGTAGTAAAATAGGTGAAATTGTTGGAGTCGTGGTTGGTGCAATAGTTTTAGGACTAGTACTTGTTGGACTCTTTTTGTGGAGGTACAAATCAAGAAAGGTAACATCAGAGCAACAAGGTAAATGATATGCTAAGCTGATATAACTCTAAAGCCACTAAAGGCCGCACTAACAAGCTTATAATCTGTCATGTTTGTAGAGCTATACAATATTGTCGGAAAACCTAATGTATTCAGTTACACTTATAGTGAACTGAGGACTGCAGTTGAAAATTTTACTTCCAGTAACCTTCTTGGTGAAGGAGGATATGGATCAGTTTATAAGGTTAGTTCATCTATACTACACATAGACATCAATTTATTATAATTTTTTGACAACATAGATAAGCACAATATATTTTCATTATGTAAAATATTGGCTAGACTTTTTCAGTTCCACTCTGGTTTGGTTTATGTCAATTCCTTATTTTTTTCCATTACATGGTGTTGTTTTATAATGTGGTGCCTAAACTCACCTTCTTAAAACAATGTCACTTTCTGATAGGGTAAATTAACTGACGGCAGCTTGGTGGCAGTGAAACAACTATCTGAAACATCTCGCCAAGGGAAGAGGCAATTCATAGCTGAAGTGGAAACTATTTCCCAAGTGCAACACCGTAATCTTGTCAAGTTGTATGGTTGCTGCCTTGAGGGAAATAAACCACTATTAGTTTATGAATACATGGAGAATGGAAGTCTTGATAAAGCATTGTTTGGTACCAACTATTTCATTCAATTTTATGTGACTGTGGCTAGTCCATTATTGTTATATAAATAAATATTCATTGGCAGGAAGTGAAAGATTGAACCTAGATTGGTTAACACGCTATGAAATATGTTTGGGCATTGCAAGAGGCCTAGCTTATCTCCATGAAGATTCTAGCATCCGTGTTGTGCATAGAGACATAAAGGCAAGCAATGTCTTACTTGATGCTAATCTCAACCCTAAGATCTCAGATTTTGGGCTTGCCAAACTCTATGATGACAAAAGGACTCATGTCAGCACGAAAGTTGCTGGTACATTGTAAGCACATACCTCTTGTGTCCCTACCCCCTTATGTCTAGCCATTACTTTCACTAATTTGCAAGCTAATGGTTGTCCTTTTTCTCTTACATTCCATGAAGTGGCTATCTTGCTCCTGAGTATGCTATGAGAGGTCATATGACTGAGAAAGTTGATGTCTTTGCTTTTGGTGTGGTCATGTTGGAGACTGTAGCTGGAAGGCCAAACTACGATGACAAGCTTGAAGAAGACATGGCTTATCTTTTAGAATGGGTAAGCTCATTACGAGATTTAGATCTAAGTCTTGCACTCTTTCTTCTCTGATTTGGAAAAATCTAGGGAAAAGCTATCCAGCAACCGTGTGTTTTTGTTCCCTGTGCTCACACGATTTTGATGGCCGTCAGATCTTGTTTTCGCTGTGATCTCATCCGTCCGATAGTTTTGGGCTTTTGAACTATTCTGTTTTTTCTCTGTTTGAAGGAGGCCCACACACAGGTCTGCTTTTGATCTTTTTGGAAACCGCACCCATTTTCTTATCTGTCGCAGCAGCTTACGGGAGGGGAGGGGAGGAGTCTCGATGCCGCAGCTGTTTATGTTTTTTTTTGTTGTTTTTTTGTCTCCTAATTTACAATTGCATTTGTCACTTAACAAATTATTTTTTTGCTACTCAGATTCACCAAAGAAGCTTGTTGTCTTTTTTTTTCACGTGTGTTCATATGTCTTTTTTTTTGTTTTTTACATAATTTAACCCCAATTGGCTTTTTTTTGTTGTTAGGTTTTTTATTTTTTGTTTTTTTTTGTAATTTCCCCCTTTTTTTACTTTGGCCTCTAGTTGCTAGTTTTTTTTGTTTTGTTTGTTTTTGTTTTTTTTGTCTCCTTGCAACTGCATTTGTCACGTAACAAATAATTTTTTTGCTACTCAGATTTACCAAAGAAGCTTGTTGTCTCTGTTTTTTTTTCACGTGTGTTCATATGTCTGGAGCATAGGCCCAAAATCACTCGTACAACCTGGAACAACATCGGGCCTAACGAAAACCAAGCCTCCGAGTCCAACCTGGAACAACCTGGCCAACCGGCACACAAATACAACATGACTGCGAAATTCAGAAATCGTCAGATTAAAATCCGATGGACCAAAATTTGCGTGTTGGATGCTGTAGAAACACACGATTCAAGTTATGCGGGGCGTCGGCTGTTTCACGTGTCGTCCACACAAGGTTGTTGGCGGACTATTAAATAACCGAACGACCGGTAGATACTGTCGAGGACAAAACCAGATATATACTATATGTGAAATAAAGAGGTCAAATCTCACATATAGCTGCAGATAAGTGTAATATCAAAAGATAAATGCTTATTAAACATAACGCAATAGTATAACATATAACCTTAGAGAACAACACAGCAGAAAGACAACTCTAAATACCGGGTGTAACCTTCACTCCAGGATCAAACTGACTGGTTGATCACAAGCCTAACAATTCCAGAATCTAGCAGTCTGGTACCCTTCCTGTGATGTGGGGGAAATAGCAAGAGTGCGTCCATGTCGAACTCAACAAGCATAACACGGGGTTCATAAGGTTCAAAAGGCATGATACGGGTTTAACTGCATGTAGCTTTTAGTTGGCAAAGTTTTAGCATATGAGTAGCACCAAAATGTCTTTAATCTCAGAATAAACATATGATCAGGTAATATGAAGAATGGATAGCAAAAACATAAGCATATTATAGTTCAATAGTGATCATCTATTCCATAAGGGTCCAAGGCCGCTCGTGACCGTGAGCACGGCTGATATACCAGTTTTACACTCTGCAGAGGTTGTACACTTTCACTGTGAGTCGTGATCCCCATAAGCCCGAGGTTTGCAAGGTCTTAATGGGCAGACATGTTTCACTATGAAGTCTTTCTAAGGTTCGTCTAACAAGTTAGGACCGCTAGGTTTCTGTAACCTGCGAATGTAGAGCTCCCCTTCCGTATGGCACAATGACGCGCAACCTATACACATAAGGACAGAAGCCGCACTACACCCAACCCGAGAAACACTCATTTTGCTCCCTTTCGGGTAACCTCTAACAAGCTAGAAAATATTCTCTTATATGACTAAAGCCAGAGCCATGTAGCCCTCACAGCTGTACTGTAAGTCCCGGATATTCGCTTACAGATAAGTCCTTACGGAGAGGGATTTAGAGAAAACTCTAGCCCTCTTGTTCCCTGTTGCTAAAAATCATCTTTTAGTGTTATTGCATATATCATTAATCAAATTACAAGATCATTGTTTATGTGAGCACTAGCAATAGCTACCCAATGCAAAACCATAGGCGACAAGGTACAAGATCAATTTCTAAGGCATCCTTAACAAGGAGACACATGCATAGTGATTTAAGTGCTTTAAAAGTGATTAGGTAACAAGGATGATCCCATGCTATACTTGCCTTAACTTGCTTTTTCCCCAAAGCAATACGCTCGAAAGCCTTTAGTATTCAACTTTCAATCTTCTGCTTCCAATTCTCAGCTTCTAGTCTTCAGAGAATAGCTTCTTAATCACCACGTAAACCTCACCGATTGACTGAATCATATAGCACCACACAAGCATCCATACAATCATACACGAAGTAAACAATAGATCTATATTAGAACAGTACACCAATCATATAAAAATAAGTAAAAGAGTTTGAAACACGATTCTACGTATCGCTACGAACACAAAGTCGTGAAAAGCACGCTAATCGGAGCTATAGTTGAAAAGATACAACTACTGATAGATTTACCCATAAAACTATTAGCTTCATGTATCTTAATGGTATAAAAACATATATAAGATATTTTATAGAGATTATAATTTAAGTCAAATTTAGATTCGAATTATAGAACTAAAGTAAAACAAATCATATTTTATTTACAAAACCCAGTTGCATAATTGTTATTTAAGATATGATTCAAACCATGAAATTCCAATATTAGTGACATGATAAACACTATTACAAATGCGTAGATCTCGTTGCTATGAATCTAACGCAACTTGAATGGCTCAAAACGGAGTTGAAACGTAGAAAATATGAAATAAACAAGATTTCCTCTATTAAAATAATAGAGTAAATCTAATCACGAATTTTAAAAGTTGAAAACCTACTTAACAGTAGTATTAACATGTAGATTATGAAATTACGAACCTAACGCAAGTTGAACGGATCAAATCGGAGTTAAAACGGAGAAGTTATGGCTAAAACAAAATCAATGGCAATTCTATAAATAGCTGAAAACGTAATTTATTCTTAACCGAAACAAAATACGCTTTCAAATGAAGAAAACAAAATCTGTAAACATGTTTTGGACTACGGGTTTATTCTCCAAGAATACAGGGACGGCGGCGGACTTACTTGTTGCCGAGGAGAGTATGGCCGGGCTAGGCAGCGCGGCGGCGACGGCGACGGCGAGAGCGACGACGACGGCGACGACGAGAGAAAGAGGAGAAAAATATAATTTACTACACGAGAGATTTCCCAAACTAGGGGCTCCTCTTATAGTAGTTTTGGTGTGCTTTGCCCAAGGGATATGTCCATACTTATTGGGAGAAAACTCCTCGTCTTCACATCAACTAGCAATATGGTACTAATTGATGTTGCACCCTCCGTCTTTACTAATAGGCCTAATTAATTATTAAAGCTCATTAGTAAACAAATGTATGGGCCTTTGAGATTTATTAAGATTATTGCACATGGACTTTGAGCGTTGGGGAAAATGAGAGATTTATTATTTTCAGAATTAATTATTTTCATGGATAAAATAATTTTAGAAAAGTCTAGAATTATTATTTAAGCCGCGAAAAATACTCCGAAAGCTCCGAAAATTCGGGGAAATTTTCCCGAGACATTATGGAACATGAGAAACCCAAATAAAGTATTTGGAGCTCATGATAAGATATTTTGGAGCATCTAAAAATTAGATTATGCTCACAGATAAGTGAAAACAAGCTACAGAAAAGTCAGAAAAATTCTCGAGAAGTTTGTAGAGGTTGATTGACGGATGAGAAACAAGGAATTTGATTGTAGAAAAATGATATATGTATATCAGAGAAGGAAAATCGATCTAAACGCATTTTGAAAGAACAACTTGAATTCATTTTGATCTTTGGTCAAAACCAAGCAATACAAAATATAAATGCATCAGCATGTATGCACAACAATGTTGCTACACCTTATGATAAATTTTAATTTAGTGAAAAATATTATTTCCCTATGTTTTCATGAGCAAAAAAAAATTCAAAATTAACTCATTTTAGCTCTATTTCCAAATAAGCAAATTTTAGCGTGTTACATATACTCCCAAAATCTGTACTCATATTTATGGTTTGGATTTAAATATTAAAGTTGGCATGCCAAAGGAATTTCGCACAATGGCAGTCAAAGAAAGGTGTTTGATTGTTTCCATCTTGCTACAAGAACAAGTTTTGCAACAATTACAATTTATCCTAGCTAGATTATTTTCAGTTATAATTAATTAACGACCACTTTTTCAGATACCACATAAATCCTAATCTTTAGAGGTAATTTCATATACCATTTTTTTTTCCTATAACCCTAATCCAATCTAACAAGATGGCTGTACATCGACTTTACTGTAAAAGACCTCTTTTCATGTAAGCCCCAGATGAAAGCATCCCTATCCACCCGAAGATTAATATGTGCAACCTTTGTTGCAACTAGGCTATACCACTCTGTTAGTTTATCCCTTACCAAAGCTCTTCTAAAGGAGATATTCAGCGTGGGGTGAACCAACGACTTTCACCACTATTGCTTGTTTTCATCACATAATATTAAACAAAGGAACTAGGATTTCAACACCCCAGTTGAGTATTAAACAAAGGAACTAGGATTCCAACACCCCAGTTTAAACAAAGCTCTTCTAAAGGAGATATTCGGTGGGGTTGAACCAGCTACGACTTTCACCACTATTGCTTTTTAAGTGCCTAACAAAATATCTTCCTAGAAAATTGATGAGTTCCACCTAAAAAGTTAAAAACTCCCCAGTTTTAAGAATGGGTCGTTCACCCTGATGAGACCCGACCAAATATCTTCCTAGAAAATTGATGAGTTCCACTTAAAAGTTAAAAACTCCTCAGTTTTAAAAGAATGGGTCTTTCACCCCGATGAGACCCAACCAAAAATGTCAGTCCCTAGCTCTTTTGTTTACTTGACTTAAAGTTTTGGTCGTGAGCTGTTTATTCTATAGTAAGTGTTGCCAACTCCCTCTTCATTACACAACGTAAATAACCACTTACTCAGGAGACATTTATTTGGTATGCCAAGATTTTGGGACCCTAGTCCAACTTATTTTGGTTGACAAATGATATTCCATTTTACCAAATGATATTTCTTTTTTTTTGTTGATCATAATGCTAATAGAACCTTGACACAAAATACTCTATTTTTAAGTACTCCCGTTATTAGAACCTAAAAGAGAGCTTGAACATTCGTAAACTAGACACAACATAATTAATCATCACTAATCTACCACTGACAAATAGGTATTTACTCTTCCAATCGTTTAAAGCGTTTCTCAATTCTCTCTTCAATAATTTTCCTGTCTTTATATTATTTAATTTCCTATAGTGCATAGGAATTTCACATACCTTGGATAATTTGCATTATATTGCCTCACAACAATCATGTTGTTCCCATGAAAAATGTGTGCCAGACAGGTGGGTGTGCGTCCGTGCATAAAACCAAGGGCATACACATCTGTAGTTTTAAAAGTGTAGTTACTTTATTTAGTATTTTTTAAGGCAGACTTTTTTTTAGTTATCATGTGTGCGTAGTCATACACATAATAACTAAAAATGTTATTATATGTGTGTACGTTGCCGTAACTTTGTGAAAAGGTATTCACTTTCTTTTATTTAATTTATATATTATATGAAATGATAATCCGTCAGTGACTCCCGTCCGGACGCGGCTCCACAGGAGCAGGCGCCATCTCTCTCAGAAATAAAAAAACAAATCCCAGCTCCCTCGTAATCTTATCCGCTCAGCCCCGAGCAGCGTGGCCGCTCATCCGTCCACCCTCTTCCCCCATGACATGCTCATCGGTCTGCCATGCCGTGCCCTTCCCCCTATCGCCGGCCGCGCCATGCGCCCTCGCTCCCAGCGCAACTCACCTGCGTCCTAGTCACATATGCCGCTCGCTCCCTCGCCGTTCTATCACCCATCGCCGTTCTATCGTCCATCGTCGTCGGGCGCGTCGCTGACCCCACCATAGCTGCTGGGACGCACGTGCCATGGCACCTCAGGTCTTCCCTGGCCAAGCCAAGGGGACCCATGCGAGCGTGGCCGGTGCTGGTGGTGCTCGTACGCCGCCGCTCACTGCCAAATCCCACCCCGACGACCGAAATCGACCGGCCCCGACCTTCCCCTTCTCTATATTGCAAATGTATGTTTCAAGTGTTTCAGATGTTTTAGAGATATGTTGCAATAGTTACATATGGATGTTGCAAAAGTAGATCGGAATATTGTATATTTTTGCAAGTGTTTTCAGTGGTATATTGCAAGCGTTTTGAAAAAAAATATTTCATCTATTTCAGACATATGTTGCAACAAGTGTTTTATCTGGATGTTGCATATGTTTCACACACATGTTGCAAGTGTTTTATCTGGATATTGCATATGTTTCATACACATATTGCAAGTGTTTTATCTGGATGTTACATATGTTTCACTCATATGTTGTAACAGTATATTTTAAATGTTTCATCTGTGTCCGACGTATGTTGCATCTAAGTGTTTCATGTTGCAAGTGTTTCACGGGGCATGTTGAGTGATGGCGCACGGCCCGGGTGCCGGTGGATGGACCGTGGCAGAGCTGGGGACCTGTGGATGGGGGCGCAGCGAGCTGGGGCCGGCTCTCGGGTCCCGTCCATGCAGGGAGAGAGGAGGGGGTCATGGGGAAGGAGCTGGCTGCGCGGCCGTTCATCTGGACGAGAGGAGCGACGGGCGCAATGTCGAGGGCGGGATCCGCGTGTGAGTTGGAGTGAGGCGGACAGATGCATACTACACGGGCGTCCAGACACTTGCCACGCCGATAATAATAACATATCAAGTTTTTTTTTTGCGAATAACATATCAAGCATTAATTAGTGAAGTTACTATTATCTCACTCATCCACTTTCAGGTCTGGCAACTCTACGAGGACGATCATCTCTTGGACGTAGTGGACCCCAGGATCACGGAATTCAACGGCGACGAGGTGCTCCGTGCCATCCGCATTGGCCTCCTCTGCACCCAGAGCTCGCCCCGCCAGCGGCCGTCCATGTCGAGGGTGGTGTCGATGCTGACGGGAGACAGCGAGGTGGCCGAGGCGGTGACGAAGCCGAGCTACGTGATCGAGTGGCAGATGAACGCCAGAGGGCAGCAGTCGAGCTCGGCGCCCGGGGTGGAGGCCATGTCATCATCGGTCATCGACGAAGGCCGGTGACGGCCGGGCATGCAGCTGCTGGTTCTTATTCAGATCAGCAGGCAACAGCATCTGTGACTGTGAGTGAAGCCACGGATATTGTTTATTGGAAATGGACTTTAATTTGGAAACGGTGCAGTTTGATTCTCTGGATGTCTATGTGATTTTTCAAATTTATGAGATTGGGTGGACAGATACGGTGCCTCTTGCAAGGCACATGTGCTTATTACTTTGTTTCTTGCATCGAGGGGAATCGAAAGTTGTTTGCTGTGTGAATGCAGGTTACCCAGCAGGGTCCAGAGGGATTCTCAGTTCCTGCTTCCTGCGCATATGATGTTATCGCATACTCCCTCCGTCTCGAAAAGACAGATGCTTTTTACTTTAAGACATCATGTTTGATCGCTTGTCTTATTTAAAATTTTTGTGTAAATTATAATATAAATAAATTATTATTAAAATATCTCTAATGATAAAATAAATCATATCAAAGTGGATGATATTTACGCAAAAAATTTGAATAAAACGGATGGTCAAACAAGATGTCAGAAAGTCAACAACAGAGGGAGGGAGTAGACTATTAGGACTCAAGATGGCAGCGGGTATGTATCCGACGGGTAGTGCCCACCCGTACCCGTACATGCACCCGTAAAATTTTACCCGTTGGGTTACCCGTACCCGCATGCGGGTAAAAAATAGTTTCATACCCGTACCCGCCGGGTAATTCTCATCCGACGGGTAACTCGTACCCGATAGCATACCCGTAAATTACCTAAAAATATCAAATAGTCACATGCAAAAAATAAATCATTCTAAGCTTCCAACAAGTTACAAACATGCTAACAAACATTATTAGCATAATTACAACAAAGAGAATCTACTAGAAATATAGTGGATGTCTCAATGGGCTAAATTCATGACTTATATGCCCTAAAATAACTGAGATCGGCTTGTTATTTTTGCGGGTATGTCTTACCCGCGGGTATGCGGGTATGGGTAGTATACACCCGCACCCGTACCCGTCATACCCGATGGGTATAGGATTTTGCCCAATAACGTACCCACGGGTAGAAAATTCATCTTATACCCGCCTCTTTGTCAGGTAATAGGTTGGAGGCTTGGATCTCTGACAGCTGCGGTACTACTTGACTAGAGAGGGCGCTTCTCCACTTCTCCAGTTCTCCTACTCCTACAGTACAAGTGAAGCCTCTAACTGAATGACTGACTGACTGACTGAAAATCAGATCATTTGACGGCCGAGCTGCTGTAAGTGAGAGGATAGCAGATAGAGGGAGATGATGATGAGCTCAAAATGGAGCTCTTGCTGCGTCCGCGGCCCTGTGCTCTCCATGTTGCCGCTGCTGGTTCTTCTAGTCGCGTTTGCATCGGCTGGGGCTCAGCAAGTATCAACCAAGAGGACAGATCCAACTGAAGGTAATTGATAAGTCTATTTCCTAGGAGTATTCGTTTTCTTTTTTGCAATAAAAAGGGATTTCTGGTCTCAAGCCGAGGGTTTGCCTTCCCGTTTCTACTCTTTATCAGCAGCTACCTTGGCTTTTGGAATCTCATATATCTCTGTTTTGCTGTGTTTGGTTGCTCGTGCTCTCTGCCTGAGACTAGAGCGGGGGTGAGAGTGAGATGGCGCAACCAAACAGGTGCCCCATCAAAATATTCGGGAACAGTGTATTTGAAGAGAACCAGTTAAGAAAAAAAGGAACTAGAAAATTTCCCCATGTTCTGAACAAACCTGTACTGTGCTGTAATTAAAGTTTAAAGGATAGCTAGAGACTAACCCAAATCATCACTTATTTGTGACCAGAGGAAGTATATAGTTTTCTCGGCTCTATGTGGGAGTGGGACCATAATTATAGGGCACTAGGCTAGGCACTAAGTCCTGGCACATTACCATTGAGCGGCTACCTATCTAATTTTGCAAAAAGATAACAAATAAACACAGTCTAGATCAAAAACTTGCTTAATAACCAATAATACATACTAATAATATTCGTCGTTGTGTTCCTGGTGTACTGTCATTTGTAGCGAAGGCGTTGAACGCGGTGTTTTCTAAGCTCGGGTTGCAGGTGTGGCCGCCATGGTTCACCGGCGACCCGTGTGTCGGCGCGGCCACAGACGGCACATCCATCTATGCGGCCAACATGAACCCGGGCATCAAGTGCGACTGCTCCGACCAGAACAACACCATCTGCCACATCATCGAGCTGTAAGTGTCTCACTAGCCCTTTTCCGATCCTATATAACTCTCCACGGAACTGAATATTCGATGGTTCCCCTCCCGAGGTTGGGTGTTCGTGCTCAGCAAAATTGTGGTGTCTATGCTGAACTCATGGTGTTTGTCTGACAAACAAGATTAAAAGGCAAAATCGTGAGGGTACGAGCTAATGGTTTCTTCACTCTTGTTATTGCAGGAAAATGTTCAAATTGAATGTGGTTGGTCCTATAGCTGAGGAGCTGAGGAACCTCACGCACTTGACAACTTTGTATGAACTCTCAACTTTATTTCTCCCCGGCCGAGGTCATGTTTGTTTGACATTAAGAAGTTTCTGCGTCCTATCTTTGCCACTACGCTGTCATATTTCTCTAGCAGTGCTTTTAGGCTTTTTATCGGATGGTACCAGTTTCAATTTGGCTATTACGGTTATCTACTTATCTGTTACAGTGGCTATCATTTCACGTATGCTTTGCAATTAACTGAAAAATGTGTCCTTAAGTATTTCCCATATGCTTTGCAATGCAGGTAACTGAAAATTTTGTTCTTAAGCTCATAATGGTCCATCGTCATATATACCCAACTTAAAATTAGCTTTATTTTTCTACTAAGCCAATCTATTTTATTATTATTTGATCTATTTGGATGTTGTTTCAGGAATTTACAGCACAATTACTTAACAGGGTCTGTGCCGCCGTTCCTTGGGGAATTGACGGCTATGCAGCAGATGTGAGATAGATTTAGAACTTAAAATTACACCGAGTAACATCGAAACCTAAACTTTCTCCCTTCAACACACCAGGTCTCTTTCTAGCAATGCACTGTCGGGAACTATTCCAAAGGAGCTGGGAAATTTTTTCAGTACATTTGGTGCTTTGTGAGAGATACCTTTAACCTTCAGAACTTCCCAACATCTGGTAATGAGTTGTTGACTCAGTGGCTGACAAGGCGACTGGGGTACCTAAAAGGATCTTGTTGCATTATTTTAAAATAGGAGAATTTGATGTATTTACGTAATTTTGTGAGCATTTTAACCTAGAGGAATAATAATTTTCAATAAATAAAAGCAACTATAAGGTTAGACACATGCTTGTGCATACATGCCGCTGCATAATTTCCTTTGTGTTGATTGGTTTTTATTACTAGAAGAAAAGGATTTCAAAAACTATTTGAAAAAATTCAATTGGAATATTAGAAAAGGAAAAGAAAATGGAAATTCTCTCCTTTCTCAACTTCTGGCCGAAGGCCTGCTTCCTCTTCTCCTGTTCTCGGCCTGCTCGGCCTTTCCTCCTCTCTCAGCCGAAGAAGCCGCTGGCCCGCTTCACAAGCCGCTGGCCTACTTGGCCTCAGCAGCCCGCGTGCCCAGCTGATCTCCCGCGAGCCGCAACGGGCCGGCCCAGCCGTCCGCAGCCGAAGGCCGCAACGCCCTTCTCTCCTCTCTCCCGTGTCGCTGCCACCCTAGGCCCGCTTGTCGGCGTCGCCATCATCTTCTTCCTCCCGCGCGTGACCGAGTCGGACACTTCGAAGGAGTCCGATGCCGCTCCGACGCCTTGGTTGCCTTGTACTGCACGACGAGCCACCCTTAAATAGAAGCAGCGCTCGTGCCGCCTCTCCTCAACTCCAATCGCAAGCCACCGCCCTCGAGACGAGCTCAAGCCGCCGCAACCCTAGTAGCCGCCGCTCAAGCTCGGGAGTAACTCGACGAACTCGTGGATTCGACCACCTCCGCAAGCTACCAAAGGGTTCGGGTCATTTTTCCGAAGTCGCCAAGCTCTCCTACCCTTCATTTTTTTACTTTGGTTGCTTATTTGGCCTTGTTGCCGTGCACAGTGCATTGTCGTCCGCCATTGGGAGCCGCACGATGTCCTCATCCGATTTCCGTTGCCGAGAGCCGTCTTGGTGAGTCCGCAATGATCTCCTCTTTCTTTTCGCGCTTTTCCCGTACTCGGTAGTGGTCTCTAGAGCCGGATTCAAGAACGCCGGTGAGATTTCTCGCCGCCGGCCATGGTCTCCACCGTCGGGCTACAGTGCCGGCCGGAATCCCCTCTTCCCTCTCCCTCAGTTTAATCTTAGCCGTCCATTTCAGATCCAATGGCGCATATCTCATGATACCCTTTCGGCTGACAGTTTTGCAAATAAGCCCTTACAATTATTGCTGACTCAACCCGCAGTCCAAAGCGCATTTACAGATTTTGTTTCTTTTTTTGAAAGCGTACTTTGGTTCGGTTATGTTGAAATACATTTTCAATTATTTACAGTTTTGCCATTCAACTTGTTTTAGCCATAACTTCTCCGTTTTAACTCCGATTTGATCCGTTCAAATTGCGTTAGGTTCATAATTTCATAATCTACATGATAGTGCTACTGTTTAGTAGGTTCTCCACTCTTAAATTTTGAGATTAGATTTAATCTATTACTTTAATAAAGAAAAGCTTGTTTAAATCATATCTTTTTCGTTTTAGCTCCGATTTGCGTGCAATTCGTGTCTGTGTGATCCTAGTGAGATGTAGATTCGTTTTTATGAACTTTTTAACTTATTTTGCTACTGTTGGTGTGCTGTTCTAATTGTAGCTTTGTTTGCTTTGTATGATTGCTCTTGGATGATTGATGTTGGTCTGTTAATCGAGAATAGATGGTGAACAATTCGTTGGTGATCAAGAATACTATTACGAACCAGGTCAACAGGATCAGCTAGATCAAGGCAAGTATAGCATGGAACTATCCTTGTTACCTATTCACTTTAATTCACTTAATTCATTATACATATGTTTTCTTGTTAAGGATGTCTTAGTGTTGATCTTATTCCTTGAATCCTATGGTTATAGCATTTGGTAGTTTGCTAGTGCTCACATAAACAATGATCTTGTAATTTGATTAATGATATATGCAATAACACTAAAAGATGATTTTTAGCAACAGAGAACAAGAGGGCTAGAGTTTTCTCTAGATTCCTCTCCATAAGGACTTATCTGTAAGCGAACATCCGGGACTTACAGTACAGCTATGAGGGCTACATGGCTCTGGCTTTAGTCATATAAGAGGACCTTTTCTAGCTTGTTAGTGGTTACCTTTATGGCGCAAGAGGAGTGTCTTCCGGGTTGGGCGTAGTGCGGCTTCTGTCCTTATGAGTATAGACTGCGTGTCATTGTGCCATACGGAAGGAGGGCTCTACATTTGCAGGCCACGAAACCTAGCGGCCCTAACTTGTTAGATGAACCTTGGAAAGACTTCATAGTGAAACTTATCTGTCCAATGGGGAGTCATGACCTCGGACTTTTGGGGATCACGACTCATAGTGAAAGTGTACAACCTCTGTAGAGTGTAAAACTGGTATATCAGCCGTGCTCACGGTCACGAGCGGCCTTGGACCCTTATGGAATAGAGATCACTATTAATTTACTTGTTTTTGCTATTCATTATTCTCTTTACATGATCATGTGTTTACTATGGTAATATCACCTACTTGTTGCTACTCAATTGCTTAAAACATGATCAACTAAAAGCTACATGCAGTTAAACCAGTGTCTACCCTATTTGAGCTTTATGAACCCCATGTTATATTTGTTGAGTACTTTTATGCTCACCCTTGCATTCCCCCACCCTAGGATGGACTCCCGAATGTGCAAATAGTGACTACTATTTCTACTTCCCTGAAGATTACTAGACTTGTGGTCAACCAATTGACGTGCCTGTACTATGGAGCTAGCTACCACAAGAATTATCTATGTTTCCGCTTAGTTATGTGAAGACTCTGTGATATTATTCGTTATGTAATAAACATTTGTGATGATACTATTTATATTTGTCATCTTATGTGTGATTGATCTCTGGGCGCACATAAGATTATGCATTCCATTTGTTCCTTGAAAATGGGTGTCACAGATTGGTATCTGAGCCGTGTTGACTGTAGGACACAAGCCTAGTTAGTAATGGTCGTGCTAGTTCTCTTTTCTTCACTTGTTTCATGCTTATCACCTTAGTCTTGATAATTACTAAATTTTTATGCTCCTTTTGTCCTATTCTATTATGAAAAATATTGCTTCTATTTTAACTTATCTTTGGACTAAATTCTTTAGATGCCTCGTGCCCGTAAGACTGCCCGTATCACCACTGGAGGTTACTTTCCACCTCGTTCCCAGTATGAATCAATGGAGCTTAGGGAAGAACCAGAAGACACTGCACCAACCCCGCCACCATCACCAGATCAGGCGCCGGAACCAGATATGCCCCAAGAAGAACTTGAACCTAAGGAGGAGGTTGTCTACTTGAGTGATGATAAAGATGCTGAGTTTGCTCAAGGTGGAGAACAGCCCCCGTTGCCTCCACAAGATGGTTCCGCTGAAGTTGGTGTGCCGTCCTTTCCTATGGGTTGGACTACAAGGATTCATCACAAGTCAAGCTATGACACACCTTCACACCATCGACTGGTTGGTATGCTTAGTGCTTACTTCACGGATTAGGATCCTGCGTTTGAGTACGTTTGCTGAGAGCATAAGCATCCTTTGGAAGCTACTTAGTGGAAGTGCAATGTGCGTATCTTTGTCAAGAACGAGGAGATGGATACTTATCTGCTGGACCGGTGTTTTTCCCATAGTGGTCGTCGTGCCACTATAGAAGATGGCATAAAAGATGCAGCCTTTGAAGCATGCTTGGGACTTCGTCACCTTCGCTATGATGTTATGCAAGATGATCAATATCACTATTTTCCCCATGGAGACCCGGAGCAAGGATGGGTAATGATGAACCCTGGGAATTTGGAGTTAGTTCCTCGAGTGATGGTGGATTTTAGTCATGACATGATGGTAAAGAATCGTCGGTTGGAAGCCTTGGTTAAAGCCTTGGGAAAAGACATCAAGAGGTACCAAGAGGTGATAGATGGTCTAAGGATTGATCAAGGCATGGAGGCGATCTATGACTATCATGAACATCAAGCCCGTCCCTAGGAGTTGGAATACCATCTATGTAATAATACGATAGTACGAATAGTGTCGAGTTAAGTTGAGTTTTGTGGTGTCGTGTGAACTCTGTGTGGTTAGTTGAGTTATTATTGTGCTTATGTGTGAGTTGGTTTTTCCATGTAATGAGTGCTGGAGCTTTGTGGGCTTGCCTACAAAAGTTCCTAGTTAAAGATACTAAGTTAAGTATGATAAATAAATAGTTTAGTTGGGTTAACCTTTTCTCTCTGTTCTGTCCTTTCTGGAGCGGTCTGCCTTTCCTTTTATTCTCGGAATTAACTGTTCAGCAAAAAATTCTAAAATTCTTATGAGAGTAACTAGACCCACGTACTTTTCCAATGTCTCTAGAATCACCTTTTTATCTGCTCTGGATCATGAGATATAGTCGTTACAAGATGAAGTTTCTGCGCAGTCTGGAAACTAGAAACAGTTTCTGTTAGGTCCTGTTTTTGGTTAACTTTGTGATAGAATCTGGATTTGTGAGTTAAAGAAAAGTTGTAGATAATTTCATAAGCTTTCCAACCATATAAAGTACATCTCTACTGGATATCTGTAACTCGAGATAGGTCTGTTTTACCAAACTACTAAAATTGGAATATGTCCAGAAGGTTATCAGATTCCGTTCGCTATCTCTAGAACTGTCTAATATGAGATAATCTCTAAGATTTGATATTGTGTTGGATAACAGATGTCTGGAAGAGGACGAGGTCGAGGCCGTGGTCGTGGAGCTGGTCCACCACCTACTATTCATGAGCTTTTGGCAATACAGACACAGTTGATGGAGGCTCTGGTGAACAATCAACAAAACCAGCCAGTTAGAGGAGCACCTGCGCGAGATAAGCGTGGTGAATTTTTGAAGGGTCATCCCCCAGTGTTCACCCATGCCACTGATCCATTAGAAGCTGATGATTGGCTTCGTGCGGTAGGAAAGCAGCTCAACATTGCTCAGTGTAATGATCAACAGAAGGTGTTGTTTGCTTCGGGACAACTACAAGGAGCAGCTCAAGACTGGTGGGATTCATATCAGTATGGCCGTCCTGTAAATGCTCCCGTCATTACTTGGCAAGAGTTTACAGAGAGTTTCAGGTCCTATCATATACCAGAGGGAGTGATGGCGCTGAAGGCAGAGGAATTCCGCAACCTAACACAAGGATCTATGCCTGTAGCTGAGTATCGAGACAAGTTTGCTCAGTTGTCACGTTATGCGCCGAATGAGGTGGCTAATGATGCCGATAAGCAGCGACTATTCTTGAAGGGTCTACATGATGGTCTTCAATTGCAACTGATGTCCAATGCTTACCCAGATTATCAAACATTAGTGAATCACGCTATTGTGGTGGATAACAAGTGCAAAGAGATGGATGCTAAAAGGAAGAGGCTTCAAGGACAAGTATCTGAAAACAACACTCGCCAGCGCACTGGTTTCCAACAAGGCTATCAGCAGAGGTATCCGCCTAACCAATGGAATCGTGGTCAACTTCCTCCATGTAATCAGTTCCTGCAACGTCCTCCTTATCAACCGCAGAACGACAATAACCACCCTCCGTAGCAGAATGGGAACCAGAATCAGCGTCAGAATACCCTTAACAACACTCCAATGAAGACTAGTGCTCCTAATACTCCCACCAAGTGTTTCCGTTGTGGAAAGGAAGGTCACTTGTCTTATAACTGTCCTGAGAAGGTCAATCAGCAAACCCCCTAGAAGCAGAACAGTAACCAGAAGGTACCATACTACGGAAAGGTGACTCATGTGTCTGAAGAAATCGCGTTGGTGGAACCTGAAGTTATGCTCGGTACGTTCGATGTTCACTCTATTCCTGCTACTGTTCTTTTTTGATTCTAGAGCTTCGCATTCATTCATATCTCAATTATTTGTTAAGACACATAGCATCCCTTTATGTGCCATGAGAAACCCCATATTAGTCAATTCACCTGGGGGAAGTATGCAAGCTTCCTACCAATGCCTCCCTATTAGTTTAATTTTAAGGGGGGTAGAATTCAAAGTGAGCCCTATCGTGTTGAGAACAGCTGGGATTGATCTTATTCTGGGATTAGATTGGATGAAGCAAAATCAGGCAGTGATTCAGTGTAAGGAAAAGGCAGTAGCCCTGACAACACCGAAGGGAGATCGAATTAGTGTGGAGATCGTAGTGCAGAAGCCACAGACAGCCACAGTAAATCGACTTGATGATAATGTCAATCAGGAGGATCCAGTTGTGGAGGAATTTCCGGATGTGTTCCCCGACGACTTGCCAGGTATGCCACCCAACCGCGACATTGAGTTTATTATTGAATTATTGCCTGGAACTACACCTATAGCTAAACGTCCATATAGAATGGGGGTTAATGAATTAGAGGAACTTAAGAAACAAATAAAAGAGTTGCAAGAGAAAGGTTTCATTCATCCTAGCTCTTCACCGTGGGGAGCTCCAGTGATCTTTGTTGACAAGAAGGATGGTTTTCAAAGGATGTGTATTGATTATCGGTCACTTAACGAGGTAACTATTAAGAATAAGTATCCACTGCCTAGGATTGATGACTTGTTTGATCAGTTGAGAGGTGCTTATGTGTTTTCTAAGATTGATCTTCGTTCTGGTTATCATCAGTTGAAGATTAGTGCTACTGATATACCAAAGACAGTATTTACAACACGGTATGGTTTGTATGAGTATACAGTAATGTCTTTTGGCTTGACTAATGCTCCTGCGTACTTTATGTACCTGATGAATAAGGTATTTATGGAGTATCTCGATAAGTTTATAGTAGTGTTTATCGATGACATATTGGTATATTCCAAGACTGAGGAAGAACATGCCCAATATTTAAGGATGGTCCTGCAGAAGCTCAGAGAGAATAAGCTCTATGCTAAGCATAGTAAGTGTGAGTTCTGGTTGAAGGAAGTTGCCTTTTTGGGTCATGTGGTCTCTAATGGTGGAATATCAGTGGATCCTAGCAAGGTAAAGGATGTGTTGAATTGGAAGCCACCAACCGATGTGGGAGAAATTCGTAGTTTTTTGGAATTGGCTGGATATTATAGAAGATTTATTGAAGGGTTTTCCAAGCTTGCTAAGCCAATGACAGCATTGTTAGAGAAGAATGCTAAGTTTGCGTGGTCTGATAAGTGTCAGGTTAATTTTGAGGAATTAAAGAAAAGATTAACAACAACCCCGGTGTTAGTTTTGCCAGATTTGAGTAAGAATTTCTCTATCTACTGTGATGCATCTCGTTTGGGTCTTGGTTGTGTGCTTATACAAGAAGGCAAAGTAGTGGCCTATGCATCGCGACAATTGATGAAGTATGAGTTAAATTACCCTACTCATGACTTGGAGTTAGCAGCAGTGGTATATGCTTTGAAAATATGGAGGTACATTATCATCCGGGCAAGGCCAATGTTATTGCTGATGCTCTTAGTAGGAAGAGCTATGCTAATGAGGTACAAGTAGTGCCTATGTCGAATGAGTTGTGTGCTGAGATTGAACATTTGAACTTGGGTATTGCCATCAATGCAGTGAAATTGGTGATAGAGCCTGTATTAGAGCAGGAAATACGTAAGGGTCATTTGATAGATGATAGAATAAAGGAGATAGTTGGGAATATACCTAAAGGTAAGGCACCTGGATTCCATTTGGATGATAAAGGAACTCTATGGTTTGAGAAACGAATATGTGTGCCTGAGGACAAGGCTATAAGAGAAGTAATTCTACGTGAAGCTCATGAGTCTGCTTACTCTATTCATCCTAGAAGTACCAAGATGTATATGGATTTAAAAGAGAAGTATTGGTGGTATGGTTTGAAAAGAGATGTTGCAGAGTATGTTGCACTATGCGATACGTGTCAGAGAGTTAAAGCTGAACATCAGAGGCCTGCAGAATTGTTGCAACCGATGCAGATACCTAAGTGGAAGTGGGAAGAAGTTGGTATGGATTTCATAGTAGGGTTACCCCACACTCAAAGAGGTTTTGATTCAATATGGGTCATAGTGGATCGTTTGACCAAAGTTGCTCACTTTATACCAGTCAGAACAACATATTCTAGTGCAAAGTTGGCTGAACTGTATTTTGAAAGGATAGTAAGTTTGCACGGTGTTCCAAAAAAGATAGTGTCATATCGAGGCACTCAATTCATATCATATTACTGGCAGAAAGTTCAAGAGTCATTAGGGACTAAGCTGAATTTTAGCACAGCATATCATCCTCAGACAGATGGGCAGACTGAAAGGATTAATCAGATATTGAAAGATATGTTGAAAGCTTATGCTGTGCAGTATGGTACTAGTTGGGATAAGAGTTTGTCATATGCAGAGTTTTCCTACAATAATAGTTATCAGAAAAGTCTATAGATGGCACCTTTTGAAGCTTTGTATGGTAGGAAGTGTAGAACTCCGTTGTTCTAGAATCAGACAGGAGAAAGTCAAGTGTTTGGTCCTGATGTGCTTAAGAATGCTGAGAAACAAGTAAGAATGATTAGAAACAATTTGAAAGCAGCTCAGTCACGACAGAAAAGTTATGCCGATACTCGACAGAGAGAATTGACCTTTGAAGTAGGAGATTATGTCTATCTAAAAGTGTCACCTATGAGAGGTATGAAAAGGTTTAACCGGAAAGGAAAGTTAGCACCGAGGTATGTCGGTCCTTTTAAGATTTTAGAGAGACGTGGTGAAGTAGCATATCAATTGGAATTGCCTGAGAGCTTAGCAGGTGTGCATGATGTGTTTCATGTGTCTCAGTTAAAGAAATATTTGCGTGTGCCGAAAGAGCAGATACCGCTAGAGAAACTCACTATTAAGGAAAATCTCACCTATGAGGAGTACCCAGTAAAGATCTTGGAGACAGCAGAAAGAGTTACTAGGAGCCGAGTTATAAAGATGTGTAAAGTTCAGTAGAGTCGGTATTCGGAAGCAGAGGCTACATGGGAAAGAGAGGAAGATTTAAGAAAAGCGTACCCACAGTTGTTTGAGTAAGCATTGTCCGAATCTCGGGACGAAATTCATTTTAAGGGGGGTAGAATTGTAACACCCTAAAATTTGCATTATTTTAAAATAGGAGAATTTGATTTATTTACGCAATTTTATGAGCATTTTAACCTAGAAGAATAATAATTTTCAATAAATAAAAGCAACTATAAGGTTAGACACATGCTTGTGCATACATGCCGCTGCATAATTTCCTTTGTGTTGATTGGTTTTTATTACTAGAAGAAAAGGATTTCAAAAACTATTTGAAAAAATTCAATTGGAATATTAGAAAAGGAAAAGAAAATGGAAATTCTCTCCTTTCTCAACTTCTGGCCGAAGGCCTGCTTCCTCTTCTCCTGTTCTCGGCCTGCTCGGCCTTTTCTCCTCCTCTCTCAGCCGAAGAAGCCGCTGGCCCGCTTCACAAGCCACTGGCCTACTTGGCCTCAGTAGCCCGCGCGCCCAGCTGATCTCCCGCGAGCCGCAACGGGCTGGCCCAGCCGTCATCGAGGAAGCAGTCCGCTTGTCGGCGTCGCCATCATCTTCTTCCTCCTGCGCGTGACCGAGTCGGACACTTCGAAGGAGTCCGATGCCGCTCCGATGCCTTGGTTGCCTTGTACTGCACGACGAGCCACCCTCAAATAGAAGCAGCGCTCGTGCCGCCTCTCCTCAACTCCAATCGCAAGCCACCGCCCTCGAGACGAGCTCAAGCCGCCGCAACCCTAGTAGCCGCCGCTCAAGCTCGGGAGTAACTCGACGAACTCGTGGATTCGGCCACCTCCGCAAGCTACCAAAGGGTTTAGGTCGTTTTTCCGAAGTCGCCAAGCTCTCCTTCCCTTTAATTTTTACTTTGGTTGCTTATTTGGCCTTGTTGCCGTGCACAGTGCATTGCCGTCTGCCATTGGGAGCCGCACGACGTCCTCATCTGATTTCCGTTGCCGAGAGCCGTCTTGGTGAGTCCGCGATGATCTCCTCTTTCTTTTCGCGCTTTTCCCGTACTCGGTAGTGGTCTCTAGAGCCGGATTCAAGAACGCCGGCGAGATTTCTCACCGCCGGCCATGGTCTCCACCGTCGGGCTACAGTGCCGGCCAGAATCCCCTCTTCCCTCTCCCTCAGTTTAATCTTAGCCGTCCGTTTCAGATCCAACGGCGCAGATCTCATGATACCCTTTTGGCTGACAGTTTTGCAAATAAGCCCTTATAATTATTGCTGACTCAACCCGCAGTCCAAAGCGCATTTACAGATTTTATTTTCTTTTTTTGAAAGCGTACTTTGGTTCGGTTATGTTGAAATACGTTTTCAATTATTTACAGTTTAGCCATAACTTCTCTGTTTTAACTCCGATTTGATCCGTTCAAATTATGTTAGGTTCGTAATTTCATAATCTACATGATAGTGCTACTATTTAGTAGGTTCTCCACTCTTAAATTTTGAGATTAGATTTAATCTATTACTTTAATAAAGAAAAGCTTGTTTAAATCATATCTTTTTCGTTTTAGCTCCGATTTGCGTGCAATTCACGTCTGTGTGATCCTAGTGAGATGTAGATTCGTTTTATAAACTTTTCAACTTATTTTGCTACTATTGGTGTACTGTTCTAATTGTAGCTTTGTTTGCTTTGTATGATTGCTCTTGGATGATTGATGTTGGTGTGTTAATCGAGAATAGACGGTGAGCAGTTCGTTGGTGATCAAGAATACTATTACGAACCAGGTCAACAGGATCAGCTAAATCAAGGCAAGTATAGCATGGGACTATCCTTGTTACCTATTCACTTTAATTCACTTAATTCATTATGCATGTGTTTCCTTGTTAAGGATGTCTTAGTGTTGATCTTATTCCTTGAATCCTATGGTTATAGCATTGGGTAGTTTGCTAGTGCTCACATAAACAATGATCTTGTAATTTGATTAATGATATATGTAATAACACTAAAAGATGATTTTTAGCAACAAGGAACAAGAGGGCTAGAGTTTTCTTTAGATTCCTCTCCATAAGGACTTATCTGCAAGCGAACATCCGGGACTTACAGTACAGCTATGAGGGCTACATGGCTCTGGCTTTAGTCATATAAGAGGACCTTTTCTAGCTTGTTAGTGGTTACCTTTATGGCGCAAGAGGGGTGTGTTCCGGGTTGGGTGTAGTGCGGCTTCTGTCCTTATGAGTATAGGCTGCGTGTCATTGTGCCATACGGAAGGAGGGCTCTACATTTGCAGGCCACGAAACCTAGCGGCCCTAACTTGTTAGACGAACCTTGGAAAGACTTCATAGTGAAACTTATCTGTCCAATGGGGAGTCATGACCTCAGACTTTTGGGGATCACGACTCATAGTGAAAGTGTACAACCTCTGCAGAGTGTAAAACTGGTATATCAGCCGTGATCACGGTCACGAGCGGCCTTAGACCCTTATGGAATAGAGATCACTATTAATTTACTTGTTTTTGCTATTCATTATTCTCTTTACATGATCATGTGTTTACTATGGGAATATCACCTACTTGTTGCTACTCAATTGCTTAAAACATGATCAACTAAAAGCTACATGCAGTTAAACCAGTGTCTACCCTATTTGAGCTTCATGAACCCCATGTTATATTTGTTGAGTACTTTTGTGCTCACCCTTGCATTCCCCCACTCCAGGATGGACTCCCGAATGTGCAAATAGTGACTACTATTTCTACTTCCCTGAAGATTACTAGACTTGTGGTCAACCAGTTGACGTGCCTGTGCTATGGAGCTAGCTACCACAAGAATTATCTATGTTTCCGCTTAGTTATGTGAAGACTCTGTGATATTATTCGTTATATAATAAACATTTGTGATGATACTATTTATATTTGTCATCTTATGTGTGATTGATCTCTGGGCGCATATAAGATTATGCATTCCATTTGTTCCTTGAAAATGGGTGTGACATTGTTTGTTTTCTTGGCTGGATTAGCTTGGTCAATTTGGAAGAATAGAAATAAAATGGCTATTGAGAAGCGCTTTCCTAGCAATCCAGATGCTGTAATTCATGATGCAATCAATTCTCTACAGATGTGGTGCAGTTTACACAAGGAGAGCGACGCTGCCAAGCTGAAGGAGTTGGCTCAAGGCTTGTCGGACTGGATGCATAAGAAGCCTCATTTTACCGGCCCATGCTCGGACATTGTTATTCTTTAGTGGCTAAAGTTTCTGTTAGATGTTTGAACTTTTTTTTTCCTTTTGTTCTGCTGATGAGTTGCTGTTACCTTCCAAGGTGGGAGTTTTTTTTTCTTTGAGTAACTTTCAAACTGGAAAATCCAGTATGTAATGAACATGGTTATTAGCTTTCTTAAAAGCCGAGGTAATCTCCTTTAAAAAAAGGAGCTAGGAAATCTTGTGAATCTCGTAATCCTGTAAGAAATGTACTTTGTAGTGTCATGATCAATTTGATTAGAAATATATTTCTACTCAATTTGAAGGTACAGAATTTACAAGTCCTCAATTTAACTTATGTTCATGTACATACAAGAATATATTCAAGTGTGTAATCATCAACAAATCAAATGTAGGACAATTTAACTTGGCCTCAAACCACCTCAAGTTTTATCTATTCAAGAGGAAACAAAATTACATCTTTATTGATTCTGCTAGTTATCGTCATGCTTCCAAGATAAGGAAATTTGAACCACAAATTTAATGCTACTAACCCGGTGTTATTATTTGTGTGATTTCGGGAGTTTAAGCACGAACAACTTAACTGGTTCCCTACCTTATGAATTGGGTAACCTAGTTAAACTGGAGCAATTGTGCGTATTATGACTACTTTTGGACACTATGTAATCTATACCATTACTTCTGGCGAACCATGTTTATGTTTTTTCATGGATGATTATGCTCCATGTTAATGTGTGACATTTGTTCCCCTCTTAATTGCAGGTATATTGACAGTGCTGGCTTAAGTGGTCCAATACCATCATCGTTTTCCAAACTTACAATAATGAAAATATTGTATGACTATTATACACATTTCGCCAATAGTATTGTTCTATGCCACTCAATGTTATTTTGTTATCCACTTTGTGTTCAGGTGCGCATCGGATAATGATTTTACTGGGCGAATACCAAATTACATTGGGAGATGGAGTAATTTAACAGATTTGTAAGATGTTTTATTAACCTTCATCATTTGAAACTATCTCCTAACTGAGCCTAGTAAACATAATTTGGATGTGTTGTTACAAGTTACAGTAGTTCTCATATAATATTGATACTTCTCTAAAAGTAGCATCATCTACATTTATTACAATTAAATAACTCAAGCCATCCATTTAGCAAAACTTTGGTGTGGCTAAAGTATGGACTCCATTTTGAACCCCGTGGCTCAATGTGATCTCTACAAGAGATGACATGAAGTTTATTTTCTACGATTGCAAATTTTATTTATATTTATTAAGGTTGTATTTTAGGAAATAATACTTTTTTAGTATTTTTGACAACGTGGTGCTAATTCTTGATAAATTACTAGTATAATCAATTAATTATCTTTTCTTTATGAAATACATCATATTTGTAGCCACATAGATCCATTTACTTTGTTTTTACCAAAGAAGTATCTATTGTGGGTCTATTCTTTCTTTTTTACTAGTAACAACAACAATGCTAATATGGCAGGCGGATTCAAGGCAATTCATTCCAAGGTCCACTTCCAACCACTCTTGCCAATCTTGTTCAACTAACAAGCTTGTAAGTGCGACTATTGGTGGCAAGAGTAGCTAAGTATCATTCCTAAATATTAGGGTTACACAACTAAATAATTAATTATCTATTTCTGTGACTCAGACGAATAGGTGACATTGTAACCGGGAGTTCTTCGCTGGCATTCATTAGTAACCTGACATCTTTGAACTTATTGTATTCTCAACTTGTCATTCACTTTATGAATCAAATCACGCCTTCATTTGCTCCATTGTAACCAAAGTTGTTAAATACTTAAATTGGTGACATTTTTCATTGCAAAATTTTAAGGAACTGCAGGATATCTGGTACTTTGGTATTAGTGAACTTTTCAAAGTTTGTAGGATTAACCTTATTGTAAGGCATTTTGTTTCTTCCAAAAATCTAGCTAAATGTGCTTCATGCAAGATGCTTGCTATGGATATGCATTGTGAGATGACTCATTTCCCTCATATCCCATCTTTTAATTACTGATGTAGGGATTTGAGTTTTAACAATATCGTAGGTGAAGTACCACAAGCTCTACTAAATATGAATTCACTCAAGTCGCTGTATGTTTTTATGCCTTCCAATGCTTATTCTAGAGATATAATGGATTTCATCATTTATCTTGCTAATGCTAGCACACATTTCCTTGATCAGATTTCTTGGGAACAATAGTCTTACAGGAAGCCTTCCAAGCTCTATAGGACCTTCTCTTAAATCCTTGTATGTTGGTCCAGTTTCCTTTAATTGTAAAATAAATTCAGGAAGGTGTTTATCTATAATGTTGGCTCCTTGTTTTTTTTATGTAGAGACTTTTCCTACAACCACCTCTCCAGAAACCTTCCTTCTTGGACTGGTCAGAATTTGCAATTGTAAGTAGTAAGTTCTATAACTTTTATTGATTGACATAACCTATAACCCAATTATTATTTTTTCAAATTAAATGATAATGCAAGCCAGCTTGGAATATATGCTTATTATATAGTACACACATGCATTAAAATAGAATTTTGAATCCCCCCATACATCTATTTTTTTTTGTTGTTGATGCATTTAGCTTATACTTATTTTAAATTTGTTGCATTTTGAAGCAACCTATGGTTCAGAATCTTTGAAGTACTCCCTCCATCCCATAAAAAGAGTCGTTATAGGACTTGTGTTGGTCAAACTTTCTTAAGTTTGACTAGATTTGTACAAAATATTAGCAACATTTGTATATCTAAATAAGTTTATTATGAAAATATATGCAAAGACCTATCCAATAATAGTAATTATGTTCCATAAATATTGATATTTTTTGAATATATTTGATCAAAGTTAAAGATAGTTGATTTCCTAGGAAGTGAGAATGACTCTTTTTATGGGACGAAGAGAGTAGACATGCATTCTCTTACTGCTTAACTTCAAAAAGGAAAAAAAAGATTGTTGCTTTATTTAGTGCATCTTGATTCTAGAAACTAAACAAACAGTTAATATGCAACAAAGTCCAAAGATATTTGTGGTCATGAAGTCCAAAGACATGTCAACTTTTTTTTGCATGCCTCACTCTACATAGGAATTTGGTGGCAAACTATTTCGTGATCAACAAGTCCAAAGACATGTTAGTTCATATTTAATTGGCTCCTCAAAGTCTTCAAGTACAATTATTATTATTTTCTCCTAGCTCACATTATTTGAAATTCAAAACGACAATGCTTGACATGTGTAGTGCCTTACCTTTGGGGCTGGAGTGCCTTCAGCTAGACATGCCATGCTTTCTTGACTCTCCACAATGTTAGCTTCCTCCTTTTTTCAATTTCAAGCAAGCATGTACTTCAGTGAATTAACACTATTCAATAATTTGATTTGCTTGCAGCTTCATCCTTTGCAATAGACTGTGGGAGTAGTAGATCTATATTTGCTTCAGATGGTTCCATGTATCAACCTAATGATGCCAATCTTGGTGTTGCATCATATTATGTTTCAATCCCACCAAGATGGGGTGTCAGCAATGTCGGGAAATTCATGGATGCATCAAACGAGAGTTACATAATCAACAGTTCGCGCCAGTTTCAGAATACCCTAGATTCAAAACTTTTCCAAACAGTAAGGATGTCAGCATCATCTTTAAGATACTATGGCTTTGGACTTGAGAATGGCGACTACACAGTCAAACTTCAGTTTGTAGAATTTGACATTGAAGATTCACAGACTTCGAAGAGTGTTGGGAGAAGGGTTTTTTATATCTATGTCTAGGTAGTTTCCAGTTGTGTTATAACTTGCACTTGGGTTTTAGCTTAATGAGTTGGACACATTTTTTTCCTTCAATTAATTTGTCCCTTCTTTTATTTGTCTTGGTACAGGGTGAGCGTAAGGAGCAAAACTTTGACATAAGGAAGGCAGCAAGAGAAATAGGTGAAGCAAGAACATCGTACACTGCTATCAAGAGAGAATATGTTGTTCCTGTCACCAGAAACTTCCTAGAGATTCATCTCTTTTGGGCTAGAAAGGGCCCTTGTTGCATCCCTAGTCAAGGCGACTATGGGCCTACAATATCAGCTTTGAGTGCAACTCTAAGTATTCCCTTTTGCTACAATCATGGCTTTAACATTGTTTAGATAATGTCCTTATATTCAACAAAACAATAATAATTTCTAACACGAGAAGTACTGAAGATTAAAGTGACTAAAATTTTAGAATGCCTAACATAGAAGCCAAATATTGTTTATATTGATGTATGATCATACTTTCTAACAAATGTCTATCCTACCGATACACAAAAGAATGGTAATAAAATAGGTATAATTGTTGGAGTCGTGGTTGGTGCAATAGTTTTAGGGCTAGCAATACTTGCTAGACTCTATGTGTGGAGGCACAAAAGGAGAAAAGTATTATTGGAGCAGCAAGGTAAATGATACGCTAGGCTAATGTAATCCTTAAAGTCACCAAAAAGATTTTTTCTTACAAACTTACATTATGTGGTGTTTGCAGAGCTCTACAATGTTGTTCAAATACCTAATGTATTCTGTTACAGCTATGATGAACTAAGGACCGCCACTGAAAATTTTAGTTCTAGAAACCTTCTTGGTGAAGGGGGTATGGATCAGTTTATAAGGTTTGTTCATATGTAGCACACAATTATTTGAATTTGCTAGAGATAATTTGTGGCATTGTAGATAAGTAGTGGACAACAAATTCTTTTCATTATGAAAAATTGACTAAAATTTTGTAGTTCAATTCTACTTGGTCAATAAAATGAGATTGGGTACTCTAGTGCATTTTCTCCATTACATGATATTGCTTTTACTTGATGCCTATAACTCTCCTTAGAAAAATTTCACCTTTTGGCAGGGTAAATTAATTGATGGAAGTGTGGTGGCAATTAAACAACTATCCGAAACATCTCGCCAAGGGAAGAAGGAATTCATAGCTAAAATAGAAACTATTTCCCGAGTGCAGCACCGTAATCTTATGAAGTTGTTTGGTTTTTGCCTTGAGGGAAATAAACCACTTTTTGGTTTATGAGTACATGGAGAATGGAAGCCTTGATAAAGAATTTTTTGGTATCAACCATTTCATTCAATTTATCTAGTAGTGACTAGTCTAGGACTCTTATATAAATCCAACATCTTAAACCTTCATTGGCAGGAAACGGAAGATTGAACTTGAATTGGTCAACACAATATGAAATATGCTTGGGGATTGCAAGAGGCCTAGCTTATCTCCATGAAGAGTCTAGCATCTACATTGTGCACAGGGACATAAAGGCCAGTAATGTATTACTTGATGCCAATCTCAACCCTAAGATTTTAGATTTTGGACACGCCAAACTTTACGATGATAAGAAGACACATGTTAGCACAAAAGTTGCTGATACATTGTAAGGGCATACTGTCATGCTCGATTTTCCAAAGAAGACCAAGCACTCGTTATATGTGTGCCCAAGAAGTCCACACACACAACAACAGAATAGAAATATCAAAACAATATTTATATAAAGCAGGAAACATACTATATTGACACTTACAACTATCAGAGTATCGCGGAACGGCTGCTAAATTTCTGCTTGGGCTTCATTCTTCTCAGGGATGGTTGACTGGGGGCTCCGTATGCCAAGCACTTCTGAAAAACTTCTAGAAACTCCACTACACCTTCATCCTTCTTCTGAGCAGCATCTTACTACACACTGGGGTGTAGTGGAAATAGCAAGGGTGAGCACATGTCGTACTCCGCAAGTATAACACAGGGTTCATGAGGCACAAAAGGCTAGACACTGTTTGACTGTATTTAGCTTTTATTCATTATATAATTGGCAATGGAGTAGCATCAAGGTAATCCAAATCTCATTAATGAATCAATGATCAATTGCAATAAGAATAATGAAATAGCATTATCATGACATAATAATATCAACAGTAATTAAAACATGATGTAACAATGGTGATCATCTATCTGTAAATGTTTCAAGGTCACCCGTATCCGTGGGTACGGCTAGTATACCAGTTTTAATTGTGCGCAGAGGTGTATACTTTCACTATGAATCATGATTTTCAAATGCATGGGATAGCTAGTCCCAAAACACCAAAAATCATATAAAGCCATTCAAAAGTTCGTCTAACAAGTTAGGACCATTAAATTCACTCGGCAAGCAGATATAGGAACCCCCTTTTCACATGGCACATTCCTTCCCGGCTATACACATGGAACTAGAAGCTGTCCTATACCTAAATCGTCAAGTCATTCTTATGTCAATCAAGGTAACCACTAACAAGCTAAAAATGTCTTTTAAACAACTAAAGTCAGAGTCATATAGCCCTCAGAGCTGTACTGTATGTCCCAGATAAATCACGTACAGATAAGTCCTTATGGAGAGAAACCAGAACAACAAAATAACCCCTTACTCTAGCCCCCTTTCAACAATGGTAAAATCATCTTTAAATGGTTAGTTGCATAATTCATTAGTCATATTACAAGATCATTGTTTATAGATCACGCACTAGCCAAGCCACCCAAATGCACATCCCATAGGTGACAAGGAAACAAGATATCAATAGCTAAGTTATAATCTCTATGATTGTCAAGGAGGACACATGCATATGAATAGTAATTTCAATGAATAGGACAAGGATGGTCTCATGTTATACTTGCCTTTTTATACTTGGTCAAACATTCTCGTACTTTAGCTTTCGGTCATCAACTTCGGATCTCCAACGCTCACCGGTGGTTCTCTTTCTACTCGTGGTAAGCACCAAACAAGTTAAGCACACATACAAGCAAACAAGGTAGACTAAGAACAATACACCAATCAAGTAAAAACTTAAAAACAATGTGCTAAAAGAGAGGGCTCGTTGCTACGGTCACGGGAATGCAAGAGACGCTGAAAACGAAACTATCGTTAAAAAGAAACGGCTACCGGAAATTTTATATTATAAAAGAAACAACTACAAACTTAATTAATTTTAATTAATCAAAACTATGAAAAGTTTACTAATTCAGATTAATCATATCATATAACATATTTAATTTTAAAAGTTAAAGCTAATCATGTTTTATTTATAAACATTGATGTACCATTCAAGCAAGTTAACTTTACAAAAGATAGATTTATGTGAGCATCTAATCGAAGTTATATAATAGGGTTTAAACTACACAATTCATAATTAATGAAAGCATAATTAATAAGTGTTTACAAAAGATCGATGTGAAAACCCTGAATTTCTTTTACTTGGAAAACTAATTACATAGATATTAATCAAACACATAAATATGTGGCATGGGGAACCTTCGCATCTAGATAGAAGATCATGTTGCTAAACTGACATACTCATCATCCTTAGCGCTTGCTAGCTTGCATTATTGACATGCATGCACGGTGCTATTTGCTTGATTCATTTTAATTGAGCAAACCATGTCAAAGTTATTAATATTAGATTGGTCAAAACACAATTTAATTCAAAAGTCAGGTTGAAGCTAGTCATATTTTATTTATAATAAGTAATGTCATAAAATTTAATCAGGTTAAACTTTGACTTTGCAAAATAAAAACATAGGTGAGAGCATCTAAACAAGTTTGATATATGCATTGTGTTCAAACTAAGCCCATTATAATTTAGAAATACATTTAGGTTAGTAATTTATATATATATATATATATATATATATATATATATATATATATATATATATATATATATATATATATATACTGAAGTGTAACACCTATATTGCTTTTAATTTAGAAAACTCATTGCTTGTACATTAATTAATATTTAAATCCAAAAACATGATACTTGATATAGGTTATTGCTAACACGTAGGTTCTACATTGTCGTAAATGCATTACATAAGGAACGGGCTGGAACGGAGCTAGAACAGATAAATGGGTTGGGATTAAAGATGCTAAGACCGGTCTACAAGGATCTGTATTTCTATGGAAAGACTTCTAGAGATAGATGGAAAGTTACTTAGCTTCTTCACGTGATCTCTGATGCTCACATACAACAGGGTTTGAGTGACTGCAACTCCAGGTGACATTGCCGCCCGGGCAGCCATGGATGAACTGATCGCGAAAAATACCAGACGTTACTTCCTTCATGGCCGACTGCAGGGCAACTGCATGGACGACAACATCTGATGATCGTATAGGCTCAGCAGAGCCAGCAGGGTGCAGGTCAGGGAGGGAAAATTAAAAGGAGGCGCACGGAGGTCCTCACCAATGGAACGAGGAACAGCGATGTCGGCATTGAAGCAAAAAGCGGTGAGATCGGGTTTCGCAAGCAGCTCCTCCAACGACAGATCGGCGATAGTGCATCACTGGGGCGATGATGGCGCAGGTGAGACGACGTTGGAGATGACATAGTAGAGAAAGGAGAAAATATATAAATTACTACCTAGAGATTCCCTAACCAGGGCTCTCCTTACCATAGTTCTAAGGTGCTTTGTCCAAAGGGTATACATATAAATAGGGATGAGAACTTTCCACATTTATATCAACTAGTGATATGGTACTAATTGATGTTGCACCATCCACCTGCATTGACGGGCTTAAATAAACATTAAGACCCATTAGTAAATAAAGACATGTGCCTTTAGGATTTACTAGGATTATTGCACATGGGCTTTGAGCGTTGAGAAAAATGAGAGATTTATTATTTTCGTAATTAATTAATTTCGTGGATAAAATAATTCTAGAAAAGTCCAAAATTATTATTTAAGCCATGAAAAATACTCCGAAAGCTCCGAAAATTCGGGGAAAATTTTTAGAGACATTATGGAACATGAGGAACCTAAATAAAATATTTGGAGCTCATGATAAGATAATTTGGAGCATCTAAAAATTAGATTATGCTCACAGAAAAGTGGGCAGAAAAAGATAAACGACCTCCTAACCACATTTTAAAAACTTTACACCTCTATAATATAAAGTCAATAAGCATACATCACATCAAGCAATAGCCCGTCAAATTAGTTCAGAAAAATTTAAAGATTCACATTTTTCCTATAACTAATTGATGTTATCTTAGACTAAACTTGAGAAATTTATCCAAATATTAAAATGTTTATTTTATTTAGTGTTTTCAATGCACAACCCAAAATAGTAAATCTTAGGGTGTGACACATACATGCCTCCCCTGTGTGTTTAGTAATTAGTTTACACTAATATTTGTGCTAATGGAAGTTCCTTGTTGCTTTTATTCCTTGAAGTGGCTATCTTTCACCTGAGTACGCCATGAGAGGTCACATGACTGAGAAAGTTGATATTTTTGCTTTTGGTGTGGTCATGTTGGAGATTATTGCTGGAAGACTGAACTATGATGGTAAGCTTGACGAAGACATGGCTTATCTTTTAGAATGGGTAAGTTTACACACAACTATCAGGTCCATTCATTTACACTGAAATTCATGTTGAGAAGTAGGTAGAAAGAATGAAGGGGTATGTGTAGATAATCAAGAAGTGGTGGATGAATATCATGTGGGTGGGATGGACACTTGTGATTAGCAAGTATTGTGTGCACAAGTGCATGTGATAGGATCTGAAACATGTTGATGAAACATAACAAGAAATTCTTTAGGCATTAAATTGGCGACAGATCCGTCATCTTGGAAAAACACTTCATAATATATACATAGCATGAGACATTTTTATCATCACAATTGTTTTATAGTGAATACCTTGCTATTGACCCTAAACGTCTAACTAGAAAGTGATTTATTCTATTATTTTCTGCTAGTGCAACAAACATTAGTAAAGTTGTCCCACTTTATCCATTTATAGGTCTGGCAACTTTACGAGGAAGATCATCCCCTCGACATTGTGGATCCCAGGCTCACAGAATCCGATAGTGACGAGTTGCTCCGTGCCATCCGCATTGCCCTCCTCTGCACCCAGAGCTCACCTCGTCAAAGGCCCCCCATGTCGAGGGTAGTGTCAATGCTCACAGGAGACATTGAGGTGCCTGAGGTAGTGTCCAAGCCTAGCTATTTTGCCGAGTGGCAGAGCAGCATTGGAGGGACGTCAAGCTCGGTGCCCACAGTGGAGACTATGTCGTCCGTGGATCCATTCCTAAACTCCATTGTGGATGACGATGGCCGGCGATAATCATCGCCAAGATCAGCTTATGTCAAGCCACGGATTGTTTTCTTGGAGATCCACTTTGAAAATGGTCCAATTTAATTTGAATGTGTACGACAAGTTTATGCTGTCGGCTCGAACAGACATGCATGGTTCCGCTCTCTCCCACGGTCCCACCTACCTCGCTCAAAACCTATACACTTTGAATGAGGTTCGCATCCACATCTTCGCTTGGGACTCATGAACTGCATGCCAGGGCTCAGCTCATTTGATCCGAAGTTGAATTCTGAACATGTGATCTATCGACGCTCAAATTTGGATGGAGAAAATTTTCAATTAGCACCGGATAATACACTAGAGGTCCGGTGATCGTGAAAGTCATCCGGTAGATTTTGTCTTGCACACGGTCGATCGCTCGAGAGATCGATCTGATCTGCCTGTTACCAGATTGGATATAATACAACAATCAATTGAACTAATTTGAGGACAAATCAATCTATTCACTACTGTCACTGTAACAAATAGCCAGGTTAGGATTTATCATTTATATATACCTTGGACTTGTGCACTTGGGTTGCTTTTTGCTGTGTGCAGTGTGCCACACTCCGCCTCTGCTCTCCAGCGTCGCAGCCGCCACACACCACGAAACCGAGGCCCCCGCACGCGGCGCACCTGCCCTTGCCACCAGGGGCGTGGAGCTTCGTGTCGCTGCCCGCGGGCGCCCGCGCACATCGACACTAGCTGTGGCAGCAAGCACCTCTCCATGGACACGTCGCGCTCCTGGAACGCCGCGCCTAGGTTCTCCAGCAGCCCCCGCACGACGCGGAGCGTCGTCGTGGTGAGCACCACGGCGGCCTCCTCGCCCGGCGGGCACCTGGCGGGGAACCACAGGAGCGGGTCGGCAGGCTCCGCGGGCGCGGCCTTCGTGGTCCACCAGCAGACCAGCTCCCACGCGTCATTGCTCCAAGCCCAACAGTTATGTACTACGGAGTACTACATTGTAGTAGTAGTAGTCCATCAACCGCATGCTACCACTGTGGGCGGCCAGCATCACGCTCATCGCGGCCGCGTCTCACAACTTCACCTTAGCCATCATCCAGCAGCGCGCGCACCGTGGACCGCCACCTCGCCCCGCAGATCCCGCCAGCCAAAAATGATCATCTTCACCACGCTCACGATGCTCGTCAGCGTCAGCCTCGCGCTCTACGACCGCGTCTTCGCCCCCGTCGCGCGCCGTTACACCGTGCGGCGGTCGGGCATCACCTACTTCCAGCGTATGGGCGCTGGGTCGCCGGCTTCGTGGTCTCCGTCCTTAGCGTCATGGCGGGCGCGCTCGTGGAGGCAAAGGCGGCGCCGCGTGGCCCCGAAGCACGGCGCCCTGCTCGACAGCCCGCAAAAGCCTTCATGCCCATCAGCGTATTCTGGGCTTCTGGCTGGTGCCGCAGTCTGCGCTCCACGACGCGCTCTCGACGGTTGGGCACATGGAGTTGTTCCATTTTTACACCTTGAAAACGTTCGATGTGGACGCCGGCCGCGTTAATGGTGGTGAGGGGCAAGGTGGGCGGAGCCCTTGCCATGTCCAGGTTGGAAGCTTGTAGGCAAAGATTGCGATGGTGAGAACTTGTAGGGACTGCGGATTGCCGCAGTTGAGAATCATGGGCGTCTGTGGGCAGCATGTGTCCGTAAAGTACATTTGGCGTCCCGTTTCTGCACTCCTAAAGAAGTGTGAAGTCTCACTGTAATTCACACGCGGGATCACCTGAGTCACTGACAGTGGGCAAAGTGGCAAATCTGTTGTCACTTATAGTTAAAGCCTAGTCGTATATAAGAATTGCCGATCTGTATCGATAAATATATAAAAATCTAATTTAGGCAGCCTCATTCAATTTTGTTACGTATCTAGATATACTATACGTATACATACGTAACAAAATTTATGTACCCAAAAAAAATCAAAACAACTTATAATTTGAATCAGAGAAAGTAGTTACTAAATAATCCAACCAAGCAATGCAAGCCCAGCATGCGACATGCCACCAGGCACCAACAAAAATTTCAGCTACATTTGATCCACTGATTAATGGACATGAGAAAAAGGCGCGGTGAGGGAGGTAGACGACGTGTGAGATATAAGTTCCACTGCAGGGATCAACGATCGAGAAAGGACTAATGAAATACCGTACCCAACGATCGAGAAAGGACTAATGAAATACGGGAGCGGGCGATTCATGACAACTATAAGTACATTCAACGGGCAGGGGCACTGATCCGGAAGAAGAAGATACCGATGCTGCTGCTCAAGTTGGACATCTCCAAAGCATTCGATACGCTGTCATGGCCGTTCCTCCTGGAGGTGCTCAGGGCACGCGGGGTCAGTGGAACCTGGAGACGTTGGATAGCCACATTGCTCAGCACAGCGTCCTCTCGGATCCTCCTCAACGGGCGCCAAGGTGAACCAATCCAACACGGCAGGGGTGTGCGTCAAGGGGACTTCCTCTCTCCACTGCTTTTCATCGTCGCAATGGACGTGCTGCACAAGCTGTTCATCAAGGCAAGCGAGGACGGCGTGCTGCGGCCAATGCAACCTGCAGAGATTAAATACCAATGCAGCTTCTATGCCGACAATGTCATACTTTTCATCCGGCCAACACGCAACGAAGCCACGGCAGTCCGAACAATCCTGGAGCTCTAGGACAGGATGCACCATGTCCAGTTGACTGAGGAGGCCGATCTTACAGTTTGGCGTTGAACGCCGGATGGGAAATACACGGCAAAATCTGCCTACGCCATGCTTCATGCAGGTGCGGTGCGGTTCCAGGGACACAGACTAATCTGGAAAACATGGGCGCCCCTAAGAGTAAAAATTTTCCTTTGGCTCGCCTTCCGACGGAGACTGGACAGCCGACCGACGAAGGCGACACGGGCTAGATGCCAGGGACTCCTGTTGCCTATGCGACCAAGAGCCAGAGACAATCGACCACATCATTGCTACAGCCTTGTTCACCAAGGAGCTCTGGCACCACATTGTCCACGCACTCGGGCGGCAGACGCCACAGCCACAGCCCACGGTATGACGCTGGTGGCGACGCCTGCGCACGCTCTGGAACAGAGAAAGCCACGACGGGATTGTCACACCCGGTTTTCTAAAGAACAAAACCAGGCTAATCATATGTGTGCCCAGGAAGTCCACACATATGTCAGAATAAAAAAGTATCAAAACAATGTTTATATAAAGCGGGAAAACATACTATATTAACACTTACAACTATCAGAGTGTCGCGGAACGGTCACTAATCTTTTCTTCAGGCTCCAACATCACAGGGACGGCTGACTGGGGGTTCCATATGCCAAACACTTCTGAAAAGACTTCTGGAAACTCCACTACACTTTCATCCTTCTTCTAAGCAACACCTCACTACACACTGGAGTGTGAGGAAATAGCAAGAGTGAGTCCATGTCGAACTCAACAAATATAACATGGGGTTCATGAGGCTCAAAAGCATAACATAGGTTTATCAGCATGTAGCTTTTATTTAGCATTAATTCAGTATATCAATGATATCAAAGTGTCTCAATATAAACAATAAACATATGATCCATGTGAAATGATTAACGAATAGCAAAAACATATTCATTATTAATGATCAACTATTCCATAAGGGTCCAAGGCCACTCGTGACCGTGAGCACGACTGTTATAACAGTTTTACACTCTGCAGAGGTTGTACACTTTCACTGTGAGTCGTGATTTACCCTTTCACCCGAGGTGATCAGCCTCTTGACCCACTACCAAGGAAGGTCGGCAGGGTTCACTATGAAGTCTTTCGAAGGTTCGTCTAACAAGTTAGGGCCATTAGATTTCACTCGGCAAACAGATGTAGAGCCCCCCTTCCTGATGGCACAATAACACGCAGCCTATACACATGAGGACAGAGGCCGCACTATACCCGATTCGTCAAGCCATTCTTACGCCATAAAGGAATACCTCTAACAAGCTAGAAAAAGTCCTTCTATATGACTAAAGCCAGAGCCATTTTAGCCCTCACAGTTGTACTGTAAATCCCGGATTTTCGCTTATAGATGAGTCCTTATGGAGAGTAACAAGAGCACCAAAGTAACCCCATGCTCTAGTACCCTTAAACAGTAATAAAATCATCTTTTAATGTTTATTGCATATTCCATTAGTCAAATTACATGATCATAGTTCATGTTGAGCACTAGCAATACTAATCCAGACAGTATAATAGGTATCAAGGAATAAGATCAATACTAAGTCATCCTTATCAAGGAATATATGCATAATGATATTATTTGCTTAATATGAATAGGACAACAAGGATAATCTCATGCTATACTTGCCTTAGAACTTGCTTTATGCCCAAAGCAACTTGCTCTGAAAAACTCAACTTAATCTTTCATTTGCAACTTCTGGCACTCAGCTTCTGGTCTTCATCTTCGGATCTTTGGCGCTCACGGATAGCTTTTTCTTCTACTCGTAGATCATAACAACCCAGCACACTAACAGACATACAAGCAAACAAATAGAGACAACTAAGAACAATACACCACACAAGAGAAAACAGTGTACTAAAAGAGAGCTACCGGCTACGCTCACGAGAACATAAGATATGTCGATAACGGAACTATCATTAATCGTTAAAAAGAAAAAGACTATCGAAATATTTATATTATAAAAAGAAACCACTACATGCTTGATTTATTTTAGCTAACAAGATCATGAAAAAGTAATTAGTTCAGATTAAACAAATCATATTTGGACTCAACACCGAGTTGAAACTAACCAAAGTTTATATATTTTATAAATATTCGCACACAATATTTTATTAAGCAAGTTATGCTTTTATATTTGCAAAAGAAATAATTTTGTGAGAGCATCCTAACGCACGTCAAAGTACTAGACTAAGCAATTTACAAATTAAAAATATATTTATGTTAGTAGCTAATTATTTTAACATTTATTTACATATACAAAATCGAACTGTACCTCCACGTTGTTTCTAGATTGATAACTGGTTACGTACCCATTAATCGAATTAATATTTAACAATGAACATAAGAAGTGATGTAGCGTCTATTGGGAGTTTTATGTATTACAATAGAAAAGAAAAGGCTACATGCTTAATTCATTTTAATTGAGAATACCATGTCAAAGTTATTAATATTAAATTGGTCAAAACATAATTTAATTTAAAAGTCGGGTTGAAGCTACTCATATTTTATTTATAATAAGTAATGTCATAAAATTTAATCAAGTTAAACTTTAACCTTGCATAAAAAGACATGTGAGAGCACCTAAACAAGTTTATCCTATGCAACGAGTTTGAACTAAGCAAATTATAATTTAGGAACATGTTTATACTAGCAATTAATCATATTAATGTTTATGTATAAAATATCGGAGTATAAAACATATATTGATTTTAATTATAAAACTAGTTGCATGTATATTAATTAATATTTTAACTACACATAGAAAAACATGTGACATACAAAACATTAACACTACTGCGTAGAGCGCGACGACATGAATCTAACGCGACTTGAACGACTTAAATCGGACGTAAAACATAAATGATATGGCCTAAACAAGATTATATGTATACGTATTTCTATTGTATTTCGGGATTTATTTTTCTAAAGGAAAAACGGCAATAATGTGTGTGTAAGGTGAGCATGACACCATTGTGATGTCATCAAGCTAGCAAAATAAGTGGGCACCCAGACTACTCTGCTGGCTCCGCTCGTTTGCGTGCGTGCATACTGGGAGGCGACGGGATGCACGGCTGACAGCGATCGATGCATGAATAAACGGCACACGTCGGTGAGAGATTGGTGTAGCATGAACGTATTCATGTCCTATGCATGTGTGCAGCACAGAAGGATTTCAGCGTGGAAACTATTCTCACCAAGGAACAAAGAGGATACCGGAGTGAGGAAGACTTGCATGGACGTGGATGTAGATCGATGATGATGACGACGTTCAGTTCGTTGATGCCGATAGCAGCTTAATACGAATGGCAGAAGCATCAGTCAGGAGCAGAGGCTGGCCGGCAGGCAGGGATCTTGACGGGGTGGCGCCTGCTCAGGTCGACGGAGAAGCTTCAAACGACAGTCACCACGGCAGCGGATTGAACTAGGGCTTCGCGATGGTGCTGCCGGCCCGAGCAGAGGCGGCGGCTTGCGCTAGGGTGGCCGACGGGCGACGAGAAAAGAGAAAATTGTATTTTACTACACCAGAGATTTCCCAAACTAGGGACTCCTCTACGGTAGTTTTGGTGTGCTTTTACCCAAGAGATAGGTACATATATATATAGGGAGGAAAACTCTCCATCTCCATGTCAACTAGCGATATGGTGCTAATTGACGTTGCACCATCCCCCTTTACTAATAGGCCTAATTAATTATAAAAGTCCATTAGTAAATAAAGACATGGGCCTTTGGGCATGAGGAAATCTGAGATATTTTATTATTTTCGGAATTAATTAATTTCATGGATAAAATAATTCTAGAAAAGTCCAGAATTGAATTTTAAGCCACGAAAAATACCCCGAAGGCTCCGAAAATTTAGGGAAAATTCTCAGAGATATTTTAGAATGAGACAAACCCAAATAAAGTATTTGGAGCTCATGAAAAGATTGATGAAGAGATCAAGGAAAAAGATTAAGCTCACGGAAATTGAAATTTTAAATCCAAAAAATACCAAAAAGTTTTCCCATGAGAAGTAAACGTCGTCCTATGGTATTTTGAATATAATAACACTCACCAACACCAAAGACAAGCATCACACAAACACCACATTATCAAATTAATATGAGAAAGTTTAAAACCACAATTTTCTATATTTAAATTAGCAGCAACTTAACTTATCTAATAAATTTATTCAGATATTGAAATTATTTATTTTATTTAGTGTTTCCTATGCACAACCCAAAATTAGAAATTTTGGGGTGTGACAATTCTACCCTACTTAACAGGAATCTCGTCCCGAGATTCGAAGAGACTAGGGAGAAAGATAAAATAGACCAATAAGGTTGTTTCGAGACTTTTTGACAAGTTCGGATATAAGCGTCAAGGATTATCAATGGTTGACAAGAGAACATTGGATTGATCGTTAAGATTGATTCGAGCTAATGACCGAGGGTCAAAGGATTGAATGTCAACATAGACGAAAAGGAAGATCAAAGGAGGTTGAAAAGATAGATCAAGGTTGATCATCGAGTCTTCACTTTATAAGGTGTAAAAACAAGGGTGGAGATTAGCAAAAGATAACATAAGAGATAAAGAGATATCTTAAGGTGCTCAAAACTCCTGGATTCAAGATTTATGAAACATCACGAAAAAGTGACAGACTAGCATTGGTTGAAGAAAGGTAAAGACTAATTTTCCATTTTACCATTCTAGGAGATCAGTGAGAAGGATAAATTGATCTTCAAGTCTTTGTAGGTCCTTGAATCAGGATTTATAAGACATAAGGATAAGGGTCAAAAGTTGCTAAATGTTGATAAGTAAAGTAAAGATTGATAGCAAGAAGGTGAGACTGGTTAAGGGGCAAGGACTAGCAAAAGATGATATTATGATAGCGATTGGTCTCGGGATCTTCTTGTCTCGTGACTTGAGATTGATGATGGTGGCGGACACTACCCCACTTAACAAAGATCTTGTTCCACCTGGCGATGTCATTGAACACATCTCTTTCTTGAAGGCTTGCTACTATTGATGAGTCATTCATGTGTTGATCCTCCACAGAAAACATTGAAACCAAGAGTAAGCAAGGATGATTTATGGAAAAGACTATAAGAATTAGGATTGATCGAAGGTTAAGTAGATCAAGAGAGGATACTACCCCACTTTAACATAGATTGAGTTAATTCTCAACACGATTTCTAGGCCTCCTTTGACAAACAAGAACAGAGACGACACCCAAGCATCACATGTAACACCCTAAATTTTGCATTTGTTTCAAAATAGATAAAATTGATTTAATTATGAATTTGTTGTGCATTCAAATTTAGGGAATAATAAATTTTTGGGAAATTAAAATCAATCATAAGGTTATAAAATGTTCATGCATGCATGCTGTTGCACAAGTATTTTTGTGATGAGTGGTTTTGATAAATTTTTGAAAGGATTTGAAAATCAATTGGAAATGTGATTTGAAAAATTAAATTTGAAAAAGGAAAACAAATTCTTTTCCCGCCTTCACTTTTCCTCGGATTCGGCCTGCTAGCCCAATTCCCGGCCGGCCCATCCCTTTCTCCCCCGCGCTCCTTCTCTGGGCCGCGGCCCAGCCCAGCCGGCGGCCGTTGCCGCGCCCCACCTCCTCTCCCGCGGTCGCTGACCGCCCGGGCCCAGCTGTCGGCGCCTTCCTCTACCTCCAGCCGCCACCCCCGCTCCTCTCGGTCACGATGGCAACCGCCATGACCGCCCGCGCCCACAACCGCAGAACGTGGGAGCGTCTTTCCCCCCCCCCCCCCCCGCGCCCGGCCTTAAAAGGGAGCCGCAACCCCCTTCGCCCCTCCCCCTGCTGCATTCCCGCTCCAATCCCCCATTCTTTCGTGCTCGCGAAGTCCCGCAGCGGCGTGCCACCGGAGCACGCTCGGCCACCTCGTCGGTCTTCGCCCCGAGCCGTCCCCGTCCCGTTTGAAGCCGTGGTGAGATTCCCCGCGCTCCCCTCTTTCTCCCCATCCCTCTCCCGTGTCGGGTGGTGGCCTCTAGGGCCGCTCCCGCGAGCTCCAGCGAGCCCTTCCACCGCCGGCCATGGCGGGTGCCCCTCGGGCCTATCTCCGGCCGTGTTTTGCCCCGTGACAAACTCGCCATCTCCCCCACTCTCTTCCGGTGCTCTCGGCTTGGCGAGATGAGAACCGTAGCGCCCTAGCCGCCTTCTCCGACGAGCTGCACACCGCCGGCCATGGAGCACCGCCGTGGGCTCATCTTCTCTGGCGGGCTGCGCCGCCCTCCTCTCCTACATTCGATCAGAGCCGCTCATCGCAAGATCAACGGCTCAGAGAGCTCAATACCCCTTCGGGTCCATTTTGTTAAAGAGACCCCCCGCTTTCATCTATTTGAACCTGCCGTCCTTGGCGTACTCCCGGAGTGCGCGTTCTTTTTTGGAAAGCGTAGTTTCTTCGGTATATATGAAAAATACGCTTTCAGATTAATTACAGAATTGCCACTGTAGTAAAACGTTTATAAAATCGTCGTCTTAGCTCCGATTTGACCCGTTCAACTTGCGTTAGTTTCATAATTTCATAATCTATGCAATAGTGCTACTGTTAGACCTGTTAAGAGCTTTTGAATTTCTCAAATAAATCTAGTTAATAGCTAGCTTTTGGAATAGTAAATATCTCGTAACTTGTGCGTCGTAACTCCGTTTTTCGTGCTTTTCGCGTCATTGTGATCGTAGCGAGATGTAGATGATTTTGATAAAAATTTTATTCAGATTTATTTATTGTTGGTGTACTGTTCTAATAGTAGCTATGTTTTGCTTGTATGTCTGCTCCGAATTGCGTGTTGTACTTTGTGTCGTTCGAGTTCAGACGGTGAGGAGTACGTCGGAAATCCGGACGCGTGCGAGGAGCAGCAGGACCAGCAGCAGTTCGTGAACCAAGGCAAGTATAGCATGGGCCTTCCTTGATTCCTATTCATTATATAATCTACTCATTATGCATGTGTCTAATATTGCTCGACTATAAGGACATCCTAGCCATTTATGACTTATATCTCGATACCTATGGGTTTTATTGCATATGGGTAGAATGTTAGTGCTCTATTCAAACATGATCAATACTATGATTAATGGAACAAACGGATAAACATGATGGTAATAATTGAAATATAGGGTGATGGTGCAAATGATGTCGATCATGTTGCCCTAAAACTCTCCGTAAGGACTTGTCTGTAGGGCAAAAGCTGGGACATACAGTGCAACCGTGAGAGTCATATGGCTCTGACTTTAGCTCAGTAATAGGATCTTTTCTAGCTTGTTAGAGGTTACCCGAAAGGGGCGCAAGAGGGGCTTGCCACTTTGGGTATAGAACTGCCTCTGTTCTGATGTGTATAGCCTGCGGGAATTGTGCCATCGAAAGGGGGGTTCTCTATATCTGCCTGCCGAGGAAACCTCGCGGCCCTAACATGTTAGAAAAGGCCTATGGAAGGCTTCATAGTGTACCCTGCCTGCTCACCTTGGAAGTGTTAGGGGGTCGACGGGCCCCGGGCATATGGGTAACACGACTCACGGGTAAAGATGCACAACCTATGCAGAGTGTTAAAACTGTTATAACAGCCGTGCTCACGGACACGAGCGGCCCAGAAAACTCACAGAATAAATGGTTACTAGATATGTGGATGAACTATGAAGATGATGATGAGATCACACTGTTGCTTTCTCTTCTTAATTCTAGTAGTGGATCATGTGGGTTAAATGGGAGTTTGAGCGTAACTTAATAATGATTAATAATGAAATGTTGATCTACTAAAAGTGCTAACTGCAGTCAACCGTGTCTATCCTTTTTGAGCCTCATGAATCCTCATACTATACTTGCGGAGTACAAATGTACTCACACTTGTTGCTATATTGTTTTTGGATAAAAATCCCGGATGGGTAACAGATGACAGTTTCTACGAGGACTTCCCGGAAGATTTCTAGGTTTGGGTCAACCAGTCGTCCTTCCCTGTGGAACAGACACTACGCCTGAGAGTAACTATTTACTTTTCCGCTTGTTATGTAAGAACTACGTGATGTAATAACGTTATGTATGTACATGGTGATGATACTTTGGTTAATTTGTCAGCTTATGTGTGCGACTATTCCTGGGGCGCACATAAGATGTATGCACTCTATATTGTCCTTTAATTGGAGTGTGACAAATTGGTATCAGAGCTGTGTCGACTGTAGGACGCAAACCTAGATAGAAATGGTCGTTTCAAGGAGTTTGACTTTATTTATTTGCTTGCTACTATCTCTATCTTAATATTTTATTAAAATTTTATGCTCTATTTCTTATTCTATTGCATAAAATATTGAGTCTGATAAGATTTTATATCAAAACTATAGATGCCTCGCCTCAGTGCCGCTGCCTACGTCGTCCAGTTCGTTCCAGCAGCACCTGCTCCACCAGCACCACCAGCAGTACCACCAGTGGAGCCAGAGGTCGCCCACATCACTGACGAGGAAGAGGAAGAACCCATGGAGGAGGAGGCATTTTCAGTTGCTGCATCTGACGGACCTGTTTCGACCCCCGTGGCTGCACCCATCCCACCTGTGGATGCGCCAGTCCCCACTGCTACACCTCCACCAGCTTCCCAGGCCGCTTCTGCACCAACACCAGTGCCCTCCCCAGCTGCATCAGAGGAGCCAAAAGAGATAGGCTGGACCACCAGGAACAAGTTTAAGGAAGCTCCCGAAGATGCCCATTACCACAACCTCCTCACCACCATGCTAGCTGAGTACTATTCAGAGTTTGCTGCCTCTGTGAAGTACTACTGTGCGGAGCACACACATCCAGTGGAGGCGACGTACTGGAAGACCAATGTGATCATCACCGCCTGGAACAACACCGACCAATCTCAGGATGTTGTGACCACCCATAGCCACCGAGCCAGGCGTGCCAGTGCCTATGACAGCATGGAAGATGCTGCGCAGGCGGCGTACCTGCACTACCATGGTCGACGTTTTGAGGACATGCAGAATGATCGCTACCGGTATCTTCCACGCTACGACTCAAGGGAGAAGACATGGGCGGTGTTGGCTCCTCCAGCTTCTGATCCCACCTTGGACACCACAGTGAGGCACCTCAGCGCCATGCAGGAGGTCAACGAAGCACTCAGGGAAGAGCTTCGTGCAGCGCAAAAATCTGAAAAGCGCCTTCAGAACCAGATAGATGAGATGGCCGTTCAGCTAGGACAGCCTACCATTTACAAGAAGAAGGCCAGGGTGTTCACCATGGTGGATCGCGCTCCTTAGATACTTGCAGCCCCGTCATAATGAATGCGTTCTAGATCGAAAGTCGTGTCAAGTTTATGTGTGTTGTGAACTTTTAATTGTCTTGTTGGTTGTGATGATAAACTTGAATGATTCGGAGTTTGTGTGATTGCTGGAACAGTGTGGGCTTGTCCACATGTTCTTTTTATCAAAACCTTAAGTTAGTGTTTGTTTAACTTAGTTGGGTTTAAATTCTGCTTTACTGCTGTGCTGTTTCTCAGAGCAGTCTGCAATGTTTGTCTCATATCTCTAAATCTCTATGTCCGAAAATTATGAAATTGTTGTGGAAAGAACTAGACTTGTGTACCTTTCATTTCCCACTGGAATCACCTTATTATCAATTCTGGTTTGAGAGATATGCCTGCTACAACCTGGCAAGTCTGTGCAGTCTGTAACCTAGAACAGAAATTGTTTAGCTCAGTTTTTGATGATGTTGCCGTCCGTATCAGTGAAAAAGTTCTATACAAAAGTTGTAGCAGACTCTTTAAGCTTTCCAACGATGTATGCCACGCCTATTTTGGATTTCTGGAACTTGAGTTACACTCCAGTTTTCGGTCTGCTGTTGTAGACACTCGTCCAGAAATTTTCAGTTACGTTATTTACCTTTTGTAAATAATTTGTAAATTTTTTTTGGAGATCTCTAAAAGTATGCACATTTGATTGGAAACAGATGGCCGCCAGAGGAGGACGTGGCAGAGGCCGTGGCCGTGGTCGTGGATACGGAGCTTTGGTGGATCCACCTCCGCCACCGCCGGTGACCATTGAGCAGTTGATGGCCATGCAAGCGCAGCTCATGCAGACAGTGATGGACCGTCTCGGTGAGCAACCAACAGGAGCACCCCCACCTGTGCAGGTCCGTGACAAACGTGGTGAGTTTCTGAAAGGACACCCACCTGTGTTCACACATGCCTCTGAACCTATGGAGGCGGATGACTGGCTGAGAGCTGTGGAAAAGCAGCTAAACATTGCGCAGTGCAATGACTTGGAGAAAGTCTTGTACGCCTCAGGCCAACTCCAAGGAGCTGCTCAGGATTGGTGGGAGTCATTCCAGTATGGACGTCCAGAGAATGCTCCAGAGATCACATGGAAAGAGTTCACGGAGAGCTTTAGGTCCTATCACATCCCTGAGGGACTTATTGAACTGAAGCAAGAGGAGTTCCGGGCTCTCAAGCAAGGGTCCATGTCTGTGGCGGAATACCGCGACAAGTTTGCACAATTGTCGCGATATGCCCTGGCTGAAGTGGCTAGGGATTCTGATAAACAGCGCCGTTTTCTGAAGGGGCTGTATGATGGACTCCAGCTGCAACTGATGTCCAACAAATATGCCAGTTTCCAAGAGTTGGTGGACCGTGCCATTGTAATTGATAACAAGCATAAGGAAATGGACCTCAAGAAGAGGAAGCTCCAGGGACAGGCATCGGGTAGCAACACTCGCCCGCGAGCTTTCCCGCAGCAGGGTTTTCCGCAGAGGAACCAAGGGCCACCCAACCAATGGAACAAAGGTCAGTACCCCCAGAGGAACCAGTACCAGCAGCGCCCCCAGTACCCACCGCAGTTGGGTAATCAGAGTCAGCAGCGCCCCCAGCAACAGCAAGCTAGCAACCAAGCACCACGTCAGGGAGTGCCCAACAATGCCCCAATCAAGAGTGGCACCCCAGGCAACCCCAATGCCTGTTACAACTGTGGAGAGGGGGGACACTATTCGTACCAGTGCCCAAAGAAGCAGAACCGGTAGGCCCCGCAGAACCAGCAGAACAACCAGAGACCCAACGCTCGACCTCCGTTCACTGGCAAGGTGAATCATGTGTCGTCGGAATTAGCTCAGGAGGCGCCTGAGGTTATGCTGGGTACGTTTAGCGTCAACTCCATCTCCGCTACCGTACTTTTTGATTCCGGTGCCTCGCATTCTTTCATATCCCAAGCTTTTGTTAGAATGCATAGCATACCCCTGTGTGCCATGAAGGATCCCATGCTAGTAAATTCACCGGGGGGTAGCATGCCCGCAAATTATTGGAGCCCTTCTACTAGTATATTCTTAAGGGGGTAGCTTTCAAGGTAAATCCAATTGTTCTGAGAACCGCTGGAATTGACCTCATCCTGGGAATGGATTGGATGAAGCAACATAGGGTAGTGATACAATGTCAGGAGAAATCTGTGGTTGTGACATCTCCAAGTGGTGATATAATTTGTGTCGAAGTGGAAGTGCAAGCTCAACCTACCGCCACCGTCAATCAGCTGAGCGATGTTGCTAACCAGGAGAACCAGGTGGTGGATGAATTCCCGGACGTGTTCCCCGATGAATTGCCAGGTATGCCACCCGATCGCGACATCGAATTCCTTATCGAGCTTTTACCTAGGACTGCACCCATAGCTAAGAGACCATATAGAATGGGGGTAAATGAATTAGAAGAACTAAAGAAACAAATTAAAGAATTGCAAGAGAAAGGTTTTATTCATCCTAGTTCTTCACCTTGGGGAGCACCTGTTATATTTGTGGATAAGAAAGATGGCACACGAAGGATGTGTGTCGACTATAGGTCCCTTAATGAAGTCACAATCAAAAACAAGTACCCACTCCCTAGAATTGATGATTTATTTGATCAGTTGAAAGGTGCTTGTGTGTTCTCAAAAATTGACCTCCGTTCTGGATATCATCAACTAAAAATTCGTGCATCTGACATACCCAAGACAGCATTTACTACCAGATATGGCCTTTATGAGTACACAGTGATGTCTTTTGGACTGACAAATGCACCTGCATACTTTATGTATCTAATGAACAAAGTATTCATGGAGTACTTGGATAAGTTTGTAGTGGTATTCATAGATGATATCCTAATATTCTCCAAAAATGAAGAGGAACATGCTGAACACTTAAGGTTAGTCTTACAAAAACTCAGGGAACATAAATTGTATGCAAAAAGGAGCAAATGTGAGTTCTGGCTGAAAGAAGTATCTTTTCTGGGACATGTGGTCTCTAACGGTGGAATAGCCGTAGATCCCAGTAAAGTGCAAGATGTGTTGAATTGGAAAGCCCCAGTCAATGCTAGTGAAATCCGTAGCTTTTTGGGTTTGGCTGGATACTATAGAAGGTTTATTGAAGGGTTCTCTAAGCTAGCCAAGCCTATGACAGCCCTATTAGAGAAGAATGCCAAATTTGTTTGGTCAGACAAATGTCAGGCTAACTTTGAGGAGCTAAAGAAAAGGTTGACAACAGCCCCAGTGTTGACCCTACCTGATTTAAGTAAGAGCTTCTCTATTTATTGTGATGCATCTCGCCTAGGCCTTGGGTGTGTGCTTATGCAAGAAGGAAAGGTTGTGGCCTATGCATCCAGGCAGTTAAGAAAGCATGAATTGAATTACCCAACCCATGACTTGGAATTAGCCGCAGTTGTCCATGCTCTGAAAATTTGGAGGCATTATTTGATCGGACATAAGTGTGACATCTACACTGACCACAAGAGTTTAAAATACATTTTTTCTCAGTCCGAGTTGAATTTAAGGCAACGTCGTTGGCTAGAATTAATTAAAGATTATGATCTGGAAGTGCATTATCATCCTGGAAAGGCAAATGTTGTTGCTGATGCACTTAGCCGGAAGAGCTATGCCAACGGACTTCAGTTGACATTTATACCAGCAGAGTTGCGAGCTGAAATAGAACATCTCAACTTGGGTTTTGTCAATAATGTAGTAGAATTGGCTATAGAACCTACATTGGAGCAAGAGATACGTACAGGTCAGTTGGAGGATGAGAAATTAAAGGAGATTGCTGAGCAGGTAGTGGTTGGAAAGGCACCAGGTTTTCGGTTGGATGAGAATGGTACTCTATGGTTTGGAAAAAGAATATGTGTACCTGAAGTGAAAGCTATCCGTGATATGATTCTGCGAGAGGCACATGATTCTGCTTATTCTATACACCCTGGAAGCACCAAGATGTACTTGGACCTCAAAGAGAAGTATTGGTGGTATGGTTTGAAACGGGATGTGGCTGAGTATGTGGCCATATGTGATACTTGTCAAAGGGTGAAGGCTGAGCACCAAAGGCCTGCAGGATTGTTGCAACCAATGAAAATACCAGAGTGGAAATGGGAAGAAGTTGGTATGGACTTCATTACTGGATTGCCCCGCACTCAACAAGGATATGATTCGATCTGGGTAATAGTGGATCGACTTACTAAGGTAGCCCACTTCTTGCCAGTCAAAACCACTTATAGTGGTGCAAAGCTAGCGGAGTTGTATATGGAGAGAATAGTATGTCTACATGGGGTTCCAAAGAAGATCGTATCTGACCGAGGAACTCAGTTTACGTCACATTTTTGGCGTAAGGTACATAGTGCTTTGGGAACCAAGTTAAATTTCAGTTCGGCGTATCATCCCCAAACTGATGGGCAGACCGAAAGGACCAACCAAATCTTGGAAGATATGTTGAGAGCTTGTGCTTTACAGTATGGTACTAGTTGGGATAAGAGTTTGTCATATGCTGAGTTTTCATACAACAACAGTCACCAGAAAAGTCTCAAGATGGCGCCATTCGAAGCTTTATATGGACGAAAGTGTAGAACACCTCTATTCTAGAATCAGACAGGTGAAACCCAAGTGTTTGGACCTGATGTCCTACGCAGTGCAGAGGAACAAGTGAGGATGATCAGGGATAATTTGAGAGTAGCACAGTCTAGACAGAAGAGCTATGCTGATATCCGAAGGAGAGAGTTGAGTTTCAAAGAAGGTGACTATGTGTATTTGAAAGTGTCACCGATGAGAAATGTGAGAAGATTCAATATGAAGGGCAAGTTAGCACCGAGATATGTGGGACCTTTCAAGATTCTAGAGAGACGTGGAGAAGTGGCTTATCAATTGGAATTACCAGAAAGTTTATCAGGTGTGCATGATGTGTTTCATGTTTCACAGTTGAAAAAGTGTTTGCGGGTACCAGAGGAGCAGATTCCCTTGGAGGAGCTTACTGTTAAAGAAGATCTTATGTATGAGGAGTATCCGGTAAAGATTCTTGAAACTGCAGAAAGAGTTACCAGGAGCCGCACTATAAAGATGTGCAGAGTGCAATGGAATCGTTATTCAGAAGATGAATCTACGTGGGAAAGAGAAGAAGATCTGAGAAAGTCTTATCCACAGCTTTTTGAGTAAGCATCATCCAATCTCGAGGATGAGATTCTCTTAAGGGGGGTAGAATTGTAACACCCTAAATTTTGCATTTGTTTCAAAATAGATAAAATTGATTTAATTAAGAATTTGTTGTGCATTCAAATTTAGGGAATAATAAATTTTTGGGAAATTAAAATCAATCATAAGGTTAGAAAATGTTCATGCATGCATGCTGTTGCACAAGTATTTTTGTGATGAGTGGTTTTGATAAATTTTTGAAAGGATTTGAAAATCAATTGGAAATGTGATTTGAAAAATTAAATTTGAAAAAGGAAAACAAATTCTTTTCCCGCCTTCACTTTTCCTCGGATTCGGCCTGCTAGCCCAATTCCCGGCCGGCCCATCCCTTTCTCCCCCGCGCTCCTTCTCTGGGCCGCGGCCCAGCCCAGCCGGCGGCCGTTGCCGCGCCCCACCTCCTCTCCCGCGGTCGCTGACCGCCCGGGCCCAGCTGTCGGCGCCTTCCTCTACCTCCAGCCGCCACCCCCGCTCCTCTTGGTCACGATGGCAACCGCCATGACCGCCCGCGCCCACAACCGCAGAACGTGGGAGCGTCTTCCCCCCCCCCGCGCCCGGCCTTAAAAGGGAGCCGCAACCCCCTTCGCCCCTCCCCCTGCTGCATTCCCGCTCCAATCCCCCATTCTTTCGTGCTCGCGAAGTCCCGCAGCGGCGTGCCACCGGAGCACACTCGGCCACCTCGTTGGTCTTCGCCCCGAGCCGTCCCCGTCCCGTTTGAAGCCGTGGTGAGATTCCCCGCGCTCCCCTCTTTCTCCCCATCCCTCTCCCGTGTCGGGTGGTGGCCTCTAGGGCCGCTCTCGCGAGCTCCGGCGAGCCCTTCCACCGCCGGCCATGGCGGGTGCCCCCTCGGGCCTATCTCCGGCCGTGTTTTGCCCCGTGACAAACTCGCCATCTCCCCCACTCTCTTCCGGTGCTCTCGGCTTGGCGAGATGAGAACCGTAGCGCCCTAGCCGCCTTCTCCGACGAGCTGCACACCGCCGGCCATGGAGCACCGCCGTGGGCTCATCTTCTCCGGCGGGCTGCGCCGCCCTCCTCTCCTACATTCGATCAGAGCCGCTCATCGCAAGATCAACGGCTCAGAGAGCTCAATACCCCTTCGGGTCCATTTTTGTTAAAGAGACCCCCCGCTTTCATCTATTTGAACCCGCCGTCCTTGGCGTACTCCCGGAGTGCGTGTTCTTTTTCGGAAAGCGTAGTTTCTTCGGTATATATGAAAAATACGCTTTCAGATTAATTACAGAATTGCCACTGTAGTAAAACGTTTATAAAATCGTCGTCTTAGCTCCGATTTGACCCGTTCAACTTGCGTTAGTTTCATAATTTCATAATCTATGCAATAGTGCTACTGTTAGACCTGTTAAGAGCTTTTGAATTTCTCAAATAAATCTAGTTAATAGCTAGCTTTTGGAATAGTAAATATCTCGTAACTTGTGCGTCGTAACTCTGTTTTTCGTGCTTTTCGCGTCATTGTGATCGTAGCGAGATGTAGATGATTTTGATAAACATTTTATTCAGATTTATTTATTGTTGGTGTACTGTTCTAATAGTAGCTATGTTTTGCTTGTATGTCTGCTCCGAATTGCGTGTTGTACTTTGTGTCGTTCGAGTTCAGACGGTGAGGAGTACGTCGGAAATCCGGACGCGTGCGAGGAGCAGCAGGACCAGCAGCAGTTCGTGAACCAAGGCAAGTATAGCATGGGCCTTCCTTGATTCCTATTCATTATATAATCTACTCATTATGCATGTGTCTAATATTGCTCGACTATAAGGACATCCTAGCCATTTATGACTTATATCTCGATACCTATGGGTTTTATTGCATATGGGTAGAATGCTAGTGCTCTATTCAAACATGATCAATACTATGATTAATGGAACAAACGGATAAACATGATGGTAATAATTGAAATATAGGGTGATGGTGCAAATGATGTCGATCATGTTGCCCTAAAACTCTCCGTAAGGACTTGTCTGTAGGGCAAAAGCTGGGGACATACAGTGCAACCGTGAGAGTCATATGGCTCTGACTTTAGCTCAGTAATAGGATCTTTTCTAGCTTGTTAGAGGTTACCCGAAAGGGGCGCAAGAGGGGCTTGCCACTTTGGGTATAGAACTGCCTCTGTTCTGATGTGTATAGCCTGCGGGGAATTATGCCATCGAAAGGGGGGTTCTCTATATCTGCCTGCCGAGGAAACCTCGCGGCCCTAACATGTTAGAAAAGGCCTATGAAAGGCTTCATAGTGTACCCTGCCTACTCACCTTGGAAGTGTTAGGGGGTCGACGGGGCCCCGGGCATACGGGTAACACGACTCACGGTAAAGATGCACAACCTCTGCAGAGTGTTAAAACTGTTATAACAGTCATGCTCACGGACACGAGCGGCCCAGAAAACTCACAGAATAAATGGTTACTAGATATGTGGATGAACTATGAAGATGATGATGAGATCACACTGTTGCTTTCTCTTCTTAATTCTAGTAGTGGATCTGTGGGTTAAATGGGAGTTTGAGCGTAACTTAATAATGATTAATAATGAAATGTTGATCTACTAAAAGTGCTAACTGCAGTCAACCGTGTCTATCCTTTTTGAGCCTCATGAATCCTCATACTATACTTGCGGAGTACAAATGTACTCACACTTGTTGCTATATTGTTTTTGGATAAAAATCCCGGATGGGTAACAGATGACAGTTTCTACGAGGACTTCCCGGAAGATTTCTAGGTTTGGGTCAACCAGTCGTCCTTCCCTATGGAACAGACACTACGCCTGAGAGTAGCTATTTACTTTTCCGCTTGTTATGTAAGAACTACGTGATGTAATAACGTTATGTATGTACATGGTGATGATACTTTGGTTAATTTGTCAGCTTATGTGTGCGACTATTCCTGGGGCGCACATAAGATGTATGCACTCTATATTGTCCTTTAATTGGAGTGTGACATCACACCAAACCAGACAAGCACACAACACATCACCGATACTACACGTGCTTTTTCAACAATGGGGGTCATCCTACATGGCAGATTATAGATGATGAAAAGGCCATCAAATTTTTGAACAGGGTAAGATCAGAAACCTTTTGGTAAAAACAATACAAATCAAAAACCAAAGGAATAAGAAATAATAGCTCAAAGGAAGCTATCAAGGAGAGGATACAACAAGACAAGGAAGAGGAAATAGTCAAAATCAATGAGTCAAAGGATGACAAAAATAGTTTTATAGTAAAATGAGTTTTAGAATACGTCCAGTGCTACTTGGCATACGTCCTACAGTCAACACCGCTCTGATACCACTCTGTCACACCCGGTTTTCTAAAGAACAAAACCAGGCTAATCATATGTGTGCCCAGGAAGTCCACACATATGTCAGAATGAAAAAGTATCAAAACAATGTTTATATAAAGCGGGAAAACATACTATATTAACACTTACAACTATCAGAGTGTCGCGGAATGGTCACTAATCTTTTCTTCAGGCTCCAACATCACAGGGACGGCTGACTGGGGGTTCTATATGCCAAACACTTCTGAAAAGACTTCTGGAAACTCCACTACACTTTCATCCTTCTTCTAAGCAACACCTCACTACACACTGGAGTGTGAGGAAATAGCAAGAGTGAGTCCATGTCGAACTCAACAAATATAACATGGGGTTCATGAGGCTCAAAAGCATAACATAGGTTTATCAGCATGTAGCTTTTATTTAGCATTAATTCAGTATATCAATGATATCAAAGTGTCTCAATATAAATAATAAACATATGATCCATGTGAAATGATTAACGAATAGCAAAAACATATTCATTATTAATGATCAACTATTCCATAAGGGTCTAAGGCCACTCGTGACCGTGAGCACGGCTGTTATAACAGTTTTACACTCTGTAGAGGTTGTACACTTTCACTGTGAGTCGTGATTTACCCTTTCGCCCGAGATGATCAGCCTCTTGACCCACTACCAAGGAAGGTCGGCAGGGTTCACTATGAAGTCTTTCGAAGGTTCGTCTAACAAGTTAGGGCCATTAGATTTCACTCGGCAAACAGATGTAGAGCCCCCCTTCCTGATGGCACAATAACACGCAGCCTATACACATGAGGACAGAGGCCGCACTATACCCGATTCGTCAAGCCATTCTTACGCCATAAAGGAATGCCTCTAACAAGCTAGAAAAGGTCCTTCTATATGACTAAAGCCAGAGCCATTTTAGCCCTCACAGTTGTACTGTAAATCCCGGATTTTCGCTTATAGATGAGTCCTTATGGAGAGTAACAAGAGCACCAAAGTAACCCCATGCTCTAGTACCCTTAAACAGTAATAAAATCATCTTTTAATGTTTATTGCATATTTCATTAGTCAAATTACATGATCATAGTTCATGTTGAGCACTAGCAATACTAATCCAGGCAGTATAATAGGTATCAAGGAATAAGATCAATACTAAGTCATCCTTATCAAGGAATATATGCATAATGATATTATTTGCTTAATATGAATAGGACAACAAGGATAATCCCATGCTATACTTGTCTTATAACTTGCTTTATGTCCAAAGCAACTTGCTCTGAAAAACTCAACTTAATCTTTCATTTGCAACTTCTGGCACTCAACTTTCGGTCTTCATCTTCGGATCTTTGGCGCTCACGGATAGCCTTTTCTTCTACTCATAGATCATAATAACCCAGCACACTAACAGACATACAAGCAAACAAATAGGGACAACTAAGAACAATACACCACAAGAGAAAACAGTGTACTAAAAGAGAGCTACCGGCTACGGTCACGAGAACATAAGATATGTCGATAACGAAACTATCATTAATCGTTAAAAAGAAAAAGACTATCGAAATATTTATATTATAAAAAGAAACCACTACATGCTTGATTTATTTTAGCTAACAAGATCATGAAAAAGTAATTAGTTCAGATTAAACAAATCATATTTGGACTCAACACCGAGTTGAAACTAACCAAAGTTTATATATTTTATAAATATTTGCACACAATATTTTATTAAGCAAGTTATGCTTTTATATTTGCAAAAGAAATAATTTTGTGAGAGCATCCTAACGCACGTCAAAGTGCTAGACTAAGCAATTTACAAATTAAAAATATATTTATGTTAGTAGCTAATTATTTTAACATTTATTTACATATACAAAATCGAACTGTACCTCCACGTTGTTTCTAGATTGATAACTGGTTACGTACCCATTAATCGAATTAATATTTAACAATGAACATAAGAAGTGATGTAGCGTCTATTGGGAGTTTTATGTATTACAATAGAAAAGAAAAGGCTACATGCTTAATTCATTTTAATTGAGAAAACCATGTCAAAGTTATTAATATTAAATTGGTCAAAACACAATTTAATTTAAAAGTCGGGTTGAAGCTACTCATATTTTATTTATAATAAGTAATGTCATAAAATTTAATCAAGTTAAACTTTAACCTTGCATAAAAAGACATGTGAGAGCACCTAAACAAGTTTATCCTATGCAACGAGTTTGAACTAAGCAAATTATAATTTAGGAACATGTTTATACTAGCAATTAATCATATTAATGTTTATGTATAAAATATCGGAGTATAAAACATATATTGATTTTAATTATAAAACTAGTTGAATGTATATTAATTAATATTTTAACTACACATAGAAAAACATGTGACATACAAAACATTAACACTACTGCGTAGAGCGCGACGACATGAATCTAACGCGACTTGAACGACTCAAATCGGACGTAAAACATAAATGATATGGCCTAAACAAGATTATATGTATACGTATTTCTATTGTATTTCGGGATTTATTTTTCTAAAGGAAAAACGGCAATAATGTGTGTAAGGTGAGCATGACACCATTGTGATGTCATCAAGCTAGCAAAATAAGTGGGCACCCAGACTACTCTGCTGGCTCCGCTCGTTTGCGTGCGTGCATACTGGGAGGCGACGGGATGCACGGCTGTCAGCGATCGATGCATGAATAAACGGCACACGTCGGTGAGAGATTGGTGTAGCATGAACGTATTCATGTCCTATGCATGTGTGCAGCACAGAAGGATTTCAGCGTGGAAACTATTCTCACCAACTAACAAAGAGGATACCGGAGTGAGGAAGACTTGCATGGACGTGGATGTAGATCGATGATGATGACGACGTTCAGTTCGTTGATGCCGATAGCAGCTTAATACGAATGGCAGAAGCATCAGTCAGGAGCAGAGGCTGGCCGGCAGGCAGGGATCTTGACGGGGTGGCGCCTGCTCAGGTCGACGGAGAAGCTTCAAACGACAGTCACCACGGCAGCGGATTGAACTAGGGCTTCGCGATGGTGCTGCCGGCCCGAGCAGAGGCGGCGGCTTGCGCTAGGGTGGCCGACGGGCGACGAGAAGAGAGAAAATTGTATTTTACTACACCAGAGATTTCCCAAACTAGGGACTCCTTTACGGTAGTTTTGGAGTGCTTTTACCCAAGGGATAGGTACATATATATAGGGAGGAAAACTCTACACCTCCATGTCAACTAGCGATATGGTGCTAATTGACGTTGCACCATCCCCTTTACTAATAGGCCTAATTAATTATAAAAGCCCATTAGTAAATAAAGACATGGGCCTTTGGGCATGAGGAAATCTGAGATATTTTATTATTTTCGGAATTAATTAATTTCATGGATAAAATAATTCTAGAAAAGTCCAGAATTGAATTTTAAGCCACGAAAAATACCCCGAAGGCTCCGAAAATTTAGGGAAAATTCTCAGAGATATTTTAGAATGAGACGAACCCAAATAAAGTATTTGGAGCTCATGAAAAGATTGATGAAGAGATCAAGGAAAAAGATTAAGCTCACGGAAATTGAAATTTTAAATCCAAAAAATCCCAAAAAGTTTTCCCATGAGAAGTAAACGTCGTCCTATGGTATTTTGAATATAATAACACTCACTAACACCAAAGACAAGCATCACACAAACACCACATTATCAAATTAATATGAGAAAGTTTAAAACCACAATTTTCTATATTTAAATTAGCAGCAACTTAACTTATCTAATAAATTTATTCAGATATTGAAATTATTTATTTTATTTAGTGTTTCCTATGCACAACCCAAAATTAGAAATTTTGGGGTGTGACAGGGATGGACAGTCTGTTCGCGCTGGTTTCATGGCAGGTCTGGAAAGAGCACAATGCCCGCTGCTTCAGAGAAGCACGGTCATCCATGAACGAGTTGCTGCAGGTAATCAGGGCCGAAGCTGACCGGTGGATCGAGGCAGGGGCCAAAGGTTTGTTGGCTTTAGCACAAGCACAAGCCTAGGAACACCTCTAATTCTTCCTGATTGTATCCGCAGCAATGTAGCGTATTCTGTTCGCAGGGCTGGCGTCGGCATCCTCTTGTAATTGTTAAACCTCTGTCTACTTAATGCAATGATACGCATACTCATGCGTGAAAAAAAAATCATCTCATCTCCCGTACAAACATAGTACCATATATATAGGATTCATCATTGCGAAATTGCCATCGGAAATGTAATACAACGGCAAGTCTTGTTTTGCTGTACTTCTCTCGTTCTAAACTATAGGTTATAGTTATGCTTACCTTTGCCACAAGTAAGACTTCTCTTAGCTTACTTTAACTCAGTTTATCACCAACATCTACGGTAACAAATTAGTTTCATTAGTTTTTTTCCACGAAATATGTGTTTACATTCATGTTAATATATTTTTGTTGACGCAAAGATCGGAACACACCAGCTAAGGCTAGATTGTCCGGGTCGCCACGGACCGAAGAACGCAGCGAGGATCACAGTTACTGGTGAAGAACAACTAGTTTTCGGGCAAACTAGCAAAGGAACTGTCGAAGCTCTCACCAAGTAGAGGCCCCGTCGGGGCAAGGACGTCGTCGGGTTGCCCTAGGTCAACCAATAAGCCTAGAGCGCCATTCTTGCGATGAACAGCAACATGGGGTTGAGATAGAGATTAGGGCAAAAAGAAATAGGAGTAGATTGATTTTTAATCGATTGCATGTGTTAGGCACCTCAATCGGCCTCATAGTATGATATGATATTCTTGACATTATTAAGCTATTACAATGGACTTAAAACCTCATCTATTGATAATAATAATAAAGAAACCAAATAGTATGATATGATATTCTTGAAATTATTAAAACTAATACAATAGACTTAAATATTTTCTGGGCGAAGGAGGAAATCAACTAAGTCGACAGCATCGCAAGGACCATTGACTCCAATCTCATCCTTCAAGTCTCTCCATATATGGGGGAATTTGAAACCATTAAAATGGGGCGGACTACGTCAGTTTGCTGCATATTACATTGCTACTAATAACTGAGGGCTAGGCTTCCCGCAATCAACAATCCAGTTCTGCAATGGACTTACCACAAACATATCTTGAGTTCTTTTCCTAAAAAATTGTTAATGCATCTTATTTCCCTTGAAGGCTTCCGATATGTAACAATTTCAATGACAGATAGATACTCATGTGTGATTTGTCAGACTGTTGTTTGTTAGAGTTCAGAAAATTCAGATGTACATCATCTATAGAGATTTAAGAGGTGTAGTCACCATCAAATATTCATATTTCACATCTAAATTAATAGGTTGAGGAGTCCGTCTATTGAAAACAATGGGCAGTAGATTTCTGTTTAAAATCGATACTTGTCAATCTAATTCTGATTCAACATAGTCCTTTGCAGGTGACAAATAAAAGGCGTGATCCCCATTTCATTTTGTCTCCTCCCATATTTTTGAGCTATCAGTCTCAGTGGTCCTTATTTTTCGTAAGTATTTTTCTTTGAAGGTTGGCTGGCTTGTTGATGAACTCCTCTGCACCTGCCCTTGCTGACATGCAGGTGACCCATGCCAAACATCAGGCTAGCCAAATACACAAAGGAATATGACAATTGAACTTTAGTGTGAATATTATATTATTTTTTGCACCCTTTTATAGTTAGCCATTGTTATAAGAAAAAAATCTGATTAGCAGTAGATACTAAAAATGAATTGCTGGATATGATGTTAACAAACTTCCAGGTACATTTCAGGTTCATTGACAACCTTGATATAAGCAGGTATACACCTGCTACAGTTATGCCATCAAACTTTAACTATATTTCAAATCCATTGACAGCCTTGATAAGAGCAGGTATACACCTGGAGCAGCGCAAATTTGAGTTGTGGCTCCAACTGACTACCGCTGATGGTTTGCCTTCACGACCTCTGGCCTTTTGTGTTGATGAAGTTTCTGCTATTCCTTGTAAAATATACGGGCTTTCTAATGTGAATTAGTTCCCCCGGTTCTGATTTAGTGATACATGTATTTTAATGACTACAATATTATAAGGATTTTAATGGCTTATTAACTGCTCTTGTGGACATCATGTAGTGGTATGTTTATGCCTCGATCCAAGCTGGGAAAGGATTCCAGGACTCGATGAAGAAGTAGGTCCTTGGCCTCAAGCCCTCAACTATGCGTAGAAGGTTCTTTCTCAGCCCACCTAGCATCAATTTCATTTCTCCTTTGTTGTCATCCAAGAAATTTCTGGAGCCAGTGATCTTGTCCTATAGGTAGTGAGTGCTCTGAACGCATGCTCTACCTAAGTAAGGGGATTCAAGGGTACATTATTGGCATTAGCGCAGATTGAACGAAAAAAGATGATAGTGACCTGTATGCACGGCTGCTTCGCCCTGGGCTCGACCTCCACCTCTGAACGCATGCTCTACCTAAGTAAGGGGATTCAAGGGTACATCCTATGCTACGAAGGTGGAGGTCGAGCCCAGGGCGAAGCAGCCGTGCATACAGGTCACTATCATCTTTTTTCGTTCAATCTGCTCTAATGCCAATAGTGTTTGTCATTTCTGACTTGTACAGTTTTATACAACTATTTTCTTGTTGATGAGATTGTAATTGTCGTTTAGGTTATGGTACAAAAATTTAGTGGATGAAATGCTGAACTCTTGGTTTCGGTGAATTGGGTTATATCACTTCATTCCAAAATGTAAATTGGTTTGGATTTTCTATATGGAGATGATACATATCGAGATGCATAACAAAAGCTATGTACATTAGAATAAGAGTGAAATACAATAGCGGCCCTTTAACTTATTGTTGGATTATGAGTTTATTAGGCCCATGTGGCTAGGCCCATGAGGCCCATGTATGGCTACCTATATAGCTACTCTTCTAGGGTCAGCCCAAATCAATAGCGACACTCATTCTAGCATGGTATCAAGCAGGGGTTTTCTTCTCTTCCCCTGACCCGCCACCCAGCCGTCGGCGCTCCTCCTGGAGCCGCTGCCGCCGGCCATGGCTGGCCGTCCTCCCTCCTCTCCTCCTTCTACCTACACCCACTTCCCCCCTCTTCTCTCCCCATGGTCTCACGTCGTGGATCCCCTAGTCTCTGCCGGCCTGCACGCACAGCCGCTGCCCCCTCACAGCGCCGCCGCCGCCCGGCCTGCCACCGTCGACCCGCACAGCGCCGCTGCTGTCCGGCCCCCTCCTCCAGGCCTGCCAGCGCCGCCCCTCCCCCTCCCCTCCCACAACCCGCGACTACCTTTACCGCTGGCGTGGGCACCGGCGGCACGGCCGGGGGGGGGAAGATGCTGCTACTGCTGCCACCGGTGCTCCTATGGCCAAAGCTCCCTCTCTGTCGGTTGCGGGTGCTCCCCTGGTGACTGCAGGAGCAGGACCGGCCACCCTCCAGGCCACTCTGGGCGGTCTCCTGGGCGTGGATGCCGGGGCCGTTGGCGCTGACCATCTCCAAGCCGCCCTGGCTGCCCTCTTGTGCACCGACGACCCAACCGCGCCTGCTGTCGTGCCTGATGCTGCCAACATCGCCCAAGCAGCCATAGCCGCTGGTGGGGGGTCTGGCACAGGGGGTCTTCCCACTGTCGCCACGGCTTCACGGCACGGCCTCCGCACTTGTGTCTGCGCGGGCAGTGGCCGCAGCGGGACAGGCCCGTGTCCGTGCGGCTGCCCTAGCCTGGGAGCGCGAGCGCGATGCTGCCGATGCTCTGGCCCACCAGATCGCCGAAGCGGAGCACCTCCTCGCCCACGACATCGGCGCTACTTCCTCCGGCTCGACGGGCCCCTGCATCTCCACCACCGCGGTCCTCTGGCATGATCCGACCGATCTCCTCGTTGCCCAGCTCCACTACCAGTCCGGAGGCATGCAAAACATTCGCCTCCTCATCCCGGTCATGCTCAAGCCCGAGTCCCCCTCCTATGCTCGTTGGTGGGACCTGGTCCTCCTCACCCTCCACCGCTATGCCCTCGACGATCACGCCCTCGCCGATGCCCCTGTCACGGCCCAGACCCCCTCGTGGCTACGCCTTGACAGCATCGTCCTCTCTTGGATCATCGGGATGATCTTTCTCGACCTCCACGACCTTGTTCGCAACTCAGTGGATGCTCGCTAGGCCTGGCTGGCGCTCGAGGGCCAGTTTCTAGGCAACGCCGAGGCCCGGGCTCTGCGGCTCGATGCGAGCTTCTAAACCTTCGTCCAGGGTGACCTCTCTGTTGGCGAGTTCTACCGCAAGATGAAGACCATGGAAGACTCCCTCGGTGACCTTGGCTGGCCCGTGGAGGACCGCATTCTCGTCCTCAACGTCCTTCGCGGGCTCAGTGACCGCTACGCCCACCTCCAGACATGGATCACCCGCCAGTGCCCCTTCCCCACCTTCCTCCAGGTCCGTGACGATCTTGTCATGGAGGAGCTGACTCAGGGCCTCCAGCCTGGGTCCACCACCGCCCTAGGTTCCTTGACTTCCTCGACAGCCCTTGCGGCCACTCCACTGTGTCCGCTCGCTCCACCGCGTCCGTCCGCTACGCCGTCGTCGTCCCTTCTAGGTCCTCCTCCCTCCGGACTGAGCGGAGGTGGGGGAGATCGTGCTGGTCGCCGTCGCCGTGGCACTGGACGTGGGGGGCGTGGTGGTGGCGGTGTAAGGTCCTAGATGGCTAGAGGGGGGTGAATAGCCTATAAAAATTCTAGAAGAACAACTAAGCAAACTTGTTAGAATAACAAACGGCGTAAAGCGAGTTTTGCTTAGCCTACGGTTGTGATGCAAGCCTCCTATCCACAAGTCTAGTAGATTATGATCTCTAGTTCACACAAGGGCTATGTCACTAAACTTACACTAGTGAGCAAGCTAACAACTACTAGCAAAGGCTACTACTAGAGCTACACAAGATAATCTAGTAAATGTAAATGTAAAACAAGAGAGAGGATTGTGAATCTTATACCAATGGTGGAGTGAAGATGTTGCCAATCACCAAGATGATATACAATTAATCAATATTGACAACAACACAATATGAAGACCAATCACCGGGAGACAAGAGACATAATATTTTTATTCACCCGGTGTTCACTTGTGCACCGACAAGCTACGTCATCGGTTGTGTCGACCAACACTTAGATGGTTTCTCGGTGTGACCCTCAAGTCACTTGCCTCTCAAGGCACGCCCCGCAAGGCACCGCAAGACACCACTCTCAAGTGAGGTAACTCAATGACACGCGCAATCCACTAGAGTTGCTTTTGGCGCTCCACCGAGGAAAGCACAAGAACCTCTTACAATCAACCGGAGGTGGCCAAGAACAATCTCCTTCTCTTGCCAACGCCTCCAACAATCTCCAAGCCGGCTAGGAGCGGTACTCTTCAAGAGTAATAAGAAATCTACCGGCTGTACCACCCATAAGTGCCACTAGATGCCCTCAAACTATGCAATGCACTTTGGGATCATTCAATCTCACTTTTGATTTGCAATCAAGCAAGAGAGATGAGTGGATGGGAGAAGCTCTAGCTCAAAGGATGCACAAGAGTGTTAGAAATCATGAGGGACCTCCCCAAGGGCAGGCCAACAAGTATTTATAAGCATCCCAAATGAATAGAGTCGTTGTACCCCTTCACTGGATGTTTTTCGGGACGACCGGACACGCCGGTCGAAACTGACCGGATGCGCCGGTCGAAACTGACCGGACGCGCTCAACCATGTCTGATCCTCCAACGGTCACTGCGCCAATGGTCAAATGCAATGACCGGACGTGCTGCTTAACCGACCGAACGCGCCGATCGCACAGTATCGCAAGCCCACGAAGCATCGACCGGACGCGCTCCAGGCAACGATCGGACGCGACAGTGCCAGCGTCCGGTTGGAGTCCAGTAAGCTCCCTCAATGACCGAACGCGTCCGATCGCGTGTGACCGGACGCGCCACGCGGCCGATTGACCTTGCGAACTGCAGTTCCCTCTAGGCGCCTGACCGGACGCGCTGGTCACATGAGTGACCGGACACGCCGGTTGCAAACCCTAACACCCACGCGCCTGACTGCTGCGTTGAACTGACCGGACGCGTCCGGTCAAACCATGACCGCGTCCGGTGCAGCGTCCGGTAACCTCTGTGACCTCCGTTCGCCTCCATTTCTTTTCCGACTTCCGGTGTAGTGGAAAATAGGCATTTCAACTCGGCGGGAGGGAGAGAGAGACCCAAACCCTCTCTACCGCTCAAACTTCATTGCCTTCGTAAATGTGCCAACACCAACAAGTGATCACCACCTTGTGCACATGTGTTAGCATTTTCATAATCGTTTTTGAAGGTTTTTAGTTAGCTCACTAGGCTCTACATGCAATGCACTTCATGAATTCACCTAGTGGCACCCGTGCGTCGAATAACCGATAAGACTTCCCCTCTTAATAGTTCAGCTATCAATCCTAAACCACTCACACCCTCTATGGTGTCTTGAGTGCAAAACAAAATGGCCCTATGGTTATACCTTTGCCTTGAGCCCATTTTGTTTTTCCAAAAGATATGATCCACTTCATATCATCACATGACCGTCTCGATCCATCGACCTTGACTTCACTTGCTCTTCACCGTTGCATCGGTCCGTCGGCGCCAAGTCTTGCTCAAGTTTCACCATCGCATGGTCCTTCACTTTGAAGCCTCGACTTGCCCTTCACTTTCACAACCGTTCCATCGAGCCAAGCATCATCTCGGTCTTCATCATCTTGGTCACATGAGTCAATGTCATGTCTCATGTTCAATGACCACCTTTATCTAAATCATCCACTTAGATACAAAGGTTAGTCCTAGGTTTCATCAATTAGCCAAAACCAAACTAGGGACTTTCAATCTTCCCCTTTTTGGTAATTGATGACAACCCTCACAAAGATGATTTTGATAATAAAAGTTTTGAACTTGTCATACTTGTCTAATCATTTTGCTCATAAGTAAAGTTTGGACAATTATCACAAGCATGGTTTTGGTAGCATTAGCTCTCCCTACATATGTGCATAGAGTTTGGATTGAAAGCTTTGCACATATGCATTGATAGAAGTGTTGAGAGAGTAATTCTACCAAAATGATGCTAAGGTGTAAGAAATGGACCTTTGAAGCGTGATACCAATCGGAGTTGTCTTTTACACCATCCTTAGTATCATGAAGTAACTAGACATCCATCATAATTCAAGAACCCCGTGAGATCAACATTATAGTAAAGGTTCTTGGACCACTTGTAAAGTTTAAGGCACGTCTAGATACCACATGTAAACTATTCCTATGCATGCTAGTAGATCATTTCATCATTCAAGTTCTATACTAGCATTGCACCACACAAGCATGTATATTGAATTTAAATACATGTGCAATGAGCAAGTCATATGAGAATGCACAAATAAATGCAACGACTTTTTTTATGAGATTGCTCCCCTTACTTGTGTGCATCAAAATTTTATTTACCCCTTTATCATGTTGAATCATCTTTTTCTTTCCCCTTTGTCAACAACTTACCAAAAAATGGGATCAAATTGTGGAGAGAAAAACAATGTTTGATAGAGTAGGTTAAAATTTATCAAATTTGGTTGAACCTAGAACACTTGCCAAAGAGATTTAATTCGATTTGAACCAAAGACAAGCTTCTTCACACCTCATAATAAGGGTTATCTTGCCTATGTTGAGTTAAACACGTACAACAAATCTTCTAGATTCAACACTAGATTTGCAAGCTCACAAACATGTCATATGCTACCACTAGATCAAAACAAGCATAGAAACAGTAGTGGTAACATATATCCATCAAATTCATTTGATTTATCATGAATGCTCATGCATACCACTTATTATGTCTACATGCTCTAGCAAGTCCTTAGCATAGGATGAATGACATGTCAATCAACTTTACCTTGTAATGTCGAAGGAGAGGCATGTCAATAAGTGGGTGGGGTGCATTCAACTCATATTTGAGAAATCAAGAATGTTCAACTCATTCCTTAGCTTGCAAAACCTCTTTTTATCAAGTGGCTTGGTGAGAATATCGGCAAGTTGGTCATCGGTGCCAACACTTTCAATGGCAATATCTCCCTTTTATTGATGATCTCTAATGAAATGATGCCTTATGTCAATATGCTTTGTTCTTCCATGTTGAACTGGGTTTTGTGTCATCTTGATTGCACTTTCATTATCACATAGCAATGGCACATTCTTGAAGTTGAGGCCATAATCCTTTAAAGTTGATTTCATCCATAGCAATTGTGCACAACAACTCCCTGCACTCACATATTCCGCTTTGGCGGTAGAGATTGCCACACTATTTTGTTTCTTTGAGGACCATGACACAAGTGATCTTCCAAGTAATTGACATGTGCCACTTGTGCTCTTTCTATTGATCTTTCAACCCCTATAGTCGGAGTCCGAATATCTAATCAATTCAAACTTTGACCCCTTGGGATACCATAGTCCAACATCTCTTGTTTGCTTCAAGTACCTCAATATTCTCTTTGCGGCCGTGAGATGACTCTCTCTAGGTGAGGCTTGATATCTAGCACACATACAAACACTAAACATGATATCCAGCCTTGATGCAGTGACATAGAGTAGACTTCCAATCAAGGACCGATATTCCTTTTGATTCACCATTTTGCCATCAAGATCACTATCCAAAATGCCATTTGTACCCATTGGAGTTGAAATTGGCTTTGCATCTTGCATTCCAAACTTCTTCAACAAGTCCCTTATGTATTTCCCTTGACTCACAAATGTCCCATTCTTCAATTGCTTGACTTGGAGACCAAGGAAGTAGCTAAGTTCACCAATCATAGACATTTCAAACTCTTTGGCCGTCATAGCACCAAATTCTTCATAATAAGCTTGATCGGTTGATCCAAAGATGATGTCATCAACATATATTTGCACTATGAATAGATCATTCTCAATCTTCTTGGTGAATAGAGTTGTATCAACCTTGCCCATCTTGAATCCCTTAGAGAGAAGAAAATTCCTTAGCCTCTCATACTATGCTCTAGGTGCTTGCTTTAAGCCATATAAAGCCTTCTTCAACTTGTACACATGGTTGGGTTTCTTGTCATCTTCAAATCCAGGAGGTTGCTCAACAAATACTAACTCATTGATGATTCTATTGAAAAATGCACTTTTGACATCCATTTGATATAGTTTGATGTTGTGTGCACAAGCATAAGCCAATAGAATCCTTATTGCCTCCAATCTTGCCACGGGAGCATATGTCTCATCATAGTCAAGACCTTCTACTTGAGTGTAACCTTGAGCAACTAGTCTTGCTTTGTTTCTCACCACAATGCCATATTGATCTTGCTTGTTTTTAAACACCTATTTGGTTCCAATTACATTGTAGTCATTTAGCCTTTCTACCAATTCCCAAACATCATTTCTTGTGAAATTGTTAAGCTCTTCTTGCATAGCCATGATCCAATCGGCATCCCTCAAAGCTTCTTCTATTTTCTTTGGTTCTTTGGTTGACACAAATGATGCATGCTCACAAAACATAGCCAATCTTGATCTTGTTTACACACCACTTCTAATATCACCAATAACACTATCAATGGGGTGATCTCTTGCAACATGTTGTGGTTGGAGTACTTGCACTTGATTGCTTGAGCTTGGTTGATCACTTGATGTATCTCGATGAGATGAACTAGCACCATGATCTTGCACTTGAGAGTCATTAGCTAGCTTGAATGGAGAATTGAGCACTTGATCTTTATCATCATCTTGAATATCAATTACTTGCTTTGCTCTAATGTCCCCAATGTCCATGTTCTTCATTGCTTCCACCAATTGAGTTCCACCAACATCATCTAGATTCTCTTCTTCGTCTTGTGACCCATTGGTTTCATCAAATTACACATCATGGACTTCTTCTAGAATGCCACTTGAATTGTTCCAAACTCTATAAGCTTTGCTTGTAGTTGAATAACCAAGTAGGAACCCTTCATCACATCTCTTGTCAAACTTTTCCAATCTAGTGCCCTTCTTCAAGATATAGCATTTGCAACCAAACATCCTAAAGTATGAAGTATTTGGCTTTCTTCCATGAAGTAGCTCATATGGGGTCTTCTCTAGCAATGGATGACAATATAGTCTATTGATGTAGTAGCAAGCGGTATTGATTGCTTCATCCCAAAATGATTGACTCACATTGTACTCATGAAGCATTGATCTAGCCATATCAAGCAATGTTCTATTCTTTCTCTCAACTAGGCAATTTGATTGTGGAGTGTACTTGGCCGAGAATTGATGTCTAATACTATAGTGATCACAAAGTTCTTCAATTCTTGTATTCTTGAACTCACTTCCATTGTCACTTCTCACTTTCTTGATTCTAATCTCAAACTCATTGTGAACTCTAGTGAGAAAGGTCTTGAAGATGTCAAACACTTCACTTTTGTCACCTAGAAAGAATACCCATGTGAATCTTGTGAAGTCATCCACTATGACAAAGTCATACTTATTACCACCTATGCTTGAGTATGTTGTTGGGCCAAATAGATCCATGTGCATTAAATCAAATGCTTTGCATGTGCTCATTGTACTCTTCTTTGGATGTGAGCTTCCGACTTGCTTCCTGGCTTGACATGCACTACAAAGCTTATTCTTCTCAAATTCAACATCTTTCAAACCATTGACAAGATTGTGAGTTGTAAGCTTCTTCAATTGTTTCATGCCAACATAACCAAGCCTTCTATGCCAAAGACAACCCATACTTGATTTGGAGATTAAGCAAGTTGTCAAAGAAGTTTCTCTAGCATTGAAGTCAACTAGGTAGAGATTCTCATATCTAAAACCCTTGAATGCCACATTTGAGCCATCCATACTAATAACTTCCACATCATCAACTCCAAAGATACATTTATAACCAAGATCACATATTTGTGCCACGGATAGAAGATTGAAATCTAAGCTTTCAACTAGCAACACATTGGAGATACTCATGTCATTTGATATTGCAATCTTGCCCAAGCCAATAACCTTGTCTTTCTTGTTATTGCCAAATGTGATAGAATCAACACCACTATCATTGTTATTGATTGAGTCAAACATTCTTGATGTACCGGTCATGTGTTGAGTGCACCCACTATCAATAATCCAATGTCTTCCTCTGGCTTTGTAATTGACCTACAAGCAAATCAATGAAGCTTAGGTACCCATTTTTGCTTGGGTCCTTGTAGGTTAGTAACTAAGCTCTTTGGTACCCAAATAGCCTTCTTCTTTGGGCCAACAATGGGTGTACCAATAAACTTAGCTTGTACACCCTTCACACTCTTGGTAAGCACATAGCAAGAATCAAAACGTATAGCATTAACAAGTTTCTTGCTTTGGTTCTTTTTATTGCAATTATTATCTAGGTGTCTAACTTGCTTGCATCTATTGCAAAACCGACCATTGCCCTTCACAAAGCTAGGCTTTGGAGTTGCAAAGGCCGACTTACCTTTCTTGGGGGTGTAGCCCAATCCCTCTTTGCTAAGAGAGAACCTTTGGCTACCCAAGCACTTAAGCAAGCAGGCCTCACCATCATAGGCCTTGCCTAGGGTGTGAGTGAGCTCATCCACCTCTCTCTTGAGAGTCTCATTCTCAACCATTAGTGAGGCATCACAAGTGAAACCATCACTAGTAGTGGAGGTAGAGTCGGTGGTGGTGGATGAAGAGCTACAAGAAGGGTTAGCATTTGACGTGATGATAGGTTCATAAGAGGATTCATCAATTATATCACATGTAACACCTATATCACATGATACAACAACTTCCTTCTTTGCTTGTTGCTCAAGTAGCAATGAGTGAGCTTTTCAAGCTTGGAATGAGCCTTACCAAGATCCTTATGGTCTTCCACTAGACTCTCATGAGTGGTCTTAAGCTCGCTAAGGACTTCCTCAAGTATTGCTACTTTCATTGAAAGCTTCTTACACTCCTTGTTCTTAGCAATAGCTATGTCTCTAGTTTGTTGCATCAAGTCATATAGTTGTTCTTTAGTTGGTTCATCATCATCATTTTCATTATCATTATCATTATTATTATCACTATCATGAACATATTCTATTTCACTTTCATCATCACTCTCATCACATAATACCTTAGCTTCTTTGGCCATGAAGCGTGAAGAGGATGAACCAAATAGTGAGGGCTTCTTGTTGATAGCAATGGAAGCAAAAGCCTTGTTGGATGATGATTCTTCTTCTTCTTCATCATCACTTTCCCAAGTGACCACATAGGCTCCATTCTTGCCCTTCTTAAAAGTCATCTTGGCTTCTCTCTTTTTCTTCTCAAACTTGCCCCTCTTGTTGTGTCTTCTTCTTGTCATAGGGACATTCGGCTTGAAGATGTTCGGTGATATCACAATTGAAGCACTTCCTTTGTTGCTCATTGCTCTTGAGATTGTCATTTCTCTTTTTGAAGCCTCTTCTCTTAATGAACATCTGACCCATTCTCTTGACTACAAGAGCAAGTGCCTCATCATCAATTTTAAAATCTTCACCTTTATTATTGCCTTCTTCTTCTTCTATGATGATAGCTTTGCCCTTGGAGGAGATGGCCTTGAATGCCACGGTCTTCTTCTTTTCTTCCTCCTTCTTCTCCTTCTCATCGGCATCTTGATCATACTTGTCATATGTCAAGACTTCACCAAGTAAATCATTGGGCTTCATTGCATCAAGCCCATCTCTTTGTAATATCATGATCAACATTTTGAATCTTCTTGGTAAGCTCAACAAGAACTTGTGGCAAAAGTCTTGGTCTTGTGTCTTGTGCCCTAAGCTCTTGAGATCATTCACAATGACTAGCAATCTATGAAACATCTCTAAGATTGTTTCTTCTTCTTTCATCTTGAAGTTCTCAAACTCACTCTTGAGCCCATATAGCTTGGCACTCTTCACAACCTTAGTGCCCTCATATGTTTCACTCAACCTTGTCCATACTTCATTTACCAATTCTAAATCCTTGATGCCCTCAAATACTTTTGTGTCAATACCATTGTAAAGTGTATTGAGAGCCATTCTATTACATGTTCTATTTGCTCTATCTTCATCGGTGAGATGATGGGGATCAATGATAGCAAAATCATTCTCGGTGACTTGCAATACTCTCTCATGAATAGAACCAAGGTACATTGTCATTTTTCTCTTCCAATGAGCAAAAAAACTAACACCATCAAAGAACAGTGGCTTCCCCCCAACATGATTAAACACAATTTGAGCCATTTTTTCACATCGAAGGATGTTAAGCCTTGATTAAAACGGTGACCATGGCTCTGATACCACTTGTAAGGTCCTAGATGGCTAGAGGGGGGTGAATAGCCTATAAAAATTCTACAAGAACAACTAAGCAAACTTGTTAGAATAACAAACGGCGTAAAGCGAGTTTTGCTTAGCCTACGGTTGTGATGCAAGCCTCCTATCCATAAGTCTAGTAGATTATGATCTCTAGTTCACACAAGGGCTATGTCACTAAACTTACACTAGTGAGCAAGCTAACAACTACTAGCAAAGGCTACCACTAGAGCTACATAAGATAATCTAGTAAATATAAATGTAAAATAAGAGAGAGGATTGTGAATCTTATACTAATGGTGGAGTGAAGATGTTGCCAATCACCAAGGTGATATACAATCAATCAATATTGACAACAACACAATATGAAGACCAATCACCGAAAGACAAGAGACACAATATTTTTGTTCATCCGGTGTTTACTTGTGCACCGATAAGCTACATCACCGGTTGTGTCGACCAACACTTAGATGGTTTCTCGGTGTGACCCTCAAGTAACTTGCCTCTCAAGGCACGCCCCGCAAGGCACCATAAGACACCACTCTCAAGTGAGGTAACTCAATGACACGCGCAATCCACTAGAGTTGCTTTTGGCGCTCTGCCGAGGAAAGCACAAGAACCTCTTACAATCAACCGGAGGTGGCCAAGAACAATATCCTTCTCTTGTCAACGCCTCCAACAATCTTCAAGTCGGCTAGGAGCGGTACTCTCCAAGAGTAACAAGAAATCCACCGGCTATACCACCCACAAGTGCCGCTAGATGCCCTCAAGCTATGCAATGCACTTTGGGATCACTCAATCTCACTTTTGATTTGCAATCAAGCAAGAGAGATGAGTGGAAGGGAGAAACTCTAGCTCAAAGGATGCACAAGAGTGGTAGAAATCATGAGGGACCTCCCCAAGGGCAGGCCAACAAGTATTTATAAGCATCCCAAACGAATAGAGCCGTTGTACCCCTTCACTGGATGTTTTTTGGGACGACCGGACGCGCCGGTCGAAACTGACCGGACGCGCTCAACCGCGTCCGATCCTCCAATGGTCACTGCACCAATGGTCAAATGCAACGACCGGACGTGCCGCTCAACTGACCGGACGCGCCGATCGCACAATACCGCGAGCCCGCGAAGCATCGACCGAACGCGCTCCAGGCAACGACCGGACGCGACAGTGCCAGCGTCCGGTTGGAGTCCAGTAAGCTCCCTTAATGACCGGACGCGTCCGATCGCGTGTGACCGGACGTGCCGCGCGTCCGATCGACCTTACGAACTGCAGTTCCCTCTAGGCGCCTGACTGGACATGCTAGTCCCACGAGTGACCGGATGCGCGGTTGCAAACCCTAATACCCACGCGCCTGACTGCTGTGTTGAACTGACCGGACGCGTCCGGTCAAACAATGACCGCATCCGGTGCAGCGTCCGGTCACCTCTGTGACCTCCGTTCGCCTCTGTTTCTTTTCTGACTTCTAGGGTAGTGGAAAATAGGCATTTCAACTCCTCAAAAATGCCTGAATCCCATGCTCGCAAGCTCGGCGGGAGGGAGGGAGAGAGAGACCCAAACCCTCTCTACCGTTCAAACTTCATCGCCTTCGTAAATGTGCCAACACCAACAAGTGATCACCACCTTGTGCACATGTGTTAGCATTTTCATAATCATTTTCGAAGGTTTTCAGTTAGCTCACTAGGCCCTACATGCAATGCACTTCATGAAATCACCTAGTGGCACCCGTGCGTCGAATAACCGATAAGACTTCCCCTCTTAATAGTTCGGCTATCGATCCTAAACCACTCACACCCTCTATGGTGTCTTGAGTGCAAAACAAAATGGCCCTATGGTTATACCTTTGCCTTGAGCCCATTTTGTTTTTCCAAAAGATATGATCCACTTCATATCATCACATGACCGTCTCGATCCATCGACTTTGACTTCACTTGCTCTTTACCGTTGCATTGGTCCATTGGCGCCAAGTCTTGCTTAAGCTTCACCATCGCATGGTCCTTCGCTTCGAAGCCTCGACTTGCCCTTCACCTTCACAACCGGTCCATCGAGCCAAGCATCATCTCGGTCTTCATCATCTTGGTCACATGAGTCAATGTCATGTCTCATATTCAATGACCACCTTTATCTAAATCATCCACTTAGATATAAAGGTTAGTCCTAGGTTTTATCAATTAGCCAAAACCAAACTAGGGACTTTCAGGTGGGGGCACCCATGCCCCGACGGCACCATAGGGCACACCATGGCCTTCCTTCCAAAACCCGTGGTCCGGGCGCATATCTATGTGGCCTTTCCATGGGTTCCCCGATGGCGAGCCTCGTCCGCCGGCGACCATGTTCGCTGGTGCTCCACCTCCCGCACCTCCAGGCATCTCCCCTATGTCACCTTGGGCGACTCCCTCCGGCAGCTCGCCCGGGATTGCTGGTTAGGATCAGGCGGCCCTGGCTCATTCGTTCAACACGATGGGCCTGACACCTCCTGTCAGTCCTGAGTGGATCGCTGATTCGGGAGCCACCTACCACACCACTCCTAATTCTGGTATACTTTCTTCTGTCCATTCTCCCTCTTCTTCTCTCCCTTCATCCATTATGGTTGCAAATGGTTCATGTCTTCCTATCATGTCTGTGGGTACCACCGGTGCTCATGGCTTCTTTCGTCTTCCTGATGTTCTTGTTGCTCCTTCTATGGTTCACAACCTTCTCGCTATTCGTCATTTTACAGCTAACAATTCCTGTTCTGTGAAATTTGACTCTTCGGGTCTTACTGTAAAGGATTTGGCTTCCCGGGGTCCTCTGCTCCGATGTGACAGCATGGGGCCCCTTTACACTCTTTGCTTCCCGGCGGCTTCTATGTCTTCTTCGCCATCCGTTTTGTCAACTGCTTTCGCCGCCTCTACTTCCTCTACCACTTGGCACCGATGCCTCGGCCATCCTAGACGTGATGCCCTGATGCAGCTCAGTCGTAGCTCTGGTCTTCCATGTACTTGAGCTCCTGATGAGCATTTGTGTCATGCGTGCCAATTGGGCCGACATGTTCGTCTTTCTTTTCATAGTTCTTCTTCACATGCGGCCCGCATTTTTGATCTTGTACATTGCGACCTATGGACCTCTCCTGTTATTAGTATTTCTGGTTATAAGTACTATCTTGTGATGGTCGATGATTTCTCTCATTACTCGTGGACCTTTCCCCTGCATGCGAAGTCTGATACTTTTTCCACGCTTCTTCATTTCTTCACTTGGGTGTCCACACAGTTCGGCCTCACCATCAAGGTCGTCCAGTGTGACAATGGTCGTGAGTTTGATAACTCCACCTCTCGTGCTTTCTTCCTCTCTCACGGTGTTCAGTTGCGCATGTCTTGCCCATATACCTCCTCACAGAATGGCAAGGCAGAACGCATGATCCGTACCACTAACGACACCGTGCGCACCCTTCTGTATCAGGCGTCTCTCCCTACTCGTTTTTGGGCGGAGGGCCTGCACACCTCCACCTACCTCCTCAACCATTTTCCTTCCGCTGCCTGTCTCGCTCCTACGCCACACCACGCACTTTTCGGTATCCCTCCTCGATACGATCACCTTCGAGTCTTTGGGTGCGTGTGTTACCCCAACACCACTGCAACTTCTTCCCATAAGCTGGACGCCCGTTCGACTCTCTGTGTTTTCCTCAGGTACTCCTCGGATCACAAGGGGTACCGGTGTTTTGATCTTACCTCCCGATGGGTTCTCATCTCTCGCCATGTGGTGTTCGATGAGTCCGTTTTTTCCTTCTCCACACCCACTAGCACTCCTGCTCCTGATCCCTCCTCCCTTTTTCCCACTGACACGGTGGTCCAGCCACCTTTTCCATTCTCTCATGCAGGTACTGCTTCACCACTCTCCTTGTCGGGCACCAGTCCCGGCTCCCCGGTTGGTCTGGGCACGTCGTCCTCTGGCGTGGCCCCAACCTCTCTGTTGGGTGCAGACTCGGGGACCTCGTCCCCCGCTACTGCCCCGGGGGGCCATGCTGGTCACCGATGCCTGGAGCTGCCTCAGCACCTCCTTCGCGGTTCGCTGCGCCGGTATGGGTGTACCAGTGCAGGCCGCGCCCGCCGCCACTCGCGTTCCCTTCTCCGCCGGGGACACCGACACCACTGCCATAGTCCCCGCCGGACCGTGACGTACCACCGGTCTACCACCCGTCGCTTCTTCACCGACACCCGCGGCATGTTCACCCAATGGTGACACGGCACGCTGCTGACACACTGCCACCCTAGGCCCTTGCGGCATCGACCGGTGACACGCCGATCTCCCCAGTACCATCTTCCGTCCGTGACGCCTTGTTGGATCCTCACTGGCGCCGCGCGATGGAAGAGGAGTACGTCGCGCTCCTCGCCAACCAGACATGGGAGTTGGTGCCCCAGCCGCCAGGCTCCAACGTCGTCACCGGCAAGTGGATCTGGACCCACAAGCGCCGGGCTGATGGTACTCTAGAGTGCTACAAGGCTCGCTGGGTTCTCCGAGGCTTCACTTAGCGCCCTAGGGTTGACTCTGATGAGACCTTCAGCCCGGTGGTCAAGCCGGCCACCGTCCGCACCGTGCTCTCGCTGGCGCTTGCTCGGTCATGGCCTGTCCATTAGCTGGACGTCAAGAATGCTTTTCTGCATGGCCTGCTCACTGAGATAGTGTACTGCAGTTAGCCGGCGGGGTTCGTTGATTCCTCCCGTCCGGATATGGTCTGCCGACTCAACAGGTCTCTCTACGGCCTCAAGCAGGCACCCCGGCGTGGAACCATCGGTTTGCTGCTTTCCTGCTGACACTGGGGTTTGTGGAGGCCAAGTCTGATACATCTCTGTTTATCTATCACCATGGAGCTGACACTGCGTACCTGCTGCTCTATGTTGATGACATTGTCCTCACAGCCTCCAGTGAGCCACTTCTCCGCTGCATCATTGTCGCTCTTCAGCAGGAGTTTGCTATGAAGGATCTGGGTGTGCTCCACCATTTCCTCGGGGTCACTATTGAACCTTATTCTGCCGGGTTACATCTTCACTAGCGGCAATATACTCGAGATATCCTGGAGCGGGCTGGGATGACTGACTGCAACCCCTGCTCCACTCCGGTTGATACTCAGGGCAAGTTGTCAGAGGCTGAGGGCCCTCCAGTATCAGATCCCACTGCATACCGGAGTCTTGCTGGTGCCCTTTAGTACCTCATCTTCACCCGGCCGGACATCACCTATGCAGTTCAGCAGATCTGTCTTCAGATGCATGATCCCCGGGAGCCTCACCTCACTTCTCTCAAGCGCCTCCTCCGCTACCTCCGAGGCACGATCGACTACAGCCTACTCCTTCACCAGTCCTCCTTTGCCGAGCTCGTCGTCTACACTGACACCGACTGGGCAGGGTGTCCGGACACCCGGCGCTTCACTTCCGGCTACGCTGTCTTCTTGGGCGGCAACCTGGTGTCTTGGTCGTCTAAGCGCTAGCCGGTGGTGTCCCGATCCAGTGCCGAAGCGGAGTACCGCGCTGTTGCTAACGGCGTGGCTGAGGCCTCCTGGCTCCGGTAGCTCCTCGCTGAGCTCCCCACTCCGCCCTCCCAGAGCATGCTGATCTATTGCGATAATGTCAGTGCGGTCTACCTCTCCACCAACCCCATCTAACACTAGAGGACGAAGCACATGGAGATCGACCTACACTTTGTCCGAGATCAGGTCGCCCTCGGTGAGGTGCGGGTCCTACATGTTCTGACCACCTCCCAGTTCGCGGACATCTTCACCAAAGGCCTTCCTTCCACGACCTTCACCGAGTTTTGCTCCAGCCTCAACATCACCAGTGACTAGTTGCGTCTGTGGGGGGGCTTTGTGTGTGTGTTCTTTCTTCTTTCTTGTCCAGTCTGTAACTCCGCTGCGCCGGTAGTTCAGACTGTGGGGGTGTTGGATTATGAGTTTATTATGCCCATGTGGCTAGGCCCATGAGGCCCATGTATGGTTACCTATATAGCTACCCTTCTAGGGTTAGCCCAAATCAATAGAGACACTCATTCTAACACTTATGGCTCTGTGCTTGGTCCATGAACTTGTAAACTCGAAAAAGAGGTCTTTTAACTTGTGGCTTTGTGCCACTTTGGTCTATGAACTTAAAAACTCGAAAAAGAAATCCTTTAACTTGTGGCCTTTGTGTCACTTTGGTTCATGAACCTACAAACTCGAAAAAAAGGCCCTTTAATTTGTGGCCTTATGCTACTTTGGTACATGAACTTTTCAAAGCCGGTCAAATTACCCTCAATCAGTTTTTGAAACGACGGATTTGCTACAGTAACCGTGGGTTTGCTACAGTAAAAGCGAATTTGCTGCTGTGCTATTGTTTTGCCTTTTTCTTTTTTATTTATTTTGGCTTAATCTTTGAAAAATCATAGTAAATCACAAAAAAATTATAAAATAGAAAATCTAATTTTGTTGGACTCTACATGAGTAAATCTACATAGTGAACATATATAATATGGTATGTTTTAGTACAAAGTTTTTGCCGTAGATTTTTGATCTATTTTTTTCTATAATTTGGACTCTAATTTTCTTGTACTAAAGCATATCATATTATATATTCACTGTGTAGATCTACTCATGTGGAGTCCAACAAAATTAGATTTTCCATTTTATGATTTTTCTGTGATTTACTACGATTTTTCAAAAATTCAACCAAAATAAATAAAAAGAAAAATACAAAACAACCGTCACTGTAGCAACCCACGTATGTTAGTGTAGTTAGGTCATACCTATCTGTGGTGATGCTAAAGTCTATTAAATCAATCAAAAGCGCTTAATATTAATATGATAAATCTTATAGAAATTTTTGTGGCAAATGGGTAATAGCTTTAGCTTTAAAACTTTTGCGGTAGCTTCCCACCCACTTCGTTGTCCACCTCTTCTTCCCTGAGTCAAGTTTTCTTCGTTCGCCAGGAGAATCCCGAAGCACCAGTCGACTACGGTGAGTATCCCGTAAGTCCCTCCAGTATTTTCTCTGTCTCCCTAGCATCGCCATCCTTCTTTATTATTTCTTTGATTAAAGACCAGGGTACCACCAGTGCAACCATGAGCACGTCACGAGAGATCAAGCAAGGAGTTAATTAATCCCCTTTGATTTTTCAGAGATTATCAATAGCCACCTTACGTGATCGATATCTCCACCATACGATATCTGAATCACTCGATTCTTCTTTCTAAAATCATTATATGCCTGTTAGTATAGTTAGATCATACCTATCTATGGTGATGCTAAAGTCTATTAAATCAATCAAAAGCGCTTAATATTAATATGATAAATCTTATAGAAATTTTTGTTACGTTGTAAATCACAGGTTAAAAATATTCATGAGCATTGCATTTAGTTAAAGTTCATGAGATGGAAATAAAAAATCGAAATGCAAATCGAGTCTCGAAAATGAAAAACGGAAAACGAATAATATAAAACCCAGATCAGTAAGAATTCGCTAACTAAAATTATCAAGTACGAATATTCACGAATTTTATCTAACCAAAGCGGGAAACATCGTTATGTGAGCGAGTCATGAAGACATATCGGAAACTTGGAAAACTTAGCGTTCACAAATAAGTTCGCGAAACACAAATTTACCTCGATTAAATGCCAAGCTTGGAATAAGCATGGGGCAACAACTAGACTCAAGACTTGATCGTCTGTCATGTCTTGTTTTTAGAGTGTGCTGGACATCTAAGTTATTTCCTTCCTGTGTACTAGAGAGAGAGGGTGCAGCTCAGTCAGCACAGAGAGTATTACAACGCTGAGAGTTTTTTTTGCATGTGCCCACTAGCCATGCCGTGTAGTCCTGTAAATTATTGGCAAGCTATAGAACTTCAGGTTTCGCACCCTTGCTTGCTGACCAGTGACGCTCCTCTCTGCCAAGTCTACTCCACAGGGTACACGAGCCTTTATTAGTCCCTTGTAAAATTTTTAACCTGCTCGACGACTGACTGCAGCTCGTAGAACTTACCAGCACGTCGTGCTGAGCACTAGAAAGAAAATCGAAGCACACGTCGCGCTGAGCACCAGAAAGCAAACCGGAGCACACGTCGCGCTGAGCACTAGAAGAAAGCAAACCAGAGAACACGCAGAAAATACTGTAGCGCGCAGGAATCCACTATAGCACGCGTAGAAAACACTATAGCATGCGGAACACACTATTCATTGTGGAAGGCACTGGATACTGCAGAAATCACTGTAGCAGCGCAGAAACACTGTTTATCCAAAGAAAATTTTTGTCCCCGGTGCGTTGCGAGGTTATTTAGAGTGCTGTCTCCGCTGAAGTGTGTCGCGCGCGTCAGTTATCCTTCTTCTGCGAGCCCGCGCCATCCAGTAGCCGAGTCGTCTTGCTCCGTTACTCATTTCTTCTTTCTCCCAAATTAAGTTTCTCTGTTCTTGCCCGTGTAAGTTGTGTCTATCGATTTCTTCCCAAAGCATCAGTCGATTACGGTGAGTATCTCATGAGTCCCTCCAGTACTTCCTCTATCTCTCTCTAGCAGCGCCATCCTTCTCTATTATTTCTTTGATTATGACTAGGGCACCACTAGTGCAACGATAAGCACGTCACGAGAGATCAAGCCATGAGTTAATTAATCCTCTTTGATTTTCTAGAGATTATCAACAGCCACCGTACGCCACAGTACGCGATTGATATCTTCACCATACGATATCCGAATCACTCGATTCTTCTTTCTAAAATCATTATCTGCCCTGTTAGTGTAGTTAGATCATATCTATCTATGGTGATGCTAAAGTCTATTAAATCAATCAAAATCGCTTAATATTAATATGATAAATCTTGTAGAAATTTTTGTGGCAAATGGGTAATAGCTTTAGATTTGAAACTTTTGCGGTAGCTTCATAGTTTTATTAAGTGTTTGCTGTAATTTTGTAGTCTTTGAATAGCTTACTAGATGTGATAGCTAAGTTTCCTTAGCCATAGTAAATATTAAATCGGAAATAAATGAAAAGTATGCAATTTAATGAGTAAAGATTAATGGGATCAGTTTACTCTTGCTTAGTAAAAATAGTAGACAGCCTGGTATGTTAGTCATTAGAGTTAGCTTAGTAGCTTAGTAATAGTTGTTGTTACTTTAAGAGCTGATGTTGTCATTGCATTAAGTCGTGTCGTCATTTCTTGCATATAGATCACGAGATAGTGGAGTACGTGGCTACGGAGGAGCTGGAGTACGAGGAGATCGTGGAGGTGTACGAGGAGGAGGTCCCCGTACAGGAAAGAGCCCCGGAGCCATCAACCACTAACTTTGATGCACACCAGGATGCCTAAGGCAAGTCCTGGTGCATAACCTTTATTTTGAAATGATAATAGGATATCTATGTTATATGTGCATTTACGTTTCACGAGTTCTGTTGAAACCCACTTGCATAAATATTACTACAGAAGAGTCTTACTAGTTTAGGCCGTGTAGTGCCATGCTTAGGTTTCATTAGCGTGAACAACATGGTGTTGTTAACGATATGTGATCATTATTATCGCTATGGTTAACATGAAAATAAAGATAGGTGAAATGGTGACCGGATAGGGATGTGGTTTGGTAGTGATGGATGTGACAAGGGGTGTTCTGCGGCCAATAGGGCATCACTGGGTTACATTGTTTCCCTGTCCGAGTCGGTTAAGGACCGGTCGTTGCATTTGGATGGTTGTTAGATCACAGATCTCCTTATCCCGAGCATATACTAGCGGATGGGGGCTATAAAGACTTGTTATTCTCTTGTCATGGGTTCCGGCTACATCCGGACCAACTGAAGGTGGATTATATATGGGTATTAGGAGATCTAAGCACCGCGAGAGGGCGGGGGCTTGGAGTCCCAGTATGGACGGGAACTCGGTTCTCTTGACAGGAGGATAATGGGTTGGTCTCGTTTGTACCTCGGTACGGACGGGACGTGCGTTTTTCGGGGTACCCAGCTAGGCTACATTGATTCGTGAATCGCCGTGTAAGCGGTCCGATACGACTTATCCGCGCTACAGTGTTTCCTGCACGTGCTACAGTAGATTTATTCGCGCTACAGTACTTTCTGCGTGTTCTATGGTTTGCTTCCTTTCTGGTGCTCAGCGTAACGTGTGCTCCGGGTTGCTTTCTGGTGCTCACCACGACGTGTTGGTAAGTTCTACGAGCTGCAGTCGATCATCAGACAGGGTGAAAATTTTGCAAGGGATTAATAAAGGCTCGTGTACCCTACGGAGTAGACTTAGCAGAGAGGAAATAATTTGGACGTGCTGCACACTCCCATTTCTCCTTCATGCTCGGTTGAGCAGCTTTGATTACTCGACGTGAAGACCGGCTAAGGAGGCAGCAGATAACAGCTAGCAACCAGTACGTGCATACACGTAAGGCAGTAAGGCAGTGAAAGAAACGTATAAAAAAACAAGAGACATCTAGCTCATGCAAGTGCAGTACATGCATGTCAGGCGTGCAAGTGGCCGGTGACTTATGTCGGAGCGTGTCATTCACGAGTAATTGATCTTTCCCGCTTTGGTTTGATAAAATTCGTGAATATTCGCACTTGATAATTTTAGTTAGCGAATTCTTGCTGATCTGGGTTTTATATTATTCGTTTTCCGTTTTTCATTTTCGAGACTCGAATTGCATTTCAATTTTTATTTCCAGCTCATGCACTTTAACTAAATACAATGCTCATGAATATTTTTAAACTGTGATTTACAACGTAACACCGAGGATGTTATAGTACTGTAGCAAATCCGTCGTTTCAAAACCGCCTGAAGGGTAATTTGACCGGTTTTGAAAAGTTCATGGACCAAAGTGGCACAAAGCCATAAGTTAAAGGGCCTCTTTTTCGAGTTTGCAACTTCATGGACCAAAGTGACACGAGGCCACAAGTTAAATGGCCTCTTTTTCGAGTTTATAAGTTCATGGACCAAAGTGGCATAGGGCCACAAGTTAAAGGGCCGCTAATGTATTTCACTCTTAGAACAACTTGGAATGGAGGGAGTATATTGCAATGCAATTCTATACTACCTATGTTGAAGTTGAAGGTTGATTTGAAAGGTTTGCAGTTCACAAAGATGATAGTCTCCACTGCGATCTAAACAGCTTGGGTGGGCATGGTAGACTTTTAATCATTGCCTTAGCTGAAGTGAACTAAGCTGTGCTTGCAAGTCGTTTGACCATACAAAATATTTTGGTTAATCAAAATCATGATGCACACAAGACATTTCTTTTATGTGTTATTAGCTGAAAAATACATAGGATTATATATGAATTTTGAAACCCGTAGCAACGCACGGGCACTCACCTAGTAATAATAAAGAAACCAAATAGTATGTTATGATATTCTTGAAATTATTAACACTAATACAATGGACTTAAATATTTTCTGGGCGAAGAAGGAAATCAACTAAGTCAAGAGCATCGCTAAATATTTTCTGGGCGAAGGAGGAAATCTACTAAGTCGAGAGCATCGCGAGGACCACTGACTCCAATCTCATCCTTCACGTCTCTCGCGCGATCGCCACCCCACGCGTAAGTTCGCTTCCAAATCACTAGAAGTGTTGAGAGCTTTCCCCAATGGACAACACGTTTTGCCTGTGTTTGGGTGATGAAGGTCTGCTGCTGCCACTTGTGAGATGAGCTGAATGTACCTCGGATCGCTGGAAACCGCGCGGCTTCTGCAATCATCACCACAAACCGGACCAGCGCTTGCTTGACTTGTGCTTCGGTGGTTGTGTCGAAGTGGTCGCAGCTTGCAAGTATCTTGACGGCTTCTATGGCAGACTGTTTCCCTAATGGAACTGTGGGAAGGTTCAGGTGACCGCCAACCAGATCGTCCAACCAGATCGTAGTATGACTCCGTGAACGGCATTTTGATGGCTCCACCAAATCCACCACGGATGTACCAATGTCCAGTGCTGTTCCTGAAGCCAAGAAGGTACAGATTATCATTGGCTATCGCTAGCGTAGTCTTGTCTTCTGTTGCTGCCCCGGTGACATGGACCATAATCCATCCCAATGGCGTGCCGCGGAACTCGGGGCGCCGCGGCCCAAGAACATATCTGCCTTGCACATTTGGTGGCACATATTCCGGATTACTCGGCTGCCTCAGCTGCCTTCGTAGCTTCGTCCACAGATCATCATATGTTTGAGTAGATAGATCAAAGTAAAGATGGACAGACGACGGAGCTGCTTGTGCTTGGGCCACCAGGTGCACAAAAAAGCAGGCTAGAGAAACAAGGAAAAAGGACTGCGGATTCATGGTGCTGCTGATGAAACAATCCTTGATCGTATTGATTGTTTTGTGTATATTTGTTTTTCAAAAAAATGCTTTGTATGTAGTATTTATAGTAGTACATACAGAAGTATAGATCCAAGGACCATGATCTCTCGTAACGACATTCCTCGAGTCCATGTACCCGTTCCTGATCTCTCGTAACGACATTCGTCGAGTCCTTGTACGGTACACTCCTACTGTAACTCCTAGTATATTTTCAACGAGATTCTACTCTATCTCCCCCCCATTTTCTGTATCCGTGCGCATTGCGGCGAGTCGTTTTCTCCTTATTGCTCCTATCTTATCTTTTCAAAGTGACTAGATCTCTATGCTGTTTGGATCTCGACAGGAATAATCTAAACTGCTTTTTCGTGATCGTGATATAATAAAACTCAGAGGCTGCTCGATCTATGCCTCTCCGTTTTTTTCGCACCTGAATTGAAAGAGTCGCTCGTCCACGAGTCGCCGCTCGCGTTTCTGGTGATATAAATAGGGTCTGCGCCATCCGCTAGCGCCGCTTCCCCGACCGAGGGCCGCCGCGCCGGCCGTCCGCCCGACCAGATCTCGGTGAGCCGAGGTCCAGCTTCCTCCTCGGCTCCTTGCTAATTATCATGGAATTTCTCACTAATCACCATCCTTGTTTTCCTAACATCGTTGGCCCCCAACAATCTATCCCTGCAGTACGTTGTTCTCCTATCCCGTCGTAGCAGGTATCGCAGGCCGGGACGCCGGGGAGCAGAGGCGGAGTGTGGCACACTACGTACAACAGCAACAGCAACCCCAAGTGCACAGGTCCAAGGTATATAAATCCGATCCTAATGACTGATGTAGAATGTAGGTGTAGGCAATAAACAGGAATTAAAGGTTTATAGCTCGATTATATATTATTCATGATGGATTATGTAATCTGGTAGTAACAGATCAGATCGTGATTCATGGACCTGCTCCCAGACGGCGTGCTCGGCGACATCTTGCGCCGCCTCGCGCCGTGCAGCCTTGCCGCGTCACGATGCGTCCGCAAGTCCTGGTGCACCATCATCGACACCATGCGCTTGCTGCGAACCGATCTCCTCCCTCTCCGGCTTGATGGCTTCTTCTGTCTTGACAATATCCTCGATCCTCCGCCATATTTCTTCTCACGCAACAGATCTACAGGCCGTCGGATCAGCGGCAGGCTCGACTTCCTGGGCACCCCCTTGGATCTGCGGATTGTGGATCACTGCAATGGCCTCCTCTTGCTCGACTTTGAGCGGGTGGTTAACCCTGCCACGCGACAGTGGGTGCGCCTGCCTCCCTCTCCTGACCCATCCGTTGGGATGGAGGACCTTTTCCAGGGCCATTGCCTTGTGTATGATCCCGTCGTGTCACCGCACTACGAGGTCGTGCTGATACACTTGCTTCCTAGAGTGCTTGGTCCTATCAGGGCGGACTCGGAATGGCCGTCGTCGCCGTACACGACGCACGTCTTCTCGTCAAGGAGCTGGAGGTGGGAAGAGAGGTCCTTCGTCCGCCAAGGGGTGGCGGCAGGGACCATTGCCGACAAGCTCCCCGGAAGCCGACTAAACGAACGCCACTCCGTCTATCTGCGGAGGAAACTTTACGTCCACTGCCAAAACCATACTGTCATGAGGTATCCATTCGCTCTGCCATTTTTAATTTATTATTTCCCACTGAACATAATTAATCTACACCATTTATACGTACTCCTACTATTTATATTTATTAGTAACACTACAGCATGTTTCCTTTTCCTTGACCCCATCTTATCATATTTTGCAGGATAAACTTGTCAAATAACAGTTACCGAGTGATTAAATGCCCCACAGTGAGCCAAATGGCTGGTGTTGGTGTTCTTTCCTTGGGGAAATCGGAGAAAGGGGTGTACTTTGGAGTACCTTGGAACGATGGACGGCCCCGTTTTCGAGTGTGGTTTCTTAACGAATCAAGCGAGCAAATGGAGTGGGTGTTGAAGAGCAACATCAGCCTCCAACCAGTGGTACAAAATGTCCCCTTCAGTAATCACAACATTTACAGCAGTTGGGCCGTTACCTCTAAATCTATAAATGAGCATGTGGAGCGAGCAGGAGCACAAGAGGAATTTGAATGGGACTCGGACGATGGTGTTCTTCTTGAAACCAAAAATGATGACGATGGATCATACTACCACCGACAAACATCTTTCCTCGGATTTCATCCTTACTAAGAGATTGCCTTCTTTTGGGTATCACGCTCGAGAGTGGTATCTTATCACTTGAACACCTCAAACGTTCAAGACCTAGGCATATTAAATACACACTCCGTATGTAAGTCATTTCCATACACATCCTGCTGGATAGGGGAGTTACGTGAAAACAATTAGCTTTTGAAATTTGTATTGTTTGGAACAATGCGTCATATATATGATCCGCTATATTCATTCGTTCTTCCGTATAAATATTGATTCCTACCGTACTTGTGGTAATAATCAGAGTGTACCTACGCCTCCAGTTTGTATTCATTTTAATCTTATGGTAATCTTTGGCTTTCATTTTTGTGAGATTAATAATTTATATACCTAATAATAAAGAGGTAAAATTTTAGACTTTTTTCGTCCATCCATTTTTTTTAGTTTGTCTTCCTCTAACTACCGAATAATGGACCCGTGCTCATACGAGTTAGAGCTCTTGGCTAGCACGATACGGAGTCCGGTTCCAAAACGCATTGGCTTGTGTATGGTCTATGTTTAACCAAAGAGTCCATACCCAATACGATTATTATATATAGTAAATTTAGTTTTTTTTCCTTTTCCTATTCCGTCATCTGTTAAGCATTTTTCTCATTTTTTTAACTATCTCCGATCATTTACTGTATCTTATCATTTTTCTTTTTCATATTCGTTCCACTTCTTTTCTTGATTTCGTCTTTTTATTTTTTTCTTCTTCTTACGATTACTATATATAGTAAATTCGGTTTTTTTCTTTTCCTATTCCGTCATCTATTCAGCCTTTTGTCGTTTTTTTAGACTATCTCCGATCATTTACTGTATCTGATCCTTTTTCATTTGCATATTCGTTCCACTTCTTTTCCTGATTTTCTCTTTTTGTTTTTTCTTCTATTCTTTTTTTCTTTTCTAGACTATCAAGTCTGTTCATGATTTTTCTATAAATAAAAAATAATAATAAACACAATATTATGGTTCTTTGATTCTTCATCCTTCCCTAATCCTTAATAATCAAATATTCCTACTACTAAATTGTTGATGTAATTTGATTAAGAATAAAAAAATATTTTTATTATAATCTAGATCAGATAATAGTCTAATTAATTAAATCATGAACAGAAAACTTGGGTAGTTTATTCTCCAATCTAACCGAAAAACGGCAGCGGGGGTTGCGCCTCCAACAGATGTGGCGCCGCGGGAGGCGATGGACTCGGGCGGCGAGGCGGCCACGACGCCATGTTGAGGTGGGGAGGCGAGCAGAGAAGGTGCATGAGGTGGGGAGGAGGTGGCGGACGCCGGCGAGGTAGCTGCCACTTACGGTGGGCTGCCTGCAGGGATTTCTCTTTTCCACTTAACTTTTCTGCTCTCTCATGAATAATTAAGTATGTTTATATATTTCTACTGATTTTGCACGACATAAGAAATTTTCTAATTTGGCTGGTATTATTCTAAATTGCACTTTTATAGACGATCAATGTCCTATGCAATTATTGCTTCATTACCGATGGATTAAATGCAAAATATACATATTAGTAATTAAGGCCCTGTTTAGTTCCACTTCATTTTGCCAAATTTTTTTAGATTCTTCGTCAAATCGAATCTTTGGACGCATACATGAAGCATTAAATATAGATAAAAAAATAAAACTAATTACACAGTTTAGACGAAATGAACGAGACAAATCTTTTAAGCCTAATTAGACTATGATTGGACACTAATTGCCAAATAACAAAGAAAAGCGCTACAGTGTTATTTTGCCAAAAAAAATCGGATCTAAACTGGCCCTAAGTAGAGATTTAAGTTTTGATTACGTTCTAGGAAGGCAGACGCGGCCTTCGATGCTGTGTCCAGGGCTCCAGGCCAGATTGAATCAGCCCAGTGTTTCTCTCGTTGTCATCATTACGATGATTAAAATACACATCTTCATGCTACTGTGCCACCACAGAACGTGACGTGAATAACGAGCGTGTGCTGGCGTAAGCGTAACCAAGAAAGGCGTATTATTAGGCCGGTAGACTAAACTTTAGATTCACCTATCTAAATAGGTGGATGAGAAGTAAACTAATTTTTCGTTTGCAACCTAACTAACCATTAGTTCATTAGTTAGTAAACATGGACTAATATGGATAGCAGCAGAGCCAGAAATTTGTTTTTGGTGGGACCAACTCAACCTAGTAGAAGTTAAAGCAAATGTACAAAAAAACACGCACACTCATATAATGATATAATCATAATCATATTGCAATCACACAAATTAGAGCACAGTAATGAGCAAACAATACTTTAAGGTGGACACCTCTAATTTGATGAATGAAAACAGTAAAAATTATCAGATCACACTGTTTGTTTCGGTCTTCTCGCCAACGCCAGCTCCTGCCACAACCTCGGCGTCGGCGGATTCCATCCACCGCATGAGTCGCAGCTTCCTCGACACTGGTGCGGCCACGACTCCATCCATCACCTCATCCTCTCCCTCCGTCAGAGGCTGCACGGCCTCGCTGCACCAGCGGACGAATCGTCCAGCGCTTTGAATCATGGCCGAGCCGTTCATGGCCGAGCTCCGGTTTTTCTGCGGTTGGATGGCCAGTAGCTGGGGCGGCCGCCCCACATCGCCTATAGGGTGACTCTGCCGCTGAATATGGATTATGGCCTCTTTGGTTTTATGGGACTAAAATTTCGTCACCCCATTTTAGTCTCTTTTTTATTAGTACCTAAATTGCCTAATGGTTTAGTCATTTAGTTCTTGGGATGACTAAAGGGGACCAAGAAAGGCCCAAAAAGAGCCCATGCCCCTCGTTGTTGCCCTGCGAACTGCCCCATGCCTCGCTGGTGCCGCCCCACGCCTAGCCCCATGTCGGCCGCGCTCGCCTAGCCCCATGCCTCGCCAACCGCAACGGCTCTGCCCCACACCTCGCCGGTGCTGTTGTCCGCCGGCATAGATCCCCGCCCCGTGCTCCCAACCCCGCCGCGTCGAAGCAGCGTCGAGCACCTCCCAGTCCAGCGCCGGTGGCACGGACCGCGCAACCTACATCGCCGGATCCGTGCCCGCGCGCTCGCTTGTCAGAGGAAGAATAAGAACGCGGACGTGTGTGTGTTTTTTCATTTTGCATTAGGGGTGTTTTGGTCTTTATATAGTACCTTTCATAGCCTTTAGTCCCTAGATCCAAACATGATAGGGACTAAAGGAACCAAACAGGCCCTAAAGGTGCCATAAGTCTTTGTCCAGTTTTTTTTGTGTCCTTGTATCCGAAGTACTAGACTTTAGCCACTTAAATCTTTATTAGTCTAATTAAATTTTAATCCACCTATTCCAAGTGATCCAAACAGGCCGTATATAAGTTGTTAATTCAATTGCTCAGTCGTTAATGTAATAGTTAGGCTCACGGACAACAGGAGAAGAGGGTAGGACGGATATATAAAAATATATAATATATGCCCTGTGAACTATGTAGAAGTAAGACTTTTCTGATATATGATATTCACTGCAAACCATATCTTTGGTGGATTATAAAAAACTTCTAGAAAATATTCTTAGAAGTTTCTCAAAAAAATTTGTTCAGTTGTTGAATGTTCCACAAGCTTTTAGCCACCCAAAACCAAGCACGAAGCACTACGCGACGCGCCCTCCTGTTGTCCCACTCGCTCGGACGCACCCCCCAGCAAGACCTCAGCCGATACCGGCCTTTGCCGAGCCTAAACCCCGCGAAGAACCCAAACCGCCCTTCAACGCTTTCATCCCAGAAAAACCGCGCCCCTTCGACGCTCGAATTTGTTCAACTCGTAGCAACCCGATCCAATTCCTCGCACCAGTGCGTCTACATGGGAGTTAGCTAGCCTGCTAACCCACATTGATCATCACCCGTACGATGTAGCCGTCCAATTTCTAGTTCTCCCCGCCGCCAGTCTGTCCGCCGCCGAGCCTTAACGATTTTGGGGGTAGGTCTTTACCCTAGGAGGTTTCTCGATTCCTTACACTAGTAGACTGCCTATTACATCCCCTTTCCGATGATCTCGTTGGTTTGACCAGAGGCATCGCCGCAGATGGAGTGACGCCGCGGGTGCCAGCTCCGGAGCGGCGCCGTTGATGCTCCTCCGCCTCAACCATCACCACAGCGGTATACGACGTAAGATACAGTTGCTCACCCACCCCTCCGCTTTTCCGGTTGATGCTCTTGCTTGCCGGAACGCCGCCGCTATGGCGGAGAATGCCGCTGCCATCGCAGTGTGCGTGGCCTCTCTGCTCTTTCCGCGCCCAGGTCCGAAGCCGCGCGTGCTCAGAGCGCCTACTCTGATCTGTTTTGAAACGGGGACCGTGGAACGTAAATTCTTTGAGAACTCCAGATAGAGAGATAAATAGTGCAACGGACTGTGATTTGATTACCTGAAATCGAGAGTCCTCCGGGTGGACTGCGTGGGCCAAATCTTCCGCACGTGGGCTGCTGCGGGCTGGGCCAATCCGGGCTGTTGGGCCAGAAGAGTAGGCGCGACCCTTTTTTTTTTTGTCGCGGTTTAGATTAGTTTTTCTTTTTCTAATAATGCCGTGAACTTGTAAATTTCTATATAAAATTGAGTAAATGTCCAAAAAATTGTAAAACCAGTTTTGTTAGACTCCTGGTAATGTGTAGTATGTGTTTGAGTAAATTACAGCACCTGTTTCTTGCTATTTTTAGGTCTGCCATAGATAAATAAATATGATTCTATATTTATTGTGCCAGTTTTAGCGAGCACATGGTAATTATGTTCAACCTGAAATTTTTACAGCAAGTTATTATAAGCATTAGGCACCTCCTATAATTTTGTACCCTCTAAATAAAGCATATGATTAAATTATAAACTGTTCTTGCTCTCAACCATTGGTTAGCATAAATATAAGATTTATAGTTTTATAAAAATGGTTTCTACATGTTCGTGGTAATATTCTGTTGGTCAGTGATATGGTTAAACTCATTAGTTGTTGGTGATGTACTAGTTGCATTTTAGAATTGTTGTTTTGTCATTTTAATTATTGCATCATCCTTGTGTGCATTATAGAGCATGAGCCGATGGAGACGGTGACCGTCGACGAACCCAAATATGAGGAAATGGACTAAGATTGTTGTAATAAATGATTTTCAAACTCTATGTGATGTATGAAATGGACTAAGATTGTTGTAAGCTCTATTTACTTGTTGTTGGTTCCTGGATGCAAATATGGATCGTTTCGAGTTCTGCCGTTGGGTGTGCTCGACAGAACTGTGTGGTTTATTGTGCTCACTTGAACACTTAGTGTCCAATGAAAAACAAGTACCCTTGAGAGCGCATTAAATCATGTTGTCACTAGCTCCTCAAGGACCAAGAACTGGTATCCTCGAGACCAAGAAGCCTTCCACCGGCACGTGCGTTGGCCCGGCCGGTGACACCCTCGCTGCAGCCCACTTCCACTGCTGAGGAAGGGCCAGGAAGAGGGTGGAGCTACAGGTTGAGGGAGGCACTGGCGGTACGACAGCAAGAGAAACGTGCAAGAGCAAGGTAGGCAAGGACGATATAAGGTTGAGGGGGCAAGAACCTTGGCGATAATTCACAAGCACTAGGACGATATAAGGCTTAACAGGCAACATACCCGCGATGACGTAAATCGAATAGTCGATGTTGCGAGCGTGTGGGATCATCATTTAGCAAGCTAATGGGTGGGATGCCTTGATCCGTTGCCTTCAGTGTCTACTACAAATGGCAAAAGTGTATTCTACGTTCCAGAAGTATTGTCATAGTTTGATTTTCCTCCTCGTACTTTAAAACCTATCCCCTAAACTCTCTACACTAGACATCTTCCTGGTTTAGAGTGGTTTTGAAGGCAGTTTTGTTCTTTTTAGTTAAAGAAATGCAATAAATATTTGGTAAGATTTAAAAACCAATAAAATGTCTATTTTCTTTTAGAAATTTCAAAGAAAATTTTAGATATAGATTGGGATACAAAAATTCCAAATAAATATTTAGAGCTCATGAAAATCTTTAGTTGGTTCAGAAAATTAGATTTGGTCTACGATGTTTCTAGGAAAATCTAGAAAATTCTCAAAAAATTCTAATTGATATGTAAACATGTTTTGAAAAAATTTGCAACAAAATACATAATGCACAATGCATGAGTGGATAACATGAATGCATTTAGCGTCAATGTATGTTGCATTCATGTTAGCTACATCTCATATTTTTGTTGCGCAAAGTTTTCAAGACATGTTTTGGGGGTTTTTCTAGATATTTTTCTAATTTTCTAGAGCTAACCTTGTTTTTTTAATTTCTAAAAAAGTTTTCATGATATCTTAATATTTTATTTGGATTTGTATCCCAATCTATCTTTAGATTTTTTTTGAACTTCCAAAATCTTAGATACATTTTCTATGGTTCAAAAATCTTATCAAGTATTTACCAAATTTTTTTAATTTAAGAAAAAAATTGTCTTCAAAACCAGGTAAGGCCTTGTTTGGATGTGCATGTATTCATTTCAATCCACATGTGTTGAAGTAGATTGGAGTGGAATTAAACTAAATTCCATTCTATTCTATTCCAACACATGTGGATTGAAGTGAATACACATGCATCCAAACAAGGTCTAAATGACTTTGAGCGAGTGGTTAACCCTGCCACGTGGCAGTGGGTGCGCCTGGCTCCCTCTCTTGACCCATCTGTTGGGATGGAAAACTTTTTCCACGGCAAATTCTATGTTAAATGCGAAAACCATACTGTCATGAGGTATCCATTTGGTCTGCCATTTTTAATTTATTATTTCCCACATAATATAATTAATTTACACCATTTATACGTACTCCTACTCTTTATTTATTAGTAACATATAATAGTAACATATCATTACATGTTGAGTCTTTTACCTGTGCCATTATAAAAGTTGCTAATTACCCATAAGACATTAAAAAAAGTTGAGTTCTCACAGGTGTCACTGCTCTGAACTTTTTTTTTGCCTTCCACACCAATTTCGTCAGATTTGGCGCTAACGGTGTCAAACCGTGGGTGTAAAAAGTCGAAAATACCCTCAAGTCTGAATATGCAATTAATTTTTTTTTTAGCATCTTAACAATCTCAAATGAAAAAACTCAAAACTAAAAAGTTATAGATCTCATCGAGATCTACAATATTTATGTAAAACTTATCTTCATTTGATTCCGTATGAAAAATGTGATTTTTCTAAGACATATTAATCATGTCAAATCATATCATTTTTTACGGAATCAAATGAAGATAATTATTATATAAATATTGTAGATCTTGACGAGATCTACAACTTTCTAGTTTTTAGTTTTTTCATTTGAGATCGTTAAGATGCTCAAAAAATTAATTGTATATTTAGACCTGAGGGTATTTCTCACTTTTCACACCCGCGTTTTGGCACCGCTAGAGCCAAATCTGACGAAAGTAGCGTGGAGGGAAAAAGAGTTCAGAGCAGTGTGAAAGGTCCTTATATGGTTTTGGTAATTGAGTGATAACCTAGGAGGACTACTTGTGTTTAATGTGAGATACACAGGTGATTAGTACACAAGTACACTTGTGTGAGCAACTCATGCCATGACGGTGAAGATGGCTTGGATTTATTGCAAGGCTCACATATGTGATGAAGAAGCTCATTGCATATGAGACATGACATGGAGTCATGTGACTAAGCTGGAGAAGATCAAGACAAGACTTGGCTTGATGGACTAGTTGTAAGCGTGAAGAGCAAGTTAGAGGCTTTGGAGCGATGGACCGCGTGGCAGTGAAGCTTGAGCAAGACTTGGCGCCGATGGACGAAGGCAACAATAAAAAGCAAGTGAAGTCAAGATCGATGAACCAATAAAGTCACGTGATGATATGAAGTGGATCATATCATTTGTGATATGGTTGGTGCATGTGTTGCATCAACATTGGAGGAGACGGAGTGGAATGCGCAAGGCAAAGGTATAACCTATAGAACATTTCATTTCACTAGTCATAGATGTGTAGAGAAGTTTATAACTAGGTTTAGGATAGATGGTCGTACTATCAAGAGGGGCAAACTTATTTGCATATCGGTCATCTAGTGCCACTCGAGTGATCTAACTTTGCATCGTTACTCAGATCGAGTGGCGTGGTGAATCGAGTGACTAATCCTTTGAAAAATGACTGTGAAAATGCTAACACACTTACATATGATGTTATTCACTTGGTGGTGTTGGAACATTTACAAAGGAGAAGTTGTTGGAGTTGATTTGGATCAACTTGGTGAAGTTGGAGAGGAAAAGTAGAAGAAAAGTGCAAGTTTGGGTTGTCCGAGGGTCGAAAAACACAACCAAACTTGTACGTAACGCGCAGCCCTTCTTGGCGGGCGACACAGCCCTTTTCGGTGTGCACCGAACAGCCTAGGGCGGTGGCACTGCCACCCCCTGTAGCGTACCCAAATCAGCACAACCACCATTACATATTTTTGGCATAACTCTTAGCTCCGAACTCCGATTTCGATGATCTAAGACTTTTTGGAAAGCTAATGAAATGCTCTAAAAGATTAATAAGGTGGTTTTTTGGTTTTGAGTTGAAGAGGGCACCACCATGGTTACCAGACTGTCTGGTGGTGGCACCACCGCTTTTTTCCAGAGAGTGCAGTTTTCGGGAGTTGGCCTGGGTGGTCACCACCACCCCTAGGACGGTGCACCGCCACCCTATGTTCGGTGCCAGGGGCCCAATGGCTAGTTCAAATTAGTCGTTGGGACTTAACCATTGGAGGGGCACCTCCCTGTCCGGTGCCCTCGCAGAAACGGAATACTTTGCTCCAATGGCTCTATTTAGCTTGGGGCTATAAATAGAGGTGGAGCTCGGCCATGGGCTGGTTGCTGAGCACCCTTGAGCCTTGGTGGCTTGTGTAGGTGTGCTTGGGAGCCCTCTAACTCACATACGCTTGATAGTGATCATCCGATTGAGTGTGAGTGTGAGTGTGATTCTAGTGCGATTGCATCGTGAGGTTGCATCGAGTGGCACTGGGTGATCGAGTTGCAAGTCGGTGGTACTTGTTATTCTTGAAGGTTGCCACCTCCTAGATGGCTTGGTGGTGGTCTCCGTTGAAGTACGCAAAGAAGATTGTGCGGTGCTCCGGAGAAGTGATTGTGAGAGGTATTGTGCTCAGCTCGTGGGAGCTGCATAAAGCAACTCTAGTTGAGCGTGTCATTGAGCTACCCCACTTGGTAGTGGGGTTCTTGCAGCGCCCAACATGTGGGCTTAGTGTGGTGCCAATTAGCTGCCGAACCACCAAGTGAATGGTCGACACAACGGGGACTAGCGTGTTGGCAAGCACGTGAACCTCGGAATAAAAATTATCATATCATCCTTGTCTTCCCGTTGGTTTGCAACCCCTTACATAATCTTGTAATTACTTTCATATACATTGTGCTTGTGTAGTTGGTCTTATAATTAGTTAGCTTGTGTAGCTTACTAGTTGTAACAGAACCGACAAATTATACGAGATTAAGTAAGAAAATTATCCACCGAGCAGACGATTTAACAAACTTAAGCCCGTATAACCCGGTAGTCCATGAAATCACGACGGATTTCAAACCAACTTACATACCAACCAAGATCGTAATAAGTTCAGCGGTCACCATCACAAGTTACATAAAAGTTCGCGTCGCAAATACATCGGAGTTTGAAACATAGTTATTACAAACCAAGTTCAAATAAAAGTAGCGGAAGCATTTAGTTCAAACCACACACACTCACACAGAGTTCGAAATAAAAGTGCCAGCTCAGGATCATCTTCCAACAAAAGCATCAGACGAGACGTAGTGAATGACCATTGCCCATGGTTCTAAGCTTCTCCCATCGCAGGATAAAGACAGTTGATACAGTAGCCATAATACATCTGCCCATCTGCAACAAGTGGGAACAAAGTCCTGAGTACGAGAAGGTACTCAGCTAGACTTACCCGATATAACCAAAAATAAAAGACACCAAGGATCATGACAGGCTTTATGGTGGGATAGCTGACTCATTTGCAAAAAGGCATTTTTAGTATTTAAAAAAAAATTCTGGAAGCTTTGCATCAAGTTAAATCTTTATTAACCTGTCAACTACATTTGCACCTGTACTAGAGTAACATGTAATTAAGCATGTAAGGATACCCAATGATTATTAACAACCTTCATCATGTCATATTCCACATAACTGTCCAAGTGTACCATCAATATTAATACGATGCAGTAGCTCAAGTTAAGTGTTCACTATCCAGTGAACGATGGCGATTCGAATCGATTATTAACCAGCTGGTAATTTATTCCTCATACAAACCTCACTCAACCGCTAAAGTGAGGTATTGGTCACCGAGTCAACCATTCAGGTAAAGTCTCGAGCTTGCCAGAAACCACATGTATCTGGGAGCCGCCCGACTGCTCTTTGGCCTTATCATCGCGCCCCCATATCCTGCCACTACTGCTCTGGTACAGTGCGTTGCGGGCAATCCACTCGGTCTGAATAATCTCCCAGCTTCACGGTCGAAAGGTACATTATTCGGCCAGCTAAATGTAAGACATGCGTTCAACATGACTCGAGGCCTAACAACGGTCGGTCCTTAATCGACACACACGGAAAACACTACAGTCTGAAACCCTGCAAGTCTCCGTCCGGTCTCAATTTTATATTAACACTTAGTTATTTTACGATGACATACTTACTCAAGCAGATCCAGGTAACCACCTATAGCTCGCAGGTGACAGGAAATCACCCGATTTCTACCGGTCTAAGCAAGCTAAGCATTACTTGACTGCGAATACCAAGGTAACAAGGATATGGTAGAACAAGGGTAAATAAGGTATTATGCAGCAACGGTTGCAAATAATTCCTAAACGTAATGCATCAGTTAAAGTAAAGGATTAATAAAATATTTGCAAACCAGAGGAGAAAAATGCTTCGGGGCATGCCTCTTTCGAACGAGCTCGGATGGTGGTCTGGGCACTCTGGAAGATCCTCACCGACCTCCTCGTCGGCTTTGGGCACCTCCTCCTCTTGCACCTCGGGCTGCTCTTCCGGCTCCTCGGGAACTGCTACCGGAGTTACTTCTTGTAATTCTGTATGATGCAAATGTATAAGTGCTCGTGCCTAGGTGCATTGCAGAGATGACATGTAGTGATCATGATGAATGAGATGTAGATGAACAGGTTTACTTTATGCATAAAGTAGGAATACAACTCTTCTACAAGGTAGTCAACATCATCCAAGAACATGTACTCGTATACTACTTCAAACATTCACTACCATCTCAAGTCACCATATAAAATCTAAGATGCTTTAAAGATACACCAAAGCAAATCTTATTAACTAGTCATGTATTAATAAGGTTAATTAAACTCTAATTACAACTAGGTTTGAACAGCAACACCTATTTTGGTAGCACAGAAAAATCTGAAAAAATTACAGTAGCTTACTCTCATCTAATCTAGCATGCCACAAAAATTTCATTCCATTTGGATTACTAGAACTACCTACACAAAAATAACAATCTAAGGCCTAAAAATGAGCATAAAAATACTTTATACTATGAAAAGTATCAAACAATAGATTTAACATTTTTTCTACATTCTACATAATAAACAATCACTATAGAAAAATTATTACATGCATGTTTTATTCACATTTTTCTCTTATCAAAAATAACAATTATTAACAATAATAAGCACTTGTACTACACATAAAAAATTTTCTACAGAACATGCATGGCACATATTTTTCCTAGAAAATACATCACAAAATAAAATCATTTCAAGTGGAACCATATTTTTCTGAGCTTTCTATGATTTATTACATATTTATCAAGAAAACAACAATTTCAGTGATTAAATAAAAACCCTACAGAAAAGTATTTCAAACTTGACATGCAACATTTTTAAACTGTAGATCTACTCATGAGAAACACTACAAAATTTGTTTCATAATTTTTGGAGCTAAAATGAGCAAGTTATGAATTTCTAAACCATTTTCATCTTTTGTGGAAAAATCATTTTAAAAAATCCTTTTAACATCAGCCGCTGAAAACGCTAGGTGCACCCGGTGCAGTGCACATGCTTGTGCGAGAGGAGGTAGACAGGTGGACCCGCGACCCCACGGGTCAGTCACCCAGAGGCGGGGGAGACGCTGACCGCGCGGTTCTCGCCGCCGGTGAGCTCGCCGCCGGTGAGGTCACCAGCAGCGGCTTCCCCGCGGAGAGGCGGAGCCGAGGGTGCCTAGTATGTGGCCAGACGAGCTCGACATTGAGCTCGCCGGCGCGCATGGCGGGGCGGCGGCGCTGGCTCACGGTGGCCGGCCGGTGCAGGCCACGGTGGTGGCCGAGGGGCGCACGCGATATCCACGAGGTGGAGGCGGACGTGAAAAGGGAAAAACGGAGAGAGAAAGGCGACGGAGGAGCTCCGGCCACGAGCGCCGGCCAATGGCGGCCATCGCGGTCAGCGGAGGAGGAACGCGGCCAAATTGGCCCTCACCTGAGCACAAACCGCGGAGATGGCTCGCGTCCGGGAAAGCCGAGGGCGAGGCGGAGCCAGGGGTATGGCGAATCGAAGAGAGGTAGAGTAGCGAGGGTAGAACGGCGGCGGTAATGGCACGATGGCTGCCATGGCGAGCTGCGCTGCGGGCGGCGGAAGCGAGCAGGTAGAGTGCGGAATGGCGAGGATGGCGAGGGCAGCGGCTCGGGTCGGCTGCTTGGAGGCGTGGCGCGGCCGTGGGGGCCACTGCGGCCACGCGTCGGGCGGAGCCGTACGCCGGCGGCCACGGGGCGGGCGGCTCCTGACCGCGATCGCCACGGGCGCGGCACGCGCGCGGGCGGGAGGAGGCGAACGCGGACGCGGGCCGGGCCGGCTTCGGCCGTTGGGCCGGAAGTGGGGCGGCGGCCCGGTAAGGCTGGGAAAATCGTTTTTCTTTTATAAATAATTTACAGATTTTTCTAAATTGATTCAATTTTAAATTTTGAAGCTGAAAAAGACATTTTCACAAGTTGACCCCAATACAAAAGTTGTTCAAAATTTAATTCTCTACAACTTTCATTTAGGGCACTTTTCAAAATTCTAAACAGATTTTGAATTAGTGATTTAAAGTCTAATTTTTAAATAAAACTCATTTTTCTAGAATATTTTTAGAAGCAAAATTTGGGGAGATTTTGAATACAAGTGTTGCTCCAAAAATCGTGCTAATTAATTCTAAGCCATTGAAAGTTATAGCCAAATAAGTTTTACCACTCTTAGCTAGCAATTGCAATAATTTATGGTTCAAACATATGTTTTCACAATTTACTTAATTTCAACTTATATTGCAATATGATGATGAACATGCATGAAATGCTAATGATCATGCTTTGGGATGTAAATGCATGCTTAACACCCAGGGGTGTTATAGCCCTCCCCCTTATAAAAATCTCGTCCCGAGATTTGGGTTACGAACCATTTGTTATAAAAAAATTCTCATAAGCTTTTTGTAGATATTCACCCATTTCTCAAGTTGCATCCTCTTTGTCATGATGACTCCACTGTATCTTATATGTTTTCACCACACTGTTTCGAGTAACCCTCTCTTTAGAGTCCAACACTCGAACCGGTTGCTCACGATATACCAAATCTGACTTGAACTTTATGCCTCGAGGTTCGATTCTTTCCTCTGGAACACGCAAACACTTCTTGAGATGCGATACATGAAAAACTGGGAATATAGTACCCATTGTCTCAGGTAACTCTAACTTGTAAGCTACTGGACCTTTTCTTTCCAAGATCTTGTATGGTCCCACAAATCTGGCTGCGAGCTTTCTGCGTACTCTAGACCGTTTCTTCTTCATTGGCGTGACTTTTAGATAAACATAGTCACCAACTTCGAACATAAGCGGTCTCCTTCTTCTATCCGCATAGCTTTTCTGACGTGATTGAGCTGCTTTCATATTTTGTTGAATGATATGAACTTTCTTCTCGGCTTCTTCTACGAAGTCAATACCATAATATCTTCTTTCTCCTGGCTCGATCCAGTTTAGTGGTGTTCTACACTGTCTGCCATACAAAGCTTCGAATGGTGCCATTGATAACTATTATTGTAAGCAAATTCTGCTAAGGGTAACCATGACTCCCATGAACCTCTGGAAGATAATACACAGGCTCTCAACATATCCTCTAGAATAGCATTAACTCTTTCGGTCTGACCATCTGTCTGAGGATGATAGGCCGTACTATGGATCAAACTAGTTTCGAATCCTTTGTGCAAGTGCTCCCAAAAGTGAGCAGTGAATTGTGACCCTCTATCAGACACTATATTCTTCGGTATGCCATGCAATCTCACAATCTCAGCAATATACTTCTCGGCATATTGAGGTGGTCTATAATATGTCTTGACAGGTAAAAAGTGAGTTGTCTTTATAAGACAATCCACGATTACCCAAATCGAATCGTGTCCTTTCTGAGTAGTGGGCAAACCTGTGATGAAATTCATACTTATATCATCCCACTTCCAACTAGGTACGGATAAAGGTTGCAACAATCCGGCAGGTCTCATATAAATAGCTTTTACCCTACAACATGTGTCACATCTTGCCACATAAGCTGCAATCTCTTTCTTCATCTTTGTCCACCAATAACGAGGTCTTAGTTCTTGGTACATCTTACTACTTCCGGGATGGATAGATAGCTTAGAAAGGTGAGCCTCATCCATAAGTTTATTCTTAAGCTCCTGATCCTTGGGAACAACAAGACGGTCATCAAACCATAACACGTCATGTTCATCCACTCTAAAGTGTTTGGATGGTTCTCCTTTAATCTTCTCTTTGATGTGGAATATCCCTTTATCGGGTTTCTGGCCTTCTATTATCTTACTCTCCAAAGAGCAACTAATCTGAATACTATGTAACACGGCAGGGTGCATCAGATCAAACCCATCTTCGAGCAAAGGTTGCACATTCAGGCAATGTGACTTTCTACTCAAAGCATTTGCCACTACATTGGCCTTTCCAGGATGATATTGCACATTCAAGTTATAATCTTTGATCAATTCTAACCATCTTCGTTGTCTCCTGTTCAACTCTGGTTGAGTGAAGATGTACTTGAGACTCTTGTGATCAGTAAAAATATTGCACATATTACCAAGTAAGTAATGTCTCCAAATTTTTAATGCATGCACTACGGCAGCAAGTTCAAGATCATGTGTTGGATAGTTGATCTCATGCTTTCTCAACTAACGGGAGGCATAAGCAATGACTCTTCCTTCTTGCATAAGAACATAGTCTAACCCTATTTTTGATGCGTTGCAAAACACATCAAAAGGTTTCTCAATGTCCAGTTGCGCTAGAACTAGAGCAGTGGTTAATAGTTTCCACAAGGTGTGGAAAGCTATCTCACACTCCTCTGTCCACACAAACTTGTGATCTTTTTGTAGAAGATTTGTCATTGGCTTGGCAATCTTCGAGAAATCTGGTATAAAGCGATGATAGTAACCAGCTAATCCTAGGAAACTTCTAACTTCCAAAACTGTGATTGATGTCTTCCAATTCATAACCTCTTGCACTTTACTCGGATCTACAGAAACTCTATTCTCTGATAGAATGTGACCAAGGAAAAGAACTTTCTTCAACTAAAATTTACACTTGCTAAACTTAGCATACAACTTATGCTCTGTAAGTCTGGTTAAGACAATTCTCAGATGCTAGAATATCATCAATGAACACAACCATAAACTTGTCCAACTCTGGCATGAAAACCGTATTCAGAGTATACTAGAATATCATCAATGAACACAACCATAAACTTGTCCAACTCTAGCATGAAAACCGTATTCATCAGATACATAAAGTATGCAGAAGCATTTGTTAAGCCAAAAGACATAACAAGATACTCGTACAACCCGTATCTGGTGGAAAAGGCGGTTTTCGATATATCTTGTGGCCTAATCTTTATCTGATGGTAACCCGATCTTAAATCTATCTTGGAGAACACTCTGGTTTTAGCTAATTGATCGAACAAAACATCAATATGAGGTAAGGGATACTTATTCTTAATAGTTACAGCATTAAGAGGCCTATAATCCACACACATTCTCAAAGTACCCTCTTTCTTTTTCTTCACAAACAAGACAGGACATCCCCATTCAGACTTACTTGGCTGGATAAACCCCTTTTTTAACAATTCCTCTAGTTGCTTCTTCAGCTCAGCTAACTCATCCGGAGGCATCCGATAAGGTCTCCTTGAAATTGGAGCTGTCCCGAGGATTAACTCAATTCCAAACTCAACATCCCTATCTGGCGGAAGACCAGATAACTCATCTGGGAACACATCCGGAAACTCACACACTACCAAAATTTGATGAATAGGAATGACTTCCATAGCACATGTCACACTCACAAGGTCTGTTCTTTTGGGCAATGGTACCTGAAAAGTACCCTCACCCTGGGGATCCTTAAGGGTAAGTACTCGACTTCTTGTATCTATAACTGCTCCCCAAACCTTCATCCAATTCATCCCTATAATGACATCCAGAACTAGTCTAGGCATAACTATCAAGTTTACTCGAAACTTTCAACTACCTAATTCCAGGGTTGCCCCTCTAACCATCTGATTGGTTAAAACATCAGCCCCCGCTGAGCTTATACGATAACCATAACTCAAATCTGTGCATAGTTGTTCATGTTTCCGTGCAAATGCTTGACTCATGAAAGAATGCGATGATCCAGAATCAAATAGAACAACTGCAGGGTTTTGGTTAACAGGAAATTTACCAGTGGTTACGGGCTCTCCCTCAGGAATCTCATCAACGGTGGTGTGGTGTACCCGAGCGGTATAGGTCTATTGCTTCTTTCTGGGCAGGTAAGGATAGAACTTTGAAAAGTGGCCTGGATGATCACAATTGTAGCAGGGTACCTTCACTGTACCAGCAGATCCTATAGCTCCCTTAGAGTTGCCTTGTCCCACAGCTGCGGCTGTCCTTGGTGGTGGCACGGCCATCTTGTATGGCTTCTGTGGTCCCTTGTAGTTATCGGTTTTGTGTTGTGGTGGCCTAAACCTTGCACCTAGTGCAGACGGACGATAGGCATAACGATTAGCAGTGAGAACTCTTGGCTGTGATGGTCCTGACTCAAAGGCTATCTTGTGAGTCTTGGATGCAGTGTACGCGTTGTTATTCTTCTCTTGTTTCAGACAATCACTGATGAAGTCATTGAATCTGGCATGGTTATTGGTACCCACATGCTTCATCATCTTTGGATTTAACCCTCTCTTGAAACTAGCAATTCTCTTAGCATCGGTGTCAACCATGTCGGGAGCATAACGACACAAATTGTTGAAGGCATGCAAATACTGTGTCACGGTTTTGGTGCCCTGATTTAAAGCCAAGAACTCTCCCAACTTCATCTCAACCAGCCCTGGTGGAATATAAACTCCACGGAAGGCTTCAGTGAACTCTCTCCATGAGATCTGAGCATTTGAAGGGAAGGTGGTGCGATGATGCTTCCACCACATCCCTGCGGGTCCTTGTAACTGATGTGCAGCATATTCTGTCTTCAGTACTTCAGTCAGCCTCAACACACGGAACTTATCTTCCATGGTGTTGATCCATTCTTCAGTGTCAAGTGGCTCTGTTGCTTCCTTGAAAATTGGTGGCCTGGTATCCATAAAATCCTTGAAGTTGCTGTACTGATTCACCCCATTGCCACCACCTTAGTTGTTACCGCGTTGAACATTGTTGGCAATGGTACGCATAAAATCTTCCATGTTCTTCTGCGATTGCTCGGCATTGCGTTGACTTCCAAGAAACTGTGCAAAGAATACCTCTGCAGTGAGCGGTGGAGGAGGCAGCAAATACGGTTCCGGGTGTGGCTCATTATGGTTGATGTTGTTTTCACCACTCCCACCTGCCCCGGCACCATTACCACTAGTTTCAATAGCCTCATACGTGGCGCGGCGAGTGTTTGTCATCTGCATATTTCAGCAACAAGTAATGATTAAGTGAAGCTATAGTAATTGTGAGTGAATGAAAAATTATGCCGTACTAAATTCATTGGAGAGAACAAGTCATACAATAAAACAGAGGCACAATAATCGCATTCCAATTAAAACAACACCACTAATTAAATTACTTCAAATGCAAACATCGCGTCCATACAACCAAATTGCCAGCATACATACACTGGACTTTTATGCGCTCAAGTATCGCATGACCAACCAAGTTCCAATATACTACCAAGTCTCAAGGTTCGAAATGAAATATATCAAGATACATGAAACCAAAAGAAAGGTCATCGCGACAGGGTCTAGTAGCTAATGCAAAGCAACTAGCCTACTCCTCGGGGCCATCGTCAGGGTTGGAGACGTCACCATCGCTACCATCAGTAGCGACGTCGTCGGCGGCGGCGACAAGTGCAACTGCAGGCTCGTCCTCGTCCTCGTCGACGTCCATACCGGTGGCGTCTGGAGGAGCATACGGGCCAATCCCATTGTAGAGCGCGTGAAACTCCTCATGCAAGTTGATGTTGTACCCCTCTAACTCCTCGACCCTCTGCCGCAGAAGGTCCCTCTCGTTCTAGGCTTCATTCCTCTCCTGAACCAACTGTCCAATCATGCGGTCTGTATTGTTGTTGGCCTGAGTCGATGTATGCACCCGCTGCAGAGCACTATCACCTCTCTCTAAAGCCTGGTCTCGCTGCAAGCTCATGTCAGCCAACTGCTCCTGCAAACTAGCTATAGCACGTGCTTGCTTCTTCTTCTGTTTCCTTGCCTTGAGCCGATCATCACCACGCAAACCAGTCAACGTCCAATAGGTACACTCAAGACCCTGGTATGCTCTGATAGCTGCATACATAGCACTCATAGCGTGGTTGTCGCTAGCCTATCCTTCGTGTGGGCCTCTGACTAAGGCACTTCCTTGTGGCTGCATCTAAATAGCATCGCGAGGATCATCCCTCGAAAAAGTGCCAGCCAAGGCTACTGCTAGCTCGTTGGAAAATCTGCTCATTATGTCCCTGATGACACGGAAAGCTGCTCCCTCTTCACCCTCAACCGGAGTGCGTCCCTCAAACTCCAAGTGCCAACCATCCCACTCTGGAGCATCACCAAGAGCAGGGACGGTGATCTCCACTACTGCCAGTCCATCCTCAACTAACTGGCTCTCACTCCAAGAGTACACCGGCTCCTGACCCTCCGGGTACCCCACATCATGGAGCACTCTCCAAAGCAAAGTTGGCATGCCAAACTCGCTCAGAAAGGTGTCCGTGCTGTGGCGCTCCCGCAGGGCCAACTGGTGTTGGGGTGCTCTCCCGCCTGTGGACTTACGGGTAGTCTGCTTCGTGCGGGCCATCTGTAGCAAAAGTTTTGATTACCCGGTGAGAACATATTTTAAGTTGGTACAATTTTTATCAAAAGGGGATAATCAATTTATAAGGGGAGGAATGCATGACATGAATGGAATGCACAAGCAATATGATGCATGTACGTTTCTTACATTCTCACAAACTTATGAAATAAATAATATCTAGCGATGAATTCGGTGGCATACAGGCGATCTCTCATATACGTAACTAATACGTTCTACTCGAGAAACGTTGTTATGTACCAGCAGAAAATTCATTTCAGCCTAATTCCCCATGAATGCATGAAAGCAGTAAATCTATCTACACGCTCTACATGAATCCCCAGATACGCGTACAACGGTAGTAACTACCCAAAACATCGTCCTATTGACAGCATCGCCTCAACAGACGGAACAACCACACATACGACACTTTTGTAAGAACATGCGTAAAACATGTAAGTACTCCAGTATCATATAAGCACTCTCCCTAGATCGGCGGTGTATCCGATCATGCTCTCACATCTCACACTTACCGAGGCATAGAGGCAACTGATCCATACATTACCACTCAATTAAGTGGCACTCATATAATAGCATGTTGTATGAGCAACGAACGAGAAATATGGTGCAAGAACCCCAAGTCAGTACTTAAATAAGCCACCTAAAGTCCTTAACTGGGCATAAAGGATATGACCACTCACACACTTTTAGTTTGGAAATCACGTTTTTCAAACAAAATTTTGTTTTTAATACACTTGTGAACAGTAAACACGCTAAACCATGCTCTGATACCAGCTGTAACAGAACCGACCAATTATACAAGATTAAGTAAGAAAATCATCCACCAAGCAGACGATTTAACAAACTTAAGCCCGTATAACCCGGTAGTCCGTGAAATCACGACGGATTTCAAACCAACTTACATACCAGCCAAGATCATAATAAGTTCAGCGGTCACCATCACAAGTTACATAAAAATTCACATCGCAAATATATCAGAGTTTGAAACATAGTTATTACAAACCAAGTTCAAATAAAAGTAGCGGAATCATTTAGTTCAAACCACACACACTCACACAGAGTTCGAAATAAAGTGCTAGCTCAGGATCATCTTCCAACAAAAGCATCAGACGAGACATAGTGAATGACCATTGCCCATGGTCCTAAGCTTCTCCCATCGCAGGATAAAGGCAATTGATACAGTAGACGTAATACATTTGCCCATCTGCAACAAGTGGGAATAAAGCCTTGAGTACGAGAAGGTACCCAGCTAGACTTACCCGACATAACCGAAAATAAAAGACACCAAGGATCATGACAGGCTTTATGGTGGGATAGCTGACTTATTTGCAAAAATGCATTTTTAGTTTTTAAAGAATCTTTTCCAGAAGCTTTGCATCAAGTTAAATCTTTATTAACCTGTCAACTACATTTGCACCTGTACTAGAGTAACATGTATTTAAGCATGTAAGGATACCCAATTATCATTAACAACCTTCATCATGTCATATTCCACATAACTGTCCAAGTGTTCCATCAATATTACTACGATGCAGTAGCTCAAGTCAAGTGTTCACTATCCAGTGAACGATGGCGATTCAAATCGATTATTAACCAGCTAGTAATTTATTCCGCACACAAACCTCACTCATCCGCTAAAGTGAGGTATTGGTCACCGAGTCAACCATTCAGGTAAAGTTTCGAGCTTGCTAGGAACCACATGTACCCGGGGGCCGCCCGACTGCTCTTTGGCCTTATCATCGTGCCCCCGTATCCTGCCACTACTGCTCCGGTATAGTGCGTTGCGGGCAATCCACTCGGCCCGAATAATCTCCCAGCTTCGCGGTCGAAAGGTACATTATTTGGCCAGCTAAATATAAGACATGCGTTCAACATGACTCGAGGCCCAACAATGGTCGGTCCTTAATCGACACAGACAGAAAACACTATAGTACGAAACCCTGCAAGTCTCCGTCCGGTCTCAATTTCACATTAACACTTAGTTATTTTACGAAGACATACTTACTCAAGCAGATCCAGGTAACCACCTATAGCTCGCAGGTGACAGGAAATCACCCGATTTCTACCGGTCTAAGCAAGCTAAGCATTACTTGACTGCGAATACCAAGGTAACAAGGATATGGTAGAACAAGGGTAAACAAGGTATTATGCAGTAACGGTTGCAAATAATTCCTAAACGTAATGCATCAGTTAAAGTAAAGCATTAATAAAATATTTGCAAACCGAAGAGAAAAATGCTCCGGGGCTTGCCTCTTTCGAACGAGCTCAGACGGTGGTATGGACACTCTGGAAGATCCTCACCGACCTCCTCGTCGGCTTCGGGCACCTCCTGCTCTTGCACCTCGGGCTGCTCTTCCGGCTCCTCGGGAACTGCTACCGGAGTTACTTCTTGCGATCCTGTATGATGCAAATGTATAAGTGCTCGTGCCTAGGTGCATTGCAGAGATGACATGTAATGATCATGACGAATGAGATGTAGATGAACAGGTTTACTTTATGCATAAAGTAGGAATACAACTCTTCTACAAGGTAGTCGACATCATCCAAGAACATGTACTCGTATACTACTTCAAACATTCACTATCATGTCAAGTCACCATATAAAATCTAAGATGCTTTAAAGATACACAAAAGCAAATCTTATTAACTAGTCATGTATTAATAAGGTTAATTAAACTCTAATTATAACTAGATTTGAACAGCAACACCTATTTTGGTAGCACAGAAAAATCTGAAAAAATTACAGTAGCTTACTCTCATCTAATCTAGCATGCCACAAAAATTTCATTCCATTTGGATTACTAATACTACCTACACAAAAATAACAATCTAAGGCCTAAAAATGAGCATAAAAATACTTTATACTATGAAAAGTATCAAACAACAGATTTAACATTTTTCTACATTCTACATAATAAACAATCACTATAGAAAAATTATTACATGCATGTTTTATTCACATTTTTCTCTTATCAAAAATAACAATTATTAACAATAATAAGCACTTGTACTACACATAAAACTTTTTCTATAGAACATGCATGGCACATATTTTTCCTAGAAAGTACATCACAAAAGAAAATTATTACAAGTAGAACCATATTTTTCTGAGCTTTCTATGATTTATTACATATTTATAAAGAAAACAGCAATTTCAGTGATTAAATAAAAACCCTATAGAAAAGTATTTCAAACTTGACATGTAACATTTTTAAATTGTAGATCTACTCATGAGAAACACCACAAAATTTGTTTCACAATTTTTGGAGCTAAAATGAGCAAGTTATGAATTTCTAAACCATTTTCATCTTTTCTGGAAAAATCATTTTCAAAAATCCTTTTAACATCAGCCGCTGAAAACGCTAGGTGCAACCGGTGCAGTGCACACGCGTGCGCAAGAGGAGGCAGACAGGTGGACCCGCGACCCCACGGGTCAGTCACCCAGAGGCGGGGGAGGCGCTGACCGCGCGGTTCTCGCTGCCGGTGAGCTCGCTGGCGGTGAGGTCACCAGCAGCGGCTTCCCCGCGGAGAGGCGAAGCCGAGGATGCCTAGTATGTGGCCAGACGAGCTCGACATTGAGCTCGCTGGCGCGCATGGCGGGGCGGCGGCGCTGGCGCACGGTGGTCGGCCGGTCCAGGCCACGGTGGTGGCCGAGGGGGCGCACGCGATGTAACACCCTAGGTGTTGATCACCAATTAGGCAGTGGGTTTAAGCTCAAACACGACAAATTAAGTGGAGATGACAATGTCAAGGTCAACCTATGGAGATGAGCCTAACCTAAAGTGGATGTTGCATCATTGCTTTACATATATAGGTCCCTTTTCAAAGATATATGTTTGGGTGGTGTTATGGCAATAGCTTCATGTGTCTCACATCACATTCTATCTATATTGATCCCTGGAAAAGTTTCATGAAGTTTGGAATCAAAAAGTCACATGAAATGATAAGTTCCATTCCTGTTGAAATTTGCCCCATTAAGTTAATGGAACTATAGATCATCAACCAAACCTTGCAAACTAGCCAAATGACTCTAGATGAACTCTACAACACCTTAACTACACTTAGGGCACTTAATGGAACAATGTTCATGTTGATCATTTTGCCTAAATGTGCTTCTAAATGATGGTTGACCATGTATGGACCCCGAAACACTTTTATTTGACCATTTCAAAGGTGTGACCTAGAAGCTTTGCATGACTGTGCACCCTTTGACAAAGTTGTGGAGAATTTTATAAGGAACAAACTTTGTTTAAGAGTCAAGTCATGAAAATGTGTGGAACATGCTCAAACAGGGCCACAAGGCAGTTTTAGGGCTGATTTCAGCACTTAAACATTTTTAAGCCCTAATTCCGGTAACATCGACGTTGGCATCCCGCGTTCTCGTGATTTTGCTAACCAACATGATTTGACCCCTTAACAGAAGTTGGAGTTTATGTTATGGAGAACAACATGTAAAAAGTTGGGATCAATTTGACCAAGTTTGGCATTTGCAAAATCCCAAAACCGAGCCCTAGCTTAACATGTTGACACTGGTAATTTTGGGACTAATTATCTCCTAATCTATAGCTCCAATGACTATGACCCCCAAATAGAAATTGTAGAGCATACTGAGATGAACAACTTTGCTTTTTGGCCCAAAGACTGATTCGGTCTGGAAGTGGCCCAATTTGGCTCCCCACTTCGTCCTCACCGACGCCCGCCAGGTGTTCGTTGAATTGCCGCATAGGGCGACGCGTGGCCGAGCGCGTGGCAGCCATGCCTTGCTCGCGCCCCCACCTCCATGGACGCGTGCCTTACTGCCCTGCCGAGCGCTCTGTCGCTTCAGAAGGGGAGAAACGAGTCCGTGCGCTCACTCTCCGCCCTCCCCTTCCCTAGCCGTGCTGCGGGCTGCCTCAAGGTCACGTACGCGCGTGGTCGGACCCTACCGACTGCTCCCGCGTGAGTCGCCGGCCTCCATTTGTGCCGCAACGTCACCGCCATAGCCGGCCATGCCAAGCTCCAGGCCGCCGGCATTCCTCCGCCACGACCCTCCTCGTCCTCAGCCGAGCGGAGCACCATCTTCCTCCCTTCACACCGCCCTCAAAGCGCCCCTTCTTCGGCCCCGTGGGCCACCGGCAAGCTCCAGCGCCGGAGCACCGGCCGACGGACCGCCGGCGCACGTGGCCAAGCCGCGGCCGACCGCCTTCCGCCGCTCCTCTGCCACCCCCGGGTGCGGAATAGCACGGTGGTGCCCGCTCTGCCCTTCAATTCCGCCGCCGGGCTGTCTCCGGCCGGGTCCCGGCGTCACCGGCGATCCTCTGCCCTGCTCTGGTTCAGTGTCCAGGGAAGGGAGAAGAAGGTCCTCGCGCCGTGAATTGAGGAAACTGCAGGGGGTTTTCTGTGAAACCCTAGACTCAATTGAATAGTGCGGTTAGGACTTATTTGCCCGATTTAAATAAAGTTCTTGCAAGGGCCTCACTGCGAAGTCTGTGACTCATATGAACAGTAAAATCAGAGCTCGGGTTGATTCAGCAAAAATCCAGGGGCCTCGAGGCAAAAGTGTTTTCCTTTCTCCTTTTTACATTTTCTTTTATGCAGAATTTTGGCCAAATCTTTGGAAATTATTATCTCATCCTAGGAAGCTCCAAAAATAGTAAATAAGGACTTTTTGGAACCATTGTGAACTTATCTATGCAGTAGATCTATAAAATGTCATGTTTTAGTTTGAATTTTTAGCTGTAAAAATAGATCTATGCTTCTAGGTTTTTAATACTAGTTGTATTTGTCATTTTCATAACTACAGTTGTAGGGCTCCAAATGAAGTGAAATTTTTGTGGCATGCTACTCCTGTGATATTTGTTGTGTGGTAAAAATGTCATGAATTTTAGTTGTAGTATGAGTGAGTTATTGGTTTATCTTGCTCTCACATGAATTCTTGCTTTAGCAACTTGTCTTTTTCATAGAGGTTGCTATACATATCCAAATGGAGTGAAATTTGTACAGTAGACTATTGAGAGGATATGTGAGCCACTGTATTTTTTGTAGAATTTATTGTGCACTTTTGATAGGTGTTCATAATTCCACCTAATTATCTAAATAAATTAAGAAAATGCATTAAAAGAAATTATTTAGGAATGGACACTATGTTTTCTGGTGTTCATTATTCATGTGTGACATGTTGGTAAAGTTGGTTTTGTCTAATTATATGTTTGCAACATAAGTTAATAATTATTTCTTGCAAATGAGGTTTCTGGACAGATCTGGGAACTTAGCAAAGTTCTTCATGATAATTTGCTTTGTTGCGAAACTTATTTATACAAAAGTTGTAGATAATTTATGTATCTAGCTGCTGTTAAAATTTGGTGGTATTTGACCATGTGGTTTAGGAATTATAGCTGTTTAAAGTTGAGTTACAGAATTGCTTGCTCTCTGTCTTGTTAGACCAGTTTCTGTATTTGTATAAATTCGACATGTTAGACTTTGGAATCATGCTATGATGATTATAAATGAAATGTAGAGAATTCCATAAGCTTTCTATGATGTCTTCTTGCAAGTCATTTGGGTTTGTATAACTTCAGATATGGTTGATTTACCCAGCTACTGCATGTATGTCCAGAATTATTGAAAATACATGATTGCTTGATTACTTTGTTTGGGTATTGCTAAGTGTGATTCATGTCTTTGGTGATTAAGCTTTTACACCTGAGACTTTGTAAATCTTATGTCATGCTTGGTATTGCTTTCTTTGCTATTTAAGCATGTTTGTTTGTGTAAGGTTACTTAAGTAATGTGATGTGCTTACGTGTCTTTACTATAACCTTATACTTGCCTTGATTAACGTGTGATGCATCATCTATTGCATTTCCTTATATTCATGCACTTGCATCTTGCATTTCATTTAGGTACGCTAGATGCACCACGTGAAGGACGTGTGGTGGAGCTAAACCCGAAGATGGAGTTGGTGGGTCTATCCCGAAGATAGAAGGACCGGACAAGTGATAGATTAGAAGATGCTCGCCAAGCGAGTTTTATCTGACATACTCTAACTTGAGTCGGATCCCAGGCAAGCCCCGGAGCATTATAAGCCTCCTACCTTCAAAGCAATTAATTCTATTTATGTTATAAGTATTGTTGCATTAAGTGGTAGGAGTTGGTTGGAAACCCTTGCTGCATTATATCATTCCTTGTCCAGATATATGAATCCTTGAATCCTACATAGATTAGGATCGAGTAGATGCTTAGCCCTGCTTTAAGCGGTAGAAGTCAGGTGATTTCCTGTCACCTGCGAGATATAGGGATATTCATATATGGCACGGTTGGCTATATTTGCTATCGTGGAATGGAACCATGTGTTAATAAAATGAAATGAGACCGGGCGGGATGACGATAGTGAAGCAACAAGACATGGAGGTCTTGGGTGTGAATCTATCCCCGTCTGAGTCGTTTAAGGACCGATTCGCTGTACGTCCTTGAGTCATGTTGAACGCAGTCTAACACTTAGTTGGTCGGATAAGCCGTTCCGACCGCGAAGCCGAGTAATGTGATTCAGGGCGGGAATCGAATGGTAGGTTGCTTCTTGGAGGAGAGAAAGGATGTGCTTGGGGACATTGGCGTGAGACTAAGGGGAGGGGGGTTAGAGTCCCTATCACCTGGCAGAGTGTCGCCCTTGGGGTCGCGACATTATTCGGACCCGCGATTCCTGAATCATATGAAAAGGTGGCTTGTGCGACCCTGGCAGGGGCCTGCGCGGTGAGTGTTAGAAATACCCCTCCAGCTGGATAGGAATTCGATTCGAATCGCCGTCGCTCCCGGTTAGTGAGCACTTGACTTGAGCAGCGGCAACGTAGATTCCATTAAATTGAACGGATGGTTAATTGGATCACGATGGAAAGGTTGCCTCAATTTATACCTGCTATGGTTAATATTGTTTGCTCCTAATAAAGTGAGTGCTCTAGTACAGGTTCTAATATAGATGATAGGTTAATGATAATTAACTTGATGCTTAAGCATTAATGATTGATCATCTATATTAAGCTTTTATGCAAAAAGTTGTCAAGCTAGCCCCACTTTATATCAGCCTTGCATGATCCTTGGTGTCACTTATTTCTGGTTTCTGACGGGTAAGTCTAGCTGAGTACCTTCTCGTACTCAGGGTTTTATCCCCACTTGTTGCAGGTTATGATGTATCATGGCGACTGCAAGAGTTGGTTGGCTCCTGCCTTGTGGCAGAGTGTGATCATGGGCATGATCCTTCTTATTTACCTTATCTCTGATGCTTTTGTTGGAAGTCGACCGTTGTACTGGCATGTATTTGAAATAAGATTTATGTTAGTTGTAAATTACTTTGCTTCCGCTACTTTTGAACTTAAGTTGTAATAACTATGTTGAACTCCGATGTAAATTAAATTACTTGTGAAATGAATGTAACATGTGACCTGTTATGTTGAATCACTACGATCTTGGCTTGTATGTTGGTTGGTTTGAAATCCCTCATGATTTCATTGGACTACCGGAGTTATATGGGCTCAAGTGCGAGAATTTGATTATTTCGGTGATTGTTTTTGTACTTGTGCTCTTATAATTTGGACGGTTCCGTTACAGCTGGTATCGGAGCAAGATTCAACATTAAACTTGTCGTATGTGTATTTAAAACAAATGTTTTGTTTTATAAAATCAGTTTTATCAACTTATAGCTATATATAGGTTTGTGAAAACTGAATTCTAAACCTAGTATGCCAGTGGTCAATTTCCTTATGCCCATATAAGGATTATTAGGTGGCTTATATAAATACTAACTTGGGGGTTTTTCATTTATGCATCTACGTCCAGGCCAAGGTATGTATGTGTGATAACTCTCCCACACTATGCTACCCAGTGTGTCAGATTAGAGGTAGCCTTCATATATGAAATAGTCATATATGTCGCTAGTTTACTTTTATGGAACATCGCACCTACGCTCAGGTAAGTGTGAGTTGTGAGAGCATGACCGTACAACCTGCGGTCTAGGGGAGAGCTAGTTTTGGTTACTGGATTATGTACATGTTACACACATGTATATATGAAGGTACTTAATTGTGGGTGATCGAATGATTCGGGTAGTTTTGGTGCTACATGTATATATACGAGGGTATATGTACATGGGAGTACTTAGAATTTTACTTTCCTGCTCTTATTGTGTGCTATATTTGGGGAATTGTTGGGCTGCAATGAAACTTTTCTGCAGGTATGCTAACCACGAATGCGTAAGTCGAATGTAGCTGTCGACTAGCTATATACCGAGAGAGTGCGTGTTATGCCACCGATATAGAACGTGATTGCCACCTTAGGTTGGCAATCTTGTGAGGACGAATAGGGCAACGCATGCATCATCTTAATTGTTGCTTTATGCATAGCTCTGCTCCTCTCACCCTTATTCTATAGCAAGTAACATGTGATTGATGTGACACTATTTTCCGTGTGTGGAGTCAAACAAGAATGCCTTGTTCCATGTTGCTTGAATAGGAAATGCTTGATAAAAGTGTGTGCTTAGTTTTGTTAGAAATAATTGTGGTTACATGCTTGAACCTATAGATGCCCTCTAGTTTAGCCAAGTGGTGGATATGCTGTCATACAAGTTTTTGAAAATGTTTTAGACCTCACTTAAGTAAATTGGATTCTCGTGAATGAATAATATTAGTGCTGGTCTAAGGTAATAAAATTTAGAGCTACTAGAATAACATTTTGGTGTGCTCTCTTGTTAAGTAGAACAAAGGCAAGCTTTGTTTTGCTTATTAAACGTTGGCTGCTAGAACTGTTTCTGTTGTAGTGATGCTTTCGTGATCATAATGGTGTTTTCTGTGGTTATAGAGAATACTAAAGTTGTAGCTAACTTACTTATCTATCTTGTCCTAAAAATTTTAGGACCCTAGGTTTTATGGCTTGGGAGTTATACATTTTAGAAGTTTGTTGTCAGAATCTGCTCATGTTCAGAGCAGATTTGAATGTTTGCTTTATTTGACCTATGTGCATAAGGAATCATGTCTTGGAGATAATAGAAGAAGTGTAGTACTTTTTCTAAGATTTCCAAAATGTCCTATAGCACTAATTTTGGTGGTCTAAATCTCTAGTTATAAGCTTATAAAGTGGAATGACAGAATCTGTCCAAATCTGGGCAGAGATGTCTTCTTTGTCTTGTTTGGCCTTGTTAGATATAGAATCATCTTAATATGATAATAAGAAAGTTATAGACAAATTAATAATCTTTACATAAAGTTAAGGCTCAGCCTTGTTGTGTCCCTAAAACTCCAGTTGTACATTTTGAAGTTATTGTTAGTTTTCTGTCCATATTGGTACAGATCTGCAACATTAGCATTTGTTGTCATGTTAATCTATGAATTAGCTTTTGGTATGAATAACTAAAGTGTAGCCATCTTCCTAAGCTTTCTAGAAAGTCTAGGATCACTTTTGTGGGATGTCTACAACCTTAGTTATGGTTGAAACAAGTAACTATTGTGCTGCTGTCCAGATTCTGTGCACATGCTAAGTTGGCTCCCTTAGCTAGCGTTTGTTTTGAGCTAAACTTGTAGTTAGTTCGTGCTTGTGATGAATGCTTATTTTAGGTGAGTCTTGTGCTTAGGATTGGTGCTTAAGCCTATTCGTTTGAATTTTCTCAAATGTCTGCTTGACTGTGATGTTGTATGTATGATTGTTATCTAGGTAGTGCCATAGTTGTCACCTCGTTTGTCCTCGGTGAGCATACGAGGGTCACATAGCTTTATCCTATAACAACATTCACGTTACGTAATTGTATGGTTGTTGTCTTCAATTAGGTTTCTCTCTTAGGAGCCTAAGCCTGTAGACTTGGTGGTTAGCCTTTGAATGTTTGTATCCATGCCTTTGCTTGACCGAAAGCCTAAAGTTTAGTTCTCCTATATGTTTGTATGAGTCGTGAATGTTTTGCAACCCTTTTTGTGAAGACCTTTATCGACTAACCAACCAAGTTAACTTTCATCAACGCTAGCCTTTGACCATGGTTCGTACGTTGCCAATTGTGGAGACTGTACCCAAATTTATGTTGGACCTCCCGGTTGCCTCTCCCAAAGGTTAGCTAATGCGACGAAACATCTTTTTGTTGTGACCTCTAAATCGTGTGCTTGTAAAGTTGTGCATCTACCTTATCAACTCAATCTATGACTACATATCGGTTTTCGCCTTGAAGTTTGCTTAATCCATCCCCAACCTTCTCAGTCTCGAGATGTTTATCAGTCTTGATCTCATGTTGTTGCCCAACATGAACAAATCTCCTATTAATCTTTTATCTAGAACTCATCTCGGTGGACGCGAGTCGTACATAGAAGTTAAGCAAGAGTCTCTTGCTCAGTTATCCTTGGCAAGTGTGTGATGTTCTCTTGTGCTATATTTTGATCTTCGGATCATTTTTGTGTTGATTCTAAGCCTTGTGACTACCTTGCTTGCTATCCCTCCTTGTATGGTGCTTGTTCGGACCACCAATCTGTGTCATTTGAAATTTCTCATCGGGCGTCTGTTCGGTAATGGTGTTACGATTAGTATTCTGCGGTGCCGCGACGAAACCTAGGGCCTCCTTGTGACCGGCCGGCACATGGTCGTGCTGCTGGGCACGCGCTGGTATCGAGGTTGCTAGTCATAGCCCATTATGGAACTACATCGATGTGGGTTTTCTTGTGAGATGTTCCTTCTGGGTTATCTCTCCATATCATATCGTAAGATCCATATCTTAGACCGAAAGTAGTGGAGCTTCCTCCTAAAGTTGCTAAGAGGATAACCTATAAAGAACAGGTCACCGACATAAACTTTAACAGACTGCAATATGTGGTAGTCAAGTGACTCTACATAGTTGCCCAGTATTGACAACCAGCATCTAGGGAGCCACGTATCTCAGCTCTGTTGGATAAAAAGGACACCCAACACTTAATGTTGGACAAGTCATCTGTTGGATAAGACTCGATCGTCACATTATGCAAATTTTAACCTTTGTATGCATAATGGCCATACCGTCGAAATCAACCATCTCTGGTGTGACTCCTTATCTGCTGACTTCGATAGCAACCATCTGCTTTGTATCAACCGCAATTGTTGTGATCAAGAATGAAGATTTGGAAATTTTTAGTGTTGAGAGACAACTAATTAGTTACCAATAGGAAGGTTAATCTCTAGCTAGGTAACGATTCTTTGGTAGCTACGAAGGCTAGGTCTTACAGAGCAATAACCAACAAGAAGTTAATCAACTTGCCAATAACTGGAGTGATACTCTGGCGTCCAGAGTTATTGCGACCAAGTCAATTCCATCTTGGACAATCACACAGATAGTGCAAGATGTTCTATCAGCTAAGGTGAAGAAGTAGAGAAAGTATGTGTTTTGCCTTGCAAAAGTAACCCGCAAGTTCAAAGCGTGTGCATCCTCGAATTGATATGTAATTTAATAGTCGAGATCTGCTGTTGGATGACCCTTTTGAGGTCTCACAGATACTAGTTTACACTCTTTCATTTGCTTTTGCTTTCTCGTATCCCTAATGTACGAGTAGCCTTGGTTTCTGCAAATCAATTTATACCATCGTGAATCAAAAGCAATTTGAAAAGTGTCAAACAACAGATTTCCCATCTTAGAGCTGCTATTTGATCCTAAAAAGGAAGCCTCAAGGTGAAAGTTGGCCTGACAAAGTTGTTATGCTGCAAGTCAACTCAACTTACTGTGCAACTAATTCACCAAGGAAAATTTTACTCAATCACTTGGTGGTAGACTACTTTCCGCGGTTTAGTAAATATTACAACTTTTGTTGTCCTTAAGGCCTCGTTATATCTTTCTTTGGGAATTATTTTCCAATGATGACATACTTTGGTACCTTATACATGTTTTTACCAAGAGGTTACATCTGATTCAACCTAGATAACTGTTGTCTTTGGATAAAAGAATCTTATTAGGTAGCTGTTGGCAGGAATACGAAGCCAACTGAGTCAGCTATCACATTCACTAAACCCTCAATAGACTCAGATAATACAGTGTTGTCATCAGAGAAAGAGAACTGCACACATGGAACCTAAAGCAGTTTTCCTTTAGTTGAGGTATGAATGTTTGAACATTTATGACCAACATAGACCGTGTCTATTGGTTAGTTAGTACCATATAACCTCAGAGAATGTTCGTCGTCTATGATCTCACCCTTTGGAAGGTTGTGCTCAAGCCATTTTTGGTAGAGGACTGCTTTTCAAAAATTGTGAACATAGGGTCATTTCAATGAATACACTTCTGAATATTTTGGTCTAGAGTCAAGTTCATATGGCCTATGTTGTGGTCATTAGAAAGTCAGATACTTGTGAGTGGTTCACTCATGGACCAAATGATCTCCGTACACTGAGAATGCAGTATATGCTATCTTAGGATTCCTCCCAAAGTAACAATGCTTCATGGAAGTCAATGAAGGAAATTCTTCAAACGAATTTTTCCATAAAGAGTAAGTATCAGAAAATGCCTTGACCAAATTAGTTCCACCAATGTCAAAGCTTTGTAGCCAAATACTATAGCAGATGGTGGGAACTAGATAACGTGTCTCTCTTCCTTAAAAGATCTTCCATTCCGAATCTCGGGACGCGATTCTTTTAAGGGGGGAGGGCTGTAACACCCTAGGTGTTGATCACCAATTAGGCAGTGGGTTTAAGCTCAAACACGACAAATTAAGTGGAGATGACAATGTCAAGGTCAACCTATGGAGATGAGCCTAACCTAAAGTGGATGTTGCATCATTGCTTTACATATATAGGTCTCTTTTCAAAGATATATGTTTGGGTGGTGTTATGGCAATAGCTTCATGTGTCTCACATCACATTCTATCTATATTGATCCCTGGAAAAGTTTCATGAAGTTTGGAATCAAAAAGTCACATGAAATGATAAGTTCCATTCCTGTTGAAATTTGCCCCATTAAGTTAATGGAACTATAGATCATCAACCAAACCTTGCAAACTAGCCAAATGACTCTAGATGAACTCTACAACACCTTAACTACACTTAGGGCACTTAATGGAACAATGTTCATGTTGATCATTTTGCCTAAATGTGCTTCTAAATGATGGTTGACCATGTATGGACCCCGAAACACTTTTGTTTGACCGTTTCAAAGGTGTGACCTAGAAGCTTTGCATGACTGTGCACCCTTTGACAAAGTTGTGGAGAATTTTATAAGGAACAAACTTTGTTTAAGAGTCAAGTCATGAAAATGTGTGGAACATGCTCAAACAGGGCCACAAGGCAGTTTTAGGGCTGATTTCAGCACTTAACCATTTTTAAGCCCTAATTCCGGTAACATCGACGTTGGCATCCCGCGTTCTCGTGATTTTGCTAACCAACATGATTTGACCCCTTAACAGAAGTTGGAGTTTATGTTATGGAGAACAACATGTAAAAAGTTGGGATCAATTTGACCAAGTTTGACATTTGCAAAATCCCAAAACCGAGCCCTAGCTTAACATGTTGACACTGGTAATTTTGGGACTAATTATCTCCTAATCTATAGCTCCAATGACTATGACCCCCAAATAGAAATTGTAGAGCATACTGAGATGAACAACTTTGCTTTTTGGCCCAAAGACTGATTCGGTCTGGAAGTGGCCCAATTTGGCTCCCCACTTCGTCCTCACCGACGCCCGCCAGGTGTTCGTTGAATTGCCGCATAGGGCGACGCGTGGCCGAGCGCGTGGCAGCCATGCCTTGCTCGCGCCCCCACCTCCATGGACGCGTGCCTTGCTGCCCTGCCGAGCGCTCTGTCGCTTCAGAAGGGGAGAAACGAGTCCGTGCGCTCACTCTCCGCCCTCCCCTTCCCTAGCCGTGCTGCGGGCTGCCTCAAGGTCACGTACGCGCGTGGTCGGACCCTACCGACTGCTCCCGCGTGAGTCGCCGGCCTCCATTTGTGCCGCAACGTCACCGCCATAGCCGGCCATGCCAAGCTCCAGGCCGCCGGCATTCCTCCGCCACGACCCTCCTCATCCTCAGCCGAGCGGAGCACCATCTTCCTCCCTTCACACCGCCCTCGAAGCGCCCCTTCTTTGGCCCCGTGGGCCACCGGCGAGCTCCAGCGCCGGAGCACCGGCCGACGGACCGCCGGCGCACGTGGCCAAGCCGCGGCCGACCGCCTTCCGCCGCTCCTCTGCCACCCCCGGGTGCGGAATAGCACGGTGGTGCCCGCTCTGCCCTTCAATTCCGCCGCCGGGCTGTCTCCGGCCGGGTCCCGGTGTCACCGGCGATCCTCTGCCCTGCTCTGGTTCAGTGTCCAGGGAAGGGAGAAGAAGGTCCTCGTGCCGTGAATTGAGGAAACTGCAGGGGGTTTTCTGTGAAACCCTAGACTCAATTGAATAGTGCGGTTAGGACTTATTTGCCCGATTTAAATAAAGTTCTTGCAAGGGCCTCACTGCGAAGTCTGTGACTCATATGAACAGTAAAATCAGAGCTCGGGTTGATTCAGCAAAAATCCAGGGGCCTCGAGGCAAAAGTGTTTTCCTTTCTCCTTTTTACATTTTCTTTTATGCAGAATTTTGGCCAAATCTTTGGAAATTATTATCTCATCCTAGGAAGCTCCAAAAATAGTAAATAAGGACTTTTTGGAACCCTTGTGAACTTATCTATGCAGTAGATCTATAAAATGTCATGTTTCAGTTTGAATTTTTAGCTGTAAAAATAGATCTATGCTTCTAGGTTTTCAATACTAGTTGTATTTGTCATTTTCATAACTACAGTTGTAGGGCTCCAAATGAAGTGAAATTTTTGTGGCATGCTACTCCTGTGATATTTGTTGTGTGGTAAAAATTTCATGAATTTTAGTTGTAGTATGAGTGAGTTATTGGTTTATCTTGCTCTCACATGAATTCTTGCTTTAGCAACTTGTCTTTTTCATAGAGGTTGCTATACATATCCAAATGGAGTGAAATTTATACAGTAGACTATTGAGAGGATATGTGAGCCACTGTATTTTTTGAAGAATTTATTGTGCATTGTTGATAGGTGTTCATAATTCCACCTAATTATCTAAATAAATTAAGAAAATGCATTAAAAGAAATTATTTAGGAATGGACACTATGTTTTCTGGTGTTCATTATTCATGTGTGACATGTTGGTAAAGTTGGTTTTGTCTAATTATATGTTTTCAACATAAGTTAATAATTATTTCTTGCAAATGAGGTTTCTGGACAGATCTGGGAACTTAGCAAAGTTCTTCATGATAATTTGCTTTGTTGCGAAACTTATTTATACAAAAGTTGTAGATAATTTATGTATCTAGCTGCTGTTAAAATTTGGTGGTATTTGACCATGTGGTTTAGGAATTATAGCTGTTTAAAGTTGAGTTACAGAATTGCTTGCTCTCTGTCTTGTTAGACCAGTTTCTGTATTTGTATAAATTCGACATGTTAGACTTTGGAATCATGCTATGATGATTATAAATGAAATGTAGAGAATTCCATAAGCTTTCTATGATGTCTTCTTGCAAGTCATTTGGGTTTGTATAACTTCAGATATGGTTGATTTACCCAGCTACTGCATGTATGTCCAGAATTGTTGAAAATACATGATTGCTTGATTACTTTGTTTGGGTATTGCTAAGTGTGATTCATGTCTTTGGTGATTAAGCTTTTACACCTGAGACTTTGTAAATCTTATGTCATGCTTGGTATTGCTTTCTTTGCTATTTAAGCATGTTTGTTTGTGTAAGGTTACTTAAGTAATGTGATGTGCTTACGTGTCTTTACTATAACCTTATACTTGCCTTGATTAACGTGTGATGCATCATCTATTGCATTTCCTTATATTCATGCACTTGCATCTTGCATTTCATTTAGGTACGCTAGATGCACCACGTGAAGGACGTGTGGTGGAGCTAAACCCGAAGATGGAGTTGGTGGGTCTATCCCGAAGATAGAAGGACCGGACAAGTGATAGATTAGAAGATGCTCGCCAAGCGAGTTTTATCTGACATACTCTAACTTGAGTCGGATCCCAGGCAAGCCCCGGAGCATTATAAGCCTCCTACCTTCAAAGCAATTAATTCTATTTATGTTATAAGTATTGTTGCATTAAGTGGTAGGAGTTGGTTGGAAACCCTTGCTGCATTATATCATTCCTTGTCCAGATATATGAATCCTTGAATCCTACATAGATTAGGATCGAGTAGATGCTTAGCCCTGCTTTAAGCGGTAGAAGTCAGGTGATTTCCTGTCACCTGCGAGATATAGGGATATTCATATATGGCACGGTTGGCTATATTTGCTATCGTGGAATGGAACCATGTGTTAATAAAATGAAATGAGACCGGGCAGGATGACGATAGTGAAGCAACAAGACATGGAGGTCTTGGGTGTGAATCTATCCCCGTCTGAGTCGTTTAAGGACCGATTCGCTGTACGTCCTTGAGTCATGTTGAACGCAGTCTAACACTTAGTTGGCCGGATAAGCCGTTCCGACCGCGAAGCCGAGTAATGTGATTCAGGGCGGGAATCGAATGGTAGGTTGCTTCTTGGAGGAGAGAAAGGATGTGCTTGGGGACATTGGCGTGAGACTAAGGGGGGGGTTAGAGTCCCTATCACCTGGCAGAGTGTCGCCCTTGGGGTCACGACATTATTCGGACCCGCGATTCCTGAATCATATGAAAAGGTGGCTTGTGCGACCCTGGCAGGGGCCTGCGCGGTGAGTGTTAGAAATACCCCTCCAGCTGGATAGGAATTCGATTCGAATCGCCGTCGCTCCCGGTTAGTGAGCACTTGACTTGAGCAGCGGCAACGTAGATTCCATTAAATTGAACGGATGGTTAATTGGATCACGATGGAAAGGTTGCCTCAATTTATACCTGCTATGGTTAATATTGTTTGCTCCTAATAAAGTGAGTGCTCTAGTACAGGTTCTAATATAGATGATAGGTTAATGATAATTAACTTGATGCTTAAGCATTAATGATTGATCATCTATATTAAGCTTTTATGCAAAAAGTTGTCAAGCTAGCCCCACTTTATATCAGCCTTGCATGATCCTTGGTGTCACTTATTTCTGGTTTCTGACGGGTAAGTCTAGCTGAGTACCTTCTCGTACTCAGGGTTTTATCCCCACTTGTTGCAGGTTATGATGTATCATGGCGACTGCAAGAGTTGGTTGGCTCCTGCCTTGTGGCGGAGTGTGATCATGGGCATGATCCTTCTTATTTACCTTATCTCTGATGCTTTTGTTGGAAGTCGACCATTGTACTGGCATGTATTTGAAATAAGATTTATGTTAGTTGTAAATTACTTTGCTTCCGCTACTTTTGAACTTAAGTTGTAATAACTATGTTGAACTCCGATGTAAATTAAATTACTTGTGAAATGAATGTAACATGTGACCTGTTATGTTGAATCACTACGATCTTGGCTTGTATGTTGGTTGGTTTGAAATCCCTCATGATTTCATTGGACTACCGGAGTTATATGGGCTCAAGTGCGAGAATTTGATCATTTCGGTGATTGTTTTTGTACTTGTGCTCTTATAATTTGGACGGTTCCGTTACATGTGATATCCGCGAGGTGGAGGCGGACGTGAAAAGGGAAAAATAGAGGGAGAAAGGCGACAGAGGAGCTCCAGCCACGAGCGCCGGCCAACGGCGGCCACGACGGGCAGCGGAGGAGGAACGCGGCCAAATTGGTCCTCACCTGAGCATGAACCGCGGAGATGGTTCGCGTTCGGGAAAGCCGAGGGCGAGGTGGAGCCGGGGGTGTGGCGAATCGAAGGGAGGTAGAGTAGCGAGGGCGGAACGGCAGCGGCAATGGCACGGCGACTGCCGTGGCGAGCTGCGCTACGGGCGGCGGAAGCGAGCAGGCGGAGTGCGGATGGCGAGGATGGCAGGGCAGCAGCTCGGGTCGGCTGCTTGGAGGCGTGGCGCGGCCGTGGGGGCCACTGCGGCCACGCGTCGGTCGGAGCCGTACGCCGGCGGCCACGGAGCGGGCGGCTCCTGACCGCGGTCGCCACGGGCGCGGCGCGCGCGCGGGCGAGAGGAGGCGAACGCGGACGCGGGCCGGGCCGGCTTCGGCCGTTGGGCCGGAAGTGGGGCGGCGGCCCGGTAAGGCTGGGAAAATCGTTTTTCTTTTATAAATAATTTATAGATTTTTCTAAATTGATTCAATTTCAAATTTTGAAGATGAAAAAGACATTTTCACAAGTTGACCCCAAAACAAAAGTTGTTCAAAATTTAATTCTCTACAACTTTCATTTAGGGCACTTTTCAAAATTCTAAACAGATTTTAAATTAGTGATTTAAAGTCCAATTTTTAAATAAAACTTATTTTTCTAGAATATTTTTAGAAGCAAAATTTGGGGAGATTTTGAATACAAATGTTGTTCCAAAAATCGTGCTAATTAATTCTAAGCCATTTAAAGTTATAGCCAAACAAGTTTTACCACTCTTAGCTAGCAATTGCAATAATTTATGGTTCAAACATATGTTTTTCACAATTTACTTAATTTCAACTTATATTGCAATATGATGATGAACATGTATGAAATGCTAATGATCATGCTTTGGGATGTTAATGCATGCTTAACACCCAGGGTTGTTACACTAGTTACCTTCTTGCTTGTGTAGCATAGAAGTAGCTCCCATGCGTGACTAATTCGGTTTGAGTAACCTTGTTAGTCACATTACTTACTTTGTGTAGCTAAGTATTTTGCGCTCTATAATTTGGCTTGTGTAGCCTTGCTATTGAGCATTGCTAGTGAGCTTAGGTGGCTTTGTGCTTTTGCTTACTAGCATGTGTAGGAGCTCTTCCGTTGCTTGAAGTACTAGTTGCATAGGTTTGTGTGATCTTGCTACTAGAATTAATTAGGTGAGCTCTAGCTAGCCCGCATTTGTTTCGGTAGCCGGCGCGATTAATTTTAGAAAGGACTATTTACTCCTAGTTCGCAATCTCGACCCTACACAGTGGCACATGTGAGAACTCAATTTTTTAATAGCTTATAGGTAATTAACAACTTTTATAATGGCACACAGGTAAAAGTCTTTTACATGTTTCCTTTTTCGTGACCCCATCTTATCATTTTGCAGGATAAACCTGTCAAATAACAGTTACCGAGTGATTAAATGCCCCATAGTGAGACAAATGGCTGGTGTTGTTCTTTTCTTGGGAAATCGGAGAAAGGGGTGTACTCCGGAGTACCTTGGAACGATGGATGCCCTGATTTCGAGTGTGGTTTCTAAACGAATCATGCGAGCAGATAGAGTGGGTGTTGAAGAGCAACATCAGCTTCCAAGTAGTGGTACAAAATTTCCCCTTCAGTGATCACAACATTTACAGCAGTTGGGCCGTTACCTCTAAATCTAATGAGCATGTGGAGCGGTCAGGGCACAAGAGGAATTTGAACAATGATGTTGTCCTTGAAACCAAAGATGATGATGATGATAAAACATACTACCACCAACAAACATCTTTCCTCGGATTTCATCCTTACAAAGAGATTGCCTTCTTTTGGGATATCATGCTCGAGAGTGGTATCTTATCACTTGAACACCTCAACATTCAAGACCTAGGCTTATTAAGGTTGTGTTCAGATCCGAAATATTTGGAGGAAATATTCCTGTAGCACTTTCGTTGTTATTTGGCAAAATTTATCCAACCATGAATTAATTAGGCTCAAAAGATTCATCTCGACCTTTACAGACAAACTGTACAATTAGTTATTTTTTTACCTACATTTAATGCTCCATGCATGCGTCTAAAGATTCGATGTGACGGATGGCAGAGGAAATATTTTGGGAAGTGAACGGGGCCTAAATACACATTCTGTATCTAAGTCATTTCCATACACGTCATGCTGGACGGGGGAGTTACGTGAAAAGAATTAATTAGTTTCTGGAATGTGTATTGTTTGGAACAATGTCATATATGATCCCCTATTTTCATTCATTCTTATAAGGCCTTGTTTGGATTCACTATCTATAATAGTTAGCTGAGCAACTCCAACAGTTTGGCTAAAACTATTAATCAAATTTCATAGTTTAGCCATTTTGTAAAATAAAAAAACTTATAAAAAAAGAAGAGGTCTGTAACAGCCTTACTATTTCTCATCTTTAGATAGCTAGCGTCCATGGTTGGTTTTATATGGCCAACTAAAATCAAGGGATAGCCAGCTTGTTATTTTACAAAACCAGATAGGACATCTGTTGAGTCCTACTTGTTTGCTATACAAATTCTAAAATAGGCCTCGTTCGGCTGGCTGGTGGCTGGTGGCTGGTGCTGATTTCTTGTGAGAGAAAAATACTGCTGGCTGGCTGGTGGCTGCTGGCTGGTGCTGAATTGGTGTGAGAGAAAAACACTGCTGGCTGGCTGGGAGCCAGCCAGCCGAACGAGGCCATAGCTTCCAAAACCAAAATAGCCGAGCTGTTGGAGTTGCTCATTATCTGATTTAATCTAGATAATTGTTCCTACTGTAATTGTGGTAATAATCAGAGTGTACCTACGCCTCCAGTTTGTATTCATTAATTTTCTGGTAGTAATCTTTTGCTTTCATTTTTGTGAGATTATTAATTCATATAAATACAGCACGTGTTCTACCTGAAGAACATGTACGAGTCTTGAAACTTCGGGATGTATTAGCATGGCAGACGCGGCCCTTGATGCTGTGTCCAGGCCAGATTGAATCAGCCCAAGTGTTTTCCTCGTTATGTTCAAAAAAGTGTTTTCCTCGTTGTCATCATTACGATGATTAAGATACACATCTTCATGCTACTACGCCAACACAGAACGTGCGTGAATAACCAGAAGCGGGCGCCGGCGTATAACGAAGAAAGGCGTATTACGCCGGTAGACTAAACTTACTTTAGATTCACCTATCTAAATAGGTGGACGAGAAGTAAAGTAATTTTTAGTTTGCAACATGACTAACCATTAGTTCATTAGTTAGTAAACATGGACTAATATGGTTATATGGATTAAACCAATCAGTCTTTGTCCATTATTTTTTGTTCATTTTTAGTCTTCGTATCCAAACTACTAGACTTTAGCCGTCTAAATCTTTAGTCTAATTATTTATTCCACCTATTCCAAGTGATCCAAACAGTATATAAGTTGTTGATTCAATTGCTTAGTCGCTAATGTAAAAATTGGGCCCACGGGCAGCAGGGAGAAGAGGGTAGGACAGATATATAGCCCTGTGAACTCTGTGAGAGTAAGACTATTCTGATTGTGATATATGATATTCACTGCAAATCTTATCTTTGGTGGATTATAAAAAGCTTCTAGAAATATTCTTAGAAGTTCTCAATTTTTTTTAAAAAAATACCACATCCACAATGCATCTATTGATATATATTGTCACAAAATTCAAATTCATTTTGTAGAAATTCATACGAAAATAACAAATTTCAAGTGAAACTTTGTCTTCTAATGGATATGTACCTAAAATTTGTTACTTTTGTATGAATTTTTCTAGATTGATTTTGAATTTCAAGTGGAGGTGTATCTTTTTTTAGAAAAAATTGAAAATTTCACAATAAGTTTTTCTAATGGGTTCTCATGATTCCCAAAAAACATGAAGTTTGCACTAAATATTTTTCCTGATACAGAGAATCTAAAAAGGGGATCGAGATTCTCCCGCCTTCCGTTATTGCTATCACTTGCTTGTTGTGTCCGATCATGTCGTTGATGGTGGCCACCGTGGCCACGGGCCATATCAGAAACACATAAAAATGAGGTTTCGTGTGGTATGGCTTAACTTCACCAGTGAAGTTGTATTTTTTGCTTTAGCTCTATGAACGGCTCAAGAGCCATTTTGATAAATCATTTGGCAAAACAACTCCACATGTAGAGCTTCTTAAAACATGCTATCACAGAACCCCATGCAGTGCCCACCAGGGCGAGGTGAAGCCACTATTTTTGGCTTCACCCTCCACGTATCCTTTGCGAGAGCGCAATTAAGGGGCTCCTTAGGTGAAGTCGTTTAGTTTTATCCTGTTTGGCATAAAATGGCTCCAAACGATTTCAAGATCCGGTGGAGAAGTCGTGCCAAACATGGCTTGAATGAAGCTTTAAGGTGTAAATACGCTCTTTGTCACGACCTTAAGGTCATTCCAAATGAAACTTTCTATCGGTGTAAGAAACGGCGGTCCTAGCACCAACGAGTAATGAGTGTCTGCGCGTCGGGGGTCCAAATGGCGTGCAAGAAGAACACAGGCGATTTATACTGGTTCGGGCCAAAAAGTGCCCAACGTCCAGTGGGGGAGGCGAGTTCTGTATTATCTTGCACCAAAGTGCTTGTAGTAGGGGTTACAAACGGGTGAGAGAGAGAGGAGCTCCCAAGTCTCAAGGTGTGAGTGGAGAGCATGTGCGTGACTCTGTTGGTGCCCTCGCAAGGTCTAGAAGAGTTATCCGTTCGTGTGTCGTCTCGCTTTGTGTTATTGTTCTTGTTGTGTTTTCTGGAACGGTCCCTGCATGCTCCTTTTATAGTCTCGAGGAGGTACAAGGTTAAAAAATATTGACACGGGGTGTGACCCTTGCTGGAGAAGGAGCCCAGAGGCCTCGGGAGGGCCTTATCTGGTGGCGATGTGGTCTGCACTGTGAAGGCATGGCGTTGGTACTTCTGGCATTGTTGCTACATGTCTAGGCATGTGCGCCACTATTGAGGGAGTGGTTTCTGTCTTTTGGTGTTGTAGTGACACACCCTGTTATACCTGGTCCTGTAGCTGACGTGGCGTATTCGTCCTTGTAGTTTGACTGGCGTAGAGGGCCGAGGCCTCAGAGGCGGGAATTGCGGTGCGATCTTATCCCGATCGTAGGAATAGTGGTCTAGAGCGGTTGTTTCGTACACCGCGCAGACACGAATCATGCGTATAGTGCCAGTATGGGTGGCATAGTGGCCACCAACTCTTCCTCATGCCTATTATGGACGACGGCGTGGTGATTTGACCCCGATCATTCATGGCTTGTCTGGTTGGGCAGACGCAAGAATGTGGGTGACGTCACAAGGGGGTCTCGAGCGCGCCAATGAGGGAGCGGCGTCAGAGGCTGGTCTCGGGCGAGGTGGAGACGGATAATGCCATTTCTGGGACTCAGACGAGGCAGCGATGTCGTCGTGGGTCAGCCTGTGTCCGAGACCCTAGGGCTGAGGCCTCGGGCGAATCGGAGGTGTTCCGAGACCCCTCTAAGTGAGGCCTCGGATGAAGCAAGGAGATGGGCTGGTTTGCTCACATGTCTTGCTGGTGGCCTAGCAAGGGAGAATTTAGCCCGTCTCTCTTTAGTTGATTTTTTCCTTAAACGGGGGGCGGGTGGTTTTCCACCTTAATTTGGGTACTCCTAATTATGGTATCCGACACTTTCCAAAAACACTGCTTGAAGCCTGAAACCATCACCAACTCCTCCATAGACTCTGACCCAAATCTTTGCGACACGTCGCAACATATATGGATCATGAGCCTTCATCAACCATGGCACAAGGCCAAAAGCCCTCTTTAACTCTTTTCCATTAATGGATAATGTTATCAATTTAATTAAAAACTTTGGATCTAGCTCATCAAGGATAAGGACCCCAAATTTGACTCTTAGTTCCCATTTTCTCTTCTAATTAAATCAAGTCAACCAGGGTCAACTTGATGGCTGACTTAGCAAAATTCTCCGAGTTATCACCCGAGAAGTGATCTCTGAATGTCACATGGTTTCTGTTAGAATTTTAGTCAATTTTAGTATTAATTTAATCTAGAAAAAGATTAAGAACACGTTTGTGGCCTCATATATGTGCACGTGTGATCTAAGTGTCAAGAACATGTAGACGATACTAATTATCATGATTTTAATCGCTGAAAATAGAGGATGAACTACAACATACCCCGCGGCACAAGAGCCGGTTGCGCTAGTTGACATAGCACCTATTGGAGTAGTCGTCCTGCTCGATGCAATGTAGAGAGGTTGCAGTGCCAATCTCCCGCTACCGCCATGAACACCGGGAAGAAGATCGAGCAGTCGCGTAGTTGCTCCCTAAAAACTTGATTGCCGGTTTTCACCCGAGCAGATGAAATCACGAACGGCGTCGATTTCGGAGGCCTGCTCTCCCTATTCTCGTGCTCGCAGGAACCGGGACGAGAAGACTTGGCCACAGCGGAAGCGTGCATGTCTAGTGCACGTAAGAGAGACAAGAGACTAAATGTTGTCTTGCTTTTATCTTGTAGCCAAGGAGCAGAGTAGGCACAGCCATCCGCAGAAGATCAAGAGTAAGAAATGGAAGAGACGCTCACAGAAGAAACTCCCGTCATCATGAGTGGAAACTCCCGTAACTCTCGCCATTAGAAGTAGAAACTCTCATAACTCCTGCCATACCATTAGGAACAGAAACTCATGTGACTCCCTCATTTAGGAATAGAAACTCCTGCCCATAATTGGCTTGAATGACAAAACCAATTCATGCACCGCATGCTCCTGTGGCTCATTCTTTTCTCAACTAATCAATGTAGACAGACATGGTCCGCACATATAAGTCGAGTCAACATTCAATCAAAAATCTTGTATATGACTAAATCGTATAGCACATAATATTTAATACGGGCCTCAGAAATATTCGATTTAATTAGATAAAATATTGGGCTTGGCCCACATTAAATCTAACAATCCCCACCAAATTCTAGGACACATGTTAAATAATCTCCAATCCATAGTTCTTTGATATTCTAGAGTTTCAATAGAGACTGTTAAGTTGAACATCCGTCTAGAACAGAGGGTACACTCAGTCACAACTGAATAATGGACTATGCCTTGAATTGACAATTTTATGTGAAGTGAGTTTCACTCAAGTTCTTTCCTGGTACTAGGCTGCTACAAGCATCCCTCTGGTTGAAGCATATAAGTCACACTTCGGGGCCGTTCATGAGTATCTAGAGGCTACCCACGTCTCATAGACTCTAACTAGCAGTCGAACTTATATAGGTGTGTTCCTTCTAGGATGTTCTGTAGGACAACATATCTGCTTAAGTAAGCTACTCGGATCATATTAAGGTATAAACCAATCTGTCATACAGCATAGGAGAAACGTGCATCTCAAATGATTTGGACCTTATTATAAGGGGTCTCTCCTTCAGTCAACCACTAGCTTGTTTCACCATCCTACTTTACGGAATCTCCGATCACATAGGACATGTTACCACTATGGAATGACTTCAAGTGGGTCTCAAGCCTATCTCCCTCGATGCACTATCTATCACATTACGTGACAGTCCCTTTGTAAACTGATCTGCCAGATTCTTAGATGTATGGACATAGTCTATTACTCCAATGTTTCTCAGTTTGCTGACATATTTTAACTGTCTCTTAACAACCTTGTAGACTTCATGTTATCACTAGAACTGTTCACTTTGATTATCATTGTCTGATTATACAGTTCATGAAAATAGCCGATATAGGTTTTTCAACCACCGGTAAATCCATAAGGAGTTCACGAAACCACTCGGCCTCCACAGTGGCGGTATCTAATGCTGTGAGTTCTGCTTCCATTGTTGACCTCGTTAAGATGGTCTTCTTGCAAGACTTTCATGAAACAACGCCACCCCCAAGTGAGAACACATATCCACTTATAGCGTAAATCTCATCAGCATCAGATGCCAATTTGCATCACAATAACCCTCTAGTACCCTTGGATACTTGGTATAGTGAATGTCATAGCTCACGGTCCCTTTTAGATAGCGCAATACCCTCTCAAGAGCACATCAATAATCATCTCCCAGATTTAAAACAAACCGGCTAAGTTTGTTCACAGCAAACGAGATGTTAGGCCTTGTTGCACTAGCTAAATACATAAGCGAGCCAATAATTTGAGAATATCTCAATTGATCCCGTGTTATTCTGCGATTTTTCTTTAATAGCACACTTGGGTCATAAGGAGTTGAAATATGTGTGTAGTCATTGTACCCAAAGCGACTCAGCACTTTTTCCACATAGTGGGATTGCAAAAGCGTTACCCTACCATTTGCTTCTCTGTACAGCTTTATGTTAAGAATAACATCAGCTTCTCTCAAATATTTCATTTTAAAGTTACTCGATAAAAATCATTTCACTTCCTCAATCACATTAATATTATTTTCAAAAATTAGTATATCATCAACATATAGCACAAGATCACACCATCTCCCCCACCATATCGATAATAAACACATTTACTAGCTTCATTCACAGCAAAGCCGGCTGATGTCAAAGTTCTATCGAACTTCTCGTGCCACTGCTTAGGTGCTTGCTTTAGGACATACAAAGATTTCAATAATTTACACACTTTTTCATCTTAACCATTTGCTACAGATCCATCTGGTTGATCCATATAGATCTTTTCCTCGAGCTCTCTATTCAAAAAAGTTGTCTTAACGTCCATCTGATGAACGAGAAGACCATGTGAGGCAGCCAAGGAAAGTAACACTCATATAGTCGTTAGACGGGTAACTGGTGAATAAGTATCGAAATAATCTTTGCCTTCTTTTTAGGTATAACCCTTAGCCACAAGCCTCGTCTTGTACTTCTCAATAGTACCATCAGGTCTAAGCTTTTTCTTGAACATCCATTTACATCCCACAGGTTTGCACCCGCATAGACGATCAATAACCTCCCAAGTTCTATTAGACATAATCGAGTTCATCTCTCTCTGAACAGCTTTCTTCCATAAGTCAGCGTCAAGAGATGAATATGCCTCTTCTATGGTCTTAGGAGTGTCATCCATGAGGTATATAATATAGTTTTTACTAAAGGACTTTGCAGTCCTCCGTCTCTTACTCTTTCTAGTGACTATATTATTATCCTCCTCATGATTTTCCACATGGAAGCATGTTCTATCAGTTCACGCAACTGAGGATATATTATAGAATCATGACTAGAAGTGCTAGGTGTATTTTTCATAGAAAATTCACTCTAAAAAATATAGCATCTCTAGATTCCATAATAGTACCAACATTCACGTCAGGCACTCTAGGATTTATTATTAAAAATCTATAACCCACGCTATGAATAGCATAACCGAGAAAGACATAATCAACGGTTATTGGTCCTAGCTTTCGCTGCTTGTTAATTGGCACATTCACCTTTGCCAAACAACTCTATGTTCACAGGTAAGAGAGATTTACTCTCTTCTTCTCTCATTCCTCAAATGGTGTAATTTCTTTGTTCTTTGTGGGCACCCTACTCGGGACATGACATGCTGTTAAAATTGTTTCACCCCACCATTCCTTAGATAGTCCCACAGTCTCTAACATGGTGTTAACCAACTCAGTTAGAGTGTAGTTCTTTCTCTCGGCAATCCCATTAGATTGTTGTGAGTATGGCGGTGTCCTCTCATGGATAATATCATGCTCCGTGCAAAACTCAACAAACTCATTTGAGAAATATTCTCTCCTGAGATCAGACTACAAATGTTTAATTTTCTTCTCAAGTTAGTTTTCTACCTCAGCTTTATAGATCTTAAAACAATTCAATGATTCAAACTTTGATTTTAACAAATACACGTAGCAAAATTTAGTGCAATCATATATAAACGTCGTGAAATATCTTTTGCCACCTTTAGTCAACTCACCATTTATTTCACACAAATCGGAATGGATTAGTTCCAATAGTGCCCAGTCCCTCGCGCTAGCAGGCTTGTGAGGTTTGTGAGGTTGTTTCGATTTAACACATGCATGGCATTTAGAACCTTCGACCAAATCAAATTTTAGGATTAAATTCTATCACACCCGGTTTTCTAAAGAACAAAACCAGGCTAATCATATGTGTGCCCAGGAAGTCCACACATATGCCAGAATGAAAAAGTATCAGAAACAATGTTATTATATAACGTATACATAGCTATATTAACACTTACATCAGAGTATCGCAGAACGGTGACTAAACTTCGGGCTCCATTCTTCTCAGGGACGGCTGACTGGGGGTAACATATGCCTAGCACTTCTACTAGTCTTCTGGAAACTCCACTACACCTTTGTCCTTTTTCCGAGTAGCATCTTACTACACACTGGAGTGTTGGGGAAATAGCAAGAGTGAGTCCATGTCGAACTCAACAAGTATAACATAGGGTTCATGAGCCTCAAAAAGGCTAGACATTGTTTAACTGCGTTTAGCTTTTAATCATCATATAATTAGCAATTGAGTAGCATCAAGGTAATCCAAATCCCATTAATGAATCAATGATCAATTGTAATAAGGATAATGAATAGCATTAACATGAGCATAATAATAATCAACAATAATTAAGCATGATATAACAATGGTGATCAACTATTCTATAAGAATCCCCAAGGCCGCTCGTATCCGTGAGCACGGCTAGTATACCAGTTTTTAAACTCTACGCAGAGGTGTACACTTTCACTGTGAGTCATGATTTCCAAATGCATGGGTTTGCAAGACCCAAAACATCAGAGACCATATAAAGCCATTCAAAAGTTCGTCTAACAAGTTAGGGCCATTAGATTCACTCGGCAGACAGATGTAGAACCCCTCTTCCCTGTGGCACAACAACCGCAGCCTATACACACTAGGCCAGGGGCTCGCACTACACCCAACGTGGCAAGCCATTCTTACGCCATTTAAGGTAACCTCTAACAAGCTAGAAAAGGTCTCTTGAACAACTAGAGCCAGAGTCATATAGCCCTCACAGCTGTACTGTATGTCCCGGTTATCACTTACAGGTAAGTCCTTATGGAGAGTAACTAGAGCATCAAAATAACCCACATGCTCTAGCCCCCTTTCAACAGAAATAACATCATCTTAATTGGTTGATTGCATAATCCATTAGTCAAATTATAAGATCATTGTTCATAATTAAGCGCTAGCAGTAGCTACCCAAATGCATAACCCATAGGTGACAAGGAAACAAGATATCAATAGCTAAGTTATAATCTCTATGGTTGTCAAGGAGGACACATGCATATGTATGATAATTTCAGTGAATAGGACAACAAGGATGGTCCCATGTTATACTTGCCTTGATCAAAGCTTTCCTGTTGATACTGCTGGTCTGGCTCAAAATAATACTTCTGATCGTCAAGAAATTGCTCACCGTCTATACTCGATCATCAATCAACAACACACATGCATCCAATCAAACATACACGAAGCAAACAAAGAGATACAATTAGAATAGTACACCAACAATAACAAAACAGTAATAAAAGTTTATAAAACTCTTCTACACGTTACTACGATCACACAGACGCAAAGATCACCAAATTCGGAGTTAAAACGTGAAAATTATGAATTTTCTAAGATTTCCTATAGATAAATAAATACTTAATTATAAACTCGAAAAATAAATTATCAAAACCAACTGTACAACTACACTAACATGTAGAGCTCGCAAATACGAACCTAACGCAACTTGAACGGATCAAATCAGAGTTAAAACGAAGTTTTTATGACCAAAACAATTCTAGTGGCAAAACTGTAATTTCCTGAAAACGTATTTTTGAATAAACCGGAAGAAAATACGCTTTCAAAACACGAAAACACATTTCGGATAATACGTTAAGGACGGTGGGTTCTATTATGAAAAAGTCTAGGGACTCTTTAGAAAGATTACCCTGCGAAGGGGTATCTTCTAATCTCGGCCATTGATTCAAAATCGGACGGCTGCCATTCATCCTAAATCTTCGCAGTGAAGAACCCGACCCTCTTCTCCAAGTCCGGCCGGCGGCCACCATGGCCAGCGTGCTCCACCTCGCCGGAGATGGCGGTTCTCCCTAACTAGACCACCAATCGACCTGGAACTTGATCCAAATGGAAGAGAAACTCCATGTGAACTCATCTAGGCGGTAAAAACTAGCTACAATGGATTGAACACGACTCGCGACAAAAGAAGGGCGGTGGCGCCATTGCCGACCCATCGGTGAACTTCAAAAACACGATTCGAAGCATCTCCACCCAAAAGAAAAGCATAGAAAGGTAGAGAAGAAGAGTGCAGACTCACCAACACAAAGAATACGGCCTCAAATCCACCCGAAAACACCTCACCCGAACAACCGCCATGCTCCAACTACCTCAAGCCCTAGACCTCGTTTTCTCGTGGTGTAACTCACGGTTTAGATGAAAAACGGGAATAGGAGGGTCACGGCTTCCTATTTGTAGCTTCAAGTTGCTGTGTTCGGGTAAGAATCCCCGAAAATCGCGGCGGTGGGATTCGATGATGGAGTTCGTCTCGGTTACGACCGGAGGAAGAAGAAAACGCGGCTGACAGGAGGGCCCGACTCGTCAGCGACCGGAAGAAGAGAGGGGCATGCGGCCACGGTACCTGGGCCGGCCCACACGCGCGGAAAGGGAAAGCGGCTTCGGCTTCTTCGGCCCAAGAGCAGGAGGAAGCAAAGCAGGCCGACCCGAGCGGGCCTTCGGGCCGCCAGGTGAGAAGGTAAGTCATTTCTCTTTTTTTTTCTTTTCTTCTTTTCTTTATTTACTTGTTTTCAAACTATTCCAAATAAAATTTTCCAAACCAAATCAAAATAAAATAAATCCACTCCACAAAATAAAATAAACGCAACAGCATGAATGCAACTCCAAATATTTCTTAAATTTTAATTTCCCATTAAATGTTATTTAAATTATTTGGAACCCACTAATTCTAAAATTTGAAATTTTTGGGTGTTACAAATTCTACCCCCCTTAAAATAATCTCGTCCTCGAGATTGAACTGCTTACTCAAACAATTGCGGATATGATTTCCTTAATTCATCCTCTCTTTCCCAAGTTGCCTCTGCCTCTGAATATCGATTTCACTGCACCTTGCACATTTTAATAACCCGACTTCGAGTAACTCTCTCAGCAGTCTCTAAAATCTTAATCGGAAACTCTTCATATGTAAGATCCTCCTTAACAGTCAACTCTTCTAAAGGTATCTGCTCCTCAGGCACCCGTAAACACTTCTTAAGTTGTGAAACATGGAACACATTATGCACTCCAGATAAATTTTCAGGCAACTCTAATTGATAAGCAACTTCCCCACGTCTAGTAATAACTTTAAATGGCCCAACATACCTTGGTGCTAGTTTACCTTTTATGTTAAACCTCTTCACACTTCTCATAGGTGACACCTTCAAATAGACATAATCACCTACCTAAAAAAACTAAATCTCTTCTCCTATTATCAGCATAACTCTTCTGACGAGACTGTGCTACTCTCAAATTCTCACGAATCACTCGCACTTGATCTTCTGCGTTTCTAAGAACATCTGTACCAAACACCTGAGATTCACCTGTCTGATCCAAAAACAATGGAGTTCTACACTTACGTCCAAACAAAGCTTCAAACGGTGCCATCTTAAGACTCTGTTGATAACTATTATTGTAAGAAAATTCTGCATAAGGCAAACTCTTATCCCAACTAGTTCCATATTGCAATGCACAAGCTCTCAACATATCCTCTAATACCTGGTTGGTCCTTTCAGTCTGTCCATCTGTCTGTGGATGATATGCTGTACTAAAATTCAATTTTGTTCCCAATGATTCATGTACAGCTTTTCAAAAGTGCGACGTAAACTACGATCCTCGATCAGATACAATCTTATTTGGAACTCCATGCAAACATACTATTCTTTCTATATACAAGGTACCTAATTATACTCCCGTGTAATTTAGTCTTGACTGGTATAAAATGAGCAACTTTAGTCAATCTATCCACTATCACCCAAATAGAATCATAACCTCTCTGAGTATGCGGTAACCCTACTATAAAGTCCATACCAACTTCCTCCCACTTCCATTCAGGAATCTTCATTGGTTGCACAATCCAGCAGGTCTTTGATGCTCTGCTTTCACCCTCTAACAAGTGTCACACAATGCCACATACTCAGCCACATCTCGCTTTAATCCAACCCACCAATATTTCTGTTTAAGATCCAAATACATCTTAGTACTACCAGGATGAATGGAATAAGCTGACTCATGAGCTTCGCTAAGAATTGCCTGTCGAACAGCTTGATCCTCAGATACACACAGCCTCTTTCCAAACCACAAAATCTCATTATCATCCATTCGAAAACCCTGGTGACTTACCAATCACTATATCTTCTGCTATCTTCTTCAGTTTCTCATCCTTCAACTGACCCTTGTAAATTTCTTACTCTAAAGTAGGCTCTATCACTAATTCCATTGTATTAGTAACAATTCCTAAATTCAAATATTCAAATTCAGCACATAACTCACTAGTCATAGACAACGTCCGTATCTCATTGGCATAACTTTTCCTACTAAGAGCATCAGCTACTTTATTAGCCTTACCAGGATGATAGGGTATCTCAATATCATAATCCTTAATCAACTCTAACCATCTGCGTTGCCTCAAATTCAGGTCTGACTGAGTGAAAATATACTTCAAACTCTTATGATCAGTATATATCACTCTTATGTCCAATCAAATAATGTCTCTAAATCTTTAAAGCATGAACCACAGCTGCTAACTCCAAATCATGTGTAGGATAATTCAACTCATGCTTTCTCAACTGCCTAGATGCATAAGCCACAACTTGCCTTCTTGCATAAGAACACATCTCAAACCTTGACGAGAAGCATCACAATAAATAGAAAACTTCTTACTCAAATCTGGTAAAACCAAAACAGGCGCTGTAGTCAACCTCTTCTTCAATTCCTCAAAACTAGCTTGACATTTATCTGACCACACAAACTTGGCATTCTTCTCTAATAGAGATGTCATAGGTTTAGCAAGTTTAGAAAACCCTTCAATGAACCGTCTGTAATATCCAGCTAATCCCAAGAAACTACGAATCTCGCTAACATCAATAGGTGGTTTCCAATTCAATAGATAAGCAAAATCTGATTTCTCTGTGCAAATTCCAATTTCAGTAACTCAGTAAAACTGTTATATCTCGAGCTACAGACGTCCAATTCAGATGATCTTTACATGGTTGGAAAGCTTACAAAATTATCTACAATTTTTATTCACAACACTTTTTCTGAATCTATCAAATAATTGGCCAAAAACTGAACTTAACCGAAACTGTTTCAGAATTCCAGACTGTGCAGTAACCCCAACTTGAAATAGATATATCTCTTAGCTCTTAATAGATATTAGAGTGATTCTTGCGGGGTTGGAAAGATATAGAAGTCTAATTATTCCCGGTATAATTTCTTAAATTTTCTATTAATGGATTTTAAGTTATTTCTTAAACATCCCAGACTGACCTAAAAATCAGCAAAGGACAGAACTATGTTCACCTCATAACCAACTAATATATTTTGATCAAACTTAATATTCTTAACCATGGAACTTGTAGGCCTGTCTACAAAACTCCAGCACACATTACAAAGATCCAAATCACACATTATCACATTAACAATCCATCAATCACACAATTGTTCACACCACAAACTGACTCTCAAAACAATCCAACTTAAAATTGACTCGCAACTACTATCGTTCTTATTACATAGGGATTTTTCCTATTTCCTAGTTAAGCTTCTAATAAATCTTGGGGACGACCTAACTCCGCCCTTAATTGGTCAATCTCCTTATAAGCTTGCTCCTTAAGTTCTTTTTCCTTCAGCAACTCTTATGCAATGATGATGCCACAAGCTCATAACCAACTTTATAAATGTCTCCTTTAGACCCTTATGATTCTTATAGATGTTCTAACAGGTTACCAACCCTAAAAAAAATTACCTGCGCTCGATAGTGACTTTACAACCATGTAGCTAGCTGATGCTTCCAGGTGACGAAATAGAACATATAAACCTCCATCTTTTATCGTATTTTAGTTCGACAAACCCTCTTAAGAAGAGATCAACTAGAGTACACCAAAGGATAGCTTGCATTTGTTTCTAAGTGATAACTACTATCGTGTCCTTCTATCATGTCAAAGAGACTCATGAGCATATGCAAGAACAAGTAACCTGCACTTCCTCGCGAGCAGAAAAATAGCAGTGCAGAAATACAGTTATATCTCGAGTTCTACGAATCCGATGATATTGTAACTTATACCGTTGGAAAGCCTATCAAATTTAATACAACTTCCTTATAGAATTCTTCTCCAGATTCTGCAGTTAAGGTAGTCGAAAACTGTGCACAACAGAAACTATTCCAGATTGCTGACAGCACAGATGCATCGCCTTGTGATTTTCATAAATCCCAAACCATAATAGATATCAGGGTGGTTCTTACGGTCAGAGAAAGATATTAAAGTCTACTATTGTCCAGAATTTATCCATGATTTTTGGGCATCCAAAAATATAGGTATAAACTAAGAAAGACAGACTGTTCTAAAAAAAACAGGATAAGGCAGAAACGAGTTTAAGAGAGACTAGAGAGATAGATAACACTAATCTTCAAGTCTTCACACTTCTTTGATTTATGTTGATGAGATATAAAACATGAATCGAGGATAGCCAAAAGATGACAAGAAAGATAAAGTTTGATCTTTAGTTCTTCATGCCTCCTCATGCCTCGTCGCTTGAGATATTCAGGACTTACTGTTGTTGATAGCAGATGCTACCCCACTTAACAAAGATCTTGTTTTACCTGACGATGTCATTGAAGGCAACACTTTCTCTAAAGCTTGCTGCTAATGATAAGTCCTTCATGTGTTGATCCTCCATTAAGATGAGATTAATAAGGTAGCATGACAACCAAGGGTAGACAGGAACGGTGTAAGAGAAAATGGCATGAATTAGGATCGATTGAAAGATAAGTAAGATACAAGATGTCACTACCCCACTTAACATAGATCGAGCTACTTCTCAAGACTTATACCTTCCGGGCCTACCTTTGAAACACGAGAACAAGAACAACACACAAGCAACACATCAAGCAAAACAAGCACACATCACATCATCGGTACTACACGTGCTTCTTTAATAATGGTGGTCATCCTATTGGCACATTGGAGATGATGAAAGGCCATCGAACTTTTGAACAAGATAAGATCAGAAAACTTTTAGTAAAAACAACATGAAACAAAATTCAAGGGAGTAAGAGATAATAGGTCAAAGGAAGCTATCAAGGAGGGGTTATAATAGGACAAGGAAGAGGAGATAGTCAAAATTAATGAGTCAAGGGATGACCAAAAATAGTTTTATAGTAAAATGAGTTTTAAATGCATCCAGTGCTACTTGGCATACGTCCTACAGTCAACACCGCTCTGATACCACTCTGTCACACCCGATTTTCTAAAGAACAAAACCAGGCTAATCATATGTGTGCCCAGGAAGTCCACACATATGCCAGAATGAAAAAGTATCAGAAACAATATTATTATATAACGTATACATAGCTATATTAACACTTACATCAGAGTATCGCAGAACGGTGACTAAACTTCGGGCTCCATTCTTCTCAGGGACGGCTGACTGGGGGTAACATATGCCTAGCACTTCTACTAGTCTTCTGGAAACTCCACTACACATTTGTCCTTTTTCCGAGTAGCATCTTACTACACACTGGAGTGTTGGGGAAATAGCAAGAGTGAGTCTATGTCGAACTCAACAAGTATAACACAGGGTTCATGAGGCTCAAAAAGGCTAGACACTGTTTAACTGCGTTTAGCTTTTAATCATCATATAATTAGCAATTGAGTAGCATCAAGGTAATCCAAATCCCATTAATGAATCAATGATCAATTGTAATAAGGATAATGAATAGCATTAACATGAGCATAATAATAATCAACAATAATTAAGCATGATATAACAATGGTGATCAACTATTCTGTAAGAATCCCCAAGGCCGCTCGTATCCGTGAGCACGGCTAGTATACCAGTTTTTAAACTCTACGCAGAGGTGTACACTTTCACTGTGAGTCATGATTTCCAAATGCATGGGTTTGCAAGGCCCAAAACATCAGAGACCATATAAAGCTATTCAAAAGTTCGTCTAACAAGTTAGGGCCATTAGATTCACTCGGCAGGCAGATGTAGAACCCCCCTTCCCTGTGACACAACAACCGCAGCCTATACACACTAGGCCAGGGGCTCGCACTACACCCAACGTGGCAAGCCATTCTTACGCCATTTAAGGTAACCTCTAACAAGCTAGAAAAGGTCTCTTGAACAACTAGAGCCAGAGCCATATAGCCCTCACAGCTGTACTGTATGTCCCGGTTATCACTTACAGGTAAGTCCTTACGGAGAGTAACTAGAGCATCAAAATAACCCACATGCTCTAGCCCCCTTTCAACAGAAATAACATCATCTTAATTGGTTGATTGCATAATCCATTAGTCAAATTACAAGATCATTGTTCATAATTAAGCGCTAGCAGTAGCTACCCAAATGCATAACCCATAGGTGACAAGGAAACAAGATATCAATAGCTAAGTTATAATCTCTATGGTTGTCAAGGAGGACACATGCATATGTATGATAATTTCAGTGAATAGGACAACAAGGATGGTCCCATGTTATACTTGCCTTGATCAAAGCTTTCCTGTTGATACTGCTGGTCTGGCTCAAAATAATACTTCTGATCGTCAAGAAATTGCTCACCGTCTATACTCGATCATCAATCAACAACACACATGCATCCAATCAAACATACACGAAGCAAATAAAGAGATACAATTAGAATAGTACACCAACAATAACAAAATAGTAATAAAAGTTTATAAAACTCTTCTACACGTTACTACGATCACACAGACGCAAAGATCACCAAATTCGGAGTTAAAACGTGAAAATTATGAATTTTCTAAGATTTCCTATAGATAAATAAATACTCAATTATAAACTCGAAAAATAAATTATCAAAACCAACTGTACAACTACACTAACATGTAGAGCTCGCAAATACGAACCTAACGCAACTTGAACGGATCAAATCGGAGTTAAAACGAAGTTTTTATGACCAAAACAATTCTAGTGGCAAAACTGTAATTTCCTGAAAACGTATTTTTGAATAAACCGGAAGAAAATACGCTTTCAAAACACGAAAACACATTTTGGATAATACGTTAAGGACGGTGGGTTCTATTATGAAAAATTCTAGGGACTCTTTAGAAAGATTACCCCGCGAAGGGGTATCTTCTAATCTCGGCCATTGATTCAAAATCGGACGGCTGCCATTCATCCTAAATCTTCGCAGTGAAGAACCCGACCCTCTTCTCCAAGTCCGGTCGGCGGCCACCATGGCCGGCGTGCTCCACCTCGCCGGAGATGGCGGTTCTCCCTAACTAGACCACCAATCGACCTGGAACTTGATCCAAACGGAAGAGAAACTCCATGCGAACTCATCTAGGCGGTAAAAACTAGCTACAATGGATTGAACACGACTCGCGACAAAAGAAGGGCGGTGGCGCCATTGCCGACCCATCGGTGAACTTCAAAAACACGATTCGAAGCATCTCCACCCAAAAGAAAAGCATAGAAAGGTAGAGAAGAAGAGTGCGGACTCACCAACACAAAGAATACGGCCTCAAATCCACCCGAAAAAACCTCACCCGAACAACCGCCATGCTCCAACTACCTCAAGCCCTAGACCTCGTTTTCTCGTGGTGGAACTCACGGTTTAGATGAAAAACGGGAATAGGAGGGTCACGGCTTCCTATTTGTAGCTTCAAGTTGCCGTGTTCGGGTAAGAATCCCCGAAAATCGCGGCGGTGGGATTCGATGATGGAGTTCGTCTCGGTTACGACCGGAGGAAGAAGAAAACGTGGCTGACAGGAGGGCCCGACTCGTCAGCGACCGGAAGAAGAGAGGGGCGTGCGGCCACGGTACCTGGGCCGGCCCACACGCGCGGAAAAAGGGAAAGCGGCTTCGGCTTCTTCGGCCCAAGAGCAGGAGGAAGCAAAGCAGGCCGACCCGAGCGGGCCTTCGGGCCGCCAGGTGAGAAGGTAAGTCATTTCTCTTTTTTTTCTTTTCTTCTTTTCTTTATTTACTTGTTTTCAAACTATTCCAAATAAAATTTTCCAAACTAAATCAAAATAAAATAAATCCACTCCACAAAATAAAATAAACGCAACAGCATGAATGCAACACCAAATATTTCTTAAATTTTAATTTCCCATTAAATGTTATTTAAATTATTTGGAACCCACTAATTCTAAAATTTGAAATTTTTGGGTGTTACAAATTCAAACTAGCTAAGCGAGTCATACAACCAAAATTAATATGACATAAACGGGAATGCCAAACATTTGTCTCATTAACCTGGCTCACATGGGTCTCAGAATTAACACATGCATCATTTAAAGACAAGCGAAACAAACCTCCGCTCTTATAGCCTTTTCCAACAAAGGTTCCATATTTAGAAAGTACGCACTTACTTGACTCAAACACAAGTTTATAACCATCACGACATAATAGAGAACCACTAATCAAATTCTTCCTTATTGAGGGGACATGTTGCACGTTCTTCAGTTGCACAGTCTTTCTCAAAGTAAGCTTCAGATCGACCGTACCAACACCACGTATAGCCGCACGCGCCTTATTCCTCATCAACAAGGAGGAAGTCCTCCTGACCTAATAAGAAAAAAATAAAGAAATATCAGCACACACATGGATATTAGCTCTAGTGTCAACCCACCAATTAGGTGAATGACAAACTGAAAGAACTGTAGGTAATAAATTACCATACCCTGACGTTCCTCCATCAGCCTCAATCATATTTGCAGATTTCTTCTTGGGCTTCCACTTGCCATCCGGGCAATCCTTAGCATAATGCCTAGGCTTGCCACGAGTGAAACAATTCCTCTTTTCCTTCTTCTTCTTCTTCTTAAAAGGTATAGTGCTCTTTTGTTTGAGTTCTTGTTGGAATTTCTTCTCATGGGAGTGATGAGGATTTTTCTGCACCACGTGGTCACTAGAACCTCCCTCAACAATTTTCTTGCCACGGACGTCCTTTGATCTCGCCTTCTCTTCAACATCCAAAGAGCGAATGAGGTTGGCAAAGTCAAACTCCTGTCTCTTTTATTTTAGAGAAGTAGCAAAATCTGTTCAAGCTTGTGGTGGCTTTGCAATAATACAGCCTGCCACAAACTTATCTGGCAATACACAACAAAAAAATTTAAGCTCTTTTGCCAATGTTTGTATCTCATGAGCTTGTTCTACTACAGAACGATCATCAACCATCATGTAGTCATGAAACTGCTCCATGACATACAACTCACTACCAACGTCAGAAACTCTATATTTGGCCTCAAGTGCATCCCACATCTCTTTACTGGTCTGTAGCAGCACATATACATAAACTATGGAGTCTCCTAGCACACTCAGAATTGCAGCTTGAACGTAGTATCAGCATGTTTGAATGCACGCTCCTCATCAGGAGTATGCGGCCCAACAGCCCTAGGTTCAGCGACAAAATAGCAGTACATAGCAATCAACCATATAATGCACCTCTGCTGCCACCTCTTGTAATGAGTGCCATCAAAGACATTCGGTTTCAACATACTCGCAAATCTGACTACCGAGAATTGACTTTCAGGTTTTTGGATTATTCGAATTTTAGGCAATTTCAGTGTTAATTTAATCCAGAAAAAGATTAAGAACACGTTTGTGGCCTCATATGTGCACATGTGATCTAAGTGTCAAGAACATGTAGACGATACTAATTATCATGATTTTAATCGCTGAAAATAGGGGATGAACTACAACATACCCCGCGGCACCAGAGCCGGTTGCGATAGTCGACATAGCGCCTATTGGAGTAGTCGTCCCGCTCGATGCAGTGCAGAGAGATTGTAGTGCCGATCTCCTGCTGCCGCCACGAATGCCGAAAAGAAGATGAGGTTGTTGTACGATCAAGCAGTCGCGTAGTCGCTCCCTAAAAACCTGATTACCGGTTTTCACCCAAGCAGATAAACTCATGAACGGCGCCGGTTTCGGAGGTCTGCTCTCCCTATTCCCGTGCTCGCAGGAACCGGGACGGGAAAACTTGGCTGCAGCGGAAGCGTGGATGTCTAGTGCACGTAAGAGAGACAAGAGACTAAATGTTGTCTTGCTATCTTGTAGCCAAGGAGCAGAACGGACCATCCACAAGAGATCAAGAGTCAGAAATAGAAGAGACGCTCATAGAAGAAACTCCCGTCATCATGAGTGGAAACTCTCGTAACTCTCACCATTAGGAGTAGAAACTCCCGTAACTCCTGCCATGCCATTAGGAGCAGAAACTCCTGTAACTCCCTCATTTAGGAATAGAAACTCCTGCCCATAATTGGCTTGAATGACAAAACCAATTCATGCACTCAACTTCTCAATGTAGACAAACATGGTCCGCACATATAAGTCGAGTCAACATTCAATCAAAAATCTCATATATGACTAAATCATATAGCGCATAATATTTAATACGGGCCTTAGAATTATTTAATTTAATTAGATAAAATATGGGGCTTGGCCCACATTAAATCTAAAAGTTTCTACAATTTCTGTAAGGTGTATGAAAGGCCCCCAATATCAATCTCCCCTTTCCAAATCCTGCATCTCCTGGACCTTCCATGATCTAATGGACCGTATGCCAAATCACTTATGCAAGAGACCAGTTTAGTTGGGCTGTCCTACTCTCCCCTTTCTTGGCCCCACCTATTAGCTGATCAAAATAGAATCCTCAAGCTCAAAATGGAATCCCCGAGAGGTAGACCAAGAAGCCTCCAGCGGCACGCGCGTTGGGCCGGCCGTTGACACCCTCGCTGTAGCCCACTCCACTGCTGAGGAAGGGCCAGGAAGACGGTGGATCTATATGTTGAGGAAGGCACAGGCGGTACATCAGCAAGAGAAATGTGCAAGAGCAAGGTAGGCGAGGATGATGTAAGGTGGAGGCGGCGAGAACCTTGGTGGCAATTCGCGAGCGCTAGGTTTATGGCTTAACAAGCAACATACCCGCGATGACGTAGATCGAATAGTTGATGTCGCGAGCTTGTGGATCTATCATTTAGCAAGCTATGGGTGACGTGCATTGATCCGTTGCCTACAGTGTCTACTACAAATGGCGAAAGTGTATTATACCTTCCTGAAGTTTGTCGTAGTTTGATTTTCCTTCTCGAACTTCAAAACATGTCCCCTAAACTCTCTAAACCGAACATGCTGGTTCGGAGTGGTTTTGAAGGCAGTTTTGTTCTTTTTTCAGTTAAAGAAATTTAGTAAAAATTTGGTAATATTTCAAAACCACATAAAATGTATGTATGCTTTTTAAAATTTCAAAGAAAATTCCAGAGATAGATTGGGATAACAAAAATCCAAATAGATATCTAGAGCTCATGAAAATCTCTAGTTGATTCAGAAAAATAGATTTGGTCTAGGAATGTTTGCAGGAAAATTTAGAATATTCTTAAAAAATTCTAATTGTTATGTAAACATGTTTTGAAAAAAATTGCAACAAAATACATAATACACAATGCACGAATGAATAGCATGAATGCATTCAGTGTCAATGTATGATGTGTTCATGCTAGCTACATATCATATTTTTGTGCACAAAGTTTTTAAAACATGTTTTGGGGATTTTTCTAGACATTTTTCCTATTTTTCTAGAGCTAACCCTATTTTTTTGTATTTATAAAAATGTTTTCATGATCCCTTAATATTTTATTTGGATTTGTGTCCCAATCTATCTCTAGAATTTTGTTTGAACTTTTGATACATTTTCAAAGGTTCAAAAATCTTATCAAGTATTTACCTAAATTTTTAATTTAAGGATAAAATTGTCTTCAAAACCAAAACAGGTAAGTGATTTGAATGGTTTTGAGAACTCGAGTAAGAAGTCTAGTTTTAGGGTTCATCAAACAAGAAAAATCTGAGTTTTGGCACGAAAATGGACTTTTACCACCGCAAATTTGCGTCATAGAGATGAGACTGCCAAATGGGCTCTTAAAATGTCCGTGCCCATCATGGAGACCACACGGCCTGACTTAGGCGCTGTTTGGTTCCGGGCACTAAATTTTAGTCCGTATCATATCGAATGTTTGATATATGCATGGAGTATTAAATATTGACTATTTACGAAACTAAAAATATAGGGTGAGGATAATTTACGAGACGATTTTTTAAAGCCTAATTAGTCCATGATTAGCACTAATTGTTATAGTAACACAATGTGTTAATGACAGATTAATTAGGCTTAATAAATTCATCTCGCGGATTATCCACCGAATATATAATTTGTTTTTTAATTAGTATCTGAAAACCCAATGGTCAACCCCGGTTAAAATCCGATGTGACACGGACTAAACTTTAGCTCGCTGAATGGTTCCCCTCGTTTTTTTTAACACCTATCACATCAAATGTTTGAACACATGCATGAAGTGTTAAACATAGTCTAATTATAAAACTAATTACACATATTAAGATTAATTTACCAGATAAATCTATTAAGTATAATTAGTTTATTATTAGTATCAAATATTCTATGGTTAACCCGTTAAAGTTTAAGAGGGCGAAACGGCCCCTTACTTGTTACTCCGTACACCACCGACCAGAACCAACCCATTCTCGCGCTGCGCAGCGACCGACCCAATCCGTTCGACCATCCTCACGGCTCGCGGCTTCGCGGCTCGCGCAGCGCAGCGACCGCCCCTCCCTCCCCACTACAACCACCCTCTCGGGCTCTCTCCTCTCGAGTGCCTTCCTTCCACCCTACGCTGCGTCTGTCTTCCCCACCCCGCCGCGGCGCCGCTAGCGTACGGGTAGGCATGGAGCGCCCCCGCCACCACCTCGTACCACCGCTGCTGCTGCTCGGCCTCCTCGCTGGAGCCGCCGCGACCATCGGGGCCGATGCGCAGCCGTGCGAGTCTACCCACCTCGCCACCCAGATAGCCCTTTTCTGCGCGTCGGGTCTGCCCACGGCGCCCTGCTGCGAGCCGGTCGTCGCCTCCGTCGACCGCGGCGGCGGTGTCCCCTGCCTCTGCCGCGTGGCGGCCCAGCCTCAGGTGACCTTCGTGAGCCTCAAGGCCTCTCACCTCGTATCACTCTACATCGCTTGCGGAGGACTGTGCGCCGACGGCGCCCACTTCGCCGCCGCCGCCTGCTTAGGTACGTAACACGGTTCCGATTGCTCGAATTGGCGAAATGTCGAGATCCCGGTGTACCCAACATGCTTCTGTTCTCGGAGCCGTTAACGTATGTTGCCTGCAGGGTCGCCACCTTTGGCCATCCCTGTCATCGTCCCGCCCCCAGCCGTCCCTCTCATCGAGCAGCAATCACGTATGAACCCGCCCTCTCCTGCATCGCTCCTGCAATTACTTGCTTCAATCACACCGAGTTGTTAAATTCATTAATTCGGTGCTTCATGATCACGAAGGACCCATGTGTGAATGAAAACTGAAAAGTTCAAAGATGTTAGTTAATGAATTAACTGGCCTTCAAAGCTTTTTGAACTGTAGCTATGTTAAGTTGGAATTGATGTCTAAAGCATAGTCTACTTGTTTATTTCCATGTTGGTGGATGTGAATTACATATTTCCAATGAAAAATGTTTGCTGAATTTTTTGAGTTGAGATCAAACATTGAGAGCAAGATAACTGTAAGCCTATCAGATTATGGTAATATGCATACATTCATGTTGGAGCTAACCTATGATTTCTACAGGTACTCCACCTTCCAATATCCCCGTCATCACCCCACCTGAAGCTGTCCCTCTCCGTAAGCAGCAAACACGTATGAACTATGAACTGTACCTCACTCGTTCTATTGTGAATTAAAGATATATTGGAGTTAAACTCATTCATTCGGTGCTTGATCACGGAGGATCCATGTGTGAGAAGTTCAAAGATGTTAGTTTATAAATTAATTGGACTTTAAAACTTTTTGAACAGTACATATGTCTAAGTTGAAATTGTAATTTAATTAGAGCAAAGAAAAGGGTTTTATGCGATTTATACACTTGCTCAGTTGTGGGTGAGTGGTGACGTGAGGGCATCATGTACCTAGAATCATGGCATTTTAGCTTCCCCCATGTGCATGAGTAAATATTTGTCTTCAAAGAATTTATCCACATACACATACATGTTACTAGTAGGAATGCCCCGCGCGTTGCTGCGAGTCTGAAGTAAAAATATAAAGAAGTTAGACTAAGGATTAGAAGATGTATATGTATAGATGCATTAGCATAATTATGCAGATTGTAGGATTGGCATATAGGTTTCAACAGAAGATTTTGTGTTGCTTTTCAAAAAAAAACTTGTCGCTACTATAGCAACATTGTTTTTCTCATTTTCTTAGCTTTTGCTTAACTTATCCTTGCAAGATTTGTGATTCTCTTGTTAGACTTTGGACCTGTCCACAAATCAAATATAGATCGCTCAAATCTCATCCACCCAAACCCCTCACCCCTACTATACCTGAGGGTCATCCCCCGTCCCAAAAGTTTTAGGAGTTTTCCTTTACAAAATCATACATGTTTCGGAGGACCACATGTAATCCATATGATTTGCAGTTTTGCTAGTTTTTTGCTTAGAAACGACAGTTTTGCTAGGCTTTGCTTAGAAGCGGTTTAAATGTTTGCAAAAAAGTTATCGAAATATATCCATGTAGGATCTTATTTTGAAGAGTTTATTGCGAGGAACATCATGGTGCAATTGGATTTTAATTACGATACTTGGTTTAGGTGCTATGACTTTTTTTCTATTTCAAAAGAAATAGCCAGTGGGGAGATAAATGAGGCTTAGTGGGCGCATGATGCCACTTAGTGGGCGCATGACATCACTTTTCAGGATTGGACCAATGAGAAGCTAGAGAATAGGCTAGTGGGAGTTTGCTTTATTAGAAGTATAGATAGATTAAATTATGTTGTTGTTGTTACTGTCCAGAATTATGTAAAACTCATCAAGTAAATGTAGTTTGTCTGTGGCGGATCTATGGTTAAATTGAACACTAGAGTACATATGTGAGCTGCTAAGATTTTGTTGTGTTATACATAATATGTTACTGACTTGGTGAAATGTCGATATCCCGGTGGACTCAACATGCTTCTATTCATGTTCTCGGAGCCATTAACACATATGTTGCCTGCAGGTTCACCACCTTTTACCATCCCGGTCATCGCCTCGCCCCCAGCCGTCCCTCTCCACATGCAGCAATCACGTATGAACCCGCCCTCTCCTGCTCTGCTCCTGCAATTACTTGCCTCAACCACATCGAGTTGTTAAATTCATTAATTCGTTGCTTGATGATCATGAAGGACCCATGTGTGCAAACTAAATAAAAAGTACAAATATGTTAGTTAATGAATTAATGCAACTGGACTTTTAAACCTTTTGAACTGTAGCTATGTCTAAGTTGGAGTTGATGTCTACGCATGGTGTACTTGTTTATTTCCAAGTAATTGGTGGATGTGAATTACATATTTCCAGTGATCATGTTTGCTGAAATTTTTTGGTTGAGATCAAACATTGACAGCTAGGTAACTGTAAGCCTTTCAGATTATGCTCATATATGCATACATTCATGTTGGAGCTAACGTATATATGATTCCTACAGCAGGTACGACACCCTCCGATGTCCCCGGCATCATCACCGCACCTGCTGTCATCCCTCCCCATCGTCAGCAAACAAGTATGAACCCTACCTCACCTGCTCTGCAAGCATGTTTGTATTTATTGATGATGTTATATGTATGTGTGTCACAGATCAAAAGTCATAACCAGTTAACCATGTAGTAACTTTATATGTGTGGTGTGTTTGATACATTAAGTTCTGCTGTGAATTAAGGATGTATATTGGAGTTAAATTCATTATTCATGCGGTGCTACACGAAAGACCCATGTGTGAAAAGTTCAAAGATGTTAGTTAATAAATTAATTGGACTTTAAAACTTTTTGAATAGTTCATGTGTCTGAGTTGAAGCTGTAATTTTAATTAGAGCAAAGAAAAGGGTTTCATGTGATTTATACACTTGCTCAATTGTGGGTGAGTGGTGACGGGACATCATGTACCTAGAATCATGACACTTTAGCTTCCCTCATGTGCATGAGTAAATATTTGTCTTCAATAAAGAATTTATCCACATACACACACATGTTATTAAGTTTTGATGTTGTTGTTGTCCAGACCTCTGTAAAACTTATCAAGTAAATGTTGTAGTTTGTTTGTGGTGGGTCTATGGTTAAATTGAACTCATCAAGTAAAACTCATACACATGATATGAGCTCCTAAGATTTTGTTGTGTTATACATAACATGTTCTGGACTTTCTCTAAAGCATGAATGCATAGTTATTCCAAGTACGTGATGAATTACATATATCCAATGTACATGTTTCCTGAAATTTTGGGGTTGGGAGCAAATATTGAGAGCTATGTATAGCTGGTTGATTAGATTATGCTCATATGCATCTATCAATGTTCATGGCATATGTTGCCTACATGTGCATATATATTCATGTTCTTGGAGTCCTTAACATATATTGTCTATACAGGCGGCCCACCACCTTCCGTCGTTCCCATCATCCCCGTGTGCCTAGCTGTCCCTCTCTAGTTGCAAACAAGTATTAACCCATCCTCACCTGCCCTGCTCCTATTGTTACTTACTTCAACCATTGTGTACTTTGATTGATATTTGAATATGTTACCCTATAATGCATTCTTTTCTTTTTCGGTCTCTACAGGATCCAGCTGTAACTCGACTTTGCTTGCAATTGAATTGACACACTACTGTCGTGATGACATGAAAGTTCCCAGTCCTCGTTGCTGCAGAAGTGTGCTGATGACAATCGACGACCAAGACAAAGATTGTTTGTGTCGTGTCACAGAGACGGGAGATATTGTGGTATCTGATTTCTTAGATGTGCGGGTGATGTGGAACCTCTACAGACAATGTGGGGGACAACGACAAGCTATACCAAAGGATAGGGACAACTGTGCCCACGCACCGTCACCATCGCCGCCACCACCGTCACCGCCGCCCCTGTCTCCGCCACAGCTAGCTCCACCACCACCTGAACCAAAGACGTGCCAACTTCCTAACTGGGCAATTGCAGTCATAGTCGTGGTGATCGTTTTGGTGGTGGTGTCCATTCTCATGGAAGTTGCAAGGCTGATATGGAAGAAAGTCAAATCGACAAAAGGTGAGTACTGTTGTTATACTTCATTTTTTCATAATAGTAGAAACTAAACTAGTATAGCAACTAATCTTCTGCTACATGTTTCTTTCTGCAGCCAAAGAAAATGAGCTTTCCAACCTTAACCGTGATCAACAAGAAAATAAATGTGAGTCCCGTTGTTACCTTTCATTTCTTGGTTTCCCTTAAATAGTAGAGAGGCATAACTAATCTTCTGCCATATATGTCTTTTTTTATAGCCGAAGAACTTGAGTCAGAAGAAGAGGAGTCTTTGGAAGCACTACAAGCGCGTCAACATGCGCATCAACTAGCACGGGAACGGGAATTAGAACGAGAATTAGATCAAGATATAGGAATGTTACCCAAGAGAGCATCACCTCAGTCACAACTAGAGAAGCAGAAGGTTCGTGTTCACAATAGCTCAGGCTTTGACCGCGAAGCTCAGTTTAACTGGTGATTGGGGCCTTAGGTTTGCCTGGTGATTGGTGTCTTAGTCTGCCTGGTAATTGGTGCCTAGCCAGAGTTAGGCGTGGATGTAAGGCCATAAATATGTTGGTTAAGGTTCGCTAGACTTTGCTGCTGTTAGGTTCCCTGTAAAACTAGTGGGCTCGTATACATCGGCTGGACTATTGAATTGGTTTAGTGTTGTCTAATCTATTTTAGGGTCGTCTCATTTTTCTGAATGTTCTCTTGGTTTTTACAATCTTTCCCTTCATAGAGAATTCATCATAGAGAATTTGTCTAAAACTACTCTTAAATCTTGGTAGTAATCCACTGGCAAAATTATATATCAAGCTAGGTTAATGTTGTGGAATAAATATTTATTTGAACTAGGAAACGCTCGTGCGTTGTAACGGGACGTACAACTTATGCAGTTATAAAAATGACTTTGAGACTTTAGATTAGTCTTGTGTTCCAATTCATTTTATAATATCTGAATGCATACTTAAATAACTCGTCTGGGGCTGATGGCTTCGAAATTTATCCAATGATCATGTGTTTCAATTTCTCTTGGACTCAGAGGCTAAGGCTGGACTTTCGTACTCCGTCTAGACGCGTGCTACACTTACTCATATTTGCACGAGAGACTTAAAGATTTTAATCAGTGATCACGTTATACAATCTAATTTACAATCACTCAATACTCTAGTTCATATAGAGAATGAGAAACTACCTAAACATGTTTTGTTCTAATATTACGTATGGATATATCACATATATGTGCTAGCGTCGTAGCAGCTCATATATATATATAGAGAGAGAGAGAGGGGACCATACTAATTAGCAGCCTGGCTTCTGAATAGTATTGAACGCCCACCGTTACTGACAGCAACGTCGGCAGCGTGTCCAATTGCCGCCCCTCTAACCCAAGCTTCCGTCAGGTACCTACTAATAACCATAAGTACTGTTGGCGTGATTTATAGCTGTGGAGAGGTAGCGTGATTTATGGTTGCATGTAACTTCCCTGTCTCCCGTCTACATACAAAGAAAAAATAAACTAATTTTAATTCCGTGGTCCTCGGTGAGTAATCAAAAGCCTGCATGCAGGACTCGCATGGAAAGTGAGCCGATATTTTTTGATTCAAACTGATAAAGTTTTATTTAAGTAAGAAAATTATGTAGTTTTTTAGTCTACTGAACCCCCCTTGTAAAAGTGATATTTTTTGTTCAGGTGATAAAACATATAGAATAAAGTTTATCCTGATGTAGTAAAAGTGAATATGTTTATTTTGGCAAGTAAATTTTACTACGTTTTAAATATTTTGGGAAGTAAAATTTTATTACTATTAGTAATAAAAAATAGTTTGACTGGTGACCGAACATGCCCGTGATTAACACAAGCAAATTTACCGCTCACAAACAAGGACGGAATTATTTACTTAATAATATGATACTATCAGTAATAAAAAAAATAGTCTGACCGGATCGGACGCCTCGGTGATTAACTCAGGCAAATTTACCGCTCACAATTCATGATGGAATTATTTACTAAATAAAATGATACTATCAGTAATATAAAGTAGTCTGACGGGAGACCGGACATGCCGATAATTACCATTGGCAAATTTACCGCTCACAAGTCAGGATATAATTATTTTCTTAACAAAATAATAGTATCAGTAATAAAAAAAATAGTTTGACAGGTAACAGGACATGCCGGTGATTAACACAGGCAAATTCACCGCTCACAAACAAGGACGGAATTATTTTCATAACAAGATGATACTATCAGTAATAAAAAATAGTCTGATCAGGACCGGACGCCTCGGTGATTAACTCAGGCAAATTTACCGCTCACAATTCATGATGGAATTATTTACTAAATAAAATAATACTATCAGTAATATAAAGTAGTCTGACTGGAGACTGGACATGCCGATAATTACCATTGGCAAATTTACCGCTCACAGGTCAGGATATAATTATTTTCTTAACAAAATAATAGTATCAGTAATAAAAAATAGTCTGACAGGTGACCGGACACGCCGGTGATTAACACAGGCAAATTCACCGCTCACCGGTCAGGACAGAATTATTTTCATAACAAAATGATACTATCAGTAAGAAAAAATAGTTTGACCGGTGACCGGACGCCCCGTTGATTAACTTAGACAAATTTACCGCTCACAGTCTAGGATGAAATTATTTACTTAATAAAATAATACTATTAGTAATAAAGAGTAGTCTGACGGGAGACCGCACACGCCCATAATTACCATTGGCAAATTTACCACTCACCGGTCAGTTTGTAATTATTTTCTTAACAAATTGATAGTATCAGTAATAAAAAATAGTATGACCAGTGACCGGACGCCGCGGTGATTAGCACAAGCAAAATTATCGCTCACTAGTCAGGACGGAATTATTTACTTAACAAAATGATACTATCAGTAATAAAAAATAGTTTGACCGGTGACCGGACACCCCGTTGATTAACTTAGACAAATTTACCGCTCACAGTCTAGGATGGAGTTATTTACTTAATAAAATGATACTATCAGTAATAAAAAGTAGTCTGACCGGAGACCGGACACGCCAGTAATTACCATTGGCAAATTTACCGCTCACAAGTTAATATGTAATTATTTTCTTAACAAAATGATAGTATCAGTAATAAAAAAAATAGACTGGACACGCTGGTAATTACCATTAGCAAATTTACCGCTCATGAGTCAGTATGTAATTATTTTCTTACCAAAATGATAGCATCAGTATTAAAAAATAGTCTGACCGGTGACCGGACGCCCCGGTGATTAGCACAGCCAAAATTACAGCTCACAGGTTAGGACAGAATTATTTACTTAACAAGACGATACTATTAGTAATAAAAAAATGTCTGACCGCATATTGGATGCCCCGTATGATTAACATACGCAAATTTACTGCTCACATGTTAGGATGGAATTATTTACATAACAATATTATTAGTAATAAAAAATTGACTGACATGTGACCGGATGCCTCGTTGATTAACATAGGCAAATTTACTGCTCACAGGTAAGGATGAGATTATTTACATAGCAAAATGATACTATTAGTAATAAAAAAAATAGTCTGGCCTCATACCGGACAACCGAAATTGATTAACATAGGTAAATTTACGACTCACATGTCAGGATAGAATTATTTACTTAACAAAATGGCACTATTAGTAATAAAAAATAGTCTGACTGAGCCCCGTTGATTAACATAGACATATCCACATGAACTCTCCGCGCTTTCCAAACTAAACTTTCTCGAAATCATCAAAAAAATACTCATACAAAACCAATCATTTTTATGTTATCCCACCAATTATATGGTGTTTTAGCCTACAAATCACGGCTGTCACCACTAAACCACATAGCCATATCCATCAGCACTCCACAGTCCCACCCATTTTGTCAGGCCCTCTTGAGGATGTTCACGGGCTTGCTGGTGCTAGATGGAGCTTGCGTAGCTGATAACATCCTGCAAATGAGCAAACTACATTCAGCACTACTAATATCTATAATAAATAAAATAAATATATTGACACAATGTGGCAGCAGTGAAACATCGAAACAATGAGTAACCTTATATTCTCAATTCTAACCGAAGTTTGTGCACTGTGCACCATATTCCATCAGTGTACTCAAATATATTCCATTTGTTCAATGTTTTTCATTGTATCTGTGTATGCAAGTTGATCCAAGAGGGAAGAAATATATGCTCTGTTCATCAAAATACACATCTAATGAGCTATGAAATAAACAAATGTCTAAAGAGTATGCATCAACCATGAGTACCAGCTCTATTGCACGGCCAGCCAACACTCTGAAAGCTAGCTGCAACACATGAGCTATTACTGCTATAACAAACTGACTGAAGTCTGAAAAGTGATGCAGCAGAACCACACACCTGCTACTCAAGGTGCTGGTGCTGGAGCCTATCAAAGACACCATCACTATTTATTAACAAAACATAATTTCATGAAACAAAGACCAAGGGCTACATGTTCGAACACTGCTGCTAGCAAGCCATGACCAGAAAGACCGAGCAGATTGCTGCTAGCATAGCATGCCATGGACAGAAACCGAGCAGCAATATATGAACCTAGTCAGATCAGGACCAGAGCTAACCCCGTCACTGGAGATGTGCGTGGCCCACCGTCACGAGTAGGGAGGGAAGTCACCCTCGGTTGATCTGCCACACGCCCACACCCATAAATCAACATATCACTAGCAAAATCAAAATGATTTGGTGAAAAAAAAACTGAAAAATCATACGACTAGGGAACGGACTAACCTCTATATTGCGATGAGATCGGCGAAGGTGTTGCCGTTGTTGACGACGAATGCATCCACGTGGGGACGCACGGCGCGCCACGGCCCGGCGGCGGCGGCGGCGCGCACCTCCAGCCCACCCACGTCTTGGTGCAGCATGCACTAAAATTCCTAGTGAAATTCCTCTGTTTCAACATGCACTAAAATGGAGAGGAGCCGATGTGGAACAGCAGAACTGGATGCCACCACCAACCAGGTCCGAGAGAGCCGACAGGACGCCGATGTACTCCTCCCGGCGACTCCGTGAGGACAGGGTGATATGGGCAGTAGGATTCCTGGCCAAGTAGATTGATTCCTGGCCAAAGTAGATCGACGGGTAGGGGCACAACATCCGGCACATGCAGTCGCCCAGCACCGCCGCCGCACGCTGCGTGGTGCCGTGGAGGCCGCCTTCGCGCCGCGCGTGCCACATTGGAGGTCGCCACCATGCCGCCGATGCCGAGATGGAGAGAGCAGTCGCCATGGTAGGGCTGCGGCCGATTACTGAGTGGAGGGAGCCGCGGCGACGGGGTGGCCGTGTGCAGGCGGGGTGTTGCGGACGAGGCGGAGCGAACTGGAGCATCGTGGAGGCGTGCGGCGATGAGCAGCGATGGTACGGACGGCAAATCAGCAATGCCTACATCTACATCCACTGCAAGGTTAACGGGCCGGACAACAATATAATAATCATCAATAAATACGAATCGATATTACTCATTTGCGCATCCCATCAGTCGACGGAGGATGACGGCGCTCCGTGGAGGCGTTCATTACTGTTCAACACGTAGGCTGTTCAACACGTAGACCATACTATTTAGAGCCTGCCCTATGAATAACAATTTGCGCACCGGCGGCCGGAGATTTAATCCGGCGAGGTTGTGTGTATTTACTGTTGCACTAAAAGGCTGCCAGCTTTTATTCCACTTATTAAATATTCCCACAGTTACGCCGGTCAGCGATTTTGTCTTTAATCCATACTATCAGTTTAATGTGCTCATCTGCATATTATGTCATCATAGCATTCCACCGCATCTGATGCACCGTCTACATGGTTTTTATGCAATTGCATCCTACAGGATCGCAGGAGGAGTCGCAGGTAGCAGTGCCGGAAGAGTAGACTTGGACCGATCAGCAAGAGCTCCAGGCAAAGGAGGTGCCCGAGGAAGAGGAACGAGGAGAGGAGTTGCCCGAGTGCGCAGATCACCAGCCTAATTCGTTTGAAAGAGGCAAGCCCTGGAGCATTCTAAGTCTCCTACTTTATGAAAGCAATTCTTTATATATGAGTTTATATATTTTTGCATTAAGTTATATGAGCTGAGTGAAACCGTTGTTGCATTTATTATTATTCTTGCCCACCTGATTACCTTTTTACCCTGTTAGGTCAGGATCGAATAATTGCTTAGCCATGCTTAGACCGGTAGAAGTCGGGTGATTTCCTGTCACCTGCGAGTTATAGGTGGATACCGGGTTATGGTTAGCTATAATTATTATCATGGAAAGTAACCAAGTGTTGATGGATAAACGGAGACCGGACGGAGTCTTATAGGGTTTTGGACTATAGTGATTCCTTCTGTGTCAATTAAGGACCGATCGTTGCTCGTCCCTCTTGTCATGTTGAACGCATGCCTCACATTTAGCTGGCCGAATAAAGTACCTTTCGACCGCGAAGCTAGTGACACTATTTCGAGCCAGGATAAACTCGGATTGGCAGACTGGTGCTGAAGGGGGTATGACGGGGACGCGAAGAGTGAGCCCAAGGTGCGTCCTAGCAGTCGGATGGTCCCTGGGTAGTGCGGTCCATGACTGTTATCCCATGGCTACTTGGAAAGTATCATTAGTGACCTAAGCGACCCTAACGGGGGAAGCGTGGGTTGTGTGAGGAATAAATCACCAGCTGGTTAGGAATCGATTCGAATCGCCATCGCTCCTGGATAGTGAGCACTTGACTCGAGCTACAGCATCGTAGTAAAAATGATGGAACACGGATGGTTATGTGAATGATGTTCGAAAAGCTAAACCTGATATGGTAACTTTTGATGTTAATAGTTAATCAAGTGATTGCTCTAGCATAGGTGCTTACTTAGACTAATCAGGTATAATTAAGTTGATGCTTATAGTTTAAATGGTTTATAACTGATAACTTATGCTTTTCTGCAAAACTAGTCAAGCTAGTCCACTTTATAAAAGCCTTGCATACTCCTTGGTGTCATTTATTTCTGGTTTATGACGGGTAAGTCTAGCTGAGTACCTTCTCGTACTCAGGGCGTTATTCCCATTGTTGTTGCAGAGGGTCAGATGTACTATGGTTATTGCGTCAACTGTCTGTATCCGACGATGGACGACAACTAGGACCAAGGGCAATGGTCACTCCGTTCATCTTATCTCATGCTTTTGTGAACTATGACTACCTGCTGGCACTGTATCTGAACTAAGTGTGTGTGCGTGGTTTTAAAACTACTTGCTTCCACTATGTTAATTTGAACTCATGTTGTAATAACTTTTTATTCTGAACTCCGATGTATTTAACTCTCATTGCAAACTTTATGTATCATGTGACTGTGGCTGCTAAATCAGTACGATCTTGGTTGGATATTGGTTGGTTTGAAATCCTTCGTGATTTCACGGAATCTCGGATTGTACGGGCATAAGTTTAGTAAATTATCTGTCTTGGTGGAAGATTTTTCTTACTTAATCTCGTATAATCATGTTGATCCGTTACAGCATGTACTGTTCACATGGGTATTTAAAACAAACCTGAGTTTAAAACCAAGTTTTAAAACTTAAGAGTGTGCCAGTGGTCATATCCTTTATGCCCAGTAAAAACTCTAGGTGGCTTATTTAAGTACTGACTTGGGGGTTTTGCATCATATTTTTAATTCGTCGTTCATACGGCGTGCTATTGTATGAGTGCCATTCACTTGAGTGGTAATGTATGGATCAATTACCTCTACGCCTTGGTAAGTGAGAGTTGTGAGAGCATGGTCGGATACACTGCCGATCTAGGGAAGTGCTTATATGATGCCGAAACACTTACGTGCCATGCGCATGTTTGTATAAGGGTATCCAATGTGTGGGAATTCCATCATGTGGTGATGATGCCGTCAATAGGGCGATGATTCGGGTAGTTGTTACCGTTATACTCGTATCTGGGGATGCGTGTAGAGCGAGTAGCTTACTTTACTGCTTTCTTGCATATTTTTCATACTATGAGGGTTTGGGCTGAAGTGGTTTTCTACAGGTACATAACAACGCTATCGAGTAGTACGTATTAGCTACGTTTATAAGAGATCGTTGTGTGCCACCGTCTATATCGCTAGTAATTATTATTTCTAAGTTTGTGAGGACGTACGAAACGTGCATGCATCATGGTTGTGCATTTCATTCATGGCATTGTTCCTCCCCTTATAACTTGATTATCTCATTTTGATAAAAATGACAACTTAAAATCTGTTCTCACTGCGGTAATAAAATTTTGCTACAGATGGCACGCACTAAGCAGACAGCTCGCAAGTCTACAGGCAGAGTTCCCCATCATCAGCTTGCTCCACGCACTCGTCAGCGTCACACGTTTCTTGGAGAGTTTGGGATGCCTACGCTCTTGTGGAGAGTGCTTAGCTACGTCGGCTATCCTGATGGAATGGAGCCCCGCTACTTCTGGGCAAATGAGAGGTTGGGGGAAGGTCTTTTAGTTACTGTGGAAGCAGTTGTTCGTCCCAGAGGTAATGGTTCTGAGTGGACTGGTTGGCGCTATGAGTCAACTGGCAGGACCACTGAAGAAGCCGCTGAGAGGGCAGCCTTTGGGATACTGAGGGATATCATGGATCATTTTTCTCAGGAGTTGGCAGCAGCTATAGTTGAAGTCTTTCTGAGGGGCAACCCCTCCACTGACTCGTGGTAGCAAGCAAGAGGAAGGTCCCTAGAGATTAGTGCAGCAGAAGCACAGAACAGTGATAACCCCACCATGAGTGCTATGTTCGTAGTGATGAAGGCCTTCGATGGAGTGGAAGGTAGCATGCGATGTGTGTCTGGTGCTCTTGGTCAGGCTTGCGACGACCGACGTCAGCTTCAGAGGGATCACGACGCCGAGATTGAGAGGCTCACTGCAGAGATGGCTCAGTTGACTCGTTAGAGGGATCAGGCTACCCAGAGGATTGTGATCTTTGAGGGAGACATACGTGCACTGAGAGAGCAGGTTGGACGTCTGACCACCGCCAACAGGAATGTTGAGCGCATGTTGACCCATGTGCTCCATCAGAGGAATAAAGCCTGGTCTGTAGAGAATGTTCTGAGGGCTTGACAGTTTGACCTAGAGCAGCAGCTGGCCAATGCAAAGGAGTACAATGACAACCTGCATGAGGAGGTTCATCGGCTGAACAACCAGCTCTACCCCTATGTTCCTCCTGGTGCAGCAGAGATAGATCTGGATGAGGATGAAGATCCCGAAGAGCCTGAGGCACCTGCTGAGGATGACGACGACGTTATGGATGGCGACAACGCCAACATCGCCAACTTAGACAGCGACCACGATGAGTAGACTAGTAGTTGTTGCGCTAGCTACTAGGGTTTCGTTTGCATGATCTTTTGCTTGGTTGGCATGTTGAGCATATAATAATGAGTAGAAAGATTAAGGCTTTGATGCAATGTTGGAAAACTTGGATGTGTTTGTGGCGATATCCGAACGTCAAAAGTCCAGTGTATGTATACTGGCAATTTGGTTGTAATGGACGTGATGTGCGCGCTTTAGTAATCTAATTAGTGATGTTGTGTTAATTGGAATGACTTATTGTGTCCTTGTTTTATTGTATGAATTTATTCTCTCCAGTGAATTCAGTACGGTATAATTTTTCATTCACTCACAATTTTTCTAACATCACCTAATAATTACTGTTGCTGAAATATGCAGATGCCGAACATTCGCTGTACCGTGTATGACGCCACTGAGGCTGGTGGCAGTGCCGCTGGAAATGAGGACCGTGATCCACCACCGCCTCCTCCTCCATCATACACCGCGGAACAGTTCTTCGCATAGTTTCTTGGAAGTCAACGCAACATGGAGAACATGCAATAGAATATGGAAGCTGCATTGCGCAGTATTGCGGATAACACTCGCCGTGGAGTAAACTCGGGTGGGCATGAAGTAAACCAGTATAGCAGTTTCAAGGATTTCATGGACACCCGTCCACCAATTTTTAAGGAAGCCGCTGAACCCTTGGATGCAGAAGAGTGGATTAACACAATGGAAGACAAGTTTCGTGTTTTGAGGATGACCGAAGTGTTGAAGACCGAGTATGCAACTCATCAGCTTCAAGGTCCGGCAGGGATGTGGTGGAAGCACCACCGCACCACTTTTCCTCCCCATGCCAACATCACTTGGAGGGAGTTCACTAAAGCGTTTCGTGGAGTGTACATCCCACCTGGTCTGACAGAAATGAAGCTCGGAGAATTCCTAGCACTGAATCAAGGCACGAAGACTATGACCCAATATCTGCATGCATTCAACAATCTGAGCCACTATGCCTCTGACATGGTGAATACTGATGCCAAAAAGATCACCAGCTTCAAGAGAGGTCTGAATCCCAAGATGATGAAACACGTGGGTACCAACATGAGAATTGGTTTCAATGACTTTGTTAGTGACTGCTTGAAGCAAGAGAAGAACAATAATGTGTATGCTGCATCCAAGACTCGTAAGAGAGCTTTTGAGTCAGGTCCATCCTAGCCTAGGGCCCCGATGGCAAATTGTCCCGCATATCGTTCGCCTGCCACTGGTGCAAGGTTCAGGCCACCCCAGCGGAAGGGTCAGAATGCCCAGCAACCTCAGAGGAACCAAAAACCATTCAAGATGGCATTGCCACAAGTGAAGGCAGGACAAGATAGTTCATCTAGAGCTGTGACTCAAGTAAGGGGACCATGTTTCAACTGCAACCAACCTGGGCACTTTGCGAAGTTTTGCCCCTATCCCAAGAAGCAGCAGACACAGTATCAAGCTCATGTGCACCACACCACTGTTGATGACATCCTAGAAGGAGAACCTATGACAGCTGGTATGTTTTCTATCAACAATCATCCTACAGTAGTTTTGTTTGATTCAGGATCATCTCATTCATTTGTAAGTCAAGCTTTTGTTAAGAGATATGAGCAAAAGATAGTTGAATTGAAATGTGCTTACCAGATCAGTTCAGTCGGGGCTAATCTATTGACTAATCAGATAATCCAGAGAGTAACCCTGAACATAGCAAACAGACAATATAAGCTTAATTTGATAGTCATGCCAGGACTAGTTTTGGATGTGATTATGGGAATGAACTGAATGAATAAGATGGGAGTAGTAATTGATGTTGGAGGAAGAAGTATTTTTCTCAAGGAACCTATTGGAGAAGGCACTTTTCAGGTGATCCTACCTCAAAAAATAGATCTAGCCAGTACAACTTGTGCCGTCCAAACTACTCTGATAACTAAGATTCTAGTAGTATGTGAGTTTCCAGACGTATTCCCAGATGAGTTACCTAGGCTTCCACCAGACCGAGATGTTGAGTTTGCCATTGAGTTAATCCCTGGAACAGCACCGATCTCAAGAAGGCCTTATCGGATGCCTCCCAATGAGTTAGCCAAATTAAAGAAACAACTCCAAAATCTATTAAAGAAGGGTTTGATTCGTCCTAGTTCGTCTGAATGGGGATGTCCTGCACTGTTCGTGAAGAAGAAAAAGGATAACTCCTTACGTATGTGTGTGGACTATCGGCCACTGAATGATGTGACAATTAAAAACAAGTATCCTCTCCCTCGGATTGATATCTTGTTTGACCAATTGTCTAAAGCCAAAGTGTTCTCTAAGATAGATTTAAGATCAGGGTATCATCAGATCAAGATTAGACCACAAGATATACCCAAGACTGTGTTTTCTACCAGATATGGTTTGTACGAGTATCTTGTCATGTCCTTCGGATTGACAAATGCTCCTGCATACTTTATGTATCTGATGAATTCCGTCTTTATGCCAGAGTTGGATAAGTTTGTGATTGTGTTCATTGATGACATACTAATATACTCAGAGAATGAAGAAGATCATGCAGAACATCTTAGGATTGTCTTGACTAGACTTAGAGAGCATCAGATGTATGCTAAGTTTAGTAAATGTGAGTTCTGGCTTAAGACAGTTCCTTTTCTTGGTCACGTGTTATCTGAAAGTGGAATTTTAGTAGACCCTAGTAAGGTACAAGAGGTCATGGACTGGAAGTCACCAACCACAGTTCATGAGGTTCAAAGTTTTCTTGGTTTAGCCAGGTACTATCACCGCTTCATACCGGATTTCTCGAAAATTGCCAAGCCAATGACAAGTCTGCTATAGAAGGATCATAAGTTTGCCTAGACAGAGGAGTGTGAGGTAACTTTCTGCACCTTGCAGAAATTGCTAACCACTGCTCCTGTTCTGGCACAACCAGATATAGAAAAACCGTTTGATGTGTTTTGTGATGCATCTAAGAATGGGTTAGGATGTGTGCTAATGCAAGATGGAAGGGTCATTGCTTATGCCTCACATCAATTGAGGAAGCATGAGGTTAACTATCCTACACATGACTTGGAGCTTGCAGTAGTTGTGCATGCTCTAAAGATTTGGAGACACTACTTGCTAGGGAATGTGTGTAATATCTTTACAGATCATAAGAGTCTCAAGTACATCTTTACTCAGTCTGAGTTGAACATGCGACATAGAAGATGGTTAGAGCTGATAAAGGACTATAATCTGAATGTACACTATCATCCTAGGAAGGCTAATGTAGTAGCAGATGCCCTAAGTAGGAAATCACATTCTTTTGTTGTACAACCATTATTTAAAGAGGGGTTCAAATTGTTACATCCTGTTGTGTTGCATAATATTCAGATCAGTTGTACCTTGGAGAGCAGAATCATTGAAGGTCAGAAAACAGATAAGGAAATATTTCATATTAAGGAGAAAATGAAGAGGAAACCGACCAAACACTTTAGAGTGGATGACCAAGGAGTGTTATGGTTTAAAGATCGCTTGGTAGTACCCAAGGATCGAGAGCTCAAGAACAAATTGATAGATGAAGCTCATCATTCTAAGCTGTCTATCCATCCTAGAAGTAGTAAAATATACCAAGAGCTGAGACCTCGTTATTGGTGGATCAAGATGAAAAAGGAGATTGCAGCGTATGTTGCCCGTTGTGACATGTGTTGCAGGGTGAAAGCTCTTCATATGAGACCCGCGGGACTATTGCAACCCTTGTCGATACCAGATTAGAAATGGGATGATGTAAGTATGGATTTTATCACTGGTCTTCCCACCACACCAAAAGGACATGATTCGATTTGGGTAATTGTATACCGCCTTACCAAATCAGCTCACCTTTTGCCAGTTAAGACAACTTTTCGACCACCTCAATATACGGAGAAGTATATTGCTGAGATTGTCCGACTACATGGGATACCAAAGACTATCGTGTCTGACCGTGGTTCACAGTTTACCGCTCATTTTTGGGAGCATCTTCATAAAAGATTGGGTACTAGTTTGATTCGTAGCACAGCTTACCATCCGCAGACAGATGGGCAGATAGAGCGAGTTAATGTTGTTCTTGAAGATATGCTTAAAGCTTATGTGTTATCATCCAGAGGTTTATGGGAATCATGGTTACCTTTGGCAGAGTTCGCTTACAACAATAGTTATCAAGAGAGTATCAAGATGGCACCTTTTGAAGCCCTGTATGGCAGAAAATGTAGTACACCGTTAAATTGGGTTGAACCTGGAGAAAGAAGGTTTTACGGGATTGATTTTGTAGATGAGGCAGAGAAAAAAATCCGTGTCATCCAACAAAACATGTAAGCTGCACAGTCCCATCAGAAGAATTGTGCAGATAAGAGGAGAAGATCGCTAGAATTCCAAGTGGGTGACTACGTCTATTTGAAGATTACCCCAATGAAGAAGAAATAGTTTGGAATCAAGAAGAAACTGGCTGCTAGATTTATAGGACCATACAGGATCATAGAGAAAAAAAAGGTTACGTGGTTTATAAGCTGCAGTTACCAGAAGCTATGAGTTTCATCTTCCCAGTCTTTCATGTATCACAGTTGAAAAAGTGTTTGCGTGTTCGGAAGAGAGAATAGAACCTCAGGGTATTCGGATCAAGGCAGACTTGGAATACTGTGAGCAACCGGTTCGAGTTTTGGATACTAAGGACCGAGTCACTCGGAATAAAGTGGTGACAACTTACAAGATTCAGTGGAGCCATCATGATGAGAGTGATGCGACGTGGGAAACATGAGAATATCTACAAACCGCTTATAAAGATTTTTGCAACAAGTGGTTCGTAACTCAAAATCTCGGGACGAGATTCTTATAAGGGGGAGGGCTGTAACACCCCTAGGTGTTAAGCATGCATTAACATCCCAAAGCATGAGCATTAGTATCACATACATGTTCATCATCACATGCAATATAAGTTAAATTGAATTGAAATGTGAAAAATATTTGTTTGAAACATAATTATTGTATTTGCTTGCTAAGAGTTGTAAAACTTGTTTAGCTATAATTTTAAATAACCTAGAATTAATTAACATGATTTTTGGAGCAACTTTGGTATTCAAATCTCCCCAAATTTTGCTTTTAAAAATATTCTAGAAAAGTGAGTTTTTATTTAAAAATTTAACTTTAAATCATTAATTCAAAATCTGTTTAGAATTTTGAAAAGTGCCCTAAATGAAAGTTGTAGAGAATTAAATTTTGAATAACTTTTGTTTTTGGGACAACTTGCAAAACTGCATTTTTCATCTTCAAATTTTGAATTTAAATCAATTTAGAAAATCTAGAAATTTATTTATAAAAAGAAAAGGATTTTTCGGCCTTAACGGGCCGCCGCCTCCGCTTCGGCCCACTCACGCAAGCCAGCCCGGCCCGCGTCCACGCCTGCCTCCTCTCGCCCGCGCGCGCGCACACGCCGTGGCGACCGCGGCAGAAGTCGGCCGCCGCGTGGCCGTACGCCGCTGACGCCACGCGCCCTCCAGTGGCCTCCGCGTCCCTCCGCGCGCTCGCCCGCCTCAGCTGCTGCCCTCATTCGCTTCCCCTCTCGCCAGCAGTAGCCACGAAGCCATGGCAGACGCTCACGCCACCGCTCGCCGTCATAGCTCCGCCACCGCCACACACCCCCGCGAACGATTCTCCAGTCGATTCTTCCCGGCCTCAGCCCTGCCTCGCTTCCCTCCATCTCGTGCTCGCGCCATTCCCACCGCTCGAGCTCAGGTGAGGGCCAATTTGGGCGTTTCCCTCCGCCGCTGCGCCATGGCCGCCAGCACGGTCTGAGCGTGGCCAGAGCTCCTCCATCGCCTTTCTCCCTCCATTTTCCCTTTTCACGTCCACCTCCACCTCGCGGATCTCGCGCGCGCCCCATTGACTGCCACCGTGGCCTGCACCGGCCGGCCACCGTGCGCCAGCGCCGTCGCCCCGCCATGCGCGTCGGTGAGCTCAATGCTGAGCTCGTCTGGCCACATTTTGGGCACCACCAGATTCGCCTTGTCGTAGGGAGTGTGTTGGTGGTGGTCTTGTCGTCGGCCACCTCGCCGACGGCGAGATCTCGCCGGTCGAACCTCTCCCCCTTTTCTCTGTGGCTGCCATGTGGGGTCGGTTGACCCGCGGGTCTTGGCTGTCTATCTCTCTGTGTGCTTCGGGGGTGATCCCGTGGGGTGTACTTAGCACTTTCAGTGACGAATTTTTGAAAAGGATTTTCTAGAAATTGTGAAAAAGCTTCTAAAATTAATATCTCAAGATTTATAGCTCCAAAAATTGTGAAACAAATTTTGTAGTGTTTCTCATGAGCAGATCTACAGTTTAAAAATATTGCATGTTAGTTTTGTGATACTTTTCTGTGTAGATTTATTTAATGATTATAAGTGCTGATATCTTAGAAATTATCTAGTAAATAGAATATTGATCAGAAAAATATGGTACCTATTTCATTAGTCTTCTTTAGTGATGTACTTTCTAGGAAAAATGTTTATGAGGCATGTTCTGTGAAAAATTTTTGAATTGTAGTTCAAATGCCTTTAATTGAGGATTTTTATTATTTTTGGTAGAGAGCAAAAATTGTATAACACATGCATGTGATAATTTTTGTGATGTGCTTGTTTACTGTGTATAACTTAGAAAAAATATGAAATTTGTTGTTTGATACTTTTTCTAGTACAAAGTATTTCATGCTCATTAATATGTTATAGCTTTTTATTTTGTACAGATAGTTTTACTTATCCAAATTTCATGAAATTTCTGTGGTACACTATTTGGAGTAGGATTGTGCTACTGTAATTTTTGTAGATTTTTACCTACAACAAAAATAGGTTTAATGTGTAACCCTAGTTTAAATAAGAAATAAAAGGTTATTCCTTATGAATAATTAAAAGTAATAAAAAGTGTTTGGTGTATCTTTGAAGCACCAAACTACCTTGCTAGTGTTACTTGATGGGTTAAGGTATTAGGGTTTGGCAAATAGTAACAACACTTGTGTGAGCATTATATGCTAACTAGTATAAGAGTAGATGACATGTTCTGTGGTACATGTTCTTGGATGATGTGGACTACCTTATAGAAGATTTTGTCTTTAATCCATACTATCAGTTCAATGTGCTCATTTGCATATCATGTCATTATAGCATTCCACCGCATCTGATGCACCGTCTATATGGTTACTTATGCAATTGCATCATACAGGATCGCAGGAGGAATCGAAGGTAGCAGTGCCGGAAGAGCAGACTTGGACCGATCAGCAAGAGCTCTAGGCACAGGAGGTGCCCGAGGAAGAGGAACAAGGAGAGGAGTTGCCCGAGTGCACAGATCACCAGCCTAGTTCGTTTGAAAGAGGCAAGCCCCGGAGCATTCTAAGTCTCCTACTTTATGAAAGCAATTCTTTATATATGAGTTTATATATTATTGCATTAAGTTATAAGAGTTGAGTGAAACCGTTGTTGCATTTATTATTATCCTTGGCCACCTAGTTACCTTTTTATCCTATTAGGTCAGGATCAAATAATTGCTTAGCCATGCTTAGACCGGTGGAAGTCGGGTGATTTTCTGTCACCTACGAGTTATAGGTGGATACCGGGTTATAGTTAGCTATAATTGTTATCATGGAAAGTTACGACGTCGCAACTTGCTCAAAACCTTCTTAATTTTTTATTATAGCATCTACATGTGATAACATGACACCCCAACAAGTTTCATGATTTTCGGACTTCGTTCGGATTTTATATAATTTAAATACACTTTTCCTACAAGTTATTCATCATGTTACGGCAACAAGATGCTCGGCATTTCATGTGAGTTTCTGGATATGGCCTCAACATACACCAAATATCATGAATATCATTTTTTGAATCACCAAATTCCATTATTTCATGCACCTGCAGTTCAAATTTGAAGTACGCAAAAAAATTCAACGAAACAAAAAAAACTAATGAAATATACCAAAAAAAGTCAAAATGATCCCAAATTTAAACAAGGAGTTTCAAATAATATGGGAAGGCCTCACAAAAAAATAGGGCCAAAAAACTAAAAAATAATTCTTTCCCGAGTGCCTTCCCTGGCACTCGGGGAAGAATTTTTTTAAGTTTTAACGGCGTGGGTGGGTTAGGCCGTCAAGTAACAGTTTTCTTCCCCGAGTGTCGCTCATCCCCGAGTGTTGCACTCGGGGAAGAGGGCCTTTGCCGAGTGTCGCTCTTTACCGAGTGCCAGGCACTCTGCGGCACTCGGGAAAGTCTGTCTTCCCCGAGTGCAATTCTTCCCCGAGTGCAACACTCGAGGAAGATTGGCTTTCTCGAGTGCCCGATTTTTGGCACTCGGGGAAGCCTGCGACACTCGGGAAAATTTGCCTCTCCCATAGTGAGAAAGGGATTTGGGGGCCGTGGTTGTGACACAGGCGGCTGAGATGGCGGGGCGATGGGAAACGACGGTTGCGCGGGGCTAGCGGTGTAGGCATCGCAGTGCGAGTAGTCTCCGGTGGCCCTCTGATTAGGGGAGAGCGGGGTCGAGGGGGGCGGCGGCTAGAGGTAAGCAGCACGACGAGGCGGCGGGAGGCATCGGTCGCCGGTGGAGATAATGGAAGCACGAGAGAGGCGGGGTAAGGTGGCCATCAATTTATAATATTTTGTAAACTTATATTAAATATTTTAGCTTCTAAATAATTTAAATAAAAAAAGTTTCAACTACAAAGTCTTAGGTCTCATCAAGCTCCACAATTTTGATAAAGGGTATGTCTCCATCGGAGGTTATTTGAATATTAAAATATGTGAATTCAAAATAAATATCTGAGATACCAAAAAGCTTCAAATAAATAACTTATCAACAAAAAAACATGTAGATCAGGTCGGCCACTATAATTTTGGTATTAACTATGTGAACATTCAAGATCGTTTAGAAATTTTAAATTTTAAAATATATAAATTTAAAACACATATTTAAGACTCTAAACGACTTTAAATAAACAAATTTTTAACTACAAAGTCATATATTGTATTGAGAACTACAACTTTTGTGTAGAACATGTGAACATCTGAGGTTATTTGAAAATTTTAAATTTCAAATTCGTGAACTTCAAATAAATTTTTGAGACTCTAAAAAGGTTTAACTAAAAAAAATTTCAACTACAAAGTTGTAGGTCTTGTCGAGTATATAATTTTGTTATAAAGTTTGTCTCTATACGAGTTCATATAGAAAAGTTATGAGTTATTTTTTGATACAACTATTTATAAAGACAGACATGTTAAAATACTCTGTCTTTACAAATTGATTTTCAGAGACGGACGCCTAGAATGGTCGTCTCTGTTAATAGTCTTTTTCAAAGATGGCTCTCAAAATTGATTACAGAGATGATCTATTGCGGTGGTCACCTTAAGACGTCGTCTCTATAAATGATTTGCGGACATTTCCTGGAGGCCACCTGATCATTCGTGAAGACAGCCCATCAAAGAGGTTATCTCTTAAAATCGTCTTGTAGAAATAAGAATTAATTCATAAGGTACACTATAGCATAAGATAGTCCAATAGGTACCACCTAATTTACACAAAATGTGCAGTATGCCAAAAGAAAATTGACACTCAAGAAACGAATGTCTTGCTATCATATTTGTTCCTCGTAGCGAGGTTGTCTTTGGTAAAAAAAACACCCTCCTCTTAATGATCCAAAGGCATAACTAGTAGGAGTCTACCTGATTCAATGGACCTCAGTTTTGTCGCCTTAGATCATAGCCCTTTGTTTCACACTTGTATCTATGCATGCGCTTCGAAAATAATTCTGCTTACTCCAATAAATGTAGACAGGCATGATGAGGGACCAAGAGTTTCTTTACTAGGGAAAGATTAGATTTTATTAATTCAATATCACTTCATCAAGTTGACTTGCTTTTAGCCTTTGCAAAAGCACATAGTCTAAAAGAAAACAAGAAATAGCATTAAATGACGAGACCTTATAGTCAAAGCCTTTGGCTACTTGTCGTAATTCAGCACTTATAGATACATCCCTTTGGCATTGCAAGCTCAAGCAAGAGAGAAATGAAATTAGGCAACTAGGAACGCCAAACTTGGAACGAGCTAAGTTGGTCAGAAGGTACCTTTCTTTGGAACCATGTAATGAAATCAAGCGAACCATGTTGAAGAAGGGTCTCTCATTCATGGTCAGAAGGTGGCCTTGGATGATGCCCGTATTCAGCAAAAAAATTCCTGCACCGACAAGCAACAAGGTTGTTGGATGCAGAAAAGTTACGGAGGATGTAACAAGTTCGTTGAGAACTTACCCCTGATACTGGTTGACTTCGTCAAGGTTCATCAACACGTAGAGCATGATCTTGTGCCACTTTTCATTGGTCTTCTTTTTGGCCGCTCCACTTGCTCTCCCGCGTTGCCCTTTGAATAGGCTGAGGGTCGATTCATTTTTGTCCTCGTTGTAACGAGGGGGTGGATTATGCACGCTAGGATGGTTCTCACTATAGTATGATGTTGTGAAGTTTGACACCTTCTCACGAATGAATGTCTCTGCTATGGAAGCCTCAATCCTGCCTTTGTTTTCACATTTCTGGCGAATAGTCTTTAGACATCTCTTGATTAGATAGCACCAAAGGTTCTGCACGGGCCCCCCATTCATACCTCGTTCGGGAGGTGCAAAATCAAATGCTGCATTGACAAGAAAAAGCCAGGTGAAAAGATCTTCTCCAAGTTACAGAGCAACTCGGGTGCCGTTTTTTTCCAACTCCTCAACCACTTTCAGAGATATCTCATTGGCACAAAGCTAGCAGAAGAAAAAGCTCAACTTTGCCAGCACCTTCCAAACATGCTCAGGGACATAGCTGTAAGGTCCGAATGGCTAGAAGGGGGGGTGAATAGCCTATTCAAAAATCTACAAGCTTCACTAAACAACCACGTTAGTATAAAAGATGGCTAAGCTAATTCTAGCACTAGCTCAACTACACTATGCAAGCCACCTATACAACTTAGTGAAGCAAGGCTATGATCTTTAATACACACCAACAAAGCTAGGTCGCTAAGCTACTTACTCCTATGTGATAAAAGCTACTCTAAACAAGCTACACTAGAAGTAGTACGAGAAAGTAAAGAGCAAGTGACTTGATTCTTATACCAACGATGTAGAGAAGTAAAGCACTCGAAGAATCAATCACAATGATCAACCACAAGAGAAATCCTCGGTAAAGAGATGACACAAGATTTTTTACCGAGGTTCACTTGCTTCCCGGCAAGCTACTCCTCGTTGTGGCGATGCACCCACTTGTCGGTTCGCGAGCTAATCGACTATCAAGAGTCGAGCCCTCGACGAACGCCGCACAACCGCACACAAGATGGGGATCCTCCAAGCCACGAGCTCCACTAGAGTATCCAATTTGCGAACTCCCGCGAGGAAGGATCAAGAACCCCTTACAACACTTGGTGAAGGCTCCAACAATCTCCAATTGCGAGCTCAATCACCTCCGCTGCTCCAAGCCGTCTACCGTGTCGGGAAACACGGAAGAGTAACAAGAAATCCGCAGCAACTCGAAGATCAAGTGCCTCTAGAATGCAACTCTCAAGCAATGCACTTGAATCTCACTCAGTCTCACTCAAGATGTGCAACTATGCAAAGAGATGAGTGGAGGGGTTGTTCTCTAGCTCAAAGTATGTCTCTAGTTCTCAAAATGTGCAAGAGTTACCCTCAAACCTCGGCCAACATCTATTTATAACGAAGGGGTACGCAGCTAGCCGTTACAGACGACGCAGCGAAAAAACGCGCTGACCGGACGCTCCGGTCAGGGTGACCAGACGCGTCCGGTCACTACACGACAGCAAGAAATAGTGCGAGTCAGAACTAGCCGTTGCCGTGATCGGACGCGCTGAACCGATTGACCGGACGCGACAGTGCCCGCGTCCGGTCGCGTTCCAGTATGCTCCCGTTGAGACCGGATGCGTTCGATCGCACATGACCGGACACGCCGCGCATCCGATCGTCACTTCGCTTCGCTCTGCCCCTCTGGACGCCTGACCAGACGCTCCGGCTACGTGAGGGACCAGATGCGCCGGTCGCGCGCTCTGGTTCGCTCAGGAGAACTGATCGGACGCGCTGTTGAACTGACCGGACGCCACAGTGCCAGCATCCGATTAGAGTCCAGTAAGCTCCCTAGATGACCGGACGCGTCCGATCATCAGTGACCGGACGCGCTGCGCGTCCGATCATCAAACTGAAAATCGCATAGACTCTGAACACTGACCGGACGCGTCCGGTCATACAGAGACCGCGTCCGATCCAGCGTCCGGTCATCTCTGTGACCTCCGTCCGCCTCCGTTTCTTTTCCGACTTCTGGCGCAATAGAAAATAGGCATTTTACTTCTCCAAAAAGCGCCGAACCCCTCTCTACCGCTTAAACTCCACCGCCTTCACAAACTGTGCTAACACCACCAAGTGTACACCACCATGTGCATGTGTGTTAGCATTTCACAATCATTTCTCAAGGCATTATGTTAGCTTTTTACTAGATCCTAATGCATATGCTCAAGACATTGATCTAGTGGCACTTGATATCCGAGCTAACCGTGATTGCCCATCTTGATAGTCGGCTATGTATCCTAAACCCGGTCAATCACTTCTCTACTCATCTTAGACCGGCAAAAGGAAAACCCCTATGATTATACCTTTGCCTTGCGCTCTTAGATCCTTCTCTTTCACTTGATCATCATGTCCTTCCTTTTATGTGCATCTCCATCATGATCATCATTTCATGTCCATGCACCATCTCTTTATGATCTTGTGGCCACCACTCCTTGCCACATACACCTTCATCACATGTGTTGCTTATGCCTAACTCAAAACACTTAACACATGGCATTAGCAACTTGGTGTCATTAATTACCAAAACCAAACTTGGGCTTTCAATCTCCCCCTTTTTGGTAATTGATGACAACCATCACAAAGATATGAAATGAAAACAATTTTCAATTTCGATAGTATTAGCTCCCCCTACATATGTGCTTCCATGAGTTTGGTTCAATTGTGCACATATGTATGGATTTGAAATTTGAGAGAGTTACTACTATCAAATTGATGCTAAGGTATATAGAATGGACCTTTGAAGCGTGATACCAATCGGAGTTGCCTTTATATACCATCCTTAGCATCGAAGTAGCTAGACACTACTTGTAATACATCACTTGTAAAGATCACAAACACTAAAGTACTTCGTGAGATCAACATTAAAAGCAAAGGTGTCTAGATACCACATGTAAAGCTACTCTTAACAAAACATCATTCAAGTTCTATATCTAGCATACACCATTCAATCATGAATATCGAAATTAAACTTTGCAAAGCAACATTTCATCATGTTAATGCACATACAAGTGCAACAAGTAATCCATGAGCTTGCTCCCCCTACTTGTGTGCTCAAATTTTAATTGATCCCTTTCTCCCCCTTTGTAACTTAACTTTTTATCTTTGTGACTTTTCTCTCCCCCTTATTATATTTTATTTCCTCTTTGCAATATCTTTGTGACTTTTCTCTCCCCCTTTGTCAACAATCACCAAAAAGGTGCCTAGAATAGGTAATTTTAGTGAGAGATAAGTCAATCAATATGAGGGAGTCCAAATTACGGTTCAATCTAGATTACTTGCCTAGAATATATAATTCGGTTTGATCCAAGGACAAGCTTTTTTACACCTCATAAAGTATAAGGGTTATCTTGACCATGTTGAATTACACATCATGAGCTTATTTTCTAGATTCAACACTAGGTTTGCAAGCCCACAAACATGTCATATGCTACCACTAGATCAATCAAACATAGAAGCAATAGTGGTACCATATATACATCAAAATCATTTGATTTTCATGAATGAGCCTATGCAAATATGTCTATATGTTCTAAACATGTCCTTAGCAAAGTATGAATGATATGCCAAACAACTTTACCTTGCTATGTTGGAGGAGAGGCATGTCATATAAGAATGTGGGGGTGCACTCATTTCAAGTTGGAGAAGTCAAGTATGTTCAATTCATTCTTCAACTTGTAAAATCTCTTTTCATCAAGTGGCTTTGTGAATATGTCGGCTAGTTGATCTTCGGTACCAATGCTCTCAATGCTAATATCACCCTTTTGTTGATGGTCTCTTATGAAATGATGACTTATGTCAATGTGCTTGGTTCTTGAATGTTGAACCAGATTTTGTGTCATCTTGATAGCACTTTCATTGTCACAAAATAATGGCACATTCTTGAATTTGATTCCAAAGTCATTCAAGGTTGCTTTCATCCAAAGCAATTGTGCACAACAACTACCGGCACTAATGTATTCGGCCTCGGCGGTAGATAGTGCAACACTATTTTGTTTCTTTGATGACCATGAAACAAGAGACCTTCCAAGCAATTGACAAGTGTCACTTGTGCTCATTCTATCAATCTTGCAACCACCATAGTCGGAATCCGAATATCCAATCAACTCAAAGTTAGATCCCTTAGGATACCATAATCCAACATCATGAGTGCCCTTAAGATATCTCAATATCCTCTTGGTTGCTTTCAAGTGACTTTCTCTAGGTGAAGCTTGATATCTTGAACACTTGCACACACTAAACATCACATCCGACCTAGAAGCGGTGACATAGAGCAAACTTCCAATCATAGACCGGTATAGCTTTTGATCTACCATGTTTCCACTAGCATCAATACCCAATTGATCATTAGTGCTCATTGGAGTACTCATTTGCTTAGCATCTTGCAATCCAAACTTCTTGATCATGTCCTTGATGTACTTGCCTTGACTTACAAAAGTGCCATTCTTCATTTGCTTGATTTGAAGTTCAAGGAAGTAACTAAGCTCTCCAATCATAGACATCTCAAACTCATTAGCCATCATATTTCCAAATTCTTCACAAAAGTCTTGGTTAGTTGATCCAAAGATAACGTCATCCACATAGATTTGCAACACAAACAAGCTATTTCCAAGCTTCTTGGTGAAGAGCGTGGTGTCAACCTTTCTCATCTTAAACCCTTTAGAGAGGAGAAAGTCCCTTAACCTCTCATACCATGCTCTAGGTGCTTGCTTCAAACCATACAATGCCTTCTTTAGCTTGTAAACATGGTTGGGCTTCTTGTCATCTTCAAAACCGGGAGGTTACTCAACATAAACTTCTTCATTGATGTAGCCATTGAGAAATGCACTCTTGACATCCATTTGATAGAGCTTGATGTTGTGTGCACAAGCATATGCTAATAAGATTCTAATTGCCTCCAATCTTGCAACCGGTGCATATGTCTCTCCAAAGTCAAGACCCTCAACTTGAGTGTATCCTTGTGCTACTAATCTTGCTTTGTTCCTCACAACCATCCCATCTTGATCTTGCTTGTTTCTAAAGACCCACTTAGTGCCAATCACATTGTAGTTCTTTGGCCTCTCAACAAGTTTCCAAACTTGATTTCTAGTGAAGTTGTTTAGTTCTTCATGCATGGCATTTATCCAATCGAAATCCTTCAATGCATCTTCTATCTTCTTTGGTTCTTCTAATGAGACAAATGAGTAATGCTCACAAAAGGATGCTAATCTTGATCTAGTTTGAACACCACTTTGAATTCCACCAATGATTTGGTCCAACGGATGATCTCTTGCAATGCTAGTAGGTTGGAGTATTGGGAGTTGATTGCTTTCACTTGTTTGACCTTGAACTTGAGCTTCATCATGAGTACCACTAGGGCTTGCTTGATTTGTATCAATTTGCACACTTTGGTTGATCACATGAATATCATCATCATCAACTTGCATCGGCCTTATATCACCAATGTCCATGTTCTTCATTGCATTTGACAATTGATCTCCTCTCACATCATCAAGGTTTTGAGCTTCATTTTGAGACCCTTGGGTTTCATCAAACTCAACATCATGAACTTCTTCCAAGGTGCCATTTGTGAGATTCCAAACTCTATATGATTTGCTTGTGGTAGAATAACCAAGTAAGAACCCTTCATCATATTTCTTTTCAAACTTGCTCAATCTAGTGCCTTTCTTGAGAATATAGCATTTGCAACCAAACACTCTAAAGTATGCAATGTTGGGCTTTCTTCCATTCAATAGCTCATATGGTGTCTTTTCAAGCTTCCCATGGCAATAGAGACGGTTGCTACAATAGCAAGCCGTGTTGATAGCTTCACTCCAAAATGAATGACTAACATTGTATTCACTAAGAATTGATCTAGCCATATCAATCAAGGTTCTATTTTTCCTTTCAACTACACCATTTGATTGAGGAGTGTATGTTGGTGAGAATTGATGTCCAATACCAAAATCATCACACAAATCTTCAATTCTTGTGTTCTTGAACTCACTACCATTGTCACTTCTAATCTTCTTGATGGTAGTCTCAAACTCATTTTGCACCCTCTTGACAAAAGACTTGAATAGATCATAAACATCACTCTTGTCATAGAGAAAGAACACCCAAGTATATCTAGTGTAGTCATCCATAATCACAAAACCATACTTGTTGCCACCAATGCTAGTGTATGTTGTTGGCCCAAACAAGTCCATGTGCAATAGCTCAAATGCTTTTGATGTGCTCATTTCACTTTTACTAGGATGTGAATTTCCAACTTGTTTGCCGGCTTGACAAGCACTACAAGGTTTATCCTTCTCAAAAGTGACATCTTTCAAGCCTCTAACTAAGTCATGTCTCAAAAGTTTGTTCAATTGTTTCATTCCAACATGACCAAGCCTTCTATGCCACAACCAACCCATACTAGATTTACTAAGCAAGCATGATGTCAATTGTGTCTCACTATCATTGAAGTCAACCAAGTATAAGCTACCATGTCTAAATCCTTTGAATATCAAGTTTGATCCATCAACACTTATGACTTCAACATCATCACTACCAAATATGCATTTGAAGCCAAGATCACAAAGTTGTGCCACCGACAAAAGATTGAAATCCAAGCTCTCAACTAGCAACACATTAGATATGCTCATGTCATTTGAGATAGCAATTTTACCAAGCCCTTTGACCTTGCCTTTCTTGTTGTTGCCAAAAGTGATAGCATCAAAACCACCATTTTGACTTGTATCAATTAATTTGAACATACAAGAGTCCCTGGTCATATGTTGAGTGCACCCACTATCAAGCACCCAATACCTTCCTCCGGCTTTGTAATTGACCTACAAGACAAGATCAATTCTTTTTAGGTACCCAAACTTGTTTGGGTCCTCCAAGGTTAGTAACTAAGCTCTTTGGTACCCAAATAACTTTCTTCTTTGAGCCTATCCATGGTGCACCAATGAACTTAGCATGAACACCATTTGTACCCTTTGTAAGAATATAGAAAGAATCAAATTTGATTGAGGATACATTTGCATTGGATTTCTTGTTCATGCAATGTTGCTCTATATGACCAACTTGCTTGCAACTTTTGCAATAGCTACCATTGTTCTTCACAAAACGAGTCTTGTGAGGAGCAAAAGCGGCCTTGCCTTTCTTAGGGTTATAGCCCAATCCCTCTTTGTAGAGAGAAGATCTTTGGCTACCCAAGCACATAAGCAAGCGGTCCTCACCACCATAAGCCTTAGCTAAAGTGTGATTGAGCTCTTTTACCTCCTTCTTAAGATTTTCATTCTCAACTATAAGTGTAGAGTCACAAGTGAAACCATCACTACTAGATGAGGATGATGTAGATGCGCTACATGAAGAGTTAGTGAGAGCAACAACAATAGGCTTATGAAAGGATTCATCAATTATATCACATGATATACCTATGTTGCAAGTTTTAGCTTTCTCAACATTAGTTGGCATGTTTTCACATTTTTCAACTAGAGAGGAATGAGCTTCTTCAAGCTTGGTGTGAGACTTTTGAAGCTTCTTATGGTCTACCTTTAGACTCTCATAAGACACTCTAAGCTCATCAAGTTCTTGCATAAGGTTTTTCTTTTCCTTAAGCAAGCCCTTGCACTCCTTCCTATATTCTTTATAATGTTGAGTGCAATCTTCTAGCATAGTGATTAGTTTATCTTTAGTGAATTCTTCTTTATCACTATCACTATCACTAGCATTATCATGATCACTCTCATCATCGGATGATACCTTAGCGGCTTTAGCCATGAAGCACGATGGAGTGTCAAAGAGGGAGACCTTCTCTTGGATGGCAATGCTAGCATGTCTCTTCTTCTTGCTCTTGTTGTCATCCTCATCATCACTTGAGGAATCATCACTATCCCATGTAGCAACATGAGAATCATTCTTCTTCTTATAAGAGCTTTCCTTCTTCTCTAGCTTCTTCTTTTGTTTCTTCCTCTCCTTCTTGATAGCATCTTCATCATCACTATCATAAGGACACTTTGCAATAAGATGATCCTTGCTATGGCATCTAAAACATCTCATGGTATGCTCATTCTTCTTGGATGAGTTCTTCCTTCTTCTTGCACGAAAGCCTTTTTTCTTTATGAATTTGCCAAATTGCTTGACAAAGAGAGCCATCTTCTCATCAATGTCATCACTATCATAAGAGCTTGAGTCTTCATCACTTGATGATTCAATCTTGGATTTGCCCTTGGATGTGGTGGCTTTGAATGCCATGCTCTTCTTCTTTTCATCATTTTTCTTCTCATTTTCCTTCTTCTTCTTCTTGACCAACTCATCCTTCTCATCATCTTCTCTATATGAATCATCGGTCATCACTTCTTGGAATATTTGTTGAGGAGTTGAATTCTTCAATGTAGTCCTCACTAGCACGATGATCAATGTATCAAATCTCTTGGGTAGACTTCTCAAGAACTTCATAGAGAATTGATTGTCCTTGACCTCCTCACCAAGTGCCTTGAGCTCATTGACAATGACTTGCAACCTATGAAACATCTCCGGTACACTCTCATCATCTTGCATCTTGAAGCTTGAAAATTTTTCTTGCAAGATATATGTTTTGGCGGTCTTTGTGCCTTTGGTGCCCTCAAATGTTTCTTCTAGCTTGGCCCAAGCATCATGAGCAATCTCTATGTTCTTCACTTGCTCAAATGTCTTGTCATCTAATGCCTCATGAAGAGCACTAATGGCAATGTCATTGCATTGGAGCTTCTTCTCTTCCACCGGTGTAGGTGCTTCTGGATTAGCAACCTCAAATTTTGTTTCGGTGACCTTTCACACTTCTCTATTGATTGACTTTAGGTGTGCGGTCATCTTAACCTTCCAATATGCATAATTTGTGCCATCAAAGTGAGGTGCCTTCTTGGTGTTGTTGATGTGCAAGCTTAATTGAGCCATTTTTTTTCACCATAGGTTGTTAAGCCTCAAATAAACGGTGCCTCAGCTCCGATACCACTTGTAAGGTCCGAATGGCTAGAAGGGGGGGTGAATAGCCTATTCAAAAATCTACAAGCTTCACTAAACAACCATGTTAGTATAAAAGATGACTAAGCTAATTCTAGCACTAGCTCAACTACACTATGCAAGCCACCTATACAACTTAGTGAAGCAAGGCTATGATCTTTAATACACACCAACAAAGCTAGGTCGCTAAGCTACTTACTCCTATGTGATAAAAGCTACTCTAAACAAGCTACACTAGAAGTAGTACGAGAAAGTAAAGAGCAAGTGACTTGATTCTTATACCAACGATGTAGAGAAGTAAAGCACTCAAAGAATCAATCACAATGATCAACCACAAGAGAAATCCTCGGTAAAGAGATGACACAAGATTTTTTACCGAGGTTCACTTGCTTCCCGGCAAGCTACTCCTCGTTGTGGCGATGCACCCACTTGTCGGTTCGCGAGCTAATCGACTATCAAGAGTCGAGCCCTCAGCGGGCGCCGCACAACCGCACACAAGATGGGGATCCTCCAAGCCACGAGCTCTACTAGAGTATCCAATTTGTGAACTCCCGCGGGGAAGGATCAAGAACCCCTTACAACACTTGGTGAAGGCTCCAACAATCTCCAATTGCGAGCTCAATCACCTCCGCTGCTCCAAGCCGTCTACCGTGTTGGGAAACATGGAAGAGTAACAAGAAATCCGCAGCAACTCAAAGATCAAGTGCCTCTAGAATGCAACTCTCAAGCAATGCACTTGAATCTCACTCAGTCTCACTCAAGATGTGCAACTATGCAAAGAGATGAGTGGAGGGGTTGTTCTCTAGCTCAAAGTATGTCTCTAGTTCTCAAAATGTGCAAGAGTTACCCTCAAACCCCGGCCAACGTCTATTTATAACGAAGGGGTACGCAGCTAGCCGTTATAGACAACGCAGCGAAAAAACGTGCTGACCGGACGCGTCCGGTCACTACACGACAGCAAGAAACAGTGCGAGTCAGAACTAGCCATTGCCATGATCGGACGCGCTGAACCAATTGACCGGACGCGACAGTGCCCGCGTCCGGTCGCGTTCTAGTATGCTCCCGTTGAGACCGGACGTGTCCGATCGCACGTGACCGGACGCGCCGCGCGTCTGATCGTCACTCCGCTTCGCTCTGCCCCTCTGGACGCCTGACCGGACGCTCCGGCTACGTGAGGGACCGGATGCGCCGGTCGCGTGCTCTGGTTCGCTCAGGAGAACTGACCGGACGCGCTGTTGAACTGACCGGACGCCACAGTGCCAGCGTCCGATTAGAGTCCAGTAAGCTCCCTGGATGACCGGACGCGTCCGGTCATCAGTGACCGAACGCGCTGCGCGTCCGATCATCAAACTGAAAATCACATAGACTCTAAACACTGACCGGACGTGTCCGGTCATACAGAGACCGCGTCCGATCCAGTGTCCGGTCATCTCTGTGACCTCCGTCCGCCTTTGTTTCTTTTCCGACTTCTGGCGTAATAGAAAATAGGCATTTTACTTCTCCAAAAAGCGCCGAATCCCGCCTCGCAAGCTCGGCGGGAGGGAGAGAGGAACCCAAACCCCTCTCTACCGCTTAAACTTCATCGCCTTCACAAACTGTGCTAACACCACCAAGTGTACATGTCACACCCGGTTTTCTAAAGAACAAAACCAGGCTAATCATATGTGTGCCCAGGAAGTCCACACATATGTCAGAATAAAAAAATATCAAAACAATGTTTATATAAAGCGGAAAACATACTATATTAACACTTACAACTATCAGAGTGTCGCGGAACGGTCACTAATCTTTTCTTCAGGCTCCAACATCACAGGGACGGCTGACTGGGGGTTCCGTATACCAAGCACTTCTTATAGACTTCTGGAAACTCCACTACACATTTATTCTTCTTCTAAGCAGCACCTCACTACACACTGGAGTGTGAGGAAATAGCAAGAGTGAGTCCATGTCGAACTCAACAAATATAACATGGGGTTCATAAGGCTCAAAGGCATAACATAGGTTTATCAGCATGTAGCTTTTAATTAGCATTATTTCAGTATATCAATAATATCAAAGTGTCTCAATGTAACAGTAAATATATGATCCATGTGAAATGATTAACGAATAGCAAAAACATATCCATTATTAATGATCCACTATTTCATAAGGGTCCAAGGCCACTCGTGACCGTGAGCACGGCTGTTATAACAGTTTTACACTCTTCAGAGGTTGTACACTTTCACTGTGAGTCGTGATTTACCCTTTCGCCCGAGGTGATCAGCCTCTTGACCCACTACCAAGGAAGGTCGGCAGGGTTCACTATGAAGTCTTTCGAAGGTTCGTCTAACAAGTTAGGGCCATTAGATTTCACTCGGCAAACAGATGTAGAGCCCCCCTTCCTGATGGCACAATAACACGCAGCCTATACACATGAGGACAGAGGCCGCACTATACCCGATTCGTCAAGCCATTCTTACGCCATAAAGGAATACCTCTAACAAGCTAGAAAAGGTCCTTCTATATGACTAAAGCCAGAGCCATTTTAGCCCTCACAGTTGTACTGTAAATCCCGGATTTTCGCTTACAGATGAGTCCTTATGGAGAGTAACAAGAGCACCAAAGTAACCCCATGCTCTAGTACCCTTAAATAGTAATAAAATCATCTTTTAATATTTATTGCATATTCCATTAGTCAAATTACATGATCATAGTTCAAGTTGAGCACTAGCCATACTAATCCATGCAATATAATAGATATCAAGGAATAAGATTAACACTAAGTCATCCTTAACAAGGAAACATATGCGTAATGATATTATTTGCTTAATATGAATAGGACAACAAGGATAATCCCATGCTATACTTGCCTTAGAACTTGCTTTATGCCCAAAACAACTTGCTCTGAAAAGCCTCAACTTAATCTTTCATTTGCAACTTCTGGCACTCAGCTTCTGGTCTTCACCTTCGGATCTTCGAAGCTCACGGATAGTCTTTCTTCTACTCGTAGATCATAGCAACCTAGCACACTAACAGACATACAAGCAAACAAATAGGGACAACTAAGAACAATACACCACACAAGAGAAAAGGGATACGTGCATAAACACTTGCTACTGCTGTCAAGGTAATGGACATTTTAGAGAACTATCCTAAGTTGAATTAACCAATTTACATTGAATTATAAAAGATGAAGTTAACCTTATTCATATTTTATTTATAAGTATTACCGACTTTGCAGAGATAAAAGAACATGTGAGAACAATTATTCCAATTATATGAGATATGTGGTTGGGCTAATAAATTATAATTTAAACATATTTTAAGTTGTCATTAGCTAAGTTCATGCTTAGTTACAAAGGACTAACGTGACAAGATTATATATTATTTTTAAATTATAAAACTAATAACAAGCATATTAATTAATATAATATTCAGCTATATATGGAAAAGCATATGACATGAAAAACATTAGTGCTACTTCACAGAGAACGTCGATGCGAATCTAACACAGCTAGAACCGATCGAATCGGAGTTAAAACAAATTAACTATTGTTAATTAATTAGAAAGCCATTAAATAAATATATTAATCTAATTACTATTTAATTTAACAAATTCATAATTAAGTGACATGATAAAACATTAGCACTAGTGCATAGAGCTTGTCAACACAAATCTAACGCAACTGAAATGGAGCGAAACGGAATTAAAACGAGTTAACTGCGATTAAAGTCGTTCCAATGGCAAACTCGTAATTACCTTGTCTTCTTCCTTGGAATGCCTGTACGTGCAGAACGTGGTGCCAGGAGATGAAACTTCGCTCGTGGCCTTGTCTAACTGTGGATGGAGGGAAGACCGGACGGCCAGACCTGCGGAGCTCTGCGCCAGGCCTGTGGGGCCCTCGACGGGGTCGGCTAGGACAGGGTCGCACGGGGCAACTCCTGCCCGCACAAGACAGTGGCGGCAGCCACTCCAACCGTGCGCAGGGGCTGGGGCCGGGCGCACTGGTGCGGGGCTAAGGGGCCTAGGTGGTGGTGGCGCTGGGCCGGAGTACCTGGCCAGGAGGTTCGCAACCACGAGCGGAGATGGCCTTGAAACAGTGAAACTCGAAGAACACCTATGGAGATACTCACCGGAAATGACCACCAGAAAGAAATAATCAATGAGAAAACGGTCGAATATTGATGGATTCGTGAAAAGAAAGATGTGCCGGTGAAGAGGACAATGAGACAAACCTCGGAGTGGAAACGGAATTCGCCGGAGATGTCCAAGGTGGCCGGAAAAGCTCGCCAAACCTTCGTCGAAAGTTCGCCGGAACGCAAGCTGCAGATGCAAAACTTCGGCGAGGGGTGGAGGGAGCTACGAGCGGCGGCTCGCGATAAGAAGGGAGAAAATTCTAATTTACTACACGAGAGATTTCCCAAACTAGGGGCTCCTCTACGGTAGTTTTGGTGTGCTTTTACCCAAGGGATAGGTACGTATATATAGGGAGGAAAACTCTCCAGCTCCATGTCAACTAGCGATATGGTGCTAATTGACGTTGCACCATCCACCTTTACTAATAGGCCTAATTAATTATAAAAGCCCATTAGTAAATAAAGACATGGGCCTTTGGGCATGAGGAAATCTGAGATATTTTATTATTTTCGGAATTAATTAATTTCATGGATAAAATAATTCTAGAAAAGTCCAGAATTGAATTTTAAGCCACGAAAAATACCTCGAAGGCTCCGAAAATTTAGGGAAAATTCTCAGAGATATTTTAGAATGAGACGAATCCAAATAAAGTATTTGGAGCTCATGAAAAGATTGATGAAGAGATCAAGGAAAAAGATTAAGCTCACGGAAATTGAAATTTTAAATCCAGAAAATACCAAAAAGTTTTCCGGTGAGAAGCAAACGTCGTCCTATGGTATTTTAAAAATAATAGCACTCACCAACACCAAAGACAAGCATCACACAAACACCACATTATCAAATTAATATGAAAAAGTTTAAAACCACACTTTTCTATATTTAAATTAGCAACAACTTAACTTATCTAATAAATTTATTCAAATATTGAAATCATTTATTTTATTTAGTGTTTTCCAAGCACAACCCAAAATTGAAAATTTTGGGGTGTGACAATTCTACCCCACTTAACAGGAATCTCGTCCCGAGATTCGAAGAGACTAGGGAGAAAGATAAAGCAGACCAATAAGGTTGTTTCGAGACTTTTTGACAAGTTCAGATATATGCGTCTAGGATTATCAAAGGTTAACAAAAGAACATTGGATTGATCGTTAAGATTGATTCGAGCTAATGATAGAAGGTCAAAGGATTGAAGGTCAGCATAAGTAAAAAGGAAGATCAAAGGAGATTGAAAACATAGATCAAGGTTGATCATCGAGTCTTCACTTTATAAGGTGTAAAAACAAGGGTGGAGATTAGCAAAAGATAAAGATAGATCTTATGGTACTCAAAACTCCTAGATTCAAGATTTATGAGACATCACGAAAAAGTGACAGACTAGCATTGGTTGAAGAAAGGTAAAGACTAGTTTTCCATTTCATCATTTGGGAAGACCAGTGGGAAGGATAAATTGATCTTCAAGTATTTGTAGGTCCTTGAATCAGGATTTATAAGATGTAAGGACAAGGGTCAAAAGTTGTCAAATGTTGATAAGAAAAAGTAAAGATTGATGGCAAGAAGGTGAGACTAGTTAAGAGGCAAGGAGTAGTAAAAGATGATATTATGATAGCGATTGGTCTTTGGATCTTCTTGTCTCGTGACTTGAGATTGATGATGGTGGCGGACGCTACCCCACTTAACAAAGATCTTGTTTCACCTGGCAATGTCGTTAAAGGCAACACTTTCTCCAAGGCTTACTACTATTGATGAGTCATTCATGTGTTGATCCTCCATTAAGATGAGATAAAGAAGGTAGCATGACAACCAAGGGTAGACAAAGACAGTGTAAGAGAAAATGATAAGAATTAGGATCGAATAAAAAAAATTAAGTAGGATAGAAGATGACACTACCCCACTTAACATAGATTGAGCTAATTCTCAAGATGATTTCGGGCCTCCTTTGGAACATAAGAACAAAGATGACACACAGGCATCACATCAAATAAGACAAGCACACATCAGGCAAAACAAAGCACCAATCATATCATCGGTTCTACACGTGCTTCTTCAACAATAGTGGTCATCCTAATGGCACATTGGAGATGATGAAAGGCCATCAAACTTTTGAACAAGGTAAGATCAGAAAACTTTTGGTAAAAAAAACACAAATCAAAAACCAAGGGAGTAAGAAATAATAGCTCAAAGGAAGCTATCAAGGAAGGGATACAACAAGACAAGGAACAGCAAATAGTCAAAATCAATGAGTCAAGGGATGAGAAAATAGTTTTATAGTAAAATAAGTTTTAGAATACGTCTAGAGCTATTTGGCATACGTCCTACAGTCAACACCGCTCTGATATCACTCTGTCACACCCGGTTTTCTAAAGAACAAAACCAGGCTAATCATATGTGTGCCCAGGAAGTCCACACATATGTCAGAATGAAAAAATATCAAAACAATATTTATATAAAGCGGAAAACATACTATATTAACACTTACAACTATCAGAGTGTCGCGGAACGGTCACTAATCTTTTCTTCAGGCTCCAACATCACAGGGACGGCTGACTGGGGGTTCCGTATACCAAGCACTTCTTATAGACTTCTGGAAACTCCACTACACATTTATTCTTCTTCTAAGCAGCACCTCACTACACACTGGAGTGTGAGGAAATAGCAAGAGTGAGTCCATGTCGAACTCAACAAATATAACATGGGGTTCATGAGGCTCAAAGGCATAACATAGGTTTATCAGCATGTAGCTTTTAATTAGCATTATTTCAGTATATCAATAATATCAAAGTGTCTCAATGTAACAGTAAACATATGATCCATGTGAAATGATTAACGAATAGCAAAAACATATCCATTATTAATGATCCACTATTCCATAAGGGTCCAAGGCCACTCATGACCGTGAGCACGGCTGTTATAACAGTTTTACACTCTGCAGAGGTTGTACACTTTTACTGTGAGTCGTGATTTACCCTTTCGCCCGAGGTGATCAGCCTCTTGACCCACTACCAAGGAAGGTCGGCAGGGTTCACTATGAAGTCTTTCGAAGGTTCGTCTAACAAGTTAGGGTCATTAGATTTCACTCGGCAAACAGATGTAGAGCCCCCCTTCCTGATGGCACAATAACACGCAGCCTATACACATGAGGACAGAGGCCGCACTATACCCGATTCGTCAAGCCATTCTTACGCCATAAAGGAATACCTCTAACAAGCTAGAAAAGGTCCTTCTATATGACTAAAGCCAGAGCCATTTTAGCCCTCACAGTTGTACTGTAAATCCCGGATTTTCGCTTACAGATGAGTCCTTATGGAGAGTAACAAGAGCACCAAAGTAACCCCATGCTCTAGTACCCTTAAACAGTAATAAAATCATCTTTTAATGTTTATTGCATATTCCATTAGTCAAATTACATGATCATAGTTCAAGTTGAGCACTAGCCATACTAATCCATGCAATATAATAGGTATCAAGGAATAAGATCAACACTAAGTCATCCTTAACAAGGAAACATATGCGTAATGATATTATTTGCTTAATATGAATAGGACAACAAAGATAATCCCATGCTATACTTGCCTTAGAACTTGCTTTATGCCCAAAACAACTTGCTCTGAAAAGCCTCAACTTAATCTTTCATTTGCAACTTCTGGCACTCAGCTTCTGGTCTTCACCTTCGGATCTTCGAAGCTCACGGATAGTCTTTCTTCTACTCGTAGATCATAGCAACCCAGCACACTAACAGACATACAAGCAAACAAATAGGGACAACTAAGAACAATACACCACACAAGAGAAAACAACGTACTAAAAGAGAGCTACCGGCTACGGTCACGAGAACATAAGAAACGCCGATAACAAAACTACGATGGAAAAGAGATGACTACCGAGAGTTTATATTATAAAAGAAACAATTACACACTTAATTATCTTAATTGAATAAAAACCACGTAATAGTTATTAACTCAGATTACTTAAATTATATTCTAATTCCAAGCTGAATTAAGACCAATCTTGTTTTATAAATATTGCCGTAGGGATTAAGTATGTTCAACTTAAAATTCGCAATATGAAAAGGGATACGTGCATAAACACTTGCTACTGCTGTCAAGGTAATGGACATTTTAGAGAACTATCCTAAGTTGAATTAACCAATTTACATTGAATTATAAAAGATGAAGTTAACCTTATTCATATTTTATTTATAAGTATTACCGACTTTGCAGAGATAAAAGAACATGTGAGAACAATTATTCCAATTATATGAGATATGTGGTTGGGCTAATAAATTATAATTTAAACATATTTTAAGTTGCCATTAGCTAAGTTCATGCTTAGTTATAAAGGACTAACGTGACAAGATTATATATTATTTTTAAATTATAAAACTAATAACAAGCATATTAATTAATATAATATTCAGCTATATATGGAAAAGCATATGACATGAAAAACATTAGTGCTACTTCACAGAGAACGTCGATGCGAATCTAACACAGCTAGAACCGATCGAATCGGAGTTAAAACAAATTAACTATTGTTAATTAATTAGAAAGCCATTAAATAAATATATTAATCTAATTATTATTTAATTTAACAAATTCATAATTAAGTGACATGATAAAACATTAGCACTAGTGCATAGAGCTTGTCAACACAAATCTAACGCAACTGAAATGGAGCGAAACGGAATTAAAACGAGTTAACTGCGATTAAAGTCGTTCCAATGGCAAACTCGTAATTACCTTGTCTTCTTCCTTGGAATGCCTGTACGTGCAGAACGTGGTGCCAGGAGATGAAACTTCGCTCGTGGCCTTGTCTAACTGTGGATGGAGGGAAGACCGGACGGCCAGACCTGCGGAGCTCTGCGCCAGGCCTGTGGGGCCCTCGACGGGGTCGGCTAGGACAGGGCCGCACGGGGCAACTCCTGCCCGCACAAGACAGTGGCGGCAGCCACTCCAACCGTGCGCAGGGGCTGGGGCCGGGCGCACTGGTGCGGGGCTAAGGGGCCTAGGTGGTGGTGGCGCTGGGCCGGAGTACCTGGCCGGGAGGTTCGCAACCACGAGCGGAGATGGCCTTGAAATAGTGAAACTCGAAGAACACCTATGGAGATACTCGCCGGAAATGACCACCGGAAAGAAATAATCAATGAGAAAATGGTCGAATATTGATGGATTCGTGAAAAGAAAGATGTGCCGGTGAAGAGGACAATGAGACAAACCTCGGAGTGGAAACGGAATTCGCCGGAGATGTCCAAGGTGGCCGGAAAAGCTCGCCAAACCTTCGTCGAAAGTTCGCCGGAACGCAAGCTGCAGATGCAAAACTTCGGCGAGGGGTGGAGGGAGCTACGAGCGGCGGCTCGCGATAAGAAGGGAGAAAATTCTAATTTACTACACGAGAGATTTCCCAAACTAGGGGCTCCTCTACGGTAGTTTTGGTGTGCTTTTACCCAAGGGATAGGTACGTATATATAGGGAGGAAAACTCTCCAGCTCCATGTCAACTAGCGATATGGTGCTAATTGACGTTGCACCATCCACCTTTACTAATAGGCCTAATTAATTATAAAAGCCCATTAGTAAATAAAGACATGGGCCTTTGGGCATGAGCAAATTTGAGATATTTTATTATTTTCGGAATTAATTAATTTCATGGATAAAATAATTCTAGAAAAGTCCAGAATTGAATTTTAAGCCACGAAAAATACCTCGAAGGCTCCGAAAATTTAGGGAAAATTCTCAGAGATATTTTAGAATGAGACGAATCCAAATAAAGTATTTGGAGCTCATGAAAAGATTGATGAAGAGATCAAGGAAAAAGATTAAGCTCACGGAAATTGAAATTTTAAATCCAGAAAATACCAAAAAGTTTTCCGGTGAGAAGCAAACGTCGTCCTATGGTATTTTAAAAATAATAGCACTCACCAACACCAAAGACAAGCATCACACAAACACCACATTATCAAATTAATATGAAAAAGTTTAAAACCACACTTTTCTATATTTAAATTAGCAACAACTTAACTTATCTAATAAATTTATTCAAATATTGAAATCATTTATTTTATTTAGTGTTTTCCAAGCACAACCCAAAATTGAAAATTTTGGGGTGTGACAGTACACCACCATGTGCATATGTGTTAGCATTTCACAATCATTTCTCAAGGCGTTATGTTAGCTTTTTACTAGATCCTAATGCATATGCTCAAGACATTGATCTAGTGGCACTTGATTTCCGAGCTAACCGTGATTGCCCATTTTGATAGTCGGCTATGTATCCTAAACCCGGTCAATCACTTCTCTACTCATCTTAGACCGGCAAAAGGAAAACCCCTATGATTATACCTTTGCCTTGCGCTCTTAGATCCTTCTCTTTCACTTGATCATCATGTCCTTCCTTTTATGTGCATCTCCATCATGATCATCATTTCATGTCCATGCACCATCTCTTTGTGATCTTGTGGCCACCACTCCTTGCCACATACACCTTCATCACACGTGTTGCTTATGCCTAACTCAAAACACTTAACACATGGCATTAGCAACTTGGTGTCATTAATTACCAAAACCAAACTTGGGCTTTCAATAGCCTTGAACCATCGACGGAAGAAGCCGCTCAATCCATATGTGGAAGTCATGACTCTTCATCCCTAAGACTCAGCTAGTATCTGGGTTCGCTCCCCTTCTCAAATTCGCTACATACCCATCAGGGAACATTAACGTCTGCATCCATTGTATCACTTCCGTCTTGTGCTTCTTTTCTAAGACGTAATCGGCCTTAGGCCTTTTCCATGGTTTGTCGTCTCTTGGAGGCAGCATCTGTAGCTTTGGTCTATCGCATAGTGTTGCCAGGTCTACTCTGACCTTAGGATTGTCCTTTGTCTTATCAGGAATGTCCATAAGTGTTGCCTAAAGTGCTTTGGTGACATTCTTCTTAGTGTGCATTACATCTATGTTATGTGGAAGGAGGAGGTCATCAGAATAAGGAAGCCTCTCCAATCCCAACTTATGAGTCCACATATGTTCCACACCATAGCTGACAAAGCAATCTTTCTTTGGATTATCTTTCTTTCTTTTACCATTCTTTGGATTATCTTTCCGCGCCTGGACCACGAGAGCATCTATCTGAGCATGAATCTGGGCACTAGTCATCTTCTGAGGATTAGGGTCAGTCACCGTGACACCTTTCATGAAGTTCTTGGTGTCTTCTCTAAATGCATGGTCAAGAGGGAGGAACTGTCGATGCTTATCGAACAACAAGAACTTGCCACCCTTCTTCAACCAGATGAACTGTAGAGTTGCCTTGCATACCGGGCATGGAAACTTCCCGTTGACACACCAGCCGGCGAATATTGCATACGCTAAGAAGTCATGCATGGAGTACTGGTACCAAACATACATTCTGAAGTTCTTCTTTGTAGCTCGATCGTAAGTCCATACGCCTTCATTCCAAGCACTGATTAATTCATCATAAACAGGCTCCATGTACACACCCATTTTATTTCTTGGGTGTCCAGAAATTATCAACGTCAAGAATATGTTTTTTCGTTGAAGTAGGGCCCCAGCGGGGAGATTGAGAGGGATAGCGAACACGGACCAACAAGTGTATGGGGCCGACATCATTCCATAAGGATTGAACCCATCTGTTGCTAGCGCAACACATACATTATGAACCTCTTCATCTTTGCCATGATCATTGCCATTAAATCTTTTCCATGCTTCACCATCTGCTCGATGTAGCATCTTGTTAGGATTGTATCGAACGTCATTCTTGTGTTATGTCATCTGTTTCACGAACTCCTCAGACATGAATAGCCGTTGGAGCCTCGGTATGATCGGAAGGTGTCGTAGGACTTTCATGGGGACCTCCTCATTCTGCTCCTTCTTGCCATCACCTTTGTCTACCTCTACATACCTAGAGGATTTACACTTTAGACAGTACTTTGCATCCTTGTGTTCTTTCCTAAATAGGACGCACCCTTTCGGACAACAATGTATCTACTCATACGACATCTTCAGTGCTCGAAGAAGTCTCGTTGACTCATACAAGTTGCTCGACAGATGATGACCCTCCAGAAGCAGGCCCCCAATAATTGCCAACATAGCATCGAAGCAGGCTCGACTCATGTTGTACTGGGACTTCAACCCCATTAGGCGTCCAATGGCATCCAATTGAGAAACTGTTGTCTTCTCGTGTAGGAGCTTCTGTGCTAAATCCAACATGGCCAAGAACGCCTTAGCGCTTGGCTCTAGCTCCTCCTCCTCATCCTCCTGCTTGTCCTTCGTAGGTCTTTCAGCGAATGTCGCATCCTGATAGTCACCTAACCATCCTGCTACCCCGCCATCACCATCAAATGCCTCTAAGCGTGGTCTCACGACCTCCTCTCTAGGATGATAGGCTTCACCATGGTACACCCACCGGGTATAGTTTGGCATATATCCATACTTGCAAAGATGCTACCCCATGACTTTCCTTGTTTTTCTTTTCTTGTTTTCACATTTGTTGCAGGGACAGAACGTGTCACTCACTCCCTTAGCTGCCTTGCCAAATGCTTGATCCAAGAATTTCTCGGTCTTAGCCATCCATTTAGGGGTGATTTGAGCCTGACTTGGGCGTCCTGTGTACATCCACTCACGGTTATTCATCCTCTAGCATATACACATAACAGAGTATTATAACCATAAGTTACATCTGCACGGCGTGCCTACTGTCTAATAGGAGAGGATAGGTCCTAATCCCACCCGTGGATGCGTAGATGAGATTAGTTTCCATGCTCTACTCTAATCTGAGACATAATTTCGGCAGCACCTCCCCGATGTTCTCCCAATACACGTCCTGGAAGGAAGAGTGTGTATCCAGAGAACAACAGGGAGGTGGTGCCAAAACTCCATCTCAGATCCGAGCAGAACATGGAAACTAACCCATCTACACATCTGCGGGCAGTTAAAAAATATGGACAATTCAAAACAGATACGGTCATAGATATGCAAAGATCCGCATACCTCCAACCGTATCTGTTTCGGATGGGAGACGCCTAACTGGGCTACACCGATCTACGTACAACAACGGTAAGGAAGAGAGCTTAATTATACCTAGGGTGACGGTGGAGACAGGCTAGCGGTGCAGTGGCGAGTCGGTGCAGTGGCGAGTCGGCGTTGTGCAGGCAGGACCGCAGCACCGACGAAGATGATCAGGGTCGCCTAGGTGCTCCGAGTCCCCTCCAACAGGTCTGCTCTGTAAAAAAAGAAACACATCACTAGAAGTTGAAAAATTCGGCAGCAGCTCCCCTGTACGGGGAGGTTTCCAAAACCTGCAAGATCGTGATGGCAGACGGAGGGGCGCCTCCATCCGACTGCCGCGGCCGCCTCCACCTTCCCGGGTGTCGCCATCTGCTGTCGGGTGCCGCCATCTACCATCACGATCGCCTCCACAGCGTCAGTTTGCCGCGCCGGCCGCATCATATTACGCTGAAAAACACGTGTTGCAAATGTATTTGAAATGTTTTAGAGGTACGTTGCAAGTGTTTCATACAGATGTTGTAAAAGTAGATCAGGAAGTTGCATATGTTGCAATGGTTTATACAGTATGTTGCAATCAACTGTTCCCAGCGTTTCATCTGTTTTTTCGAACATATGTTGCAAGTCTGTTTATCTGGATGTTGCATATGTTTCACACGTATTGTCAACAAAATCTAGTCGGCGGTCTACCGAGGGGTATGCCCACTGTAGTAGATGAATCGGTGGAGGTGCGCGTGATGAGAACCAGATGGTGACACAGAACGCAGAAACAGCGATTTAGGCAGGTTCAGTCCGTCAGCTTGATGTAATACCCTACATCCTGTGTGTTTTGATGGATTGTATTATGAGATGAGGTATGAAAACGAGGAGGGTTCCTACCCGCCTTATATAGCTCGGGGGTAGGGTTACAGGTCGGTTGTATCTATCCTGATCGATTACAAAAATATGTGTTTACAAGGAATATGATATCTAGCATATCCGATCAGATCTTTCTTCGTCATCAAGGATGCTTCTCGCAGTCTTGCGATGCAGGGCGACCTATGCCGTGCCCAGCAAGGCTTGATTCTTGTGAGCTGGGCCTCCCTGGTGGCTCGGACCATGTACAGCCCTGTGGGTATCGGGGGTTATACCCCACACGTATGTTGCAAGTGTTTTATCTGGATGTTGTGTATGTTTGTAAAGTGTTTTTTTTCACGTGTTTTTACAAGTGTTTCAGACACATGTTTCAAGTATTTCGTCTGTCTTCTTTTGTATGTTGCAAGTATTACATCTAGATGTTTTAAAAATAGATCAGGTGTTGCATCTCTCTTCTCGCCTTCAGATGTCTGCATCCTTCTCTGACTATGGAGCGGGCACGGTGAGGGCCGGCAGAGGGGGTGCACCAGGGAATGGCGACGCAGACGCGAGCGCACGCTCTCTCCTTCCGTTACGCGGGCAAGTAGCGCTTCGGTTCACTTTTTCTGTTATACGCGGGGATGATAAGATGGGATGCTCCCGTTGATGAGCCTAGGACTGAGAACTAGGCCACGGTCCAGTTGGCTGGAACTGAGAGCTGCACCCGGACATGTTGTGGGTGCTGGACGTCCGAACGCTAGTGCCTCCGAAGCAGTTATGTTAGTTGGCAGTTGGGCCATTACGATATCTAATAAAAAACGGAAACAATAGTTCTGTTAGTTGGTGGTTGGGCCACTAGTGCTGCAGCCGAACAAATAGCACTCTGCAGAGCCAGGCCCAACCGAGACACTGAAACAAACATGGCACTTTGCAACTGAAAAACCTGGTTGCAACCTGGTTGCGGATGCTCTAGCCCAGCTGGTGCTGACGGGCCACCGTGGCACTTTGCAACATGGCCTGAAGGTCTCCCTCCTGTCTTGAACAGTTTAGTATTGAAATTATTCCTTTTCGAAGAAAAAAAAATATATAAATGATTGGATTTCAACACCTTGTAGGCACGTGTTTAATTTCCAACAAGTCCCTAGTCAATCCACAATCTCTAGATTAAAATAAAATTGTCCACGATGTTGCGGTCATCTGATATGTACAACGTACTAGTATATAACATGGTACCCTTTTTTTCTTCAGAGAGTGACATTATTGTCGCATGCCGGTTACGTACTGAGAAGAGACTTCCCTTATTGAGGTTGAGGCAGATGGTAAGATTAGGCGAGAGCATATCAGAGCATGTACACGACCCTAAAAATTACAACTATTTAACGACGCTCCTAGCGCCCAGACGCGTGGATTCAGGAGCGCGTCAGGACGCACCTCGAGCCCCGTCCGAGTGTCCCGCCGCCCCACGAAAAGAAACCAAGCTTGCCGCCCACAGAACAGTAGACTTGCGTCCGAGTGTCCCGCCCCCCACGAAAGAAACCACGCCTGCCGCCCCACAGAACAATAGACTTGTTTCGATCCCGGCGACCCGTCCCACGCTCACGCGCGGCCCGACCTCCCGCCGTGCCACCATCCCGCCGCGCCGTCCGTCACCCCGCCATCCCGTCGCGCCGCCCATCCCCCCAACGCACCCACGCTAGGTGTGTCGCATCCTCACCGCGCTCCCATCAGAAGTATTACTTGTTTGCAACATCAAACAAAGCGCAACGTGAGATGCAACATCTGAACAAGTCTACTGCAACATCAAAACAAAACAACTGCAACAACAGAACAAAGCTACTGCAATATGAGATGCAAGATCAGAAAAAAAAAAACTAATGCAACAAAGAAATATTACTTGTTGCAACACCATAACAAGGCTACTACAACAAAAACATAACAAAAAGCAAATGCGAGAAAGCAACATTAGAAAAAAAAAAGACTAATACAATAAAGAAAAATTACTTGTTGCAACAGCAAAATAAAGCTACTGTAACAACAAGAAACAAAGCACAATGCGAGAAAACAACATCAGAAAAAAAGACTAATGCAACAAAGAAAAATTACTTGTTGTAACAGCAAAACAAAATCTACTGCAACAACAAGAAACAAAGCGCAATGCGAGATGCAACATCAGAAAAAAAAAGACTAATACAACAAAGAAAAATTGTTTGTTGCAATAGCAAAACAACGCTACTGCAATAATAAGAAACAAAGCGCAATGCGAGATGCAATATCAGAAAAAAGAGACTAATGCAACAAAGAAATATACTTGTTGCAACACCAAAACAAGGCTACTACAACAGAGCTCGCCGAAACCCTAGCCACCGTCGCGTCCCTCAGATCCAGATCTAGAGGAGGAGGAGGAAGAGGAGGAGGAGGAGAGCTCAGATCCAGAGAAGGAGGTGGAGGAGGAGGGCTCAGATCTAAAGAAGGACCCACCTATCTCGCCGGAAGCCGCCGTCGTCGCCCTCCTTTTCTGGTGGCATGGAGGTCGCGGAGGGATGGAGGGAGGGAGGAAGGGGCGGCTCGCCGTAAGCCGCAGTCGTCGCCCTCCTCTCTGGTGGCATGGAGGTCGCGGAGAGAGGGAGGGAGGGGCAGCTCGGCAGAAGCCGTGGTCATCGCCGTCCTCTCCGATGGCATGGAGGTCATGGAGGGAGGGAGGGAGGGAGGGGAGGGGCGGCGGCACGCGAGCGCTACGGGCCGCAGAAACCGCACGCGCTGCAGCAGCGAGAGAGTGGGTGCGGAGGAGCGGGGAGGAGGAGCGAGCGAGCAGAGCGACTGACTATAGCGGTCACGGGACGGGATGGGAGGGATTCGAGCAGATAAGGGGCGCCACGAGGTCGAGTCGTTCCTGTGCGGGTCTGTCCGGACGGGACGGATGTCCGCACAGTAGCATTATCGACTATTTAAGGAGCCTTGTACGCCGTGTTGTGACGAAACGGTTGGGTAGGATGTCGGCATCAGCATGATAAAGCTAATCGAATTAGTATTTAACTGCACTTTGGTGCTGTTAGTTACTAGTAGTAGTTATTAGCAACTAGCTAGTATACTTCCGTCTAAAAAAAGCAACTAGCTAGTATACTCCATAATCATTGATCTAGTTGGGGTGACGGGGAGTGAGGTGATAATAAATTGAACTATCAAATCCACTTTCTCCCTCCATACCCTAAATTTTAAGTCATTCCAAGAATCTTGGAGAGTCAAAACATCTCAAGTTTAACCAAATTTATATGATAAGATAATAACATTTATGATATCAATTAAGTATCATTAGTTTCTTCATTAATAATATTTTCATGGTATATTTATTTGATGTCATAAATCTTTGCGATTTCTTCTATAATTTTGGTTAAACTTAAGATGTTTTGACTCTCCAAGATTCTTATAATGACTTATAATTTGGGATTGAGAGAATATTATTTTTTACTAGTATTAGCTTGCTAGATCTATTTTAATCACTGGAAAGATACGTGGAAAGCAAAAATCATATATACATAATCTCCCATTGGTGTGGCAGATTGTTTTTTGTTGATAGTTGTGGCAAACGGAATTGACTTTCTACCACTAATACTGGAAACAAAAATTCCCATATCGGTTGTCTTCAACCTACATGAAAATTATGAATTTTTCTATTAGGTCCCTAAAACTGATATAAAAAAACAAAAAAGTTTGGTACATTATTTTTTATCAGTTTTTTTTACTATTGATAGAAAAACACCTAATTTATCAATATATGGATTGGTTGTGTTTTATAATGGGAGATGGAAATAATGTGGTGCGGGCGTCCGTCCGTCCGAACGCGCGCTTTCTGGGCTTGTGCGCTACCTACCAGTCCAACAGACCTGCTCCATCTACCTTCCTTCACGGGTTTCTCCAAAAAAAAAGACAACGACATTTTCCAACTCACACGGCCATCGTGGCGTTCCCTGCCGCTCGTCTTCTCCAACGCAGTTGCCGCTCGCCGCTGCCTTCTCTGGCGTGGGGGCGCCTCGCCACGGGCATGGCACCCACTCGCCGCGACCTTCTCCAGCGCAGGGGACCCGCCCGGCCGTAGTTGCCGCCTCCACCGTGGGTGCCACTCGCCGGGGCACCGCACGTGTCCTATCACCGGAGGCAGCGCAACAGCTCACCAAGGGTCGCGCAGCCCCCCGCATGCTGCCATTCTCCTTATCCATTGCGACCTAGCGCCGGATCTCGCTGTGTAGGGCTCCGCTCGCCCGTCCGCCTGCCAGGTTTTGCTGAAAACGCATGTTGCAAGCGTATGTTTTAAGTTTTTCAAATGTTTCAGAGGTATGTTGCAAGTGTTTCATATGGATGTTGCAAAAATATTACATATGTTATCATGGCTATACATGTATGTTACCAACGTTGAAAGTCCTATGTTTGGTGTTGGTAATTAGTGACAATACCTAAGTACTAATCCTATGCCTAAGTTGTATGTAGCATATGAGGATTAGTACATTCCAAGGTTGGTGGCAAGATGGACATGGTGATCATGATGGCCACACTTGGATTTGGACGCAACCCTACGTGATCAAGGCAAAGGTATATGCTTAAGGGTTGTGTTTTAGTAACCAAGACACCTAGTGGGTGTGGTTACATTATAGGATAGATAGCCGTACTATAAAGAGGGGAATGACGCGGCTATTGAACTCCTAAGTGCCTCTAGATGTGCATTTCATGATCATATGCATTTGGATAGAACTAATATCGCCTCGGAAAATGATTGTGAAAATGCTAACACACTCACACATGAAGAGATCACTTGGTGATGTTAGCACATTTACGACGGCGTTGGAGTTTGAGCGGTAGAGAGGGTTTGGGGTCCTCTCTCCCTCCCGCCGAGCGTGCGAGCGCGGGATTCAGGCGATTTCGGGGAAATGAAATGCCTATTTTCCACTACGCCGGAAGTCGGAAAAAGAAACGGAAGCGAACGGAGGTCACAATGGTGACCGGACGCTGCACCGGACGCGGTCACGGTGTGACCGGACGCGTCCGGTCAGTGTCCAGTATCTGCGCGATTTTCAGTTGTTTGATCGGACGCGAGGCGCGTCCGGTCACAGGCGACCGGACGCGTCCGGTCGTCCAGGGAGCTTACTGGACTCCGACCGGACGCGGGTACTGTGGCGTCCGGTCAGTTCTTCAGCGCGTCCGGTCGCTGGTTCGTTTTGCGCGACTCAGTGCTGACCGACGCGTCCGGTCAGTCACGGGACCGGCGCGTCCGGTCGTGATCAGCGCGTCCGGTCGTTGCGACCGGCGCGTCCGATCAGTGTTTCAAAAAGTACCGTTGCGCGACCGGCGCGTCCGGTCGTTGCGACCGGCGCGTTCGGTCAGTGTTGCGAAACTAGCCGTTGCGCGACCGGCGCGTCCGGTCAGTTGGACCGGCGCGTCCGGTCAACGCGACTTCGGCTGTTTCAAGTTTCTAACGGCTATATTCGAAGGGGTACGTCTATAAATACTCGTTGGCCGGCTCAAGGCTCTCACGCTCGAACATTTGACATACTTGTGAGCACTTTGAGCTAAGCAACTCCCCTCCCACTCATCTCTCTTGCTTCTTTGCATATTCGAAGTGAGATTGAGTGATCCAAGTGCATTTGCATTGTGAGATTGCATCTAGTTGGCACTTGGTGGTTGATTTGCTGCGGGATTCTTGTTTCTCTTGGTGGTTGCCGCCACCTAGACGGCTTGGAGCAGCTTGGAGGCGTTGGCAAGAGTTGGTGATTGTTCTTGGCCACCTCCGGTGATTGTGAGGGGTTTGTGCCTACCTCGGCGAAGCGCCAAAGGCAACGTTAGTATATTGCTCGTGTCATTGCAACCTTTTGCCATTTGGTAGGTTCTTGTGGTGCCTTTTGAGAGGCTCGGTGTGAGACCGATTAGCCACCGAACCACGTGGTGAAGAGGGACACAACGGGGACTAGCGTGCCGGCAAGCACGTGAACCTCGGGATAAATCTTCGTATCATCACTTTCATATTGTGATTGATTGATCCCGGTGTTTGGTTATCTTGGTATTCATTGTTGATCATATTAGTTGGCTCAATACTTCGCCCCTCGGTGATACCCTCCTATCTCTCTTGTATTAATTTCTTAGTTATCTTTGCTAGCTAGTTAGCTTAGCTAGAGTAGTTCTCTTGTGTAGCTTGCTAGTTGTAGTTGTACTTAACTTCTCGGTTTGTCTTGTGCGGTTGAGTGCAAATACTAGAATTGTGGATTGGATAGGTGGCTTGCAAACACCCATAGGCTAAGCAAAACTCGCATCTCGCTATTTGTTATATTGATAAACTTGTTTAGCTTGTCGTTGTAGAAAATTTTAATAGGCTATTCACCCCCCTCTAGCCATCAAGACCTTTCAAGTGGTATCGGAGCCGTGGTCACCGTTTGTAAGGCTTAACAACCTCGGTGTAAGATGGCTCAAGTTATGTTTAATCATGTTAATGGCAAGCCTCCATTCTTTGATGGCGTCTCTTCCTTTGATCATTGGAAAAGAAAGATGAAGCAATATCTATGCAATATACATGAGAAGGTTTGGGATGTGACCAAAGAAGGATACGTCATTCTTGATGAGGAAAACCTCACTCCCAATGACCGCATTAACAAACAATGCAATACGGCGGCACTTGACACAATCTATCGTGCCATTGATGATAAAGTATTTGAGCAAATCAAAGATCTTGAAAAGGCAAATGAGCTTTGGATAAGGCTTGAAGAAACATATGAAGGCACTTCAACGGTAAAAAGTGCCAAACTATATATGCTCAAGGACAAGTTCTCCACATTCAAGATGAAGGATGATGAATCCATCCCGGAGATGTTCTATAGGCTCCAAGTCATTGTCAATGATCTCAAGGGGCTTGGGGAGAAGGTTGAGGACAAGGACTTCTCACACAAGTTCTTGATGTGCTTACCCAAGAAGTTTGCCACCTTGAGAAGAATGATCTTTAGAGAGGGATTGGACAAGGTCAAACCAACCAATGTGCTTGGAGATATAATGACCGATGCCCAATACAATGATGATGAAGATGAGGTAGAAGAGAAGAAGGAAACCAAGGTCAAGCAAGAGAAGCCCATTGCATTCAAGGCTTCATCCTCTAAGGGCAAGAGCAAGGTTGATGATGATGATGATGATCCATTTGATGATGAGATCATGGCCCTCCTAGTGCAAAAGATGGGTCGGTTCATGAAGAAGAAAGGCTATGGTGCAAGAAAGAGAAGAGACTTCATGAAGGCAAAGGAGGTGCTTTGCTACAATTGCAATAGCCCCGATCATGTAGTGGCAAAGTGCCCCTATGAAGACAAAAGATATCATGATGGGGAGTTAAAGTTGAAGAAGAACAAGAAGGAGAAGAAAGCAAAGAAGAGCTTCACTTTCAACAAGAAGAAGAAGGGTGGTGGTTATGTAGTCACTTGGGATAGTGACAACTCCGATAGTGATGATGATGAAAGCTCTAGTGATGATGAGAGGATCACTCGACGAGCCACTGCAAACATCGCCCTCTCCAACAAGCCATCCATCTTCGACACTACATCAACATGCCTTATGGCCAAGCCTACCAAGATAAAACATGATGATAGTGATGATGATTCTTGTGCTAGTGATGATTGTAGGAGTGATGAGGAGGAGGATGAGGACTACTCCAAGGATGATCTATTAGGCATAATAGATCAAATGAGCAAGGGCTATAAGAGGACAACCAAGAAATACAAAATCTTGGAACAAGAGCTCATTGCCAAGAGCAATGAAAATGATGCCTTGATGGAGGAGCTTGTTGCTCTCAAAAAGAGTAAGGAGTGCAAAGGAATTGAACAAGAGCTCAAAGCTCTTAGGAAATCCTTTGATGAGCTAGAGGCTTCTCGTGAGTGTCTAAAGGAAGACCACGAGGATCTTGAAATTGCTCACACTAGGCTTAAGGAAGCCCACTCCACTCTACTTGAGCTCATCAAGGAAAAGGACCTTAAGTTGGAGAAGTTCATGAAGGAAGCTAAGGAGGAGCAAGTGATTGTCACTTGTGATATTGGACTAACATGTGATATTATTGATGATTCTTTATTTGTTAGTCCTACTAATGCTTCATGTAGCTCATCATCATCCACCACAACCAACTCTACCTCTACTACTAGTGATTCATCACTTGTGGTTGAGACTCTCAAGAGAGAGGTGGATGATCTCACCCGCGCATTAGGCAACGCCTATGGTGGGGATGCCCGCTTGCTAAAATGCTTGGGTAGCCAAAGGTTCTCCCTTAACAAAGAGGGATTGGGCTATACTCCCAAGAAGGGCAAGGCGGCCTTTGCTACTCCAAAGCCTCGCTTTGTGAAGGGCAATGGTCGTTATTGCAATAGATGCAAGCAAATTGGGCATCTAGAGATTAATTGCAATAAAATGAACAAGAACAAGAAAAATGCTAATGTACCTTACATTCCTTTTGATTCTTGTTATGTACTTACCAAGGGTGAGAAAGGTGTGCATGCTAGGTTTGTTGGTACACCAATTGTGGGCCCAAAGAAGAAGGCCATTTGGGTACCAAAGAGCTTAGTGACTAACCTCCAAGGACCCAAGCAAGTATGGGTACCTAAGAAACATTAAATTGTTTTGTAGGTTAATTACAAGGCCGGAGGAAGGCATTAGGTGCTTGATAGTGGGTGCTCTCAACATATGACCGGTGATTCAAGAATGTTCAACTCTCTCAAATCAAATGATAGTGGCATTGATAGCATCACATTTGGTGACAATAGCAAGGGTGATGTAAAGGCTCTTGGAAGGATTGCAATCTCAAATGATCATAGCATCTCCAATGTGCTACTAGTTGAAAAGCTCAATTTCAACTTGTTGTCGGTTGCTCAATTATGTGATCTCGGTTTCAAGTGCATATTTGGTGTTGATGATGTGGAGATAGTTAGTGTTGATGGCTCTAACTTGATCTTCAAAGGCTTTAGATATGAGAATCTATACTTGGTTGATTTCAATGCTAGTGACACTCAACTTTCAACATGCTTGCTCACCAAATCAAGTATGGGTTGGTTATGGCATAGAAGACTTGGTCATGTTGGCATGAAGCAATTGAACAAGTTAGTAAAGCATGACTTAGTTAGAGGCTTGAAGGATGTCACATTTGAAAAGGATAAGCTATGTAGTGCATGTCAAGCTGGAAAGCAAGTAGGCAACACTCATCCATTGAAGAGCATTATGAGTACTTCCAAGGCATTTGAGTTGTTGCACATGGATCTATTTGGGCCAACTACATACACAAGCATTGGTGGCAACAAGTATGGTTTTGTGATTGTGGATGATTTCACTAGATACACATGGGTATTCTTTCTTGTGGACAAGAGTGATGTATTTGACATATTCAAGAAGTTCATCAAGAGAGTGCAAAATGAGTTTGAGACCACAATCAAGAAAGTAAGAAGTGACAATGGAAGTGAGTTTAGAAACACAAGAGTTGATGAGCTATGTGAGGAGCTTGGAATCAAGCATCAATTCTCGGCCAAGTATACACCTCAATCAAATGGCCTAGTTGAAAGGAAGAATAGAACCTTAATTGATATGGCAAGATCAATGTTGAATGAGTATAATGTGAGTCATTCATTTTGGACCGAAGCAATCAACACGGCTTGCTTCTATAGCAACCGTCTCTATTGCCATAAATTTCTAGAGAAGACACCATATGAAATCTTAAATGGAAGAAAGCCTAACATTGCATACTTTCGGGTATTTGGTTGCAAATGCTACATCTTGAAGAAAGGCACTAGATTGAGCAAGTTTGAGAAGAAATGTGATGAAGGCTTCCTACTTGGTTACTCAACTACTAGCAAAGCTTATAGAGTTTGGAATTTGGCTAGTGGTTTACTTGAAGAAGTGCATGATGTTGAGTTTGATGAAACAAATGGCTCTCAAGATGAAGAAGATAACTTGGATGATGTGAGAGGAACTCAATTGAGTAATGCTATGAAAGAAATGGATATTGGTGATATTAGACCAAAGCAAGTTATTAATGTAGATGACAACAAAGATCAAGTGCTCCAAAGTCCAATCACTCAAGCTAGTGGTTCTCTAATGCAAAATCAAGCTAGTACATCATCTCAAGTGCAACAAGATCAACAAGTGGCTAGTTCATCATCTCCAACTCATGATCAACATCAACATCCAAGCAATCAAGTCCAAGTGCTTCAACCAACTAACATTGCAAGAGACCATCCATTGGATTCCATCATTGGTGACATACAAAGAGGAGTTCAAACTAGATCAAGATTGGCATCGTTTTGTGCTCACTCATCTTTTGTGTCAATGGAAGAACCCAAGGACATTGATAGAGCATTGAGAGATCCGGATTGGGTAAATGCAATGCATGAAGAGCTCAACAACTTCAAGAGAAATGAAGTATGGGAACTAGTTGAAAGGCCTAAGGATCACAATGTCATTGGAACAAGATGGGTCTTTCGCAACAAACAAGATCAAGATGGGATAGTAGTAAGGAATAAAGCAAGACTAGTGGCTCAAGGTTACACACAAATAGAGGGTCTTGACTTTGGTGAAACTTATGCCCCGGTTGCAAGATTGGAAGCAATTAGGATCTTACTTGCCTATGCTTGTGCTCACAATATCAAGCTATATCAAATGGATGTGAAGAGTGCATTTCTTAATGGGTACATTCAAGAGGAAGTGTATGTGGAGCAACCTCCCGGTTTTGAAGATGACAAGAAACCAAATCATGTATACAAGTTGAGAAAAGCTTTATATGGATTGAAGCAAGCACCTAGAGCATGGTATGAAAGATTGAGGGACTTCTTGCTATCTAAAGGATTTGTCATGGGCAAAGTTGATACAACACTATTCACCAAGAAGATTGGGAAAGACTTATTTGTATTGCAAATATATGTTGATGATATTATATTCGGTTCAACCAATCAAGATTATTGTGATGAGTTTGGGAAAATGATGGCAAAGAAATTTGAAATGTCAATGATTGGTGAACTTAGTTTCTTTCTTGGACTTCAAATCAAACAAATGAAAGAAGGTACATTTGTGAGCCAAACTAAGTACATCAAAGATATGCTCAAGAAGTTTGGCATGGAAGATGCAAAGAGTATTACAACTCCAATGGGCACTAGTGGAAGCTTGGATAGTGACAAGAGTGGCAACATGGTGGATCAAAAGCTATATAGATCAATGATTGGTAGCCTACTCTATGTGACGGCATCAAGGCCCGATGTGATGTTTAGTGTATGCATGTGTGCAAGATTTCAAGCCTCACCAAGAGAAAGTCATTTGAAAGCAACAAAGAGAATATTGAGGTACTTAAAGCATACACAAGATGTTGGATTGTGGTATCCCAAGGGTGCAACCTTTGAGCTAGTTGGATATTCGGATTCTTACTATGCCGGTGATAAAGTGGAGAGAAAGAGCACTTCCGGGACATGTCAATTGTTGGGAAGATCACTTGTCTCATGGTCATCCAAGAAGCAAAATAGTATTGCACTATCTACCGCCGAAGCCGAATACATCGCCGCGGGTAGTTGTTGTGCACAAATCTTGTGGATTAAGGCAACATTGAAAGACTTTGGAATCAATTTCAAGAATGTGCCATTGCTATGTGACAATGAAAGTGCCGTGAAGCTAACTAACAATCCGATTCAACATCAAAGAACAAAGCATATTGATGTTCGTCATCACTTTATTAGAGATCATCAACAAAAGGGTGACATTGCTATTGAAAGTGTGGGCACCGAAGATCAATTAGCCGATCTTTTCACCAAGCCACTTGATGAGAAGAGATTTCACAAGCTAAAAAATGAGTTGAACATACTTGACTTCTCCAACATGAGTTGATGCACCCCATATATGACATGCCTCTCCTTCGAGCCCTAAGGTACAATTGGTTGACATGTCATACATTCTATGCTAAGGACTCGTTTAGTGCATCTAGTCATAATTTATATGTTCTAGGCTCATTCATGAAAATCAAATGAATTTGAAGTTTATATGGTGCCACTATTGTTTCCATGACTTGTATGATCTAGTGGTAGCATATAACTTGTTTAAGTAGCTTGTGATCCTAAGTATTTAATCTAGAAAACTTGTCTAAATATTTGCTTCAACATGGTGCATGATAACCCTTCTAGTGAGGTGTGAAGAAGCTTGCCCTTGGATCAAACCGAAGTATTTTATTTATGCAAGCAATCTAGGTTGAATCATAAACTTGATCCTCACCCCATATTTCAACATGATAATCTATCTAAAGTTTGCTCCTTGTGGTAAAATGGTGCCAAAGGGGGAGAAAATATTGTTCACAAAGATAGAACTCAAAGGGGAAGAAAATGTTGTGGGGGAGAAAATGTTGTTCACAAAGATAGATTCAAAAAGGGGAGAAAACAAAGGGGAGAATTGATAAAAGAAGGGGATCAACTAAATTTTTGAGCACACAAGTAGGGGGAGCAAGCTCTTAAACATGAATGTTGCATTTCTATGTGCACTTCATATGTATGATGCATAGTTATGCATTTCGTTTTCTCCGATACATTGCTTGTGTGGTGACTTGCTAGTATAATTTGAATGATGCATTGAGGTACTAGTATGAATAGGAAGTAGTTAGATTTTTGTTGCTTCATGTTTTTCAAAGTGGTACTAGAACCTTGCTTATAATGTTGATCTCACGAGGTTTCTAGTTATGTTTGTGCTTTTCCAAGTGGAATCTAACTACACAAGGTGCTAAGATGGTGTTTATCGCTACTCCGATGGTATCACGCTTCAAAGGTCTATAATCTAAAACACTTAGCACCTATTGGTAGACAATGCTCCTAATCTTTCCTATCTAACATGTATGCTTCCAAAATCCAAACATATAGCATACATGTAGGGGGAGCCATTGCTATCAATTTGAATTCATGATCACATGTCCATAATTCTTACACATGGTAATATACTTGGACAATGTGACATGGGTTCAATCAAAATTTTATCATAATATCTTTGTGAAAGGTTTGTCACCAATTACCAACAAGGGGGAGATTGAAAGTCCTATGTTTGGTGTTGGTAATTAGTGACAATACCTAAATACTAATCCTATGCCTAAGTTGTATGTAGCATATGAGGATTAGTACATTCCAAGGTTGGTGGCAAGATGGACATGGTGATCATGATGGCCACACTTGGATTTGGACGCAACCCTACGTGATCAAGGCAAAGGTATATGCTTAAGGGTTGTGTTTTAGTAACCAAGACACCTAGTGGGTGTGGTTACATTATAGGATAGATAGCCGTACTATAAAGAGGGGAATGACGCGGCTATTGAACTCCTAAGTGCCTCTAGATGTGCATTTCATGATCATATGCATTTGGATAGAACTAATATCGTCTCGGAAAATGATTGTGAAAATGCTAACACACTCACACATGAAGAGATCACTTGGTGATGTTAGCACATTTACGACGGCGTTGGAGTTTGAGCGGTAGAGAGGGTTTGGGGTCCTCTCTCCCTCCCGCCGAGCGTGCGAGCGCGGGATTCAGGCGATTTCGGGGAAATGAAATGCCTATTTTCCACTACGCCGGAAGTCGGAAAAAGAAACGGAAGCGAACGGAGGTCACAATGGTGACCGGACGCTGCACCGGACGCGGTCACGGTGTGACCGGACGCGTCCGGTCAGTGTCCAGTATCTGCGCGATTTTCAGTTGTTTGATCGGACGCGAGGCGCGTCCGGTCACAGGCGACCGGACGCGTCCGGTCGTCCAGGGAGCTTACTGGACTCCGACCGGACGCGGGTACTGTGGCGTCCGGTCAGTTCTTCAGCGCGTCCGGTCGCTGGTTCGTTTTGCGCGACTCAGTGCTGACCGACGCGTCCGGTCAGTCACGGGACCGGCGCGTCCGGTCGTGATCAGCGCGTCCGGTCGTTGTGACCGGCGCGTCCGATCAGTGTTTCAAAAAGTACCGTTGCGCGACCGGCGCGTCCGGTCGTTGCGACCGGCGCGTCCGGTCAGTGTTGCGAAACTAGCCGTTGCGCGACCGGCGCGTCCGGTCAGTTGGACCGGCGCGTCCGGTCAACGCGACTTCGGCTGTTTCAAGTTTCTAACGGCTATATTCGAAGGGGTACGTCTATAAATACTCGTTGGCCGGCTCAAGGCTCTCACGCTCGAACATTTGACATACTTGTGAGCACTTTGAGCTAAGCAACTCCCCTCCCACTCATCTCTCTTGCTTCTTTGCATATTCGAAGTGAGATTGAGTGATCCAAGTGCATTTGCATTGTGAGATTGCATCTAGTTGGCACTTGGTGGTTGATTTGCTGCGGGATTCTTGTTTCTCTTGGTGGTTGCCGCCACCTAGACGGCTTGGAGCAGCTTGGAGGCGTTGGCAAGAGTTGGTGATTGTTCTTGGCCACCTCCGGTGATTGTGAGGGGTTTGTGCCTACCTCGGCGAAGCGCCAAAGGCAACGTTAGTATATTGCTCGTGTCATTGCAACCTTTTGCCATTTGGTAGGTTCTTGTGGTGCCTTTTGAGAGGCTCGGTGTGAGACCGATTAGCCACCGAACCACGTGGTGAAGAGGGACACAACGGGGACTAGCGTGCCGGCAAGCACGTGAACCTCGGGATAAATCTTCGTATCATCACTTTCATATTGTGATTGATTGATCCCGGTGTTTGGTTATCTTGGTATTCATTGTTGATCATATTAGTTGGCTCAATACTTCGCCCCTCGGTGATACCCTCCTATCTCTCTTGTATTAATTTCTTAGTTATCTTTGCTAGCTAGTTAGCTTAGCTAGAGTAGTTCTCTTGTGTAGCTTGCTAGTTGTAGTTGTACTTAACTTCTCGGTTTGTCTTGTGCGGTTGAGTGCAAATACTAGAATTGTGAATTGGATAGGTGGCTTGCAAACACCCATAGGCTAAGCAAAACTCGCATCTCGCTATTTGTTATATTGATAAACTTGTTTAGCTTGTCGTTGTAGAAAATTTTAATAGGCTATTCACCCCCCTCTAGCCATCAAGACCTTTCAAACGTCTATTCCTAATGTTACATATGTTTTTTAGACGTATGTTGCAAGTGTGTTTATCTAGATGTTGCATATATTCCATACATATGTTGCAAATATTTTATATAGATGTCGTGTATGTTTGCAATGGTTATGCTGAGTGTTTTTATGTATTTTTGTAAGTGTTTCAACTTTTTCAAATGTATATTGCAAAATTAGATCTAGTGTTACTCATATTGCAATGGGATCTACCTGCTACACAATTGTGGGGTGCCGCCGACCTCGACCAGATGTAGATGTCCGGACGGGAGAAGCTGAGGGGGCGTGAGCGCTGAGCGGTCCCAATGTGGGGTCAGGCGGCGCTGGCAACATCCAGACAAGTGCGGGCCCTGTGTGGAACACGTGAAACGGAGTGCAGACAGGTGTCCGTCCGAACATCCGGATGCTAGCACAGTCGACCAAGATATAATCCATGATGCAAAAATAATGCAATCTGCCAGTCTATCCTGTCCTCTCAAAGAGATCTTAGGGCCAGTTTAGACTGGCCACAATGTGGGCTTTTACCGGTGCCAAGAAAGGAGAGAGAGCGTTCAAGCACCGGTGCTTAACGCTGTGGCCGGTGCCCAGTTTGAAAAAATCTTGGCATCGGATCATGTTGGTTCCTCGATGCTGAGAAGATAAAAAAATATTTTTGCACCGACCGTTCGTTTCAACCAGCACACTCTTTCTCTTCCACACACTGAGCAGCACGCTGACAACTCTGAACACTTGGGTCCCATATACAGTAAAGCATCGATGCTCGCACTGTGTTCATTTGTGGTTTCTAGCATCGATATGAGCTGTCGTACGGAGATGATTTTTCAGCACCAGCAACGCTGTGGCCAGTCTTAGTTCCTAGAAAATTTTGCAAAATTTTTCAGATTTCTCGTCACATCGAATCTTTAGACACATGCATGAAGCATTAAATATAGATAAAAAAATAAAACTAAGTACACAGTTTAGACGAAATGGACGAGACAAATCTTTTAAGCCTAATTAGACCATGATTGGACAATATTTGTCAAATAACAACGAAAAGCGCTACAGTGCTATTTTGCCAAATTTTTCGGATCTAAACCGGCCCTTAGTCCAAAATTTCCATGACAAAAAAGTGTACGTCCCATGCTCGAAATTCGTGACCATGTTTAGTTTGAATATGGTTGGATTTCGACACCTGATCGCATGTGTTTCCATGTCGCTGGTCAATCCACAGCTTATATGCACAAAAAAAGTCGATCATGTGCAGTCGTCTGTACATTATACGATTTTCGCGCAACAGTAAATGTGAGACGGGCGCATCTTGATTGCGTGCTGACATAAAAATTTCCTTATATAGTCAATGAGAGTTTCCGGAACATGTAAAACAATGCTAAACTTGCTAGTACTATATTGCACTGCAATAATAAGAAGTTGGGTAAGATGTCTACATCGGCAGTATAAAGCTAATCAATTTTTTTATCTCTGCTTTAGTGCTGCTAAACCATATACTTCATATAATTGGTCAGATTGGTGTCAAGTGACAATAAACTATCAAATCCACTTGTATTTTTTTTTTTTTTGCACTACTAGCCTGCCTGGATCTCTGGAAAGGTACATGGAAAGTTGAGTAATACGCATAATCCCCTAGTGATGTGGCATAATCTTTTTGAGTTGATATTTGTGGCAAACCGTTTAGTTTCTCCTTTCTCTAAGCTGATCAACGGCAATTTCGCAAAGAAATTGAAACTGATTAACGGCAGATGACAACGTTGAGGTTGAAGTCCAAGTTGGGCAGTTGGCACGCTTGAGCAGTACGGACGAAAGGAACCAAGCACAAGAACCAAAACTTCCCACATGTAAATAAATGCAGATATCCACGTACACGTACACCTCATGCATGCAGCATGTAACGACTCTGACCGTAATCATTTTCACCTAGCTAGTATGATTAGAAAATAAAACAAGCCTTTCAAAAAAAAGGTCGCCATTTGCAGACAGACGTACAGCCAAATTGTATATTGAATTCAATAATCACCTCGTCGCGTGGCAAGAATGCACTTATATTTAGAGAGGACAGAAACTTGGGAAAATTCTACGACATCGACGAAAAAACTAAAGACTATACACTGAGCAATCTACTTTTTATAAGCACAGAACCGCAGGAGTCTACAACAACTCCACTGGATTCATTGGACCTGTGTCTTGTCACCTTAGATCAGGTCCCTTCAACTTGGGTCCTTTAAAATTGAGCTGTTCATCAATGATTAATTAGTCCCAGTGTGAAACCAAACCGCCCATGACCAGCTAATTCAGCAATCACCACCTAATAAGCTTGATCAGTACCCTGACTTTCTCCAGCTTGCCAGAGTAGCAGCTGCCGGCTCTGCGATTTACTAGTAGTCTAGCACAGTGGTGGCGCCAATTTCATATAGGCAAATTGGCTACTGCTATGCCCTACTCTGAGCGTCATCATTGCACGATTCCATATATAGGAGTTGTTCGGCTGTGCTGATAAGACGGCTAAAAAATACTGTTTGACTGATTTGTTGTGAGAGAAAAATACTGTTCCGGATAAAAAAACAAGCTGAAAAAGACGGATTATAAGCCGAATGAACGTACCCATAGCTGCTCTGTGACACTTTTTTTTAGAGTTCATTCAAGGGCCAAACAGCCCCGGCCTTTCAACTATTAATCAAAAGACCACCAAGTCATTACAGCACAGTTCCAGGTTCCAATATTAGCCTCACAACAGCCGAAGGAGGACATAGTACTGCCCAAACTAAAAACTAAAAGAAAGAGATACATTTTAAGATCAGACTCAGTGAGGATTTCATGTCACTTTTCCTAATACATCCAGATTTTAAAAATAGTACAGAAGAGTTTCATCTCCATAAAACTCTCTCTACTCCCATGAAACTCTTATCATCTCTTTTCATTAATATGGTACCACATCAGCATAATTAATGTCTATAAAACTCTAATGAAACTCCATTGAGACTGGCATAACAGATAAGACGAGGCGCCGGTAGTTCTTCAAAAAAAAGACGAGGCGCCGGCCAGCCAGGCCACCTAAACTGCGCTTTTCAGAAAACATTGAAGGCAACACTGCTCTGTGAAACTTTTGTCCATTTCGTCTGATCTGTTCGATTCGATCCGCCACTTGTTTCAGAGAAATCCGAAGGGAACAGCAGAGTGAGCAGGCAGAGAGGGCCAGAGGGGCCGGGCAAGCTCCGGGCAGCCGGGTAGGGAGAGATGAAGCCCAGGCTGAGCGGCTGCCGTCTCCTCCATGGCTGTGTCTCCCTCTCCCCTGTGCTGCTGTTCTTGCTGCTGCTGCTGCTTCCGAGTTCTTGGATGGCGGCTGCGCAGGCTCAGCAGGCGCCCCAGACTGATCCGGTTGAAGGTATGTACGCATGTGTCTCGCTCGACTCGACAGAGCTCTGTAAGTGATGGTTGTTCTTCTTGGCTCTGGACGACAGCGGCGGCGGTGAACGCGATCCTGAGCAAGCTGGGGCTGAGCGCGCCGCCGTCGTGGAACATCAGCGGGAACCCCTGCAGCGGCGCGGCGACGGACGACACCTCCATCGACGACAACCCGGCGTTCAACCCGGCCATCAAGTGCGACTGCTCCGACCGAAACAACACGCTCTGCCATGTCACCAGGCTGTGAGTCCGTGTCCGTCCACTCTCCAGAGCTGTTGCTGCTGCTGTCCATGCTGCTCCCTTGCTCTATCTCTCTTCAGGACAGCTTCATTTCATCAGATTTCCCCCCTCCGATTGTGGTGGTGCAGGAAGATAAACACGCTGGACGCGGTTGGCCCCATACCAGAGGAGCTGCGGAACCTCACTCACCTCGTTAAGCTGTATGTCCTGCTGCCCGTAAAACTCGTCTCTGAGCCGTGTACTCTTTTTTCTTTTCAATTATATATGTGGCTATTTTGCCAACTGCTTAATGTCCCTTTTTTGGCATGAGATTATTTCGATTGAAATGCCAAACTTTGTTCATGAGATTTTTCATGTTAAAGTTCGATAAATTTTCTGCGGTATAGAGAGGGCTTTGTTTTCTCAGGGCCGGGTAGCTGACGGCTGTCGCCTGTAGTAGTAGTGAAGTCTTGTTGGGCCAAGCCCATTAGCAAGTCGCAAACTACTTTCCCCGGTCTGCACCGTTACCGCTCCACAGTGTGTGTCCAGCCCAGCCCCCTCAGTGGCGGAGGGGTCGCCGGCAGCCGCCGCCGCCGTCGCTGGGCGCATGTCATTGCTCTTCGACGGCGCAAACGGCCAGGTGTCACTTGCCTTCCGGAGAAACGAGGAGTGCTCCGCTCGTGTTCCGACTTCAAGCTCCGTAGTTTACTGTAATGCCCCCGCAATTTTTTTTAATCTTTTTATGAAGGAAATGTCCCCGCAATTCCAAGCTCATTCTAACCTAGGATAGTGGTGGTTAATTCATCGTTGTATCTGTCCCCTATGCGTCTCTTCAGCGGCCACAATCACACGGGCAAATTTCTTTACCTGCTGATTTGTGCCGCAACCACACGGGCCAATTTCTTTACCTGCTGATTTGTGCCGGTCAGTCTCCATGGCCACACATTTATGTTCTCTCTTTTCAGAATTGGGGTATGCCGCGTACGCATAATGTTTGTTTGGTTACGGCCGCTTTTGCCTTAGGCATTAAATACCTAAATCCAAGCAGAAGGTGGCTCCAAAACTGCAGTGCGCATAAAGTTTGATTAACGCTGCTTAACATTTCAGGGACTTCAGGAAAAATTACTTCTATGGGCCATTGCCAGCATTCATTGGAGAGCTAACTGCTCTGGAATCAATGTAAGTCTGTGAACTCAAAACCGTGCTGCAGTTCCTGCGTTCAAGCAATCTTACTTTCTTTTCCTTGAAAATCACAAGGACTGTGGGAATCAATGCACTATCTGGACCTGTCCCAAAGGAGCTTGGAAACCTTACCAACCTCTTATCACTGTAAGATCCTCCAATCATGTTATTGTCCTGGGTAGTCTTAAAAGTGGATATTCTCTGACTAATGTTAATGTTCAGTTTTGCATATACTATGGGCATATATTGAGTATAATCTTGCAATGTTGTTTTCTCAAGAAGTTAATACAATATTGTGGAAGCGAGAATCTGGTGGAAAAGAATGTCTGAATGTGCATCATCCCAATCAAACATTTACCAGCATTTCAAATTTTCGATTGTCAAAACGTACTTCACAGCACTTCCATTTGAACATTTCTCTGGATCTAACTTTTTTTTTTCCAAATTCCTGTGGATCTAACTTAATTTAATAATTATTTCAGAGCATTGGGCTCAAATAATTTTAACGGCACACTTCCTGATGAGCTGGGGAAACTGACAAAACTTCGACAGATGTGAGTTGTTTATTTGGGCGCTTTATATGTGTTCTACATAGCCATCTATGCTTTCTTCACTCTTTAAACTGATAACCAATGCATAACATAACTGAAAAATGCCATCCATCTTTGAGTTGCAGATACATTGATAGTAACGACTTCAGTGGTCCTCTGCCATCGACATTGTCCCAACTGAAGAACCTGTCAATCTTGTAATTTAGTAAAATAAGATAGCACATCGTGAATTTGCTCTTCCTTCGGAGGTAGAAGCTAATAATCTTACCCATCCTTGTCGGTATCCAGGTGGGCATCAGACAATAATTTCAGTGGGCAGATTCCTGATTATCTTGGGAGTTTGACTAACTTGACCCAACTGTAAGATTTATATCTGAAAACCACTAAGGTTTCAATCTTTTTTCAAATTTTTTTCTCGATATCAATAGTAAGGAAAGCCATTCATTTTTCTGGAGAAGTGCAAGGTTTTTGCATATTTACCTACATCACCTGTTATTTTATAGCACAATTAATTTGTCATGAGGAACCAGCATAGGTATTACTTCTCTAATTAAATATCTATGTACTTACAGGAGGATCCAAGGGAATTCTTTTCAAGGCCCCATTCCCACAAGTCTTTCTAATCTTGTCAACTTAAAAAAAATGTGAGTCCCTAGTAGTTTCTGTGATTGTAGGATTATTATCGTTGCAAAGATAATAACCATGGCATTAATCGTTTCAATGTAACAGAAGAATAGGCGATATAGTGAATGGAAGCTCTCCACTGGCATTCATTGGCAACATGACATCTTTGGGTGAACTGTACGACATGTGCCTTCCACATTTTTTTCAGTTTAACAGCCTAAACATTTAATTATTCAATGTTCCATCTTGCAGAGTGTTGAGGAATACGAAGATATCTGATACACTAGCATCAGTAGACTTCTCCAAATTTGTAAATTTATACTTATTGTAAGCATGGTTCCCTTGTCAGAAAGTCACAATCAAGTGACAAATTTATATTATAGCTCAACTTTGAGATGATGTTTTTCCTTTTGTTGTCTAATGTTATTTTTCTTATTTCTCGCAGGGACCTGAGTTTCAACAATATCACAGGACAAATACCTCAATCAATTTTGAATCTTCCGTCTCTTAGTTATTTGTAAGTTTTACTTGCTGCAGTTTTCATAATTTGTTTGAATGGACATCTGTTTTTCTTTCTTGTTAACCTTCTGCTGATATATGCAAATATTCTACTTGAATCAGATTTCTAGGGAATAATAGCCTTTCAGGAAGTCTGCCTGCCACAAAAAGTCCCTTACTGACCAGTCTGTATGTTCACATGCTCTTTGTTTTGGCATTGTGCTCAATGAAATATGTTATTGATCTAATAGTTACCTTTTTCTCCGCCTTTTCACAGAGATTTTTCATACAACCATATCTCAGGAAATTTTCCTTCTTGGGCTACTGAGAAAAATTTGCAATTGTATGTTTGTGTTCTGAAACTTCTCTTGTGAAAATATACTCCTTAGTTATTGCACACAAAGCCTGCCTGATTGAATACAACAGTAATAGCTAATTCTCCCTATGTTCTACTGTGTACTAAGGAATTTGGTGGCAAACGACTTTGTGATGGATAGCTCCAATAACAGGTGAGCACCAGTTCGTTCTCAAGGCTAGCATAAAAATAAGTTCCCATCTTAGCTTGTAATCAGAACTTAAAATAGTAAAAAATTTCATCTGCAGTGTTTTGCCATGGGGATTGGACTGTCTTCAGCGTAGTACTCCCTGTTTCCTCGGTTCTCCAAAGTGTAATGCTTCAACCCTTTGGATTTCGAGCATGTATCTATTTTGTAATATTGGATCTGCAATTGCAGATTCCAATTAAACACTATTCTGATAAATTGGATGCAGCTGCCTCCTTTGCGGTGGACTCTGGTGGTAGTAGAGCAATATCAGGTTCAGATAATTCCATCTATCAGGCTGATGATGCCAACCTTAGAGCCGCATCATACTACGTTGCGGGTGCACCTACATGGGGTGTTAGCAGCGTTGGATTATTCTTGGATGCAGATGCACCCAATGGAAGTTATATCATCTACAGTTCACGCCAGTTCGAGAACACCCTAGACTCTGCACTGTTCCAAACAGCAAGGATGTCACCATCATCTCTGAGATACTATGGCATTGGACTTGAAAATGGAAATTACACAGTCACACTTCAATTTGCAGAGGTTGACTTTCCAGACATGCAGTCTTGGAGAAGCAGAGGGAGGAGGGTTTTCGATATCTATGTCCAGGTAGCTACAAACTTGTATCTGGCTGGCATCTGATGCTTTTAAATCATATAATTTGTTCTAGATATATAATTTGTTCTAGATATAGACTTTTGTGCTTGATACTTCGTGCTTGTTTAGGGAGAGCGCAAGGAGCAGAACTTTGACATTAGAAAGGCAGCAGGAGGGAAATCTTTCACTGCTGTTAAGAAGCAGTATGTTGTTCCAGTAACCAAAAACTTCCTTGAGATTCATCTCTTCTGGGCTGGCAAGGGCACTTGTTGCATCCCTTATAAGGGATACTATGGTCCTGCAATATCTGCCCTGAGTGCAACTCCAAGTACTCACCTGAACTTAAACTCGTTCTAAATTGCAGTTATACTGCCCGACATTTTGAAGTATCAATTAATGCATACTAGTGTAGTCACAAAAAATAGACTCATCAGTGTGGTATACAAGATGTGAAATTTTAAATTTGAAAAAAACTGTTATCTTTAATAGAAGAATTAGAACATGGAAATTTTTCGGCACGGTATGTTTATGATGTTACAGCTGTACCTGCGTATATAACTATAAGTTGGCGCTTGAGGGCCTAGATTGAGTTGAGTTTATGCCATTTCAAACCAAAAGCAGAACATAGAACACCCATGATAAGAGCTGAGATTGCACACTATCCTCTTTATTACTTGGTGGAATTGTAGCTATTCTAAATATTGTGTATTACATCTCAATTTTGTTTTATATAAGGTTTTCAATGCTCAACTAACTGAACTCTTCTTCAGATTTCATCCCTACAGTGCGTAATTCTGCAGACAGCAAGAGCAGCCATAAAACTGGTGTGATTGTTGGAGTCGTAGTTGGTGTTTCAATTTTTGCATTGATCGCACTGGCCGGAATCTTCTTATGGTGTCAGAAAAGGAGAAAGCTATTGTTAGAGCTAGAAGGTGCTTGATATACTAATATCACAGTGTGTGCTTGACTGCAAACAGAAAGTATGCTAACAAGCTATTTCGAACCTTGCAGAATTGTATACAATAGTTGGAAGGCCAAATGTCTTCAGTTACAGTGAGCTCAGGTCAGCTACAGAAAACTTTTGTTCTAGTAATCTACTTGGTGAAGGAGGATATGGATCAGTTTACAAGGTTTGTCATTCTCGTTATCTAGTAATATGGAACTGGATTTGTGTTCGATGTGTGAACTTATGAAGGCTTAAATAAATAGTTAAATGTTGCCTCCTGAATAGACACAGAAAAGTGACCCTATGACACTTTTATCATAAACTGATGCTTTTCAAGTGAAGCAAAACCTTGACCTGAGTTATGAAATGCCTTGCATAATAGTAAAGATGTTCAGCTTTCTTGCAGGGTAAGTTGAGTGATGGAAGAGTGGTGGCAGTGAAGCAGCTCTCTCAATCCTCTAATCAGGGAAAGATGCAGTTTGCTGCAGAAATAGAAACCATCTCTCGAGTGCAGCACCGTAACCTCGTGAGGTTGTATGGCTGCTGCCTTGAGAGCAAGACACCATTGTTGGTCTATGAGTACATGGAGAACGGAAGCCTTGATCAAGTGTTGTTTGGTACGACTTCATCCATTCTTGTATGACAAAGAGTGCAACTCTAATGCAGAAATTTAATACGTTTAAACTTTCATATTCAGGAAAGGGAAGCTTGAATCTAGACTGGCCAACACGATTTGAGATATGTTTGGGCATAGCAAGAGGTATAGCTTATCTCCATGAGGAGTCGACCGTCCGCATTGTGCACAGGGACATAAAGGCTAGTAACGTGTTGATTGATGCCGATCTTAACCCTAAGATCTCTGATTTTGGCCTTGCCAAGCTCTACGATGACAAAAAGACTCACGTCAGCACGAAAGTTGCCGGCACGTTGTAAGTGTATTTTCCATCTCGCCTTTTTTGGGTATAATGCATGGTGTATTATTTGCAAATGTGATGTAGCTAATGACAGTTGGTTAAATCTTGGTTGTGTTTGGTTGTATCATCTAGTGGTTATCTCGCACCTGAGTACGCCATGAGAGGGCATATGACTGAGAAGGTTGATGTGTTTGCGTTTGGCGTGGTCGCGTTGGAGATTGTCGCTGGTGAATCGAACTATCAGAATACGATGGAGGAAGACACGACTTATATCTTTGAAAGGGTAAGATCATCAGAGTGAAATTTGATTATGCCATAAGCTGAACTTCAGTTTGTCACTGCATATCTGCTAAATTCTCAATATCAGAGACTGTGGACACACTGCTGACCTGCTGTAAATCGTCCTAGATAAATTGTTGAGTCGTACTACGTTTCAGGTGTGGGAACTGTACGAGAACGGGCGGCCGCTGGAGTTCGCGGACCCGAAGCTAATGGAGTACGACGGGTACGAGGTGCTGCGGGTGATCCGCGTGGCGCTCCACTGCACCCAGGGCTCGCCGCACAAGCGGCCGTCCATGTCGAAGGTGGTGGCCATGCTCACCGGGGACGCCAACACGACCGAGGAAGTGGCCAAGCCGAGCTACATCACAGAGTGGCAGGTGAAGGTGGCCGACGTCAGCGGCAGCTTCACGAGCAGCCAGGTGGGGTCGTCGTCGACGCAGCCAGTGTCGTCGTCCGGCGGCCACGGCGGCATCCAGGCGAGCCCTGAGCCCGGGGACCTGACGCCCGTGGTCCCGTCGCCGCTCTTCACCTCCATCATCGATGAAGGCAGGTGACAGCTAGCTAGCCGCAGAAACGTGAAGGCTGACCTGGCATGCATGTGGCATCATCATTTTTCTGAATTTTAGGACGATGCTGGGCTCTGGTTTTGTGGCTATAAAGTTACAGCTATGTAGATGGGTGATCTTGGGAGGAATTTACTTGAATGTGAGGCGGAAGATTTGTTTTGGAATGCACTCTGAAATGGCAGCAGGTTTTGGGACGTCGCGTACGGTGGATGGCAAGCGTTCCTTTCCTTGGCGGTGGTTAGTCGTCGTCCCCGCCAAGAATGGGATGGCGTGCGCGCCGGCGCCAGGCCTGCCGCGCCTTGCTTGCTGGTAGCCGCATGACACGTCTGGAGAATGGAAACCCCGACGAACGTTCCAAGGGATGCGGATGCGCCAGTGCCCGGACGTCTGGATGCACACATGTGCTGCACTTTGTTTTCCGCACTCATGCCAGCGCGCCCCCACCCGAGCCTACATATGGTGCGCCATGCGGGGCCCGTGTCACTCGAACGACGTCCGTGCCGCCAGACTACGCACAGGGACTGCTCACGTCCCCTCCACTTCTCATGCACATTGCAACACACAATCTACTTTTGCAACATCTGGATGACGCCCATGCAGGGCCTACGCCGCCCGGACGACGCCCACGCCACTAGACCACGCGCAGGGACCGCTCACGCCCCTCCACTTCTCACGCGCATTGCAACATGTGTGACACCCGATTTATTTTTGTAACATCCAAATAAATACTTGCAACATACGTCCGAAACAGCTAAAACATTTGCAAAACACCATAAAAAACTTGAAACCATGTGTGTAGTGATTGCAAACATTAAGATGAAACACCAACATACGTATGAAAAACACCTAAAAAAATTTCATATATATACAATATCCTGATCTAGTTTTGCAACGTCAAAATGAAACACATGTAACATACGTCTGAAAACAGATAAAACATCTGAAACATACACTTGAAACATACGTGTATAGCCCGTTGCAACATGTGCAACATCCAGATCTATTTTTTATAACATTAATATAAACCACTTGCAACATACCTATGAAACATCTTAAACACTTGCAACATGCGCTTTCAGCGCAATGTCACCTTGCTGCTTGGATGAATACCTCGTCGTTACGGAGCTCAACGCCGGCGCAGAGTCGGCTGCAGCGCATGGAGCTCGCCGATGCGACAGTGGCGTGGGAAACCCGCCGGTAGGGTGGCGTCACATGAAGCTTCTCCCCTCGCTACTTGCTAGAGCATCCAGTTAAGGCAGCGCGGGCACGACGCCGGAGATGAGGAGCCATGCGGTACCATACCCGAGGAGGCACGCGTGGGCGCCAATGAGGAGCAGCGCGGGGTGAAGTCGGTTGCAGAGCACCCCCGGGAGCAGGCTGAGGTTCTCATCGACGTTGCAGGCGACCATGAGCAGCACGAGGCGGCTCTGGTCGGTGCCGAGTGAGACCTTGAGCGCGTGGGAGCAGAGCGTGAACGTGGAGCTAGCGCTGCCCGCGACCTGCACCCACACGGCCGCCCCCAACCCTAGCCACGGCGGCCGGCTCCCCACCTTCACGGACGCCGGCCCCCACATCTCGCTCGCCGAGGGAAGCACCAGAGCAGCGTGCACGATGTATAGTTCAGACATATTGGAGACAAGCCACGTATGTGCATTTGTCACGACAAGTAATTTCAGACCAATCCGCAAGCCTAGCAAGCAAGCGTCCGAGCCTACGGATGTCCTAACCAAAGCATTACCGATGGTGCATCTCAGTTGAATTCGGCATGCATCTCATGGCTGGTGTAAGTGTTTAGTATGGGAATGGGCGTACCGTGTCCGGCTGACCTTTCTGGTTCCGGCACACGGCTCCATCACACGTACGCCTTTCTCTTTCTGCTTTGTTCCTCTTCCTCACCCCCTTTTTCGCCCCCTCCTCTGATACCAGAGATATATATTTAAGTGTGTGAATCACGTTATATATATTAGCTGTGCAATGCGGTGCATGCATCCACATGCAAATCTTCCCACCCCTTTTGATTTGTTAAGGTCATTGATCTTTAATTTCCCTTTTTTTAAAAAAAATGGAGACCACTAACAGGCCGTGGCGCCAAGTCACATGGGCTAATCAGGTGGTTTGTGACGGGGAAAGCACAATCAGTGTTAGCAGCTAAGCAAGCTGAGGACCGTTAGCTAACAACAAACGGTAGGATCAACCGCGCTCAACGACAGCTAGCATTTCCGTCCATCCGTGACAACCGAGAGGCTACGGGACTATCAGAGATCCGTGACAAACGGGTTGTTCGCTGCAGCTTGCTGCAGCAGCAGCTACAGTACATCAGAGATCAAATTGCAGCCACACAGCTTGCAGCAGCAAGTGCAGCAATGGCAGCTCAACAGACCCGTAACACGCACTCTTCTGTTCCAAAACAGACGTTAAACGTTTAGGTACGTTCACTTCACACCTATAAATACACGTGCTATATTTTTATGATGAAAAACTTTGAGATTAAATCATGGGATCTTAACATCAATGAAATAACCCACAACGTCTTATTATCTAGACAGAATTCCTTGTTTAGTATCGGAATATGACATGGTTAGGTCGAAAGATAATTTTCTCTTTCCTTACATTGAACATTCTTTTACAGTACAATTTTTTAGACCATGAATGTTTTTTGGCAGTACAACTTTGGTTCGCACAAATGTTCATCAAGTTCCATTTAAATTGTACCCTCATAAACAATATATGCAAAAAATTGCTAATGCCAAAAAATATTCATGGACTAAAAAATGATATTGGTAAAAAATATTCAGTGTAAAAAAGATAGTTCTATACAAAAATCTGTGCAATATATGGAGTATTATAACATATTGATGTGGCTACACATGAAACAATGAAACGAGGCTAAAATAGCCTTTTCCGCTTGCAGTTGACGGCGTTAGATGTCAAATATAACAGCAATGCTATATTGAAAAAAATATATCTTTCAATGTTAAATAAGAAACTATGTCATCTTCCAATGCTAAATAGAAAATTTTCTATTATTAACGACCATATCACCTACAAGTAGATAACACTACTTTTTTTTTTTGTAGTTCATACAATAAATCTAGAAGCACACCATCATATCCATGTCAAATGTAAGACTCAAACCTGAGTAGATATGTAATATGTTCGTACCACTAGAAAATGCGTGCATGATTTAAATCACCACTGTGCACACTTTATATAAAAATCACTCGTTTTTTGTGAATCAAAGTAGTAACTTTTCTTGTCGGTGAAACATGCAGCACACACATTTCTCCTGCGCGAAGGCATCCAGGAAGCTGGGAAGGTTCGAGGTTTCACGAAAAGAAGGGGGCAAATCGGTCAATTGCTGCAGATAACCTCCAGGTGAAGGTGAGCCTGGACTGGAGCCGTGTTCCTTGCGCGGTCGCGGGCAGCAAAACCCAACAACCCGCAACTGTCCAGAGGCATCCACCCGACCCGACCACCCCCATTCAAAATCTCCCCTCCGGCCCTCCGCTCCGTCGTCGTCTCGTCTCACTCCTCCCCTCGTGATTATCCCCCCGGATTCCAAATCCCATCTCCGATTCATTCGTCCCCGGGTTCTTCGCGCGGGCGATGGCGGGGGCTGCCGCGGGCGCGGAGGCGGTGGAGAGGGCGCACGGGCTCTACCGGGGTGGCCGCCACCGGGAGGCGCTGGAGCTCTACTCCGCCGCGCTGGCGGCGGCGCGGGGCCCCGCGCAGCGCATCGCGCTCCACAGCAACCGCGCCGCCTGCTACCTCAAGCTCCACGACTTCCACAAGGTCCCGCTCCTGGCTCCCTCTGCTCTGGGTTCCGGTTGCTTTCATTGGCGGATTACGTCGTTGCTTTTGATTTGACTTCGCTTCGGTGGTGGCTGCGGGGGAGGGGCGTCCCTCTAGCGCTTCCAAGTGTCAGTTTTGGTAGAAAGGATCGATTATTTTCAGCCATACAGGTGTCATGTTTGCTGCCGGGTTCAGGGCTCCTGCGATTTACGGCTCGTAGATAGATTGTGTTTTCTGGTCGTCATACAACAATATGAATGCTCAATTTGGACTGTGGATGGGTTCCATTCTTTAAGGAACAATATGAATGCTCAATTTGGACTGTGGATGGCAAGGGGAACTTGTGACACTAGGCATTTGTGTGCAGGTAGTGATACTGTTAATTGAGTACTCCTGTTAATTTGTTATCCCAAGCTCCTCTAATCTTCAGTCTAGCTTCTGCTTATTATGGTGATCGCTCCGCATTTATCTCAGTTGCTGGTAAAATTTGTGTTCGAAGACGCAACTGAATCCATTTGATTGATTGGAATCGACTTGAGAAGATGCAGTGCTTATGTTTTGCTTGCTGTTGCCTTACCAAAAATAGCAAAAGTACTAGAAAACAGGCTAGGCACGGTATCTGGAAAAAAGAAATTGGATACCTGAAATTTATGAATGGCCCTACGTAAATGATTCCCTTGATTTGGGCACCTGAAATTTGAGGGACGGCCAAATGATTAATGGATGATCGACTATGAAAGCTATTAAGGGGCCATAGTGTATTATTTATATTGACCCTAGAAATAGCAGTCTGCATTCTTCTGGAATCATGGTACTGCAGGCATCATGGCACCATTTATTGTTCCCTTTTTCTGTATTATCATTTTTGTTTCTAACATTAAATTCTCCATTTGTGATATCTGGTACAGGCAGCACAAGAGTGTACATCTGTCCTTGAGTTGGATACGGAGCATGCCGGAGCTCTGATGTTACGTGCCCAGACTCTTGTTACTCTGAAAGATTATCAGTCTGCTCTATTTGATGTCAACAGGCTCATTGAGATAAATCCGTCGTCTGAAGTATATCGGAACCTGCAGGCACGATTGAAGACACAGCTAGTATGTTTTCAGTTTTCGCTCTCTTCATTAAGGGTGTGTTCACTTCGCGAAAAGTAGGTGAAAAGTTACTGTAGCATCTTTCGTTGTTATTTGGCAGAATTTGTCTAATCATGGACTAACTAGGCTCAAAAGATTCGTCCCGACATTTACAGACAAACTATGCAATTAGTTATCTTTTTTACCTACATTTAATGCTCCATGCATGCGTCGAAAGATTTGATGTGATGGGTGGAAGAGGAAATATTTTGGGTTGGATGGGGAAGTGAACGAGGCCTAATTCACTTTGGTTCACCTCCCTGACATCCTTACCTAGTTGTGCCTTGTGTACTTAGCTGACCTATTTTATTGCCCATCTGTTGTACTGTTTTGAAGTCACTGGCCCCAATTCCTGAGTGTGAAGAGGAGTCTCTTTGTCTTGAAGAAGAAAAGGAAGAACTTCCTCCAAAAGGTCAGAAGTCTGAGACTTCTATCGCTAAGCCCGACGAACCTGCAACTGAACTGGCTCTCAAGAACAAACCTTCAACTGGACCTGTTCTCGATAGAAAACCTGCAACTGAACCTCTAAAGACTGAGGTTCCATCCGCTCTGCCTTCAAAACCCCAGGGTTGGGAGGCCATCCCAAAACCAAAGGGCCATTCAGGGCTTGATTACTCAAAATGGGACAAAGTTGAAGACGATTCAAGTGAAGATGAGGACGATGAAGAAGAAGATGAGCTGCCACAGTACAAGTTTAAAGTCAGAACTGTTGGTGTGCGGTCTGTAAAGTGAATAGGGTTGGCAATAGATTCAGAGTGTGGTCTGTGTATAGTCTAACAGGATCCCCACTGACCAGGGTGCCACTTATTCATCTTTAGTTGAGTTATTTGGAATGAACAGCTATATATTGGGTGATATTTTGCTTGAATCAGAAATAAACTCAGGTAGTTCCCATTTGAGTTTTCAGTCATACAAATTTTAAGTCACGGTACATATATTTACTCTGTTTTGTGGTGCAGGTTTCATGATTTGTCCAAAGCTCTCAAGTCCAAGGGGAGCAATTGTATGATTTTTGAAGCAATTCAACTGTACAAAGATCCAAACTCTAGTAGTCTTGTGCAATTTAGGATCAGTCTTGTTACGTCGAAAGGTCGAACCTGTGTACCAAACGTCTAGTCTGCACATTCATGTAATCGGGTATATGAACCTATTTTTATACGAGCCATGTGGTTTTTATGCAAAATACTTTCATCAGTTTCAAATCATGTATTCTGTCACATTTGTCAGCGCAACGTGTGGCAGAATACCAATTTGTGTACGTATGCAGTGACCAAAAGGCAGCCAACAGAAGTACGGCAAATTTTACACCAAAAGTTTGACCAGTATAAAGTTTTGAATTGCAAACTTCACTGAACGTACCCTGCAGCCAACAGAAGCATGGCAAAATTTACACCAAACTCTTGACCACTATAAAGTTTTGAATTGCAAACTCCGCTGAATATACCCTCCATAATCAGCGTATGCTACTTTTGACACTCAACCATTGAACCAGAAAAGATTTTTTTTTCCAAAAACCTTCTCGCTATATAAATGAAACTATGACAAATTTATTTAATTTCTTTTTATTTGCGAAAAAACACCTTTGACTTAAATTGTGGGACATAATGGAGCGGAAGAAAGTGGAAAACAAGCTAACATGTAGGGTAAGTTAGTAAAGAAACTAACAACCATGCACTATCTTCATTTCCATCCCTCGTACAGTCGTAGTAAACACAAAACAGGCTATTTGTCAGTGTTATGGATCCAGATACCTCACCGCTTGGAAAAGATCCTAACAGGACGGGGTGGGCCAAGGCTATCGAAGGAGAGGCTCAACGTAGACGGGTATCTCATCTACTCGAAGGACAAGACATAGCAAGACGTTCTTAGAAGCCAACGCTATCTAAGAGATTTTCTTGTAACGGACTAAAGAAACTTTATGTAAACCAATCGAGGCTCTATCTATAACTCTATCCCCCGGACTATATAGGGCGGGGTGGAGAGCCCCCCCAATCGGCATTTCATCAAATCTTAGCAAGGTAGACAAGCACATAAGCACTCCCCTAGATGTAGAGCACTTCGTGTGTGAACCAATAAATCATTGTCCCGTGTGTTACCTACCTGATTTCTGGTATACAAGACACTAATCTATCGTCGAAGTTTATACATCCAACATTACTAAACAAAGACATGAAATCATTTCATGCTTAAAAACTAAAATAAAACCACGCCGTCCTGTATACTCCAGTTGACCAGTTCTACACTTCACACTTCATCCCCAAAACAAACACGAGCTCCTCTACTTTTTTTTTTAACCTTTGGGAACAAATTCAATTCAAAGCCGAAAGCGGCCCAACCCGCCACCCGTTGCTGGAGCACATCGTCAAAAGCCCCCAAATCCAAGCTAAAGTTGGTCATCAGCTCGTCACCAGCACCGGCACGGCAGCACTGTGAGACCCGCCTATCCCGTAAACCATGTTGGAAGGCGCATAATAACCGTCCATTTCGCCCCACTCCGCTGACAAAGTTACTAGCCGTTAGACAGTTTATTTCACCCCATCGCTCTCCTCTCCTGCCTTGCTAGTTCAAATTCGAATCCCGCAACCCACCAGATTCCGATCTCAACAAACAAAATCATCATCAACGACGCCTCCTTCCTTCCTTCCTTACCAATCAATCAAATCATTCCCAATTGAGATTCATTCGAAGCCTAGGCTGATGGGGATGGAGGCGAAATGCGGTGGCCTGGCCGTAGCTGCCGGCGCCGCGGTCCGGCGGCCGCTACAACCGCGGGACACCAACGTGGCGGCGTCCACGGTAGTGGTCGGGAAGGCGGCTGCGCCGCCAAAGCCCAAAGCTCATCCAAAGGCGGGGACGAGGCCGGGGCCGGCTTTGCCTTCACTGCCGCCGCCGGCACCGCTGTTCCCGGCCCAGTGCGGCGTGTCTGCTGCGGCGGGGGTGGCAGAAGTGTCGCTGGCGGAGGAGCTCGAGAAGGCTCGGGAGCGGCGTGCGCGGCTCCGCGCGGCGCGGGAGCAGACGGAACGGGAGATGGAGAACCGCGCCGAGACGATGGAGCGAGCGGCGGTGGAGTGGGAGCGCCGCGCGGAGGATCAGCGAAGGCTCGTCTCCGAGCTCATGCGCCTCATCGGGATGCCTGAGGTAAGTCCGCCCGCTGTGGCGTTCTTTGTCTGCGGCTGCTGATTTTGCTATCAATTTTGGTAATTTATTAGACGTCGACGTCGTCATGGTGGCAGGTGTACACACCGGTGGAATCACTGAGATCCAAGGAAGAGAAGAAGCGAAGGGGGGCCATTGTTGCTCATTCCGGTTCGACGGTGAATGCTTACTCTTCTTCATCTTCTTGAATCCCATTTTATTTTCAGAAAATGGACTGCTTCATTTTGTACCTGAAATGCCCTGATTTCTGATTGCCGTTTATCTCGGTTAGCTAAAATGCCCTGACTAATGACTGCTTCATTTTGTTGCAGGGTTCCATCTCGACAGCATCAACATTGCAGGCTGATGTTGGAGCAGAAGTCTGTAGTGATCAGGAATCTGAGGTAACCGGAGGGGATAATAGTAGAGACGGCAAAAACAACTGAGATCACCTCTGATTTTGTGCCATTGGTTCCGTTTGCTTGTGGCTCATCTGTTTTCCCCCCTTGTGTAAACCGTCAGTTGTGAATGAAATCAAATGGCCTGTTTGAGTGTTTCGTTCGGAATATTTGAGATGTACAAAGGTTCTACTGTCAACTAGAAACAGGAGCGCTGTCTGTGTATAGTTTGACAGGATCCCCACTGACCAGGGTGCCACTTATTCATCTTTATTAGTTGAATTATCTGGAATGAACACCTAGAAGTCAAAAGTTAGCTCAGGTAGTTTCCGTTTGAGATTTCAGTCATACAAATTTTAAGTCAACACTCCATATATTTACTCTGTCTGACAATGGTTCTCAAGACCAAGGAGAACAATTGTATGTTTTTTTGAAGCAATGGAGATGGATAATTGGATGTGATGGCAAAGTCAACGGTGTACAATATCCAAGCTAACACTCTAGTCAAGTGCAGTTTAGGATCGGTCTCTCACGTCGAACCAAGCGTCCTAGCGTGCAGATTCATGTAAGGGCCTGATAGTTCTCACGGAATGGATGCCTGAAATGATTCCAGGCTGGAATGTTATGCAAATTTATGCTATTTTTTATCATCTAGAATGAATCCACGCGGAACGAGGACTAAACGAACGAGGACTAGATCGGATTTATGTAATCGGTTATGAAACCTATTTTCAGGAGCCATGTGATTTTTATGCAAAATACTTCCATCAGATTAAAATCATGTATTCTTCCGCATTTGTCAGCACAACGTGTGATAAAATACCAATTTGTTTACATATGCAGTGAGCAAAGTCAGCCAACAGACGTATGGCTTTTACACCAAAAAAACCAGTATATAAAGTTTTGAATTGCAAACTTCACTGCACATAGCCTCCCGCTCTCGTAAAAAGATTGTTCGTACATAGTTAAAAGCAAAAAGTCTACTTACCACCTATCAAGGGTGGTCTACTTCACCCAACTATGAAACTATCTACTTTACCTCCGAACTTTCCAAAACCGCTTAAATTACCCTTAGACGGTTTTTGGACGGTGGGTTTGCTACAGCACCAGCGGTATTGCTACAATACGGCGGTCTTGCTGCAGTACCGACTGTTTTGTTTCTCTTTTTTATTTATTTTCGCTGAATCTTTAAAAAATTATAGTAAATCATTAAAAAAAATTATAAAATAAAAAATCTAATTTGGTTGGACTCCAGAGTAGGTCTACACAGTACACAGTAAATTTGTTCAATGTAAAGTTACAGCAAAAATTTTATTGTATATTCATTATGTAAATCTTCTCAAGTGCAACAAAATTAGATTTTCTATGATTTTAATGTAAATAAATTTAAAAACCCTGTAGCAAGACCGGGGACGAGGGTGTTAAGTAGACTTCTTAGTCAAAACTGGCATTTTCAAAATTTTCATATTATATTTTACTCTATTTTTGAAAAACGACTTGTAGAACACTAAAAAACAATTTTAAATTTTTGCAAACAACTTAGAAATGAATTGTGGGGGCCTCCTAAAAGGAGAATCCCCTCTAGAAATCTGCGTATGCTGCTATTTGCGGCGCACACACGGCATTCTTTAGTAAAAGGCGAAAGAATAGTTCGCTCTGTGTACACCGCGCAGCTGCGTGCCTTCTCAAGGCTGCCCTGGCCCTCCTTTTATGCTTCTCCCTCGGACTGCAACTGAGCTAGAGAAGCGAGGTGGTGCTAAAACTAACTCGACTGTCTCACTCATACTCGACTGTCTCACTCACTCACTGCGCGCTCTGCTGTGCGGCCTCGGCTGCGGGACGCGAATTGGGCCTGGCCCGTTACTCCGTGAGAGTGCCATTCACTCCTCACAGTGATTTCTGCTAGGCCGGCCCAGTAGAAGACGGACAGTCCACTCCGTGAGAGTGCTATTTCTTGCGGAAAAAGTCTAATCGAACCCCCAACTATTGGGGTGGTGTAGTTTACCCCCTCAACTATGAAACGGTCTAATTTACCCCTGAACTTTATAAAACCGGGCAAATCACCCCCGAGCGGTTTTGGACGGTGGTTTTGCTACAGTAACAATAGTTGCTACAGTAACCGTGGTTTTGACCTTTTCTTTTTATTTATTTCGTCTGAATCTTTGAAAAATCATAATAAATCACAAAATAAAAAATTCAATTTTGTTGGACTCCACATGAGTAGATCTACACAGTGAACATATAATATAGTATGCTTTAGTATAAAGTTTTTGCTGTAAATTTTGATCTATTTTTTTCTGTAATTAATTTGAATAATTCATACAACAAAAACTTTGTACTAAAGCATACTATATTATATATTTACTGTGTAGATATACTCATGTGGAGTCCAACAAAATTGGATTTTCCATTTTATGATTTTTTTATGATTTACTATGATTTTTCAAAGATTCAGACGAAATAAATAAAAAAGAAAAGGACAAAACACCGTTACTGTAGCAAACCGTCGTTACTGTAGCAAAACCACCGTCCAAAACCGCTCGAGGGGTGATTTGGCCGGTTTTGCAAAGTTCAGGGGGTAAATTAGACCGTTTCATAGTTGATGGGGTAAACTAGACCATCCCCGATAGTTGAGGGGTCAATTAGACTTTTTCCTATTTCTTGCTCGTTCCTCCACCTTTGCATGTCTTTTTTTTTTTGCTTTCTATAGACATTTGAAGGTTGAAGAAAATGCTAAGTACGAGTTTTATACGAACATAGTCACCAAAGCGCATCACATATTCACATCAGCATGTTGATATGTACGTTGGTTGGAGAATAAATAAGATTTTCTGTGTACTCAAATATGTGGTTTTTAGTTCAAGGGTTGCCTACAAAAAGTAGAAGAGGATTTGGTAGCTATAATAAGTATTTTATAAATAAATTATTACAGATAGAGCTTTGTACTCCGTACTGCTTTGATTGTATTTCTTTTTTTTTTCATAATATAGTAGTATTGCTACGAGCACTTATCTTTTCTAAATAAAAAGACGCTAGTCATTCTTGATCATGGGAGGAATAAGTGTAGCTCCTACCAACTCATCAATAATAATACGGAGGGTTTTTTTCGACCAAAGAAGAATTATATTATATGATAGCTGGGTATACTAACACGTTACAAGCACTCTGGATTACAAAATAGTACTCACGCTGTGAATAGCACAACTTAAAACCTAACATGTTAGATGCTTTGCAATATGGATGACCGCACAGACAAACACTCAGCAAATGCCCTGAGAACAAATGACGGCCAACATTCCTGTAGGCAGAATTGAAGAACTTCTTCTTTCTAGTGTCTTCCTTCTTTTTCTTTCTGCCACCGAAGAGTAAGGAAGACTGGTCTGAAAATTATTCTCCCTAATCCTTCATCGTAGCTAATTCTAACCACAACAAAATGGAGAAGAGACCGGAGAAAATTATTTCATGGCAACGACATCATCTTTGCCTTGGTGCCGCCGTTCGGAAACAAAAATCTCCATGTCATCGTGTCGATGAAGATGCTGACGCCGACGTTGTTGCCGTCATTTTCAACGGAGCCGCCATGGAGAAGACGATTCCACCCTTTCCCTGCACCGTCGCCGGAGAGGAGGAAAAGGAGATAAAACTCCAATACCAAAAATTTTGGCATAGAGAAACACTAACTCTAATAACTCAATCTATTGGAAAAAAACTTATTAAACACAATGGATCTTCAGCTCCGCATGTCCATCCCATCACAAATGACGTGGAAAATCCAAAGGAAGAAAAGGAGAAACAAAAATGAGTGGGAAAATGACATGGAACACCCAACAGTGTACAGCCAGGCAAACCCATCCCCATCGCAAACCACATGTCCGCGTCCGTATCCCCATAAAGATTTCCACTCCTATTTCTTCCCCGACGCCGGTGAGGCGGGGACCACCGCCAACGCCACCAAGAAGTGACCCACCCAGGCACCCGCCCGTCCCCCGGCGGCGGCGGTGATGGCGAGGCACGAGGCGTTGGCGTCCGCGGCCGCGGCCTCGCCGGGCGTGGACTTCCACCTTCCCGACGAGATCCTGGCCGTGATCCCCACCGACCCGTACGAGCAGCTGGACGTGGCGCGCAAGATCACCTCCATGGCCATCGCCTCCCGCGTCTCCCGGCTCGAGGCGGACGCCGCCCGCCTCCGCCGTGACCTCGCCGACCGCGACCGCGCCGAGGCCGAGCTCCGCGCCCGCCTCGCCGACTCCGACGCGCGCCTGGCCGCCGCTCTCGACGAGAACGTAAGCTCCCCGCCCTTCCCTCCGGAATTCTTCCCGTAGAACTGTGGTCTGTAATTGGCTTCTTTGGCTCTGATCCTTTGGTGCGCAGGCGAAGCTGGCCAAGGAAAGGGACTCGCTCGCCGCGACGACCAAAAAGCTGGCCAGGAATTTGGCAAAGGTACTAGCTTTCTAGGCCCGTCGGTAGTGCGAATTCGCTCAATTCTGATTAGAAGTTTTGGCTTAAGCTTGGATTGTTATGTGAAGCCTGCAAATTTTGATTAGAGGTGTGTTTCGAGTGTTCAGTTGGTGGAATTGTTGGTGACTTTGACCACTCTTCTTTTAGTGTTGTTTGCTTGTGTATGTCAGAGATGTGCTTTTCAGCGACCATGAGTCCATGATTTTGGACACTTGGTAAAGATAGGACAAACACTTGATTGCTATGAATTTGGATGATACCGTGTGTCTAGCCTTGTTTATAGTGTAGTCGTCATCGCAGTGGAGAGTATGTCTTATGTTATATGATTACTGACTTACTGTGATTGAAGAAATACAGCCTTCGATTTGTTCTTGATGATTTCAAGAACGCAGTAGAATTTTATTTACTTTAGTCAGATGGTTCAACTTCGGCTGGGTACAGAATTGTGACACTGCAGGTGTTTTTATATCTTTCAGTCTTAGATAAGGATTTCGTATAGTTGGAAAATAGATAATTTTACTGCAGACATTGAGATTGTGTGGCAGATTAAATTGATGATATTTTGGAGAAGCCCGCTGGTCGCCAGTAATAAATAATTTTGAACACAATGTTATGGATATCAGATTGTCAAGCCAGAAATGTGGAAACTGATTCAATAGATAAATAGCATAGAAACAAGTGCCGGTTACTGCTTTACTGTCAGTTGCTTTATAGTTTCACGCATAGTGTTGCAGAAACTATAATAATTGGCTGTGAAGTTTTTGACTGGAACATTACTTGTCCGTGTATTTGTCATTTCCTTGTATGATGTCATATGTATGATCCTGGCAAGGAATTCTAACCAGCATGAAGTTTGTCAAACTGTACTATTCCACATGAAAAATGCACTTCGCTAGTTACCAGAGATTGTTCATTCTGTGCAGTTGGAGGCATTTAAGAAACAATTGATGAAATCGTTGAGTGAAGATAATCTATTGGTGAGTGGCACTGATCAAATCTTTTTTCATTCTTAGTCAAAATTTACTGTTACCTTTCAAGCCTTCTCTTCTGCTGGAACTTTTGTGTGAGCAAATGATTTTTTTGGCATATTTTCATAGCAACTGTCTGAAACCAGTCAAGATCACAACGGAGAAGATAATTTGACAGCTCGAGTCCCGTCTTGGAAAGGTATCATTCAACATCCTTACAGTTTTGACAGCATTTTCTGTTAAACAATAGCCGTAACCACATGCCTGATACATGCTTTCATTTTGTTTTAAATGACTTTAGATGAAGTTTCAAGCAGTAACGCTTCTTCAGATACCTCCAGCAGATCCACAATGACTGAATCCACCCATGGTGGAGGTAATTAACTCTCGCTACTGAACAGTGAACAGCTAAACTAGATCAACGTATTAACGTATTTTTAGCCCAGCCACTTACATTGAAAGAGTTTACACTTTTACAGGATACAAGTTCTCAATCACATCATATTTGCCTCCAAAATTAACTCCTGGTTCAACACCTATGATTTCGTCCTCTGGTGGTTCTCCCCGAGCTTATTCAACTGGCCCACCCTCTCCCAAGTTCTTATCTGGTCCGACTTCTCCTACAAAAACTCGATCCGAGGGCCAATTGACATTTTCATCATGGCAAGGATCATCAAGTCATCAGTATTCAGCACCTACCTCTCCTCCTCGACGCCATTCGTTCACAGGTTTGAGACAGTAAATGTGACATATATTGGAGCTTACTAAAGATGCATACACTAACTCTTTTCTGTTTCCAGGGCGGCCACGTATAGATGGGAAGGAATTCTTCCGACAAGCACGGTTAGTTGTTATTCTGGTTACCTTTTGCAGCAATGGTTAGTTTGTTTCTCTCTTAACGTTTGTGCCTACAACTCCCAGGACAAGACTTTCTTATGAGCAATTTGGAGCATTTTTGGCCAATATCAAGGAGTTTAATGCTCAGAAACAATCACGAGAGGTATCATAATCTACAATTGTTTTCATTACGACAGAAACTTGGAAAAACATGTCAATGTTATGATTTTTTACTTAACTAACTAATATCTGCAGGACACCCTGTCAAAAGCAGAAGAGATTTTTGGAACAGAACACAAAGACTTATACATTTCTTTCCAGAATATGCTTAATCGCAACCAATCATGAAATTTTGTCAGAAGAAGTATTTTCTCTCTAAATCAAGCAGGTTCGTTCATTCCTATGTCTCTTACAAATTAAGGAATCTAATATTTTGGTCGGCTAATCATGTCTTCTTCATGCCATTTGTTTCCAGGGAAGAATTCATTGGAATAACGATGTCCCTTTCATAGGTTCTCCAGATCACATTGTAGAGATCTGTATCTGCATATAGGCCACCTTAATTCGAGGTGTTCATTCTCAGCAATTTGGAGCTGTGACTTAAAAGGAAAAAAAATCTCATAACTACCGGAAATTTGGCCATGCATTCACTCATTCCCTGACGTTCAAGTCTTCCTGCTTGTGTTCTGCTGTAAATTCGGATGCAGATCTCTTGAGCCTTGAAGTGCCTTCCCTAGTTCGTTTTGTAGAAAGCTGTATAAAACTGTTCTTTGCAGTTCTAACTGCCAAGTGTATGTGGAATGGATATGATCACGGAAAATTTGTTCTGTAATTCTGTACTGAGATATTCGATGAACTATGTGATTGTGATTTTTTGTTGGGTTATATCACGGGACATTTTAATGAACTGGATTTTTCACCGTATCCATGTCCATGGGATGCCTTACACTGGTAGTATTAGTTTTTTTTTTTTTGACTCACTGGTAGTATTAGTTGTGAACTTTGCAATGTACTCATTCGCAAAAAAAAAACTTTATTATGTACTGTACTTAACTTTTTTTTCCCCAGGGCTGTGAATTGTGATATCCAGAAGAAAAAAAGGAAGATAGTAGAAGTTTCAACACGAACACTCTCGCTAACAGGTGGGTCCTGAGTAATTCCCCTAAGACTGATTTTATGGGCCCACATGTCATGCACGCATCCTTCCGCTCATCCCTCTCAGGCTTCATCTTCCCGATCCCACACTGGTCCACCACCATGGCCACCCCATCCACCTCCGGCGACCCCGCCGCCGGCGGCGGCGAACCAGTCCCAACCCCATCACTAGGACCAGCCCAGCGTCGCCACCCGACATCCCGCATCTCCCACATCGTGCGCACCTACCTGGACCTCTCCAGTTCCAGGAAGCGCCGTTCAGCTCCCAAGAACCAGCCCAAGGCCGGCGACAAGGAAACAGATGCCGCCGCTGACGAAACTGACGGTTCCAAGGCGGGGCCTTCCTCGTCCCACCCGTCTCGGCTGCTCCGGGAGCTGGGCATCCGCGTCTCCCGCTACACGCACGAGGAGCGCCGGGATATCATCCTCCGCTACATGCAGAAGCGGAGCGGCCGCCAGGTCGTCAACCGCGCGGCCAGTAAGGTGCGATTTGTTTGATGAGAGCTTAGTTTAGTAGGGTGATTGGGTTGCAGAGCGCGCTAAAGCTGACAGGTTTCTTTGCCGCTGCTGCTGCTTGCAGGTCCCATCGAGGCAGGCTCTGGCAGTCCGGCGGCGGAGGGGTGCTGGAGGGAAGTTCCTCGGCAAGGATGACTCCCAGGTACAGTCCGGGATATCCGGTTCCTAAAGAATGGAACCACTTGGTATTGCACATTACAAATAGGCTAAAGTTCAAGAAATTATTTTCTACTCCTAGGGAGTAGTCACCTTGTTCGTTTGAGCTTATCAGCAGAATCAGCAGTCATCCAGCAGTGTTTTTCTCTCACAACAAACCAGCGAACAGTACTTTCAGCCACAACAAACCAGCGAAACGAACAGGCTGAGTTACTCCCATGTTTATATCTCAAGATTTAGGGTGTATATGACCGAACGAAGCGTATATACATGAAGTATATGATCATACTAGACCATCTATGGTATTATATATGTCAAGTATGCATGCATACATAGAGTATATGGTCATACTTATTTTATATAGTACAGTAAGTTGCATTTTCGTAATATATTAAAAAGTATGGTTCCTTTGAAATTTTTTCGTGTAGAAAGATTTGGAGTATCTTAGTATGAGTATATAAACATACTCAAAGTGATAAACTAGTATGAACACATACTTAAGGTGGGCTTTTAAAGATGGGAGTAACTACTCCCGAGAGTATAGAAAATGCGCCAGTTTTATGTGAATTTTGCCATGCCATCAATAGAGAGAATTTTGCATTAACAATGCAGTTCTAGTGTTAGAAATGTTGATGTTTTGGCTCGTTTACTTCAGTGTCCAAGCTATATTGACTGCATAAATGAACTGGGTAGTAGATGAGTACCTATGCTGAAGTGGAGACTAATGTTAACTATCAGAAGTGGAGATTAGTGCTGAAGACATCATGTTAATGATATACTTCAACATTGTGTTCGAAAGATGGTTTTATATATACTTAGTTATCCAGACTTCTGTTGTGTAAGAGCTTTTGTTTTTTCCCCAGACTGCAGATAAGACAGAAGAAAAGGCAGAAGAAGAGCCAGAATTGCCACCAGAAGTCTTCTCAAATGCTGGAGGAGTACCCATAGTTGGTATGGTCTTTGAGAGTGAAGAAAAAACATATGAGTATTATGTTAGTTATGCAGGAAATATGGGATTTAGTGTTCGAAAAGGATGGTGGGAGAAAACTGCTAAAAGTTCCAACAGGTCAAGGGTCTATGTCTGTTCTAGGGAGGGATTTCGCTCAAAGAATGACACCAAGAGACCTCGCTCAGAGACAAGGGTGGGTTGCCCTGCACGGATAGCAATTAAGGTGACACCTAGTGGAAAATATCGTGTAACAGAGTTTGTGGAGGATCATAATCACCAACTTGCTGCACCATTTGATATTGAGATGTTGAAATCACAAAGAGTGCTGACCAAAGTTCGACCTGGAAGCCAAAATGCTAGTAACATCCCTCCAGGGTACAAGAATTATCTCCGGTCCAGGTCTACAAAAGATATGAAATCAGGGGATCTCAGAACTCTGATGGATTATTTTCGAAGAATGAAGAGTGATAATCCATCGTTTTACTATGCCATTCAGGTGGATGAAAATGACAAAGCGGCTAATGTCTTCTGGGCTGATGCAAGGTCAATCATGGACTATCACTACTTCTGTGATGTAGTCTGCTTAGACATGATCCACAAAGCAAATGATTGCAGCAGGCCTTTAGCATTGTTTCTAGGTATGAACCATCATCGGCAAATGATCATATTTGGTGCGGCTTTTTTATACGGTGAATCTGTTGAGTCTTTCAAGTGGCTTCTTGAGACCTTTAAGAATGCCATGTGTGGGAAACACCCAAAGACAATTTTGACAGATGGATCTTCAGCTTTGAAGGAAGCTCTGGGTCTTACTTGGCCTGGTACTATTCACCGTTCCTGTGTGTGGCAAATATACCAGAGCACTGTTAAGTACTTGGCACATATGTTTAGTGCTTCTGAAGAATTCACATATGATTTTAGACACTGTGTTTTTAATATCGAGGATGAACAAGAGTTCGTTGACACATGGAACATGATAATGGAAAAATACAACCTTAGAGAAAATGAATGGTTAATTAAGCTTTATGAAGATCGGGAAAACTGGGCCATGCCATACAATCGACAAATATTCTCTGGGGAGATTAAAAGCTTGCTACAAGCAGAAAATGTTGGCACTAAGCTTAAACAGTACTTGGGTTACGATACAGATCTGTCCCTTTTTTTGAAATTTTTTGAAAGTTCAGCAGAGAAGAGGAGGCAAGAAGAGATTCAAGCTGATTACCAAGCCAATCAAGGGGTACCGAGAACACCTCTGCCATTGCTATGGCAGGCTGTGAATTTGTATACCCCAACAATATTTGAATTATTTAGAAAGGAATGTGAACTAAGTATGGACTGCATGGCTTATGGTTGTGGGGTATTTGGCTCTCTTTCTGAATATATGATTACCATCAAGAACAAAACTAAGGATCAGCTTGTGCGATTTGACTCATCAGATGCTTCAGTTGCATGTACATGCAAAAAGTTTGAAAATTCTGGGCTGTTATGCTGCCATATATTAAAAGTATATGAGCTGAGGATTGTTAAAGAGATTCCCCCACAGTACTTTCTGAAGAGGTGGAGGAAAGATGCAAAGTTGGCGACCATGGATGAAACTGATGGGTTTAATTTTGATAGTGACACAAAATCTTCCATTCCAGGACGTTATGCAGCTCTTTGCCGTCTATTCTACAAGATTGCTGCTAAGGCTGCAGAGAATGAAGAGATATTTGCACTGATGGCTAGCCAGTCAGATAACCTTCTTGTAGAAGTTGAAGGAACTTTGTTATCTACACTGTCTGACAAATCATCTGGCCACTCCCTTACGGACCAATTAACTCACATAGCCCAGAATGACTATCTACTTAGTAGTGGCCTTGAAGGTATAGGTTCTACTGGAAAGAAGTGTGAAGTTGCTCGCCGTAGAAATGATTCGGAAACCAATAAGCGAAAGAAAGCAAGAAAAGGTGTGTATATATAGATTCCTTTTAAGGATTTTATGGTTGATGTTCTGCATGTAAATCTGAACACTAATATTTTCACTTATTGTCGTCAACAAAGGGCAACCTGATGCAACAGGTGGTGGACCAACAAGAGGAGAGCTGAACATTGCACCAGGAAGTTTCCAATCAGAGCCAAGTAATGATTCAAACCAGTTCATCCCAGATCAATTAATGCAGGTGAATTCTTAAGCAGGATGGCAATCATTACTATCCTCCCTTGTTAGTCTGGGAAAATGTTACATTAGCTGATGCTTTTATCATGCAGGGACATTATGTACTTGGCCACTACTTTGGGCTAGGTACCTCACAGAACCTTCATGACAATTTGAATCAGTTCGATCAGGTCTGTGCTTGTCTGTAATGTAAATTTCTTATCATGCTGATTAAGCATTGAGATTCTCAGGCTAGTGCTGCATGCAGGCTTCCTCAGCTTCTACCTTGCAACAGCAGCCATTTACTGGGAATGGTCAACTAACCCAAGTGAGTTCCATGTTTGTATAATTACTGGCATTCGTAGAGAAGTCTATGTTGGATTTCATTTTCCCCCCCTTTGCATTTGAAGTTCTTTCCCACTGTAGAGTAACGGCATGCGACCAAAGTGTAGATGCACATTGTGCTGGAAATCTGCTATTTTGTTATCTGCTCCTAGCACCCTAACTGCCACATTTACTGAAATATGAATTATATGATCTGTACACTGCTTCAGGGATATCCTGGCGATATGCATGCATTGCAATTTGTGGAGACAACCCCTCAAATTGATCATCAGAATGGCGATGAGGGTCAGTCGTCAATACCAGTGTGGGATTTTCTTTGAGCTGTCTGGCGCACTGCCATCCTTCCCTGCGCGTGAGAGGCTGCCGTTCACCTGAGTTGAAAAAGCATGTGGCACCCGAAGAGAAGCGAGATCCAGATATACGGCGGAATTCCATCGGATGTTTCCTTTCTCTACTTACTAAGTTCTGCATCCCAAAAGGACCCTCTGGGCCTTTGTATACACTGTAATTGGCTATCTGTAAATACTAGGTTAGTAGTTTGCTTTGCTCGCCCGGTAGATGGATGGCATTGTAACTAGTGATGGATGTCGTTGTGTATCAGACTATTAGTGTGTATGTATGGTGCCATGCGCAACAGATGCTTAATTTTTCTAAGCATAAAACTAACACTTGAATCGGACAGAGTGGAAACTGGAACGGAACGGAATCCTACTTGACAGGAAATAATCTATCCATGTCTTGCATACGTTTAAACTGACTGCAGATATTTGAGAACGAACTGAAGATCACGCCATGCTCAAGTCGAGATGTTACCGCCGTCTTCTAGGCGTCGGTCGTGGTGAGCATAGGAGATGTCGTGAGGGGGCTTTTCCGAATAGATAATTGGCTTTGGGACAAACACAAGAACATGGTACACCAGACAGCTTTGGAAGACGAGCGCACCCGGGGTCGAAAAAACGGCACAAGACCCCTGAAACCCGTCAACCAAATCACAACGCCCTGCCCCAGACAGTGCCCAGCCTGAACCAGAGAAACTACATCACATGTGAGCGGCTCCACTTATTCAGCGGGAACCTGCAAACAGAGAAACTACACCACATGTGAGCGGCTCCCCTTAATCAGCGGGAACCTGCAATATCTGTTGTACTGCAACAAGTACAGAAGTATCTTCGGAGGTCAAACCTGCTTCTTTTCCTTCATCTACAGTGTAACACCCAAAAATTTGCAACATTTTAAATAGGTGAATTTGGATGTGATTTAGTATTTTGTGACCATGTAAACTTAGGAAAGTAAATAATTTTTATTAATTTAAAATTAAATATAAGGTTAGGAACATGATTGTGCACTCATGCTGCTGCATTGGATTTTTGTATTGAGTGGGTTGATTCAAATTCAAAAGAGAATTCAAAAATTCATTTGAAAAGTTGCTTTGAAAATTTTGGAAAGAAAATGAAAAGGGTTACCCCTCTCTTGCCGGCTTTCGGCCCGAGTCGGCCCAGCTCCCTTGCTCTTCGGCCAGCTTAGCCCCGAGCGCCACGTCTTGGGCCAAGCCCGGGTCGCAGCCCAGCACCATCGCGCCCGCGGCCTTCACCTCATCACCCGCTCGGCCCACTTCCCCTTCCCTCACACTGTGTCGCGGGCCGAGCCCAACACCGCGCGCGCGCCCACATTCCCTCTCCCTCTGTCTCTCGCTGACACCACAGGCCCGCGCGTCAGGGTCATCTTCCTCCCCACGCCGTCGGGTCGGCGCTTTCCAAAATCGCCACCGACCGAATCCGCCCCCCAATCTCCTCTTTCCTTACTTGGAGCCACTCCAGGGCTATATAAGCCGGGTGCCACGCACCGCCGCTTCCATCTTGCCCTCTCGTAGCTGTTGTGGTGCTCAAGAACACGGTCACCGTGAAGCGTGAGCCCTAGCTGCCGCCTTCCCGAGTCGCGCACCGTTCATGGACCACCCTCGCCCCCGTTTACGAGCTTGGTGAGTTCGCCTCGAGCTCCTCTCTCTCTCTCGGTACCCTTCCCGTGTCGATTCATGGTCTGTGGTGCTAGTTTCATCAACGCTGGCGAGCTCGGGCCGATTCCGGCCATGGTGCTGCCGTCGGCCACTGTAGACTGCCGGCAGTTCTCCCTCCCTCTCTCTTGATAAGATCTGGGCCGTCCATCTTAAATCCAACGGCCGAAACTCATGGATACCCCTTCGCCTGTGAATCTTGCTAAAGAGACCCTGCAGTTTGCTAAATTATAACCCGCGGTCCATGGCGTATTCCCGAATTACGTTTTTCTTTTCATAAAGTGTAGTTTGATCTCAGTAAATTTAAAAATACGTTTTCACTTATTTACAGTTTTGCTACTAGGTTAATTCATGCATAGAATCTCCGTTTTAACTCCGATTTGACCCGTTCAAATCGCGTCAGGTTCGTATTCGCGAGCTCTACATAATAGTGCTATTGTACAGTAGGTTTGTGGCATTTAAATTTCAAGTTTGTATTAAAGTAATTATTTATCTATAGGAAATCTTAGAAAATTCATAACTTTCGCGTTTCAACTCCGTTTTTTGTGATTTTTACGTCTGTGTGATCGTAGCAACGCGTAGAATAGTTTTACAAACCTTTCGTACTGTTTTGATACTATTGATGTACTGTTCTAATTATATCTCTTTGTTTGCTTCGTGCATGATTGCTTTGGGATGCTTGTATGTTGATGGTTATTGAGTATAGACGGTGAGCAATTCGTGGGTGATCAGGAGCAGTATTTTGAAGAGCAAGACCAGCAGGAGCTATACTTTGATCAAGGCAAGTATAACATGAGATTTTCTTGTTGTCCTATTCACTTTAATCACATAAAATCATATTGCATGTGTCTATCTTGAATTACCATTAAGGATTTCCTAGTTTTGATCTATACCTTGACACCGATAGGAGTATGCATTGGGTAGCTTTTGGCTAGCGCTGAACATAAACTATGATCTTGTAATATGATTAATGGAATATGCAACAACTGAAAGTCCTATGTTTGGTGTTGGTAATTAGTGACAATGCCTAAGTACTAATCCTATGCCTAAGTTGTATGTAGCATATGAGGATTAGTACATTCCAAGGTTGGTGGCAAGATGGACATGGTGATCATGATGGCCACACTTGGATTTGGACGCAACCCTACGTGATCAAGGCAAAGTTATATGCTTAAGGGTTGTGTTTTAGTAACCAAGACACCCAGTGGGTGTGGTGTAAGGTCCAAATAGGCTAGAGGGGGGGGTGAATAGCCTAATTAAAACTTCTACAAGAATACTTAACCACACGTTAGTACAAAAGGTGGCAAAGCAAAAGCACTAGCTCTAACTATTTAAGCAAGCCACCTACACAAGTTTATAACAAAGCTATTCACTAAACACAACAACAACTACAAGCTAGAAACAAGAAGTAATACGAGAGAAGAGCTTCGAGTGATTATACCGTCGTGAAGAGATGAGAAATACCAATCAATCAATCACACAAGAGAAGTCCTCGGAAAGAGAATGACACAAGAATTTATCCCGAGGTTCACTTGCTTCCCTGCAAGCTACTCCTCGTTGTGGCGATACACCCACTTGTCGATTCGCGAGCTAATCGACTATCAAGAGTCGAGCCCTCGGCGGACGCCGTACAATCGCACACAAGATGGGGATCCTCTAAGCCACGAGCTCTACTAGAGTATCCAATTCGCGAACTCCCGCGGGGAAGGATCAAGAACCCCTTACAACACTTGGTGAAGGCTCCAACAATCTCCAATTGCGAGCTCAATCACCTCCGCTGCTCCAAGCCATCTACCGTGTCAGAAAACATGGAAGAGTAACAAGAAATCCGCAGCAACTCGAAGATCAAGTGCCTCTAGAATGCAACTCTCAAGCAATGCACTTGAATCTCACTCAATCTCACTCAAGATGTGCAACTATGCAAAGAGATGAGTGGAGGGGTTGTTCTCTAGCTCAAAGTATGTCTCTAGTTCTCAAAATGTGCAAGAGTTACCTTCAAACCCCGGCCAACGTCTATTTATAACGAAGGGGTACGCAGCTAGCCGTTACCTGACGACGCAGTTCAAAACGAGCTGACCGGACGCTCCGGTCAGGGTGACCGGACGCGTCCGATCACTACAGGACAAGCGTGAACAGTGCGCGTCAGAAGTTACCGTTGCTATGACCGAACGCGCCCTAGCGTATGACCGGACGCGCCCTAGCGTATGACTGGATGTGCCCTAGCGAATAACCGGACACGCCCTACCTGGCGTCCGGTCAGAGTCCAGTAAGCTCCCATCACGACCGGACACGTCCGATCGTACATGACCGGACGCGCCCCGCGTCCGATCATCACTCCTGCGCTCTCTGCCCCTCTGGACGCCTGACCGGACGCGCTGGTCCCGTGAAGGACCGGACGCGCCGATCGTGCGCTATGCTTCTGCGCACAGGTGAACTGACCGGACGCGCTGGTCAGGCAAGACCAGCGTCCGGTCACTCACCCTAGGCACGCTGACCGAATGAACTGACCGGACGCGCTGGTCAAGCCGTGACCGCGTCCGGTGCAGCGTCCGGTCACCACAGTGACCTCCGTTCGTCTCCGTTTCTTTTCTGACTTCCGGCGTAGTAGAAAATAGGCGTTTTACTTCTCCAAAAAGCGCTGAATCCTGCCTCGCAAGCTCGGCGAGAGGGAGAGAAGAACCCAAACCCTTCTCTACCGCTCAAACTCCACCGCCTTCATAAATGTGCTAACATCACCATGTGTAAATCACCATGTGCATGTGTGTTAGCATTTCACAAACATTTCTCAAGGCATTATGTTAGCTCTTTACTAGATCCTAATGCATATGCTCAAGACAATGATCTAGTGACACTTGATTCCCGAGCTAACTGTGATTGCCCCTCTTGATAGTCGGCTATGTATCCTAAACCCGATCAATCACTTCTCTACTCATCTTAGACCGGCAAAAGGAAAACCCTATGGTTATACCTTTGCCTTGCGCTCTTAGATCCTTTTCTTCCACTTGATCATCATTTTATGTCCATGCACCATCTCTTTGTGATCTTGTGGCCACCACTCCTTGCCACATATACCTTCATCACATGTGTTGCTTATGCCTAACTCAAAACACTTAACACATGGCATTAGCAACTTGGTGTCATTAATTACCAAAACCAAACTTGGGCTTTCAATCTCCCCCTTTTTGGTAATTGATGACAACCATCACAAAGATATGTAATGAAATCAATTTTTAATTTCGATAGTATTAGCTCCCCCTACATATGTGCTTACATGAGTTTGGTTCAATTATGCACATATGTATAGATTTGAATTTTGGGAGAGTTACTACTATCAAAATGATGCTAAGATATATAGAATGGACCTTTGAAGTGTGATACCAATCGGAGTTGCCTTTATATACCAACCTTAGCATCGATGCAGCTAGACACCACTTGTAATACATCACTTGTAAAGATCACAAACACTATAGTACCCCGTGAGATCAACATTATAAGCAAAGGTGTCTAGATACCGCTTGTAAAGCTACTCTTAACAAATCATCATTCAAGTTCTATTTCTAGCAAACACCATTCAATCATGAATATCGAAATTAAATTTGCAATGCAACACATCATCATGTTGGTGCACATACAAATGCAACAAATAATTCATGAGCTTGCTCCCCCTACTTGTGTGCTCAATTTTAATTTCTCTCCCCCTTACTATATCTTTCTCCCCTTTGCAACTTAACTTTTTATCTTTGTGACTTTTCTCTCCCTTATTAAATCTTATTCTCTCTTTGCAATATCTTTGTGACTTTTCTCTCCCCCTTTGTCAACAATCACTAAAAAGGTGCCAATTTTAGTGAGAGATAAGTCAATCAATATGAGGGAGTCCAAATTATGGTTCAATCTAGATCACTTGCCTAGAATATATAATTCGGTTTGATCCAAGGACAAGCTTTTTCACACCTCATAAAGTATAAGGGTTATCTTGACCATGTTGAATTACACATCATGAGCTCATTTTCTAGATTCAACACTAGGTTTGCAAGCCCATAAACATGTCATATGCTACCACTAGATCAATCAAACATAGAAGCAATAGTGGTACCATATATACATCAAAATCATTTGATTTTCATGAATGAGCCTATTTTAATGCAAACATGTCTATATGTTCTAAACATGTCCTTAGCAAAGTATGAATGATATGCCAAACAACTTTACCTTGTATTGTCGGAGGAGAGGTATGTCATATAAGAATGTGGGGGTGCACTCATTTCAAGTTGGAGAAGTCAAGTATGTTCAATTCATTCTTTAACTTGTAAAATCTCTTTTCATCAAGTGATTTTGTGAATATGTCGGCTAGTTGATCTTCGGTGCCAATGCTCTCAATGCTAATATCACCCTTTTGTTGATGGTCTCTTATGAAGTGATGCCTTATGTCAATGTGCTTGGTTCTTGAATGTTGAACCGAATTTTGTGTCATCTTGATAGCACTTTTATTGTCACAAAACAATGGCACATTCTTGAACTTGATTCCAAAATCATTCAAGGTGGCCTTCATCCAAAGCAATTGTGCACAACAACTACCGGCACTAATGTATTCGGCCTCGGCGGTAGATAGTGCAACACTATTTTGTTTCTTTGATGACCATGAAACAAGAGACCTTCCAAGCAATTGACAAGTGCCACTTGTGCTCATTCTATCAATCTTGCAACCACCATAGTCGGAGTTCGAATATCCAATCAACTCAAAATTAGACCCCTTTGAAAACCATAATCCAACATCATGAGTGCCCTTAAGATATCTCAATATCCTCTTGGTTGCTTTTAAGTTACTTTCTCTAGGTGAAGCTTGATATCTTGCACACTTGCACACACTAAACATCACATCCGGCCTAGAAGCGGTGACATAGAGCAAACTTCCAATCATAGATCGGTATTGCTTTTGATCTACCATGTTTCCACTATCAATACCCAATTGATCATTAGTGCCCATTGGTGTACTCATTGGCTTAGCATCGTGCAATCCAAACTTCTTGATCATGTCCTTGATGTACTTGCCTTGACTTACAAAAGTGTCATTCTTCATTTGCTTGATTTGAAGTCCAAGGAAGTAACTAAGCTCTCCAATCATAGACATCTCAAACTCATTAGCCATCATATTTCCAAATTCTTCACAAAAGTCTTGGTTAGTTGATCCAAAGATAATATCATCCACATATATTTGCAACACAAACAAGTCATTTCCAAGCTTCTTGGTGAAGAGAGTGGTGTCAACCTTTCCCATCTTGAACCCTTTAGAGAGAAGAAAGTCCCTCAACCTCTCATACCATGCTCTAGGTGCTTGCTTCAAACCATACAATGCCTTCTTTAGCTTGTAAACATGGTCGGGCTTCTTGTTATCTTCAAAATGGGGAGGTTGCTCAACATAAACTTCTTCATTGATGTAGCCATTGAGAAATGCACTTTTGACATCCATTTGATAGAGCTTAATGTTGTGTGCACAAGCATATGCTAATAAGATTCTAATTGCTTCCAATCTTGCAACCGATGCATATGTCTCTCCAAAGTCAAGACCCTCAACTTGAGTGTATCCTTGTGCTACTAATCTTGCTTTGTTCCTCATAACCATACCATCTTGATCTTGCTTGTTTCTAAAGACCCACTTAGTACCAATCACATTGTAGTTCTTTGGCCTCTCAACAAGTTTCCAAACTTGATTTCTAGCAAAGTTGTTTAGTTCTTCATGCATGGCATTTACCCAATCGGAATCCATCAAAGCATCTTCTAATTTCTTAGGTTCTTCAAGTGACACAAATGAGTAATGCTCACAAAAGGATGCTAGTCTTGATCGAGTTTGAGCACCACTTTGAATTCCACCAATAATTTGGTCTAATGGATGATCTTTTGCAATGCTAGTAGGTTGGAGTATTGGGAGTTGATTGCTTCCACTTGTTTGACCTTGAACTTGAGCTTCATCATGAGTACCACTTGAGCTTGCTTGATTTGTATCAATTTGCACACTTTGGTTGATCACATGAATATCATCATCGTCAACTTGCATCGGCCTTATATCACCAATGTCCATGTTCTTCATTGCATTTGACAATTAATCTCCTCTCACATCATCAAGGTTTTGAGCTTCATTTTGAGACCCTTGGGTTTCATCAAACTCAACATCATGAACTTCTTCTAAGGTGCCATTTGTGAGATTCCAAACTCTATATGCTTTGCTTGTGGTAGAATAACCAAGTAAGAATCCTTCATCACATTTCTTTTCAAACCTGCTCAATCTAGTACCTTTCTTGAGAATATAGCATTTGCAATCAAACACTCTAAAGTATGAAATGTTGGGCTTTCTTCCATTCAATAGCTCATATGGTGTCTTTTCAAGCATCCCATGGCAATAGAGACGGTTGCTATAATAGCAAGCCGTGTTGATGGCTTCACTCCAAAATGAATGACTAACATTGTATTCACTAAGCATTGATCTAGCCATATCAATCAAGGTTCTATTTTTCCTTTCAACTACACCATTTGATTGAGGAGTGTATGTTGATGAGAATTGATGTCCAATACCAAAATCATCACACAAATCTTTAATTCTTGTGTTCTTGAACTCACTACCATTGTCACTTCTAATCTTCTTGATGGTAGTCTCAAACTCATTTTGCAACCTCTTGACAAAAGACTTGAATAGATCATAAACATCACTCTTGTTATAGAGAAAGAACACCCAAGTGTATCTAGTGTAGTCATCCACAATCACAAAACCATACTTGTTGCCACCAATGCTAGTGTATGTTGTTGGCCCAAATAAGTCCATGTGCAATAGCTCAAATGCCTTTGATGTGCTCATTTCACTCTTATTAGGATGTGCATTTCTAACTTGTTTATCGGCTTGACAAGCACTACATGGTTTATCCTTCTCAAAGGTCACATCTTTCAAGCCTCTAACTAAGTCATGCCTCAAAAGTTTCTTCAATTGTTTCATCCCAACATGACCAAGCCTTCTATGCCACAACCATCCCATACTAGATTTACTAAGCAAGCATGATGTCAATTATGTCTCACTATCATTGAAGTCAACCAAATATAAGCTACCATGTCTAAATCCTTTGAATATCAAATTTGATCCATCAACACTTATGACTTCAACATCATCACTACCAAATATACACTTGAAGCCATGATCACAAAGTTGTGCCACCGATAAAAGATTTAAATCCAAGCTTTCAACTAGCAACACATTAGATATGCTAATGTCATTTGAGATAGCAATTTTACCAAGCCCCTTGACCTTGCCTTTCTTGTTGTTTCCGAAAGTGATAGCATCAAAACCACCATTTTGACTTGTATCAATTGAATTGAACATACAAGAGTCTCCGGTCATATGTTGAGTGCACCCACTATCAAGCACCCAATGCCTTCCTCCGGCTTTGTAATTGACCTACAAGACAAGATCAATTCCTTTTAGGTACCCAAACTTGTTTGGGTCCTCCAAGGTTAGAGACTAAGCTCTTTGGTACCCAAATGACTTTCTTCTTTGAGCCCATCCATGGTGCACCAATGAACTTAGCATGAACACCATTTGTACCCTTGGTAAGCATATAGAAAGAATCAAACTTAATTGAGGATACATTTGCATTAGATTTCTTGTTCATGCAATGTTGCTCTATGTGACCAACTTGCTTGCAACTTTTGCAATAGCTACCATTGTTCTTCACAAAATGAGTCTTGTGAGGAGCAAAAGCGGCCTTGCCTTTCTTGGGGTTATAGCCCAATCCCTCTTTGTAGAGAGAAGCTCTTTGGCTACCCAAGCACATAAGCAAGCGGTCCTCACCACCATAAGCCTTAGCTAATGTGTGATTGAGCTCTTTTACCTCCTTCTTGAGATTTTCATTCTCAACTATAAGTGTGGAGTCACAAGTGAAACCATCACTACTAGATGGGGATGATGTAGATGAGCTACATGAAGGGTTAGTGGGAGCAACAACAATAGGCTGATGAAAGGATTCATCAATTATATTACATGATATGCCTATGTTACAAGTTTTAGCTTTCTCAACATTAGTTGGCATGTTTTCACATTTTTCAACTAGAGAGGAATGAGCTTCTTCAAGCTTGGTGTGAGACTTTTGAAGCTTCTTATGGTCTACCTTTAGACTCTCATAAGATGCCCTAAGCTCATCAAGTTCTTGCATAAGGTTTTTCTTTTCCTTAAGCAAGCCCTTGCACTTCTTTCTAGATTCTTTAAAATGTTGAGTGCAATCTTCTAGCATAGTGATTAGTTCATCTTTAGTGAATTCTTCTTCATCACTATCACTATCACTAGCATTATCATGATCACTCTCATTATCGGATGATACCTTAGCGGCCTTAGCCATGAAGCATGATGGAGTGTCGAAGAGGGAGACCTTCTCTTGGATGGCAATGCTAGCATATCCCTTCTTCTTACTCTTGTTATCATCCTCATCATCACTTGAGGAATCATCACTATCCCATGTAGCAACATGAGAATCATTATTCTTCTTATAAGAGCTCTCCTTCTTCTCTTGCTTCTTCTTTTGCTTCTTTCTCTCCTTCTTGATGGCATCTTCATCATCACTATCATAAGGACATTTTGCAATGAGATGGTCCTTGCTATGGCATCTAAAGCATCTCATGGTATGCTCATTCTTCTTGGATGAGTTCTTCCTCCTTCTTGCATGAAAGCCTTTCTTCTTCATGAATTTGCCAAATTGCTTGACAAAGAGAGCCATCTTCTCATCAATGTCATCACTATCACAAGAGCTTGAGTCTTCATCACTTGATGATTCAATCTTGGATTTGCCCTTGGATGTGGTGGCTTTGAATGCCACACTTTTCTTCTTTTCATCATCTTTCTTCTCATTTTCCTTCTTCTTCTTCTTGACCAACTCATCCTTCTCATCATCTTCTCTATATGAATCATCGGTCATCACCTCTTAGAATATTTGTTGAGGAGTTGAATCCTTCAATGTAGTCCTCACTAGCACGGTGATCAATGTATCAAACCTCTTGGGTAGACTTCTTAAGAACTTCATAGAGAATTGATTGTCCTTGACCTCCTCACCAGGTGCCTTGAGCTCATTGACAATGACTTGCAACCTATGAAACATCTCCGGTACACTCTCATCATCTTGCATTTTGAAGCTTGAAGATTTTTCTTGCAAGATATATGCTTTAGCGGTCTTTGTGCCTTCGGTGCCCTTAAATGTTTCTTCTCGCTTGGCCCAGGCATCATGAGCAATCTCTATGTTCTTTACTTGCTCAAATGTCTTGTCATCTAATGCTTCATGAAGAGCACTAATGGCAATGTCATTGCATTGGAGCTTCTTCTCTTCCACCGGTGTAGGTGCTTCCGAATTAGCAACCTCAAATTTTGTTTCGGTGACCTTCCACACTTCTCTATTGATTGACTTTAGGTGTGCGGTCATCTTAACCTTCCAATATGCATAATTTATGCCATCAAAGTGAGGTGCCTTCTTGGTGTTGTTGATGTGCAAGCTTAATTGAGTCATTTCTTTTTCACCGTAGGTTGTTAAGCCTCAAATAAATGGTGCCTCGGCTCCGATACCACTTATAAGGTCCAAATAGGCTAGAGGGGGGGTGAATAGCCTAATTAAAACTTCTACAAGAATACTTAACCACACGTTAGTACAAAAGGTGGTGAAACAAAAACACTAGCTCTAACTATTTAAGCAAGCCACCTACACAAGTCTATAACAAAGCTATTCACTAAACACAACAACAACTACAAGCTAGAAATAAGAAGTAATACGAGAGAAGAGCTTCAAGTGATTATACCGTCGTGAAGAGATGAGAAATACCAATCAATCAATCACACAAGAGAAGTCCTCGGGAAGAGAATGACACAAGAATTTATCCCGAGGTTCACTTGCTTCCCTGCAAGCTACTCCCCGTTGTGGCGATACACCCACTTATCGATTCGCGAGCTAATCGACTATCAAGAGTCGAGCCCTCGGCGGGCGCCGCACAATCGCACACAAGATGGGGATCCTCCAAGCCACGAGCTCTACTAGAGTATCCAATTCGTGAACTCCCGTGGGGAAGGATCAAGAACCCCTTACAACACTTGGTGAAGGCTCCAACAATCTCCAATTGCGAGCTCAATCACCTCCGCTGCTCCAAGCCATCTACCGTGTTGGGAAACACAGAAGAGTAACAAGAAATCCGCAACAACTCGAAGATCAAGTGCCTCTAGAATGCAACTCTCAAGCAATGCATTTGAATCTCACTCAATCTCACTCAAGATGTGCAACTATGCAAAGAGATGAGTGGAGGGGTTGTTCTCTAGCTCAAAGTATGTCTCTAGTTCTCAAAATGTGCAAGAGTTACCCTCAAATCCCGGCCAACGTCTATTTATAACGAAGGGGTACGCAGCTAGCCGTTACCGGACGACACAGTTCAAAACGAGCTGACCGGACGCTCCGGTCAGGGTGATCGGACACGTCCGATCACTACAGGACAAGCGTGAACAATGCGCGTCAGAAGTTACCGTTGCTATGACCAGACGCGCCCTAGCGTATGACCGGATGCGCCCTAGCGTATGACCGGACGCGCCCTAGCGTATGACTGGATGTGCCCTAGCGAATAACCGGACGCGCCCTACCTGGCGTCCGGTCAGAGTCCAGTAAGCTCCCATCATGACCGGACGCGTCCGATCGTACATGACCGGACGCGCCCTGCGTCCGATCATCACTCCTGCGCTCTCTGCCCCTCTGGACGCCTGACCGGACGCACCGGTCCCGTGAAGGACCGGACGCGCCGATCGCGCGCTATGCTTCTGCGCACAGGTGAACTGACCAGACGCGCTGGTCAGGCCAGACCAGCGTCCGGTCACTCACCCTAGGCACACTGACCGAATGAACTGACCGGACGCGCTGGTCAAGCCGTGACCGCGTCCGGTGCAGCGTCCGGTCACCACAGTGATCTCCGTTCATCTCCGTTTCTTTTCTGACTTCCGGCGTAGTAGAAAATAGGCGTTTCACTTCTCCAAAAAGCGCCGAATCACCATGTGCATGTGTGTTAGCATTTCACAAACATTTCTCAAGGCGTTATGTTAGCTCTTTACTAGATCCTAATGCATATGCTCAAGACAATGATCTAGTGGCACTTGATTCCCGAGCTAACTGTGATTGCCCCTCTTGATAGTCGGCTATGTATCCTAAACCCGGTCAATCACTTCTCTACTCATCTTAGACCGGCAAAAGGAAAACCCTATGGTTATATCTTTGCCTTGCGCTCTTAGATCCTTCTCTTCCACTTGATCATCATTTTATGTCCATGCACCATCTCTTTGTAATCTTATGGCCACCACTCCTTGCCACATATACATTCATCACATGTGTTGCTTATGCCTAACTCAAAACACTTAACACATGGTATTAGCAACTTGGTGTCATTAATTACCAAAACCAAACTTGGGCTTTCATGTGGTTACATTATAGGATAGATAGCCGTACTATAAAGAGGGGAATGACGCGGCTATTGAACTCCTAAGTGCCTCTAAGTGTGCATTTCATAATCATATGCATTTGGATAGAACTAATATCGCCTCGAAAAATGATTGTGAAAATGCTAACACACTCACACATGACAAAGATCACTTGGTGGTGTTAGCACGTTTGCGAAGGCAGTGGAGTTTGAGCGGTAGAGAGGGTTTGGGATCCTCTCTCCCTCCTGCCGAGCTTGCGAGGCGGGATTCAGGCGTTTTCGAGAAATTGAAACGACTATTTTCCACTACGCCGGAAGTCCGGAAAAGAAACGGAGGCGAACGGAGGTCACAGAGGTGACCGGACGCTGAACCGGACACGGTCTTTGCATGACCGGACGCGTCCAGTCAGTGTTCAGTATCTGCGCGGTTTTCAGTTTGATGATCGGACGCGAAGTGCATCCGGTCATAGTCGATCGGACACGTCCGGTCGTTCAGGGAGCTTACTGGACTCTAACCGGATGCTGGCACTGTGGTGTCCGGTCATTTCTCCAGCGCGTCCGGTCATTGTGTTGTTGTGCGCTGCTCAGGCTGACCAGCGCGTCCGGTCATTCAGGGGACCAGCGCGTCCGGTCAGCGCGTCAAGCGCGTCCGGTCAGTGCTTCGTGACTTAGCCGTTGTGCGACCAGCGTGTCCGGTCGTTTGGACCAGCGTGTCCGGTCGTTTGGACCAGCGCGTCCGGTCAGTACTTCACGAGTTAGCCGTTGGGCGACCGGCGCGTCCGGTCAGTTGGACCAGCGCGTCCGGTCAGCACGACTTCGGTTGTTTAAGTTTCTAACGGCTCTATTCGAAGGGGTACGTCTATAAATACTCATTGGCCGGCTCAAGGCTCTATCTCTTGAACATTTGACATACTTGTGAGCACTTTGAGCTAAGCAACTCCCCTCCCACTCATCTCTCTTGCTTCTTTGCATATTCAAAGTGAGATTGAGTGATCCAAGTGCATTTGCATTGTGAGATAGCATCTAGTTGGCACTTGGTGGTTGATTTGCTGCGGGATTCTTGTTTCTCTTGGTGGTTGCCGCCACCTAGATGGCTTGGAGCATCTTGGAGGTGTTGGCAAGAGTTAGTGATTGTTCTTGGCCACCTCCGGTGATTGTGAGGGGTTTGTGCCTACCTCGGCGAAGCGCCAAAGGCAACGTTAGTAAATTGCTCGTGTCATTTGCAACCTTTTGCCATTTGGTAGGTTCTTGTGGCGCCTTTTGAGAGACTCGGTGTGAGACCGATTAGCCACCGAACCACATGGTGAAGAGGGACACAACGGGGACTAGCATGCCGACAAGCACGTGAATCTCGGGATAAATCTTCGTGTCATCACTTTCATATTGTGATTGATTGATTCCGGTGTTTGGTTATCTTGGTATTCATTGTTGATCATATTGGTTGGCTCAATACTTCGCCCCTCGGTGAAACTCTCCTAACTCAACTCCGCATTACTTTCTTAGTTATCTTTGCTAGCTAGTTTGCTTTGCTTTAGTAGCTTCTTTTGTGTAGCTTGCTAGTTGTAGTTGTAGTTACCTTCTCGGTTTGACTTGTGCGGTTGAGTACAAATACTAGAATTATGAATTGGATAGGTGGCTTGCAAACACCCCGTAGGCTAAGCAAAACTCGCATCTCGCTATTTGTTATATTGATAAACTTGTTTAGCTTGTCTTTGTAGAAATTTTTAAAAGGCTATTCACCCTCCTCTAGCCATCAAGACCTTTCAAGTGGTATCGGAGCCGTGGTCACTGTTTTCAAGGCTTAACAACCTTGGTGTAAGATGGCTCAAGTTGTGTTCAACCATGTCGGGGGCAAGCCTCCATTCTTTGATGGTGTCACATCTTTTGATCATTGGAAAAGAAAGATGAAGCAATATCTTGGTTCTATTCATGAGAATGTTTGGAAGATGACACACCATGATTATGCTATTATTGATCCCGATAACCTCACCAACAATGATCGCATCAACAACCAATGCAACACTATGGCTCTCAACACTCTCTACAATGGGATTGATGCAAAGGTCTTTGAGCAAATCAAGGATCTTGAGATGGCAAGTGAAGTGTGGACAAGATTAGAGGAAACATATGAGGGCACTTCAACGGTAAAGAGTGTCAAGCTCTATATGCTCAAGGATAAATTTGCAAGCTTCAAGATGAAGGATGATGAGTTTATACCGGAGATGTTCTATAGGCTACAAGTTATTATCAATGATCTCAAGAGCCTAGGAGAAGATGTCAAGGATAAGGACTTCTCACATAAGTTCTTGATGAACTTACCTAAGAAGTTTGCTATCTTGAGGAAGATGATCCAAAGAGAGGGTTGGACAAGGTGACTCCAAACCAAGTGCTTAGAGATGTCATGACCGATGCTCAATATGATGATGATGAAGATAAAGATGAGAAGAAGGAGATCAAGGTCAAGCAAGAGAAGCCCATTGCATTCAAGGCTTCATCCTCTAAGGGCAAGAGCAAGGTGGAGAGCGATGATGATGATCCATTCGATGATGAGACCATGGCCCTCCTAGTGCACAAGATGGGAAGGTTCATGAAGAAGAAAGGATATGGTGCAAGAAAGAGAAGGGACTTCATGAAGGCAAAGGAGGTGCTTTGCTACAATTGCAATAGCCCTGATCATATAGTGGCAAAGTGCCCCTATGAAGATAAAAGATATCATGATGGGGAATTAAAGTTGAAGAAGAATAAGAAGGAGAAGAAAGAGAAGAAGAGCTTCACTATCAACAAGAAGAAGAAGGGTGGTGGCTATGTGGTCACTTGGGATAGTGATAACTCTGATAGTGATGATGATAGCTCTAGTGATGATGAAAGGACCACTCGGCGAGCCATTGCAAGCATCGCCCTCTCCAACAAGCCATCCATCTTCGATACTACATCGACATGCCTTATGGACAAGCCTACCAAGATAAAATATGATGATAGTGATGATAATTCTTGTGCTAGTGATGATTGTAGGAGTGATGAGGAGGAGGATGAGGACTACTCCAAGGATGATCTATTGGGCATAATAGATCAAATGAGCAAGGTCTACAAGAGGACAACCAAGAAATACAAAATCTTGGAACAAGAGCTCATTGCCAAGAGCAATGAAAATGATGCCTTGATGGAGGAGCCTGTTGCTCTCAAAAAGAGTAAGAAGTGCAAAGGAATTGAACAAGAGCTCAAGGCTCTTAGGAAATCCTTTGATGAGCTAGAGGCCTCTCGTGAGTGTCTAAAGGAAGACCACGAGGACCTTGAAGTTGCTCACACTAGGCTTAAGGAAGCCTACTCCACTCTACTTGAGCTCATCAAGGAAAAGGACCTCAAGTTGGAGAAGTTCATGAAGGAAGCTAAGGAGGAGCAAGTGATTGTCACTTGTGATATTAGACTAATATGTGATATTATTGATGATTCTTTATTTGTTGGTCCTACTAATACTTCATGTAGCTCATCATCATCCACCACAACCAACTCTATCTCTACTACTAGTGATTCATCACTTATGGTTGAGAATGAGACTCTCAAGAGAGAGGTGGATGATCTCACCCGCGCATTAGGCAATGCCTATGGTGGGGATGCCCACTTGCTAAAATGCTTGGGTAGCCAAAGGTTCTCTCTTAACAAAGATGGTTTGGGCTATACTCCCAAGAAGGGCAAGGCGACATTTGCTACTCCAAAGCCTCGCTTTGTGAAGAGCAATGGTTGTTATTGCAATAGATGCAAGCAAGTTGGGCATCTAGAGATTAATTGCAATAAAATGAACAAGAACAAGAAAAATACTAATGTACCTTACATTCCTTTTGATTCTTGTTATGTGCTTACCAAGGGTGAGAAAGGTGTGCATGCTAAGTTTGTTGGTACACCAATTGTGGGTACAAAGAAGAAGGTCATTTGGGTACCAAAGAGCTTAGTGACTAACCTCCAAGGACCCAAGCAAGTATGGGTACCTAAGAAACATTAATTTGTTTTGTAGGTCAATTATAAGGCCAGAGAAAGGCATTGGGTGCTTGATAGTGGGTGCTCTCAACATATGACCGGTGATTCAAGAATGTTCAACTCTCTCAAATCAAATGATAGTGGCATTGATAGCATCACATTTGGTGACAATAGCAAGGGTGATGTAAAGGCTCTTGGAAGGATTGCAATCTCTAATGATCATAGCATTTCCAATGTGCTACTAGTTGAAAAGCTCAATTTCAATTTGTTATCGGTTGCTCAATTGTGTGATCTTGGTTTCAAGTGCATATTTGGTGTTGATGATGTGGAGATAGTTAGTGTTGATGGCTCTAACTTGATCTTCAAAGGCTTTAGATATGAGAATCTATACTTGGTTGATTTCAATGCTAGTGACACTCAACTTTCAACATGTTTGCTCACCAAATCAAGTATGGGTTGGTTATGGCATAGAAGACTTGGTCATGTTGGCATGAAGCAATTGAACAAGTTAGTGAAGCATGACTTAGTTAGAGGCTTGAAGGATGTCATATTTGAGAAAGATAAGCTATGTAGTGCATGTCAAGCCGGAAAGCAAGTAGGCAACACTCATCCATTGAAAAACATCATGAGTACTTCCAAGGCATTTGAGTTGTTGCACATGGATCTATTTGGGCCAACTACATACACAAGTATTGATGGCAACAAGTATGGGTTTGTGATTGTGGATGATTTCACTAGATATACATGGGTATTCTTTCTTGTGGACAAGAGTGATGTATTTGACATATTCAAGAAGTTTACCAAGAGAGTGCAAAATGAGTTTGAGACCACAATCAAGAAAGTAAGAAGTGTCAATGAAAGTGAGTTTAGAAACACAAGAGTTGATAAGCTATGTGAAGAGCTTGGAATCAAACATCAATTCTCGGCCAAGTATACACCTCAATCTAATGGCTTAGTTGAGAGGAAAAATAGAACATTGATTGATATGGCAAGATCAATATTGAATGAGTATAATGTGAGTCATTCATTTTGGGCCAAAGCAATCAATACGGCTTGCTTCTATAGCAACCGCCTCTATTGTCATAAGTTCCAAGAAAAGACACCATATGAGATATTGAATGAAAGAAAGTCCAACATTGCATACTTTTGGGTATTTGGTTGCAAATGCTACATCTTAAAGAAGGGTACTAGATTAAGCAAGTTTGAGAAGAAATGTGATGAATGATTCCTACTTGGGTACTCCACTACTAGCAAAGCTTATAGAGTTTGGAATTTGGCTAGTGGTTTACTTGAAGAAGTTTATGATGTTGAATTTGATGAAACAAATGGCTCTCAAAATGAAGAAGATAACTTGGATGATGTGAGAGGAACTCAATTGACCAATGCTATGAAAGAAATAGATATTGGTGATATTATGCCAAAGCAAGTGATTGATGTGAATGACAAAGATCAAGTGCTCCAAAGTCCAATTACACAAGCTAGTGGTTCTCTAATGCAAAATCAAACTAGTACATCATCTCAAGTGCAACAAGACCAACAAGTGGCTAGTTCATCATCTCCAACTTATGATCAACATTAACATCCAAGCAATCAAGTCCAAGTGCTTCAACCAACTAACATTGCAAGAGACCATCCATTGGATTCCATCATTGGTGACATACAAAGGGGAGTTCAAACTAGATCAAGATTGGCATCTTTTTGTGCTCACTCTTCTTTTGTGTCAATAGAAGAACCCAAGGACATTGATAGAGCATTGAGAGATCCAGATTGGGTAAATGCAATGCATGAAGAGCTCAACAACTTCAAGAGAAATGAAGTATGGGAACTAGTTGAGAGGCTTAAGGATCACAATGTCATTGGAACAAGATGGGTCTTTCGCAACAAACAAGATCAAGATGGGATAGTAGTAAGGAACAAAGCAAGACTAGTAGCTCAAGGTTACACACAAATAGAGGGTCTTGACTTTGGTGAAACATATGCCCCGGTTGCAAGATTGGAAGCAATTAGGATCTTACTTGCCTATGCTTGTGCTCACAATATCAAGCTATATCAATTGGATGTGAAGAGTGCATTTCTCAATGGGTACATTCAAGAGGAGGTGTATGTGGAGCAACCTCCTAGTTTTGAAGATGACAAGAAACCCAATCATGTATACAAGTTAAGGAAGGATTTGTATGGATTGAAGCAAGCACCTAGAGCATGGTATGAAAGATTGAGGGACTTCTTGCTATCCAAAGGATTTGTCATGGGCAAAGTGGATACTACTCTCTTCACCAAGAAGATTGGGAAAGACTTGTTTGTGTTGCAAATATATGTTGATGATATCATATTCGGTTCAACCAATCAAGATTATTGTGATGAGTTTGGGAAAATGATGGTAAAGGAATTTAAAATGTCAATGATTGGTGAACTTAGTTTCTTTCTTAGACTTCAAATTAAACAAATGAAGGAAGGAACATTTGTAAGCTAAACCAAATACATAAAGGATATGCTAAAGAAGTTTGGTATGGAAGATGCAAAAGGAATCACTACTCCAATGAGCACTAGTGGAAGCTTGGATAGTGACAAGAATGGCAATATGGTGGATCAAAAGCTATATAGATCAATGATTGGTAGCCTAATCTATGTGACGACATCAAGGCCTGATGTGATGTTTAGTGTATGCATATGTGCAAGATTTCAAGCCTCACCAAGAGAAAGTCATTTGAAGGCAACAAAGAGAATATTGAGGTACTTAAAGCATACATAAGATGTTGGATTATGGTATCCTAAAGGTGCAAGCTTTGAGTTAGTTGGATATTCGGATTCTGACTATGCCGGTGACAAAGTGGAGAGAAAGAGCACTTCCGGGACTTGTCAATTGTTGGGAAGATCACTTGTCTCATGGTCATCCAAGAAGCAAAATAGTATTGCACTATCTACCGCCGAGGCCAAATACATCACCACGGGTAGTTGTTGTGCACAAATCTTATGGATGAAGGTAATATTGAAGGATTTTGGAATCAATTTGAAGAATGTGCCATTGCTATGTGACAATGAAAGTGTCGTGAAGCTAACCAACAATCCGGTTCAACATCAAAGAACAAAGCATATTGATGTTCGCCATCACTTTATTAGAGATCATCAACAAAAGGGTGACATTGCTATTGAGAGTGTGGGCACCGAAGATCAATTAGCCGATCTATTCACCAAGCCACTTGATGAGAAGAGATTTCACAAGCTAAAGAATGAGTTGAACATACTTGACTTCTCCAATATGAGTTGATGCACCACATATATGACATGCCTCTCCTTCGAGCCCCAAGGTACAATTGATTGACATGTCATACATTCTATGCTAAGGACTTGTTTAGTGCATCTAGTCATAATTTACATGTTCTAGGCTCATTCATGAAAATCAAATAAATTTGAAGTTTATATGGTGCCACTATTGTTTCCATGACTTGTATGATCTAGTGGTAGCATATAACTTGTTTAAGTAGCTTGTGATCCTAAGTGTTTAATCTAGAAAACTTGTCTAAATATTTGCTTCAACATGGTGCATGATAACCCTTTTAGTGAGGTGCGAAGAAGCTTGCTGAAAGCCCAAGTTTGGTTTTAGTAATTAATGACACCAAGTTGCTAATGCCATGTGTTAAGTGTTTTGAGTTAGGCATAAGCAACATGTGTGATGAAGGTGTATGTGGCAAGGAGTGGTGGCCACAAGATCACAAAGAGATGGTGCATGGACATAAAATGATGATCATGATGGAGATGCACATAAAAGGAAGGACATGATGATCAAGTGAAAGAGAAGGATCTAAGAGCGCAAGGCAAAGGTATAATCATAGGGGTTTTCCTTTTGCCGGTCTAAGATGAGTAGAGAAGTGATTGACCGGGTTTAGGATACATAGCCGACTATCAAGAGGGGCAATCACGGTTAGCTCGGAAATCAAGTGCCACTAGATCAATGTCTTGAGCATATGCATTAGGATCTAGTAAAAAGCTAACATAACGCCTTGAGAAATGATTGTGAAATGCTAACACACATGCACATGGTGGTGTACACTTGGTGGTGTTAGCACAGTTTGTGAAGGCGGTGGAGTTTAAGCGGTAGAGAGGGGTTTGGGTTCCTCTCTCCCTCCCGCCGAGCTTGCGAGGCGGGATTTGGTGCTTTTTGGAGAAGTGAAATGCCTATTTTCTATTGCGCCGGAAGTCGGAGAAGAAACGGAGGCGGACGAAGGTCACAGAGATGACCGGACGCGCGACCGGCGCGTCCAGTCTCTCACGTAGCCGGAGCGTCCGGTCAGGCGTCCAGAGCGGCAGAGCGAAGCGGAGTGACGATCGGACGCGCGGCGCGTCCGGTCACGTGCTATCGGACGCATCCGGTCTCAACGGGAGCATACTAGAACGTGACCGGACGCGGGCACTGTCGCGTCCGGTCAATCGGTTCAGCGTGTCCGATCACGGTAACGGCTAGTTCTGACTCGCACTGTTTCTTGCTATCGTGTAGTGACCGGACGCGTCCGATCACCCTGACCGGAGCGTCCGGTCAGCGCGTTTTTCGCTGCGTCGTCTGTAACGGCTAGCTGCGTACCCCTTCGTTATAAATAGACGTTAGCCGGGGTTTGAGGGCAACTCTTGCACATTTTGAGAACTAGAGACATACTTTGAGCTAGAGAACAACCCCTCCACTCATCTCTTTGCATAGTTGCACATCTTGAGTGAGATTGAGTGAGATTCAAGTGCATTGCTTGAGAGTTGCATTCTAGAGGCACTTGATCTTCGAGTTGCTGTGGATTTCTTGTTACTCTTCCATGTTTCCCGACACGGTAGACGGCTTAGAGCAGCGGAGGTGATTGAGCTCGCAATTAGAGATTGTTGGAGCCTTCACCAAGTGTTGTAAGGGGTTCTTGATCCTTCCCCGCGGGAGTTCACGAATTGGATACTCTAGTGAAGCTCGTGGCTTGGAGGATCCCCATCTTGTGTGCGGTTGTGCGGCGCCCGCCGAGGGCTCGACTCTTGATAGTCGATTAGCTCGTGAACCGACAAGTGGGTGTATCGCCACAACGGGGAGTAGCTTGTCGGGAAGCAAGTGAACCTCGTGATAAATTCTTATGTTATTCTCTTCCTGAGGATTTCTCTTGTATGATTGATTGATTGGTATTTCTCTTCTCTTCACGGCGGTATAATCACTCGAAGCTCTTCTCTTGTATTACTTCTTGTTTCTAGCTTGTAGTTGTTGTTGTGTTTAGTGAATAGCCTTGTACTAGACTTGTGTAGGTGGCTTGCTTAATTAGTTAGAGCTAGTGCATTTGCTTCGCCACCTTTCGTACTAACTTGTGGTTAAGTAATTCTTGTAGAAGTTTTAATTAGGTTATTCACCCTCCCTCTAGCCTATTTGGACCTTACAAGTGGTATCGGAGCCGAGGCACCGTTTATTTGAGGCTTAACAACCTACGGTGAAAAAGAAATGGCTCAATTAAGCTTGCACATCAACAACACCAAGAAGGCACCTTACTTTGATGGCACAAATTATGCATATTGGAAGGTTAAGATGACCGCACACCTAAAGTCAATCAATAGAGAAGTGTGAAAGGTCACCGAAACAAAATTTGAGGTTGCTAATCCGGAAGCACCTACACCGGTGGAAGAGAAGAAGCTCCAATGCAATGACATTGCCATTAGTGCTCTTCATGAGGCATTAGATGACAAGACATTTGAGCAAGTGAAGAACATAAAGATTGCTCATGATGCTTGGGCCAAGCTAGAAGAGACATTTGAGGGCACCGAAGGCACAAAGACCGCCAAAGCATATATCTTGCAAGAAAAATCATCAAGCTTCAAGATGCAAGATGATAAGAGTGTACCGGAGATGTTTCATAGGTTGCAAGTCATTGTCAATGAGCTCAAGGCACTTGGTGAGGAGGTCAAGGACAATCAATTCTCTATGAAGTTCTTGAGAAGTCTACCCAAGAGGTTTGATACATTGATCACCGTGCTAGTGAGGACTACATTGAAGGATTCAACTCCTCAACAAATATTCTAAGAGGTGATGACCGATGATTCATATAGAGAAGATGATGAGAAGGATGAGTTGGTCAAGAAGAAGAAGAAGGAAAATGAGAAGAAAGATGATGAAAAGAAGAAAAGTGTGGCATTCAAAGCCACCACATCCAAGGGCAAATCCAAGATTGAATCATCAAGTGATGAAGACTCAAGCTCTTGTGATAGTGATGACATTGATGAGAAGATGGCTCTCTTTGTCAAGCAATTTGGCAAATTCATGAAGAAAAAAGGCTTTCATGCAAGAAGAAGGAAGAACTCATCCAAGAAGAATGAGCATACCATGAGATGTTTTAGATGCCATAGCAAGGATCATCTTATTGCAAAGTGTCCTTATGATAGTGATGATGAAGATGCTATCAAGAAGGAGAGGAAGAAACAAAAGAAGAAGCTAGAGAAGAAGGAAAGCTCTTATAAGAAGAAGAATGATTCTCATATTGCTACATGGGATAGTGATGATTCCTCAAGTGATGATGAGGATGACAACAAGAGTAAGAAGAAGGGACATGCTAGCATTGCCATCCAAGAGAAGGTCTCCCTCTTTGACACTCCATCGTGCTTCATGGTTAAAGCCGCTAAGGTATCATCCGATGATGAGAATGATCATGATAATGCTAGTGATAGTGATAGTGATGAAGAAGAATTCACTAAAGATGAACTAATCACTATGCTAGAAGATTGCACTCAACATTATAAAGAATCTAGGAAGGAGTGCAAGGGCTTGTTTAAGAAAAAGAAAAACCTTATGCCAGAACTTGATGAGCTTAGAGTGTCTTATGAGAGTCTAAAGGTAGACCATAAGAAGCTTCAAAAGTCTCACACCAAGCTTGAAGAAGCTCATTCCTCTCTAGTTGAAAAATGTGAAAACATGCCAACTAATGTTGAGAAAGCTAAAACTTGCAACATAGGCATATCATGTGATATAATTGATGAATCCTTTCATAAGCCTATTGTTGTTGCTCCCACTAACTCTTCATGTAGCGCATCTACATCATCCTCATCTAGTAGTAATGGTTTCACTTGTGACTCCACACTTATAGTTGAGAATGAAAATCTCAAGAAGGAGGTAAAAGAGCTCAATCACACTTTAGCTAAGGCTTATGGTGGTGAGGACCGCTTGCTTATGTGCTTGGGTAGCCAAAGAGCTTCTCTCTACAAAGAGGGATTGGGCTATAACCCCAAGAAAGGCAAGGCCGCTTTTGCTCCTCACAAGACTCGTTTTGTGAAGAACAATGGTAGCTATTGCAAAAGTTGCAAGCAAGTTGGTCATATAGAGCAACATTGCATGAACAAGAAATCCAATGCAAATGTATCCTCAATCAAATTTGATTCTTTCTATATGCTTACAAAGGGTACAAATGGTGTTCATGCTAAGTTCATTGGTGCACCATGGATGGGCTCAAAGAAGAAAGTCATTTGGGTACTAAAGAGCTTAGTTACTAACCTTGGAGGACCCAAACAAGTTTGGGTACCTAAAAAGAATTGATCTTGTCTTGTAGGTCAATTACAAAGCCGGAGGAAGGCATTGGGTGCTTGATAGTGGGTGCACTCAACATATGACCGGGGACTCTTGTATGTTCAAATCAATTGATACAAGTCAAAATGGTGGTTTTAATGCTATCACTTTCGGCAACAACAAGAAAGGCAAGGTCAAAGGGCTTGGTAAAATTGCTATCTCAAATGACATGAGCATAACTAATGTGTTGCTAGTTGAGAGCTTGGATTTCAATCTTTTATCGGTGGCACAACTTTGTGATCTTGGCTTCAAGTGCATATTTGGTAGTGATGATGTTGAAGTCATAAGTGTTGATGGATCAAACTTGATATTCAAAGGATTTAGACATGGTAGCTTATACTTGGTTGACTTCAATGATAGTGAGACACAATTGACATCATGCTTGCTTAGTAAATCTAGTATGGGTTGGTTGTGGCATAGAATGCTTGGTCATGTTGGAATGAAACAATTGAACAAACTTTTGAGGCATGACTTTGTTGGAGGCTTGAAAGATGTCACTTTTGAAAAGGATAAACTATGTAGTGCTTGTCAAGCTGGCAAACAAGTTGGAAACACACATCCTAGTAAGAGTGAAATGAGCACATCAAAGGCATTTGAGTTATTGCACATGGACTTGTTTGGACCAACAACATACACTAGCATTGGTGGCAATAAGTATGATTTTGTGATTGTTGATGACTACACTAGATATACTTGGGTGTTCTTTCTCTATGACAAGAGTGATATTTATGATCTATTCAAGTCTTTTGTCAAGAGAGTGCAAAATGAGTTTGAAATCACCATCAAGAAGATTAGAAGTAACAATGGTAGTGAGTTCAAGAACACAAGAATTAAAGATTTGTGTGATGATCTTGGTATTGGACATCAATTCTCACCAACATACACTCCTCAATCCAATGGTGTAGTTGAAAGGAAAAATAGAACCTTGATTGATATGGCTAGATCAATGCTTAGTGAATACAATGTTAGTCATTCATTTTGGAGTGAAGCCATCAACACGGCTTGCTATTGTAGCAACCGTCTCTATTGCCATGGGAAGCTTGAAAAGACACCATATGAGCTATTGAATGGAAGAAAGCCCAACATTGCATACTTTAGAGTGTTTGGTTGCAAATGCTATATTCTCAAGAAAGGCACTAGATTGAGCAAGTTTGAAAAGAAATGTGATGAAGGGTTCTTACTTGGTTATTCTACCACAAGCAAATCATATAGAGTTTGGAATCTCACAAATGGCACCTTGAAAGAAGTTCATGATGTTGAGTTTGATGAAACCCAAGGGTCTCAAAATGAAGCTCAAAACTTTGATGATGTGAGAGGAGATCAATTGTCAAATGCAATGAAGAATATGGACATTGGTGATATAAGGCCGATGCAAGTTGATGATGATGATATTCATGTGATCAACCAAAGTGTGCAAATTGATACAAATCAAGCAAGCTCTAGTGGTTCTCATGATGAAGCTCAAATTCAAGGTCAAACAAGTGGAAGCAATCAACTCCCAATACTCCAACCTACTAGTATTGCAAGAGATCATCCATTGGACCAAATCATTGGTGGAATTCAAAGTGGTGTTCAAACTAGATCAAGATTAGCATCATTTTGTGAGCATTACTCATTTATCTCATTAGAAGAACCAAAGAAGATAGAAGATGCATTGAAAGATTCTGAGTGGGTAAATGCCATGCATGAAGAACTAAACAACTTTGCTAGAAATCAAGTTTGGAAACTTGTTGAGAGGCCAAAGAACTACAATGTGATTGGCACTAAGTGGGTCTTTAGAAACAAGCAAGATCAAGATGGCATGGTTGTGAGGAACAAAGCAAGATTAGTAGCACAGGGATACACTCAAGTTGAGGGTCTTGACTTTAGAGAGACATATGCACCGGTTGCAAGATTGGAAGCTATAAGAATCTTATTAGCATATGCTTGTGCACACAACATCAAGCTCTATCAAATGGATGTCAAGAGTGCATTTCTCAATGGCTACATCAATGAAGAAGTTTATATTGAGCAACCTCCCGGTTTTGAAGATGACAAGAAACCCGACCATGTTTACAAGCTAAAGAAGGCATTGTATGGTTTGAAGCAAGCACCTAGAGCATGGTATGAGAGGTTAAGGGACTTTCTCCTCTCTAAAGGGTTCAAGATGGGAAAGGTTGACACCACTCTCTTCACCAAGAAACTTGGAAATGACTTGTTTGTGTTGCAAATATATGTGGATGATATTATCTTTGGATCAACTAACCAAGACTTTTGTGAAGAGTTTAGAAATATGATGGCTAATGAGTTTGAGATGTCTATGATTGGAGAGCTTAGTTACTTCCTTGGACTTCAAATCAAGCAAATGAAGAATGACACTTTTGTAAGTCAAGGCAAGTACATCAAGGACATGATCAAGAAGTTTGGATTGCAAGATGCTAAGCAAATGAGTACTCCAATGAGCACTAATGATCAATTGGGTATTAATGCTAGTGGAAACATGGTAGATCAAAAGCTATATTGGTCTATGATTGGAAGTTTGCTCTATGTCACCGCTTCTAGGCCGGATGTGATGTTTAGTGTGTGCAAGTGTGCAAGATATCAAGCTTCACCTAGAGAAAGTCACTTGAAAGCAACCAAGAGGATATTGAGATATCTTAAGGGCACTCATGATGTTGGATTATGGTATCCTAAGGGATCTAATTTTGAGTTGATTGGATATTCGGACTCCGACTATGGTGGATGCAAGATTGATAGAATGAGCACAAGTGGCACTTGTCAAATGCTTGGAAGGTCTCTTGTTTCATGGTCATCAAGGAAACAAAATAGTGTTGCACTATCTACCGCCGAGGCCGAATATATTAGTGCCGGTAGTTGTTGTGCACAATTGCTTTGGATGAAGGCCACCTTGAATGATTTTGGAATCAAGTTCAAGAATGTACCATTGTTTTATGACAATGAAAGTGCTATCAAGATGACACAAAATCCGGTTCAACATTCAAGAACCAAGCACATTGACATAAGGCATCACTTCATAAGAGACCATCAACAAAAGGGTGATATTAGCATTGAGAGCATTGACACCGAAGATCAACTAGCCGACATCTTTACAAAGCCACTTGATGAAAAGAGATTTTACAAGTTGAAGAATGAATTGAACATACTTGACTTCTCCAACTTAAAATGAGTGCACCCCCACATTCTTATATGACATGCCTCTCCTCCGACAATGCAAGGTAAAGTTGTTTGGCATATCATTCATACTTTACTAAGGACATGGTTAGAACATATAGACATATTTGCATAACAAATAGGCTCATTCATGAAATTCTAATGATTTTAATGTATATATGGTACCACTATTGCTTCTATGTTTGTTTGATCTAGTGGTAGCATATGACATGTTTATGAGCTTGCAAACCTAGTGTTGAATCTAGAAAATAAGCTCATAATGTGTAATTCAACATGGTCAAGATAACCCTTATACTTTATGAGGTGTGAAAAAGCTTGTCCTTGAATCAAACCGAATTACATATTCTAGGCAAGTAATCTAGATTGAACCATAATTTGGACTCCCTCATAATTGATTGACTTATCTCTCACTAAAATTGGCACCTTTTTGGTGATTGTTGACAAAGGGGGAGAGAAAAGTCACAAAGATATTGCAAAGAGGGAATAAGATATAATAAGGGGGAGAGAAAAGTCACAAGGGAGAGAAAAGTTACAAAGGGAGAAAAATCAAGGGATCAATTAAATTTGAGCACACAAGTAGGGGGAGCAAGCTCATGGATTACTTGTTGCACTTGTATATGCACTAACATGATGATGTGTTGCATTGCAAATTTAATTTCGATATTCATGTTTGAATGGTGATTGCTAGAAATAGTACTTGAATGATGACTTGTTAAGAGTAGTTCTACAAGTGGTATCTAGACACCTTTGCTTATAATGTTGATCTCACGGGGTACTTTAGTGTTTGTGATCTTTACAAGTGATGTATTACAAATGGTGTCTAGCTACGTCGATGCTAAGGATGGTATATAAAGGCAACTCCGATTGGTATCACGCTTCAAAGGTCCATTCTATATACCTTAGCATCAATTTGATAGTAGTAATTCTTTCAAATTTCAAATCCATACATATGTGCATAATTGAACCAAACTCATGGAAGCACATATGTAGGGGGAGCTAATACTATCAAAATTGAAAATTGTTTTCATTTCATATCTTTGTGATGGTTGTCATCATTTACCAAAAAGGGAGAGATTGAAAGCCCAAGTTTGGTTTTGGTAATTAATGACACCAAGTTGCTAATGCCATGTGTTAAGTGTTTTGAGTTAGGCATAAGCAACACGTGTGATGAAGGTGTATGTGGCAAGGAGTGGTGGCCACAAGATCACAAAGAGATGGTGCATGGACATGAAATTATGATCATGATGGAGATACACATAAAAGGAAGGACATGATGATCAAGTGAAAGAGAAGGATCTAAGAGCGCAAGGCAAAGGTATAATCATAGGGGTTTTCCTTTTACCGGTCTAAGATGAGTAGAGAAGTGATTGACCGGGTTTAGGATACATAGCCGACTATCAAGAGGGGCAATCATGGTTAGCTCGGAAATCAAGTGCCACTAGATCAATGTCTTGAGCATATGCATTAGGATCTAGTAAAAAGCTAACATAACGCCTTGAGAAATGATTGTGAAATGCTAACACACATGCACATGGTGGTGTACACTTGGTGGTGTTAGCACAGTTTGTGAAGGCGGTGGAGTTTAAGCGGTAGAGAGGGGTTTGGGTTCCTCTCTCCCTCCCGCCGAGCTTGCGAGGCGGGATTCGGCGCTTTTTGGAGAAGTGAAATGCCTATTTTCTATTGCGCCGGAAGTCGGAAAAGAAACGGAGGCGGACGAAGGTCACAGAGATGACCGGACGCTGGATCGGACGCGGTCTCTGTATGACCGGACGCGTCCGGTCAGTGTTCAGCGTCTGTGCGTTTTTCAGTTTGATGATCGGACGCGCAGCGCGTCCGGTCACTGATGACCGGACGCGTCCGGTCATCCAGGGAGCTTACTGGACTCTAATCGGACGCTGGCACTATGACGTCCGGTCAGTTCAACAGCGCGTCCGGTCAGTTCTCCTGAGCGAACCAGAGCGCGCGACCGGTGCGTCCGGTCTCTCACGTAGCCGGAGCGTCCGGTCAGGCGTCCAGAGGGGCAGAGCGAAGCGGAGTGACGATCGGACGCGCGGCGCGTCCGGTCACGTGCTATCGGACGCGTCCGGTCTCAACGGGAGCATACTGGAACGCGACCGGACGCGGGCACTGTCGTGTCCGGTCAATCGGTTCAGCGCGTCCGATCACGGCAACGGCTAGTTCTGACTCGCACTGTTTCTTGCTGTCGTGTAGTGACCGGACGCGTCCGGTCACCCTGACCGGAGCGTCCGGTCAGCGCGTTTTTCGCTGCATCGTCTGTAACGGCTAGCTACGTACCCTTTCGTTATAAATAGACGTTGGCCGGGGTTTGAGGGCAACTCTTGCACATTTTGAGAACTAGAGACATACTTTGAGCTAGAGAACAACCCCTCCACTCATCTCTTTGCATAGTTGCACATCTTGAGTGAGATTGAGTGAGATTCAAGTGCATTGCTTGAGAGTTGTATTCTAGAGGCACTTGATCTTCGAGTTGCTGCAGATTTCTTGTTGCTCTTCCGTGTTTCCCGACACGGTAGACGGCTTGGAGCAGCGGAGGTGATTGAGCTCGCAATTAGAGATTGTTGGAGCCTTCACCAAGTGTTGTAAGGGGTTCTTGATCCTTTCCCGCGGGAGTTCGCGAATTGGATACTCTAGTGAAGCTCGTGGCTTGGAGGATCCCCATCTTGTGTGCGGTTGTGCGGAGCCCGCCGAGGGCTTGACTCTTGATAGTCGATTAGCTCGTGAACCGACAAGTGGGTGTATCGCCACAACGGGGAGTAGCTTGCCGGGAAGCAAGTGAACCTCGGGATAAATTCTTGTGTTATTCTCTTCCTGAGGATTTCTCTTGTATGATTGATTGATTGGTATTTCTCTTCTCTTCACGGCGGTATAATCACTCGAAGCTCTTCTCTTGTATTACTTCTTGTTTCTAGCTTGTAGTTGTTGTTGTGTTTAGTGAATAGCCTTGTACTAGACTTGTGTAGGTGGCTTGCTTAATTAGTTAGAGCTAGTGCATTTGCTTCGCCACCTTTCGTACTAACTTGTGGTTAAGTAATTCTTGTAGAAGTTTTAATTAGGCTATTCACCCCCCCCTCTAGCCTATTTGGACCTTACACTTGCCCTTGGATCAAACCGAAGCATTTTATTTATGCAAGCAATCTAGGTTGAATCACAAACTTGATCCTCACCCCATAATTTAACATGATAATCTATCTAAAATTGGTCCCTTGTGGTTATTGGTGCCAAAGGGGGAGAAAATATTGTTCACAAAGATAGAACTCAAAGGGGGAGAAGCACAAAGGGGAGAATTGATAAAAGAAGGGAATCAACTAAAAACTAAAGTTTTGAGCACACAAGTAGGGGGAGCAAGCTCTTAAGCATGAATGTTGCATTTCTATGTGCACTTCATTTGTATGATGCATAGTTATGCATTTCTTTTTCTCCGATATATTGCTTGTGTGGTGACTTGCTAGTATAATTTGAATGATGAATTGAGGTACTAGCATGAATAGGAAGTAGTTAGATTTTTCTTGCTCTATGTTTTTCAAAGTGGTACTAGAGTCTTGCTTATAATGTTGATCTCACGAGGTTTCTAGTTATGTTTGTGCTTTTCCAAGTGGAATCTAACTGCACAAGGTGCTAAGATGGTGTTTATCGCTACTCCAATGGTATCACGCTTTAAAGGTCTATAATCTTAAACACTTAGCACCTATTGGTAGTCAATGCTCCTAATTTTTCCTATCTAACATGTATGCTTCCAAAATTCCAAACATATAGCATACATGTAGGGGGAGCCATTGCTATCAATTTGAATTCATGATCACATGTCCACAATTCTTACACATGGTAATATACTTGGACAATGTGACAAGGGTTCAATCAAAATTTTATTATAATATCTTTGTGAAAGGTTTGTCACCAATTACCAACAAGGGGGAGATTGAAAGTCCTATGTTTGGTGTTGGTAATTAGTGACAATGCCTTAGTACTAATCCTATACCTAAGTTGTATGTAGCATATGAGGATTAGTACATTCCAAGGTTGGTGGCAAGATGGACATGGTTATCATGATGGCCACACTTGGATTTGGACGTAACCCTACGTGATCAAGGCAAAGGTATATGCTTAAGGGTTATGTTTTAGTAACCAAGACACCCAGTGGGTGTGGTTACATTATAGGATAGATAGCCGTACTATAAAGAGGGGAATGACGCGGCTATTGAACTCCTAAGTGCCTATAAGTGTGCATTTCATAATCATATGCATTTGGATAGAACTAATATCGCCTCGAAAAATGATTGTGAAAATGCTAACACACTCACACATGATGAAGATCACTTGGTGGTGTTAGCACATTTGCGAAGGCGGTGGAGTTTGAGCGGTAGAGAGGGTTTGGGATCCTCTCTCCCTCCTGCCGAGTTTGCGAGGCGGGATTCAGGCGTTTTCGAGGAATTGAAACGACTATTTTCCACTACGCCGGAAGTCCGGAAAAGAAACGGAGGCGAACGGAGATCACAGAGGTGACCGGACGCTGAACCGGACGCGGTCTTTGCATGACCGGACGCGTCCAGTCAGTGTTCAGTATCTGCGCGGTTTTCAGTTTGATGATCGGACGCGAAGCGCATCCGGTCACAGTCGATCAGACGCATCCGGTCGTTCAGGGAGCTTACGGGACTCTAACCGGACGCTGGCACTGTGGCGTCCGATCATTTCTCCAGCGCGTCCGGTCATTGTGTTGTTGTGCGCTGCTCAGGCTGACCAGCGCGTCCGGTCATTCAGGGGACCAGCGCGTCCGGTCGTTCGCAGCGCGTCCGGTCAGCGCGTCAAGTGCGTCCGGTCAGTGCTTCGCGACTTAGCCGTTGTGCGACCAGCGCGTCCGGTCATTTGGACCAGCGCGTCCGGTCATTTGGACCAGCGCGTCCGGTCGTTTGGACCAGCGCGTCCGGTCAGTACTTCACGAGTTAGCCGTTGGGCGATCAGCGCGTCCGGTCAGTTGGACCAGCGCGTCCGGTCAGCACGACTTCGGCTGTTTAAGTTTCTAACGGCTCTATTCGAAGGGGTACGTCTATAAATACTCGTTGGCCGGCTCAAAGCTCTATCCCTTGAACATTTGACATAATTGTGAGCACTTTGAGCTAAGCAACTCCCCTCCCACTCATCTCTCTTGCTTCTTTGCATATTCGAAGTAAGATTGAGTGATCCAAGTGCATTTGCATTGTGAGATAGCATCTAGTTGGCACTTGGTGGTTGATTTGCTGCGGGATTCTTGTTTCTCTTGGTGGTTGCCGCCACCTAGACGGCTTGGAGCAGCTTGAAGGTGTTGGCAAGAGTTGGTGATTGTTCTTGGCCACCTCCGGTGATTGTGAGGGGTTTGTGCCTACCTCGGCGAAGCACCAAAGGCAACATTAGTGAATTGCTCGTGTCATTTGTAACCTTTTACCATTTGGTAGGTTCTTGTGGCGCCTTTTGAGAGGCTCGGTGTGAGACCGATTAGCCACCGAACCACGTGGTGAAGAGGGACACAACGGGGACTAGCGTGCCGGCAAGCACGTGAATCTCGGGATAAATCTTCGTGTCATCACTTTCATATTGTGATTGATTGATCCTGGTGTTCGGTTATCTTGGTATTCATTGTTGATCATATTGGTTGGCTCAATACTTCGCCCCTCGGTGAAACTCTCCTAACTCAACTCCGCATTACTTTTTTAGTTATCTTTGCTATCTAGTTTGCTTTGCTTTAGTAGCTTCTTTTGTGTAGCTTGCTAGTTGTAGTTGTAGTTATCTTCTCGGTTTGACTTGTGCGGTTGAGTGCAAATACTAGAATTGTGAATTGGATAGGTGGCTTGCAAACACCCCGTAGGCTAAGCAAAACTCGCATCTCGCTATTTATTATATTGATAAACTTGTTTAGCTTGTCTTTGTATAAATTTTTAAAAGGCTATTCACCCCCCTCTAGCCATCAAGACCTTTCAACAACACTAAAAGATGATTTTTCAATTACTGTTTAAAGAGGGCTATAGCATGGTGTTAATCTTTTTTGTGCTCTAGTTTCTCTCCATAAGGACTTATTTGTGGACGAACATCCGGGATTGGCAGTACAACTGTGAGGGCTATATGGCTCTGGCTTTAATCAAGTATGAGAACCTTTTCTAGCTTGTTAGAGGTTACCCGAAAGGGGCGCAAAAGGGATGTTTCTCGGGATGGATGTAGTGCGGCTTCTGTCCTTATAAGTATAGGCTGCGGTTATGTGCCATATGGAAGGAGGGCCCTATATTTGCAGGTTACAGAAACCTAGCGGGCCTAACTTGTTAGACGAACCTTTGAAAGGATTCATAGTGTTACCCTGTCTGCTCACCTTGGAAGTGTTTTAGGAGTAATTAACCTGGGCATAAAAGTAATCACGACTCACAGTGAAAGTGTACACCTATGCGCAGAGTTTGATAAATTGGTATACTAGCCGTGCTCACGGATACGAGCGGCCTTGGACCTTCACGAAATAGATGAATATTTATTGGTTTAATATGTGTTTTGTTATTCGTTATTCATATTTACATTGATCATAAGTTGGTTGTGGGATTATTGCAAACTTGATGCTACTCAAATGATAAACTGTGAAAGCTAAAAGCTACATGTAACTGTGTCATGCTTTTATTGAGCCTCATTATATCCCATGTTATATTTGTTGAGTACAATATGTGCTCACTCTTGCTATCTCCACACACATTAGGATGGGCAAATGAACAGGATTGGCAAGAGGATTATCGTGATGAATATTAGGCTTGATGTCAACCAGTCAGCGTACCTGTGATTGGAGTCACCAGAGAGAGTTATCTTTTTATTTCCGCTTCTTTTGTGTAAAGACTATGTGTTTTAATAATCGTGATGTACAAACAATGTAATGATACTCTTCTTTCATTTGTCGACTTATGTGCGATTGATCTCTGGGCATACATAAGGTGATGCATTCCATTTTATCCTTAAAAATGGGTGTGACATACAATCATTCAGTATATCCAGTAAGAATTTGTAGACTGCAGCATACTAAAGTTTGTTAAAACTCAGAACCATATTTACACCAGATCATCAATCTTTTTTTTTTGACTGTTCACCGGGGGGGATTACTCCCCCACCTGAATTGCATTCAATTTGGCCTTTAAAACAGGCTCAACCCAGTACAGGTTACATTGATGAGACGATCACAGATTGATCGTCATTAAAGGAGGAAATTTTGAATTATTTTGCACAAGGCTTACATTGCCGAATCAAAAATATGGCACCACTGATCTATTAGCTGACGTTTGCCTGGCGGCAGTCTGAATCTCCAAACTTCTGCTTCTTGCTTGCAAGCCAGCAATACTTGTCGTTTGGTTAAAGTTTCTTGTTGGAAGATTATACCATTGCGCCGCTTCCACAGTTGCCAACAGCACAGATTAATAAACATCCCAAATTGCTCTTGCGGGATATGATCAGGTCTTTCTGTTGTATGAAGCTCCCTGATAGGCTTTTGGGATGGTATGCTTACCCCAATTGCTTCCCAAAAAGAGACCGCAAAAGGGCACCCCTGGATAATGTGCTCTGAGGATTCATCAGCGTCCTCACAGATTTCACAGGTTGCTAAGTCAACAATGTGCTTGCGGAGAAGATTTGCCCGGCACTGAATCCGACCATGCACCAACAGCCAGAGAAAGAATTTTGCCTTTGGCGGTGCAGCACTCTTCCAGATGAAATTCGAGCTTGGGTCCCGATCACCTGTCCGTGATTTGAGAAGTTTATATATTCCAGCAGTGTCGAACTTTCCATTTCCTAGGCAGAAAGGAGACAAGCGCTTGTCATCCCCATCGCCAAGATTGGTGGCTTCTATAATTTGTCTGACATACTGCAGCTCAGATATCGCTTGGGGAGAAAGGCGGTTGATTGTATGTCACACACACACATAAAAACAAACTAGGACGCGTATAGTTTAAGCATAACCTTCACTGACTGCAGTATAGCACAAACACACCGACAGTGTGCAAAAGGACACGACCAGCAAAAGGCAACAGCATAAAAACCATGCGATGTTGCCACACGGCAAAATCGACCCGAGCTTGCTCCACGACAACGGTGAAAAAACTGGTGTCAGATGAAGAACATGTTGTCCTCCACGTCCTTGTGCAGCCTCGGGAAGTTAGTGAAGTCAAAAGTCCCAGCAGAGGAGGTCGAGGATGCCGAAGAAGCCGACCCCATCCCTCGCTGGGACGCCATCACGGTTGCCTCATAGTAGACCCTGCCACGGTACGCCACGAGGTCGGCGTAGTAGACGGGCGTCGCCAGCGACACCGGCTTGGTGCACCGCGCGAACACGAAGCACAGGTTGTAGATCAGCTTCTGCAGGTCGTCAGACCCGAAGCCGTGCTCGTCCACCAGGCTGTAGTAGTGCGTCGGCCTGCTGGTTCCCAGAATCCCGGTGTGGCTGCACAGGTAGAAGTCGTAGGCAGACGGGTCCACCACGCCCGTGTCCACCACCGTGCCAGGCGGCACGTTCCCGTTCTTCGTCTGCGGCTGGCCCTGGTCCTTGGGGAACAGCCGCGTGTGGTGCCGCTTCTTGCAAACGATCACAGTGATGGTCGGCGCGTAGCCATCCACCTTGATCGCCTTCTCCATGTCAGCCAGCTCCTCGTTCAGGACCATGTCGAACTGGCCGTCGCTCACGCCGTCACGGAAGTAGATGATCTTCTGCGGCTTCATGCCATTTTGCTTCTCAAAGACTCCAATGAGCTCCAGGCAGATCTCACCAAGCTGCTGGATCACCTCGCAGCGGTGTGGCTGGGGACGGATTCTTGACACGTACTTGTTGGCACCGGAGTTCATAGACGCAACCACGCCTACGATTGATGGGCTCTCCACGTTCCCGGGTGACGGGTGGTTAACGTCAGCACCGATGAACATGAAAGGTACCCGACCACCGACCCGTGGGAGCGGGTCAAACAGCTGAACGTTGCTGCCCCCAAGCTTGCCATTAATCTTGAGAGCAAGGTTGGTCATGTACTGGTCCTGCCCATTTGGCTTGTTTGCACGGTCGCTCAGGAAACACTGGGTCAGGATCCCCAGCTGTGTATCACAAATCAGCTTCAGTGTCTTGTACCCTGGATGCTGCTCGGACATCGGGCAGAAAAGGAGCTGCAACCTCTGCTTCTTGCTCACTGCAGCCTGTTTTGCTTTGTTTAGCTCCTCCTGTAGTCGATGTGGATCGGAGAGCACTGCCATCTCTGATGTGTGTACGAAGCATGGATTAGAGTTCATACGGATACCAAGCTCACAGCACTTCTTCACAATCTTGTCAACAAACATCCATCCATTGAGGGGCTCCTGCCGGGGGTGAGACGGCTCAGCACTGAAGTCGACGATGCCCCAGCACTGAAGATCCCGGCCCTCTACTAGTCTCTTCTTCACAAGGTTCCACTGGCAGTTCTGATCGATACTTAATTTGGAGATCTGGCCATTGGATGCCCCAAGTTTGAGGTTTGGTGGGGGAAGGATCCTTCCCGTGACTTCTGTCATTCGCAGATCCAAGGAAATTCCAAATTGCTGTGCAATTTCTCCGCTGTAAATGAAATGATAGTTAGTAGCTAGCAATAAACATTGCATATTCTGTTGAAAAGAGAAGGTAATGATCAGTTCGTTTGCTATCCTAGAAAAGAGATGTAGAATGGCTCAAAGTTACGTTGTTGTGCATTTGCAGGAGAAAAAAATGGTAGGAATAAATAAGAGAACTAATAGTATGTATATGTATATATACAGTTAAATTGAGTTATGAGGAACGGGTAATCACATTGCATCTAATTTCATAGTGACAGTTAAAGTATAGCTATATAGCAGTAGCTCAACTTTTCAGGTTGACAAGAGCACATGGAAAAACAGTTAGTTACCTGCAAGGTCCATCCGAAGCATTCACCAAGTCTTGAATCTCATACCTCCGATTAGATGCAGGAATTAGAGCCTTCCCTTTTAGTATCCTATCAGAATTCTTATCCAAGTTTGCTTTTGGAAACCTCTGTCCTTCAAGAAGAGTGCAGAGCTCAATTGGCACATGATTCGGTTTGTCCTTGCTCCTGCTCAAATCCAAGCATGGCAGCATCTGATACTCAATCACCTTGCCATGTTTCTGAGCATAATAATCCACAAGCCTCTTTGTTTCGCCGGATTCAGCATCCACAAAGGTCATCTGGCTGGCAGGTAAGGGTGTCAAGCCTTGCACTGTGTATGTAGCAGAACCTCCTAAATTATATGGCCCACATGCACCTGTCATTGTCCCTAAGACCTCTGACAGCGATACATGTACACCAAATAACCTAAGAAGATCTGTCGGGTGCCCTCACAGGACCCCGATTAAACTACATTTAACAACTCATACCAGGATCAACAAAGGAGTAACTACAACATTACAACATTTGTACAAAACGTTACATCAGAGTGCGAAAGAATAATAACAAGGAATTTATAAATCATGATTAAGTTAACTTTTTACAAACTTAACTTGTATTGCGAAAGTCGAGTAGAACTACAGAAGATAACTTAGGTAGAGCACCTAAGTTAGGAGAGGACAACCTGATCATATCGAGCCCACCGATATGACCTCGGTTAACAGTACCAGTCAGTACCTGCAACAGGGGTTAACAAACCCTGAGTACGAGAGTACTCAACAAGACTTACCCGACTAAGACAAAGACTCCAAGGGCATGCTAGCTTTAGGGAATCAAGGTACGGGTAATCAAGAATCAAATTTTCTTTTTGCAGAAAAGCTTATTAAAGTAAGTCCTTATCTTCAACATTTTACTTTTACCATTGATGGTTCATTAACCAATTCTAGGTGATCCTAATCTAGATCAAAGTAATTATCATCAAAACCTTTCTCATTCTTTCTTTCAATTCCAGTTCTTAACTACGATGTTGGTGCAAGGCCAAGACTCCTTTCTCGTGGAGTAACGACGATTCGAACCGCTTCATTTACCCAGCTGGGGATTCCTAACCACACGACATATGTAGAACTGAATCTTGCATATATCAACTCTTACTCGGGTTTTCCCAAAACCAGAACGTGTCCATCGCCACCCGAGAGCACAGTACTCCTCGAACCCGGCCCGATTCTAGCCCCGAGGGTACACGTTACTCTCGCCATCTCTCCACTCCCAGTGCGAGGTTAGACGTTCTCGTAATGGACTAACCAAAGTAAGGCTTACCCGACATGGGCACATGGCTAGTACTAATAAAAACTCCATGACGCGAGGGCCAACAACGTACGGTCCTTAACTGATAAGGCGGAAACAATACAGTGGGACTCCTTTCCCAATGCATGTTAGCAGTGGCCAAACCACCCGCCCGATCTTACAAGTTCATTCACATATTTCAATATTCATTCGATATGCCGTCATGGCTATGTAAACATTCATTTAAAAGCTTAACTTCTAAGCATAGCGAAGCATACTACGCATTTTCTGAAAAGCAGGTATCAAGGTTGATATCACAATAATCAAGGATGATAATGCAGCAATTAGGTTATCACTCAACTCCTAATTACTTAATGCAGTCAACCATAATATAAATAATAAAACATTTGTAAAACTCAAGGTAGGGTTTAAATGCACCGGGGCTTGCCTTCGTTGCAGCGGTGGTTAGTTCTCGTAGAAGTCAAGTTTGACACCAACACCTCGAGTGTATCACCTTCTCCGAAGCTTGATCGACACCAACCTCGTCATCACTTGTTCACCACGAACCTTCTCACTCTCGTAGGCACTACACGTATATAAATGATGTGATGCTTAACATGATGGAATGCATGCCATGATGCATGATAATGAACAAAGCATAGTATAAAAGGGACATTTAGAAAGGATAAACATTAGTTATCTACTTGAGTACAACTTTCCTTCACGGTACATTTGCAATCCAACAGAACTATCAAACAACTTCAATCACATTAAGATGTTACGAAAACTACTTAACTTTACTTTTTACCCAAGAGGTTGCATCTAATAACAAGTCTATCACATGACCACTAATTACTTACACAAGAAATCATTAACCATTAATGATCTATGTTAAACACCTTAATTATCATTAACAAATCATAGTTAGCAAGTTAATCGTGAGTTCAAGCAACTCAATAAGATGCCATGGATCATCACATGTTAATGACCCAAGGTCAACAATCAATCCAAAAGTCACACAAAACTCTAAATGATTAAACACTAATCATTTGATTAACTAATTAATTAATAAAGCATAAATTAAGCATAAAATCAGAGTTATCCAATTAATCTCAAATTTTTATTTTAAGAAGTTTACATCATAACTAAGTGGCAAAACAATCTTCATAATTTTTAGATAATTATATACGCCTAGAAAAATTAGGAAAAAGCCATTTATTAAATAATAAAGAAAAGACATATAATCAAGTATTTAATTAAAAGTTATCAAAACAATACCAACCTTTGTGTGGAGGTTGTTTACATCATGAAACAGTGGTACAAACAAGTTTCATAATTTTTAGATATTTATATTGGCCTACAAAAATCATAGAAGTTGCATTTCTTAATTAAAAGAGGTAATTTTAAATCATGCCAAAACTATTTAAATTCTAGGTTTCATATTTTTCCTAGGTAGCCATCATCACAAAGAAGCTACACAAAAATTTTCAGGATTTTACGAGCTCTAGTTATTTTACTATGAAATAAACAAAATTTAGCACCATTTACCATTTTCTAAAAAAAAATCAAAAAGAAAAAAAACAACTTCCGCGCGGTGCACAGTCGCCCCTGCGACTGACAGGCGGGACCGGGTGGTCAGCGCACAGCGCGCCCGCGTTGACCCCAACACCCGCCAGCTTTGACCGGCAAGAGCTCGCCGGTGGTGACCTCGTCGGCGACGAGACCTTCACCGACGCGCTCCTCTCTCCCTCCCGCACACGCTGATGGTACCGGTTGACACTCTAGCGGACGGCAGCGAGCTCAACGCCGGAAATGGCGGCACGGCGGCATGGCAAGGCGACGGAAACGGCCACCGGAGGACTCACCGGCGACGGCGAGGGTACCAACACCATCCTTGCACACAGGTGAACTTGACTGACTATCTAATCGAACGGCAACGTCTCACAATGCTCGTGGCTACGCACGCGGCGGCACGGTGGAACAGAGGTCGCCGGCGAGCACGCGGTCCGACGTCTACAGGGCGGTAGCAACTATACCAAGAGCACGGGCGTAAACAGGAGCTCACCGCGATCCTCATGCGACTGCTGGTTGAAGGCGAAGCCGACCGGAGAGCTCTGGCCACGGTGCGACCAAGCTCGGCGGCGCGCTGTCCCTGCGCGAGGAAGACGGCGGCGCGCGGGCGGCACAGGCACGTCGAGGCTGGGCGAGCTGGCTCAGATGAGGCGCAAGAAAATGGTGAACATGACTGCGCGATCAATTGAGGAAACAGCGAGCGGTGGCGCGGCGCTTTGCCGGCGGGATCAGGAACTGGACGGTGGCGGCAAAAGAAAGATGAAGAAGATGACCGGCGCTGGAGCTTTTACAGGGCCTGGGAGGAAATGGAGAGGTATCTGGCGTCTTCGCGAACCCGATCACGTGGACGGACGCGCGTCCATGCGCGAGAAGCAACGCGGAGGCGACCAAACGGGGCACGCCGGTGACGCAGCAAACAGCTCGGTGGCAAGCAGGGGATGGCCGGACTACTGTAGCAATACCACTACATTTCTCCTTTTTCTGTTTTCTTCAAATTATTCCCAAATTTGTATAGCAACTTTAAAATCTCCAAAAACGAAAGTTGTTCAACTTCTTGAGATCTCCAACTTTGATTTTTGGACCAAACTCAGATTTTGAATAGTTTTTGAAATTTGAAATCAAATTCAAATGGGAGCACTTTTAGGATTTCAGAAAATTCAAAATTACTTTAAATTTTTTAATAAAACTTGAAAATCTGTAAAAAGAGAAATTGTATAACTTTTGAAGATCTACGCCTTTCATAATTGGGTCATCACCCAATTATACCTAGTTTTTGAAATTGAGTTGAAATTTAAATTTGGGATTTGAATCTTTTCAATTTTATTCAAAATTTTATATTGAAACTTTGAAAACCTAAAACACAAAAGTTGTACATCTAGATAATACCTACAACTTTGCTTTCGGACTTACCTCAAAATTTTGCTTAGATTTTTGAGTTATTCAAAAATGGGCAAAACTATACATGGGAATTTAGTTTTTTTTTAATCCTCTAGTTATTTTGTTATTTCATTCATTTGGTAATTAATTGGAGACTACAAATTGTTCCGTTAACACCATTATTATCACAAAATAAAAGTTTGCTCATCACACCAAAACATGGAGCAAGAATTACAAAACTTTTATTTATAAAAGTTGATTTATTAATTCAACGAAAATTGGATTTATTAACACTAATAAAACATTATTTCATGTGATAAGCAATATGACATTATTAACATATTAAGCATACTAATAAAAATAACATATCAAAACATTATTGAAACATGTGAAACATGTATATGAAACATGAAACATTCTAAAACTATACTTGAAACATTTCCTTGCAACATAAACAAGGTATTCAGAACATGTGCAACATATAAACCTTACATGGGAAACATTGCTTATACAACACATGCAACACACGCAACATATGCCACATGACTAAAATAACATATGCAACATGAATGCATTTATGGCATGTCATTTGATGTTTATGCTTGATGATGGTTCATGATCAAGTTTTAATTGTTTCCTAACATCTGGGATGTTACAGCCTACCCCCCTAAAGAAATCTCGTCCCGAGATTTAGGGAACGACATAACCCGTGGGGTTACATAAGGGAAAAGGAAATGTGTCAAGTACATTAACCTTGAGAAAGTTCATAAAGCAACAAGGATTGATTCAAGAATTACAACCGGTTTCATAATGACGGTTGTAATTAACAAGGTATTTAGAGAAATCTTGGAGACATGGATTACTCCAAAAAGAAATTCCAAGAGAGTCGTAAGTACGTCAACTGCGGACTATAATGAATCATGGTCGTAGACCTTGCTATAGCAAATACCTCGTATTCCCGTACAGTGATCAGCCATAGGGATTTCCACGATACTTGCTATACCATTGTTACTGATCATGGTACCACTATAGTGCACAATTGTTGTAGCTTTCAAGAAAGTAGGATCTTCTTGTTGAAACGAAAATATTCACAGAAGATATCAAGATTACAACCGTGATTTGATAATGGTTCCAACATCAAGGATTAAGATAATTCAAAAGAAGTATGGGCATGAATTTCCAAGACATATTGCAAATAGTGAGGGCACATTAGTTGCAGAGCTATAATGGATCACGACCACAAACCTCGATACCTGCGCGCGCCTAGCAGAAACCTGTGTGACACGGACACACAAGAGACCCTAGGTTCCGACGCGGCACCATGGTCACGGGACGTGGCACCACTATAGGGCACAACAGTGATAACCCTCGTCTCATAATATTGAGAATATAACCAAGATCAGAAGTCGGTCACAATCACAAGGCGTCTAGGGACTCAAAAAGACAACTTTGAATCCCTAAGGAGCGTCTAGAGAATGAAAACACCCTAATTGTGGACTATAAGGAATCATATCATAGACCTTGATAACAACGAGTGTCCCGTATTTCCTTATGGTAGCAAGTCACAAGAAACTCCAGGATACAACGTTGTTCCATTGTCACTGATCATGGTACCAATATAGGGCACAATTACAGTAACTCATTTGATAATGTCAGTATTATAACCAAGATCAGAGATTGGTTATAATAACAAAGGATCTGGAGAGGTTAGAATTCTCCGATGAATGTCCAACGAGTGAAAACACATTAATTGTGAGCTATAATGGTTCAGGAGCACCGACTACGGTATTAGTGCAGATTCTGGTGGAACTCATGTGATCGCGAATCACAGAGTATTCCAGGTTTAACACGGCACCATAGTCACGGGTCGAGGCACCACTATAAAGCACAACTAAAGTAACTCTCGTCAAACACATGTAAGTGATTAATATCAAAGTAATAGCATGTGTCAGGATGGAAGAAATCAAAACATGACACATGCATACATTGAGAAGTCAATGCAAGGAGTAGTCCCAGGTTTTACATGGAGTCGACATGGTAAATAAAGTGCATCCAGAAGTTCCCCAAGAATTAGGAACCTATGGAGCAATGATCGTCAAAGGACTAATAGAACCTGGTACAGGACGAGATTCATCAATAGAACAGCTACAACGAATAATAGCTGCTCCCCGAATATAAGGAGGAAATTTTAATCATTATTTTATTATCATTTTATGCATGATATGAGATATGCTCGTCCTATACGTCTTCTCAACGTCAGGAGTACTTCATCTTCATCATGTTAGTAGATTGTAGGACTTTACTTATACACTATCTTCATTGCACAAAACGGATTTTCAACAGGTACTTCAGTAGAGCTTTATCGGTGAAGTTGACTCTTCTCCTGACCTTCCAAAGTCGAGTTGACGAACTTCTTGAAGCCTTTTTACTTGAGTCATTAGAAATTCTTCATGAAGTCTTCCAGCAAGCAAGAAGATAGATAGAAGTCCATTTTAACTTGTTATCCTCAAAAACTTTTATATTGTAAATTCATTTTGAAGTTTTCAAATGTAATGTTGTAGCTGATCCATTGTATGAGCTCTGATACCACCTGGAGCAGAACCTCCTAAATTATATGGCCCACATGCACCTGTCATTGTCCCTAAGACCTCTGACAGCGATACATGTACACCAAATAACCTAAGAAGATCTGTCGGGTGCCCTCACAGGACCCCGATTAAACTACATTTAACAACTCATACCAGGATCAACAAAGGAGTAACTACAACATTACAACATTTGTACAAAACGTTACATCAGAGTGCGAAAGAATAATAACAAGGAATTTATAAATCATGATTAAGTTAACTTTTTACAAACTTAACTTGTATTGCGAAAGTCGAGTAGAACTACAGAAGATAACTTAGGTAGAGCACCTAAGTTAGGAGAGGACAACCTGATCATATCGAGCCCACCGATATGACCTCGGTTAACAGTACCAGTCAGTACCTGCAACAGGGGTTAACAAACCCTGAGTACGAGAGTACTCAACAAGACTTACCCGACTAAGACAAAGACTCCAAGGGCATGCTAGCTTTAGGGAATCAAGGTACGGGTAATCAAGAATCAAATTTTCTTTTTGCAGAAAAGCTTATTAAAGTAAGTCCTTATCTTCAACATTTTACTTTTACCATTGATGGTTCATTAACCAATTCTAGGTGATCCTAATCTAGATCAAAGTAATTATCATCAAAACCTTTCTCATTCTTTCTTTCAATTCCAGTTCTTAACTACGATGTTGGTGCAAGGCCAAGACTCCTTTCTCGTGGAGTAACGACGATTCGAACCGCTTCATTTACCCAGCTGGGGATTCCTAACCACACGACATATGTAGAACTGAATCTTGCATATATCAACTCTTACTCGGGTTTTCCCAAAACCAGAACGTGTCCATCGCCACCCGAGAGCACAGTACTCCTCGAACCCGGCCCGATTCTAGCCCCGAGGGTACACGTTACTCTCGCCATCTCTCCACTCCCAGTGCGAGGTTAGACGTTCTCGTAATGGACTAACCAAAGTAAGGCTTACCCGACATGGGCACATGGCTAGTACTAATAAAAACTCCATGACGCGAGGGCCAACAACGTACGGTCCTTAACTGATAAGGCGGAAACAATACAGTGGGACTCCTTTCCCAATGCATGTTAGCAGTGGCCAAACCACCCGCCCGATCTTACAAGTTCATTCACATATTTCAATATTCATTCGATATGCCGTCATGGCTATGTAAACATTCATTTAAAAGCTTAACTTCTAAGCATAGCGAAGCATACTACGCATTTTCTGAAAAGCAGGTATCAAGGTTGATATCACAATAATCAAGGATGATAATGCAGCAATTAGGTTATCACTCAACTCCTAATTACTTAATGCAGTCAACCATAATATAAATAATAAAACATTTGTAAAACTCAAGGTAGGGTTTAAATGCACCGGGGCTTGCCTTCGTTGCAGCGGTGGTTAGTTCTCGTAGAAGTCAAGTTTGACACCAACACCTCGAGTGTATCACCTTCTCCGAAGCTTGATCGACACCAACCTCGTCATCACTTGTTCACCACGAACCTTCTCACTCTCGTAGGCACTACACGTATATAAATGATGTGATGCTTAACATGATGGAATGCATGCCATGATGCATGATAATGAACAAAGCATAGTATAAAAGGGACATTTAGAAAGGATAAACATTAGTTATCTACTTGAGTACAACTTTCCTTCACGGTACATTTGCAATCCAACAGAACTATCAAACAACTTCAATCACATTAAGATGTTACGAAAACTACTTAACTTTACTTTTTACCCAAGAGGTTGCATCTAATAACAAGTCTATCACATGACCACTAATTACTTACACAAGAAATCATTAACCATTAATGATCTATGTTAAACACCTTAATTATCATTAACAAATCATAGTTAGCAAGTTAATCGTGAGTTCAAGCAACTCAATAAGATGCCATGGATCATCACATGTTAATGACCCAAGGTCAACAATCAATCCAAAAGTCACACAAAACTCTAAATGATTAAACACTAATCATTTGATTAACTAATTAATTAATAAAGCATAAATTAAGCATAAAATCAGAGTTATCCAATTAATCTCAAATTTTTATTTTAAGAAGTTTACATCATAACTAAGTGGCAAAACAATCTTCATAATTTTTAGATAATTATATACGCCTAGAAAAATTAGGAAAAAGCCATTTATTAAATAATAAAGAAAAGACATATAATCAAGTATTTAATTAAAAGTTATCAAAACAATACCAACCTTTGTGTGGAGGTTGTTTACATCATGAAACAGTGGTACAAACAAGTTTCATAATTTTTAGATATTTATATTGGCCTACAAAAATCATAGAAGTTGCATTTCTTAATTAAAAGAGGTAATTTTAAATCATGCCAAAACTATTTAAATTCTAGGTTTCATATTTTTCCTAGGTAGCCATCATCACAAAGAAGCTACACAAAAATTTTCAGGATTTTACGAGCTCTAGTTATTTTACTATGAAATAAACAAAATTTAGCACCATTTACCATTTTCTAAAAAAAAATCAAAAAGAAAAAAAACAACTTCCGCGCGGTGCACAGTCGCCCCTGCGACTGACAGGCGGGACCGGGTGGTCAGCGCACAGCGCGCCCGCGTTGACCCCAACACCCGCCAGCTTTGACCGGCAAGAGCTCGCCGGTGGTGACCTCGTCGGCGACGAGACCTTCACCGACGCGCTCCTCTCTCCCTCCCGCACACGCTGATGGTACCGGTTGACACTCTAGCGGACGGCAGCGAGCTCAACGCCGGAAATGGCGGCACGGCGGCATGGCAAGGCGACGGAAACGGCCACCGGAGGACTCACCGGCGACGGCGAGGGTACCAACACCATCCTTGCACACAGGTGAACTTGACTGACTATCTAATCGAACGGCAACGTCTCACAATGCTCGTGGCTACGCACGCGGCGGCACGGTGGAACAGAGGTCGCCGGCGAGCACGCGGTCCGACGTCTACAGGGCGGTAGCAACTATACCAAGAGCACGGGCGTAAACAGGAGCTCACCGCGATCCTCATGCGACTGCTGGTTGAAGGCGAAGCCGACCGGAGAGCTCTGGCCACGGTGCGACCAAGCTCGGCGGCGCGCTGTCCCTGCGCGAGGAAGACGGCGGCGCGCGGGCGGCACAGGCACGTCGAGGCTGGGCGAGCTGGCTCAGATGAGGCGCAAGAAAATGGTGAACATGACTGCGCGATCAATTGAGGAAACAGCGAGCGGTGGCGCGGCGCTTTGCCGGCGGGATCAGGAACTGGACGGTGACGGCAAAAGAAAGATGAAGAAGATGACCGGCGCTGGAGCTTTTATAGGGCCTGGGAGGAAATGGAGAGGTATCTGGCGTCTTCGCGAACCCGATCACGTGGACGGACGCGCGTCCATGCGCGAGAAGCAACGCGGAGGCGACCAAACGGGGCACGCCGGTGACGCAGCAAACAGCTCGGTGGCAAGCAGGGGATGGCCGGACTACTGTAGCAATACCACTACATTTCTCCTTTTTCTGTTTTCTTCAAATTATTCCCAAATTTGTATAGCAACTTTAAAATCTCCAAAAACGAAAGTTGTTCAACTTCTTGAGATCTCCAACTTTGATTTTTGGACCAAACTCAGATTTTGAATAGTTTTTGAAATTTGAAATCAAATTCAAATGGGAGCACTTTTAGGATTTCAGAAAATTCAAAATTACTTTAAATTTTTTAATAAAACTTGAAAATCTGTAAAAAGAGAAATTGTATAACTTTTGAAGATCTACGCCTTTCATAATTGGGTCATCACCCAATTATACCTAGTTTTTGAAATTGAGTTGAAATTTAAATTTGGGATTTGAATCTTTTCAATTTTATTCAAAATTTTATATTGAAACTTTGAAAACCTAAAACACAAAAGTTGTACATCTAGATAATACCTACAACTTTGCTTTCGGACTTACCTCAAAATTTTGCTTAGATTTTTGAGTTATTCAAAAATGGGCAAAACTATACATGGGAATTTAGTTTTTTTTTTAATCCTCTAGTTATTTTGTTATTTCATTCATTTGGTAATTAATTGGAGACTACAAATTGTTCCGTTAACACCATTATTATCACAAAATAAAAGTTTGCTCATCACACCAAAACATGGAGCAAGAATTACAAAACTTTTATTTATAAAAGTTGATTTATTAATTCAACGAAAATTGGATTTATTAACACTAATAAAACATTATTTCATGTGATAAGCAATATGACATTATTAACATATTAAGCATACTAATAAAAATAACATATCAAAACATTATTGAAACATGTGAAACATGTATATGAAACATGAAACATTCTAAAACTATACTTGAAACATTTCCTTGCAACATAAACAAGGTATTCAGAACATGTGCAACATATAAACCTTACATGGGAAACATTGCTTATACAACACATGCAACACACGCAACATATGCCACATGACTAAAATAACATATGCAACATGAATGCATTTATGGCATGTCATTTGATGTTTATGCTTGATGATGGTTCATGATCAAGTTTTAATTGTTTCCTAACATCTGGGATGTTACAGTGTACTTCTGATTAGTCCTCCGATGAATCACAGTCACACGTCGGCCTTTGAGCTCATCAACCAGATTTCCCATTTGCCTCTTGTTCAGTATTGTCCGGTAATCAAGGTGGGGCACTAATTTCTGAACAATATTCATCACTGGCCCAGCTCTGTAAAATGGCATAACTGAATAGTCAACACACAGGATCAGCCCTTGCTGAGTGTATTTAAGGGTCTGCTGGGTTCCTTTCATAGCTACAGCACCCTGCCCAATGTCTACACTGCTGCTTGGTGAGTAAAATCCTCTACCAAGGATAATCTTGCGCCATCTGGAGGCCTCACGCACAACAACATCAAGACCCTGCAAGACCTCTCTAGGCACAGGTAACTCTGAGAGTTGACTTAATGGCAGCTGCTTCTTCAAATCTACTGATACAATGTAGGTCTTTGATCGAACTCTCACACGAAATAAACCTGCTGGCAGTTCAGCAGAAGTGTAGAGATTTCTTCCACCATCATAAGCAACACATGAGGAAAGACGCCGTAAACTGCTTTCCCTGAAGAGTTCATCCTTGACAGAAAGAAATTCTGCCTTGGAGAGTTCTTTGCCTGAAGCCTTGGAGGAAGCTTCATCAAGCTTGATGTTTATGTCATAGTGAAAAATAGTTGTCACCTCTCGGTAGTTGACAATGAAGTGATTCACCAAAAGTTTGACCTTTGCTTGAGATAATGAACCTCCAGAATCAGGTCTCTGCATTGGCACTCGTGTGCCAACAGAAGATGTGGCAGCTAGTGTGGATGCTAGTGGTTCTACTCTGGCCAATTCACTGGATGCGATGCGTTCTACAAGAAAAAGGAAGGGCAATTAGAAACAGACATGGTCAATTGTACATGAGAGAAAATAGTAAAAGAGCAAGATGTTAAATAAAAGATTAGCCAAGCTACATTATCCCCTTAAGTCTTTTTGGCCCAACATAATCTCCCAAATGTTGGCTCGGTAAAATTGAATTCAGATTCAGGTAAAGATCTTCATTCACCGCAATTTCAGTTCCATCAATACATGAAAGTATATTCACTCCCTGCAGATGCACTCTCCAAACCATGAAGTGATTTCTCATGACATCTGTCAAGTGCAATTATATAAAGAACACACTACCAAGTACCAAAAGCGCAGGAAAGAGATAAATGCATTTTTCAGTAAGTATTAGATAATAAACGACACATAATTTTTACTTGTCAAATCTGAGAGCTTTCTAGGAACACTCGACAAATGATAAAGTTAAGAGAACCTGAAGGATGCTGAGCTACCGCCAAAGAAGACTACTCACTTAAAAGGCAAGCAAAAAAAAACAAAAGGGAAACTAGCAGATTACTCTCTAAACAAAGGCAAAGTGACAACATGTATCACTACTTACAAGAGAGTACATTAAGCAGTAATAGCACAAAGGGCGCCCTCTTAACAATCTACCACTATAGGTCTAACGCATCAAAATCGGTGAATGGATATTGACATGCAGAGAGATCCTCCACTTCTGAATCCAAACCTCAGTTCACAAACCAGGACCACTCATCTCATCTACAACGCTAGACATGGATTCATCAGAAACAGAAAACTATACATAGTAGTCTAATCTACATAATGATTTATCAGAAACAGAAAACTATATAGTAGTCTAATCTATGTAATGAGCACGAATCAGCAGGCAGACATCGAAAATTGCAAGAACAATATATACCACACCAATAAATAATAAGCGACGATTACTGTACCATCGACCACGGTGGAGAAACCAGAAACGCTCATAGTAGCACAGAAAGAGAACAGAGCATCACGGAACGGAACGGAACCTTAAAATATATTCTGAACACCAGAAACAGAGTAATGTAATGTAACAAGCTGCACGAATTCGCGCTATTAAATCCGGAGAAGAACTTACCAACGGATCCCGACGAACTCGGCGCGTCCTTGTCCTTGGGCGCAACCGCAACCGCCCTCGGCGCAGGCGCAGGCGCGGGCGCTGACCCCCTGACGGGGGCGTACTCGGCCGCGCCGCCGCCAACTCCACGACCTCTGCCCGCACCCGGCGCCGGCGCCCACGCGTTGCCGCCACGGCCGCCGCCGGGCCCGTACGCCTGGCCGCCGCGCCCTCCGCCTCCGCCTCCGCGAGGCCCTTGGTGGTAACCGCCGCCTCCACGGCCCCCGCCGTAGCCTCCTCCTTCGTCGTACCCGTACCCCCTCCCTCCTCCTCCGCCGCCGCCGTATCCGCCTCCGCGGGGCCCGTATCCACCTCCGCCACGGCCGTCGCCGCCGCCTCCGTGCTGTCGCCCGTACCCGCCGCCACCTCCGCGGCCCCGCCCGCGGCCGCGCTCGTACTCCATCGCAGGCGTAGATGGAATGATGATGGATCGATCAAGCGCCGAGGGTTTCTCTTCCGGAGCGAACGCGTTCCGTTCCCCAGAGGAGTGTTTTTCGCTAAAGCGCAGGTGAGATGATCAGCGAAGCGAACAGGGAGGTTTGAGGGGGTAGTTATACTGGGCGTGGGCGCGCCGTGGAAATTCAGAGAGAAGTGGGGCCGTATTGCCGGTTTTACCCCGTCGTGCTCCGCGGGCGGTTTTGCGGAAGGCGGGGAGGCAGCAGAAGTGCAGAACGTGGATGGCGGAAGCTGGAGGGTAGAAGTGGAAGTTTGAGAACGCAGGTCAACACAAGTCAAGTTCCTGTGGATATGCTAGTAGTACTAGGAACATGGAAAAGAATTTCTTTTGGATGGAAGGCAGGCACACGTAATCGATATTCTTTACTTTTCTTTTGTAAAGATAAAGATCACGTAAGCGATATATTCTCAATTCGAGTCCTCCTGGAAATTACGTCGAAGTTGCCGCGCTCCGGATGAGGCGGAGGCTGGAGGCGAGCCGTCGTGCTCGTGCCGTGCCCGGCCAGCGGCCAGCTTGTTGTGTTCAGGTGCAGTTCGTACACCAGCGTCGTGGGCTAGTGGCATTAACTACTACTTCGTCCGTAGTGCCTGACTGAGTTTATTCGAACCAATAGACGATGATTACGGTTGTTAAGTACATCCAACCTACGGTAACAGATATAGTATTAAACTTTACTCCAGCTCGTAATTAACAATGGCATTAATCACCTCCAATATATGGTGGGTTGTTTTTTTTCCCCCCAAGGGGAAGGAATAACTATATTAATTATCTGAATCTGGATATCTGATGGCATAATTTGCTTACATCCAAGTTTGTAGATAGCAGGGAAGACTAGAATAAATCCAGAGCCGCTTAACCAGCATATTTAGTCACCTCTAATATATGGTCTCCACGGTTGCCTCTTAGTTTCAATACTCCAATTATCAACAAACGACGGGTTCCAAACATTGAAAATGCCTTGTGATCCAACGCCATGAGAACTTATCGAGACGAGCGTGACACATTGAAATAACATGGATCCTCTAGTAATCAAAGATGATCAAGAGACCATCAATCTGGCACCATAGGTATTGAAAGTCTGAATAACTTCCGACCATCGCAATATCAGAATCTAACGAGTTGACAACACAAAGGGCAAACAAGGAACACGAATATCCTCACTAATAGCCTACAGAAACAAAAACAATGTGAACAACATTGCCCTGGATGCCTAGGTAAGCATTTGCATCAAAATTTTCTACAAGAAACAAGATCCGCACGTGGAACTAATGAAGACGATGCTATCCAGTAGCTTTTAGCCTTCACCGCACAATCTACATCTATATCTAAATCTAAATTTAAATCTAAATACTCTAATAAAGCTAAACCTCACTAGACGTTTTATCTCTTCATGTAAGGTGTCCACATCATTTCCACTAAGTGCCCCCACTAACTTGTAGTTTGTTCATACAAGCTATCCATGACATCCCTTTTTTATTACAAAATTTATTCATATCATCTCATTATGTGCAATGCTTTTAACCTTTTAATCTATCAGCATATATCTCATCTACGTATGCTATCTGTTTCATCATCCTATCCTTCTAAAATATGATCTAATATTCTATTAGCCTTTCTTCTATTAGCTTACAGATTTTTACCAAATTCGATGCAATAAAATAATATGCGAACCAAGCTCACATATACACACATAGTAACCATGGTACCATATAGTAATGCTATATATATACAATAAATTTATTACTAAGAAAGTCTCACAGTAACGCGCGGGTATCTTCTAGCTTGTTCAATTATAAATCATAAGTACTACAACTATACTAGACGACGGAGGTCCCTGCTTCCCCTCGCTGTAGCACGAGTCGCACAGAGAAACACTTCATTTTTTAGTGTCATTTGGTGAGTGGTCACAAAACTTGATAACAACTACTCCATTTATTCTAAATTATAAGTTCTTCTAGTTTTTTCTACATTTTAACAAAATATATCTAATCTATATATACGTATGTCTAATAAATACATAATGTCGGTACCAAAAGTACGGGGGTACCCACACCCATCGCTAGTAAAAAACTAAAACGACTGACACCGCAATAAAAGGCAGCCCGCCTCGACCGCGCATCCTGTCCGCCTCGTACGAGGCCCGCTCGACGGGGTGCCTCGACCGCGCTCCAGCTCCGACTCGTACGAGGCCCGCTCGACGGGGCGCCTCGACCGCGCCCCATCCCGTACGGTAAGCTACCTCGACGGTGCTCCGACCCGCGCGAAGCTCGTCCGCCCACTGGGAAAAACTCCGACTCGCGTGAGCCTGGGTCGAGCGCCTCGACTCCTTCTCTTTACCTACCCCAGGACAAAAGCCATAGCATTTAATGCGGTTACCTACTATCACCTACCGGCATGGCTGCGACCAGGATCGACGTGGGAACAATGCCCGTGTCAGGTCTCACTGTTTTACCACCTATCCCATGATGGGAGGTGAAACCCGTCACTATACCCACCTTATCGCGCACTGTTTACCATCGATCACCCTCGAGGGAGGATAAGACAAGGCCCGTTCTCCGCAATCTCGGGGATTCGGCCTTATCCATCCGGTCTCGACCCGGCCTCGACCCAACCTCGACGCTCGGCACAGTTCAACGGCAAGGGAAGGACGGTATGGCACGGCGCTCCGGGTCATTTCGCCGTCTCGTCTCCCACGACGCCATGGTGTCCAGGGATGGTCGGCCATTCTCAGGGCACGTCGCTACAGTCAACTCAACAGGAATCGACCAAACATCACCTCAAGGCTCCCCGTCGTCCTGGCCTCCTCTCGCCCTATAAAAGGGCAGGCCAGGGTTCTACGAGGAGGAGAGGAACGAAGCACCCGACCGGACAACAACAGACAACGAAGAAAAACAAGAGATCGATACCTTAAGCAACCACCCTTGTCCTTTTTTCCTCTCTTTGAGACTTGGGCTCGGCGCCCTCTCTCGCATGCTTGTAACCCCTACATGAGCACTTCGGTGCAAGGAAATACAAACGTCTTCCCCCCCACTGGACGTAGGGCCTTCTTTTGCCCGAACCAGGATAAACCCCCGTGTGTTCTTCTTGCATCACCATTCAGGAAAGAGACACGCAGCATTTACTCGTTGGTTTAGGACCCCCTCGGGTCCGAACACCGACAGTTGGCACGCCAGGTAGGGGATCGCTGCGTGCCAAACGTCGCTTTCTCACCTTTTTTCCTGGATGGCTGACCCCGAACGCCCTATTCCGTTGGCCACGGTGATCTGGTTTGGGAGTTTGGAGTTCATGTTGCTTGGCCATGGCTATGATATGGTCCTACTTCCCCCCAGGCACCTATCCGACGAGGACTACGAGCTCTCCCAGCCCGGGGGAGCAATCCGCCGGCACCGTCGCTCTAGGCGGGCGTGGGCCGCCCGACGACGACGAGCCCGGCACAACCACCGTCTTCACTTCGCGGAGGGCGACGGGGTCCCCCGGTTCGGCACCCCCCAGCCAGGCGCCAGCCTAGACCTCCTTGTGGAAGGTTTGGGAAGGACGAGCTTGACTGAGGGTAACATGCCAACGGGGAATCCCGCCGCTCCCCCGTCCGGTGAGACACCACTGTCCGGAGCATCCATTTTAGTACGGATAGCAACATCTCCATCACCATTCCCGTTTGGGCTAGACTCGGCTGCCCGGGTGTACGCATCTTTCGTGAGCACTCGCATGAGTGCTTATGAGGAACTCCCCGGGCACCATCTACGCTCCACTCTGGAGCTCGTTGCATCCACATCGGCCTCTGATTATCTGGACTCTACGGAGACACCGGACACAGAGCCCATGTGGCTGCTTCTCAACGTCGCAACCCCAGTGACGATTTGCAACGGCCACACATTCTCCCGTCATACTACTACTTTGGCGCTCCTGACTCCGACTCGGCTGACGACACCTATGATCCGACCCGCGAATGCTTCAACATCGACGTTGAAAGCACTTCGGAATCAGAGGACGAAGAGCCAGTCGAAGGAAGGTACACGCCACCCCATGTCGAGCTTCCTGCTGAGCGAGACGATCCTCAGTTCCTTGCGGATCAAGGAGCGCAGCTCGAGCAGATTCGCGAGTTGCAGGACAGGCTTGACGAGGAACGGGAAAACCTGGGCCTACTCCAACAAACCCTCGAGCGCGAGCGTGCGGAACGCGCACTTGGCGGGAGAGCTCGCGAAAGAGCTCGTGACGTCAACCGTCGCATCGACGAGGACCGGATGGTCGACCCCCCCGGTTTTCGCTCGAGCCAGCCAGAACGTCGTCGCCACCGCCATGCTTCTCCGCAACATGCCCGAGCCGTCAAACCCCGACGCCCGTCGGGCTCAGGATGAAATCCGAGAACTCCTCGAGACCGCCGCCATGCAGCAGGCCGAGAGCTCCGCCTCGAGGCGACGCGAGGCAGCCACGGAGCGGATCATCAAGCCCTCCCGATAGGAGAGAGAGGCCTCGGTTCACCCCGAGCCTGCCTGGTGAAACCGGGTAGCTCCGGCCCTTGAGCTCACCAGCAACGACCACGAGCCTCGAGACACCCGTGGCAACATCGTCGAGCGCCGCACGCGCAAGCACGGTGACGACGTGGCTCGAGGCTACCATGTCCACAGGGGCGGACGCTACGATAGTTCGGAAGATCGAAGCCCTTCACCCGAGCCTCCGGGTCCTCGGGTCTTCAGTAAGGCTATCCGTGAGACGGTGCTCCCGGCTCGGTTTCGCTCCCCCATGACTCTCACCAAGTACAACGGCGAAACCAAACCCAAACTTTGGCTCGCCGATTTCCGCTTGGCGTGTCAGCTGGGCGGGGCCACCGACGACCGGGTCATCATTCGACAACTCCCCCTGTTCCTCTCCGACACCGCCCGACCCTGGCTCGAGGATCTCCCACCTCGACAGATCCATGACTGGGATGATCTCGTGAGGGTGTTTGAGGGAAATTTCAAGGGGACCTACGTGCGCCCTGGCAACTCGTGGGACCTCCGGAGCTGCAAGCAGAAACCAGGTGAATCCCTTCGGGATTACATCCGGCGCTTCTCCCGGCAGCGTACCGAACTCCCCAACATCACTGACTCTGACGTAATTATGGCCTTCCTCTCCAGCACCACCTGTAAAGAGTTGGTCCGAGAATTGGGCCGTAACACTCCGCTCACTGCCAACGGGTTAATGGACATTGTCACCAACTTCGCTGCCGGCGAGGAGGCGGTTGGTGCAATCTTTGGTGGCGACCCGGAGAGGAGGGAGCAGAAGGTCGACGATCCCGCGAGCTCCACTCGGGGCTCCAAGAGGAACAACCGCAAGAAGAAGAAAGGCCAGCAGGGCAAGCTCGAGGCCCCGGCCGACGAGCTCGTCGCTGCTACCGAGCACAAAAAGCCTCGAGGCCCCCCCGACGGGGGCGTCTTCGACAAAATGCTCAAAGAACCGTGTCCCTACCATGAGGGACTTACTAACCATAACCTCGAGGACTGTCATATGCTTCGCAGGTACTTTGGGGGTCCCTAAGGTTAAAGGCCTACAACGAAAGAAATAACGACGCCACAAGACGGGACGCCCTCGACCAGCTCAAGGAAGCTCGAGATGTGGCTCTGTTGCATTCTGCCAGGTACCAGCAGGATCTCTGACGCTACCACGACAGACTTGGTGTTACGGCGGAACCAGAACACCAAGGGACGGCACAAGCTCACGCCACCATGGGAAGGGCCATACATCATCGCAGAAGTACTAAAGCCGGGCACCTACAAGCTATCCAACGAGAAGGGCGAAATCCTCACCAACGCTTGGAACATTGAACAGCTACGTCGCTTCTTTCCTTAAAAAGCCTCGAGGCTCTGTATTTTCTTTTTCGTCAATAAAGAATACAGCGACGTTCAAACTTTCGTTTTACAGTGAGGAAGGATCGACTTTGCACTCCTAGAATCGACCCTCCCTCGGGGGCTACAAGGGGGGAACCCCCCAGTCCCCGAAAAAACTTATGCTCTTTTTTAAAATTAAGAACCACTTCTTAGATCGACTTCGCTGCAAGAGCACCCTAAGGTTCGAAAGGGCTCCCGAGTCAGGAGTATCACCTACGCCTCCGAGGCTACGGTACCTCCACTCACCCCTTATGCCTTTTAGAGGTGCGACTTCACGCTAAGGAGATCTAAATAACGGTTCCTAACTTTGAAAAAGAACATATCCCCTGTCGCTTAGATCGGGCTCTCACATGATTTACAAGGCCGCAACATCACCCTGAAGCTCGAGGGCGGTCGAGCCGTGAGATCACTTACGCCCCCAAGGCTACGGTACCTCCACTCGCTCCCTTACGCCAAAGGATGCAGCTGCGTGCTAAGTAAATCACGCAAGAACATGATCCAAGCGATAAAGGGAAGAAAAGCTCGAATAAAACTAAATCAACCACGAACCGGTTTATGTTTCGAGTTTTTAGGCCTTCGAGTCCACCACGATCAAAATTCGAAATGCTAACTTATTACATGGGCCTTCATGCCCAGATTTGGCTCACAGGCCCTCATCGTCATTAGGCGGAACCACCTCGGCTTCAAAAAGCGAGGCCAGACGGCTTCCAGGCTCTTCGACGGCTTCAATCAGCTCCACGCAGGCATCCTCGTTCTCCTCGTCTGTCCGGTCCGGGTCCGTGATAAAGCCCTCAGCGACGAGCTTCATGTCGAACACAAACCCTGAACGGACGACGGCTAGCGCCCTCTTCACGCCGTGATGGAGGCCGTCCCGTATCTTCTCCCGGGCAAGGCGGCCCAGCGCCACCATCCGACGGACGAAGGAGTTCCCCGGAACATCTTCCCCGGTGTCGGCGTCAGGCTCGACCCCCAGGCCGTCACACACGGTGGTGATCACACCCTGGAGCAGTTGGGTCCTCTGGATCTCGGCTTCGAGGAGGCTCTGGAAGGAGTTGGCAGAGGATTGGGCCTCTCGGTTCTCCCTCTCCAGCTCTGAAACACGACGAACAGATTAATACCCAACATAAGGCCCTCCGCATCGTGGCCGTAACAATCACACTTACCCTCGATATGGGTCTGCAGGCCCACAACCTCGTCACGAAGCCCCCCGCAAGTCCGCTCGAGCCCAAGGAAGGCGTTGTCTTTGTCACCAATGGTTGCCTTTAGCGCCTCGATCTCTTGCCGAGCAGACTCGAGAGCTGCGTCCTTCTCTTGGACGGCTCCCTTCAGCGTCATGACCTCGTCCTTCAGAGCATCAGAACAAGCGGTGGCCTGCTCGACCTCGACGTTGAGGGTGTCGCGTTGATGACTAACCTGCGAGACATTCTCCTCGAGCTCCTTCACCCGTCTCGATAGGGGCTCGAGATCCCTACGAGCCTGGGCAGCCTCCTCCCAAGCCTTGTCCATGCCAGTGCGCATCACAGCCTCGGCCGCCCATGCCTGCATCGCTTCCTCTTTCAGCACCGCGTAGGCAACACGCAGCTCAGCCATTTCGGCGTTCTGATCGGAAAGCCGTTTCTGGGCCTCCTCGGCCAAGATCCGTTGCTGAGACAGCGTGGCCCACATGCTACTCTCATCCTGGATGAAGAGTGACTTGCGGCGGGAGTGCTCCTTCAGCTCCTGAACGCAATCCAAAAAAACCAAAAAGGTTAAAAAGCCGAGGGAAAAAGACACCAAGAAAACCACGGAAAAAGTCGACGGGTCGATCGTACCTCGGTGGCACCCCCCATGCTCCGCACGGCACTAGACGCCACTCGGAGCAACCGATCAAGGTGCCGGCGGACGCCCTCGAGGTACTCCCATCGGTGCACTTCATCTTTGTCGTTCAGGACGAAGATGGGCTCGGCGTCGGGGTTCGCGGCGTCCCTAAACTGGAGCAACGGCCCTCCCACCTCGGTATCTACGCCTCTACCCGCGCTATCGCCAGCGTGGCGATGTCGGGCCATGACGACAACGACCCAGCCGGGGCGTCTCCCGGTCCCGCGGAAGGACCGGCCTCACCCACAGTTTCCGCCTCTCTGACGGCCGTCGAGGCACTGGCCTGATCCGCGGCTTCGCCCCCCTCGACCCCCATCACTTGTTTCCCTCTGTCCAGGGGGGTGTCGTCGGGGGGAAGGTCCACGGCCATGGGTGCCCGCCCCCCTAGGGGAACTGGCCCCTCAACCGCCAGCGCCTCCGGAGCCGGCGCCTCGACCGAAGACGGCTCCGGTACCCGCGCCTCGACAGTAGGCGCCCCCGGAGCCGGCACCTCTTCTTCCGACGCTCCAGTCAGGGGCTCGACCGCCCCGCCCTCCACCATACCCGCTGGCTCGGCCAACGGGTCTTGTTGCGATGGCGACCCACCTGCCAGGGACGCCTCCTACCCCGACACCGACGCGACCTTCTCCATGATCACGTCAGCCCCCGCCCTCTCCGCGCCGCGGACGGGTGCCTTGCCCGTCGCGACCTCGACGGCAGCCTCGGCCGACGCTGACGACCTGGGCCCCGCCTCGACTGCGCCGGGTGCCACCATCTCCGCCGGTTTAGACCCCTCCATGGCAGGGTCCGTGCCAGTAACCACCGTGGCATCCGCTAGTTCCTGCCGTTGTCGCAGGCGCCCCTTAGCGGCCTCGACCTGCCGGACCCAGGCCGCATCCTGCTCCGCCGTCCGGTTAAGGACAATGGCGCTGGCCCGCAGCGACTTCACGGGGGTAAGCCCTATTGGCTCCGCCTTCCGCTTTAACCTGCAAAGCGAAGAAACGTCAGCCAACGGACCCCGAGAAAGGCAGGACAACCGAGCAGAGACGCTTACCCGGAAATTGGCACCAAGGGCCTCGACCCCGTGCGACCCGAGCCTCCCGGGGCGGCCGATTGTGGCCTCACAGTGGCCTCACCAGCAGGCCGGGCACTCCTGGGGGCCCTGACCGACGCACCGCCCTGCGCCTTTTGTGCCTCTGAGGCCAGCTGGCCTCGGGTTCTCACGCCTGCCGACGCCACCGCCGATGACGACGCCGGTACTGCCGTCCCAGCCCCTGCCCGAGCTTGCGGGGCCTGGGCTGGTGCGGACATCCCTGTCGACCCCTCTTGATGGGTCCAGGGTAAAGCGGCCGCTCCCGTCGAGGGGCCCGTCTCCTTCTCCGTCTTCTCCTCCTCCTCGGACTCCTCGACCACGACGACCGAGGAGGACGCCCCCCTGATGGGTTCCACCAGGGGACGAACGTCGGGAAGATCCCCCAGCCCGGTCGCGGTCTCATACCGCGACAGGGCGTCATCGTCCTCACCGCTGCTGTCGTCGTCCTCCCCCGAGATCGTCTCGGAAGGCGACGGCGCCAGGGGGACCCCATCGATAGTCTGCTGGCGCCGGAGCTTCTTCAACGCCACCGCCTCTTTGGCCTTGCGGATTGCCCGCTTCTTGACCATCTCCTTGGTTTGCTTCTTCTTGGACGCATGCTCGCGTCGAGCCTCCCGGGCGGGCCGGTCCTCTGGGACTGGCGGACGCGTCTCTCGCAGCGCCGACAAATCCTACGCGCCGGCCTCGACCAAATCAGCGAAATCCAAAAATAAACGAAACTGGCAAACCTACTAATCCTAAGATACGTACCACTGGCTCGAACCCTTCGGTAGGTCTCATGGGAACCCGGTTAGCCTCCTCCACCTTGAAGTTCCCGACTATCCGACGCGCTCGCCGGAGGACCTCCTCGAGGGAAAGGGATTCGTGGGACATCTGGGTCCCCTCCAGCGATGCCTCCGGAGTCATCTGGTTGAGGCGGAGACGACGCCGGCACAGCGACATCACCCTACGGCGATGGAAGGCCGCGGCCACCGCCGCAGCCGTCAAGCCCCGAAGGCGAAGCTGCTGCAGCGCCGCCAGCAACGGGTCCAGGCGCGGCTTCTCGGCTTTCGGCACTCCGTATGTCCAGTGATCTTCTTGAGCGGTTAGCACGCGGCCGGTGTACCTCGGCAACTGATTTTCATCGTTGCGGAGGTAGAACCAACCCTCGTGCCACCCACTGTTCAAAGAGATGAGGCGAGCCGGGATGAACAGATCCGTCCGGCTCGACCTCACCTGCAAGACGCAGCTCCCTACTCGGGCCGTGCACAAGACGCCCTTCTCCCCTGCCTTCTTGGCGAAGAGCTCGGCCTTGAAAAGGTGAAGCCACAGGTTCCACTGCGGCTCCACCCCAAGGTAGCCCTCACAGACCGCCACGAAGATGGCGGCCTGCGCGACGGCGTTGGGGGAAAGGTGGTGAAGCTCCACCTGGTAGTAGTGGAGGAGCGCGCGCATGAAGACGGACACCGGCACGCCAAACCCCCGCTCGTGGAAGCAGACGAAGCTCACCACGTACCCCTCCGAGGGCACCGGCTCCCGGTGGGCAGGGGGCGGCGTGATCCACTCCGGTTGCGACCGGCTCGTCCTCGGCCGCAGCAGCCCGTCCTTGACCAATTCTTCCAACCTCCTCTCCGTCACCGAGGAGGCGGCCCAGTCGTCGGCGGGGAGGATCTGGCTCTTTCCTGCCATCGGTGTTGTCGAAAGGGGGGGTGGACGAAGAGGACGCGGTGGTGACAGCGATGCGGGCGCAGAGCGCGATAAGGCAAGGGTTGTCTGAGGCAGAAGAATGCAGGAGCGCAAGGGAACGGAGGGGAACGCAGACCCCCAGGCCTTGATTTTATATGCCTAGGCGGAAGCCCAACAGCCGCGCGAAAAGGTAGGAACAGTTTCCTGCATTAAATGCGCCCACCTAACTGTTTCCTTACATCTCGCAGGAGTCAGGCACTGTAACGGATCAACGTAATTATACGAGATTAAGTCAGAAAAATCTTCCACCGAGGCGGTTATTTTACCAAACTTAAACCCGTATAACCCGAGATTCCGTGAAATCACGCGGGATTTCAAACCAACCAACATACAACCAAGATCGTACTGATTTAGCAGCCACAGTTCATATGATACATAGAGTTCACAATAAAAGTGGAGTACATCGGAGTTCTGAATAAAAGTTATTACAACATAGTTCAGAATAACATAGTGGAAGCAAGTAGTTTTACGCACACACTTAGTTCAAATACAGTGCCAGTAGATAGTCATGGTCCACAAAAGCAGTAGATAAGACGAACAGAGTGACCCTTGCCCAAGGTCCTAGTTGTCGCCCATCGCCGGATACAGACAGTTGGAACAGTACCCATAGTACATCTGACCATCTGCAACAACAATGGGAACAACGCCCTGAGTACGAGAATGTACTCAGCTAGACTTACCCGTCAAAAACCAGAAATAAAGGACACCAAAGATCATACAAGGCTTTATAGATTGGACTAGCTTGACTCATTTGCGAAAAGCATGAGTTGTTATGAAAAACTATACCAGTACTTTTTGCATCACTTTTAGTACAACCTATTCCAGCTAGGTAAGCATCTATTACTAAAAACAATCACTTGATTCATCATTAACAATCTAGATTACCATATCAGGTTTAGCATTTCCAACATCATTCACTTAACCATCAGTGTTCCATTAATGTTACTACGATGCCATAGCTCGAGTCAAGTGCTCACTAACCGGGAGCGACGGCGATTCGAATCGAATTCCTATCCAGCTGGAGATTTATTTCTCACACAAACCCTGTTTCCCCCGTCAGGGTCGCATAGATTACCAATGACACTTTCCAAGAAGCCGCTGGATAACAATCATGGATCACACTACCCAGGGACCGCCCGACTGCCAGGACGCACCTTGGGCTCACTCTTCGCGTCTCCGTTACACCCACTTCAACACCAGTCTGTCAACCCGAGTTTATCCCGGCTCAAAAAGTGTCACTAGCTTCGCGGTCGAAAGGTACTTTATTCGGCCAGCTAAATGTGAGGCATGCGTTCAACATGACAAGAGGGATGAGCAACGATCGGTCCTTAATCGACACAGACGGAATCACTATAGTCCAAAATCCTATAAGACTCCACCCGGTCTCCGTTTATCCATCAACACTTGGTTACTTTTTATGATCACAATTACAGCTAACCATAACCCGGTATCCACCTATAACTCGCAGGTGATAGGAAATCACCCGACTTCTACCGGTCTAAGCATGGCTAAGCAATTTACTCGATCCTGACCTAACAGGGTGAAAGATAATCCGGGGGCCAAGGTAATAATGCAACAACGGTTTCACTCAACTCCTATAACTTAATGCAACTATATATATAACTATAGTTCATGTATTAAGGAACAGCTTTTATAAAAACAGGAGACTTAAAATGCTCCGGGGCTTGCCTTTTTCGAACGAGCTAGGATGGTGGTCGACGCACTCTAGCAGCTCCTCGCCTGACTCTTCCTCCTCGGGCACCTCCTGTGCCTGGGGCTCCTGCTGGTCGGTCCAAGCTTGTTCCTCCGGCACTGCTAGCTGCGACTCCTCCTGCGATCCTGTATGATGCAAGTGCATAAGCAACCATGCGAATGATGCATCGGATTATGGTGGAGTGCTTTGATGACATGAGATGCAGATGAGCACATGGAATGAGCAGTTTGAAAATAACTATTTCTTCTACAAGGTAGTCAACGTCATCCAAAAACATGTACCCTAAAACATACACCTTATTATTCTACTAGTTAACACATAATCTACACATACAAGTGAACCTAAGCTACCAAAACTTACCAACCTAACTCATCAAATAACAATGGCAAGACATGTTGATGCTTCAAAGGTACACCAAACATATTTTATTTCTCTTAATTTCTCATAAAGAATAATCTTTTATTCCCTATTTGACTAGGATTACACAGCAACACCTATTTCTGGTGTAGATAAAAATCTACAAAAATTACAGTAGATTACTCTTACCCTAACTAACCTACTACTAAATTTTTATGAGAATTGAATCAGTAAAACTATCTGTACAAAATAAACAAGGTATAGCATAATAATGAGCATGAAATTATTTTGTACTAGAAAAAGTATCAAACAATAGATTTCACATTTTTCCTATGTTACTAACAGTAAACTAACATACTACAAAAATTATCACATGTATGTTCTATACAAATTTAGCTCTCTACTAAAAATAACAAAGATTATCAATTAAAGGCATTTGAACTACACTTCAGAATTTTCACTAATATTTTTCCTAGAAAGTACATCACTAATAAAGATTAAAGAAACAAGAATCACATTTTTCCCTTCATTATTTTATTTACTACACATTTTCTAAGATATCAGCATTTATAGCAATTTAAATAAAGCTACACAGAAAAGTGTCACAAATATAATATGAGATATTTTTAGACTGTAGATCTACTCAAGAGAAACATTCCAAAATTTGTTTCATAATTTTTGGAGCTAGAAAAGGTACATAAACATTTTCCAAGTATTTTCTTTTCCCAAAACAAAATAGAAATTTAAAAACGAAATTTGGAATCGCTGAACGGGCCGGCCCACTCGGTAATACTGGCCCGCGGCCGATTTCCGCGGGGACGCCGCGCGGGGAAAAACGGGGTGGCGGCCCGGCTTGGCGGCTCGGTCCAAGGCCGGTGGCCCAGCAGGCAGGGGGGTTTGAACGCGGGGCGCGGGGAGCGGCCGCGCGACTGCGACGTCGCGGTGGCGGTGAAGACCGCCGGCGGCTAGCGGCCGGCTTCGGTCATGCGGGCACCGGTGGAGGGGCGCATGGAAGTCCGGTGGGGGTGGCAAACATCGCGGGGCGATACGCGAGCGACTAGGCGGGGAGAAAATGCCGGAACGGCGGGGGCGAGCGCGCGGTGGCCGGAATGGCGCCGCGGCGGGGCGCGCGAGACGGTGCCTTACCGCGGGGCAGAGACGGAGCGGAGATGGTCACGCGAGCAATTGCTCGGAGGCGGCCGGCCGACGGCGGAACGCGGCAAGGAATGGCGCGGCCGTGGTGGCGGGCGCGAGGAGGCGGGAGCGGCGGCTGCTGCTCGCGTGAGGCCGAGAAAGGGCGAAATGGTGGGCACGCTGAGGATGGAGGAGCGGGCGCGGGTTCAAGGCGCGTGGCGCGGCCGGTGGAGCCCACGGCTCGCCACCCGTACGCCGGAGGCGGCGAGCGGTGGCCACGCGGCGGCCGCGGCCTGAGCGCGGCGTGCGCTGGCGCGAGCGGACGCGCGAGGCAGGCCAGGCCGGCTTCGGCCGTGGGCCGAGAAGCGAGGCGGCGGCCCAGTTAAGGGAAAATCAATTTTTCTTTTATGAATAATATTTTCAGTTTTCTCTATTTGTTTCAAATTTGAATTTGAAGATGAAAAAGAGGTTTTCAGAACTTTTGCCCAAAATAAAAGTTGTTCAAAATATAATTCTCTACAACTTTCATGTAGGGCACTTTTCAAAATTCTAAATAGATTTTGAATTTGGGATTCAAAGCTAAATTTTAAGTAAAAATTCATTTTTCTAGAATATTTTTAAAAGCAAAATTTGAAGGAATTTGAATTCAAGAGTTGCTCCAAAAATCATGTTTATTTATTCTAGATTATCTAAAATTGTAGCTACATAAAGTTTTATCACTCTTTAGCACTTAAATGTAGCATTTGGGTTTTGAGTAGTTGTTTTTCAACTCTAAATTTAAAAGGGTCTATATTGCATGCAATGATAACCATGTATGAGATGATTATGACTAGTGCCTTGGATGCTAATGCATGCTTAACACCCAGGGGTGTTACAGCCCTCCCCCCTTATAAGAATCTCGTCCCGAGATTTTGAGTTACGAACCATTTATCGTAAAAATCTTTATACGCGGTTTGAAGATATTCTCCCGTTTCCCATGAAGCATCACTCTCATCATGATGGCTCCACTGAACCTTGTAGGTTGTTACCACTTTATTCCGAGTGACTCGGTCCTTTGTATCCAGAACTCGAACTGGTTGTTCACGATATTCCAAGTCTGCCTTGATCCGAATACCCTGCGGTTCTATTCTCTCTTCCGGAACACGTAGACATTTCTTCAACTGGGATACGTGAAAGACGGGAAAGATCGAACTCATTTCTTCTGGCAATCGCAACTTGTACGCCATGGAACTCTTTTTCTCCATGATCTGGTATGGTCCGATATATCTAGCAGACAGTTTCTGCTCGATTCCAAACCGTTTCTTCTTCATGGGGGTAACCTTCAAATAGACATAGTCACCCACTTGGAAATCCAATGGTCTTCTTCTCTTATCTGCATAACTCTTCTAACAAGACTGTGCAGCTTGCATGTTTTGTTGGATAATACGAACCTTCTTATCTGCCTCATCTACAAAATCAATTCCATAAATCCTTCTTTCTCCAGGCTCTACCCAATTTAACGGTGTTCTGCACTTCCTGCCATATAAAGCTTCAAAAGGTGCCATCTTGATACTCTCTTGGTAACTGTTGTTGTAAGCGAATTCTGCCAATGGTAACCAGGATTCCCATGAGCCTCTGGATGACAGTACACAAGCTCTAAGCATATCTTCAAGTACAGCATTAACTCGTTCTGTCTGCCCATCTGTCTGCGGATGGTAAGCCGTACTACGAATCAAACTAGTACCCAAACCTTTATGAAGATGTTCCCAAAAATGAGAGGTAAACTGTGAACCACGATCAGACACGATCGTTTTTGGTATACCATGTAATCGGACAATCTCAGCAATATACTTTTCTGCATATTGAGGTGGTCGGAATGTCATCTTAACTGGCAGAAAGTGAGCTGTCTTGGTGAGACGATCTACTATGACCCAAATAGAATCATGTCCCTTCTGTGTGGTGGGAAGACCAGTGATGAAATTCATACTTATATCATCCCATTTCCAATCGGGTACAGACAAGGGTTGCAGAAGTCCTGCAGGTCTCATGTGAAGAGCTTTAACTCTACAACACATGTCGCAACGAGCAACGTATGCTGCAATTTCTTTTTTCATCTTAGTCCACCAATAACGGGGTCGCAAATCTTGGTACATCTTACTACTTCCGGGGTGAATAGATAGCTTAGAATGATGGGTCTCATTCATCAACTTGTTCTTAAGCTCTCTATCCTTTGGTACCACCAGGCGATCTTTAAACCATAACACTCCTTGGTCATCCAATCGAAAGTGTTTGGTGGGTTCTCTCTTCATCTTCTCCTTGATATGAAAGATTCCCTTATCTGTCCTCTGACTTTCAATGTTCTGGTCTTCCAAAGTACAACTGATCTGAAGATTATGCAACACAGCAGGATGTAGCAAATTGAACCCTTCTTCAAACAACGGTTGCACATCAATAGCATGTGATTTTCTGCTCAGTGCATCTGCTACTACATTAGCCTTCCCGGGATGATAATGCACGTTTAGATTATAGTCCTTTATCAGCTCTAACCATCTTCTCTGTCGCATGTTCAACTCAGATTGGGTAAAAATATATTTGAGACTCTTATGATCTGTAAAGAGGTTACACACATTACCCATTAGGTAGTGTCTCCAAATCTTTAGAGCATGCACTACTGCTGCAAGCTCCAAATTGTGTGTAGGATAATTAACTTCATGCTTTCTCAGTTGACGTGAGGCATAGGCAATGACCCTTCCATTTTACATTAGCACACATCCTAACCCATTCTTAGATGCGTCACAGAACACATCAAAAGACTTTTCTATATCCGGTTGGGCCAGAACAAGAGCAGTGGTCAACAGCTTTCGCAAGGTGCAGAAAGCTGCCTCGCACTCCTCTGTCCATACAAACTTATGATCCTTCTGTAACAGGCTTATCATTGGTTTGGCAATCTTCGAGAAATCCGGTATGAAGCGACGATAGTAACCGGCTAAACCAAGAAAACTGCGAACTTCATGCACCGAGATTGGTGACTTTCAGTCCATAACCTCTTGTACCTTACTAGGATCTACGGAAATGCCATTTTCAGACAGCACGTGGCCGAGAAAAGGCACTGTCTTAAGCCAGAACTCACACTTGCTGAACTTCGCATACAGTTGATGTTCCCTGAGTCTAGTCAAGACAATCCTGAGGTGCTCTGCGTGATCTTTTTCATTCTCTGAATATATTAGAATGTCATCAATGAACACAATCACAAACTTGTCCAACTCTGGTATGAATACCGAATTCATCAGATACATAAAATATGTAGGAGCGTTTGTCAATCCGAAGGACATGACAAGATACTCATACAAGCCATATCTGGTAGAGAACGCAGTCTTAGGCACATCTTGTGACCTAATCTTTATCTGATGGTATCCTAATCTCAAATCTATCTTAGAGAACACTTTGGCTTTAGACAATTGGTCAAACAATATATCAATCTGAGGAAGAGGATACTTGTTTTTAATTGTCACTGCATTCAGTGGTCGATAATCCACGCACATGCGTAAGGAGTTATCCTTCTTCTTTTTCACAAACAGAGCGGGGCATCCCCATTCAGACGAGCTGGGACGAATCAAACCTCTCTTTAGTAAGTCCTGGAGTTGCTTCTTCAATTCGGCTAACTCATTGGGAGGCATCCGATAGGGCCTTCTCAAGATCGGTGTTGTTCCCAGAATTAACTCAATGGCAAACTCAACATCTCGGTCTGGTGGAAGTCCAGGTAACTCATCCGGAAACACATCTGGAAACTCACAAACCACTGGAATCTGGGCTAGCAGAGTAGTTTGGACCACACAAGTCGTGCTAGCTAGGTCTACTTTCCGAGGTAGGACCACTCAAAAGGTGCCTTCTCCACTTGGTTCCTTGAGAGAGATACTCCTTCCTCCAACATCGATTACTACCCCCATCTTATTCATCCAGTTCATACCCATGATCACATCCAAAACTAACCCTGGCATGACTATCAGATTAAGCTTATATTGCCGGTTTGATATGTTTAGGGTCACTCCCTGAACTATCTGATTAGTCAACAGATCAGTCCCAGCTGAACTGATTTTATATGCACATTCCAGTTCAATTATCTTTTGCTCATGCCTCTTAACAAAAGCTTGACTTACAAAGGAATGAGATGATCCAGAATCAAACAAGACTACTGCAGGATGATTGTTGATAGAAAACATACCAGCTATTACCGGCTCTCCTTCTGGGATGTCATCCACAGTGGTGTGATGCACACGAGCTTGATACTGCGTTTGCTGTTTCCTTGGGTAGGGGCAAAACTTTGCAAAGTGTCCGGGTTGGTTGCAGTTGAAGCACGGTCCCTTCACTTGAGCCACAGTTCCAGATGAACTGCCTTGTCCTGTCTTCGACGGAGGCAATGCCATCTTGAATGGTTTTTGGTTCCTCTGGGGTTGCTGAGCATTCTGATTTTTTCTTTGCGGTGGCCTAAACCTTGCACCTGGGGCAGGCGATCGATAAGCTGGACGGTTGGCCACTGGGGCTCGGGACTGGGACGAACCCGACTCGAAAGCTCTCTTACGGATCTTGGAAGCAGCATAAACATTGTTGTTCTTCTCTTGCTTCAGACAGTCGCTAACGAAATCATTAAAACCAGTTCTCATATTTGTACCCACATGTTTCATCATCTTGGGATTTAGGCCTCTCTTGAAGCTAGCGATCTTCTTGGCCTCCGTATTCACCATATCAGGGGCATAACGGCTCAGGTTATTGAATGCATGTAGATATTGAGTTACAGTCTTTGTGCCTTGATTCAGTGCCAGGAATTCCCCAAGCTTCATCTCGGTCAGACCAGGTGGAATGTACGTTCCACGGAAAGTTTCGGTGAACTCATTCCAAGTGATGTGAGTGTGGGGAGGAAAAGTGGTGCGGTGATGTTTCCACCACATTCCTGCCAGACCTTGAAGTTGATGAGCTGCATACTCAGTCTTCAACACTTCAGTCATTCTCAATACGCGGAACTTATCTTCCATAGTATTAATCCACTCTTCTGCATCCAAGGGTTCTGCGGCTTCCTTAAAGATCGGTGGACGAGTATCCATGAAGTCCTTAAAACTGCTGTACTAATTTGCTTCGTGACCACCCGGGTTTATTTCCCGACGGGTGTTGTCTGCGATACTGCGCAACGCAGCTTCCATATTCTGTTGCATGCTCTCCATATTACGTTGGCTTCCAAGAAATTGTGCGAAAAACTGTTCCGCAGTGTAGGGTGGAGGAGGTGGTGGTGGATCACGGTCATCACTAGCGGCTGCACTGCCACCAGCCTCAGCGGCACCATACACGGTATGACGAGTGTTCGGCATCTGCATGTTTCAGCAACAGTAATTATTAGGTGATGTTGTAGGAATTGCGACTAAATGAAAGATCATGCCGTACTGAAATTACTGGAGAGAATAAATTCATACAATAAAACAGGGGCATAATAAGTCATTCCAATTAACACAACACCACTAATTAGATTAATTAAAGCGCACACATCGCGTCCATTACAACTAAGTTGCCAGCATACATACACTGGACTTTTGACGTTCGGATACCGCCACAAACACATCCAAGCTTTCCAACATTACATCAAAGCCTTAGTCTTTCTACTCATTATTACATACCCAACGTGCCAACAAAGCAAAAGATCATGTAGATGGAACCTAGTAGCTAGCGTAACAACTACTAGCCTACTCATCGTGGTCGCTGTCTAAGTCCGAGACGTTGGATTCGTCGCCATTAGCAGCGTCGTGGTGCTCCCCAACTGGTGCTTCAGGCTCTTCAGGACCTTCGTCTTCATTCAAATCCATCTCTGCCGCACCAGGAGGAACATAGGGGTTGAGTTGATTGTTCAGCCGATGAACCTCCTCATGCAGATTGTCATTATATTCCTCTGCATAGGCCAGCTGTTGCTCTAGCTCAAACTGTCTAGCCCTCAACACATTCTCTGTGGACCAGGCTTCATTCCTCTGATGGAGCACATGAGTCAACATGCGCTCAGCGTTCCTGTTGGCGGTGGTCAGTCGCCCAACCTGCTCTCTCAGGGCACGTACATCTCCTTCGAAAGCCACAGACCTCTGGGTAGCCTGATCTCTCTGGCGAGTCAACTGAACCATCTCTGTGTTGAGCCTCTCAATCTCGGCGTCGTGATCTCTCTGAAGCTGACGGCGGTCATCACGAGACTAACCAAGAGCACTAAACACATGCCTCAGGCTACCTTCCACTCCATCAAAGGCCCTCATCACTGCGAACATGGCACTCATAGCGGGGTTGTCACTGTTCTGTGCTTCTGCGGCGCTAATCTCTAGAGATCTTCCTCTTGCCTGCTGCCATGAGTCAGTGGAGGGGTTGCCCCTCAGAAAGACTCCAACTAAAGCTGCTGCCAACTCCTGAGGAAAGCGATCCATGATATCCCTCAGGATCCCAAAGGCTGCCCTCTCAGCGGCTTCTTCAGGGGTCCTGCCAGTTGACTCAAAATGCCAACCGGTCCACTCAGAACCATCACCTCAAGGACGAACTACTGCTTCCACAGTCACCAAAAGTCCTTCCCCCAACCGCTCATTCGACCAAAAGTAGCGGGGCTCCATTCCATCAGGATAGCCTACATCGCTGAGTACTCTCCACAAGAGCGTAGGCATCCCAAACTCTCCAAGAAAAGTGTGGCGCTGACGAGTGCGTGGAGCTAGCTGATGACGGGGAGCTCTGCCGGTGGACTTGCGAGCTGTCTGCTTGGTATGTGCCATCTGTAGCAAAATTTTATTACCGCGGTGAGAACAGATTTTTAAGTTGACATTTTTATCGAAATGAGATAATCAACTTATAAGGGGAGGAACAATGCCATGAATGAAATGCACAACATGATACATGCATGTTCCGTACGTCCTCACAAACTTAGAAAAATAATAACTACTAACGGAATAAACGGTGGCATACCACGATCTCTTGTATCGTAACTAATACGTACTACTCGAAAGCGTTGTTATGTACCTGCAGAAAGTCACTTCAGCCCAAACCTCACAGTATGAAAATATGCAAGAAAATAGTAAAGTAAGTTACTCGCTCTACACGCATCCCAAGATACGAGTATAACGGTAACAACTACCCGAATCATCGTCCTAATGACGGCATCGTCACCGCATGACGGAGGTCCCCACCATTTGAATACCCTCATACGAACATGCGCATGGCACGTAAGTATTTCGATATCACATAAGCACTCCCCTAGATCGGCAGTGTATCCGACCATGCTCTCACAACTCTCACTTACCAAGGCGTAGAGGGAATTGATTCATACATTACCACTCAATTGAATGGCACTCATACAATAGCATGCCGTATGAGCGACGAAATTTCAAATATGATGCAAACCCCCAAGTTAGTACTTAATTAAGCCACCTAGAGTCCTTATTGGGCATAAAGGATATGACCACTGGCACACTCTTAAATTTAAAAGCTTAGTTGAAAACACAGTTTTGTTTTTAAATACACATGTGAACAGTAACATGCTAAACCATGCTCCGATACCAGCTGTAACGGATCAACGTAATTATACGAGATTAAGTCAGAAAAATCTTCCACCGAGGCGGTTATTTTACCAAACTTAAACCCGTATAACCCGAGATTTCGTGAAATCACGCGGGATTTCAAACCAACCAACATACAACCAAGATCGTACTGATTTAGCAGCCACAGTTCACATGATACATAGAGTTCACAATAAAAGTGGAGTACATCGGAGTTCTGAATAAAAGTTATTACAACATAGTTCAGAATAACATAGCGGAAGCAAGTAGTTTTACGCACACACTTAGTTCAAATACAGTGCCAGTAAATAGTCATGGTCCATAAAAGCAGTAGATAAGACGAACAGAGTGACCCTTGCCCAAGGTCCTAGTTGTCGTCCATCACCGGATACAGACAGTTGGAACAGTACCCATAGTATATCTGACCATCTGCAACAACAATGGGAACAACGCCCTGAGTACGAGAATGTACTCAGCTAGACTTACCCGTCAAAAACCAGAAATAAAGGACACCAAGGATCATGCAAGGCTTTATAGATTGGACTGGCTTGACTCATTTGCGAAAAGCATGAGTTGTTATGAAAAACTATACCAGTACTTTTTGCATCACTTTTAGTACAACCTATTCCAGCTAGGTAAGCATCTATTACTAAAAACAATCACTTGATTCATCATTAACAATCTAGATTACCATATCAGGTTTAGCATTTCCAACATCATTCACTTAACCATCAGTGTTCCATTAATGTTACTACGATGCCATAGCTCGAGTCAAGTGCTCACTAACCGAGAGCGACGGCGATTCGAATCGAATTCCTATCCAGCTGGAGATTTATTCCTCACACAAACCCTGTTTCCCCCGTCAGGGTCGCATAGATTACCAATGACACTTTCCAAGAAGCCGCGGGATAACAATCATGGATCGCACTACCCAGGGACCTCCCGACTGCCAGGACGCACCTTGGGCTCACTCTTCGCGTCCCCGTTACACCCACTTCAACACCAGTCTGCCAACCCGAGTTTATCCCGGCTCAAAAAGTGTCACTAGCTTCGCGGTCGAAAGGTACTTTATTCGGCCAGCTAAATATGAGGCATGCGTTCAACATGACAAGAGGGACGAGCAATGATCGGTCCTTAATCGACACAGACGGAATCACTATAGTCTAAAACCCTATAAGACTCCGCCCGGTCTCCGTTTATCCATCAACACTTGGTTACTTTTTATGATCACAATTACAGCTAACCATAACCCGGTATCCACCTATAACTCGCAGGTGACAGGAAATCTCCCGACTTCTACCGGTCTAAGCATGGCTAAGCAATTTACTCGATCCTGACCTAACAGGGTGAAAGATAATCCGGGGGCCAAGGTAATAATGCAACAACGGTTTCACTCAACTCCTATAACTTAATGCAACTATATATATAACTATAGTTCATGTATTAAGGAACAACTTTTATAAAAACAGGAGACTTAAAATGCTCCGGGGCTTGCCTTTTTCGAACGAGCTAGGATGGTGGTCGACGCACTCTGGCAGCTCCTCGCCTGACTCTTCCTCCTCGGGCACCTCCTGTGCCTGGGGCTCCTGCTGGTCGGTCCAAGCTTGTTCCTCCGGCACTGCTACCTGCGACTCCTCCTGCGATCCTGTATGATGCAAGTGCATAAGCAACCATGCGAATGATGCATCGGATTATGGTGGAGTGCTTTGATGACATGAGATGCAGATGAGCACATGGAATGAGCAGTTTGAAAATAACTATTTCTTCTACAAGGTAGTCAACGTCATCCAAGAACATGTACCCTAAAACATACACCTTATTATTCTACTAGTTAACACATAATCTACACATACAAGTGAACCTAAGCTACCAAAACTTACCAACCTAACTCATCAAATAACAATAGCAAGACATGTTGATGCTTCAAAGGTACACCAAACATATTTTATTTCTCTTAATTTCTCATAAAGAATAATCTTTTATTCCCTATTTGACTAGGATTACACAGCAACACCTATTTCTGGTGTAGATAAAAATCTACAAAAATTACAGTAGATTACTCTTACCCTAACTAACCTACTACTAAATTTTTATGAGAATTGAATCAGTAAAACTATCTGTACAAAATAAACAAGGTATAGCATAATAATGAGCATGAAATTATTTTGTACTAGAAAAAGTATCAAACAACAGATTTCATATTTTTCCTATGTTACTAACAGTAAACTAACATACTACAAAAATTATCACATGTATGTTCTATACAAATTTAGCTCTCTACTAAAAATAACAAAGATTATCAATTAAAGGCATTTGAACTACACTTCAGAATTTTCACTAATATTTTTCCTAGAAAGTACATCACTAATAAAGATTAAAGAAACAAGAATCACATTTTTCCCTTCATTATTTTATTTACTACACATTTTCTAAGATATCAGCATTTATAGCAATTTAAATAAAGCTACACAGAAAAGTATCACAAATATAATATGAGATATTTTTAGACTGTAGATCTACTCAAGAGAAACATTCCAAAATTTATTTCATAATTTTTGGAGCTAGAAAAGGTACATAAACATTTTCCAAGTATTTTTTTTCCCAAAACAAAATAGAAATTTAAAAACGAAATTTGGAATCGCTGAACGGGCCGGCCCACTCGGTAATACTGGCCCGCGGCCGATTTCCGCGGGGACGCCGCGCGGGGAAAAACGGGGTGGCGGCCCGGCTTGGCGGCTCGGCCCAAGGCCGGTGGCCCAGCAGGCAGGGGGGTTTGAACGCGGGAAGCGGCCGCGCGACTGCGACGTCGCGGTGGCGGTGAAGCCCGCCGGCGGCTAGCGGCCGGCTCCGGTCGTGCGGGCACCGGTGGAGGGGCGCATGGAAGTTCGGTGGGGGTGGCAAACATCGCGGGGCGATACGCGAGCGACTAGGCGGGGAGAAAATGCCGGAACGGCGGGGGCGAGCGCGCGGTGGCTGGAATGGCGCCGCGGCGGGGCGCGCGAGACGGTGCCTTACCGCGGGGCAGAGACAGAGCGTGGGGGAGCGTTCGGAGGAGAGAAGGACGGAGCGGAGATGGTCACGCGAGCAATTGCTCGGAGGCGGCCGGCCGGCGGCGGAACGCGGCAAGGAATGCCGCGGCCGTGGTGGCGGGCGCGAGGAGGCGGGAGCGGTGGCTGCTGCTGCTCGCGCGAGGCCGAGAAAGGGCGAAAATGGAGGGCACGCTGAGGATGGAGGAGCGGGCGCGGGTTCAAGGCGCGTGGCGCGGCCGGTGGAGCCCATGGCTCGCCACCCGTACGCCGGAGGCGGCGAGCGGCGGCCACGCGGCGGCCGCGGCCTGAGCGCGGCGTGCGCTGGCGCGGGGCGCGCGCGCTGACGCGAGCGGACGCGCGAGGCAAGCCAGGCCGGCTTCGGTCGTGGGCCGAGAAGCGAGGCGGCGGCCCAGTTAAGGGAAAAATCGATTTTTCTTTTATGAATAATATTTTCAGTTTTCTCTATTTATTTCAAATTTGAATTTGAAGATGAAAAAAGGTTTTCAGAACTTTTGCCCAAAATAAAAGTTGTTCAAAATTTAATTCTCTACAACTTTCATGTAGGGTACTTTTCAAAATTCTAAATAGATTTTGAATTTGGGATTCAAAGCTAAATTTTAAGTAAAAATTCATTTTTCTAGAATATTTTTAAAAGCAAAATTTGAAGGAATTTGAATTCAAGAGTTGCTCCAAAAATCATGTTTATTTATTCTAGATTATCTAAAATTGCAGCTACACAAAGTTTCATCACTCTTTAGCACTTAAATGTAGCATTTGGGTTTTGAGTAGTTGTTTTTCAACTCTAAATTTAAAAGGGTATATATTGCATGCAATGATAACCATGTATGAGATGATTATGACTAGTACCTTGGATGCTAATGCATGCTTAACACCCAGGGGTGTTACAGGCACGTGGCCGTCCCCCACGTCGTAACCGTACGCCACGTCGCCCACTACCGCGCCGATCTCGCCTCCCTCAAAAGACGCGCCCGGCTAACGGGCGGGGGAGGGATCCGCGGACGGATATTCCCAGATATCTGGGAAACGGGCCCCGAGCCCGGTATAAGCCTCGAGGGAGCGAAAGCTGGCCCTCGACCAGGGTTCGACAGCTGCCCTCGAGCAACAGAGTTAGGGACGACCCAGGGTGCGCCCGTACATGGCCAAGGGCTCGAGCCACGCTCTCGAGGCACCCTAGGACGTATTCGAGGCCGAAGGAGGAGGTCGTCGTAGGAATCCCCCCGGGGGAGGCATCGAGCCCTCGAATCCTGTCGCAGGGAATCGAGATCCACACGACCACTCCTTGGCATCTTTGAGAGCGCCTCCGGGCCACTAGCCGACCCTTAACGAACGGGGCACGAGCTCTCACTCGAATTCCCCCGCTAGCAGCTCACCGGAGATCGTCAGAACTCGCGCCCAAACAAGGGTAGTACGGCATTCTCCACCCCTCCTCCTTTTTTTGAAAATGAGCGTGAGGGTCGCACAAAAGACGGTCGGGACTCTGATCGACCTCGTGCGCGCGAGGCTCGGGGGCTCGACCGCAGATACCTAAGCCTCGAGGGAACGAAAGCTGGCCCTCGACCAGGGTTCAACAGCTGCCCTCGAGCAACAGAGTTAGGGACGACCCAGGGTGCGCCCGTACATGGCCAAGGGCTCGAGCCACGCTCTCGAGGCACCCCGGGACGTATTCGAGGCCGAAAGAGGAGGTCGTCGTAGGAATCCCCCCGGGGGAGGCATCGAGCCCTCGAATCCTGTCCCAGGGAATCGAGATCCACACGACCACTCCTTGGCATCTTTGAGAGCGCCTCCGGGCCACTAGCCAACCCCTAACGAACGGGGCACGGGCTCTCACTCGAATTCCCCCGCTAGCAGCTCACCGGAGATCATCGGAACTCGCGCCCAAATGAGGGTAGTACGGCGTTCTCCACCCCTCCTCCTTTTTTCGAAAAGGAGCGTGAGGGTCGCACAAAAGACGGTCGGGACTCTGATCGACCTCGTGCGTGCGAGGCTCGGGGGCTCGACCGCAGAAACCTAAGCCTCGAGGGAACGAAAGCTGGCCCTTGACCAGGGTTCGACAGCTGCCCTCGAGCAACAGAGTTAGGGACGACCCAGGGTGCGCCGTACATGGCCAAGGGCTCGAGCCATGCTCTCGAGGCACCCCAGGACATATTCGAGGCCGAAAGAGGAGGTCGTCGTAGGAATCCCCCCGGGGGAGGCATCGAGCCCTCGAATCCTATCGCAGGGAATCGAGATCCACACGACCACTCCTTGGCATCTTTGAGAGCGCCTCCGGGCCACTAGCTGACCCCTAACGAACGGGGCATGGGCTCTCACTCGAATTCTCCCGCTAGCAGCTCACCGGAGATCGTCAGAACTCGCGCCCAAACGAGGGTAGTACGTCTGTAAGGTCCTAGATGGCTAGAGGGGGGGGTGAATAGCCTATAAAAATTCTATAAGCACCACTAAGCAAACTTGTTAGAATAACAAACGGCGTAAAGCGAGTTTTGCTTAGCCAAAGGTTGTGATGCAAGCCTCCTATCCACAAGTCTAGTAGATTATGATCTCTAGTTCACACAAGAGGTATGTCACTAATTTTATACTAGAGAACAAGCTAACAACACTACTAGCCAAGCTACTACTAGAGCAACACAAGATAATCTAGTAAAGATAAGTGCAAGAGATAGGATTGTGAATCTTATACCGACGGTGGAGTGAAGATGTTGCCAATCACCAAGATGATATATAATCAATTAATATTGACAACAACACAATATGTAGACCAATCACCGGGAGACAAGAGACACAATATTTTTGTTCACCCGGTGTTCACTTGTGCACCGACAAGCTACGTCACCGGTTGTGTCGACCAACACTTAGATGGTTCCTCGGTGTGACCCTCAAGTCACTTGCCCCTCAAGGCACGCCCCGCAAGGCACCGCAAGACTCCACTCTCAAGTGAGGTAACTCAATGACACGCGCAATCCAATAGAGTTGCTTTTGGCGTCCCGCCGAGGAAAGCACACGAACCTCTTACAAACAACCGGAGGTGGCCAAGAACAATCACCTTCTCTTGCCAACGCCTCCAACAATCTCCAAGCCGGCTAGGAGCGGTACTCTCCAAGAGTAACAAGAAATCCACCGGCTAAACCACCCACAAGTGCCACTAGATGCCCTCAAGCTATGCAATGCACTTTGGGATCACTCAATCTCACTTATGATTTGCAATCACTCAAGAGAGATGAGTGGGAGATGATGCTCTAGCTCAAAGGATGTATAAGGATGTTAGAAATCACAAGATACCTCCCCAAGGGCCGGCCAACGAGTATTTATAAGCATCCCCTCCGAATAGAGCCGTTACCCCTTCACTGGGCAAAACTCGGGACGACCGGACGCGCCGGTCGTAACTGACCGGACGCGCTTCACCGCGTCCGGTCGCCCTGCGACGTCCACGTGTCCCTCGAATTTCAAACGCGACCGTTAGATCCTCCAACGGTCACTGCGCCAACGGTCAAACCCTATGACCGGACGCGCCTCTCAAAACGACCGGACGCGCTCCACCGCGTCCGATGCTCCAATGGTCACTGACCCTCAACGGTCAAACCAACGACCGGACGCGCCCCAGACAACGACCGGACGCGCCGGTCCCGATGACCGGACGCGCCTGTCGAACGACCGGACGCGCCGATCGCACTGACCCACGCGCCCGCGACGCAACGACCGGACGCGCTCCTTCGAACGACCGGACGCGACAGTGCCCGCGTCCGGTGTGAGTCCAGTAAGCTCCTTCAACGATCGGACGCGTCCGATCGTGTGTGACCGGACGCGCCCCGCGTCCGATCGTCCTCTGTGAACCTCAGTTCCTTCTGGGTGCATGACCGGACGCGCCGGTCCCGCGAGTGACCGGACGCGCCGGTTGCAAACCCTAGCACCCGCGCCTGAAACCGCGCTGTACTGACCGGACGCGTCCGGTGCAGCGTCCGGTGCAGCGTCCGGTGCAGCGTCCGGTCACCTCAGTGACCCCGTTCGCCTCCGTTTCTTTTCCGACTTTCGGCGTAGTGGAAAATAGGCATTTCATCTCTCCGAAATCGCCTGAATCCCGCGCTCACACGCTCGGCGGGAGGGAGAGAGGAACCCAAACCTCTCTCTACCCGCAAACCACAGCGCGACCAACGCCACCTTTGCAAATGTGCCAACACCATCAAGTGTACATCTCCATGTGCTTGTGTGTTAGCATTTTCTCAATCATTTTCAAAGGTTTTCCAATTAGCTCACTAGGCCCTACATGCAATGCACTTCATGAATTCACCTAGTGGCACCCGTGCATCGAATAACCGATAAGACTTCCCCTCTTAATAGTTCGGCTATCGATCCTAAACCACTCACACCCTCTATGGTGTCTTGAGTGTAAAACAAAACGGCCCTATGGTTATACCTTTGCCTTGAGCCCATTTTGTTTCTCCAAATGATATGATCCACTTCATATCATCACATGACCGTCTCGATCCATCGACCTTGACTTCACTTGCTCTTCACCGTTGCATTGGTCCGTCGGCGCCAAGTCTTGCTCAAGCTTCACCATCGCATGGTCCCTCGCTTCGAAGCCTCGACTTGCCCTTCACCCTCACAACCGGTCCATCGAGCCAAGCCTCATCTTGGTCTTCACCATCTTGGTCATATGAGTCAATGTCATGTCTCATATGCAATGACCACCTTTATCTAAATCATCCACTTAGATACAAAGGTTAGTCCTAGGTTTCATCAATTAGCCAAAACCAAACTAGGGACTTTCAACGTCGTTCTCCACCCCTCCTCCTTTTTTCGAAAAAGAGCATGAGGGTCGCACAAAAGACGGTCGGGACTCTAATCGACCTCGTGCGCACGAGGCTCGGGTGCTCGGCCGCAACGAATCATCCCCCAATAAAACGAAAACAAGACATCGGAGGAGTCCCAGCACTCCACCGAGGCCTCGGGGGCTACACCCGGCGGGTGCGCTCGCGCGCCCCCATCGGAAAAAATCACGACGCTACGACTCCAGTTCGAACCAACCTCTGGGAGAGTGATCACACACTCACCCAAAGGCTCGGGGGCTACTATCGGTACCAAAAGTATGGGGGTACCCACACCCATCGCTAGTAAAAAACTAAAACGACTGACACCGCAATAAAAGGCAGCCCGCCTCGACCGCGCATCCTGTCCGCCTCATACGAGGCCCGCTCGACGGGGCACCTCGATCGCGCTCCGGCTCTGACTCGTACGAGGCCCGCTCGACGGGGCGCCTCGACCGCGCCCCATCCCGTACGGCAAGCTACCTCGACGGTGCTCCGACCCACGCGAAGCTCGTCCGCCCACTGGGAAAAACTCTGACTCGCGTGAGCCTGGGTTGAGCGCCTCGACTCCTTCTCTTTACCTACCCTAGGACAAAAGCCATAGCATTTAATGCGGTTACCTACTATCACCTACCGGCATGGCTGCGACCAGGATCGACGTGGGAACAATGCCCATGTCAGGTCTCACTGTTTTACCACCCATCCCATGATGGGAGGTGAAACCCGTCACTATACCCACCTTACCGCGCACTGTTTACCATCGATCACCCTCGAGGGAGGATAAGACAAGGCCCGTTCTCCGCAATCTCGGGGATTCGGCCTTATCCATCCGGTCTCGACCCGGCCTCGACCCAACCTCGACGCTCGGCACAGTTCAACGGCAAGGGAAGGACGGTATGGCACGGTGCTCCGGGTTATTTCGCCGTCTCGTCTCCCACGACGCCATGGTGTCCAGGGATGGCCGGCCATTCCTAGGGCACGTCGCTACAGTCAACTCAACAGGAATCGACCAAACATCACCTCAAGGCTCCCTGTCGTCCTGGCCTCCTCTCGCCCTATAAAAGGGCAGGCCAGGGTTCTACGAGGAGAAGAGGAACGAAGCACCCGACCAGACAACAACATACAACGAAGAAAAACAAGAGATCGATACCTCAAGCAACCACCCTTGTCCTTTTTTCCTCTCTTTGAGACTTGGGCTCGGCGCCCTCTCTCGCATGCCTGTAACCCCTACACGAGCACTTCGGTGCAAGGAAATACAAACTTCTTCCCTCCCGCTGGACGTAGGGCCTTCTTTTGTCCGAACCAGGATAAACCCCCGTGTGTTCTCCTTGCATCACCATCAAGGAAAGAGACACGCAGCATTTACTCGTTGGTTTAGGACCCCCTCGGGTCCGAACACCGACACATAAATTTCTACTAAAAAGCTAGAATAACTTATACTCCGTCCATTCCAAATTATAAGTCGCTTTGACTTTTTAATGTATCCATCTTGCTATGCATCTAGATATAATAGTATGTCTAGATACATAGGAAAATAGATGAACCTAAAAAAGTCAAAACGACTTATAATTTGGAACGGAGGGAGTAGTTTGGAACAAAGTGAATATTTTATTATGTTGTTAAGTAAATATATCTAACGAGATTAATACTAACTACTTGCAAAAAAGTGACTAACAATAGCCGGTACTTATGAAACTTTAAATTATGAGATCCAAACACTATTTAACTAAACCTTAGCCTAAATTTATGCAAGTAATTTTAGTTTCGGCTCAAAATAAGCACACATTTTGCGCTCTGAGGAGTCAAAAAATCTTAAATTTGACTAGATTTATAAGAAAATAATATTAACATTTGTATCATCAAATTTAAGGTTAATTGATTCCTCAAAGCCTGAGATATTTGGTCCCCCACCATTGTTTGCCATGCCACACATGCGGATACCATAGAAAGTTGGCTGGTGTTTGGTTTTGTGCATAGACCGTGGCTTTTTCAGTGTTGATTCTTATCATAATTGTGATGGTCATTTTCTTCACCTTGCCTTGGACGACGAGTGGTTGAGAATCGTGTAAGTCAAACTTATTTAAGTTTGACCAAGTTTACCGTGAACACTGTTAACATTTAAGTCTCTAACTAATTTTACTATAAAAAATATGTCATAACTAATTTAATGATATTTATTTTATAGATACTAATATTTTTTTATATAACTATGGTAACCATTTGACTCCTAAGAGAATTGCATTGTTTTTGAAACGTTGGAACCGAGGGAGTACAATGATAGACAAGCTCGTCAAAGTTTCCAATGGCAGCTCGACACGCATGCTGTGCTACAGTGGCTTTCTAGGCAGGAAAAAGTCTAATTGACCCCCAACTATTAGGGGTGGTCTAGTTTACCCCCTCAACTATGAAACGGTCTAATTTATCCCCTGAACTTTGCAAAACCGGCCAAATCACCCCCTCAAGCGGTTTTGGACTGTGGTTTTACTACAGTAACAACGATTTTGCTACAGTAACAGTGGTTTTGTCCTTTTCTTTTTTTATCTATTTCGTCTAAATCTTTGAAAAATCATAGTAAATCACAAAAAAATCATAAAATAAAAAATTCAATTTTGTTGAACTCCACATGAGTAGATCTACACAGTGAACATATAATATAGTATGCTTTAGTACAAAGTTTTTGCTGTAAATTTTGATCTATTTTTTCTGTAATTAATTTGAATAATTCATACAACAAAAACTTTGTACTAAAGCATACTATATTATATATTTACTGTGTAGATATACTCATGTGGAGTCCAATAAAATTAGATTTTTCATTTTGTGATTTTTTTTTGATTTACTATGATTTTTCAAAGATTCAGACGAAATAAATAAAAAAGAAAAGGACAAAACCACTGTTACTGTAGCAAACCACCGTCCAAAACCGTTTGAAAGGTGATTTGGCCGGTTTTACAAAATTCAGAAGATAAATTAAACCATTTTATAGTTGAAGAGTAAACTATACCACCCAATAGTTGAGGGTCAATTATTCTTTTTCCTTTCTAGGCAAGAAGGGCGCGGTGCTAGACCGCGAAGCTTGTGGCCACAGCCTACGGTGGCTTCCTAAGCGCATGGAAACTTGCGATGGCAGCTTTTGGCAACCTGTCAAAACCCTCGTCCACGACGAGTCGACGACCATGACCAACGATGATGCACGTCAAATCAGCAGCGTACTAGAGATGCTTTATCGAATCGGATCGGATCCGAAGAGGACGACTTTTAGTTGGCGAAAAAGTTTGAGTTGGGTTACTATAGCACTTTTTGTTTTATTTGGTAATTTATGTCTAATCATAGACTAATTAGGCTCAAAAGATTTATCTCGTGATTTATAACTAAACTGTGTAATTAGTTTTTTCTTTCTTCTACATTTAATACTCCATGCATGTGCCGCAAGATTTGATGTGACAGGTACTGTAGCACTTTTTAGGTTCACTTTTTTGTGAACTAAACAGGCAGTAAGCAAAGAATCTTCCCGGTTTGTCCCTCGTCCTTGGGAGCGAAGGCACGCCAGGCCTGCGGACGTAGGGGTACAACCGTCAACCGGGTATGACGAGGCGCGTGGCAAGGACAAAGGAGCTGGGCTGCAGTTTGCAGAGGGCCCATGCGCCTCGGTGGGTCACCTCTGGGAGTGTTCGTGTCATTTTTCCTCAAATTTTACTATGAAAAAGAAGATTTCTCGTCACATTAAAATGTCGGCACATGCATAGAGTACTAAATGTAGATGAAATCAAAAACTAATTACACAGTTTAGTTGTACTTTGCGAGACGAATCTTTTAAGCCTAATTAGTCAATGTTTGGAAAAAAAATTCACAAATACAAACAAAATACTACAGTGAAAAATCTTTTACTGTGTAGATTTTGGACATCCAAAATCAGGCCAACTAAACACGGCCCTAATAGACCCCGGGTTCTGCTCCTAGAAACTTGTTAGCTTCCACGGCAAGCAGCTGCTTTTAGCCGTCCGCAAAAAGAAAAGCGGGTCCCACAGCAAGAATGGGCATCGGATCTCGAAAGGCCACAGCGTGGGGAAACAGAGCGCCGGCGCCCTTTGCCAACATTGGGACCCACGTGAATCAAATAGTGTGTCAGGCTGCCAAGAATAGTACTAAAGGAAGAGCTGGTTCGGCTGGTGGAAAAGCCGGCCGATTTCGGCTGATTTAATAGTGTTTTGTGAGAGAGAATAAGCTGAAACAAGCTGAAACAAGCCGAAACATGACCTGCAGAACAGGGCCGAAGTCATTTTCTTTATTTGTTTAGCATCTTTCTCTCTCTACTTGGAGTTGGAGCTTCACTTAAGGCTTAAGCAACACACTGCAGAAGGCCAGATGCTCCGAACAAAGGCAGTGTTTAGATCCCTCAAACTTCCAAAAATTTTACAAGATTCCCTGTCACATCAAATCTTTAGACGCATGCATAAAGTATTAAATGTAGGTAAAAAAATAACTAATTGCACAGTTTGTCTGTAAATGTCGAGACGAATCTTTTGAGCCTAGTTTGTCCATGATTAGATAAATTTTACCAAATAACAACGAAAAGTGCTACAGGAACTTTACACCAACTTTTACACCATCTAAACACTACCAAAGAAAAAGGGCCTGGGTCCCTCCATGTCTAGACCGTGTGTACTGTAGTATTTTTTTTATATAATATATATCATTATACTTCCCTCCATTTTCATTTACTTGTAATTGAACTTTTACTATAGCAATTTTGACCACGTGTTTTTTTCTGCAAAAAAAAAAGATTTTTAAATACATCAAGTTTTCACATATATGATTCTTCAATAAACATACTTGATTAATGTTATATAGTTTGGAGTTACTAAGATTTTTTAGAAGAAAAAAAATGGATAGTCAAATCTGCTACAGTAAAATATTGGTGACAAATAAATGAAAACGGGTAACAAAAAGGGCCCGCACGTGGCTGCTGCTTGCGGTTGCCGTTCCCGCGCCGCGCGACTCCGGCATTCAGCAACGCTGGCTGAGAGGCCACGGAGCGTGGGCCGTTGGCATCACGGCGGCAGGAAACAAAAGGAAAAACTCTACTTTTCCTCCCCCAATTTTCACGAAAGTCCGCTTTTCCTCCCTCAACTCTAAAACCGAGCAAATCACCTCCCTCAACTTTTCAAACCGTGCATTTTACCTCCCTGGAGCGGTTTTGAAGGCGGTTTTGCTACAGTAAACGGTGGTTTTGCTACAGTGGGGCGGTTTTGTCTTTTTCTTTTTTTATTTATTTCGGCTGAATCTTTGAAAAATCATAGTAAATCACAGAAAAATCATAAAATGAAAACTCCAATTTTGTTGCACTCCACATGAGTAGATCTACACAGTGAACATATAATATGGTATGCTTTAGTACAAAGATTTTGCTACGAAGGTTTTGCCTTTTTCTTTTTATTTATTTCGGCTAAATCTTTGAAAAATTATAGTAAATTACAGAAAAATCATAAAATGGAAAATCCAATTTTGTTGCACTCCACATGAGTAGATCTACACAGTGAACATATAATATGGTATGCTTTAGTACAAAGTTTTTGCTATGAAGGTTTTGCCTTTTTCTTTTTTATTTATTTCGGCTAAATCTTTAAAAAATCATAGTAAATTACAGAAAAATCATAAAATGGAAAATCTAATTTTGTTGGACTCCACATGAGCATATCTACACCGTGAACATATAATACGGTATGCTTTAGTACAAAATTTTTGCTACCAAGGTTTTGTCTTTTTCTTTTTTATTTATTTGGCTGAATCTTTGAAAAATCATAGTAAATCACAGAAAAATCATAAAATACAAAGTCTAATTTTTTTAGACTCCACATGAGTAGATCTACACAGTGATCATATAATACGGTATTCTTTAGTCCAACAAAATAATTATAGAAGCTGCAGCTATGAATTATTTCAATTAATTACAGAAAAATATAGATCTAAAGCTATAATAAAAATTTTGTACTAAAGCATACCGTGTTATATGTTCACTGTGTAGATATGCTCATGTGGATTCCAACAAAATTAGATTTTCCATTTTATGATTTTTCTGTGATTTACTATGATTTTTCAAAGATTCAGCCGAAAAAAATAAAAAAAGAAAAAGACAAAACCGCCTTACTGTAGCAAAACCACTGTTTACTGTAGCAAAACCGCCTTCGAAACCGCTCCAGGGAGGTAAAATGCATGGTTTGAAAAGTTGAGGGAGGTGATTTGCCCGGTTTTGAAGTTTAGGGAGGAAAAGCGGACTTTTGCGAAAGTTAGGGGAGGAAAAGTAGACTTTTTCCGAAACAAAATGGGAGCATCCGAGGCCGAGATGTATAGTATTTGCCAGGCCTAGCCAAATTCGGCCCGTTCCGTAGCATGTTGGGCTTGTTCCATATTGGGTGGGAGTTCCCCAATCAAAGCTGGACACACTACTCTTTTCAGGACACGAGCATGATGTACAGTAAGCAAAATCTCGAACAAATTTCAAGCTCTGGTGATAGGTTCCAGGTTTACCGTTACGGCATGTTTTGTTTTGTTTGGGATAATTCGCTACTAAATTCACGGGTTACCAAAATTCTGGCATTTGGCTCTACTACTAGTAGCCGCCGCGCCTGTTTTTTTTCCTTTTCATTCACTCCGATTGATTGTCTTCCCTATATCTACTCTCTACTGAGAGCCCCTGGTTCCTTGCTGCCCTATCTACTTGTCCCTGTTACCCCTTGTTAACCACCAAAAAAAAACCACGGAGATTTGAGGATCTCGAGCTTAAGGTGGTCAAGGGAGCAACGTTGAACAAAGGAAGGCGCACAGTGAACAGACAATCTCAACAGGATTGCTGCTAAGCCAACCATGTAACAGTTTTATTCCATTGGGAATGCATCTCCAGACTCACCCAGATCCAATAATAATCAAAAGACTCCGAACAAACTTGGCAGCTGAGCAGTCCAAAAGTAGACGGTTAGTACTTTCCTTGCCATTGCAAAAGGCACAACTTTCATCATCACCACCTTGCCAGTTTCATCTAAGTTGACTGACGTCGGATACCATTTTGAAACATCAGCCACACAAAGATTTCCTTGCCATTGTAGGAAGCAACACTAGGACCTTAAGCATCAGCTACCAAATATACTCGTACGTAGCAACGTGTACCAAATATTTGTCGTAGAATTTTCATTCAAAAATATTTGTTGTAGAATTAAGTTAATAGACCCGTAACTTAAACTTTGAAAAACCCTTTCATTCATGCATCATGTTTCAACTTTGCGAACCGACGGTCCAACCCAACAACACATTGGTGTATTTCATTCATACTCCCTTTGTCCAGAAAAGAATGCAATTTTCACATTTCGAAAAATCAAACAGTTTAAACTTCGACTAAAACTATATGAAAAAGTACTAACACCAATTAGAAAAAATAAATACCATTAGATTAGTTATAGGACATATTTTCATAATAAATTTATTTGGATACATAAATGTTAATATTATTTACTATAAACTTAGTCAAACTTGAGTCAATTTAACCGGCACGGTTCCTATAATTACATTCTTTCCCGGATGGAGGGAGTACCAAACTTATATGTCCAAACCTAGGCTTACCGCCTGCATCGTGAATTTGATGTGTTCACACTGGCTGTTCGAATTCAAAGGGACCGTTCTCAACTTCTCATCGAGTTATATAAATACAATAGTCGGACGACTCTACCTTATTTTGTCACGCTAATGCTAAGAAGCAAGCGTCCGGACGTTGGTGGGCCGCGCGACGCCAGCCCAAGACCCCCGCTCCTCGATCCGTTTCTAAATAAAAAATCAGCTCGTCCACGTACTCGTTCCTATCCACTCACTTGCTCCTATCCACTCGCCTGCCGCCTTTAGCGCATGGCCACTAGACTAGCCAGGCACGACACGCGACCGCCTCCGAGGCGCGGCGACCCTGCCAGGCCACTCCGGCACGTTGCCGCCCCCGCCATCCCCCGCGACGCCTCCGTCCCCCGCCGTGCCTTGGGTGCGCTGGCCCAAGGCGCGGAGCAGGTGCTTGCCCAGGGGTGCTCGTGCGCCTTGCGCAGGTGCTCACCCAGGCCACCGACCAGGTCCTCGCCCAGAGGCGCACCAGCGAGCTCCATGCGTCGTCGTGGCGTCGAGCTTCGTGTTTCGTCCAAGAAGTAAGGTGACATTGCGCGTTGGAAACGCGTGTTGTAAAAGTATGTTTCAAGTGTTTTAAATGTTTCATCTGGATGTCGCAAGTGTATCATGTGAATGTTGCAAAAGTATATCGGTATGTTGCATATGTTGCAATAGTTGTGCACGTATGTTGCAAGTTTTGTTCTCAATGTTTCAGTTATTTTTCCAGATGTATATTGCATGTGTTTTATCTGGATGTTGCATATATTTTTGCAATGTCTTTTCAAGTGTCAGGTGTTTTTATGAGTGTTTCAGACGTATGTTGCAAGTGTTTTAATTATTTTTGAACGTATGTTGTGAATGCTTCACTTGAATGTTTTAAAAGTAGATCGGGTGTTGTATCGTCTCCCTCCTCGCCTTCTGCTGCCTCGTCTTGGTGTTTCCTCCTCTTCTCGATGCTGGTGATGTTCGGACGACGTGGGCCCATGTGAGGATGGACGGTGTGGGTGGGGCGAGTTGTTCAAGTGGCGCAGAATCAGAATGGTGGGGCATGCAAAACATAGCAGACGCGGGGTGTAGGGAGCGGCGTCCGGATGCAGGTCTCGCGCCGAACGCCTAGGTGCTAGTCGTTCTGTATTTGTTAGTAGAATCCTGATAGATCATGGATCGAAAGTTGTGTACTAGTGGCTCGGACCCTTCTATCACTGGGTGGAAGGATGAAGTACAAAAGAATTACTATTGTTTTCAATATTTATTTACGAGCCATCATGCTCGCGTGTTGCAGCTCCAAACGACAGATAAAGGAATGGAAGAGAGTGAGGGAAGGCTATAAAAAAGATAAGTGAGACTAAGTGCCGAGTGAGAAAAATTTAGGTATTTATATATTTAACTAGCAAATGTGTCTGTGCGTTGCAATAGAAATCTATTCCAATTCGTTTGGAAACCGGATTATGTTGTCTATTCCAATACGCTTGGGAACCGGATTCTGTACCATTGTTGGACGCAAGCGCTATTCTGACTCATCATATATGAGTATATATGTAGTGAGTTTGAGTCACGGACGTGATACTAAACCTATTCGGACTCTTATCTCTAGTTCAGCATGTACTATTACACTTAGTAAAATCGGGTAGGATTCTTGGACCATTAGTCTTAGTAAAACCGACCAAAACTCTTATAAGCTAGAAGAGTTGAGGAACTAATTAATTGAGAACCTATAATGATCGGCCGTCACTGCTAACAAGCAGTCATATGTTAACGACTAAGCTAGATATCTATAGGAAGTTCTTGATGGACTCCTCAAGCTCATTCACGACGGCCTTCCAGTCGGCATGTGTCGGGTTGATGTCGTCCCAGTAGTAGTACTTCTCCGGCGTGGGGCATAAAGACGTACGTGGCGTCCTCCATCTAGCCGTAGTGTCCACTCGACCACTCTGGTCGTAGATCTCCAGCATTATGGATCCAGCTTATGCTTGAACTTCTTCGATTGGAAAGAACCTGCGATTTGGAATGGAGTTTTTAGCTAGTGTTCAGTTGACAGAGTTGAAAAATATATTTTTTATAGCTAAACGCTGTAGTATGTAGTACGTACCGGAACCGGAGGTGAGGCGCCTGAACATGGTTGTCAGTCGAGGTTGAAGACGGTTTCATCTTTAAACAGCGTCTGGCTGTCGCAAGTGCTGTAGTCGCTGGACCTCGACAGCCACGGCGTGCAGCCGATAGGGGGCAGCGTGCTCACCATCACCTTCTCCACATCCAAGTCCATCAGCTGCTCCACGGTGTCTGCGATCTTGTCTGTCAAGTCTTGGGCCATGGCATTAATCTTGGAGCTGGTCATTTCGTTGACGCGTGCAAAGCCGTGTTTGCTGGAGAAGGCGATGGGCGCAACAGAATCGGTGAGGTCTTTGTCGATGATGTCATGCCTGACCAGCCTCCAGAACTTGTCAACCTGAGTGCCGAGCTTGGGCGCCTCGTGCATCCCCTCCACGATGCCGGCGCCGCCGACGGCGAACTTCATGCCAGACGGATCGATCTCGTCTTGCTCCCTATTCCTTTCCACCAGAGGATACTCGTCCAGCCTCAGAATCCTCGCCGCAAAGACCAATGCAAAAGACCATGAGATCCACAATGATCCCTACATGGCTAACTACTGCTTACGGGTGCGGCCGGGGAGCATGTACTACCCATAAAATCAGGCAGGACTAATCCGTTGGAGATAATCAGCTTGTTCGTTTGAGATTATCAGCCAGATCAGCCGGTCATTCAGCAGTGTTTTTCTCTCACAAAAAACCAGCCAGATCAGCCAGATTTCAGTCACAGCGAACAGGCTGATATTTTGCCTAATTTCTACTTGTATTTTTTTTCCTTTTTGAGTTGGGATTCCTATTCAGCTTACTTAGGATCGCAGAGATCTATTTGGATTAGGATTTCTATAACTATCATATGGTTACCTTAAGAACCTCTGTCCAATATGTGTCGTATAAAACATGGGAGTTGTAGAGTTTCCATATTCACAGAGTTAGTTAGGGCAAGACGGACCAAAAAATGGATGAACGAAAAAAAATAGTTAGAAATTTTACCTCTTTATTATTAGGGAATAGATAATATAGGTAAGTATATAAATATATAGGTTTTTTTGCGAGTATATAAATAACGTTGTTGATGTAGACAGTAGAAAGCTATTTCAGGAACCTTAACCATTGATAAACATATATATTATATAAAAAAGCAAATGCATATGCTACTTGTCTACAAAACCAATTACGATGTTTCGTGCCATCGTGATCGTATTAGGTCTTATAGTCTAATCAACAAAGTTTTATACTCCTTCCGTTCTAGACTTACTATAAGTCGTTTTGACTTTTTTATACATCAATTTTGCTATGTATTTATCGGTTTGTGCCTATGACACTGGGGACGATCGTGTTGGATGCAGAGCGAGCACTAATCACTCGCTGCCTTGGTGGAGATGCATGTGTAATAATTACGCGTATTACAACGTCAATCGCAAATGTGCGGTCCAGTTCAATCTGCCTCTCACCATCGCCTTTAGTTATTCCCTTGTTGAACGAACAAACGCGGGTCAAGACCAAAGCAAAGCAGCTAGCGTCGATCGAACCTTCCAACCCTCTCTTCTTCTCCCTCTCACAAGCCACAAGCCACAAGCCACAAGCTCTATCAGCTCCGCAACGGGAGGTCCGGTACGGTGGTCGTTCCAGTCGGCCATGGAATCGGCGACGGCGACCATCCGCCAAGCAGCGCGCGGACCACGGAATCCAGCAAAGCAAAGCAGCGTACCTACCCCGAGCGCGGAGCCGGGCCCGGGGGGCGGCCGCCGTCTCCCCGAGTGCCGAGATGCCATTGCCGAATCGAAAAAAGCCTCGGCTGGGCCGCGGGCGCACTTTTCTCCACTCGTGCTGTTGTTGGTGTCCTTGCGTACTCGCGGGGACGCGCCAATCGCCCGCACGCGATGGGACGCCGCCGAGCACAGTGCCGGAACCGCGCAACAGGTCCCCCGACATCCATTCCGTCCTTTCGATTAGTTAACGTATGGTACGTCGACAGAACGGGCCACTCACTCCATCATGCCTTTCTTTGATTCTTTGTTGCATTGCATTGCATTGGTCACACTGTGCACGCGCGCGGGGGGTGGGCAGATGGCATCGCCATCGATGCGATCTGCCCGGGAAAACGACATGGCGATATGGCATGGCCGCATGCAGCTACGGCGCCCGCCTCGTGGCGTGACGGCGGCGGTGTTGGTCTGTTCACGGTTCACATGACGCTGCAGCCGACCGTGTTGTCGTCGTTGAAGTAGTCCTCGTCGAAGCGGGACGGCTGCGGCCGGACCTGCGGGTGCCGCTGGGCGGGCGGCGCCAGCGCCATCATCATCGGCGGCGGGGGAGGGGGCATGCCGTAGTAGCCGTAGTACGGCACCGCCGCCGCGGCGGTCGGCGGAGGGTAGTAGGCAGGCACGTGCACCGGCACCACCATCGCCGGCTCCGCGCGGTGGTAGTGCTGCTGCACCTGCACCTGCGCCTGCGGCTGCAGCGCCGCGTGGTGGTGATCGGGCGCCACCGCCAAGGGCTTGGCGCCGAATAATCCGTCGGCGTCCCCACCTTCCTCGCCGCTCCAGCCGCCGGCGGCGTCGTCCTTGGACGACGGCGCCTTCTTCACGCTGCCGTGGTCGCCATTGTCGCCCTCGGGCATGGCGCGCGCGTCGGCCTCGCGCGCGCACTTCTTGCACCCCTCATGCTTGCTTGGCGCCACCTTAGCCGCCGCCTTGTCACCGTCGCCCATGCCGTCCTCCTTGCCCTTGCACTTCTCCTCCGCCTGCGCCGGGGCCGCCCTGCCGCTGCCGTCCTTCCTGCCGCCCTCATCGCGCTGCTTCTTGCCCTGTTCAGAAGCCGGCAGCTCCTCGGCGATCTTGCCGACCTTGGCCAGCTTCTTCACCAGGACCTTGACGTCCACGTCGCCGACGACGGTCACCCGGTCGTGCGACGGCTGGATCTCCGTCCTCAGCACGCCTGCACGCACCCCCATTGACGCACCACACACGTACGTCAGCACCAGGCCTTTGCCTCAGCGGAAGAACAGAGCAGCACAGCCCCAAACGTAACAGAGACTTCTAATAATCTTGGGCAGAGAACGAAGAAGAACGATCATGACCTTTGAGGCTCATTGCCTTCATCACCTTCCTCCTGCAGCCGTCGCAGCAGCTCACGTTCACCTTCAGGTCAATCCTCTGCACGCCACGCCACCATGGAGCCATGTCAGTCGATCGATCAATGGCGGCAGCCAGCAGGCAATACGACCATTAAGGAGTCAAAGTATGCACACGCGCCGGCCGAGCAAGCTAAAGCTTTGGTAGGTACCTTGAGCTCTTCTTCCCTAGCCATGGCGATGATGACTACGGCGCTGGAGCTCGCCGGAGAGACTGGCCCCTCTGCGTGGGAGCTGAGCTGCTGCTGCTGACCAGCTGACTGCTGCTGCTGAGTGCTGATGACGCCCTTCGCCGTTGCTGCCGTGCATTTTATACACGGCCACATAGTCAGCTTTATTAGCAACTGATGGACCATTAGATACCCCCAAACGTCCACGGTCCGTTGCTCGATTCCGAGCTGTATTTACTTGCGTTATTTTAATCGCCCTAGCTCAAGGGAGAAGAGGTATATACCGGGACAACTCAAACTCGTGTACTTGTAGACTTGCAGTGCAGCCGCTCACTCTTTTTTTTTTCTTCCTCTTTCTTTCTTGCTTGTGCCAGCATCATGGATTCGTAGGTTGTTATGTGGTGACATGTTCTTTGGCCAATAGTAAAATGATGCTCCAACAAACAAGAGCTAGCTCTAATAATGATATGTAGCGAATGTTCTATTCTGAATCCGTACATGCTCTTCTCAAATGAATGAGAAGAATAAAAAAATGCACCGCTTCTGAAGTACTAGCTGCCATATGGCCCCGTTCGGACCGTTGGCTGATTCGTTGTGAGAGAAAAACACGGTTCCAGCTGAAAAAATAAGCTAAAAAGTACGGATTATAAGCCGGATGAACATGGCCATATATGCCTGGAGAAGTTGTAGTTGCAAGTGGTCTAGGATCGCTGCAGTTACTATATATCATACAGAGACTGTTGCTCATGATAGTGCAGCGCTCTGTTTCTCACCATCCAAATCATATACGGCTGAAAACGTTACATGCCTCGTATCTTTTCCATGCGAATATATTATTTCAGAATTCTCAAGACCTAAAACTTGTCATGTTAACCGGATACCATAAAAATTAAAGTATCCGTATGCATATTCAAAATTAACCGCATGCTACAATTACACAGATAATTAACACAAAATACCCTTATACCTGCTTCCTCTATTCCCATTATCGCCATTGCAAAAATCTGCAGTATATTGTATCTTTGTAATTGGCCAAATAAAATAGCGTAATCAACTTCCTCACATACTGAAGGCAAGAACATTTTAGCTGTAATTAAAAACAGTAAGAAGCCTATCCAGCATCATTGACCTACGAAACAAACTAGAGCCTCACGTTTCAACCACATGAGGAAAGAAAAAGAAAAGGTGAAAGGCCTTCTCTTGTGGAACAACTGCAACAAACATAGGGCGTGTGAACCTGCATGGCAAGCCTCAAATTGGCCAACAATACGACTTGTGCCCTCGAGCTTTTGGAGTCAATACTGATAGCCTGATACTGTCTATGCAAGTCATCGAAGGGACAACAAGGCTTCAACTCTGTTACATGGATATGTTGAAACTATCAACAATGGCCATTAATGTAGCTGAACTGCTGAAGCTTCTCCATGTTTATGCTCTGCAAAACATTACAGGCAGCTTACCGCTGGCAGGAGGTAAGCTTGCGCCAGAGCAAGGACGTCGCGCCCGCATTAGGGGCTTGTTTGCTTGCTGTCCTGGAAAACATGCCTGATTCAAACAACATTATCAAGTGTTGAATTTCTAACGCTTGTGGTTGGATCAAGCTCTGGCCTGCAGCTCCTAGGCCAGGCAGCAATCATTACCAAACACCTCCTAAGAGCAAGTATAACAAGGGGCTGCAAGCACGTTGAATACTGAGATAAAGAAAAGAGAAAAGGAGAGAGAAGAGAAGCGGATCGTGAGCTTACAGCCGATTGAACATAAGAATCAAAAAACTCTGTGAGAGAGACAAGTGAACCATGTATTAATGGTGAAGATGTAACTATTATATGAGTGGGCTAAAAGACAAGCTGTAAGGATTTATACAGTCAGCAACCGGCTGTATTACTAGCCTTCTCTAAGTCAATGAAGAGTGTGACAATGGAAGTCCATGCAATGCTAACAGTACAAAGAATGAAAAAAAATCAACTACAGCTAATAGTAGAATAAAAGTTATGCGATTAGCTTAATTGAGGAATACATATGAGAAATTGTGAACTCAAATTCTAATTGTAGTTCTTCTCGATATTTGCATAATAATTGTAGTTTATATGATAAATCATAAGGATATTGGAACGACTAGCGCCCTGACGTCCAATGTGAGGCCCGCGTCCGGACACCACTCTCCATGCCCAGAGCCTGCTCTGTTCCGCACGCCCCACCCACTCGGATTCTGCGCTGCTCAAACGACTTGCCCCATCCACGCCGCCCGTCCCCACACGGGCCCACGTCATCCGAACATCACCAGCATTGAGAGGAGGAGGAGACACCGAGGCGAGGCAGCAGAAGGCGAGAATGGAGATGCAACACCTTATCTACTTTTGAAACATCCTAATGAAACATTTGCAATATATGTTCAAAAATAATTGAAACACTTACAACATAAATCTAAAACACTTGTAAAAACACCTGAAAAACACTTGAAAAAGCCATTGCAAAATATATACAACATCCAGATAAAACACATACAACATATGTGTGAAACACGTGCAACATTCAGATAAACACACTTGCAACATACGTCTAGAAAAACAACTGAAACATTAGGAATAAAAGCTTGCAACATACGTGTACAATCATTGCAACATATGCAACATCCCAATCTACTTTTGCAATATCCACATAAAACACTTGCAACATAAAGATGAAGCATCTGAAACACTTTAAACATACTTTTGCAACGTGCGTTTTCAGCATGCAATGTCACCTTGATGCTTGGACGAATCACGAAGCACGATGTCGCCGCGGTGCATGGAGCTCGCCAGTGCGCCTCTAGGCGAGGACCTACTCGGCGGTCTGGGTGAGCACCTGCGCGAGGCGCGCAAGCACCCCTAGCAAGCATCTGCTTCGTGGCATGGGCCAACGCACCCTGGGCGCGGCAGAGGACAAGCTTGGCGCAGCGGTGGACAGAGGCGCCATGAGGGATGGCGGCGGCGACATGCCAGAGTGGCCTGGCAAGGTCGGCGCCCGAGTGCTGCGCCTCGGAGGTAGTCGCGCGCTGCGCTTGGCTAGGACAGCGGGCGAGCGCTGGAGGCGGCAGGCGAGCGGATAAGAATGAATACGTGAACAAGCTGATTTTTTTATTTAAAAACGGAGGAGCGGGTCGTCTTGGGCTAGCGTCGCACGACCCACCAACCGTCCGGATGCCCGTTTCCTAGCATTAGCGTAAGGATATTTAGAAACTCAAATAATTCTTAAATTGAATGTATGGTGTCAGCCATAACTATATTGTGCAATTGAGTTTGTGACAACTATGAAATGCAAATTTTCTCTGTTCTTTTTATAAAATATATAACAATGTGAAAGTTTTAATAAAAGATTAAACTACACAAACATAGCCATTCAAATGCGCGGACCAACTTGCCGGTTAATAATATGACATGAAGAAAATGAGAAAACGTTCACGGCTATCATTCATTTCGTACAAATTAATAATGCAACATGAAGGTTCCTATTATGAATTCCTACATGTTCTTTTAAAATGGAACTTGCACAGATTCTGAAGCAATGAAGTTCAAATGCAAGCTGACAAGCTTGTCACATAAGTTGGCTGCAAATGCTCTAAGCTGTAGGATCTCTCTGCAGTTCATCATACAACTGACCACACATGGATGCATCTTTCGTTATGGCTCATTTATCACCATCCATTCCATATACAGCTCAAAACATTTCATAAGCACAATTAGCGAACGGCACTGAATAAGTAGCCTCCGCATGCATGTTACAAAGTACTAGTATACAGCAAAAAGGGGAACACAATATGCCGACGATCTGGTAGGACTATACATGTAGCCATACCCCCAAAGTGTCGATCTGGGGACGGGCACAAGTGCATAGGACAGGCTTTTAGTCCATGATTAACTACAGCCAGGCGCACAAATACCCGAACAAACCGCTGTGATTAGTTTAATCCAAAGCATTAGCTCACAATTGTACCGATGGAGAAAGCGGAAGGCCATCTGTATGGTGACGCCTGAGCATTCTAAGTGCCTCACAGTCTAGCATAGGTAGGAATAAAGCAGCTGCGGCCAATAAACATGATGGGATGGACATTATACATGTTGCAGAGACCATCCCTTTTCACTTTCAGGCTATCAGGCTTGTCATTGCGCGTCCTTGGTTCATGCGTTAAACCTGCAAAAGTAGAAGTCCACTGGTTCATAAGAGAGATGGATTGAATGGAATCGCTGAAAAGGCGTTGGTAAGGAATACAGGATATTCGGGGATCACCTTTCAACGAATACTTAAACCAGATCTTCAACTCAGTTTTAAATTCCGATCGATCATGGTTTAGCTATGCTACTTATATTATACAAACTATGCATCTGCTGCTCCCTGAGCAATACCACAGGGCTAAGAGCCCCACCATCACAGCATGCCTGGAAAGTGGCACCTTTGATTGGAATCTGTACTCTGGACAAGAACTGCAGGGTAGAAGTAGGAACTGCAGGGTGCAAGGTAGAAGTAGAAGCATAGAAAAATTGTTGTTATGCAGCCATCCGAGCTTCCTCAGAGTCCGGGATGACAATGTCAGTCCTCATCATGGGCCGATACTCGTCAGGTATTTCAGCCCCCGCCTGCACACATAGTTCTACGACAGCTGGAGCTTTGCCATAGAAGCTCCTGAGAGAGGATCTGAGAGGAGGGCCACAGGGGTCAGGGACATGCCACACGTAGTTGGGAGGGATGACCTCATCAACCACCGCGTCCTGCCACCCATGCTTGCCATCCCGCCACTGGTGCTTGAAAGCCCCACAGAGCTTCACATTGTGGCCCCATGGACCGACATGGACCTCAGAGCAGTACCCACATGCTTTCACAGTGTACTTGCTCATCAGCTGCTTGACGCCTCGCTGGACATTGAGGTATGCTTTCAGTGTCCTCTCGGCAAGCTCTTGCACATTTGATGGTGAAGGTGACTGGCCTTGTTGGTTGCTGAATGTGTCGAGCTCAGCAAGTAGAGATACACAGTCTTCTGACCGGTGTGGCTTAGGCTCATCAACGAACTCACCAAGGTCAATCACCTTCTTGCCTATCATCCGGACAGGAGCAGTCCGTCGCCTCGAGGGATATTGTGGTAAGTCGACACCAGCCTGAATGCATAGCTCAACAATTGCTGGAATCCTGTCATAATCAAACCTGGTATCATGCTTCACTCTCCGTCCAAATGGGTCAAAAAGATGGTAAGACTCAATTGGGATGAGAACATCATTGATGGAACCTCTGGCCCAAGAGTGATGACTGTTCCGACGCTGGCTTCCTGAACCGTAGCAGTCTTGGATCTGGTGGCCAACTGGACCAACATGGACTTGAGGGCACTTTCTGCAAAATCACCAGCCACCAACAAAAGTTCAGGATACTTGGCAGATCCTTGCAGACAATACTGATTTCATGCATGCCTATGTAAGAGTGTGTTCAGATAATAGTGCTCTTTTTTTGGCACGTACAAGCATGATGCATACACACGCACGCACGCACCACCATGATACTACTGCTTGTAATAACAGCTGCTGATATACTGAAGCATTTTTTTAGTTACCTGCAGCCATAAACTGTAACAACATTCAGAAGTTGAGAAAGCCCTCTGATGAGCACTTTCCAGTTATCAAGGACTTCATGAGCAACCGGAACAAGCTCTGGCACAAGCAAACCGTTCTTTGGGGGTTCAAGAGGCTTCTCTATATGCATTTGTGCAAGCCTCTTATCTCGCCGAGAAGCTTGCAACATCTTTTTAATCGGAACAGGAAAGGGTTTCTTTTTGTTTTTTGGATGTAATTCTGGAAGATCGACGTTCTGTGGTTGTTGCTCATACTTCTCCTGCTTCTTTCTAGAAGTACCAGGAGAGTACTCGCAACATGTCCTTCTTAGCTTCCAGCCAATCCGGTGCGGTTGGGATCCTACCTGAACATGTAAACAAAAAAGGACAAGTGTACAATATATATATATTGAGACCATTCCACAAAACCCCAAAGACTGTGAGAGATCGATGAGGCACATTGTATGAACGCTTATATGGTGGTCTTTGAAATATAAAGACCGGGGCTCTGCCCTTGAACTCTAAAAAAAAAGACTGAGAGATTGACAAATTGTTTCTGAATATTAGCTGCTTGCATAGTAGTCATAATTAGTGCAAGCTGAATGAGGAACTAATATATCATAAAAAGCAAAATCCCATGTGTCCTTGTCAAAATGGCGCTGCAACAAGCATGGAAACACAATCACACAACAACAATGTAAATTGGCTACATAACTGCCTGAGCTGTTTATCTTGTTAGCCGATCCTTGACCAGACCCCATAGACCATAGTCAAAAATAAGGAAAGACATGGGCATACTACTGACGTCAAACTGCATATGACAGATATTGACAAAGTATTTCACTGTAACGAACTACACAAAAATAAATGGAATAGTTTCCCTTTCGATCACCTAGAAAGATTGCTTGCCACACTTTGTGTTAAATGTCCTAACCTACATGCAGTTTCAGGCTGCTTCTCTTTTGTGTGTTCAAGTAACGCATTCATAACTAAACGAAACTAACTGCAAAGCGTTACCATCACTATCTTGTTTATTATAATTCTGCCGACGCCAATGGAGCTGAAGGAAACACCTAAATCAAGGATCAAAAGGTAAATGTAAGAAGGTGGCAATACACGATTTCAACTGCCATAACTACTAAAATGCTGAGACGGTAATGACGCCTACTGTTCACAATCTCCATTGCCATCGCCGAAGAATGTATCCCCCGCGTGGTCAGTGCATTGGCGCAGGTCTACCTACCTACTTCAGGCAGGGGCGGACACAATAAAGGACATGGGTGAGAGAACGAAGTTAGTAGGCACAATACAGGCATACATTACACTCGTGATTCCATCAGATCCGAATACAAATAGCTTATAAATTAGCTTAAATCAGGGCTCGGGTGCTCAGTTTTGCACAGAAGGAATGGAAGAGAGTGGGGCGGGCATACCTGGTGTGGTGGGTGCTCGTCGCCGGCAAAGGGTCCTAGAGACCTGGGCAGCTGGGGCCTGGGAATAAGGCGGCGGCGGTCGGAACAGGCGAGGTGAACGGAGAGAAAAACAGCAAGCAGGTGTTCCAATAGAGGCGAGCAGGGGAAGGAGGCTTGGCGACGTCCCGCGGCGGGCGTTCCGTTAGCCGGGTTCAAGGGGTTGCCGCCGACCAGCGAAACCGAGAGGTAGGGGATGAGATGGAAAATGACAAGGGGGCTAAAAATATCCTCCCGTTACATTGACACTGGGTCTTCACGGCCCCATTTTGGTCGGAGCCTCGGATGTTAATTGGGCTGTAGAGTTTGGGCCTGTATGCAGGGATGAAAACGGATCGGATACGTACGGATATCACTGATATCGTATTTGTTTTTATATTTATGTCCGGATTCGGATTCGAATACGGATAGTATAAAAAATGCCGGATAGGATACGATTGGATATCGACATCATAAATATGTGATTTAAATATTCGGATACGAATACGGTATCGGATGTTAAATATCCGGACTCGGATACGGACGGATTAAAACCCCTCTAAACGGATTCGGACTCGAATACGGTCGAAAAATATCCGTACCGTTTTCATCCCTGCCTGTATGGGTTTACTCGGGCTACAGATGTTTCTTTTTTTTAAAAAATGCGATTAAAAATCCTAAAATCTGACTTGATCTTAGAAAATTTGTAAAAGTTTTGTTTTAACTTGAAAAATTATGAAACCACTTTCAGTTTTTAAATAATGTTCTACCTTATGGTGCCTAGGTTATAATTATTTGAATCTTTTAGATACTGCAAGCATCTATTAGAAAATAACCATCCAAAGGAGTCCATAGAAGATTCAAGTAATATTAATTTAGGCACCATAATATAGAATATGATTTCAGAAAAAAAGAAATTGGTTTTATAATTTTCAAAGCTGAAACATTTTTTCTATTATTTTCCTAAGGTTAAACCATATAGGAGCAAAATATTAGAATATTTTTTTTAGAAACAAATATTTACAGTTCAATTTATTTTTGAACTATCAGCATAATCTGATTCACCCTGCCGGTTGACGTGACACCATGAAAGATGGATGCATAAAAAAACGGGTTTGAAAGTTGAAGCGAACAAAAATCTGGGTTTATAAAGGACAAAAAAAACGACCACGGAAATTAAGAGGGTGAAAATGATTTTCCTCAGCCATGTCAAGAGGTCGGCACACAGTTGAACTGCCTAGATCATATGGACTGCAAAGTCAACAAAACCAAAAGGGTAGTTACACCCTATAAAAAAAGGTAGGTTTATTCTTTTTTTGTTTGTTAGAGGGAGATCTTATATTATATTTTCCTATTGGCATTTGTACTTGATTCCCTGCTCAAAGAGGAAAAGAAAACCCTTTTTATTTGGGAGTATTTTGATTTGGGCCATCATAAAAGCTTAATTTGTCCCATTTAGAACGTGGTAAAGTTTCATAAATCCTATGTTTTTCATGTAAAATTGAACTAATTTCTAAACAATTTCTATGAAAAATCATGTTTTCCACATGCCTTAGATATTATATTAATGAAAAATAAAGCTTTCAATGTTAGGGATGCATCAGTCATCAATTTTCACCTCGGAAGAGACGTCGAGAGTAGACCTGATTGATGGATCATGACAGATTTGGATCGGGCCAGATCAAAATCTTTAGCACAAAATTCTAACCGATGCAGTGGCAGGTAGCCAGACTATTTCTCAAATGTTCTTATATTGAGTCAGTTTTTTGGATTGAAAATTAGTTAAGCCGTGACCCGCGCTCTACCTCGGCTGCGCGACTTCATCTACCTCAGAGTCACGCCCTTCCTCCCTCACCCCACCGCCTCCGGCCGCGCCGCACACAACCCGTCACCACCCAACGACCCCGCCCACCCTAAATACAAAGCAAGCTCGCCGGCGTCGTCCTCGTCCTCCCCACCGTCACCACGCCTCCACCACCGGCGGCCGACGGCGAGCCACCTTGCCACGCCACCCACAACCCGCCCCTGCCCATCGAACCCACCCACGCTAACCACAGCAACTCACCGCCGAGCACTGCCGCGACTCCCCCGCTGCCAACCCTGCCCAACCGGTTGTCCCCCGCCGCCCGCTCAGTGGCGCCCCCACCGCCTCTCTCGCCGCCCTTCAACCCGCCATCACCGCCGTGTCGTGGCCGCCTCTCCCCAAACTCCCTTTAAGAGCCGCCGATGATGCCAGAAACATAACCCCAAAACCCTAGCTAGCCGCCGGCGTCCTCGTATTCGTCTCCGGTGCGCCGCAGGCGCGGGCGTGGTCGAGCACATGCGCGTGGGCCGGCCCACGTCGCACGCTCTACGCGGAGTGGCGACCGGTCACGCCTGTTTGAGTTTGCATTGAAAATCATGATCCAAACTTGATCCTATCAACTCTGATGATCCAAGATCAGGTTTAGTAATGAACACCAAGAATTATGGGTGCTGGTCTAGTCCGAAAGACCATGTATATTTATAACTATTATAAACATATAACAAGTATATACATCAAATAAAAAATGGGCTCGGAACCCAAGCCTTTCACCTAACCGATCGAGAACCTGGTTCGATTGGACTTCCGAGGCTTGTGTGGTAGCGTGACTGCGTGAGAGGAAATAGTGGAGCAGTTTGAAAGGGTAGTAACTGATGAACCCTAATACTAAGCTAGCAGTAACCGTAGGAGCGTCCAGATGGAAAAGACAAACAGATCGACGCGCTGCCTGCGCTCAGCTCAGTCACTAAACCCGAAGCCGCGTGCATGGACGGATGATGGATGGATGCTTAGTGGTTAAGGAATTAAGGATGTGTACTAGTAGTAGACGTACTAGTGTTAAATTAATCAAATCCACTGCATGGAGGCTGCAGCAGACGATGAACCGCGCGCAACGACGATAGTCGACCGAGACGGGACGAGTGCTGGTCGCAGTAGTAGACGGAGCGACGGCCGGGTCAAGACACTAGCTCTTGGCGCGCCCACCACTATATTATTGAAATTATTGATCCATCTTTGAAAAAAAGGAGGTTGGTGCTTTGGTGGACGCTGGGCAATCTGAAACCGACTAGCCAGGGTTTCCTTGTTGCGTCGTGAGCAAACCGATGCGCGCCTCCGTCTCGCAACTGAATGCGCGTGTTGTTCTATATAGACTGTATTACCTTGTGACTTGTGTGTGGACCGTGGAAGACGAACTTACCAACCAGGGGCTATAGCAGGAGAAGAGGAGAGTCCACTATGCTTATCCTGCAGCAGGCAGGCATATGCGACCGCCGCCTCTATGAATACTCTTTTTTTTTTAATCAAGGCTCAGCACTCCTTCCATCCCAAAAAAAATTTATTTTGGACATATTTGAAGATACCAAGAAATAATTAATTAGAGTCCATTTTCTTCTGTTTTTCCTTATTAAATATAAGTCGGGCACCCATACGATGAATATCCCTTCCCACCCTACCGGTTACCGAGGCGTGCCGCTTGCTTTTTTTTTGGTTGTTGTGGGGAACCGAGGACTGCGCACGTGCGCCTGCATGCAGCGCTCTCCGGACCCGAGGACTGCTGCAGAACGGACTTTTTTTTTTTGGATGGGTGAGTATATTTGTACGTCGCAACAGAGCGTATAGCTTGCTGCGTGGCTACCTAAACAACTTACGACTTGAATATTTATGCAAAGATCACGACATATGTGCTAATCTCTATATAGAATCCTGCACCCAAAAGACGGCCAGCGGATCGGGCCACGTCACCCGTTAGCCCGCAAACCGTAGGATCCGGGGATCATGCTATATCCACCGTCCGATCGGAGCTATCACGGGTCCGCTCTGTCGCCCGCTAAGCTGAAAACCCGAACATTCGTGAATCGTCGCTACCCGTTCGGGCCGGGACCGGGCGAGACCATCTGGATGGGCCACGGGACGGGGGTGCTGCTGCGCCTGCGCGGCGCACGGGGCTGCGGTGCGGGGTCGCGGACGAGCTGCTCCGCGGCGCGCCTGGCGGCGGTGCTGGGGTCGCAAGGCCGTGAATGGGCTGCTGCGTGGCGGCGCACGGGGTTGCTCCATGGGGCCACGGACGAGCGGCAGCTCACGGCACCGCCCTCCTCGTCCTCGACCTTGCCTTCTGAACCCTCTCCAGCACCACGCCGCCACCATCCAACCCACTCGTCCGACGGCTCGTCCCGTTCTCCTCACGACGCCCCTCCTTCCCTGCAGCGCCACGATCCTGTGGGCTCTGCTCGCCACCACGGTCACGAACCCCATTGCGCCACTGCGAGAAACATACTGCCCACGGGGGCACGGGGCGGCGGACGAGCTACGGCAGCGCTGCACGGGGAACGCGCGACGGTGCGCGGTGCAGCAGACGGGCGGCGACGCACGGGCCCCACGGATGGGCGGGGCGCACAACTGCGGGGAGCTGCGAGGTGAAGGACTAGCTGGCGTGAATGGATCCTGCGACGCACCGTCTACGGCGCATGTCAGCCTGATGAGCACTGCTATACACCCGGTGGTGGGGAGGAAGAAGGGAGAGACGAACAGGAGCTCTGGAGGACGTCGTGCGTGCCAACTGCCACAGAGCTGGGCGACTGCCAATGCAAAATCGAAGGGGAAGAAGAGGGTGGCGCAGCCCGGGATGCGCCGTTGCCGTCGGTAACCACGGGCCAAAGTTCGTAGGTGACCACGTGCACTTCAGCACTTGCATGCCCTGCTGCCATTGAAGGAAATAGTAGAAGGTAGAGAAATCATCGATGCTTCCCGGGCAGGCCATAATGCAGCAGGATAACTGGATAAGGTATACTGGGGAGAACAATACCCTCGTACCCTCTTCTTTCCTGTCATTTGATGTTTGGTCTGGAGACGACTCCATGGCTGATCGTTTTCCTATCCTGTTCAGTCATTGCATCAAGAAGGATATCTCTGTGAGAGCAGCTGTTTCATCACAGCTTCATGAGTCCTTTGTCCCTCGCCTGTCCCCGCAGGCCATCTGCGAGTTGGAAACTATCACAGCTATTATTCAGTCCACGATTTTGGATGAAACTGAAGACCGACGTCTCTCCCCTTTTAGTCTTGGCAATGGGAAGCTTGACAACTCTGGGGTCTACAAACTAATCAAATCCCAATGATGCTCCAGTAATCCAGCTTCAGATTTCATTTGGGAAAGCTCGGCGCCCCCGAGAGTGAAGTTCTTTGTCTGGTTGCTCCTGCAGGGCAGGATTCAATGCCGACACAACTTGTGCAAGAAGACCATTGTTGACTCGCCAATTTGTGAAGTTTGCAATTCTGAAGATGAAACCTCCGAGCACATCATCCTCCGATGTGGCTTCGCAGTGGCCTTCTGGGAAGCGATTGGGTTCTCATGGTCCTCTGATCAATCAATTGGCGAACTATACCAGGCCACTAGACTAAACAACATACTTGAAGATCAGTTTGGAACCTTCATTGCCTTGTGTTGCTGGCAGCTCTGGAAGCGAAGAAATGGAATTGTGTTCAGGAATGAAGCTCTAAACCTGCAACAAGTCTTAGCGGCTTGTAAGGTTGAGGCCCAACTTTGGCGCCTGAGAATGCCGGTGCCTTCGAGAGCCGTAACTAATCTCTGGTGTCATGTGTTTAACAATGTAATGTAGAGCCGCAACATCATCAGCCACCCCCCCGGCCATTTTGTGGCAGAACAAATGTAACATGTACCTCCAAATTTTGAAATAAAATTCAGGTGGGGAAACAATCTCCCCCGGTGACATTTCAAAAAAAATTTGTTTGTAGTTAACTTCCTGCTGGTACAATAGAAATTAGCTTGCTACAACTGGTATCCTTAAGATACACATAAATTCTATCACATGATTACTTTCTGCAAAATGTTGCCTGCATACCAATTGCTCGAGAAAATGCCTCGATGGAATAATGAATTTGAGGCCTTTGACTCTATTTAACAAAGAAACTGAATTAATAAAGCTTCCACTACCAACATGGCTTCACATGTTTCAAGGATGGTTATGGTTGACATATTCATCTTTTAGTTGATCTGTCTCTATTTGTAGTTCCTCAATTTCATTGCCAAACAAATACACTGATCATCACTCTACGATGGATAGTCATGTTTCAACTATCACTTGTCTTTGCCTTCACTTTTTTATATCTGGATAGTCAACTTCAAAAATCTAGAGGCCAGTTGCTCATCTTTAGAGGCGTTTTCCCCTTGATGCTGCTCACTCATACTCCCTCCGTCCCTCTATATCTGTCGTTATTGGTGTACGTGCCATAAGTTTGACTCGATTTATAGAAAATACGTATAACATTTGTATCTCCAAATAAATTTATTAAAAAACTAGATTCAAAGATCTTTTCAATGATACTAATTATGTACTATAAATATTAATATTTTTTAATACATATTTAGTCAAATTTGTTTCTCGGGAAGCGCAAACAATAGATATTTAGGGACAGAGGGAGTATTTATCTAGAGAACTTGATTCCATCTGTCGTTCACCAAGTTGCATGTTGTACTGAGAGGCAAAAACCTGGAACATGCGAGGCCCCCCAACAAATGTGACTATAATCAGCAAGCAGTACTGCCTTTCAAGTTGAGCAATGCAAGATGCAAGATGACAACCCAACACTTAATCTGATAGAACAATATATGTATTTTCCATACCATTAGGCAAATCTTTTTTCCACAATTAGGGATATGCACTATTTCCAATTAATTTTTTGTTAAAATGTACTTTCTGCTCCTATCTTGCTGAAATAGTATGGCCATTGCAATGTACTTTCACTCTTTCATATATTGAACTCACCACAAATATCACAGTTGATGTTTTTTTACAGCTAAACAGTTGCACAATATCAATAATTCTCAGTAAAACACTAAAAGTTCAACTTTGATATCAGATTTTGATTACAGGGAGCGATTTGCTGAGTGCTACTGATTCCTTGCGTCGGTGTTCGGTCCCGGGAGGGCCCTAAGCCGACGAGTGAATTTGTGTTATGTGTTCCCTAATCCGGATGGTGATATAAAGAGAATACACGGAGATTTATCCTAGTTTGGGAAAAGAAGGCCCTACGTCTAGTGGGGAGGGGGAGAGTGTTGTATTTTCTTACACCGAAATGCTTATGTAGGGGTTACAAGCTGTAAGAGAGAGAGCCGGTCCCAAGTCTCAAGAAAGAGAGAGAAAAAAGGAGCATTGCTCGTGATCTTTTCTATCTCCTCCTGGGAGAACTCTCTGCCTCCCCTTTTTATAGACTCAAGTGGAGGCCGAGGGGTACAAAAAAACCCTAGGGTGGTGCCTTGGAGGAGAATGTGCGATGGGTGTTGTTGAGGTCGCTGTAGCGACGTGCCCCGGTAAAGGCCGGCCATCCTTGGATGTCGCGGGATGGTGAAAAGCCCTGGGTCCTGTGATGGGCGTGCAATCTCCTGTAGCCGACGTGCGGGTGTTGTTCCTTTGTTGACCGGCGGTGCTCGAGGCTTGGTCGGGACGTAGCGGAGGGGGTCGACGAGGAACGGATAAGACCGAACCCCAGAAAACCCGGGACATGATGGTCATCGTATTGTGCCTCAAGGGGGCATCGGAGGTAGAAGAGTGCCTGACGTGGTGTTATAGTGACAGCTTTTTACTGTCCATCCCAGGATGGGCAGTAAAAAGTAGGATTTAGACGTTGGTACTGCTCCCACGTCGGTGGTGCTGTAGCCATGTAGGAGGAAGTGGTTGCATTGAATGCCTTGTTTGCGATTAGGTGGATGAGGAGGGGTCGACGGGCCCGACCCCGGGTCGTGCGAGCCGAAGATTTTCTAGGATCGAGGCCTTCCCTCGAGCGGGCTTCATGCGAGTCGGAACTCAGTTGAGGGTGGGTTGGTATTGCCATTTGTACGTGGGCCGAGCTCGACGTAGCCACGCAGGGGGAGCCTTGGTTCAACTTTTTTAAGGGGTTTCAGGGCGTGAATTCCTTAGGGGTTTGCTTCTTTTAATAATTGGTTTGGAGTATCAGACAGTAGCCCTTGATCCTTTGCGCGAGTGTAGACACTCTCACGGAGGCTCAGCGAATTATTAACTGGAGTCGTAGCGTCGTTGTTCTCCGGTGGGTGCGTGCGAACGCACCCGCCGGGTGTAGCCCCCGAGGCCTCGGAGGAGTGTGTGACTCTTTTGAGGGCTTTAGTATGTTATGTCAAAGGATTGGTCCCCTCTCGTCGAGGCTAGCTTGTTACGGGCAAGCCCCTGAGCCTCACGCGCGTGAGGTCGATCAGGGTCCTGCCCGTCTTAACCGTATGATCCCTATAGATTCTTTAGGTAAGAAGGAGGGGCGGGAACGCCGTACTACCCTCGATGGGCGAGTTCCGTTGATCCCTGGTGAGTTGCTAGCAGGAAATTCAAGTGGGAGCCCATGCCCCATTCGATAGGGGTCGGCTGGTGGCCACGGAGGCGCTCTCCAAAAGTGCTAAAGGGTTGTCATGTGGGTCTTGGCTCCGTTCGATAGGATCCAAGGGCTCGATGCCTCCCTCCGAGGGGATTCTATCGCTGACCTCTCCTTTAGCCTTGAATATGTCTAAGGGCGGCTCGAGAAGGCAAGTCGAGCCTCGGCCTTGCACGGGCCCGCCCTCGGTCATCCCTAACTCTGTTTACTCGAGGGCAGCTGTCGAACCCTAGTCGAGGGCCAGCTTTCGAACCCTCGAGGTTTAAAATGGGCTTTGAGCCCGTGGTTCCTTCGCCTGGAAGAGTCTGTCTATGAGCCTCCTTTCCGGCCCATTGAGGCGCGTCTTTTTAGGAGGGAAGCGGAAACAGCACGAAAGTGGGCGGAGTGGCGAACGGTTGGCAGGCATGCGGCTGACACGTGCCTATGTGGGCGGGTTTCGAGGGAGTTGTTAGGTGAGGGCATTAAATGCGGAGATTTACTTGCCTCTTCGCTGGATCCACCCGTTGGCCTAACTCTGGGGTATAAATACGGAGTCTAGGGCTTTCGTTCGTCTCTTCCCAGCCCTTGCGATTGCCTTCTCCTTCCTAGTTGCCGCCGCCATCGATTCCTTGTTGCTGCCATCCTCCAAACTCTACTGCCGCTGTCCTTCAAACCCTGCATCAATTGCGGGAAAGAGCCCAATCCTCCTGGCAGACGTGTGGGTTCGCTCCTCGGTGACAAAGAAGAAACTACTAGAGCTCATGCGCGACGGTCTTCTTCATCCAAGGACCAGCCAAGACTTGCTGGAGTGGAGGGCGCCGCCGGCCAACCACCGGGAACCGGCGCCACCGGAGGGCTACGTGGTGAGCTTTGTTGCTTTCCATGAGAGGGGCTTCAGGGTGCCACCGAGCTGGTTCATGCGAGCCATCCCCCACTATTATGGGGTGGAGCTCCACCACTTCGCCCCCAACTCCATCTGCAAGCGGCCATTTTTGCAGCCATCTTCGAGATGTACCTAGGGATTGAGTGTCACAGAACCTCCTAAATTATGATGGCCCACATGTACCTGTCATTGTCATAATGACATCTAATAGCCATACTTATGTACCTCATAACCTAAAAGGCCTGCTTTCCTCTGAACATGATCCAATTACAGGAGTATTGCAATATTACAACAGTTTATTCAAAATAACATCAGAGTAAAAGAGCGGAAGTCTTACATAACTTAAGTTTACAAACCACAATTTCAAACCTCAAACCATAAGTAGCATGATTACAAACCAGTAGTAGTGGAGTATCAGTAGTAACTTTATTACAACACCCAAATGAGGTGCCTTGCCCAGAGGCCACACAACCTACTTGTCGTCACTTTCTTCAACAACAACGGTCATGCAGCAAGGCTCAAAGCAGACTTGCTCATGAATCACACCTGCAACAAGAGTCTAACAAACTCTAAGTACTGAGGGTACTCAACAAGACTTACTCGACTAAGAAAAAGACTCTAAAGACATGCTAGCTTTAGGAGATCAAGGTATGGGTATTTAAGAATCAAAATTATTTTTGTAGAAAAGCTTACTAAAGTAAGTCCTTGCTTTCAACATTTTATTTTTATCATTTATGGTTCCTTAACCAATTCTAAGTGATTCTAATCTAGATCAAAGTAATTCTTATCAAGATCCTTCCTTATTCTTTCTTCCAATTTCAGTTCTTAACTACAATGCAGGACAGGCGATCAAGTCTCTATAACCGAGGAGCAACGATGATTCGAACCGATTATACCCAGCTGGGGATCTCTAACCTCACGATATATGTAGACCCAAATCTTGCATATGCCAACCCTCATTTAGATCTCCTAAGACCAAAACGTGTCCATTGCCAACCAAGAGTATAGTACCCCTCGAAACCGGCCCAATTCTAGCCCCGAGGGTACACGCTACTCTCGCCATCTCTCCACTCCCAGTGCGAGGTTGGATGTTCTAGAAATGGAATCACTAATATCTTGGGCTTACCCAAGGCATGAGGCTAGTTGCAAAGTCTCGAAACACAAACATGACTACAACGGACGGTCCTTAACTGACAAGGCGAAAACACTACATTGAGACTCCTTTCCCAATGCAAGTTAGCAGTGGCCAAACCACCCGCCTGATCTTCAGTTTTATTCTTATATTTCAATATTCCTCAAGTATGCCATCATGGCCATATAAGCTTTTCATTTAAAAGCCTAACTCATTAAGCATAGCGAAGCATAACTACGCATTTTCAATAAAATAGGTACCAAGGGTGATATTGCAATAATCAAGGATGACAATGCAGCAATTGGGTTATCACTCAATTCCTAATTACTTAATGCAATAAACCATAGTACCAGTGATAAAGATTTGTAAAACTCAAGGAAAGATTTAAAGGCACCGGGGTTTGCCTTGCTCAGATGAGACGACTGGTTCGGACTCAACAACTCTGACGTCTGGTCCAGCACCCACTAACGACAGCTCTTCTTCGAAAGCTTGCTCAATGTGGCAGAACCGCCCAAAATAACACACTAACGGAGGTACTTGCCTTCCTCTAGGCACTAAGTACTCCGCCAGCGGCTATTCCAGCCATTTCTATCGAGCACACCCAATGGGAGAACTCGAAACCATCCACATTTTCATCCAGGATCCAATAACGAAAACGAGTACAATACTTAGTTTATTCCATACAACATAGTCTTCAGAAATAAGTTATTACAATACCAAGTTTAGAGTGTGGAATTAAAATAGCGGAAGTAAATATCTAGCGAGCGTAGCAAAGATCCATCTAAGCCCAGCAGATGATCCTCCACACAAAGCCTCAAGCAGCACCTGCAACAGGGGTAAAATAAACCCTGAGTACACAATGTACTCACAAGACTTACCCGACTGGGAATAATTTCCTGACTCTAAGGATCATGATAGGCTTTTTGGCTACTGGTTCAAGTTTGCAGAAAAGCATTACTACTAGTGGATCCTTATTGCAGTTCTTTTATTTGCCATCTTTTAGTTTATCAGCTAACCATCTATGTAAGCACTTATGCTATTTTCAAACAAGAGTTGGTCAATACAAATCCATCCTTATTCACCTTTTCTCTTTCAGTTCTTACTATGATGCTCGGATCAAGTCATATCGGACCGCTTACGCGGCGATTCGCGAATCAATGTAGCCCAGCTAGGTACCCTGAAAAACACACGACCCGCCCGTACCGAGGTACAAACGGGACCAACCCATTATCCTCCTGTCAAGAGAACCGAGTCCCCGTCCATACTGGGACTCTAAGCCCCCGCCCTCTCGCGGTGCTTAGACCTCCTAATACCCATATATAATCCACCTTCAGTTGGTCCAGATGGAGCTGAAACCCATGACAAGAGAATAACAAGTCTTTCTAGCTCCCATCCGCTAGTATATGCTCGGGATAAGGAGATCTGTGACCTGACAACCATCCAAATACAACGATCGGTCCTTAACCGACTCGGACAGTGTAACCCGGTGATGCCCTATTGGCCGCAGGACACCCCTTGTCACATCCACCACTACCAAACCACATCCCTGCCCGGTCACCATTTCACCTGCCTTTATTTCCATGTTAACCATAGTGATAATAATGATCACCTTTCATGAACAACACCATGTTGTTCACGCTAACGAAACCTAAGCACAGCACTACACGGCCTAAACTAGTAAGACTCTTGTGTAGTAATATTTATGCAAGTGGGTTTCAACAGAACTCCTGAAACGTAAATGCACATATAACATAGATATCCTATTATCATTTCAAAATAAAGGTTATGTACCAGGGCTTGCCTTGGGCATCCTGGTGTGCAGCAAAGTTAGTGGCTGACGGCTCCGGGGCTCCTTCCTGCACGGAGACCTCCTCCTTGTACACCTCCACGATCTCCTCGTACTCCGGCTCCTCCGCAGCCACGTACTCCACTATCTCGTGATCTATATGCAAGAATGATGACATGACTTAATGCAATGATAACAACAGCTCTAAAAAACAACAACAACTACTAAGCTATTAAGCTAGCTCTAATGACTAACATACCAGGCTGTCTACTATTCTTACTAAGCAAGAGTAAACTGATCCAATTAATCTTTACTCGTTAAATTGCATACTCTTCATTTGTTTCTAATTTAATTTTTACTACGGCTAGGGAAACTTAGCTATCACATCTAGTAAGCTATTCAAAGACTATAACACTACAGCAAGCACCTAATAAAACCATGAAGCTACCGCAAAAGTTTCGAAGCTAAAGCTATTACCCATTTGCCAGAAAAATTTATACAATACTTATCATATTAATGTTAAACGCTTTTGATTGATTTAATAGACTTTAGCATCACCACAGATAGGTATGATCTAACTACACTAACAGACAGATAATGATTTTAGAAAGAAGAATCAAGTGATTCGGATATCGTATGGTGGAGATATCGATCGCGTACGGTGGCTGTTGATAATCTCTGGAAAATCAAAGGGGATTAATTAACTCATGACTTAATCTCTCGTGACGTGCTCATGGTTGCACTAGTGGTGCCCTGGTCTTTAATCAAAGAAATAATAAAGAAGGATGGCGCTGCTAGGGAGAGATAGAGGAAGTACTGGAGGGACTCACGAGATACTCACCGCCATCGACTGGTGCTTCGGAGAGAAATCGACAGACGCAGCTTACACGAGCAAGAATATAGAAACTTGATTTGGGAGGAAGAAGAAATGAGCAACGGAGCAGGACAACCCAGTGGCTCGCAGAAGAAGGATGACTGACGCGCGCAACACACTTCAGCGGAGGCAACACTCTAAATAACCTCGCAGCGCACCGGTGGCAAAATTGTTTTCTTTGGATGGACAGTGTCCCTACGTGCTACAGCGATCTCTGCAGAATCCCGTGACTTCCACGAGTGAACAACAATTTTGCGTGCTACAGTGTTTTCTACGCGTGCTACAGTAATTCCTGTTCGCTACAGTGTTTCCTCGCTACGATGATTCGTGCGTGCTACAGTGATTTCTGTGTGTTCTCTGGTTCGCTCGCTGGTGTTCTGCTCAGTGCGATGTGTGCTCCGGTTTGCTTTCTGGTGCTCCGCACAACGTGCTAGTTAGTTCTATGAGTTGTAGTCGGTCATCGGATAGGGTGAAATTTTTTTAAGGGATTAATAAAGACTCATGTACTCTGGGAGTAGACTTGGCAGAGAGGAAATAATTTGGACGTGCTACACACTCTCCCCTTTCTCCTTCTTGCTCGGTTGAGCAACTTTGATTACTCGATGTGAAGACCGGTTGAGGAGGAAGCAGGCAACAACTTTGATTGCTCGACGTGGAGACCGGGTGAGGAGGTAACAAGCACCAGCAAGCAAGCAGTATGTGCATGTCAGGCGTGCAAGTGGCCGGTGACTTGTGTCGGAGCGTGTCATTCATGAGTAATTGATCTTTCCCGCTTTGTTTAGATAAAATTCGTGAATATTCACACTTGATAATTTTAGTTAGCGAATTCTTGCTGATCTAGGTTTTATATTATTCGTTTTTTGTTTTTCATTTCCGAGACTCGAATTGCATTTTGATTTTTATTTCCAGCTTATACACTTTAACTAAATGCAATGCTCATGAATATTTTTAACCTGTGATTTACAACGTAACACCAAGGGTGTTACAACTCTCCCCCCCTTAAATAAAATCTCGTCCCGAGATTTTGACGTACAAAGAGTGAGAGATAAAGATACATTATTAATGACCAGACCTTGATACACTAGGGATAAGATGGAGATAATGCTTCAAGATATATCTCTCTTGCTCCCAAGTTGCTTCAGCCTCTGTGTGATTCTGCCATTGGACTTTGTAAAATTTCACCACACTATTTCTAGTCACCTGTTCTTTCTCATCTAAAATTTTTATAGGGTGCTCAATATAAGACAAGTCCGGTTGGAGAGGTAGCCCTTCAATTTCCATAACTTCTTTAGGGACCCTAAAACATTTTTTCAGTTGAGACACATAAAATACATTGTGGACTATAGATAAAATATCCGGGAGTTGGAGGCGGTAAGCAACTGGGCCACACTATTTCAAAATCTTATAAGGTCTGACATAGCGAGGGGCTAACTTTCCACCAATACCAAAACGATGTACCCCTCTCATGGGAGAGACCTTCAGATACACATGGTCTCCAACGGCAAACTGCAACGGTCTCCTTCTCTTGTCAGCATAATTTTTCTGTCGGTTTTGGGCTGCCTTTAAATGCTCCCGAATGATGCTCACTTGTTCCTGGGCTTTCTTGACAAAATCAGGCCCAAAGTAACCATGGTCCCCCACTTCAACCCAGTTAAGCGGGGTCCTACACCTTCTTCCATACAGAGCCTCGAAGGGTGCCATGCAGATACTCTCATGGTAGCTGTTTGTAACATCCCGGATTTTCGGGCAACAAAAAATACGAGCTTTTTAAAATTTTTTCCTGCAATGGTGTGAAGCATGTAGTTTCTAGGTCTAACCCGAGTCTAACCCCCAATAAGACGTTGCATACATGTAGAATTGCTTGTAGGGAGTGTGTGTGCTCTTGTGTAGTTTTGTGTTTGAGCCTAGTTGTGTTTGGAGAGCACAAGTCCATAGCTTTCCCCTCAGTCCTTTATGGGAATTCCTCTAAGTCCCATCAAGTTCATCTCAACTCTCCATCAAGTCTCTTGCCAAATTCTCCTATCGAATCCTTTCCAAATTCGTCTCCAGTACTCTCCTCTGAGTTCATTTCAAAATTCCCCCTCGAGCTCTTCGTGAACTCCCTTTGAATTATTTCCTGACCTTACCTCGAATCTGCCCCCCAAACTTCCTTGGAAATTTCCTTCTCAAATCCCATCCAAATCTCTCTCAAATTCCATTGAAATTTCTTTTCAAATCTCCTTTGAATTCACCTTTAAATCCCTCTCAAATTCTTTATTCATAAAAGGAAAAGCCGTTTTCATTTTTCCTACTCATCTAGCCCAACTAGCCCTCTCCTCCTCTTTTCTCTCGTTCTAGCGACCCACCAGGCCTTGGACTTCCGCCAGCCCATCTCCCCTCCGCCTCGCTTGGCCCACACGGCCAGGTCCAGCTCGCTCGGCCTTGGCCCAGCCCAGCTGCTCGCCTCCTCCCTCCTCCTTTGGCAGCCTACTCAGCCTAGCCATGAGCTCGCATAGCCCACCAGCAGAGCCGCCTAGCGTCTTTCTCTTTAGCCTAAGCCGGCTTCTGCGGCCCATCTGCGTGGCCCCATAGGCCTAAGTGGCTAGCACCGCTCCACCCCAACCCTAAGGAGCTAGCATCCCTGGGACAAGCCGCTGCCACTAGCATGGAATAGTGTGTGAACCTCTCGATGCGCTCTTGTACACATACCGCCACTGGTCCCCTCACGTATGCATGCACCTATACATAGGACCCACGAGGCAGCTGAAGATGTCGTTTCCCCCGTCGCCCAGCCCCGTCACCTCTCCGTTGCTTTTCCATCAGAATAGCGTTGTCTTCTCCCTTCTACCTGCTCCGTCTCGTGCTTCTGTCCGGTCAAGCAGGTCACTGTTGCTTTTTCGTCGGAGGCAGCCAGTCCTCTTCTAAGGGCCTTCGAGCCGTGCCACCTACCCCGGTCTCTTGATGGATGCCACGTCATGGCGGCCATCGCATCCATGGGCGCGGATGCCCCAAAACCCCAGCGATCTAGTCTCGCGCGTATAAAGAGCTGCAGCCGCCACCCTCTCCTAGCCCTTCCCTGAGGCGCCGCCACCCACCCGCTCCCTTCCTCCCCATCGTGTAGCTGAGCCACAGTTCTCCATGGAGGGCCAGACTGGCCATCGCCCGATCTGCCACAACGCGCCTCCCCCCCTCCTCCTCTGTTCGTGTCCTAGCGGTAGCCACACCACGGCCCGACGTCATGACCCCACCCCCCACGGATGCGCCTCGCCACGCGACGTCATCCTCTGTGGCCACACCGAGCTAGAGCTCTGCCACCATGTCCACCTGTTCTTTCCCCACCGGACGCGTCTACCCCACCGACCACTGTGAGCTCCACCTCCTCGCCATCCACCTTGGCCTTGCCCTGAGCCTTGCAACACTACCTTCGCCCGCCATGAGCTGGTCTACAGTTTGCACCGCCTCTTCAACGCCGTGGCCCTGCCGACCCCGAAGCTATGCCGGTCGGGCCCTACCCTTGCGACCATGCCGGATTCATGGCAGTCCAAACCCCTACACCAGCGCCATGGTTTTCCCCAACCCCATGTGACTGCGCCATGACACGGAGTGCTAGGGATGCTGCCACCGGCCACGGTGATAGCGACGGCCACCCTCAATGCCCTCGCCTCAGCCACGACCTGCACTGTAACGGAACCGTCCAAATTATAAGAGCACAAGTACAAAAATAATCACCGAAGTGATCAAATTCTCGCACTTGAGCCCATATAACTCCGGTAGTCCAGTGAAATCACGAGGGATTTCAAACCAACCAACATACAAGCCAAGATCGTAGTGATTCAACATAACAAGTCACATGTTACAATCATTTCACAAGTAATTCAATATACATCGGAGTTCAACATAGTTATTACAACTTAAGTTCAAAAGTAGCGGAAGCAAAGTAATTTGAAACTAACATTATTCTTATTTTAAATACATGCCAGTGCCACGGTCGACTTCCAATAAAAGCATTAGAGATAAGGTAAATAAGAAAGATCATGCCCGTGATCACACTCCGCCACTACGGCAGGAGTCAACCAACTCTTGCAGCCGCCATGATACATCACAACCTGCAACAAGTGGGGATAAAACCCTGAGTACGAGAAGGTACTCAGCTAGACTTACCCGTCAAAAACCAGAAATAAGGTGACACCAAGGATCATGCAAGGCTGATATAAAGTGGGCTAGCTTGACAATATTTTGCATAAAAGCTTATTATGGATAAGTAATCATTAATGCTTAAGCATCAAGTTAATTATCATTAACCTATCATCTATATTAGAACCTGTACTAGAGCACTCACTTTATTAGGAGCAAACAATATTAACCATAGCAGGTATAAATTGAGGCAACCTTTCCATCGTGATTCAATTAACCATCCGTTCAATTTAATGGAATCTACGTTGCCGCTGCTCAAGTCAAGTGCTCACTAACCGGGAGCGACGGCGATTCGAATCGAATTCCTATCTAGCTGGAGGGGTATTTCTAACACTCACCGTGCAGACCCCTGCCAGGGTCGCACAGGCCACCTTTTCATATGATTTAGGAATCGCGGGTCCGAATGATGTCGCGACCCCAAGGGTGACACTCTGCCAGGTGATAGGGACTCTAACCCCCCCTTGGTCTCACGCCAATGTCCCTAAGCACATCCTTTCTCTCCTCCAAGAAGCAACCTACCATTCGATTCCCGGCCTAAACCATATTACTCGGCTTCGCGGTCGGAACGGCTTATCCGGCCAACTAAGTGTTAGACTGTGTTCAACATGACTCAAGGACGTACAGCGAATCGGTCCTTAAACGACTCAGACGGGGATAGATCCACACCCAAGACCTCCATGCCTTGTTGCTTCACTATCGTCATCCCACACGATCTCATTTCATTTTATTAACACATGGTTCTATTCCACGATAGCAAATATAGCCCACCGTGCCAAATATGAATATCCCTATATCTCGCAGGTGATAGGAAATCACCTGACTTCTACCGCTTAAAGCAGGGCTAAGCATCTACTCGATCCTAGTCTATATAGGATTCAAGGATTCATATATCTGGACAAGGAGTGATATAATGCAGCAAGGTTTTCAACCAACTCCTACCACTTAATGCAACAATACTTATAACATATATAGAATTAATTGCTTTGAAGATAGGAGGCTTATAATGCTCCGGGGCTTGCCTGGGATCCGACTCAAGTTAGAGTATGTCAGAAGAAACTCGCTTGGCGAGCATTTCCCTTCGGGATGGATCCACCAACTCCATCTTCGGGTTTGGCTCCATAACACGTCCTTCACGTGGTGCATCTAGCGTACCTAAATGAGATGCAAGATGCAAGTGTATGAACATGATGAGTGGCAATAAGAATGCATCACATAAGACAAGCACAATATTTAAACAAGATACAAGCCCTCATAGCCACTCACTGACTATAGCACACCAACCATTCCATGCATAATAAGTAAAGCATACTCTTCACAAGTTTCAGGTGTACTAACTTCATCACCAAGGACATGAATCACACTTAGCAACATGCAAAGCAACTCAAGGTGAAGCAACAACGATAACTGGAATATGCCAATTTCTGGACTAGCAAACAGTAGCTTCATAAATCAATCATATCTGGAGTTTTATAAATCCAAATGACTTGCAAGAAGACATTATGGAAAGATTATAAAATTATCTACATTTCATTTATAATCATCATAGCATGATTCCAAAGTTTAACATGTCGAATTTACATAAACGCAGAAACTGGTCTAACAAGACAGAGAGCAAGCAATTCTGTAACCCAACTTTAAACAGCTATAACTCCTAAACCACATTGTTAAATGCCACCAAATTTTAACAGAAGCTAGATACATAAATTATCTACAACTTTTGTATAAATAAGTTTCACAACAAAGCACATTATCATGAAGAACTTTGCTAAGTTCCCAGATCTGTCCAGAAACCTCATTTGCAAGAAATAATTATTAACTTATGTTGCAAACATATAATTAGACAAAACCAACTTTACCAACATGTCACACATGACTAATGAACACCAGAAAATATAGTGTCCATTCCTAAATAATTTCTTTTAATTCATTTTCTTAATTTATTTAGATAATTTGGTGGAATTATGAACACATATCAAAAGGGCACAATAAATTCTACAAAATTACAGTGGCCTAAATATGCTCTCAAAAGTCTACTGTCCAAATTTCAATCCATTTGGCCAAGTATATCAAGCTCTATGAAAAAGACAAATAGCTATTGCAATAATCATGTGAGAGCAAGTTAAACTTAACACTCAATATTTTCTATGAACATAAGGCCATATTATTAATCAATATGATAGAGAAACATCATACTAAGGTAATGGAACAACATTTTCTATTTTATCATTTATATATTATTTATAAGCTATTTATCAAGCTATAAACAAGTTAAATCAATAACTTGAGCATACAGTAAGCAACGACCATGAAATTTATACCACAGTACATCCATAGCATGAAAATCCTACCATAAATATTTCACATCAATCGGAGCATCACAACTCAAGATATAAAAATAACAAGGAAAACAAGCATTTATTTTTCATTTAACAAGATCTAGGTCAAACATCCTGAAACCCGGAAACAACCTATAAGTTTTATATTTTTCTTAGACAGTGCATATTACTAGAAGACCAACAAAATTGGAATCACTAATTTTGGACTTCTAAAACTCTAGATATGGCTCTGGTTAGGTTTAAAGGCATTTCTAGAGCTCTTTTTCAACTTAAATAAACACATTAGAAAACATCTATAAACATATAGAATTTTATGACTCTACTGCATAGATCTCTTCTCAAGGTTTCCAAAAAGTCCCCATTTACTATTTTTGGAATTACCTAGCATGAGATATGCTTTTTAGAAGATTTACAAATTCTCTGAAATTCAAAAACAGAATTACTGGAACCTTACTTAATTCGCTAGGTGTACCCGGCTATGCACCTGAAACTGGCACTGCTTAAACTGACACGAGGGCCCCACAGTCGGGCCAGGCCTGCCTGTCATACAAAAGAGAGGCACAGGGGAGGGAAAACCGGTCTTCATCTTCTACCTCCGTCGGCCGAACAGAGGAGGTGGCTCGGCCGGTCGGTCTCCGGTGGCGGCGACTAAGGGTGGCATGAGCTCCAATGTGCCCTTGCGCACCCGTAGAGCTACACGGCTCAGCCCGCGGCGGTCCCCAGCGTTGTGGCCACCGGAGCAGGCGGCGGCGACGGCGGCGGCCCGATGGCAGCGGCCTCCGGTGAAGGTCAAGGCCGGGGAGGAGGTGCCGTGCGTGCGACTTGGTGTGGCGAAGGTGGTGCGGCGGTCCGTTCGGGCGGAGGAAGGCCAGAGGTAGGAGAACGTCGGTGGCCATGGAGCTTGCTCCGTCGGCCATGGCTCCCGACGCGCTCCGGCGCGTGCGTGCGACGCAGAGGCGAGGGAGGAGGGAAGCAGAGAGGCAAATGAGGGCGCTCTGGTACTCGGGGTCTCCACTCCACGCGTGATAGAGGCAGGGGGCATGCGGCAAGGTCGCAGGGAGCTGCGGCGCGTGTTGTTGTGCATGGTCGGCACGTCGGCATATCGACGAACAGGTGGCGAGCGCAGTTTAGGGCGTCTTGGAGGCCGTTTTTGGGCCGTCTCTAGTCAGATTTGGGCCAAGGGCCTTGAATCAAAGTTGTTGACCACAGCATGCTCTCCGACTTTCGTTAAGGGTGCTCAGCCATTTGAGCATTGGATTAGCAGCTAATGCATCTCCAAGTTGGCAGTGTCAGTGAGTTGATAGTGATTAACAACTACAAGAATTGATGGCCAAAATAAAATGCAACTTATGCCATCTTCTTGTATGACCTTCCCCCTCATGTGAGCTCCAACTTTTACATTTGGACCTACCCATGTTACTTAACAATTTTTGGAGAACGTGACATGCCAATGTCGAAGACACTGAAATCGAGGCTTTAAATGTCGTGCTGAATTCAGCCCCATTTCTAATCTGTGGGCCCTTTTTGAGCATGTTCCACCCATTTTCATGACTTGACTCTTAAACAAAGTTTGTTCCTTATAAAACTCTCTACAACTTTGTTAAAGGGTGCATAGTCATGCAAAGCTTCTAGGTCCCACTTTTGAAATGGTCAAACAAAAGGGTTCTAGGGTCCATACATGGTCAACCATCACTTAGAAACACATTTAGGCAAAATGATCAATATGAACATTGTTCCATTAAGTGTCCTAAGTGTAGTTAAGGTGTTGTAGAGGCCAAACATACACACCATGCATAGGTTGCACAAAAGTGTAGGCCTCACATGCCTTGAAACATAGAATTCAGTGGAATGCTATAGTTGTTTCATGTGGTTGTTTTCAAGATACATGCTACCCATGTTTCCCTAGGTTGTTCACATGTTGCAAAGGTTTGTTGCACATGTTGTACTTGTATGTTGCATAAGCACTAGTTCACATGTTTCCTTGTTTCATATGCATGTTTCAGTTATAATCCAAACAAGCATATAACTTATCATTTCATGTGACTTTTTGATTCCAAACTACATGAAACTTTTCCAGGGATCAATATAGATAGGTACTAACGTGAGACACATGAAAATATTGTCATAACCCCACCCAAGCATATAATTTAAAAAGGGGCCTATATGTAAAGCAATGGTGCAACATCCAACTTTAGGTCAGGCTCATCTCCATAGGTTGACCTTGACATTGTCATCTCCACTTAATCTATCATGTTTGAGCTCAAACCCACTGCTTAGTGAGTGATAAACACCTGGGGTGTTACAGCCCTCCCCCCTTAAAGGAATCGCGTCCCGAGATTCAGAACGGAAGATCTTTTAAGAAAGAGAGACATGTTATCTAGTTTCCATCATCCGCTATAGCATTCAACTACAAAGCTTCAACATCGGTGAACAATTTGGTCAAAGGCACTTTCTGATACTTACTCTTCATGGTAAATTTTATCTGAAGAATTTCCTTCATTGACTTCCATGAAGCATTGTTACTTTGGGAGGAATCCAAGATAGCACGTATTGCATTCTCAATGTATGGAGATCGTTTGGTCCATGAGCGAACCACTAACAAGTATCTGATTCTTTAGTGAACACAGCATAGTCCATATGAACTTTACATTAGACCAAAATCTTCAGAAGTATACTCATCAAAATGACTCTATGTTCACAAAGTTTGAAAAGCAGTCCTCTACCAAAATGGTTTGAGCACAACCTTCCAAAAGGGTGAGATCATAGACGACAAATATACTCTGAGGCTATAGGATACTGACTAACCAATAGACAGGGTCTATGTTGGTCGTAAATGTTCAAACATTCATATATCAACTAATGGAAAGCTACTTACTATTCCATACGTGCAGTTCTCTTTCTCTGATGACAACACTAGATTATCGGAGTTCATTGAGGGATTAGTGAATGTGATAGCTGACTCTGTCGGCTTCGTATTCCTGCCAACAGCTATCTAAAAGATTCTTTTATCTAAAGATCAGTTATCTGGGTTGAATCAGATGCAACCTCTTAGTAAAAATATGTATAAGGTACCAAAGTATGTCATCATTGGAAAATAATTCCCAAAGAAAGATGTAACGAGGCCTTAAGGACAACAAAAGTTGTAATATTTACTAAACCACGGGAAGTAGTCTACCACCAAGCGGTTGAGTAAGATTTTCCTTTGTGACTTAGTTGCACTATAAGTTGAGTTGACTTGCAGCATAACAACTTTGTCAGGCCAACTTTCACCTTGAGGCTTCCTTTTTAGGATCAAACAGCAGCTCCAAGATGGGAAATCTATTATTTGACACTTTTCAAATTGCTTTTGATTCGCGATGGCATACATTGATTTGCAGAAACCAAGGCTGCTCGTACATTAGGGATACGAGAAAGCAAAAGCAAATGAAAGAGTGTAAACTAGTATCTGTGAGACCTCAAAAGGGCCATCCAACAGTAGATCTCGACTATTAATTTACATACCAATCCGAGGATGCACACGCTTTGAACTTGCAGGTTACTTTTGCAGGGCAAAACGCATACTTTGCCTGGAGAACACTCCTACCAGGATAAGGAACCGCTTCCGAATATTCCTTGACACTTCGTCTAATAAAGTTATGGACAAACCGTTGGTGGTACCTATGGGCACAAGGATACAGATCAGAACTAGGGCATACTTTCTCTAATTCTTCACCTCAGCTGATTGAACACCTTGCACTATTTGTGTGATTGTCCAAGATGGAATTGACTTGTTCACAATGGCTCTAGAAGATAGAGTATCACTCAAGTTGTTGACTAGTTGATTAACTTCTTGTTGGTTATTGCCCTGTAAGACCTAGCCTTCGTAGCTATCAAGGAGTCATTACCTAGTTGGAGATTAATGTTCTTATTGGTAACTAATCAGTTGTCTCTCAACACTAAAATTTTCAAATCTTCACTCTTGACCACAACAACTGTGGTTGATGCAGAACAAATGGTTGCCATCGAAGTCAACAGATTAGGACTCATATCAGAGATGGTTGATTTCGATGGTATGACCATTATGCATACAAAGGTTAAAATTTGCATAATGTGACGATCGAGTCTTATCCAACAGATGACTTGTTCAACATTAAGTGTTGGGTGTCCTTTTTATTCAACAAAGATGAGATACTTGCTTACTAGATGACGTTCGTTAATAGTATGACAACTAAGTAGAGTCACTTGTCTACCACCTATTGCAGTCTATTAATGTTTATGTCAGTGACCTGTTCTTCAAAGATTATCCTTTATATAACTTCAAATGGAAGTTCTACTGCTTTCGGTCTGAGATATGGGTCTTACGATAAGATATGGAGAGATAACCAAGTAAGAGTTCACCTGAGAATAACACGTTGATGTTGTTCCGCAATGGATCATGACTAGACACCACGATACCAGCGCGTGCCAAGCAGCACAACCTTGTGTCGGCCGCCCACAGGAGGCTCTCGGTTTCGTCGCGGCACCATTAGTTGCTACTCATAACACCATTACCGATCACACCACCAAGGTGAAATTTCAAGTGACACAATTTGGGTGGTAAAAACAAGCATTATACAAGGGAGGGATAGCAAGCAAAGGTAGTCACCAGATTTGGAATTAACTAGGAGGTGATTCGAAGATCAAAACATTACACAAGAGAACATAGCTCTATTGCTGAATGCGACTAAGCACGAGATTTTTACTTGATTCCACTCACGCCTAGCGTTGATGAAAGTTAACTTGGTTGGTCAGTCGACAAGGGTCTTCACAAAAAGGGTTGGAAAACATCCATGGCTTATACAAACATATAGGAGAACTCAACTTTGGGCTTTCGGTCAAGTAAAGGCATGGATACAAGCACTCAAGGCGAGCAACCATGTCTACAGGCTCAGGCTCCTAAGAGAGAAACCTAATTGAAGACAACAACCATACAATTACGTAACGTGAATGTTGTTCTAGGATAAAGCTATGCGACCCTCGTATGCTCACCGAGGACAAACGAGGTGACAACTATGGCCTACCTAGATAACAAGCATACATACAACATCACAATCCAGCAGTCATTTGAGAAAATTCAAACGAATGGTTTAAGCAACCAATACAAGGCACAAGGATCACCCAAAACAAGCATTTATCTCAAGCATGAACTAACTATAAGTTTAGCTCAAAACAAACGCTAGCTAAGGGAGCCAACTTAGCATGTGCACAGAATCTAGATAGCAGCATAGTAACTACTTGTTTCAATCATACTGAGGTTGTAGACATTCTATAAAGGTGATCCTAGACTTTCTAGAAAGCTTAGGAAGATGACTACACTTTAGTTATTCATACCAAAAGTAAATTCATAGATTAACATGATCAAAAATGCTAATGTTTCAGATCTGTACCTATATGGATAGAAAACTGACAAGAACTTCAAAATTGCATAACTGGAGTTCTAGGGACACAACAAGGCTGAACCTTAACTTTATGTAAAGCTTATTAAGTTGTATATAACTTTCTTATTATCATATTAAGATGATTCTATATCTAACGAGGCCAAACAAGACAAAGAAAACTTCCCTGCCCAGATTTGGACAGATTCTGTCATTCCATTTTGCAAGCTCATAACTAGAGATTTAGATCACCACAATTAGTGCTATAGGGCATTTTGGAAAGCTTAGAAAAAGTACTACACTTCTTCTATTATCTCCAAGACATGATTCCATACGCACATAGGTCAAACAAACCAAACATTTAGATCTATTCAGAGCACAAGCAAAACCTGACAGTAAACTTCTAAAATTCATAACTCTCAAACCATAAGGCCTAGTGTCAGGAAATTTCAGGACAAGCTAGATGTGTAAGTTAGCTAAAATTTCGGTATTCTCCATAACTACAGAAAACACCATTATAACTATGAAAGTATCCCTACAACAAAAAACATTCTAGCAGCCAACATTCGACAAGCAAAACAAAGCTTGCCTTTGTTCTACTTAACAAGAGAGCACACAAACATGTTATTCTAGTAGCTCTAAATATTGTTACCTTAGACCAACCAATTTAATTCATTCATGAGAATCCATAATTACTTAAGGGAGGTCTAAAGCATTTGCAAACGCTTGGGTGAGCAACATAGAGTAAGGCATTCTTGTTTAGCTTCACACAAGAAAGATAGTGTACTACAATGATCACAAGTTACTTACTATAGAACAAGGGTGAGAGGAGCATAGCTATACATAAGGCAACAATCATGAAGATGCATGCTTCATCCTATTCGTCCTCATAAGATTGCCAACCTAAGGTGGCGATCATGTTCTATGTCGGTGGCATAACACGCACTCTTTCGATATATAGCTAGTCGCCAGCTACATTCGACTTACGCATTCATGGTTAGCGTACCTACAGAAAAGTTTCATTGCAGCCCAACAATTCCCCAATATATGGCACACAATGAAAGAAGAAAGTAAAATTCTAAGTACTTCCATATACATATACCCCTGTATATATACATGTAGCACCAAAACTACCCGAATCATCAATCACCCACAATTAAGTACCTTCATATATACATGTGTGTGACATGTAAATAATCCAGTAACCAAAGCTAGCTCTCCCCTAGACCGCAAGTTGTACGGTCATGCTCTCACAACTCACACTTACCTGGGCGTAGGTGCGATGTTGCATAAAAGTAAACTAGCAACATATATGGCTATTTCATATATGAAGGCTACCTCTAATCTAACACACTAGGTAACATAGTGTGGGAGAGTCATCACACATACATACCTTGGCCTGGGCGTAGATGCATAAATGAAAAACCCCCAAGTTAGTACTTATATAAGCCACCTAATAATCCTTATATGGGCATAAGGAAATTGACCACTGGCATACTTAGATTTAGAATTCAGTTTTCACAAACCTATATATAGCTATAAGTTAAAAAAATTGATTTTATAAAACAAATCCTTTGTTTTAAATACACATACGACCAGTTTAATGTTGAATCTTGCTCTGATACCAGCTGTAACGGAACCTTCCAAATTATAAGAGCACAAGTACAAAAACAATCACCGAAGTGATCAAATTCTCGCACTTGAGCCCATATAACTCCGGTAGTCCAGTGAAATCACGAGGGATTTCAAACCAACCAACATACAAGCCAAGATCGTAGTGATTCAACATAACAAGTCACATGTTACAATCATTTCACAAGTAATTCAATATACATCGGAGTTCAACATAGTTATTACAACTTAAGTTCAAAAGTAGCGGAAGCAAAGTAATTTGAAACTAACATTATTCTTATTTCAAATACATGCCAGTGCCACGGTCGACTTCCAATAAAAGCATTAGAGATAAGGTAAATAAGAAAGATCATGCCCGTGATCACACTCCGCCACTACGGTAGGAGTCAACCTACTCTTGTAGCCGCCATGATACATCACAACCTGCAACAAGTGGGGATAAAACCCTGAGTACGAGAAGGTACTCAGCTAGACTTACCCGTCAGAAACCAGAAATAAGGTGACACCAAGGATCATGCAAGGCTGATATAAAGTGGGCTAGCTTGACAACATTTTGCATAAAAGCTTATTATGGATAAGTAATCATTAATGCTTAAGCATCAAGTTAATTATCATTAACCTATCATCTATATTAGAACTTGTACTAGAGCACTCACTTTATTAGGAGCAAACAATATTAACCATAGCAGGTATAAATTGAGGCAACCTTTCCATCGTGATCCAATTAACCATCCGTTCAATTTAATGGAATCTACGTTGCCGCTGCTCAAGTCAAGTGCTCACTAACCGGGAGCGACGGCGATTCGAATCAAATTCCTATCCAGCTGGAGGGGTATTTCTAACACTCACCGTGCAGACCCCTGCCAGGGTCGCACAGGCCACCTTTTCATATGATTCAGGAATCGCGGGTCCGAATGATGTCGTGACCACAAGGGCGATACTCTGCCAGGTGATAGGGACTCTAACCCCCCCCTTGGTCTCATGCCAATGTCCCTAAGCACATCCTTTCTCTCCTCCAAGAAGCAACCTACCATTCGATTCCCGGCCTGAACCATATTACTCGGCTTCGCGGTCGGAACGGCTTATCCGGCTAACTAAGTGTTAGACTGCGTTCAACATGACTCAAGGACGTACGGCAAATTGGTCCTTAAACGACTCAGACGGGGATAGATCCACACCCAAGACCTCCATGCCTTGTTGCTTCACTATCGTCATCCCGCCCGGTCTCATTTCATTTTATTAACACATGGTTCCATTCCACGATAGCAAATATAGCCCACCGTGCCATATATGAATATCCCTATATCTCGCAGGTGACAGGAAATCATCTGACTTCTACCGCTTAAAGCAGGGCTAAGCATCTACTCGATCCTAGTCTATGTAGGATTCAAGGATTCATATATCTGGACAAGGAGTGATATAATGCAGCAAGGTTTTCAACCAACTCCTACCACTTAATGCAACAATACTTATAACATATATAGAATTAATTGCTTTGAAGATAGGAGGCTTATAATGCTCCGGGGCTTGCCTGGGATCCGACTCAAGTTAGAGTATGTCAGAAGAAACTTGCTTGGCGAGCATTTCCCTTCGGGATGGATCCACCAACTCCATCTTCGGGTTTGGCTCCACAACACGTCCTTCACATGGTGCATCTAGCGTACCTAAATGAGATGCAAGATGCAAGTGTATGAACATGATGAATGGCAATAAGAATGCATCACATAAGACAAGCACAATATTTAAACAAGATACAAGCCCTCATAGCCACTCACTGACTATAGCACACCAACCATTCCATGCATAATAAGTAAAGCATACTCTTCACAAGTTTCAGGTGTACTAACTTCATCACCAAGGACATGAATCACACTTAGCAACATGCAAAGCAACTCAAGGTGAAGCAACAACGATAACTGGAATATGCCAATTTCTGGACTAGCAAACAGTAGCTTCATAAATCAATCATATCTGGAGTTTTATAAATCCAAATGACTTGCAAGAAGACATTATGGAAAGCTTATAAAATTATCTACATTTCATTTATAATCATCACAGCATGATTCCAAAGTTTAACATGTCGAATTTACACAAACGCAGAAACTGGTCTAACAAGACAGAGAGCAAGCAATTCTGTAACCCAATTTAAACAGCTATAACTCCTAAACCACATTGTTAAATGCCACCAAATTTTAACAGAAGCTAGATACATAAATTATCTACAACTTTTGTATAAATAAGTTTCACAACAAAGCACATTATGATGAAGAACTTTGCTAAGTTCCCAGATCTGTCCAGAAACCTCATTTGCAAGAAATAATTATTAACTTATGTTGCAAACATATAATTAGACAAAACCAACTTTACCAACATGTCACACATGACTAATGAACACCAGAAAACATAGTGTCCATTCCTAAATAATTTCTTTTAATGCATTTTCTTAATTTATTTAGATAATTTGGTGGAATTATGAACACATATCAAAAGTGCACAATAAATTCTACAACAATTACAGTGGCCTAAATATGCTCTCAAAAGTCTACTGTCCAAATTTCAATCCATTTGGCCAAGTATATCAAGCTCTATGAAAAAGACAAATAGCTATTGCAATAATCATGTGAGAGCAAGTTAAACTTAACACTCAATATTTTCTATGAACACAAGGCCATATTATTAATCAATATGATAGAGAAACATCATACTAAGGTAATGGAACAACATTTTCTATTTTATCATTTATATATTATTTATAAGCTATTTATCAAGCTATAAACAAGTTAAATCAATAACTTGAGCATACAGTAAGCAATGACCATGAAATTTATACCACAGTACATCCATAGCATGACAATCCTACCATAAATATTTCACATCAATTGGATCATCACAACTCAAGATATAAAAATAACAAGGAAAACAAGCATTTATTTTTCATTTAACAAGATCTAGGTCAAACATCCTGAAACCCGGAAACAACCTATAAGTTTTATATTTTTTTTAGACAGTGCATATTACTAGAAGACCAACAAAATTGGAATCACTAATTTTGGACTTCTAAAACTCTAGATATGGCTCTGGTTAGGTTTAAAGGCATTTCTAGAGCTCTTTTTCAACTTAAATAAACACATTAGAAAACATCTATAAACATATAGAATTTTATGACTCTACTGCATAGATATCTTCTCAAGGTTTCCAAAAAGTCTCCATTTACTATTTTTGGAATTACCTAGCATGAGATATGATTTTTAGAAGATTTACAAATTCTTTGAAATTCAAAAACAGAATTACTGGAACCTTACTTAATTCGCTAGGTGTACCCGGCTATGCACCCGAAACTGGCACTGCTTAAACTGACAAGAGGGCCCCACGGTCGGGCCGGGCCCGCCTGTCATACAAAAGAGAGGCACAGGGGAGGGAAAACCGGTCTTCATCTTCTACCTCCGCCGGCCGAACAGAGGAGGCGGCTCGGCCGGTCGGTCTCCGGCGAGGGGGGTCACCGGCGGCGGCGACTAAGGGTGGCACGAGCTCCAACGTGCCCTTGCGCACCCGTAGAGCTACATGGCTCAGCCCACGGCGGTCCCCAGCGTTGTGGCCACCGGAGCAGGCGGCGGCGACGGCGGCGGCCCGATGGCAGCGGCCTCCGGTGAAGGTCAAGGCCGGGGAGGAGGTGCCGCACGTGCGGCTTGGCGTGGCGATGGTGGTGTGGCGGTCTGTTCGGGCGGAGGAAGGCCGGAGGTAGGAGAACGTCGGTGGCCATGGAGCTTGCTCCGTCGGCCATGGCTGCCGACGCGCTCCGGCGCGTGCGTGCGACGCAGAGGCGAGGGAGGAGGGAAGCAGAGAGGCAAATGAGGGCGCTCTAGTACTCGGGGTCTCCACTCCACGCGTGATAGAGGCAGGGGGCATGCGGCAAGGTCGCAGGGAGCTACGACGCGTGTTGTTGTGCATGGTCGGCACGTCGGCATATCGACGAACAGGTGGCGAGCGCAGTTTTGGGCGTCTTGGAGGCCATTTTTGGGCTGTCTCTGGTCAGATTTGGGCCAAGGGCCTTGAATCAAAGTTGTTGACCACAGCATGCTCTCCGACTTTCGTTAAGGGTGCTTGGCCATTTGAGCATTGGATTAGCAGCTAATGCATCTCCAAGTTGGCAGTGTTAGTGAGTTGACAGTGATTAACAACTACAAGAATTGATGGCCAAAATGAAATGCAACTTGTGCCATCTTCTTGTATGGCCTTCCCCCTCATGTGAGCTCCAACTTTTACATTTGGACCTACCCATATTACTTAACAATTTTTGGAGAACGTGACATGCCAATGTCGAAGACACTGAAATCGAGGCTTTAAATGTCTAAGTGCTGAATTCAGCCCCATTTCTAATCTGTGGGCCCTTTTTGAGCATGTTCCACCCATTTTCATGACTTGACTCTTAAACAAAGTTTGTTCCTTATAAAACTCTCTACAACTTTGTTAAAGGGTGCACAGTCATGCAAAGCTTCTAGGTCCCACTTTTGAAATGGTCAAACAAAAGGGTTCTAGGGTCCATACATGGTCAACCATCACTTAGAAACACATTTAGGCAAAATGATCAATATGAACATTGTTCCATTAAGTGTCCTAAGTGTAGTTAAGGTGTTGTAGAGGCCAAACATACACACCATGCATAGGTTGCACAAAAGTGTAGGCCTCACATGCCTTGAAACCTAGAATTCAATGGAATGCTATAGTTGTTTCATGTGGTTGTTTCAAGATACATGCTACCCATGTTTCCCTAGGTTGTTCCACATGTTGCAAAGGTTTGTTGCACATGTTGTAATTGTATGTTGCATAAGCACTAGTTCACATGTTTCCTTGTTTCATATGCATGTTTCAGTTATAATCCAAACAAGCATATAACTTATCATTTCATGTGACTTTTTGATTCCAAACTACATGAAACTTTTCCAGGGATCAATATAGATAGGTACTAAGGTGAGACACATGAAGATATTGTCATAACCCCACCCAAGCATATAATTTAAAAAGGGGCCTATATGTAAAGCAATGGTGCAACATCCAACTTTAGGTCAGGCTCATCTCCAAAGGTTGACCTTGACATTGTCATCTCCACTTAATATGTGATGTTTGAGCTCAAACCCACTGCTTAGTGAGTGATAAACACCTGGGGTGTTACATGCACCGCCTAGACCTGTTTGTCCCCGACCCCAAGCTGCTCGACCCGGTCCCCTGCTGCACGCCGGAGCCGCCGGTCACTGTAGTTGCCGTTGGTTGTGGCCCAAGCCTCAGACTACTACACAGCAAGGGTAAGCCCCCTCCATAACCAAGCTGCTCCCTTTGGTTTTGCCCGTGACCCTGACTACTACCCACCACAAGCCCAAGGTCATGGCTTTATAGAGCCGACCATCGCATAAGAGCTGCAGGGCCCAGACATCACGACCACCGATGTACTGGACCTCCAAGGGCACTGCCGCACCTCACCGGAGGACAGCGACCACTGTCGGGAGGCCGCACCTTGCTTTTTCCTTGACATGGCTGGCCTGTTCCACTCCACCGGAGCTATGACGCCTCCCGGACGCCTGCCGCCATGTCCAGTCGGCAGTAGCTATGCCTCGGCCACCTGCAGCCACATTCGGCTAGCCACGGCCAGCCAACAGCAGCTGCAGCCCACCGGGACAAGCTGCAGCAGCCCTCCCTCCTCATCGCAGCAAGGTCGACCCTTTTTAACCAAGCTGCCGCCATCCTTGGCATTGGTAAAGCTCTGCTTCTTATTTCTTTTATCGTTCATACATCATTATATTATCTATATCTATGCCTGTGTCATGCCTTCGCTGCTGGTCTATCTCTTGTGATGCTATGGATAAGTGCTACTCCGTTGATTGTCGTGTTGTGGTTCTTATGTGTGTTTTTGTCGTCATCTGTGGACCGTGCCTTCGAGCCGGTTGGGAAGCGATGTGCTTGTTCGTTGCGATCGCGAGTTCGCCTCGCCGTGGCCGTAACGCCACGCATGGTCCCTTCCCTCGTGTTTAGTTGTCTCCGTCGGTTTATGAGCGTTAGCTCCTATGTTCGTCCCTAGGACTCGGTCACCGTGGGCTCTATGTCGCGATCGACGTGGTTCTCACCCGCACACTCTGAGCCCTCCGTGACCTACTCTAGAGGGGTTGGAATTAGGGGGACAACCCTTGTATACCGTCGGAAGCCAAACGGTGGAGGTTGAGCTCATGGCCGCGAGCCACCTCGCCATGACCATCGGACTCTACCTCTTTTGCCCCTTGCTCTCTTGTGCTCTCTTGTTCGCTTGTTTATCCTAGCCACCTCGTATGCTTGTACCACTTTGACCATAGTGTTCCTTCAGATCTAGCGGTGACAACCGCATCGCTATGAACCCTAGGAATTATAGAGTGCTAATCTAGTAGCGCATATGTCGTGGTGCCCTACGAGTGGGTTTGGATCGTGGGATCATGCCTTCTTCTTCCGACCTTCGTCCGTTCCATGACGAGTTGGTCAAAGGAGTGCGGATTCCATTCTTCTCTTCCCTTTTGTTCTCAATCCCCGTTGATCCAGTAAGATGTGGATTGAGTCCTTCGCATGTTTGGTGTTTATTGCTTTCTTGTTTCCATTCCTTCAATTCCCGTCGTTTGCTATGGTGAGTGGATCAAAGGAAGGTGAACCTCGTGTCTCTTTTCATCTTTCGGCTCCTCTGTGCTTGAGTCCTTGTATGCTTGTACCTTATGGACCGTAGCGTCTCTCTGGTTCTTGCGGTGACAATCGCATCGCTAAGAACTTTAGGGATATCTTAGTGCATTTAGTGCACCTAGGTCCAGGTACCCTATAAGTTGTTTGGGCGCTCATGTTCTTTTGTGTGTCACTCCTTTCCATTGCCTCATCCTTTGCCATGGCGTGTGTATTGGAAGAAGTAGACCGCCCTCTTCTCTTCTCTCCTCGTTCCACCCTCTCTTGGTTCTCGTCAAGTTACAATGGCGTATGAATTGGGAGAGAACGGAACTTCTCTCGCTCGTAGTCTTTCCGATTTCCGTCAGTCTCCATGACGCTCGGATCGAAAGCCGTGAGCCTTGGTATTTGCTTAGGATGAGCCAGAGTCTGTGCCATTTTATTTAAGCCGTACAGGTCGACACGGTCGACCCAGGAAGTACTGGCTAGGCTAAGACCTAAGTTTGTGCTTAGCAAATCACCACTTGCATTTCTTTGGCCCAAGGATCGGACATCCGTCGAGAGGGCTAAGTCGTTCTTCATTTTGCATTCTTTCGGTGTAGATGTTCTTTCTGTGCCTTGTTGCCTCTCTTTCCGTAGTCTTTCTAGGTTTAGTGGCCTGATTGCTCTTTTGCTTGTCGCTATATCAAGGTAATTGCGTCGAGGTTAGCGTTGAACGGATCAAAACCCATTGAAGAAAGGACAGGTGGATGGAGGAAGGACCATGGAGGAGTACGACTACAAGTGCACCGAGGATCTCGGATATGACATTTAACAGGTGTTCCACGTCCCACCCAACCTCGTAGAACCTATTAGACATGCTACATATAGATGCTAGTGCTTTACTTTCTTAAAATTGAACTGTGATAGGTTGCATGGTAGACTGCTTATAAGCCATTACCTTATCGCAACCTATTCCCCTGCACACCCGCTGTTAGGCTAGACGCTCGCATTCTACTTACTGTTTTACTTTCACTATGCATTATACCTGTGATGTGATGCTTGGTGAAGGAATAACGTGAGTGGATAAGGCACGTGGTGCCGATAACTTGGTAAAACTGGATAATGAACTTGGGGAGATCTTGGCGTGCGTCTTGGGTGTGTGGTGAGGGTTGAGTCGATCAGACAGGGTCCTACGATGAGTCTTTGGGGCAAGTCATGCCGGAGGGGTGCGACCTAGGCATCCCTCAAGAGAGGTACCTGTGGCGGGTGCACGGTGAGCAGATGGGGTGTTGGTTATCCTCGGTGGAGGTGCCATCGAGGCACGGGGTGTTGGTTATCCCCTTGAGAAGATATCCTGTCCGGTCTCCTTAAGGACTGGTATGTCTTGAGAACCGGAATCATAGGACCCTTCGTGCACACCACTCGCTCCCGATGGGCGGGAGACGATTACCCGACTGACTAGGGTGGTGCCACTACTACTAGGTTGAAAGGTGATAGTGTAGGGAGGTACGGGCATGGGGGCCCACACCCTCCTAAGACAGCGTAGTGACCTTAGGGGCCCGGTACTACGTATCACAGTCTCAGCATTTCGGTGGACGCCGAGGTGGCCCAGGGCTGAGTGGTAGGGTGGTACTATACCAGTTAGGAGGCAGTCGGCATCAGCCTAGGCAAGGCACCACCGATGATGGTGATCTTGTGGATTTCCAGGTGTACACGCTCTACAGAGTTGATTGATCTATACGTATAGCCGTGTCTGTGGATATGGACATTCCTATGACCTACGCTTCACTTGATTAGTGAGAGGAGTCCTTTCTACCTTCCCCCTGGGTTTTGGTGTTGGATCCGGCTTTGGCCGTTGAGGCAAGGTACGAGCGGGAGTCGACCTTGCCGCCTAGAGAGAGAGTGAGATGAGATGTGTGTTTGGGATGGGAGAACGTGTGGATGAGATGGATTAAAACTTGATGAACTAATATTATAAAATATTATTAAACTTGCATAGGAAACCTATAGCCATATATAGGCCTTTTCATCTACCCTTGCATTCCACTTACCACAAAGCATACGCAAAAGCATAGGGTGGGAGACAGTGGCCAGTACAAATCGTACTGATAGATTTTGGACAGGTTTGGATGAAATCTATGACGACCACGAGGACTTGGATTAGGTGGTCTCATTCCTACGCTCGAGTTTGGTTCAGAAGATGAAGTCCGCGCCGCTGACATTCTACGCCAACTCTGATGATTGCCCGTGAAGGAGGAGCCTTCACTTGCTGATGCGCTACAACGACTCTGATGAAGACGCGTGTGTTTTCGCTAGAATTCAATGTAATAGATGTGTTAACCAGTGTTGTAAAGTCTTGTAACTTGTAATTCTATGATGTATGACTATGATATCAGCTGATAATTGATAATGTGATAGATTGCTCTCGTGATCTACTGCATTATAAATCGTATCTATGGATTTTCCCTTTGAGGAAAATCGAGGTCGTTTCACTGTTGTTATAAGAAAACTCAGCTAACTTCAAACACTTATCCCACTTTTCAAGGAAAGAAATTACACAAGCTCTCAACATATCTTCTAGCACTTGGTTCACTCTTTCTGTTTGACCATCTGTCTAGGGGTGATAAGCTAAACTATGGAGCAGACGAGTACCAAGACATTTTTGAAGTTGCTGCCAAAAGTGAGACATAAAGACTGACCCTCTGTCCGAGATAATAGTGAGAGGAACTCCATGAGAGGTCACAATCTTATTAAAGTATAACTGTGCATAGTCTGTGGCTATATATTTTGTACTCACTGGCAGAAAATGAGCGGACTTAGCGAGATGGTCTACAATAACCGAGATGGAATCATGTCCCTTGGAGGTATGGGGTAAACCCACAATAAAGTCCATAGAAATATCCTCCCACTTCCACACAGGAATGGGCAAAGGCTGCAACATTCCAGGCGTACGCATGTGGTTCGCCTTTACTCTCCCACAAGTGTCGCACTCTGCTACATGCTTAGTGATGTCCTGCTTCATATTTGGCCACCAATACAAGTGACGTAAATCATGGTACATTTTATTACTTTCAGGATGGATGGATAGTTTGGAGTTATGTGCTTCTTCTAAAATTTTCCTTCTCAACTCCTCACTCGAAGGGACCACTAACCGGTTTTTAAACCTCAAAACACCTTGCTCATCAATGCAAAAATGCGGACCTCGACCTTCCTCAAGCAACTTCTTAATGTGCGGGACCTCTACTGCATCTTGCTTTTGCTCACTAATTATCTGTTCTTGCAACTCTGAGACTAAGGCAATGCTGGCTAGCACTTCTGCATGATGGAGAGATAAAGGTGCTTCTTCTTCCTGATGCGCCTTCTGACTCAACGCATCAGCCACTATATTTGCTTTTCCTGGGTGATAATGGACCTCCAAATCATAGTCCTTAATCAACTCTAACCATCTTCTTTGTCTCATGTTTAGCTCAGTTTGAGTAAAAATATACTTGAGACTTTTGTGGTCGATGAAGAGATTGACTTTATTTCCCAACAAATAATGCCTCCAAATCTTGAGAGAGTGCACCACAATGGCAAGCTCTAAGTCATTGGTGGGGTAGTTAACTTCGTGCTTTTTCAGCTGGCGTGAAGCATAAGCTATCACACGCCCATCCTACATAAGCACACATCCTAACCCCGTCTTTGAGGCATCACAGTACACATCAAAAGGTCTCTCAATGTCCGGTTGGGCTAAAACTGGGGCAGTGGTAAGGAAAGTCTTCAGCTTTAGAAAAGCTTGCTCATAGGCCGGACTCCAGACAAACCTAGCATCTTTTTGCAAAAGCTTGGTCATAGGCTGGGCTATCTTAGAGAAATCCGGGATAAAACGCCTGTAATACCCTGCTAAACCAAGGAACTGACGAATCTGATGGACAGACTTAGGAGACTTCCAGTTCAAGACATCTTGCACTTTACTCGGGTCTACAGATATTCCCTCGGGAGTCAGCACATGGCCCAAAGACTGCACTCGGTCTAACCAGAACTCGCACTTGCTGAATTTAGCATACAACTTATGCTTTCGAAGTCTGGTCAATACAACCCGAAGATGCTGGGCATACTCTTCTTTATTCTTGGAGTAGATCAGAATATCATCAATGAACACCACTACAAACTTGTCTAACTCCGGCATGAAGACTGAGTTCATGAGATACATGAAGAAAGCAGGATCATTGGTAAGACCAAAGGACATGACTAGGTACTCATACAGCCCGTACCTAGTAGAGAAAGCAGTCTTGGGTATATCTTGAGGCCTAATTTTAATCTGATGGTAGCCTGAACGAAGATCAATCTTAGAAAAGACCTTAGCACCAACTAACTGATCGAACAAAGTGTCTATGCGAGGCAATGGATATTTGTTCTTAATAGTTACCGCATTGAGAGGGCGGTAGTCTATGCACATCCGTAGGGTGTCATCTTTCTTCTTTACAAATATGGCCGGACATCCCCAAGGAGAGGTACTAGGCCGAATAAATCCCTTTTCCAACAGTTCCCTTAATTGTTTCTTCATCTCTGCTAGCTTCGGTGGGGCCATCCGATACAGACGCCGAGATATCGGAGCTGTGCCAGGCTCTAACTCAATGGTGAACTCAACTTCTCTATTAGAAGGCAAGCCAGGTAGATCCTCAGGGAAGACATCTGGAAACTCACGAACCATAGGGATAGAAGCAAGGTCTGGGAGAGCTTCCATGTGAGCCAAGACTGAATGAGTTGTTCGGGAGGGAATACGAAGAGACATCCTATCTTTGGACGAAGGTAGCCGAAGCTCAACAACTTTGTGCCTAAGATTTAGTGTAACCCCATAAGCCTTCAACCAATTCATCCCAAAAATGGCATCAATGCTTTGCCCTGACAGTACCAGAAACTGGAGTCGATAGATGTGGGTAGCTAACTCTAATTTGACTGTATCTATCCGGGTATTAACACATAATAATCCCCCCGCATTACTGATCTTAAATGCAAAGGGCATAGCCAATAGTAATATATCATGCTTCTTGATGAAACTCTGACTCATGAATGAATGTGATGCACCAGAATCAAATAACACATATGCTGGATGGGAGTTGATGGTGAACATACCCGCCATCACTGGATCACACTACAATAACTCCTCAGCAGTGGTGAAGTTGACCAGTCCAGTACGACCCATAGGTGCCTTCTTGGTGACGATAGTCCTTTTGACCAAGCATGAACTTGCGGACTATGGAGCAGACTGAGCTGGCTGATTCTGTAGACAGTTCCGAATGAAATGGCCCTCCTTGCCACACTTGAAACAAACATTCGGGCCAACTCCCGGACCCAGACGCAGCTGAAACTACTGACCCTGCGACTGCTGCTGACTCTGCTGGATAGGAGCACGGTAGAGAGTGGAAGGTGCCTGGTGAGACTGCTGCTGGTGACGGTAGGGATGCCCACCGGTGGATTGATAGGGCACCCTATGAACCACCTGCACCTTCTGAGCCTGCAGATGTCTAGAAGGCCCGCCAGAAGACCACTTACGCTTGTGCTCAGCATAAGAGTCTTGCATAAGCCCCTCCATGGTGATGGCAGCATCCATCAGGGCACCAAAAGTCTAGTAGTGCCCAGTGAACAACTTCTCCTGCAGCATGCAAGAGAGGCCACAGTAAAAACGGTCCCTCTTCTTCGTGTCGGTGTCCATGTGGATCCCTACGTACTGTGCCAGCTGGTTGAACTTGTTGGCATAGTCCAACACGGAAATGTTTCCCTGAGTCAGCTCCAGAAACTCTGTCACCTTCCGGTTCAGTAGCCCGGTAGGGATATAGTACTCCCTGAAGGCCATCGTAAACTCTGGCCAAGTCATGCGGTGGTCCATCGGCTGCATGGCATTGAAGATGTCCCACCATGCACTGGCGGAACCCAGCAGCTGCTGTGCTGCAAAGCGCACCTTCAGCTCCTCAGTGATGTCGAGAAGCAAGAACTTCTGCTCCATGACACGAAGCTAGTGCTCCGCGTCTAGAGGCTCCCTTGTCGGTGTGAACGTGGGTGGGTTGGTGTTCAAGAAGTCATGGTAAGAACAGGGCCTCTCGAGACCATGGGCACCACCCCCATTCCCGCTGTTGCCACCGTGGCCTCCGCAGGCGAAGCCACCAAGAGCCTGTGCCATCATCTACAAGGCACGAGCTGTCTCCTGACGTGCAGCCAACATCTCCGCCATCATCTCCGCATGGGTCATCGGAGGCGGTGGTGGCGGTGGCGGGGAAGGAGGAGCAAGAGGAGCCAAAAGTGGAACCTCATTGCTGCCCTGAGTGGAGTACTCCTTAGCATGGGCATTCTCGCCCCCCTCAACACGGGCACCCTCGCCAACCTCAGCCCTGGCACTATTGCTTCCGCGAATCGACCTCCGGTTCATCTGCTACTAGATAAGAACCACCCATTAGGGACAATTACCAGATTTAGTCAAAAGGAGAGAAGTAATTTAGAATTAGCTTTTAGTTTGTTAAGTAATTCATTTATTACTTGACTATTTCCTGTGAGAATAGGGTAAATTTTTAAACCAAGTTGATTTAACATGATGCATACATCGCCCTATTTAGACCTTTCCCGCCGGAATATAGCGGTGAACGTAATATTTTTTTGGCACATCGTACACTCACACATTACTATCGGATTCTTACGTAACGCAAGTTAGTGTACCTGCAGAATATTGATTAGATAAAAACAGTGCCACTATCCTATATAACAGGGCTTAGCTAAATCGCGTCCTAGCTTTTCACAAACTTTTTGTTGGTCAAATTTTAAGCTTTTAGAAAGGGTGATAAACTCGTAATCATTATTAGCTCTAGTACCAACTGTAACAGAACCGTCCAAATTATAAGAGCACAAGTATAAAAACAATCACCGAAGTGATCAAATTCTCACACTTGAGCCCATATAACTCCGGTAGTCCAATGAAATCACGAGGGATTTCAAACCAACCAACATATAAGCCAAGATCGTAGTGATTCAACATAACAAGTCATATGTTACAACCATTTCACAAGTAATTCAATATACATCGGAGTTCAACATAGTTATTAATTTACATTGAAAAGTAGCGGAAGCAAAGTAATTTGAAACTAACATTATTCTTATTTCAAATACATGCCAGTACCAAGGTCGACTTCCAACAAAAGCATTAGAGACAAGATAAATAAGAAGGATCATGCCCATGATCACACTCCGCCACTACGGCAGGAGTCAACCAACTCTTGCAGCCGCCATGATACATCACAACCTGCAACAAGTGGGGATAAAACCCTGAGTACGACAAAGTACTCAGCTAGACTTACCCATCAGAAACCAGAAATAAGGTGACACCAAGGATCATGCAAGGCTGATATAAAGTGGGCTGGCTTGACAACATTTTGCATAAAAAGCTTAATACAGATAAGTAATCATTAATGCTTAAGCATCAAGTTAATCATCATTAACCTGTCATCTATATTAGCACCTATACTAGAGCACTCACTTTATTAGGAGCAAACAATATTAACCATAGCAGGTATAAATTGAGGCAACCTTTCCAATGTGATCCAATTAACCATCCGTTCAATTTAATGGAATCTACGTTGCCGCTGCTCAAGTCAAGTGCTCACTAACCGGGAGTGACAACGATTCGAATCGAATTCCTATCCAGCTAGAGGGGTATTTCTAACACTCACCGCGCAGGCCCCTGCCAGGGTCGCACAAGCCACCTTTTCATATGATTCAGGAATCGTGGGTCCGAATGATGTCATGACCCCAAGGGCGACACTCTGCCAGGTGATAGGGACTCTAACCCCCCTTGGTCTCACGCCAATGTCCCCAAGCACATCCTTTCTCTCCTCCAAGAAGCAACCTACCATTTGATTCCTGGCCTGAATCACATTACTCGGCTTCGCGGTCGGAACGACTTATCCGGCCAACTAAGTGTTAGACTGCGTTCAACATGACTCAAGGACGCACAGCGAATCGGTCCTTAAACGACTCAGACGGAAATAGATTCACACCCAAGACCTCCATGCCTTGTTGCTTCACTATCGTCATCCCGCCCGGTCTCATTTCATTTTATTAACACATGGTTCCATTCCACGATAGCAAATATAGCCAACCGTGCCATATATGAATATCCCTATATCTCGCAGGTGACAGGAAATCACCTGACTTCTACCACTTATAGCAGGGCTAAGCATCTACTCGATCCTAATCTATGTAGGATTCAAGAATTCATATATCTGGACAAGGAATGATATAATGCAGCAAGGGTTTCCAACCAACTCCTACCACTTAATGCAACAATACTTATAACATATATAGAATTAATTGCTTTGAAGGTAGGAGGCTTATAATGCTTCGGGGCTTGCCTGGGATCCGACTCAAGTTAGAGTATGTCAGATGAATTCACTTGGTGAGCGTCCTCTCATCTAGCACTTGCCCGATCCTTCTATCTTCGGGATGGATCCACCAAACACCGTCTTCGGGTTTGGCTCCAACGCCACATCCTTCACACGTTTCTGCTAGCGTACCTATATGAGATGCAACCATACACATGTGTGAATGCATAGAAGTACAATAAATATAGCAATAATGCAAGCATACCCAAGTTCTAATAAACCCCTAGAGCTAATTAACTTAACTACCCTCAAAGGCATAAGTCACACTTAACAATATACAAGCAAACAACTATAATTGGAATTTATCAATTTCTGGACAAGCAAACAGTAGCTTCACAAATCAATCATATCTGGAGATATACAAATCCAAATGATATGAAATAAGACATTACAGAAAGCTTATGAACTTCTCTACATTTCATTTAATATCATCACAGTATGATTCTAAATTTTAACATGTCGAATTTACACAAATATAGAAACTGGTCTAACAAGACAGAGAGCAAGCAATTCTATAACCCAACTTTCAACAGCTATAACTCCTAAACCACATGGTCAAATGCCACCAAATTTTAACAGCAGCTAGATACATAAATTATCTACAACTTTTGTATAAATAAGTTTCACAACAAAGCACATTATCATAAAGAACTTTGCTAAGTTCCCAGATCTATCCAGAAACCTCATTTGCAAGAAATAATTATTAACTTATGTTGCAAACATATAATTAGATAAAACCAACTTTACCAACATGTCACACATGACTAATGAACACCAGAAAACATAGTGTCCATTCCTAAATAAATTCTTTTAATACATTTTCTTAATTTATTTAGATAATTAGGTGGAATTATGACCACATCATAAAGATGCTCAATACATTCTACTAAAATTACAGGAGTCTACAAATGCTCTCAAAAGTCTACTGTCCAAATTTCAAGCCATTTAGATAAGTATATCAACCTCTATGAAAAAGACAAATAGCTATTACAATAATTCATGTAAGAGCAAATTAAATCTAAAACTCAATATTTTCTGTGAACACAAGGCCATATTATGAATCAATATGATAGAGAAACATCATACTAAGGTAATGGAACAATATTTTCTATTTTATCATTTATATATTATTTATAAGCTATTTATCAAGCTATAAACAAGTTAAATCAATAACTTGAGCATACAGTAAGCAATGACCATGAAATTTATACCACAGTACATCCATTGCATGACAATCCTACCATAAAAATTTCACATCAATTGGAGCATCACAACTCAAGATATAAAAATAACAAGGAAAACAAGCATTTATTTTTCATTTAACAAGATCTAAGTCAAACATCCTGAAACCCGAAAACAACCTATAAGTTTTATATTTTTCTTAGACAGTGCATATTACTAGAAGACCAACAAAATTGGAATCACTAATTTTGGACTTCTAAAACTCCAGATATTGATGAAAGCAAGTTAATCCATTTCCAAAACCACTTTTCACTAATGAATTTCTACAGCACAAACACATGCATGCATGGCACAACTGATTACCCTAACATGCAGAGCACTTCACAAGGATTCCAACAAAACAAATTGCACAATTTTTGGAACGACCAAATATAAGATCTAGATTTTACAAGATAAAAGAAAATCTATAGATTTGATGTGGTATTGCTCTTTTTAGGTGGGGCCCACTCGTCATAGGGACAAAACCATCTTCTTCTTCACAGAGACACAAAGCGGATGAACAGGGGAGGAAGCTGGCCGGGTCTCCGTGCAGCACTAGGGACCCACACGCACCCAAGGGACCTCTCAGCTCGGCTTGAGATGACCCCCGACTGGCTGGCCATGGAGGCGGGCGGCGCCGGTGGCCGGTGCTCTGGTGGCAGGATGCTGCAGGCGGCTGCGCGACCGAGGAAGCGGCGCACAAGATGCAGTAAGGCCCGGCGGTGCTACTATGGGCTTCAGGGGGATGCGAGGACATGCTCGGTGGAGGAACGACAGTGGCCCTCGAGCTCGGCCCGATGGCCATGGCGGCGAGCTCCGAAGCTCGAGCTGGATGCGCGAGGAGGAGAGGAAATGGACTGAAGGGGGATGGGAAGGAGCTCGGGCGGTCGCTCAGTTGCTCCACCATGCCAAGTGAGGCGCGGACGCACGGCAGAGAGGAGGACACGCGGCATCCATGGTGAAGGTGCACTGGTGCATGGCCGCCACGCCCAGAGCACGTGTCGGTGGTTCGGACATTTCATCGAATACGTGTCACGCGTCGCTGTGCCTGACTTGGAGACCGTTTTTAGGCCTGCTTGGGTCCAAATTTGGACATGAGCCAAGAAGCAAAGTTGGAGCCCACTCGATACCCTACAACTTCTATTAAGGTTGCATGGCCATTAGAGCAATAGATCAGCGGGTAATTAGTCCCCAATATGGCAATGTCAACGTGTTGAAAATGGTCACGGAAACTCGCCTTCGGAGGTCAAGACTCAGTCAAACTGATCTCAACTTTTTGTATGTTCCCCTCCAAGATGTCAGCTACAAATTTTATTTTGGGATCAAGCCAAGTTACTTAACAAAATTATGAGAACACGACATGTCAATCAAGTTGTTACTAATCTCGGACTTAAATATTCTAAGTCTGAAAACAGCTTTAGATTCAAACTTTGGCCCATTGTTTGACTTATTTTCAAGCTGAAAAATGGTATGCTCTAAAAGAAAAGTTTGTTGTACACAACTCAATCTACAACTTTTATTAAAGGACCTTGAGCTGGTTCAGCTTAGATCACAATATACAGAGCTCCAAAGTCGAGCACACGAAACTGAAATTTCAGTTTCAGTAGGAACCCAACTGAAACACGATCTTTGAGGCTCTGTAGCTGTTGTACTAGTGGGAATTAGGTCATAGTGTTGTTGACAAAATCATAGAGCTATGTGAGCACTACAATATTGCCAATATGAGCTAGAGTTGGTTCTGCCTAGTTTGGGAGGTAGAGTGCTCCAAAGTAAGCTACTTGAAACTGTTGTACAGTCCAGACTAAGCCAAATTGGCTAAGTGCCAAACAGCAGGTCAAAACTGACTTGGGGTCCCTGTTTGAGCATGTTCCCTACATTTCCATAACTTGACTCTTAAACAAAGTTTGTTCCTTATAAAATTCCCTACAACTTTGTTAAAGGGTACACAGTCATGCAAAGCTTCTAGGTCACACTTTTGAAATGGTCAAACAAAAGGGTTCTAGGGTCCATACATGGTCAACCATCACTTAGAAGCACATTTAGGCAAAATGATCAACATGAACATTGTTCCATGGAGTGTCCTAAGTGTAGTTAAGGTGTTGTAGAGGCCAAACATACCCACCATGCATAGGTTGCACAAAAGTGTAGGCCTCATATGCCTTGAAACATAGAACTCAAATGAAATGCTATAGTCATTTCATGTGGTTGTTTCAAGATACACGCTACACATGTTCCACTAGGGTGTTCCACATGTGTCCAAGATGTGTTGCACATATTGCATTTGTATGTTGCACAACACTAGTTCCCATGGGATGTAAGGCAGGTTTTAGTCATAATCCAAACAAGCATATAACTTATCATTTCATGTGACTTTTTGATTCCAAACTTTACAAAACTTTTCTAGGGATCAATATAGATAGTTATTGATGTGAGACATGTGAAGATACTTTGATAACAAAACCCAAGCATATATCTTTTAATTGAGCCTATATGTAAGCAAGTGTGCAATATCCAAGTTTAGGTTAGGGTTTATTTCCATAGGTTTGACTTTGGCATTGTCATCTCCACTAATCTATCATGTTTGAGCTCAAACCCACTGCCTAATTGGTGATAAACACCTGGGGTGTTACAGCCCTCCCCCCTTAAAAGAATCGCGTCCCGAGATTCGGAATGGAAGACCTTTTTAAGGAAGAGAGGCATGTTATCTAGTTCCCATCATCTGCTATAGCATTCGGCTACAAATCTTTAACATTGGTGGAACTATTTGGTAAAAAGGCACTTTCTGATACTTGCTCTTCATGGTAAACTTTGTCTGAAGAATTTTCTTCATTGACTTCCATGAAGCATTGTTACTTTTGGAGGAATCCAAGATAGCACAGTACGGCATTCTCAATGTACGGAGATCATTTGGTCCATGAGCGACCACTCACAAGTATTTGATTCTTTAATGAACATAACATGGTCCGTATGACTTGACACTAGACCAAAATCTTCAGAAGTATACTCATTGAAATGATCCTATGTTCACAACGTTTGAAAAGCAGTTCTCTACCAAAATGGCTTGAGCACAACCTTCCAAAAGGTAAGATCATAGACGACAACATACTTTGAGGCTATAGGATACTGACTAACCAATAGACAAGGTTTACGTTGGTCGTAAATGTTCATTCATTTAGACACCAACTAATGGAAAACTACTTGAGGTTCCATGTGTGCAGTTCTCTTTCTCTGATGACAACACTGTATTATCTGAGTCTATCGATGGGTTAGTGAATGTGATAGCTGACTCAGTTGGCTTCGTATTTCGGCCAAATGTTACCTAAGAAGATGCTCTTATCCAATGGCAACAGTTATCTGGGTTGAATCAGATGCAACCTCTTAGGTAAAAACATTTATAAGGTACCAAAGTATGTCATCATTGGAAAATCATTACCAAAGAAAGATGTAGCAAGGCCTTAAGGACAACAAAAGTTGTAATATTTACTAAATCGCGGGAAGTAGTCTACCACCAAGCGATTGAGTAAAATTTTCCTTAGTGACTTAGTTGTATTGTAAGCTGAGTTGACTTGCAGCATAACAACTTTGTCAGGCCAACTTTTACCTTGAGGCTTCCTTTTTAGGATCAAATAGCAGCTCGAAGATGGGAAATCTGTTGTTTGACACTTTTCATATTGCTTTTAATTCGCAATAGTATAAATTGATTTGCAGAAACCAAGGCTGCTCGTACATTGGGGATACGAGAAAGCAAAAGCAATTGAAAGAGTGTAAACTAGTATCTGTGAGACCTCAAAAGGGTCATCCAACAGCAGATCTCGACCATTAATTTACATACCAATTCGAGGATGCACACGCTTTGAACTTGCGGGTTACTTTTGCAAGGCAAAACGCATACTTTCTCTACTTCTTCACCTTAGCTGATAGAACACCTTGCACTATCTTTATGATTGTCCAAGATGGAAATGACTTAGTCGCAATGGCTCTAGAAGATAGAGTATCACTCCAGTTATTGGCTAATTGACTAACTTCTTGTTGGTTATTGCTCTGTAAGACATAGCCTTCACAGCTACCAAAGAGTCATTACCTAGCTAGAGATTAACCTTCCTATTGGTAACTAATTAGTTGTCTTTCAACACTAAAAAGTTCCAAATCTTCACTCTTGACCACAATAATCGTGGTTGACGCAGAACGAAGGGTTGCCATCGAGGTCAGCAGATAAGGAGTCACACCAAAGATGGTTGATTTCGATTGTATGGTCATTATGCACACAAGATTGAGACTTGGATAGCTCCTGTCATATGCACAATGCGTCAATCGATTCTCATCCCACAGATAACTTGTCCAACATTAAATGTTGTGTGTCCTATTTATCCAACACAGATGAGATACTTTGCTCACTAGATGACGTTTGTCAATACTGGGACAACTAAGTAGAGTCACATGTCTACCACTTCTTGCGGTCTGTTAATGTTTATGTCAGTGACCGGTTCTTCAAAGGTTATCTTCTTAGCAACTTCAGAAGGAAACTCCACTACTTTGGGTCTAAGATATGGATCTTACGATACGATATGGAGAGATAACCAAGGAAGAGTTCACATGAGAATAACACGTTGATGTTGTTCCGCAATGGATCATGACTAGAAACCACGATACCAGCGCGTGCCGAGCAGCACAACCTTGTGTCGGCCGCTCACAGGAGGCTCTCGGTTTTGTCGTGGCACCGTTAGTTGCTACTCATAACACCATTAACGATCACACCACCAAGGTGAAATTTCAAGTGAAACAATTTGGGTGGTAAAAACAAGCATTATACAAGGGAGGGATAGCAAGCAAAGGTAGTCACCAGGTTTGGAATTAACCAGGAGGTGATTCGAAGATCAAAACATAGCACAAGAGAACATAGCTCTATTGCCGAATGCGACTAAGCATGAGATTTTTACTTGATTCCACTCACGCCTAGCGTTGATGAAAGTTAACTTGGTTGGTCAGTCGACAAGGGTCTTCATAAAAAGGGTTGGAAAACATCCATGGCTTATACAAACATATAGGAGAACGCAACTTTAGGCTTTCGGTCAAGCAAAGGCATGGATACAAGCACTCAAGGCAAGCAACCATGTCTACAGGCTCAGGCTCCTAAGAGATAAACCTAATTGAAGACAACAACCATACAATTATGTAACATGAATATTGTTCTAGGATAAAGCTATGCGACCCTCGTATGCTCACCGAGGACAAACGAGGTGACAACTATGGCCTACCTAGATAACAAGCATACATACAACATCACAATCCAGCAGTCATTTGAGAAAATTCAAATGAATGGTTTAAGCAACCAATACAAGGCACAAGGCTCACCCAAAACAAGCATTTATCTCAAGCATGAACTAACTACCAGTTTAGCTCAAAACAACGCTAGCTAAGGAAGCCAACTTAGCATGTGCACAGAATCTAGACAGCAGCATAGTAACTACTTGTTTCAACCATAACTGAGGTTGTAGACCTTCTATAAAGGTGATCCTAGACTTTCTAGATAGCTTAAGAAAATTACTACTCTTTAGTTATTCATACCAATAGCTAAATCACAGGTTAGCATGGTCAAGCATGCTGATGTTTTAGATCTATACCAACATGGACAGAAAACTGACAAGAACTTCAAAATTACATAACTAGAGTTCTAGGGACCCAACAAGGCTGAGTCTTAACTTTATGTAAAGATTATTAAGTTGTCTATAACTTTCTTAATATCATATTAAGATGATTCTACAGCTAACAAGGCCAAACAAGACAAGGAAGACATCTCTGCCTAGATTTGGACAGATTCTGTCATTCCACTTTACAAGCTCATAAGTAGAGATTTAGACCACCAAAATTTGTGATATAGGACACTTTGGAAAGCTTAGAAAAAGTACTACACTTCTTCTATTATCTCCAAGACATGATTCCATATACACATAGGTCAAATAAAGCAAACATTCAGATTTGTTCTGAACATGAGCAGATTCTGACAACAAACTTCTAAAATCTATAACTCCCAAAACATAAGACCTAGGGTCACGAAATTTTTGGACAAGCTAGATAAGTAAGTTAGCTACATCTTTGGTATTCTCCATAACTACAGAAAACACCATTATGAGCACAAAAGAATCACTACAACAGAAACTATTCTAGCAGCCAATGTTTAATAAGCAAAACAAAGCTTGCCTTTGTTCTACTTAACAAGAGAGCACACAAACATATTATTCTAGCAGCTCTAAACATTATTACCTTAGACCGACACCAATTTAATTCATTTATGAGAATCACAATTACTGAAATGAGGTCTAAAGCACTTGCAATTGCTTATATGAACAACATATCCACCGCTTGGATAAACTAGAGAACATTTACAGATTCAAGCATGTAACCACAACTATTTTTAGCAAGGCTAAGCACACACTTTTCTCAAACAACATGGAGTAAGATATTCTTGTTTTACTCCACACAAGAAAGATAGTGTACCACATCACTCACAAGTTACTTACTATAGAACAAGGGTGAGAGGAGCATAGTTATGTATTAAGCAACAACATGATGATGCATGCTTCGTCCTATTCGTCCTCACAAGATTGCCAATCAAAGGTGGCGATCACGTTCTATGTCGGTGGCATAACACGCACTCTCTCGATATATAGCTAGTCGTTAGCTACATTCGACTTACGTATTCGTGGTTAGCGTACCTGCAGAAAATTTTCATTTTAGCCCAACAATTCCCCAATATATGGCACATAATGAAAGCAGTAAGTAAAATTTTTAAGTACTCCCATATACATATACCCCTGTATATATACATGTAGCACCAAAACTACCCAAATCATTAATCACCCACAATTAAGTACCTTCATATATACATGTGTGTAACATGTAAATAATCCAGTAACCAAAACTAGCTCTCCCCTAGACCGCAGGTTGTACGGTCATGCTCTTACAACTCACACTTACCTGAGCGTAGGTGCGACGTTGCATAAAAGTAAACTAGCAACATATATGGCTATTTCATATATGAAGGCTACCCCTAATCTGACACACTAGGTAGCATAGTGTGGGAGAGTTATCACACATACATACCTTGGCCTGGACGTAGATGCATAAATGAAAAACCCCTAAGTTAGTACTTATATAAGCCACCTAATAATCCTTATATGGGCATAAGGAAATTGACCACTGGCATACTTATATTTAAAATTTAGATTTCACAAACCTATATATAACTATAAGATGATAAAACTGGTTTTAGAAAACAAAACCTTTGTTTTAAATACACATATGACAAGTTTAATATTGAATCTTGCTCTGATACCAGCTGTAACAGAACCGTCCAAATTATAAGAGCACAAGTATAAAAACAATCACCGAAGTGATCAAATTCTCACACTTGAGCCCATATAACTCCGGTAGTCCAATGAAATCACGAGGGATTTCAAACCAACCAACATACAAGCTAAGATCGTAGTGATTCAACATAACAAGTCATATGTTACAACCATTTCACAAGTAATTCAATATACATCGGAGTTCAACATAGTTATTAATTTACATTGAAAAGTAGCGGAAGCAAAGTAATTTGAAACTAACATTATTCTTATTTCAAATACATGCCAGTACCAAGGTCGACTTTCAACAAAAGCATTAGAGACAAGATAAATAAGAAGGATCATGCCCATGATCACACTCCGCCACTACGGCAGGAGTCAACCAACTCTTGCAGACGCCATGATACATCACAACCTGCAACAAGTGGGGATAAAACCCTGAGTACGACAAAGTACTCAGCTAGACTTACCCGTCAGAAACTAGAAATAAGGTGACACCAAGGATCATGCAAGGCTGATATAAAGTAGGCTGGCTTGATAATATTTTGCATAAAAAGCTTAATACAGATAAGTAATCATTAATGCTTAAGCATCAAGTTAATCATCATTAACCTGTCATCTATATTAGCACCTGTACTAGAGCACTCACTTTATTAGGAGCAAACAATATTAACCATAGCAGGTATAAATTGAGGCAACCTTTCCATCGTGATCCAATTAACCATCCGTTCAATTTAATGGAATCTACGTTGCCGCTGCTCAAGTCAAGTGCTCACTAACCGGGAGCGACGGCGATTCGAATCGAATTCCTATCCAGCTAGAGGGGTATTTCTAACACTCACCGCGCAGGCCCCTGCCAGGGTCGCACAAGCCACCTTTTCATATGATTCAGGAATCGCGGGTCCGAATGATGTCGCGACCCTAAGGGCGACACTCTGCCAGGTGATAGGGACTCTAACCCTCCCTTGGTCTCACGCCAATGTCCCCAAGCACATCCTTTCTCTCCTCCAAGAAGCAACCTACCATTTGATTCCCGGCCTGAATCACATTACTTGGCTTCGCGGTCAGAACGACTTATCCGGCCAACTAAGTGTTAGACTGCGTTCAACATGACTCAAGGACATACAGCGAATCGGTCCTTAAACGACTCAGACGGGGATAGATTCACACCCAAGACCTCCATGCCTTGTTGCTTCACTATCGTCATCCCGTCCGGTCTCATTTCATTTTATTAACACATGGTTCCATTCCACGATAGCAAATATAGCCAACCGTGCCATATATGAATATCCCTATATCTCGCAGGTGACAGAAAATCACCTGACTTCTACCACTTAAAGCAGGGCTAAGCATCTACTCGATCCTAATCTATGTAGGATTCAAGAATTCATATATCTGGACAAGGAATGATATAATGCAGCAAGGGTTTCCAACCAACTCCTACCACTTAATGCAACAATACTTATAACATATATAGAATTAATTGCTTTGAAGGTAGGAGGCTTATAATGCTCCAGGGCTTGCCTGGGATCTGACTCAAGTTAGAGTATGTCAGATGAATTCACTTGGTGAGCGTCCTCTCATCTAGCACTTGCTCGATCCTTCTATCTTCGGGATGGATCCACCAAACACCGTCTTCGGGTTTGGCTCCAACGCCACATCCTTCACACGTTTCTGCTAGCGTACCTATATGAGATGCAACCATGCACATGTGTGAATGCATAGAAGTGCAATAAATATAGCAATAATGCAAGCATACCCAAGTTCTAATAAACCCCTAGAGCTAATTAACTTAACTACCCTCAAAGGCATAAGTCACACTTAACAATATACAAGCAAACAACTATAATTGGAATTTATCAATTTCTGGACAAGCAAACAGTAGCTTCACAAATCAATCATATCTGGAGATATACAAATCCAAATGATATGAAATAAGACATTACAGAAAGCTTATGAAATTCTCTACATTTCATTTAATATCATCACAGCATGATTCCAAAGTTTAACATGTTGAATTTACACAAATACAGAAACTGGTCTAACAAGACAGAGAGCAAGCAATTCTATAACCCAACTTTCAACAGCTATAACTCCTAAACCACATGGTCAAATGCCACCAAATTTTAACAGCAGCTAGATACATAAATTATCTACAACTTTTGTATAAATAAGTTTCACAACAAAGCACATTATCATGAAGAACTTTGCTAAGTTCCCAGATCTGTCTAGAAACCTCATTTGCAAGAAATAATTATTAACTTATGTTGCAAACATATAATTAGACAAAACCAACTTTACCAACATGTCACACATGACTAATGAACACCAGAAAACATAGTGTCCATTCCTAAATAAATTCTTTTAATACATTTTCTTAATTTATTTAGATAATTAGGTGGAATTATGACCAAAATTACAGAGGTCTACAAATGCTCTCAAAAGTCTACTGTCCAAATTTCAAGATATTTAGACAAGTATATCAACCTCTATGAAAAAGACAAATAGCTATTGCAATAATTCATGTAAGAGCAAATTAAACCTAAAACTCAATATTTTCTGTGAACACAAGGCCATATTATGAATCAATATGATAGAGAAACATCATACTAAGGTAATGGAACAATATTTTCTATTTTATCATTTATATATTATTTATAAGCTATTTATCAAGCTATAAACAAGTTAAATCAATAACTTCAGCATACAGTAAGCAATGACCATGAAATTTGTACCATAGTACATCCATTGCATGACAATCCTACCATAAAAATTTCACATCAATTGGAGTATCACAACTCAAGATATAAAAATAACAAGGAAAACAAGCATTTATTTTTCATTTAACAAGATCTAAGTCAAACATCCTGAAACCCGGAAACAACCTATAAGTTTTATATTTTTCTTAGATAGTGCATATTACTAGAAGACCAACAAAATTGGAATCACTAATTTCGGACTTCTAAAACTCCAGATATTGATGAAAGCAAGTTAATCCATTTCCAAAACCACTTTTTACTAATGAATTTCTACAGCACAAACACATGCATGCATGGCACAACTGATTACCCTAACATGTAGAGCACTTCACAAGGATTCCAACAAAACAAATTGCATAATTTTTGGAGCTACCAAATATGAGATATAGATTTTACAGGATAAAAGAAAATCTGTAGATTTGATGTGGTATTGCTCTTTTCAGGTGGGGCCCACTCGTCATAGGGACAAAACCATCTTCTTCTTCACAGAGACACAGAGCGGACAAACAGGGGAGGAAGCTGGCCGGGTCTCCAGCGAAGGGGGGGGGTCACCGGCGGCGAGGGCGCCCGTGCGGCACCAGGGACCCACACGCACCCAAGGGACCTCTCAGCTCGGCTTGAGATGACCCCCGGCCGGCTGGCCATGGAGGCGGGCGGCGCCGGTGGCCGGTGCTCCGGCGGTAGCATGCTGCAGGCGGCTATGCGACCGAGGAAGCGGCGCACAAGATGCAGTAAGGCCCGAGGGTGCTGCTACGGGCTTCAGGGGGATGCGAGGACATGCTCGGTGGAGGAACGACAGTGGCCCTCGAGCTCGGCCCGGTGGCCATGGCGGCGAGCTCCGAAGCTCGAGCTGGACGCGCGAGGAGGAGAGGAAATGGACTGAAGGGGGATGGGAAGGAGCTCGGGCGGTCGCTCAGTTGCTCCACCATGCCAAGTGAGGCGCGGACGCACGGTAGAGAGGAGGACACGCGGCATCCATGGTGAAGGTGCACTGGTGCATGGCCGCCACGCCCAGAGCACGTGTCGGTGGTTCGGACATTTCATCGAATACGTGTCACGCGTCGCTGTGCCTGACTTGGAGACCGTTTTTGGGCCTGCTTGGGTCCAAATTTGGACATGAGCCAAGAAGCAAAGTTGGAGCCCACTCGATACCCTACAACTTCTATTAAGGTTGCATGGCCATTAGAGCAATAGATCAGCGGGTAATTAGTCCCCAATATGGCAATGTCAACGTGTTGAAAATGGTCACGGAAACTCGCCTTCGGAGGTCAAGACTCAGTCAAACTGATCTCAACTTTTTGTATGTTCCCCTCCAAGATGTCAGCTACAAATTTTATTTTGGGATCAAGCCAAGTTACTTAACAAAATTATGAGAACACGACATGTCAATCAAGTTGTTACTAATCTCGGACTTAAATATTCTAAGTCTGAAAACAGCTTTAGATTCAAACTTTGGCCCATTGTTTGACTTATTTTCAAGCTGAAAAATGGTATGCTCTAAAAGCAAAGTTTGTTGTACACAACTCAATCTACAACTTTTATTAAAGGACCTTGAGCTGGTTCAGCTTAGATCACAATATACAGAGCTCCAAAGTCGAGCACACAAAACTGAAATTTCAGTTTCAGTAGGAACCCAACTGAAACACGATCTTTGAGGCTCTGTAGCTCTTGTACTAGTGGGAATTAGGTCATAGTGTTGTTGACAAAATCATAGATCTATGTGAGCACTACAATATTGCCAATATGAGCTAGAGTTGGTTCTGCCTAGTTTGGGAGGTAGAGTGCTCCAAAGTAAGCTACTTGAAACTGTTGTACAGTCCAGACTAAGCCAAATTGGCTAAGTGCCAAACAGCAGGTTAAAACTGACTTGGGGTCCCTGTTTGAGCATGTTCCCTACATTTCCATAACTTGACTCTTAAACAAAGTTTGTTCCTTATAAAATTCCCTACAACTTTGTTAAAGGGTACACAGTCATGCAAAGCTTCTAGGTCACACTTTTGAAATGGTCAAATAAAAGGGTTCTAGGGTCCATACATGGTCAACCATCACTTAGAAGCACATTTAGGCAAAATGATCAACATGAACATTGTTCCATGGAGTGTCCTAAGTGTAGTTAAGGTGTTGTAAAGGCCAAACATACCCACCATGCATAGGTTGCACAAAAGTGTAGGCCTCATATGCCTTTAAACATAGAACTCAAGTGAAATGCTATAGTCATTTCATGTGGTTGTTTCAAGATACACGCTACACATGTTCCACTAGGGTGTTCCACATGTGTCCAAGATGTGTTGCACATATTGCATTTGTATGTTGCACAACACTAGTTCCCATGGGATGTAAGGCAGGTTTTAGTCATAATCCAAACAAGCATATAACTTATCATTTCATGTGACTTTTTGATTCCAAACTTTACGAAAATTTTCCGGGGATCAATATAGATAGTTATTGATGTGAGACATGTGAAGATACTTTGATAACAAAACCCAAGCATATATCTTTTAATTGAGCCTATATGTAAGCAAGTGTGCAATATCCAAGTTTAGGTTAGGGTTTATTTCCATAGGTTTGACTTGGGCATCGTCATCTCCACTAATCTATCATGTTTGAGCTCAAACCCACTGCCTAATTAGTGATAAACACCTGGGGTGTTACACCAACTATGGCAGAACCGCCCAAAATAACACACTAACGGAGGTACTTGCCGTCCTCTAGGCACTAAGTACTCCGCTAGCGGCTATTCCAGCTGTTTCTGTTGAGCACACCCAATGGGAGAACTCGAAACCATCCACATTTTCATCCAGGATCCAATAACGAAAATGAGTACAATACTTAGTTTATTCCATACAACATAGTCTTCAGAAATAAGTTATTACAATACCAAGTTCAGAGTGTGGAATTAAAACAGCGGAAGTAAATATCTAGCGAGCGTAGCAAAGATCCATCTGAGCCCAGCAGACGATCCTCCACACAAAGCCTCAAGCAGCACCTGCAACAGGGGTAAAATAAACCCTAAGTACATAATGTACTCGTAAGACTTACCCAATTGGGAATAATTTCCTGACTCCAAGGATCATGATAGGCTTTTTGGCTACTGGTTCAAGTTTGTAGTAAAGCATTACTACTAGTGGATCCTTATTGCAGTACTTTTATTTTCCATCTTTTAGTTTATCAGCTAACCATCTATGTAAGCACTTATGCTATTTTCAAATAAGAGTTGGTTAATACAAATTCATCCTTATTCACCTTTTCTCTTTCATTTCTTACTACGATGCTCGGATCAAGTCATATCGGACCACTTACGCGGCGATTCGCGAATCAATGTAGCCCAGCTGGGTACCCCAAAAATCACATGCCTCGCTCGTACCAAGGTATAAACGGGACCAACCCATTATCCTCCTGTCAAGAGAACCGAGTCCCCGTCCATACTAGGACTCCAAGCCCCCGCCCTCTCGCGGTGCTTAGACCTCCTAATACCCATATATAATCCACCTTCAGTTGGTCCGGATGGAGTCGAAACCCATGACAAGAGAATAACAAGTCTTTCTAGCCCCCATCCGCTAGTATATGGTCAGGATAAGGAGATCTGTGACCTGATAACCATCCAAATGCAATGATCGGTCCTTAACCGACTCGGACAGTGTAACCCGGTGATGCCCTGTTGGTCGCAGGACACTCCTTGTCACATCCACCACTACCAAACCACATCCCTGCCCGGTCACCATTTCACCTGCCTTTATTTCCATGTTAACCATAGTGATAATAATGATCACCTATCGTGAACAACACCATGTTGTTCACGCTAACGAAACCTAAGCATGACACTACACGGCCTAAACTAGTAAGACTCTTGTGTAGTAATATTTATGCAAGTGGGTTTCAACAGAACTCCTGAAACGTAAATGCACATATAACATAGATATCATATTATCATTTCAAAATAAAGGTTATGCACTGGGGCTTGCCTTGGGCATCCTGGTGTGCAGCAAAGTTAGTGGTTGACGGCTCCGGAGCTCCTTCCTGCATGGGGACCTCCTCCTCGTACACCTCCACGATCTCCTCATACTTCGGCTCCTCCGCAGCCATGTACTCCACTATCTCGTGATCTATATGTAAGAATGATGACATGACTTAATGCAATGATAACAGCAGCTCTAAAAAAACAACAACTAGTACTAAGCTATTAAGCTAGCTCTAATGACTAACATACCAGGCTGTCTACTATTCTTACTAAGCAAGAGTAAACTGATCTAATTAATCTTTACTCATTAAATTGCATACTCTTCATTTGTTTTCGATTTAATTTTTACTACGGCTAGGAAAACTTAGTTATCATATCTAGTAAGCTATTCAAAGACTACAACACTACAGCAAGCACCTAATAAAACCATAAAGCTACCGCAAAAGTTTCGAAGCTAAAGCTATTACCCATTTACCACAAAAATTTATACAAGACTTGTCATATTAATGTTAAACGCTTTTGATTGATTTAATAGACTTTAGCATCACCACAGATAGGTATGATATAACTACACTAACAGACAGATAATGATTTTAGAAAGAAGAATCGAGTGATTCGAATATCGTATGGTGGAGATATCGATCGCGTACGGTGGCTATTGATAATCTCTGGAAAATCAAAGGGAATTAATTAACTCATGACTTAATCTCTCGTGACGTGCTCATGGTTGCACTGGTGGTGCCCTGGTCTTTAATCAAAGAAATAATGAAGAAGGATGGCGCTGCTAGGGAGAGATAGAGGAAGTACTGGAGGGACTCACGAGATACTCACCGCCATCGACTGGTGCTTCGGAGAGAAATCGATAGACGCAGCTTACACGGGAAAGAATAGAGAAACTTGATTTGGAAGGAAGAAGAAATGAGCAACGGAGCAGGACGACCCAGCGGCTCGCAGAAGAAGGATGACTGACGCGCGCGACATACTTCAGCGGAGGCAGCACTCTAAATAACCTCGCAGCGCACCGGTGGCAAAAATTTTTCTTTGGATGAACAGTGTCCCTACGTGCTACAGCGATCTTTGCAGAATCCCGTGACTTCCATGAGTGAACAGTAATTCTGCGCGCTACAGTGGTTTCTGCGCGTGCTACAGTAATTTCTACTCGCTGCACTGTTTTCTAGCTACGGTGATTCCTGCGCGCTACAGTGATTTCTGCTTGTTCTCTGGTTCGCTCACTGGTGTTCTGCTTAGTGTGACGTGTGTTCCGGTTTGCTTTCTGGTGCTCCGCACGACGTGCTAGTAAGTTCTATGAGTTGCAGTCGGTCATCGGGTAGGGTGAAAAATTTTTTAAGGGACTAATAAAGACTCGTGTACTCTGGGAGTAGACTTGGCAGAGCGGAAATAATTTGGATGTGCTGCACACTCTCCCCTTTCTCCTTCCTGTTCGGTTGAGCAGCTTTGATTACTCGATGTGAAGACCGGTTGAGGAGGCAGCGGGCAACAACTTTGATTGCTCGACGTGGAGAGCGGGTGAGGAGGTAGCAAGCAGCAGCAAGCAAGCAGTATGTGCATGTCAGGCGTGCAAGTGGCCGGTGACTTGTGTCGGAGCGTGTCATTCATGAGTAATTGATCTTTCCCGCTTTGGTTAGATAAAATTCGTGAATATTCGCACTTGATAATTTTAGTTAGCTAATTCTTGCTGATCTGGGTTTTATATTATTTGTTTTCCGTTTTTCATTTTCGAGACTCGAATTGCATTTTAATTTTAATTTTCAGCATATACACTTTAACTAAATGCAATGCTCATAAATATTTTTAACCTGTGATTTACAACGTAACACCAAGGGTGTTACACTCAACAACGTCTACCTCCTTGAAAGCGGAAACTACACGAGAGTATGACAGGCTTCAACATGATGTGGTGATAAACATGGTGCTTGATGATGATATGCCATGATTAATAACTTGAGTACAACTTTTCTTCGCGGTACAGTTGCAAAACAACAGAACCTACTAACTAACAGTACTTCATTAAGCAACATTATTACTTCTTAAAGAACATGTTAATCATGAGCTCAACCAAGTAATTAAGGTGCCAGGGATCATTAAGGGCTAATGATCCAAGGTCATCACTCAATCAAAAAGGGTACACAACACTTAAAGTTATCAATTTAACATTTAGTTAATTACTTAAATAATTAAGGTAGAAATTAAGAATAAATTAAACTTTATCACATTGAGCTCAAACTTTTTCAATAGGTTGATCATGGTCTAAAAGAGTGTCAAAACAAATTTCATGATTTTTAGATTAATATTTTAATTACTAAAATTCCTGGAAGTTGCATTTAACATTTAATTGAACTAATTAAATAACTTACAAAAAGTAATTAAAATTGGCATTTAATAATTTTTCTAGATAGTTTACACTTGGAAAAGTTTACTAAAAAATTTTCATAATTTTTAGAGCTCTACAAAAAAATCTATTGAAATAAACAAAAACTACCACTATTCACATTTTTAAAAAAGAAAAACAAAATCGGCAGTACTAGCCGCTTCTCCTCTCTTCCGGCTCGGCCTAGCAGCGTGTGCTCGCTCGCAGCCCACCCGCACGTGCGCTCCTTCTCTCCCTTGCCCGCTCGCTCGGCCCAGCAAGCGGCCAGGCCGGCCCAGCTCTCGTGCGCGCTTCCTCTCTCGCTCTCTCGCTCACAAGGCGACCCCGCCTGTCATCCCTCTCCTCCCTCTCTTCCCACGGTCCGGCCACGACGGCATGGTGGCCGGTCGGTGACCACGACACCGGTGACCCAACCAACCTGACCATCACGATATCGGGCCCCTAATTTAGGGGCCACTATGCATCATGTATCAGTCCCTGGATCAGTAGTTGATACGCACAATTCGAACAAGATTGATATCAAAATCATACTTTTATTGCTAATGGAGAAATATATTACATGGTTTGGGTTGCATAACTTGGGCCACTGGCCTTACATCGTATATTAGAGATCTAAGACAGCGATACTATGACAACATGGCTCCATTCATACAGGCAACTTGGAGTGCGGACGCAACCCTAGACTTATTCCTCTAGCGTACTCCCAATCATCATAGTCCTAGCGCAGTTCCTTTGTGTAGTCACACGGCTCCGTCTTTGGGTGTTCTCCTGATGTCCTTTCCTAGCGTAGTCCTTAGTAGCTCCATTCTCGGATATACTCCTACAGTTTCATTCCTAAAAACATAGAGTGGAGGAGGGTGAGTACATACGTACTCAGCAAGCCCTAACTTTGGGTGGAGAGGTGGATGGAGGCTATATATAGAGAGAGAGGTGGTTAGTGGTAAAGGTGGTAGAGTGAAGTAGTTATAAATATAGATTAGGCCCTGGCAGGGTATTACCATCCTCACCAGTTCCCGAGTTGAGTATAGATTACCAAATTTATAAATACATCTTACCAGAGTATCACAGTTGTTGAAGTCTAATCATTTGGGGACCTCATCCCAGCGGTTGCCCATTCTAAGGACGTGTCTATTCGAATAGATTCAAGAAACTCTGCAGGGGTGTACAAATTTGCCCCACATGATAGACGTAGTCGACACCTAGGCCACAGGCTCGACAGGCCTAACGAAACCTCATACCCGGATGCTGCTACCTTAGATTTCCATATAATTCCACCACGGACTACTCAGGGACCGGGACCCACATGCATCAGGATGATCACACAGCATCCTAGAATATCGAGTGGTTGGATGATCACACAACATCCGGTGGATGATCACATAGCATCCAGATTAAATAATAAAAGGGTGCTCGCACATGGCATAATAATAAATTTTACATGAAAGACCACAAAGCAACCATGCCGATCAGACCACGGTAGATCACACAGCAGCCATGTCCTCTCCTGTTAGTCCGTTGTCACTCCGGCCTCCTAGTGAAAATTATACTTCAATCTAACGGGTGTGAGATCAAGTCTATCCATATAGACATGTGGTTGTACGAAATTCTGGCTAGGAGAGATGGCCAATGAATCGGTCCTTATGTGACCGATGTGAGTATCTCCCATAGGATCCCACACAGGCTATCCTACCAAGGTAACCCATATCACATGAATTACCCCCACTCACACCATGTCGAGGTTTAGTCCAATTTTACGAACTTAAGTTTCATAGTTATTATCCTCAAGTTCATAAATCACATTATCATAAACAATTCTCATAATTCATCATGATTCAATATCAATATATGAAAGAGGTTTTTAAGTAGTATATATTAAGATTAGTGGTTGGTAGGGTTAGGTATGGTGGGTTTATGGTGGAGGCTAGCAAAATGTAGAGGTGGTAGAAGAGGAGTAATTAAAGGAATAGAAATGTAGGGAATAGATGGGGATTAGGACTTGCCTCCGTTCACTGACGAGTATATCCAAGGCTTCTGATCCTTCAAGCTTCTTGCTCCTGTGTCCTGGTGTAGCTGTGCTCCTAGGTCCCTCGGATTCTCTTCATGTCTTCTTTCCTACGCGGTCTAGCGTCGTCAAGCAAGAAACACAAACGAGAAAAATAACAAGTAAGGCATGTTAACAAGCATAGGCAAACAATCGATCCTAGACAGGTTGGTCCTAGCGGGACGATGGGTCGTTAACTAGCCTATCATTATTATGTCAATTTGAAGTAATACTCGGATGGAGGTACTCCATCCCACAAGGGGGTTCCTACGGGTTCGATTAGGGTGGTGATTAGGGTTAGCCATACATGGACGTATTCCCGGGTATAGCCATATATAGTGTGTAGGTGGTTCGATTAGGGTGGTACTATCGGTACACTACTATCGGTACACTACTATATATATATATATATATATATATATATATATATATATATATATATATATATATATATATATATATATATATATTACCGCGTAACGTTACATTACTATTGCATTTATATATTAGCGCTATTTATATATGTTGGTTATATATAATTCTAGTGCGTCTATTTTATAATTCTAACGCGTGTTTTATAATTCTATCAGGTATATCTTATGTCCCTCTATATTACTACTACGGTTATATTTATACGGATGCAATTGTATCACTAAGTATACACTATGTTTATTCGTGTAGTTATATTTAAGTGATCGGCTACGGAGCGTTTAATCTAATATATGCGTCTAAAGTAAATCAAGGCAAACAAATCTAGAATTTAAATGGACACCAAAAATTAGGTTTAAGTGTTTTAATATGTAGGGTTTTATTTTATAGGATTTATGGTTAAAGAATTACGGCATTCGGAATTAAATCAAATGAGATATGAATTTCTAAAATCTACCGACTAACCGCGTATGAATAAAGCATGATAAATGTTCCTATAATTCTTATATTATGGAAATAAGTGCAAATTATATAAATATGACCTAGGCTGGTTCTAGTTTATTCTAGAATTTTTCTACTAATTTTTATATATTTATAAACTTACTTTTTAGTTCACCGTGTACGATTTCGTGTAGTAATTTCTTCTTGGGCTGACACGTAGGTCCAGCAGTTGTCGAAACTGACCGGCACTGTGCTCCTAGACACAAACACCGCTCTGGTGGACTCACGTCTTGCCTGCCTTTATTTCATGTGAATCGAGTCTACAGAAGAAGAGAAGAGAGGGGATGGACAGTTCACGTGATTGGCCACTCGGTCACAGGGCTGGTACCCATCATCCTCATCCTGTGCCGTGGTTGTTCCCATCCCCATCCCTTCTCGGTTCATGCCGTGCAGTCAACTGACCGAGAGAAGGGGGAGGAGAGCGAGACCAAGGGAGAGTGGGAGAGCAGCAGCAGAGCGGAAGGGGCATCCTGCCGGCGGCGTGCCTGGGTCACTGGCGCGGTGAGGTGCGGCGGCGACTGAGGCTAGGGCGTGGCCGCGTGGGGTGAGCAGGCTGGCTGCAGCGGCTCGGGCGGAGTCGCGACCACCGGTGCTTGTTCGGCGTCGAGCCTCGGCGCGACGGCAGCTTCGGCCTCGACGGCGAGGGCGGTTGGAGGCACGATGGCCCGACCGTCCTCGACCGTGGCCCGGGAAGCAGAGTAGGAGGAAGTGGAAAGGAGCGGCCAGGGGAGGAAAGGCTGCGTGACGGCGGCGACCTCGGCACGACGGCGGCTTCACGTCGGCGCTCCACTACGGCACGGCTGGGCTCCGGTGAAGGGCGACTCCAGCGTGCGAGCTCCGTCGGCGGCGTGGGCGATAGCCTCGGCGAGGGCGGTGCATGGCGCGAGGGGCTAGCGGTGGCCTCGGGCTCCGGCGCGGTGGCCTTGCAGCGGCCAGCAGCGGAGGGGCTCCCAGGCTCGGCTCGGCAGCGACTCCACAGCGTCAGCATCTCCATTGCGTGCTCGTGCTCGCGCTCGCGCTCGACTCCGCGGGTGGTGAGGATGGCGAGCTCTGGCGCCATTTTATAGGCGAGCTGGGGCGGTTCCTCGGGAGATATTTCCGGCGGCCATTGAAGGCGGTGGTGCCCATGTCGTACGGTCGCGGTGCGCTGTCGTCTGTCGACGCCTTTCGCGGAAAGGCGACAACGGACCGAGGCGGTTCGTCGAAATATCTCCAGCTGCTCTGTTTCACGTGATCGGGCGCGGAAGACGACGATGGACGGAGGCGGTTGGGGAGGAAATATCTCGGCGTCGATCCTTATCCGCACGTGCGCCTGGAGGAAGACGACATCGCACAGAGGCGGTTGCGACCGCGGCGCACGCAGTGACATCGCGGCGCGGCGGACAGCGCTCGCGTGTGCTCTGGCCAAGGCCGATGCTGGGCCGAGTTCGTGCGGGAGGGAAAGGAGATACTAAAATGGCTACAGCCCATCGTACACAGACTATTGTTTTGCATGTATGTGTATGACTATACCTGTATGTATTTTCAAAGGCATGGGAAGCATCAGCAGCTCACCGCGAGTGCAGCGGAGCAACCAGCAGGCGCGGAGAGGCAGTGGAGGTGGCTGGCCACGTGAGGCGGGCGCTCCATGCAGAATTGGCTGGTGCGAGGGGACCTACGAGGTGCGCGTGAGAGAGGCGAATGCGTTGAGCGGTGGAGCTAGGCGGCGGCGTCGGCAAAAACAGAGAAAAAGAAGAAGAAAAATGGCGACGCTGCTCGGGCTTTTAAAGGGGTCTTCGGCCCTGCTGGCGATGCTAGAAGCCGCACGCGGACGAGGTGGCGATCGCGAGCTCACGGGAACGGCATGGAAGCAGGCACAGTGGCTCACCGGTGCCCATACCGGTCGGTGGCCGGTTGCCATTGGCGCCGCCACTGTAGCACCCCCAACACATAACCCTACTCGGGAATTTTGAAATTACTCCTAAAATCATATAGTGACTCGAAAAATTCCCAAGATATGAAATCTTTAGAATTTCAAGCTCTATAAGTTTCATGTTGAACACTTTCTCAAATTCGAAATAAAATTTGAAATTTGAATTTGAAATTAAAAGGGGACACTTTTGTGAAATTTGGTAATTTAGAAATTACTTTAAATTTTATATTGAAACTTCAAAAACTCCAAATACCAAAGTTGTACACCTAGCCAAGACCTACAACTTTGCTATTCAAACCATTTTTAAATTATGCCTCCATTTTGAAATTTGAGTTTGGGATAAAAAGGGGTCAAATTTGAAATTTGCTTCTTTTCAAAATTACTCCATATTTTTCACTGAAACTTTTAAAACTCAAAACACTAAACTTGTAGCCCTTGAAAAGATCTACAAACTTTGTTTTAAAATTTTTCCCAAATTTTGCTTAGATTTTGAATTATTCAAAAAGGGGTAAAACAGGTGATTTGAATTTAGGGTTTTCGGAAGAATTTCAAAATGAAACTTGTTGCTATTTTAATTGGTGATTATTTAGTGATCAAACCATCATCCAAGGGCATCATTGGGTCAAGCATCACATGTTTGACCAAATGCCACTCTTGGTTGACCAAATTGACTTTTGAAAATCTTTTAATATTTCCCCAAATTCGAATTCAAATTCGAATCGAAAAACTCGCGACAAGTTTTGGATTCCAAATTTGAACTCAAACTTGAAGTTTCATTTTACGGGTTGGACTTGAGTTCACACCCTACACTTGACACTTGTGTATAACATAGTCATACACCTCAAATTACGTAGGGCATAAACTAAGTATTTGTGGTGACATTCGAAATTAGGATTTTCTACTCGAGTCACACATCTCAGAAGCACATCCAACCTAAGAATGTAAACTCATTTTACTTGATGCACATCGTAGTTCACTTAATCATGTATGCTTTTGCAATACAATATGATGACATGACAGTTTTTACTCACTATAACACTAGGGGTGTTACATTGAGCCCCACTGGAAGTTGTGGCTCTACCTCTTCAAGGCGGAGCATTTTGCCAAGAAGACGGGTGAGAAGGGGGTGCGGCGGGTGGTGCACGCTGGGAGCTGCATGATCTAGGTGCGTCCAGGTCGAGGCAAGCTATACATCTCGGCGTAGCTCATCTCGTCGAACAGCGGGTGGCACGACGGTTGGTTCTACCTGCGCAACGATGATAGCCAGCTGCCATGCTTCTCTGGCTAGGTGCTAATGTCTCAGAAGGAGAACTGGGCGTACGACATCATCGAGGAAGATCAGCCAAAGCTGCAGCCGCTCCTCAACGCACTAAGGAGGCTCCGTCTGCGCGGGCTGACAGCGGGCATGGTGGCCGCCTCGTTCTACCACCGGAGGGTCCTGCCCCTGATGTAGTGTCAACTGTGGATGGACCAGATGGAGTCGGGTGCCTCATTAGAGGGGAGTCGGATGTCGCATGAGACCCTCCCCCTCGACGAGGTCGTCCGACGCGCCTGGTGGGTGATGGGTGGCTTCAAGCAGGAGGACATAGATAGGGTCCTAATGTGACCCAACCATGGATTTGAGCCCCTAGTAAGTATTGTCTCGCTAGTCTCGTGCCACCTTTTTCCTTGGTTTTCTTGATTTAGCCCGTTGAGGTTTCAGTGCAGGATCTAATAGCGGTCAAGGACTCACCGCCACTGGTCCCAGAGGATCACACGGCTTGACAGGTGAGACACTTCTCCGTGGGTCAAGAGAAAAAAAGAGAAAGATGTCACGAAGAAGCAGCGCAACAGGAAGATCCTCGATCGCGAGGCGTTGCTAAAGCGCCATCACCAGCAAAGGCTCAAGGGTCTTCCTAAGGAGGAGTCCCCATCTGAGATGGCCTCGGAGGAAGAGGATGATGGCGACGATGATGGTGATGATGATGCCGAGTCACGGTACGACATCACGGCAACACTTGCCCATTTCCCAAACGTGTGGTTCCTGCAGGAGCCCATCGGCGGGGGGTCGACCTCCCAGACATCAAGGGCAGCCTCGGTGCCCGTCGAGGGGGAGGAGGAGCAGACAGAAAGGAGGGCCCTTGAGGGGCCTTCGAAAAGTGGATTCACCGAGCCAGTGGTCCTACCGTCGTCGTCAGTGGCGCCGCACTCGCATGCCCGGTCACCTTGGACCTCATCGGCGAGGAAGTCTACGACGCCACCACCTGAGACTAGGACGTCGTCATCAGGTGTGAGGACTTAAGGCCAGATGACCTCAACGGCAAAGAGGACCCTGGAGGCCTCGTTAGCCAAGGCTTCGAGGAGCCCCGGGGCGGCTAAAGGCTCCATGGAGGGGCTATCGTAGAAGCCCTCGAGCGGTTCGGGGAAGATAGGGGTGAAGCCCTTCATCCTATGTCCGGGTAAGTGCCTGGATTTGGCTTTCTGATAGGCTTGTTTGGCTTCTCATTCTAACGTTCTCGTTCATCGTGCAACCACAAGCATAAGGCGGAGCCAGTGACCATGACACCAGCCAAGGCGATCAAGGCCGGCACTGCTCTGATGATGTGGATGCCGGCGGACAACGTCGCCTGGGTCGCGAGGTGTCAGGCGGTGATGGAGCGGCTTAAGGCAAAAGAGGTCATCGTCAAGGCCGGTGCGAGCGCTCAGGAGGGCGCGGGGATTAGAGACGCCGCCCAGGAGCCAGAACGGGTCAAGACAGCCTTGGGCGCTGCCAGGCTCGACGAGCCTAGAAGTGGTTTGCCGGAGTTGGGGTCAACCAAGGGGACCCCAGAGGCCATCGAGGCCGGCAAGGCCGAGACATCCACCCGCGATGTAGGACAGGAGGGTGTCAAAGAAATGAAGGAGGTGGTGGAGACCCCGCAAGATGCGGGGAAGGAGGAGGAGCAGCTGGAGGTGCAAATGGAGCGGGAGGAGCCACAACCACAGCAACAGCAACAGCATCGATAGCAGCCGTCGCAGCCGGAGACGGAGCGGCATGAGGTGGGCCAACCAGAGAAGCTGGTGGCTGAGGCAGAGGGGGAGGTGGTCGTGCCTCCACCCAGTGCATAGGCGGAGACGTCGACGGGTGGGGCGCTACTTCCATCCCAAGAGTCGACGCTGACCGTCGTCGGCCTCACTTCTGACGATCCCCGTCTGATAAGGGGAAGCAAAAGATGGACGTCGAGACGGTCGACGCCTAGGATCAACCCAGGACATCCGCGGTGCCAGAGGACGACATGGCGGAGGCATCCGCCAGGTGGCCCAACTTCGCGGAGCTAGCGCTCATACGGATGGAGGAGGAACTCCCATGCTAGGGTCGCTTTCCCCTCGAGTTCAGGGACACGGCCAACCCCGACGCCGAGCCCTTCTTCGTCCTGGACGACAAGGATGAGGTGAAGTTCTGGGAGTACATCGAGTGGCTCCGTAAGCATTCCGTCCAGTCTCTGTGGATGGTCGCAGATACCATGGTTCGGCATATGTCGTTGGCCTTCAAGGTAAGTTGCGTTTGTCTTGATACTTCGTTTGGCTTGACCCCTCTCTTCTCCTTGGTTCTGATTTTTAATTTTGACTGTAATCAGGAGATTAAGAAGCGGTCACGTCACAAATCATTATTTATCCGCCATGAGAGCGGTGTGTGGGCGGCGCTTCCTCACCAACGGGCTCTGGTCGAGGATGCCAACAAGTAGCCCTGGGCATAATTAACCGAAGACCGAACCAAACTAACCGAGACCGAGACCGAAGTGACCGAGACTGAAAATTTTGGTCACAAGTTTGGTCTTCAGTTTGAAGTAACCGAACTAACCGGACTTAGTTCAGTCATTACCCTCGGGTAACCGAACTAACCAAATTAACCAAACATTTGAATTTTGTTGACATAATATGTAATTTAGACTATTATTAGTGTTATAATATTTATTCTAGTGGGTTTATATCAACCATCACTCTTATCACTATGTTTAATCTATATTTTGTATTGTATTTTTGCCTTGAAATAGAAAAAATATTGGTAAAATTTGCTACAAATTACAATATTTAGTAGTTATTTTGTGAAGTTCGGCTAGTTTGGTCATGACCGAGACCGAACCGAACTAACCGAGACCAAACTTGCTCAGTCCTGAGTTTTGAAACTAACCGATCGGTCTCCGTTTTTAGATGATCGAACTTTCGAAATGACCGAAGACCGAGACCGATTGGTTCGGTCAGACCGAACGCCCAGGGCTACCAACAAGCGCTATCCAAGACGAGCGTCGAGGCAGATGAGCTTCGCGTCATCCACGTAGCGCTCAAGGAAGAGGCAGCGCAGGCTCGGGACGCTGCGGCCAAGGCCCATGAAGACACGACCAAGGCTCGAGAGGAGGCGGCCAAAGCTTGCGAGGACCTTGCGCCGCTATTGGCACCAGTGAAGGAGCTCGAGGAGGACGTTGCTCTTGTCAGCGGCCAACGCGATGCCCTCAACGTGCAGATCAGGTTGGCATCCACCCACGTCGGGACCTTGACCAAGGAGGTCGAGACACTGAAGGAGACAATCTGAAAGAGGGATGAGGCTATCTCGAGCACCGGCCAGGAGATCAAGACGTTGAGGGCAACCGTCCATGATAAGGACGAGGCTCTTCGGGCGGCCGAGAAGGCGCACGGTGAGCTACACGATCAGATTGTGGGCTAGCAGACCCATGCTGAGGGTAAGTTTTTGCTAAACTCTAACCTCGACTTTGGAGTCTTGTGTTTTCTTTGACTCGATCTCATGTTTTAGAGCTAGAGATGTAGCAACGCGAGGCCTAGGCGAATGCCACCTCGTTTCAAGCCCTCCTTGAGGCCGAGGTCGGGCCAAACCAGATGCTCTAGGGTGCCATCACCACGGAGTGCAAAAACCTGGGGGTCAAGCCCAACGCTGACACCGAGGAGGACGCACCGGGGAACTCCTCTGTGCGCCGGATGATAGTGCTGGGCAACCTCGTACGCGAGAAGGTGCGGGGCGCGCTGCACCATGGCATAAAGAGGGTCCTGGCGGTCGTTCACTCCAGTTTCGAGTACGATATGGGCCTAGTCGCTGACGGCTTCACCTCTGACCCAAGCAAGACCGAGGAGGAAAACAAAGCGGCCTGCCTGGGGCTGATCGAGGCGGCAGAAGAGCCTGGGGGTCGACTCGTGAGGCTGTTTGAGGACGAGGTGCTCCCGCCTGCTGCCGGTGCCGATGATGAGGGCCTATGAGCCAAAACTGAGCATGAAGGCCCATGTAATAATTTAGTTACTATTCATGACTTATGTTATCGTGGCCCTAGGGGCCTTAAAACATTTGGATGTAAACGTGCACTAAATGTCTTTTTTTCGTTCAAATCTTTCATTCCCTTTTCATTCAAATTCTGTTCTTACGTGGTCTTCTTGGCATGCGGTTTCACCCCTTGACGTGGGGTGTGAGTGGAGGTACCATTGCCTAGAGGTGTAGGTGGTCTCACGGCTCGATGGCCCCTTGTCCTTAGGATGCCTTTGCGGTCTCGTCGACTACGTAAGAACTCGCATTAAAGTGTATAGCAATGTTAGACATCGACTTTTCGAAATCATGAACTTTTACTAAGTCTTCTTAGCACATGGTCACACCCCTAGGCATGGGGGAGTGAGCGGAGGTACCTTTTCCTGGAGGTGTAGGCAATCTCGCGGCTGGACAACCCTTGAGCCTTAGGGTGCCCTCACGGCCTTGTTGACTATGAAAAGGTTTTTTGAAAACATGTGAGTTTTTAGGGACACAGGTGTTCCCCCCTTTCTAGCCCCTGAGGGGTGTTTGACTCTACGAAAGCAGGGTCGATCCTACCTACTTTTCATGAAGGAATGCTTTGAACACGGATGTACTTTTTATTCATTCATGAAAAGGAAACAAGTACAAAGCCTCGAGGTTCTAGGGGTAAAAACGACGTAGTTGTACAATGTTCCATGCGTTGGTGAAGGTCTCTCCCATGTCGTTGGATAGTTTGTAAGTCCTGGGCTTCAACACCTCTACAATGATGTAAGGTCCTTCCCACGGCGGGGTGAGCTTGTGTCGCCCTTTGTTGCACTGCCTTCGCCGAAGCACCAAGTCACCAACATGGAGGTCTCAATTGTGCACGTGCTTATCGTGGTAGCGTCAGAGATTCTGCTGGTATCTTGCGGAGCACAGTAAGGCTATATCTCGAGCCCCCTCGAGCTGGTTGAGGGCGTTCTCTCTTGCGGCATCATTGCTTTGTTCGTTGTAGGCTTTCACCCTTGGGGATCCATATTCTAAGTTCGTTGGAAGCACGGCCTCGGCCCCGTAAACCAAGAAAAACTGAGTGAACCCTGTGGCTCGACTCGGCGTTGTTCTTAGGCTCCACAGGACCGAGGCGAGCTCAGCGGCCCATTTCTTGCCATGTTTGCCCAACTTGTTGAAGATTCTCGGTTTTAGGCCTTGTAAAACCATGCCTTTGGCGCGCTCTACTTGGCCATTTGTCTTTGGATGAGCTACGACTGACCAAAGCACACAGATGTGATGGATGTCGCAGAAATCAAAGAACTTCTTGCTAGTGAACTAGGTGTCGTTGTCCGTGATAATGCAGTTAGGAACCCCAAAGCGATGGATGATGTTGGTGAAGAATAGCGCGGCTTGGTCTGACCTAACATTGGTGACGGGTCAAGCCTCAATCCACTTAGAGAATTTATCGACAACAACGAGCAAGTGGGTGAAGCCCTGGTCATTTTCTTCAGGGGTCTGACCAAGTCGAGCCCCCAAACGGCGAACGGCTATGTGACGGGGATGGTTTACAGGGCATGAGCCGGCAGATGGGTCTGCCTCGCGTAGTACTAGCATCCTTTGCAGGAGCGTACTAGCTTGATGGCATCGGAGACCACGGTCGACCAATAGAAGCCTTGCCGAAACATGTTTTCGACGAGGGTTTGAGGTGCCGCGTGGTGACTGCAAGCCCCCGAGTGCAGGTCTCTAAGTAGTTTCCTTCCTTTCTTGAATGTGACATAGCGCTGTAGGATGTTCGTGGGGCTACGTCGGTAAAGCTCCTCATTGTTGTCGTACATCACGAAGGTCTTAACCCGTCGAGCGATCCATCGAGCCTCAGTATTATCCGAAGGGAGCTCCCCTCAAATGAGATAGTCGATGTAACAGAATCGGCCAATTATACGAGATTAAGTAAGAAAATCATCCACCGAGCAGACGATTTAACAAACTTAAGCCCGTATAACCCGGTAGTCCGTGAAATCACGACAGATTTCAAACCAACTTACATACCAGCCAAGATCGTAATAAGTTCAGCGGTCACCATCACAAGTTACATAAAAGTTCACGTCACAAATACATCGGAGTTTAAACATAGTTATTACAAACCAAGTTTAAATAAAAGTAGCAAAAGCATTTAGTTCAAACCACACACACTCACACAGAGTTCGAAATAAAGTGCCAGCTCAGGATCATCTTCCAATAAAACCATCAGACGAGACGTAGTGAATGACCATTGTCCATGGTCCAAAGCTTCTCCCATCGTAGGATAAAGGCAGTTGATACAATAGTCGTAATACATCTGCCCATCTGCAATAAGTGGGAACAAAGCCCTGAGTACGAGAGATACTCAGCTAGACTTACCCAACAGAACCGAAAATAAAAGACACCAAAGATCATGACAGGCTTTATGGTCATTTGCAAAAAGACATTTTTAGCATTTAAAGAATCTTTTTCCAGAAGCTTTGCATCAAGTTAAATCTTTATTAACCTGTCAACTATATTTGCACTTGTACTAGATTAACATGTAATTAAACAGGTAAGGATAACCAATGATCATTGACGACTTTCATCATGTCATATTCCATATAAATGTCCAAGTGTTCCATCAGAATTACTACGATGAAGTCACTCAAGTCAAGTGTTCACTATCCAGTCAACGATGGCGATTCGAATCGATTATTAACCAGCTGGTAATTTATTCCTCACACAAACCTCACTCACCCGCTAAAGTGAGGTATTGGTCACCGAGTCAACCATTCAGGTAAAGTCTCGATCTTCCCAGGAACCACATGTACCCGGGGGCCACCCGACTGCTCTTTGGCCTTATCATCACGCCCCCGTATCTTGCCACTACTGCTCTGGTACAGTGCATTGCGAGCAATCCACTCGGCCCGAATAATCTCCCAGCTTCACGGTCGAAGGGTACATTATTCGGCCAGCTAAATGTAAGGCATGTGTTCAACATGACTCGAGGTCCAACAATGGTCGGTCCTTAATCGACACAGACGGAAAACACTACAGTCTGAGACCCTGCAAGTCTCTATCCGGTCTTAATTTCACATTAGCACTTAGTTATTCTCAGATGACATACTTACTCAAACAGATCCAGGTAACCACCTATAGCTCGCAGGTGGCAGGGAATCACCTGACTTCTACCGGTCTAAGCAAGATAAGCATTTCTTGACTGTGAACACCAAGGTAATAAGGACATGGCAGAATAGGGTAAACAAGGTATAATGCAGCAACAGTTGCAAACAACTCCTAAACGTAATGCAGCAGTTAAAGTAAAGCATTAATAAAATATTTGCAAACCGGGAGAGAAAATGCTCCTAGGCTTGCCTCTCTCGAAAGAGCTCGGACGGTGGTCGGGACACTCTAGAAGATCCTCACCGACCTCCTCGTCGGCCTCGGGCACCTCCTGCTCTTGCACCTCGAGCTGCTCTTCTAGCTCCTCGGAAACTGCTACCGGAGTTACTTCTTGCGATCATGTATGATGCAAATGTATAAGTGCTCATGCCTAGGTGCATTGCAGAGATGACAGGTAATGATCATGATGAATGAAATGTGGATGAATAGGTTTCACTTTATTGCATAAAGTAGGAATACAACTCTTCTACAAGGTAGTCAACATCATCCCAGAACATGTACTTGTATACTACTACAAACAGTCTCTACCATACCAAGTCACCATATAAATCTAAGATGCTTCAAAGATACACCAAAGTAAATCTTATTAACTAGTTATGCATTAACAAGGTTAATTAAACCCTAATGGCAACTAGGTTTGAACAGCAACACCTCTTTTGGTAGCACAGAAAAATCTGAGAAATTTACAGTAGCTTACTATCATCTAATCTAGTATGTCACAAAAATTTCATTGCATTTGGATTAATAAAACTGCCTACACAAAAATAACAAGCTAGGGCCTAAAAATGAGCATAAAAATACTTTATACTATGAAAAGTATCAAACAACAGATTTAGCATTTTTCCTACCTTCTACACAATAATCAATCACTGTAGAAAAATTATTACATACATGTTTTATTCATCTTTTTCTCTCTAGCAAAAATAACAATTATTAACAATATTAAACACTTGTACTACACATAAAAATTTTTCTACAGAACATGCATGGCACATATTTTTCCTAGAAAGTACATCACAAAAGAAAATTATTGCAGGTGGAACCATATTTTTCTGAGTTTTCTATGATTTATTACATATTTAACAAGAAAATAACAATTTCAGTGATTAAATAAAAACCCTATAGAAAAATATTTCAAACTTGACATGCAATATTTTTAAACTGTAGATCTACTCATGAGAAACACTATAAAATTTGTTTCACAATTTTTGGAGCTAAAAATCTTGAGTTATAAAATTTTAAAGCCTTAAAACAAAACTAAAAATTCATTTTCTAAATCATTTCAAAAACCCGGCCGCTGAAACGCTGGGTACACCCCACTCAGCATCCCCAAAACCGCACACAGGCGCCGAAAAAGGGGACCCGTGGTCCACCGGGCCCCTCCTGTCAGCCACCCGAGAGCAGGGGCGGCGCTGACCGCCGCTTTATTCGCCGGCGACGAACCTGCCGGCGACGAGGTCATCACCGGAAGATTCCCCACGGCGAGGCGAACACAGCGGTGGAAAAAAAACGAGGGCGGAGGGCCGTGCTAGCGAGGATGGCGGTTGCCACCGGCGAGCGGTGGTGCTGCTCCACCGGAATCCACCGGCTCCGGCCACGACGAGGTCAGCGAGAGGCGCTCGAGCTCCGTGGGAGCATGCGGACCTAAGCAAGCGAAAATCAAGGAGAAAAGAGGGGACGCGGTGATGGCATTTCACGCGGAGCCGAGCTCCGGCAAGCTTCGCCATGGTGGACGGAGACGAAGGCGGCTGATTCGGCCTCCTCACCTGCGGATTTGGCACAAAGATGGCACGACAAGGAAGAGCGAGGGAGGGTGGAGGCTCGAGTGAGACGAATCACAATGAGGTGCTACGGTGGTGGAGCTCGACGCCGGCAAAAGGGCACGACGGCGTTCGTGGCGAGAGCAGCGCGTGCTGCTCTATCGCGGTGTCGGAGAGAGCGGGAGTGCGAAATGAGGGGGCGCAGCGGGGGGCGCAGCGGGGGCAGCAGATGAAGGCGGGCGCATGGGCGTGGGCGCAGGCTGGTTGCGACGCGCGGCGGCATCGACGGCACATGGCCGCCACGCGGTGGGCTTGCTTTGGTGCTGGTTGGGACGCGGCGCGCGGGAACGGCGCATCAGCGGGAGGGCGAGCGCAGAGGCAGGCCAGGCGCGCGAGGTGGGCTGGGCCGGACGCGGGGCGGGCGAGCGGCAGGCGCGGTGGCAGGCCGAGCCGGCTTCAGCAGTGGGCCGAGAAGCGAGGCGGCGGCCCGATAAAGCTGAGAATTTGTTTTTCTTTTCTAAATAAAATTCTAGATTTTATAATTTGATTCAAATTCAAATTTTGAAGATAAAAAAGGCATTTTCACAAGTTGCCCCCAAAACAAAAGTTATTCAAAATTTAATCCTCTACAGCTTTCATTTAGGGCACTTTTCAAAATTCTAAATAGATTTTGAATTAGTGATTTAAAGTCCAAATTTTAAATAAAAACTTATTTTTCTAGAATATTTTTAAAAGCAAAATTTGGGGAGATTTTGAATACATAATTGCTCCAAAAATCATGTTAATTAGTTCTAAGTCATTTAGAGTTATAGCCAAATAAATTTTTACCACTCTTAGCTAGCAATTGCAATACTTTAGGGTTCAAACATATGTTTTTCACCATTTAATTAATCCCAACTTATTTCCCTATGTTGATGAACATGCATGAAATACTAATGATCATGATTTGGGATGTGAATGCATGCTTAACACCTAGGGGTGTTACAGTCAAGGTACGGAATGCGCCAGTCGGGCTCGAGGTCGGCTGGCGGTGGCAAGCCTTCCGTCTGCATGACGTCAACCCTGGTCGAGGGGGCCTCTGCCTTTGGTGGGTGGTCGAGCGGTAGAACGTCGACCCCCTCCTTCATACCGAGGTCGATGGAAGGTTCGTGAAGGTCCCTCGAGAAAACATCATGTGGAACCGTGGTTCGATGGGACGCGATTTTTGCAAGTTCGTCGGTAGTCTCATTGTATCTCCGTGCGATGTGATTAAGCTCGAGGCCGTGGAACTTGTCTTCAAGACACCGCACCTCCTTACAATAGGCTTTCATCTTAGGATCGTGGCAGCTTGAGTCCTTCATGACATGGTCGATCACGAGCTGTGAATCACCACGAACATCAAGGTGTCAAACTCTAAGCTCGATGGCAATGCGTAAGCCATTGACGAGGGCCTCGTATTCAGCTATGTTGTTGGAGGTGGCGAAGTGGAGTCAGATCATGTAGCGTATGTGAACTCCGAGGGGTGAGATGAAGACCAAGCCCGTGCTCGCTCCTATTTTCATCAATGACCCATCGAAGTACATGGTCCACAGCTTGGCCTGAATCTGAGCCGGAGGCAATTGGGTATCGGTCCATTCTACCAGAAAGTCTGTTAACACTTGGGATTTGATTGCTTTGTGTGGCGCATAAGAGAGGGTCTCTCCTATGAGCTTGATCATCCACTTAGCTATCCTTCCCGAGGCCTCCTAGTTCTGGACTATCTCCCCCAGAGGGAAGAAAGAGACCACAGTCACCGGGTGGCCCTCGAAGTAGTGTCGAATCTTGCGCCGCATCAATATGAGGGCGTATAACAGCTTCTGGATTTGTGGATAGCGAACCTTGGTCTCCGAGAGTACCTTCCTGATGAAGTAGACTAGCCTCTAAATGGGTAGGGCATGCCCATCCTCCGTCCTCTCGACGACTACGACCATGCTGACCACTTGTGTCATTGTGGCAACGTAGAGTAAGAGAGGTTCCCCCGTGGCTGGAGGGACAAGGATTGGAGGGTTAGACAGCATTGCCTTGAGCTTGGTAAGAGCTTCCTCGGCCTCGAGGGTCCACGAGAAGTGTTCCAATTTCTTCAGGAGATGATACAGAGGGAGCGCTTTCTCACTAAGATACGAGATGAAGCAACTGAGGGCCGCAAGGCAGCCCGTGACCTTCTGTACGCCCTTCAGATCTTGGATGAGGCCCATTTTGGTGATTGTAGAGATTTTCTCCGGGTTGGCCTCGATGTCACGCTCGAAAACGATGAACCCTAAGAGCATCCCTCGAGGAACGCCGAAGACACACTTCTCGGAGTTGAGCTTGATATTCTTTGCTTTAAGGCACTTGAACACGATATCGAGGTCGTCAACTAGGTTGCTGACCTTCTTGGATTTGACCACGATGTCATCAACGTAGGCCTCGACGGTTGGCCCAATGTGTGTCCCAAAACGTGTTGCATGCATCGCTAGTACATAGCCCTCGCGTTCTGGAGATCGAAGGGCATAGTAACGTAGCAATACATGCCAAACAGGGTGATGAAAGAAGTCACGAGTTGGTCGGACTCTTTCATTTTAATCTGGTGGTAGCCGGAATATGCATCTAGAAATGACAGAGTTTCACATCCCGCAGTGGAATCAATGATTTGATCAATACATGGCAAAGGAAAGGGAACTTTTGGACATGCTTTATTCAAACTAGTATAATCTACACACATCCTCTATTTTCCACTCTTTTTCTTAACTAATATAGGATTAGCTAGCCACTCGGGATGGTGAACCTTCTTGATGAATCTAGCCTCCAAAAGCTTGTGAACCTCCTCATCAATGACCCTACGTTTCTCCTCATTGAAGCGGCGCAAGCGTTGCTTCACTGGTTTGGAGCCGGCCCGGATCTCCAAGGCGTGCACGATGACTTCCCTGGGTATGCCCGGCATATCCGAGGGGCTCCATGCAAATATGTTGGCATTCACGTGGAGAAGGTCAACGAGCACTGCTTCCTATTTGGGGTCGAGGGTGGCGCTGACTTTCAACGCACTCCCATCCGAGCTGGTGGGGTCGAGGGATACGAGCTTGACGTTCTTTGCGGACTCGAAGTTGCCGGCGTGGCACTTGGGGTCGGGGATCTCCTTGGTGAAACCGTCGAGGTCTACATCCAAGGTTGCCGACTCCACAATGCCTCCCCGTGCTCGACGCATTCCACGTTGCACTCATAGGCGTGCTCGTAGGAGGGCCCGATGGTGATGATGCCCTTAGGGCCCGGCATTTTGAGCTTGAGGTAGGTGTACTTGGGGACTGCCATGAACTTGGCGTAGCAGGGGCGCCCAAGGATGGCGTGGTAGGTCCCGTGGAACCCGACCACCTCGAAAGTGAGGGTCTCCTTCATAAAGTTTGAGTGGGTGCTGAAGCAGACAGGCAGGTCAATCCGCTCAACGGGCTTTGCCCGTTTCCCCGGCACGACACCGTGGAAGCCCCAAACACTGGGTCGGAGTTGTGTCCTCCTGATCCCCAGGAGGTCGAGGGTCTGGGTGTATATAATGTTGAGGCTACTACCTCCATCCATGAGCACCTTGGTGAGGCGCGTATTGATGATGATGGGATCGACGACGAGCGGGTAGACCCCAGGATTGGGGATGTAGTCCGGATGGTCATCACAGTCGAACGTGATGGCGGTCTCGGACCAGTCGAGGAAGAGGGGGGTTATGAGTTGCACGAAGAAGATCTCTCGACGCTCGTGCTTTTTCTAGCGTGTGGAGAGGCGCATCGATGGTCCCCCATAGATCATAAAGTAGTCGTGGATCTTAGGAAACCCCTCGTCTTTGTCGTCGTCTTTCTCCTTGGGGTCCTCCTTCTTGTTGTCTTTCTTGATGCCTAGGCTTTCTAAGTATCTTTGGAGCATGTGGCAATCCTCGAGGTTTTGGTTTGTGGGTTCCTTGTGGTAGGGACATGGTTCCTTGAGCATCTTGTCGAAGATACCCCTGCCGAGGGGCCTCGAGGCTTCTTGCAGTTAGCGGCGGCAACAAGATCGTCTACCGCAGCTTCGCGCTTGCCCTATTGGTTTTTCTTCTTCTTCCTGTTGTTCCTCTTGGTGCCTCGGTTGGAGCTCTCGGGATCCTCATCCTTGCGCTTCCCCTTGTCCTGGTCGCCACCAAAGATGGCACCAACCATCTCCTCGCCGGCGGCATAGTTGGTGACAATGTCCATCAGCTCATCGGTAGTGGTGGGGGTGTTGCGGCCCAACTCTTGGACCAGCTCCTTGGAGGTAGTTCTAGAAAGAAAAGTCATGATGACGTCGGAGTCGATGATGTTGGGAAGCTCGGTGCGTTGTTTGGAGAAACGTCTGATATAGTCACGGAGGGACTCGCTCGACTTCTTTTTATAGCTCCTAAGGTCCCAAGAGTTGGCGGGGCATACATAGGTCCCCTTGAAGTTCCCTTCGAACACCTTTTCCAAATCGCTCTAGTTGTGGATCTGTCGAGGTGAGAGGTCCTCGAGCCATGCTCGAGCGGTATCCGATAGGAACAAGGGAAGTTGTCAGATGATGACTCGGTCGTCGGTGGCCCCGCCCAACTGACAAGCCAAACAAAAGTCAGAGAGCCACAACTCGGGTTTGGTCTCGCCGTTATACTTGGTGAGAGTCGTCGGGGGCAAAACCAAATCAGAAGCTGGGTCGTGCAAATGGTCCTGCTGAAGACTCGAGGGCCCGACGGCTTGGGAGAATGACTGTGATCCTCCGTACTATCGTAACTCCCGACCCTGTGCTCGTGGTCGCCTCGAGATGTGCTGTCACTGCTTCTGCGCCTGCGACGCTCGTTGATGTCATCGCGGGGGTCCCGAGGCTCACGGTTATCGACGACGCGCTCATGGCCAGGGGCTGCCCTATTCCCTTGCGGTGCGGGCTCAGGATGAACTGAGGCCTCTTTCTCATGTCGAGAGGGCTCCATAGGATGCTCGAACATAAGCCCACGGTGCCTTGAGGCGGAACTCTCGGCCTGCTACATGGCCGCGGTCTCGAGGAGACCTCGAATCTCATCGCAGGGCTGCCGGGCCTCGGGCGTAGATGGCTCAGGCATGTTGCGGAGAAGCATGGCGGCGGCGATGATGTTCCGGCTAGCTCTGTTGAAGACTGGGGGTTCGCCCGCCCGGTCCTCAAAGATGCGACGATTGACGTCGCGAGCTCTCTCTCGAGCTCCTCTGCCATGTGCACGCGCCACGCGCTCCTGCTCGAGGGTCTACTGAAGTAGACGCAAGCGCTCTCTTTCCTCATCGAGCTTGGTTTGCAGCTCTCGAATCTGCACGAGTTGTGCCCCCTAGTCTGCTTCAAGGAGTTAGGCTTCATCCCATGCACCAGAGTGCGCGGCGTGAGGTGGTGTGGCATTCCCCCCTCTAACAGCCGCCTCTGCTTCCGAGTCCGACGTGATGGTCCTATCAATATGGAAGCACTCGCGAGTCGGATCATAGCTGTTATCGGTAGAGTCAGAGTCGAGAGCGCTGAAGTAATAGTATGACAGATGCATACAGGGTTGTCGATTCATGGAGCTCTGTACCAAGGGTTTCCGTAGAGTCCAGGTATTCGAAAGCTGGCGTGGATGCCACGAGGTTGAGGGCGGAACATAGATGGTGCCTAGGGAGCTCCTTGTAAATGCTCATGTTGGTGCTTATTGAGGAAGCATACCCCTAGGCAGCCATGTTCATCCCATACGGGAATGTCCACGGCAGCATTGTCCCCGCCGACGGGGAAACCGATCCTGATCTGGCTAGAGGCGGCGCCACGCCGAACGATGGGGTGTCAGGATGCTTTGCCGACATTTTGTCCGCAGCCAAGCTCATCCTACGCATGTCCTCGTTGAGAGACTCTGCGTCAGTGGCAGGCTGAGGAATGCCAGAACGGGGCGCACCATCACCCCCCACGAGGCGATGGTGGTAGCTACGCTAGGCACGTCGTCGCCTAGCTGCGTGAGCTCGGTGAGAACGGCGGTAGCGGTGCAGCGCTGCCCTGGGCTGGGAGAGCTCGTGATCGTGGTCGGTTGGGTGCCTGGGCAGGAGGAGGACCATGTCGTAGCCGTAGCCAAGGGACATGAACTCCAAGCTCCCGAACCAGATCACCGTAGCCAACGGAAGTGGACGCTCGGGGTCAGCCACCCGGAAGAATGGCGGGAAAGCGATGCTGGCACGCAGCGGTCCCCTACCTAGCGCACCAACTGTCGGTGTTCAGTCCTAGGAGGGCCTTAAGCCGACGAGTGAATTTATGCTACGTGCTCCCTAATCCGGATGGTGATGCAAAGAGAATACACAAGGATTTATCCTGGTTCGGGCAAAGAAGGCCCTACGTCCACTGGGGAGGGGGAGAGTGTTGTATTTCCTTACACCGAAGTGCTTGTGTAGGGGTTACAAGCTGTGAGAGAGGGAGCCGGTCCCAAGTCTCAAGAAAGAGAGAGAGAAAAAAGGAGCATTGCTCGTGATCTTTTCTATCTCCTCCCGGGAGAACCCTCTGCCTCCCCTTTTTATAGACTCAAGTGGAGGCCGAGGGGTACCAAAAACCCTAGGGTGGTGCCTTGGAGGAGAAGGTGTGATGGGTGCTATTGAGGTCGCTGTAGCGACGTGCCCCGGTAAAGGCTGGCCATCCCTGGGGTGTCACGGGATGGTGAAAATCCCTGGGTCCTGTGGCGGGCGTGCAATCCCCTGTAGTCGACGTGCGGACGTTGTTCCTTTGTTGATCGGCGGTGCTCGAGGCCTAGTCGGGACGTAGCGGAGGGGGTCGACGAGGAACGGATAAGGCTGAACCCCAGAAAACCCGGGACGTGATGGTTGTCGTATTGTGCCTCGAGGGAGCATCGGAGGTAGAACAGTGCCCGACGTGGTGTTATAGTGACAGTCTTTTACCGTCCATTCCGGGATGGACAGTAAAAAGTCGGATTTAGACGTTGGTACTGCTCCCACGTCGGTGGTGCTGTAGCCATGTAGGCGGAAGTGGTTGCATTGAATGTCTTGTCTGCTAGTAGGTGGATGAGGAGGGGTCGACGGGCCCAACCCCGGGTCGTGTGAGCCGGATATTTTCTGGGATCAAGGCCTTCCCTCGAGCGGGCCTCGTGCGAGTCAGAACTCAGTCGAGGGTGGGCTAGTATCGTCATTCGTACGCGGGCCGAGCTCGGCGTAGCCGCACAGGGGAGCCTTGGTTCGACTTTTTTAAGGGGTTTCAGGGCGCGAATTCCTCGGGGGTTTGCTTATTTTAATTGTTGGTTTTGGGTACCCCTAATTCAGGTATCCGACACCTTGTTTTTAACAGCATTGAGCTGCTGCTTTGATTCAATCAATGATATCAGATTGACTGGAAAATTAACTTTGACTGCAGTTTCTGATGTTCAATTCAGTCAATGAAATCAGGTTCACTGAAACAAATATCATTTAGGTCAATGTTTAGAGGCTGACATGAGGTTACTACAAATGTTCTGATGATCTCTGTTTCCGAAACAAATGTTCTGATGATATCAGGTTAGAACATCCGAAACATTTTCAAGATGCGGCTGTTATATCTGACCATTAGCAAACTGCACTTTATTAGTGATGCACCTTTTCGGTTTCAGTGATCCCATCCTTTAGTAATCAGTAGCTCACTTTTGTTTTATACTCTTATCTTGACCATATTTTCTGAAACAAATGTTCTGAGCTTGTATGCTCTTATATATAACCTTTTCCGTTATCACTCAGCCTGAATGTTATTCAATGGTGCTAAAACTGAATATAAATCTTGAAAATATTTCTCTTCCTCAGCACATCGATCTCATGGAATAAAACAAATGTTTTCTTAACGTAATAGCAGTACTTTTAACATCCCTTCAGCCAAATCTTTAATGGACATCGAGCAGGACCTCTCCACTGGATTACCTCAAGCTGGCGCAGCGTTAAATCGATACAGACTCTCCACTGGGCAAGCTCAAAGTGGCGCAGCAACGCCACGCCAAGTTTTCTAGTACATCTTAGACTACCCATAATTGCAAAATAGCGATGCTCGAATGGCTGGGAGAAGTTCGGAGCATCGGTCTGTACGTTGTAGCTTGCGATGCTCAAACAAAAAAAAGTCGGCATCGATGCATGTAGGTTCACCGATGCTTAGTCGAGCTGCATACACACACAAGAGAGAGGAAAGGCTGCTATCGTTGTTTGTTTTCCTGTTTTGTGGGTCCCATGCCGATGCTCACCACTGCAGCCTGCTCCATCGATGCTGAATGACTGCGGTAGTTACAGGACGTCGATGCCTACCACTGTGGGTACCATGGCTAGACGCACGCGTTTTAGAAATGTAGTCTCATGTTTGGACTTCGATTGTGCCAGCTTTAAATTACAAACATGATCTCGTGACGAATTCGGATTTAAAAAGCCAAGGAAGAATGGTGTATGGTGGGATCATGTCGTTGTATAATATCTATTCTTCTTAGGCTGTGTTTAGTTGGGGAAAGAAAAATTTTTAGGTGTTACATTGGATGTTTCGTGGGATGTCGGAAGAGGTTTTTGATACTAATAAAAAAACTAATTACATAGCTCGTCTGGAAACTGCGAGACAAATTTACTAAGCCTAATTAAGCCGTTATTAACACATGCGGGTTACTTTAGCACTTACGACTATTCATGGACTAATTAGTCTTAAAAGATTTGTCTCGCGATTTCCCACCAAACTATGCAATCGTTTTTTTTTATCTATATTTAGTACTCCATGCATATGTCTAAACGCTCAATGTTCCTGTAGAACCCAAAAAAATTTAGAAACTAAACAAGGCCTTAATTGATTGACAGAGGTCCTGTATTTTTGTTAAAAAAATGTATGATGGGATGGACTGAAAGATGAAAGAGCGAGGAAATATATTTTCTTATTTAAATATTAGAATATACATACTATAGATATAGAGATATAAATATAGTATCTATACTAGTATAATATTTTTTATGGATTTCAATTTTCAAAACAAGGAGCCTGTTTGAATCTGAACAGAAAAAAAATGGAGTGAGGACCATCCGCACCAAAACATCGTGCGAGCGTACGGCTGACGAATGGACCATGAGATATCAGATTTACCATCCATATGTTTAAGATGATACTGTGGTCCATGAATGAGCTGCATAGTCCACACGACGTTTTGAGATTTAAAAGCTGATGAAGAATTGATGTACGGTGGGATCATGTCGTTGTATAAATTTCTCCTTTTTTTGAAAGGAGTCGTTGTCTAAATTTCTATTCTTCTTAATTAAGCGGCAGAGGTTCTATCTATTCATTCAGAAATGTACGGTGGGATAGAACAACGGACAAAAGAGTGAGGAAATATATTTTATTATTTTAATATTAGGGATATAAATACTATAGATAGATATATATGGAGAGAGATACCGATATAGATATATACTAGTGGAATATTTTTTTTCAGTATAATATTTTTTATAGATTTCAAGACAAGGCGCCTCTCTGAATCTGAACGCGCGCGGCGTGTGCGTCCGTTGCTCCTTGAACTCAACGCGCCTAAGCAATTTTAGCGACGGCAGCTCCAGCAGGTTTTATCACTAGCAACCGTAACGCGGTTTGCAGCTCGGCGCCGTGGCTATAAAAGCGCCTCCGCCTCCGCCTCTGAGTCCATCGGCCATCCTTGCCTCCTTGTCGATCATCGCCTCCTGCTCGGCCGGCTTCCCACCCCACCTGCGTTGCACCGATCGCCGATCCAGCTCCTCCGACCGGTCATGAGCTACCAGGCTCCTCCTCCCGGCACCGCCGGTACGTATTTGTGACACGACGTTTGTTCATCAAGATGTAATCTTGATTGTTGCAGCTCTGATCGGTTTGCTTCGGTTGTGTTTCCTCTGCAGCCTATCCGCCGCCGGGCACGGCCTACCCTCCGCCGGGCCAGCAGGCGTACCCGCCGCCTGCCTACGGCGCGCCGCCCCCCATGGCCGCCGGCGGGTACCCGCCCCCGCCCCCTCCGCAGCAGCAGCAGGACTCCAAGGGCGGCAACGACGGCTTCTTGAAAGGATGGTAAGGATCTATCAACCCCGTCTGCTGCCACTTCAACGCTTCCTTTCCTTGTGAAACGTTTCGTTCTCGTCGCTTCTGAATCTGTAACCTGCTCCTACTTACTTGACTGATAACGTCTCTGATTCTGATCTTCTTCTCTGTTTGTGCCTCCGATGACCGATCTGCAGCTTGGCCGCGCTCTGCTGCTGCTGCATGCTCGACATGTGCTTCTGAGTTCTGAGTTGTCGTCAGGGACGAGGGGATGGCGCCGCGTCCAGATCCATCCATCCTGCAGTCAGGCGAATGCATGGAGCTGTTTTTTCTGAATTATGATGATGATACATCTTTGTTTCCATTTCCATCCTGTATATGTTTTCCCGTGCTATGAATCTATGATCATGCATGGACTTCACTAGTTAAGCACTTGAGCCAGCAGGGATTTTCTGGTTCATGTGAGTGTGTTCTTGAGCTATGAAAACATTTCCGATCAGATTTGTATTTGTACTCTGTTTGTTGCTTTATTATTGCCGTCCTCGTCAATCCTCATCGTCTCCTTCGCTGACACTGCATGGCCTGGTTGTGTGCGTGTGGTTGGTGGATGGACGTTGATTTCTCAGCGTCCAGTTGGGTACAAGTGTAATCGTACCAGACTGTCATCAAATCCAATGCAAAGAAAGTCATCAGGTCCAAAGCAAAGAAAGACCAGATTAGCCTGACAGATAACAGGCGACTAAACCTATTGGACAAAGCTGGCATTTTCTGCATATTGTTTTGCAACACAATTGACCCTTACGGCTGAAGAAATGACAGGTGCCGAATATGCTGCACGCCCAAACAAAATGCATAGGCATATCCAGCAGAGCCAATTACCAAAATAAAATAAAATAAATCTTTTTTATTTAGTAGCTCTTCATAGAACAGATATATTTGTTGTACCAGCTAAAAAGTGTAAAACAATACGTACAATTTTCAACACATTTAATAAGCAAATTAATATTCTTGGCGAGAGGAGTTGTAGTCAAACACGACCTTCCTCTTTCCCCTTTGTATTCATAACCAGCCCCCAGGCCATTGAACACTACGTTCACTGTTTAACTGAATTTGCAAGAGTCACCTAACACACCACACAAAGTAGCCAACAACTTGCTAAGCAGGCAAGACAAGCTAATATCTCGAGCCCTTGTCTTTTATCCCGTGAAGCACTTGTATACTCCGAATTGCAATGTGCTGATCAGTCCAAACTCTCCAATGGGGACAACTCTGCCCCACATATGTAATGTGCCTTCAAAGTAATGAAATCCTTTGCCTTTTTTATTTAAATAGGGCCTGTGTTTTTCGGTTCTTAACATTTTTACAAGCAGCGTGAACATTTATAGTTCTAAACACAGATTTCCTAGAGAGGTGACAGCCATATGTACATCCAATTTTACAGTGCGTGCCCATAGATTTAGCTGCTACATAGACAACCAACGTGGTTCCTCCGGCTTAGCCACCATGGCAAACACCAACAGCCCTAACTTCCACATGCTGCCGCCCTTCTTTCTCTGGGTGAACGACCACGGTGGCCTGTGCTTCTTCCAGTGCGCCCTCCTTGCCTTCCCGACTTGTGGTCAGTGTGCTGACCATAGGAGGAAGCTCACTTGGCCTCATGGTCTTGCCGTCGCTCTGGGAGATGATCTCCCAGTCCTCCGTAACTGACGTGACGTCCCCATGTTTCTCACAATGCTTCTCGATGTCGTAGAGTGTTGGAAGTATAACGTAGTCGTTCAACGGGTCATAGAACGGGTCAGGTTCTCCAGCGTGCAGCCAGTGCTGGACGATCCGGAACACATGGCGACTGCAGACGATTCCACGGTGGTCAGCAGCAACCCCAACTCTTGCCATGGCATCAAATCCGTCCGCCTGTAAAAAGGAAAAATAAACATTTCCCTCAATTTTCTCGACAGAGCTTTGCTTCAAACTCCCAAATGACAAAGCAAAACACCAATAATATTCAGACCTTTGCTGATTCTGTGGGAACAGATCCGTCACCATCAACATAGACATATTTTCCCTGAAAAAAAGGGGAGAAAAAACAGGGCTCAGATCACCAGGCATTATAAACTGGGGATTCATTGTTAAGCGCACCAGGAATCACAAAAAACGAAATCATGAAACACAAAAATAACCAAAAGAACTAACCTGAGCATACAAGAGGTGACTAAGATTTGAAACCGGATGCTTTTCACTGCCATAGCTGCCAAAGACGAGCATATATTAGTAACTTATAAGGCGAATATGTGAACATCCTGTCTAAGCAGCCATCTACACTGATGGTGTTCATCATATTCATGCTTTAGTGTGTGTATATAGTCCTTGACGACATAAATCCCTATCTGCAAGTTAGGGTTTTACCACATTTTCAATTCTCGGGTATAAATGAAAACACATGTTTATCATTCACAGTGATAATACAAGTGTCGTGACATTATCAGCATGCTATAATCTGAGACATTCATGGCTAGAGTTTATTGAGCCATTTATGAACAGCCATAATTCAACCTAATATCAATGGAAAACTAGAAATAAAATCAGAACTATCCAGGTGAGAATGTACCAGACAGTATGTGGAGTATCATAATCAATCCCATAAATGTTGTAGAATTTCACTGATTCCGGAAGCTTTGTACTGCTTAAAAGATCATAAGTTTCCTTTGCCCAATTCAATATATCCAAATTAAGGGGCACCGGAATATGCATGCCATCAGCAATGATCTGCCATTGCAGTTTAATTGTCAGAAAGAATGAGCATTAGGGTAAGCTGAGTTACCCAATAATTTGAAATGCGAATAACACACCTCATTACTGGAAAGAGCCTTTTCAATCATCTTAATCGCTTCCTCAGGCTCATACGACTCTAACAGGGCACTTTTCTTGCCATCGTTATCCAAATTCTCTCTCCAAATCTGTAGCAGTGGGGTGTCTTTCCACTTGAAGTTAGGGTTTGCAAGCAACTCATAGATTGATGGGCACTCAAGTAGCTGAAACAGAAAACATTTTTCAGGATTCTTTCTAAAAAGGCAAAAATTATGGTGTCCACATGAACATACAAAGGGGGTGGAATCCAACCCGCCTTTGTTGCTAGTTGTTTTTGTAGTTTTAGTTGTTTCGGTTGGCTCAGTTCTGTTGTTGCTAGACCTTTCGAGGTCATGTTGTTTCATTGTAACCCAGCCTGGGTTTCTTCTTTTTAATATATAATCGGCAGCTCTCCTGCCTGATTGGTTTCAAAAAGAATGCAAGGATATAAAAGCATACCAATTGCTGCATACACCATTTGGAAATAAAGAATCTTGATTCCCATCCTTCGACGAAAGACATTCCATTCAGCAGACTAGTAGTTATGTACCCAGGAGCACCTGCAGCAGGTTGCTTTGTCAAGTAAAATAGCAGCCTAGGATAGATGTTTATGGTAACACGTTGAGCAAGGAAAATCACAAGATGAGAGTGTATGGAATAAATGATGTTTAAATGACAAAAGGGGCCTAATCATGTGACTTCTAGGAATCAATGGCGAAAAAATCAAGACAATACTGAATAGTACCTGCTTAGTTGAGCTCTTACAATACTCTTAATATAAAAGTGAGATTTGCAGCCATTAATACTACTAGGAAGATTAGACATCCAGCAGCTAAATCAAATATGCTCTATGTTGAACAACATTAATTAATATAAACGGTTCTCAGGCAAGTGATACCTTGGAATGGTGCGGCAATTGCGATCCAACTCTTGACATATTTTTCAAATACCTATAGAAGGAAAATTGTTCAGAAAAGGAGCTACGACCTTGAAGATAGCGCAGATGCGCAGGACGTTAAACATGGCAAATCTCAACCAAAGATCCAAAATACATGAAGAAGTACTAACATCACTGTGCAGAGAGATGAAACATTTCACAAGTAATCCCCCCATTGAATGAGTAATGAGATTGATCTTTTTTCCACCAGAAGCTGTGTACACTGACTCCAGCTTTTTGGAAAATCTGTCAAGTGTCTCTGAGAGCCTGAAGAAGAGAGTGGAATCAACAAGGAGAAGATAACATAATGTGTATCAACAAAGAATAAAAAATACCCACACTTGTGGTCATAAACTCAGAAAACAGTGACTTAATAATCAAGAACAAAGTGCTTAATTTACCTGTTGCTTTGACGGAAATCGTAACCAAATCCAAAGAGAGTTTTTCCTTCTTGATATCCCCATTTAATCATTTCCACTATCATGTCATGATAGTAGTACACAGTGTCATCACCAATGATCTAGAAAACCAAGATAGAGTAAATCATGAGATCAGAGAGCCACTGCAGTTTGTGCACTTCATTGGTGCTTGGATCAAATTCGTAATCAAATGGCTTCAAAGTCCTAGATAAGTAACTTATAAGAAAACAACAATAAAACTCACAAATAGATGAAGTAATGTCTTACCAGGTCTGGGTCTAATGTGTCAATGGCGTACAAACCATATCTGTCCTCAGGGACAATAATTCTTGTTTTCTCGTTAACAGAAACAGTTTTACCTGCTCCATTAGAATAACTTCATATCATATGACATGGAAACAGGAAACAATCTAATAACATAAGCGACACAAACATGAATCGAAAAGGATTGGCAAAACTTTTGCTTATCTAAGCCAAAGACGATGCCACTTTTTTATTTATTTATGGCAATTGTCTCGTGAAGACCATGCCACTTTAGTACACACGTCTGTGTCTTTTTTTTTTTTTGTTCATTATTCTAACTTCATTCATTTTTTTCGAAATCGTGTAAAATAAGTAAGTCAATACATTAATAACATTAGAATTTAAAAGGAGCAAGTCAATGTGTTAGAGTAATAGACAACTGAAATACTGAATATAAACCATAATTAATAATTCGTGAAAAAGAGCATTGCTTGTACCAGTGGAGGCATCAAATTTGGACCAGAGCTTCTCTCTGAACTCATGCTCAGCAGCAAGGATGCGCACCCAAACTCTCTCCTTGTTTCCTTCCTCATCGACAGCCTCAAGGATGGAACCAGCAATACCAGGAACAAGTAACACTGGGTCAAGGGTGGGATCAACCAAGGGCACCTGCTCCTTCACAATCCGGAGCCAGAGCTCTATCGCCCGGATCAACTCCTCCAGTAACGTCATGGTCACGGGAAAAGGAAAAGGTTGCGCCTTACCAAGACTTCCCTATCCAAATTCAGCACCCAAATAGCGGCCACCTGCGGCAACTGGCCCCCAAGGCGCCCTAGGGGGCTCTCGAATCAAGCGAGCGGCAATGGCCCAGAGAGATGGGCGATTTCAGCAGATTGCAGTGAAATCAAGGTGAGCCGAAGATGGAATCAGCTTGAGAATTGCATCGCCAGACGAAGAGATGAGCAATTTCAGCAAGCTGCGAGGCACCGGCGCAGTTTTGGGGAAAATTGGAACGCAAGCTGGGCCAATTGAACCAGAGACAGAGGTAAAGTGTGAACGTAAGTCCTAATTTAGTACTCTCTCAATTCCAAATTATAAGGCATTGCAAGAATCTTAGAGAGTTAAAACATATTAAGTTTGGCCAAAATTATAGAGAAAAATATAAAAATTTATAACATCAAATATTTATACTATGAAAATATAATTAATAAAAAAATTAATAATACTTAATTGGTGTTATAAATATTATTATCTTATCATATAAATTTAGTCAAACTTGAGACCCTTTACTCTTTAGCATTCTTGGAATGACTTATAATTTGAGATGAAGCGAGGACTATCACACGAAGTTAAGTGGCGACCCCTGCGGGTTAAGACTAACATGTCAGTCAAAGTTGCTTAAAGATAAAATATTACTCCCTCCGTCCCCGGATAAATAGTCACTATAAAAATTATGTTGATCAAACTTTCTTAATACTAATTAGATTTATAGAAAATACATACAGTATTTATATATCTAAATAAGTTTATTATAAAAAATATATTCAACGATCTACCTAACGATGCTAATTATATACCATACATATTAATATTTTGTCAAATATAATTGGTCAAATTTAAAAGTTATTGACTTTTTGAAAGCGAGAATGAATTTTTTTTTTCAGACAGAGCACTAGTGTACGTACTACTAGTTGGTGAGGCTTCCACGGAGGATCTAGTGATTAAGATCTGGACCGTTGGCTCCGTACAATCATGTTCAACGTCTGATCAAAGGTTGACAGTACTTGCGAATGGCATGTGGTACAGTGGTAGAGCAGTTTAATGAGACGCTATTCACCGTGTTTTTGTATTTCTTCTGGAATTTTTTTTAAAAAAATTAGAGTATACGCACGCGTGCGTGTTCAGTGGTAATGCAACGCACTGCAGGCGGCGCAATCTCTTCTTCGCGTGTGTATGGACCCGCACGCATGTGTACGTGTGGTGTGAGTGTGGAGGTTGTGCGCGTCCAAGTTATACCCGATAAAAAAAGGTTGACAGTACTCCCTCCTTCGTCCCAAAAAAATACAATTTTAAATAATATTATGTTAGATCACGTTAAATTTAATCAAATTCTCATTAAAAATATTAATATTTATTATACTAAATAAGTATTACTAGCAAATATGCCCATGCGCTGCAATGGAAGAAAAAAACTATAAGACATTAATAGAAAATAAAGATAAAAATGTTAAATATCTATTTATGTTTTAATTTTTCATAAATTTTAATGGCTATAATTTATTTATGATGACCATGATATCCATAATAAAGTTAATGTCATTAATAATATGACAATATTCTATTAAGTTTGTAACGAATTTAAATACTCTCATTGTCCTAAATCGCAAGTTATTCAGACTTTTTTTAGATACATAGCTTTTACTACGCTTCTACGTATACATTATGTCTAAATATATCTTAGAAAGTCAGAACAATTTACAATTTAGAAAAGATATAGTACAACCTTGGTTTTTTTCAATTGTAAAGCACAAAAATATTTACTCGTAATATATCATAATTTTAATATATATCTATACCTATATAGATCTAGATCCAAATTCAAATCCGAAAAAAAGATATAAGAATAGAAATGATCCTAATTTTATTTTAGCCTATTTTTTTTGTCCACCCCTCCTAACTACAAGTCCTTAGAATGTAGGTACGTGTCTCTACTTGTCTCCACAAACCTCATGTTTTATTGAACACCTTCTGTTTTATATAACATATTGGACACAAGTGTAATTAAAAATTGTATTCTAATTTAAATAAAATAGATATCTCGAGTAATTGAATAGAGATCCTAATCCAAATCTAAACAGAAAAAGGATAAAGCCAGAGAAACCACGCGGAGGATGAAAAAGGAAACACTCAACCAATGAAGAAAATAAAACGGAATAGAAGGAAACACCAACAAGAAAAAAAGGAAACAGAACAAACGAAGGAAAAAAAATGAAACGTGACGGATGGCAGAGGCATTGGGGACGGGCTGGTCGTGACCCGCCCGTGCATTGCGGTCTCCGAGGATGAGCCGAGCATTTTCCTTCTTTTTCCGTTTTTCTGTTTTTGTTTTCCTATTATTTTGCGTTCTTTTTCTCTTGCGTTCTTTTTTCTGTTTCTTTTTTCCTTTTTTGTTTTGTCCTTTTTATCCACTTTGTGTATCTTTTCTTTTTTTTTTCTGTTTTCCTTTTTTTTGTTCTTTCTCTTTTTCTCCACGTTGTGTATCTTTTTATTTTTTCCGTTTGTTTCATGTTCTGTTTTTTGTTTGATTTTTCAATACTCTTTGTTCTAACTTCTGCTATTTTTCCTATATAGATTAGGAAACAATAAATATAGCACGACCTATACGTCCAAGTTAATACATGACTTAATATGTTTTGAAATTGAACTTCGTATCACGCTAGACAAAAGCTATTCTAACTTGTATGTGCACGAGTTATATATGTAAGTCAGGATGGAAGAAAATATAAGTTTAGACGGAAGAAATTATTTATTGTCCAGTAATTAGACGGAGATGGACAAAAAAAATGAATGGATAAAAAAAATAGCCTGAAATTTTGTTTCTTTATTACCCACTAGCAAAATATGCTCGTGCGTTGCAATGGGAGAAAAAACTATTAAACTTTCATAGAAAACAATGACACAAATGCTATAGCTTTATTAACGGTTTACCCTTTCTATAAAATTATAAAAGGTATACTTTATTTTATGGTAACCATGACATCCATAATATCCACCTTCTAACTTTAGTCGTGGTTCCATCGGATGTTTGATATATACATGGAGTATTAAATTATAGACTAATTACGAAACTAAATGCATAAATTGAGATTAAATTGCGAGACAAATTTTTTAAGCCTAATTACAATGATTTGATAATGTGGTGCTACAATAAACATGTGCTAATGACAGATTAATTAAGCTTAATAAATTTGTCTCACAGATTATTGACGAATTCTATAATTTATTTTTTATTAGTATCAAACACCCCATGTGACATCTGATATGACACCTTTTAAACTTTAGTCCCTGCATGCAAACACCCATAGGATTTAGTTGCTGACGTATCTATGTTGTCAACTCATGATTATGATGTGAGATCTCCATCGAGTTTTCACATAGCAGTCCTCATCCGGGGATTGTAGAGACATATTTATTTAGATTGGATGGAAAAAAATGTTTAAGATTTCAGTTTAAGATTTGATTAGCTAATCTAGGTTCATTGCTACATAAAATATTTTCCGTGACCTTTCTAAAACAGCCTTGAAGGCGGACAACTTTTTGAACCACCTCGGTTAATGCCCTAGATTAACCAAGTTAATGCCCCGGATTAACCGAGGCAGTCAATTTTTATTAACCGAGGCGGTTAAAAATATCCGTCTCGCAAAATCCATTAACCGAGGCATTAACCGAGGCGGGCAACGTAAAAGAACCGTCTCAGTTAATGCCTATTAACCGAGGGTGTTTTTCTAACACAACCGTCTCGGTTAATACATTAACCGAGACAGTCAGTTATAAGGCCCGCCTCGGTTAAGGTTGAGGCCCAACTGGCTCAGGCGAGGCCCGGTAACCATCCACCATACCAAATACACACTGTAGGGTTAGGTTCACTCATTTCACTTCGTTTCCCTCTCCTTCCTCAGCCCGAGCGCGGCGCCTGCCTTCCTCAGCGCGAGCGCCCGCCCCCCTCTCCACCCGGCAGTGCCCCCTACCCTCCCTCCCGACGGCATGGATGAGGTGGCCGTGGCGCGTGGGGAGGCCATGGCGCGGGGCGGCCTGGCCCTCCCGGTGGTGCACCTCTCCTCCCCTCCCTCCACCACGGCGCGTGGGGGCTCTCCGGCGATGGGGCACAGCGACCAGATCCCTCCACGGCGCTCCCCAAGCCAGATCCACGTCCACGGCACTCCTTCGGCCAGATCCGCAGCGCTCTCCTCCTTCCTAGGCTAGATCCACGGTGGACCGGCGACGCCCCCACCCCTCCCTCCCGACGGCGCGGATGAGGTGGCCGGACTGTCCCGGTGGCGCGTGGGGAGACCATGGCACGGGGCGGCACGGCCCCTCCCGATGATGCACCCCTCCTCCCCCTCCATCCACCACAGCGCGTGGGGCTCTCTGGCGATGGGGCACGGTGACCAGATCCCTCCACGGCGCTCCTCCGGCCAGATCCGCGGCGCTCCCCTCCTTCCCCGGGCAGATCCGCGGCGGATCCGGCCACTGCGGGTCTCCGGCGATGGGGCACGCGCGGAGCCCCTCGAACGGTGGCGGACGCGTGGATTCGGTGGCGAGCAGCAGCCACCAACGGCGACCGCGAGCAGGGGCATCGGCCGCGAGGCCCAGGTCTAGGCCCGGTTGGGCTGTGGGCTTTTGCTTTTTATTTTTATTTTGATTAACTAGGCGGGCACCAAACCGCCTCAAAAAATAGGTCATTTACCGTTAGGGATGAAAACGGACGGAATTTTTCCCATACCGTCTCGTTCCGTTTTCTATATTTTCCCGTCCGTTTCCGTATTTGCGAGATCCCGTTTTTGTATTTGCGGAAGTAGAAAATGGTGTTTTCCGTCCGTTTCCGAGTAATCCCGTTTTAATATGGAATAGACCCGTATTTATTCCGTTTTTATCCCGTTTTCAATCTATGCTCAACATGTTCAATAATTACATGTCCTTATGTTATGTTAATATAACTACGAATCACTAAATATGCATGTTATGTTCACGTACATAGCATGTAAATGAATATTAAACTTTGTATATATTATTACATGACTTTATATATGTATACTTTGAGAATATTATATTATGTGATCTTAATTTAATTTTCTGGCTCTCCATCCGTATTTGTTCGTTTCCGTATGTCTGCATATTCCGATTCCGTTTTTGAACCCGTATTTTCCGAACCCGATCCCGTTTTCGCCAAAAAAATATAGAAACGGAAGTATAAATAGGGTTTTTCCGTCCGTTTCCGTCCGTTTTCATCGCTATTTACCGTGACCTTCGATCTGAGGCGTTTTGGCTGCCCGTCTCGAAAAATCGATTTTGCCCGCCTCCGTTAAGTTTATTATAGTAGTGGTTTTTAATAACAGTAACTTTGTCTTTTAATTAAACTACAACAACGATCTAGTTGTGAAAATCTTTATTTCTTAGGGAAGGGTAAATGGTTGAAAGGTCCATAATATAATCTTTTTTATTTATTTTTGATGTTTATGTTTATGAGAGAAAAAACATAAAAACGCAATGAGAGGTACTCAAAGTAAAAAAAAACCCGGCACAAAGGAACAAGGCTGAAAAAACATGCGCAGAATATGTGCCGGTCGATGGCAGGACGTGTCTAGAAAGATAGTAGCGCATGCAAAGATCAGATTATTGGACAGATGCATGTATTCAAATAATTAATTGTATGCTCAAATTTATGCTGCATGGGTCAGGAGAGAAGTAAAGGATGCATGCAGACTGGTAGATGTTCATCAACACGCTGAAACAAAAGAAAGATGTCATGTCTAAAGGAGCAAAGAAATTGAAAAATATCAGTTACTCAAAAATCTCCTATCCACCTAATATCTCTTCCGTTGGATCTGTTTTGATTGTCCATCCGATGGTTACGATACAAGTGACAGGTGGACCCGGAGGGACACTACTTACGTGACAGCGTGTTTCGCTGTTGTTTTCCGTCACAGTGGGACACCGATGAAGAATTTTTTTCACCGAATGTTTTTCTTACCCGCTCCTGTACCCGCAGCGGTTCCTCAAGAACTCACGCTTCGATCATGCGTCGTACAACCGCCGCACTTCCTCAAGACGGAGTCGTGCCGCAAACCCCCCCCCCCCCCCCCCCCCCCCCCCCCCCCCCCCCCCCCGTCCCGTTCGCGCCCTTGGAACCTCCGCACCGGCCGCTCGTGTCGAGATCGGACGCCGCGGGGAAGGCGCCCGCGTCGTCGGGTGGAGGGCGCCCGCCGCAGCCGCTCGCGTCACTGCCGTTGCCCAGGAAGAAGGCCTTCTCCACCGCTCTCACCAGGGACGAGATCCTTCTACTCCTCCACCATCTCCGCGCCTCCCGCAGCCGGCCGGGTCTGCGAAGACGAAGGTCACCTCTTCCTTCCCAATCCCCAAGATGTTGGCGCTTTGATCCCTGTGAACCACGACAAGGGCTTCGGGACATAGTCGGCGACACCGCGGACACTGTCGCCGTCATCTTCCCCGGTGACGGCGCCCGGAGACGCATCCCAGCGACCCAGGCTCCTTGCCTCTGCTCGACACGCAGACCCACTCCGATGTCTTGTCCACGGCTCATCTCTGTCTCCGATCCTGGTGTCTGTCGCGTCATCCTCCTCCAGTCCTCTGGTCGTCCAATAGTCCCACGACCCCAAGGTGAGCCCATGGCTTCTTGCATTCTTAAATACACTCCGCTGTCTTGTCCACGGCTCATATCCGTCTCCAATCCTGGTGTCCACCGCGTCATCCTCCTCTAGTCGTCCAGTAATCCCACGACCCCAAGGTGAGCCCATGGCTTCTTGCGTTCTTTAATAAAACAACTCAACAAATGCTATTCAGCACCTTGGATTGTTGTGGTAGTAGTTCTAAAGAGGTAAGAGGCTCGTTGCATTGGGATCTAAGCTGATTAAACCTCAGAGATTTGCACTCCTGTATATGTATAGAATAGTAATAGGGGATCATATGGCTGAGAATTTAATGTATAATGACTTATCTCTCTGTTTCTATGCAATGAATCTGCAACAGTGATATAACTTTTTTTTGGGTAACATGATGCAATGGATTCTACCACCATTTGATAAATAGCAGTAGCACAGAGTAGGTCATCAGTGTTCCTGTTTGTCTATACACTATACTATCAGTGCAGTGCATATCTGAAGATTCCTGCATGTTATGAGTTATGTGTATTTCTGAATTTTGCATTTCTGCTTTGTTCTCTGACAGATGATTTCAGCTATTATTTTACCTGAAAATCTTTGTTTGACGTGTCACCTCTTTGTGCCCTTTTCCCCTGCAGCTTGCTAAGTAGATTTGCTTGTCTGTTCATGTTGATTGGGTCTAGAAATCATGCTACTGTTTCAACCACACTAGACCCAGTGTAATTTAGTTAGGCTTAAAAATAGTTCAGGATTTGGTGATGCATGGACACAGTTTGATATCTGCCAGATAAGTCAGCTACATCAGATTCTTAAAGTTTGATATCTGCCATACGCGCAGCATCTGCACCATCATTCCTAAGGGCAAAAAAAAGGCTGCATAACGTTCGTACATGCTCTCTTCCTCATTGAGAAGAAGATCCCTGAAAAATATCCACCATGTTGACAATGGAAAGGCTGTGGGCATAATCAACACATGTAAGAATCCATTGAAAGTTGGAAATGACACCTTAATTGAAAGAATGAAATTCTATGCTTTGCAAGCAACCTGGATCAACTGAGAGCGTGCAACACGCACGTAAATTCTTTGAAATAAAAAGTGTTATAATGATAATTTTCTATTAGTAAATTTCTATATCACGCTTTTTCTTGAATTTGTATCCAAATTTAGAATAAAAAATGTCCAAAAATAAATGTTGTTTTGATCAATTGTGGCTCTAAATTTGTGCATGTTGCTTTCACCAACTAAAGCAAAATTAATTTGTGTGACCTTAGGAATTCATGTAAAATCAAGTCAAGAGTAATAATACTTTACCTAAATAATTATCTAATTAAGTTGTTGGGTGACCTTGGAGAGGTGTTCAGTGGTTTAGTTGGTGAGGTCATCAGAATTCAATTTTTCCAGATGTCTTCGCAAGGAGTACTCTCAAAGGGTGGTTCCAGGTTATCATTATAAATTTGCAACTTTATTGCTCCTTTCTGAATTTAATCATTCATTAGGTTTTTTTAGATGATGTTGAGTTCATTTTAGTGATAATATGCATATGATGTACTGCTTAGGCAAAAAACCTTACTAATTAGCTTAAATTGTTATGACAACCATATGCAGGTCGAATTCCCCCTAAATTAGTAATAATATCTTGATAAATGAAGCTTTATCATGTTATTGTCTCTTTGAAGGTTTAGTTTTTTTTTAATAAATGAATTAACTATTTTGTAGGGAATTCTGACTTCTTGTCGTGCTATGACAAAGTAGAAGAATGTAAGACATATAAGTATAATATAATGGTCTGATTGAGAGCCGAGAATGGTAAGACATAAAATTATAATATAATATCACTTAAGCCATTCCTATGGTCTGATTGAGAATTCAGGTACAGTATGCTAACTGTTCACAAATAAAGTCTATTCTTAAAAATTTTCTTCACCTACCAACTTCGACACTGTCCATGTAAAATCATGGTATGATAAAAAGGTACATACAATATGCACTGTTTGCTAATTGTTAAAGTATGCTGCCTCAATACAATTTTATTGAATTCATTACATATCACTGTTCTAAATGCTGCCAACATATGTTCTGGTTTTGATGATTTGTTTGGCTGGACGTTCTTTAAAATTACCTCAATATACAATGATTATTGCCTTGGCTGCAGCAATTTTCTATGTGTTATTTTTGCCTTTGGCTGCAGCAATTTTCTTTGGTGGAAAACACAACTGGTTTATTTGCTTGTTAAATGGCGTTTAATTTGGGAAATTTGCTCCAAAACCTGGTCCTCTATTGTTTTCTGCTGCAACATCGTGGCTCCATATTCCTATTTCCTCCGAAAATTCTGGTTTTGGGGATTCATATTTTATTAGGTTATATCACTTTCCTGTTTAGAAAATGAAAAACCTTGATCTAATTGTTTCTTTCCAGTTCTGTTGGTTAACTTGATTATCGGTTAGTTTGAGAGAATTTTGGTAGCCTTGTAATGCTTACTTTGCGTGCACAATTTTTCTTCCTTCCAATTATGATTTCAGTGTTAATCTTTTCTTGACTTCAATTTGGTGCAGTGAGGACTACCTATCTATCTTCATGTCACTTCTAGGTATGTACTAACTCTTGGCGTGGTGTTGTTGAACATTGTTACTAATAACTTTGCTTCATTGATCTTATTCAAGTAACTTATGTGTCAAATTATGCAGGTGCTAATTCAATTGAATCCTCATGGCCACATCTGAAAAGTGAAGTCAACAAAACTCATGGTTTTGATGATAAGATATTGCATTTCAGCAATGTTCAAGATGTCTCCTTTCCTACTAATAATGTTCAATTTGTTACCGGTTCATATACTTGTAAAATGATTTCACTGCCAGCTATGAGTTTGAGACTGCTTCTATGCATTAGAAAAATTTGTCTTTATGGTTATGGACTTATGGTCTATGCATTTGATTTTTTTTTTGGATGAGACTGATTTTGTAGTTATAATAATTGGATTTATAATTTTTATTATTATTCCTTTTCTACTAATAATATTCAATTTGTTACCGGTTCATATACTTGTAAAATGATTTCACTGGCAGTTATGAGTTTGAGACTGCTTCTATGCATTAGAAAAATCTGTCTTTATGGCTATGGACTTATGGTCTATGCATTTTTTTTTGATGAGACTGATTTTGTAGTTATAATAATTAGATTTATAATTTTGATTATTATTATTTTATTATGAAAGATTTTATATAAACACGTGCGTACCACACGTGCATCTCCACTAATATATAAAAAGGTAGGCACTTGCAGTATACACTAACTCTTACATGGCAACATGCAATGGGTGTACGTGACAGCTGAGTGTCCTATTAGAATTCTCGTGCGGCTTGTATTATAGGTATATAGTATATACGTATCCGTGTGTTACGAACCCAATAATCCTATAACCAGACTCCATATCGGTTTAGACGTTAGCTATTCTAACTCGTATGATCATGCATTTGTTATATATATAAGTCCACACAGAAATAAAACTCTCCATGATCCGGTAGTTAGAGGGAGACGGACCAAAAAAAAATAGATAGACGAAAAAAAAGAGCCTGAAATTTTATCTCTTTATTATTAGATATAGATTACAAAACATATTTATAATATACTCATCTAGCGTTATAAATATTAATATTTGAACCTATATGTTTTATCAAATTTTAGGCATTTTAACCAAGAATGCGCCTCAAAATATGTGTTTTTTAGACGAAGGCAGCACTGTAGTCTCAATCCATATACCCACCGAGACACAGGGATCTGTATTGCCTCTGTTCCAAAAAAAATGTAATTCTACGTTTTAAATAAGTCATCAAGCTTTTTTAAGCTTCATCTGTCTTCAAATAGATTTACTATGAAAAATTATTTTTATAATTAATCCAATGATACTTATTCATCATCCTAAATGTTAGAAATTTTACATAGATTAAATTTGAAATTATTTGACTTGTCGAGAACGTGCTTTTTGGGACAGAGCAAGTGCTATGTGTTCTACCAGTAAAAACAGCATTCTAAGGATACTTCAGAAAGTGAAAACATAAGGTTTCCAGAAGCTGATCTAGTGACCTTGAAACAACTCCACCGACAATGGTAGGAAAGAAAAAGCGATCAAGACCACTTCATCATTCCCTGCATTGTTTTATGATGATAGGGGGATTCAGCATTGTGCATATCAAGTCTCATGATAATGCTTGTGCCAGGAAGGTGCTGGTTTAAGCTACGAATGCAGCCTGCAGGTTCAGTTTGCTGAACCGCAGGTGGCCTTCTTCGGACTACTTATGACTCCTCAATGTAGAGACGCTGAATGAGAGCTTCACTTCTCCAGGTCGAGGTCGGATTCTGTGTCTGTGCGAAGCCGCTTGGGCTCCCGGTCGCCTAGGTGCAGCGACATGGCGAGCTCTTCCTCTGATGGATTGTTCAGGTTAGCAATTTGCCTTGGAGCATCCTGGTCGTCGCGTACAGGGGACATGCCCACAAAGTTTGAGATGAACTGGCGCTCTTCCACATTGATCACAGCTGCCTCCTCCCCTTCAGTCCCAGAGGCTGAAACGTCGTGCCGAGGCAGCTGCTCAATTTTGATCCCCAAAGGCTCAAAGATCTCCTCCACCTTTTCTTCTGGGACAGGAACGGCTGCTGTCGACGACTCCCCAACAGCAGAGTTAGCTGCAGCCACCAACGCAAGCCTTTGCTGCTGCACGGCATCTTTTATTGAGGATAAATTCTGTCAGTTATCTGTCGTGGAACAAAAACAACAGAAGCGTACATATTCGATTTCGTAATCATAATAATTCTGGACATCACAGTTGATTTTCCGATATCTGAGAAGGGATGCAAAAATGAATAAAACACATATTACTGAAAACAAGGAAACTGCCGAACCTTTGAGTCCTTCACTGGTTATGATAAGATCAAGTTCAAGACGATCTAGAAGGCGGCCAAGATCAACTCCACTGGTCCAATTTTCAGGGCCATGGTCACACCTAAGCTTTAGCCTCCCACGGTTTGCTGTGCCACCCCATATTATCCCTATGGGACGCGGCTTTTCGCTGTCCTGGTCAGTCAGGATAATAAGGCTTCCACTATCACCTTCTAGATCAAACGTTTGGCGGTTCTCACCAACAACAAGTAGGTCAGTGAAGAAGCTTATTCCTTTCTCGTCATTGTACTCAAGGGCATAAGCCATCACAGTTCCAGTTGTGTGACCAGAACTTCTGCCAATTTTGCATACTTGCCTCCCTATGAGGCTATTAGTGGACACTGCAGATCTATAAATTTGACATCCCCAATGTCACCAACACCCCTAACTGTGGTTGTGACTGTGGAGATATCAAAATCATGAGCAAATGGGATGAATGCCCCGTCGGCACGTACAAATGTCTCTGCAGGTTCATTAGAACATAGCATGTATGTTTGGGAATTAGAACATCGTGCACATCATTTGGAATCATCAGCAGCAAAAAGAAAAGGCAAATGTACTGCATGATTAGAATGACCAACTAAGGATTACTCCCCTCTTGGTGAAAAATAGTTGTCACATTTGACTTTGCACGGTTTCGATGTTTATCTTTGACCACTAATTTATTCTAGAATATATTCTAAAAGTTCTTCAAATCATGAGATTTTGCAAGTATTTTCAAATAAAAATCTAAACATATAATTAACATGTTTCCAAACTAAATAAATTTGTTATTGATGTTTATAATTTCAAGTTTCACCAGATCTTTCCTAAACGGCATGTATCTATGACCAGAGGGAGTCTTTTATTTGTTCAGAGAAAAGTCCTAACTTATATTTTATTTTCTCTAAAAAAAACTGGCATTGCTTTATTTACAAGTAGTAAACTGAAGAGCAAGTCAGTGTTAATTTGATTGAAAAAGTTAATATAGAATCACAAATGTCAAACCTTGCTTGATATGAAAAGATCAAGCAATAATGTCATCTCGTGAAAATTTAAATATACAGAAAATTAACCGAGCAATTAAAGCTGCAAATAATACTTAATCTCCTATATTAACCACATAACTTATAACTGCTCTACCTGGGTTTGTTCCAGCATAGATTCCATACCAAACATCATCCGTGATGAAAGATGTTGCCCTTTCGACAGCTCCAAGATAAACACCAGCCCAAGGTTGGGTGGCAATGGGTGATACATCTTCTGGTTTGGGTAGTCCAAATCAACCGCAACATGTCGGTTGGTGAGGAAACCTATCTGCTTGTTGCCAGTTCGCGTTTTACAATGGTGCCCAAAGTCCCAAAAGTGTCCTGACTAGCAACCTGGAAGAGTGAAGCAAGATATGTAAGGAGAAAGTTTTCAAAAGCACGCCTTCCTGACATTGCATCATTCCGAGAAGTCTTATCATAAATATGGGGGTGGTTCGGTTCGCCTCACAGGTTCTTCGATCCGACCCTAAAAAGTGACCCAAATGGATCCCATTTCTGATCCATAGCGTCAGATAGAGTCAATGGCTTGGAAGCACCTGAACCCTTGGGTCGAGTGGTTCGACCCACTCCGCCGTCGCCGTGCTTGCTACTGTCCGGGGGCTGCGCGCGGCGCCATCGGCTAAGACGGAGGCGGCGCGGGGGCATGCAGCACGTTGCGGCGGTGGCTGGAGAAGAGTCCGACGCGCGGGTCGGCAAAAGCAGCGGCATCGGGCTCGGAGTCGACGGATGCCGGTGGAGGCTCGGGTGGCTGTCCTCTCCGACGCACGGGGTCGAAGTACCGCGACGCGACCTGCCAGCCACGAGGAGGAAGTCGACGACGACGCGCAGTGGGCCTCCTGGGCTGCCTATCTGTTACGGAGCCGACGGATGCTACGGCGTGTTCGCGCTGCTTGTCCTGGTAGTCCGTTGGGCTGATCGAGAAGGAAGATGGGTCGATCCACGGTATCCATCGGGGCAGCGGGGCAAGCAGATAACTTAAAATGGATTAACCGCGGCTCCTATTGCATATTAAATGGATCGCTGGATCAGAACCGGTTCGATCCATGGTTCAACCAAGAGCATCTTTACCTTATCAGCTGCTTTTAAGTAATTCAAGTCTATTTTGCCAAAACCTAATGTGTCATAAAAATTGTAAATTTTCAAAGAGAAGCAATGACTAGGGTAACTTAGACAATGGAAGCAATGTCCACATCTTCAACACCTAAAAAGCCCAACTGTTTGAAGCAAATTTGTGTTGGGCTCCAGAGAACAACATTCAGTTGCAGACTTGCAGTTTCTCAAATGATTTGTTGTGTTAGCTGCTATACTATAGCAAAGATTTTACAGGGTAAACTAGTTCTAATAGCTTATAAAAAGTTCAGAACATCCAGTTGGATGAACTGAACATTTGCAGGATTTAAAGTAGATCCTTTAGCCAGGCACCTGACATGGTAGGAATAACTGAAAAAGTAACTGTCACTCCGTAGCATAATCTTATGCATGCCATGCAATTATTTTTCCCTATGTACTAGTAAATCTTGAGGAGAATCTTGATAAAATTGAACGGTCCCCCTTACAAACCAGTAGTACAATTCTGTAGTACATGGTTTTGCCCAATACAATCATTGTGCACCGCTGCACGAGTCCACATGCATGCTAGGCTTAATCCACATGATATATATTTTGAAAACCAATCAATGCAGAAAAGAACAAAAGTGTACCTGAGAGCCGGAGCCAATACATTCATCACTGCCACACAACTTATCAACAAGCTCAGTGAACATTTGCTCTTTTGGAGTTTGAGCTGGTGCACCATAGTACGAAAACTCAACAACATCCACATCACACCAAATACCTCCTGGACCCTGTCAATGATCCGACTAAGTGATAGCTATTAAGACGATGACAAAAAGAATTTCAAAGTACAAAACTTCACTAGCATTGTATGGGAGCATGACTAATCCAATCATCTAAAACACATCTGAATTAAAGTTTCCCTACCTCAACAATGGCAGGAAGGCATTGGGTCGGATTAAGCCACTTCTTGTGAACTTTGCGAGCAACAAAGCAAAGAATTGCGGGGATATCTGTCAGAACCCCTTTCCTGATGCGGAAGCCCACCGCTGTTCCAAGGCTGAAGCAACGCAATATCTTGCTATGGAAAGCTCTTATAGTCATCAAATCAAGCAAGCTATTTGCTTGCTGGCCCTTGGGCAACTTGCCAGACTTCGGGAGAAGTCCTTTTGAAAGGTTGGCAAAGTAGTTTGCACGCCCCTCAGCTGCACAATGCTGTAGGTTTGATGTTGGCCATAAGAAGTATGCCGCGCTGTTCTCTGTGTGTGTGCACCCAGAAACAATTGGTTGCATTGATGGAGAACAAGGGAATGACTGTTGATGGTAGCAATGCCCCTCCACATCAAGTGTCGATTCATCTGATTGTGCAAAGCCTGAAAGCTGCACCCTGTCATCTGAAGGCCTCATTTTGCTGAACAGGCTGCCGGGCTACAATATGTAGGATAAGCTGTAACCCTAAAAATGAGAAGCAGCAAGTCAGAGAACATGATCTTCAGGGCTAATAACCAAGCTGTAAGGTGTGAAATCTCAGGAAAGACTCAGAAAGCATGTAATCATGTGAGTGTGCTTCAGAGTTATAGATTCAATGGATGGGGTAACTTTGGTCAAAATAGCGTATATGTGAATAAACAGCTAGTTGTGGAGCAGGCTGTTATTCCTCAGGAATAGATTCTGCAAGATTGCAAGGGGAGCCACGCAAACAAAGCAACCTGAATTTAGTGTATGTGAATCGTGAGAGGTTACAGAATAGGCATACGCCACCAATGAGCTGTACGAAGAATAAATAAATCAATTTGGATGGGGCGTGTGATATTCTGATATAGAAAAAAAAACAGATAAGAGGAATCCACAAAAGCCATGGCTCAGGTCTCTTCCGCTCTCTTGCTGTCTAAAGACAATGGTGACTTGCAATATGAAATCAGCGCCATGAAGGTTAAGGGACGGCACAAATTCCCCCCTTTAATCACAAGGATTGGGCATAAATCCACATGACAACTACTCGCAATGATAGTCTCATTTCGGGGAATAAGGTAGGGCCTACACAATTTTGGTAGCCAGTAGTGAAAATTAAGTTGGGCAGGGGCATCACGTACTTTCTTGGAAGAGAAAAGCAGAAAAAAAAAAGCCCAAAAAGCGCCACCAGGAAATGGTATGGAGTAGCCAAAAAAATCAAACACTTAGTGCGGTGCGGCGACGAGCAAAGCTCCTCCCATGGGATTTCCCCAAACCTGAAAGAATGCTGAAGGCAAGAAATGGCAAGCCATCGACCACGCCTCCAAGATTGTCTCCACAAGGAGGGGACCTCGCTTTCCATCGCATTCGGCAGCCAAAGCAGATTACCAGCAACCCTCACGCTTTTCTATCTATAGTAAAAAAAATAGAAAGAAAACGAGCAAACAGCCTATGCTACTACGATCGAACTCAAAAGGGCAAAGGGGGCTATAAGAAAAGGCGAAAGAAGATAAACCCCGATTGGCTATTGCTCTACTCTGCCATACATACCAAATAGAATCAAGAACCCTCCCCCCACTGTTTGGGTATGAAAAGGGGGGAAAACAGAGGGGTCTCGAACAGATGAACCAACCACCGGTAGAACGAGGACGAAAGCTAAGCTGGCTCACGAATGCAGTCGTGGATCAACCAAAAAAGAGCATAACGAGAGAGAAAAAAACGGCCTGGAAAGTGGAAACCAAGGCAGGCAAGAGAAGGCGCCGCCAAGATTGGCAAGATCCCGCCTTTGCCCCATTCCCGGGCTCACGGCCGGCGGCCAAGAGATCCGATCTCGGTAGGGATTTGAGGCGGGGACGAAAAGGAGGAGGAATTCCATTTCCAGGCGCCTTGCTTACCTTGACGGGAGCAATGGCAGGCGGGCGAGCGGCCTCAGCAGTGCTCCCCCGGTCGACGCTGGCTATCCATATAATTGGGAAAATGGGGATGGGAACCGCCACTGTTTATGGCGACGCCCGGTGGGCAGAAGCCGCCAGCTTTGCAGCCTTGCTGCAGCGCAGCAGAGCAGCCAGCGACCTCCTCGGTCCAGCGGCCCCTTTGCTGCTCGCGCCTGTGCGCTTCCGCTGTGAACGCACAGGCACAGCGGGAGGAGCAGACCAGGGGCTAGAGCCTAGCGAGTAGCGAGAGGGAAGAGGAGCCGGTGAAGAGGGGGCGGAACCGGAGGGTGCGGGAATCTCTGTGGGCAAAGAGAGAGGCAGAGGGAGATGGAGGGAGGGAAGCTCGGCTAGCTAGGTGATCATGATCGCTGGGTCAGAGATGAGACGAACAGCAGCTATACTGTTGCGCCCTTGAGATGTGTCGACCGCCGTGTTGGTCTGGAGGTGTGGCTGCATAGTCGTCCATGTCCCCCCGGAGAGACGGACGGCCCGGATCGCCCGCCGGGGGAGACGCCGGCACGTGGCCCTCCGGCGTCCTCTCATCCCGGGCGGCGGGCTAGGGTTTGTGGAGGAGACCTTTTTGTGGCGTTGGCGATAAACCGAAATTTTTTAGACTGACGATGGCCTAAAATAGATGTTATATTGCATCAAGAAGTCAACCACCACATACGGTGCCGGAGAGAGAGGGGTGATAAGATGACGCGTCGCACAAACGGTGTTTGCTGTAGACCGTAGAGGTTCCGTACGAGTGCTGTTGAGAGGAACGAAGACCATCATGACGGTGATGAGAAATCTGTGCCACGAGAGAGCAGCAGTAGCCAGTAGAAACGGTGTGATGATAAGGCAGCAGTGGCAGCATATAATGGTGTCTCCATCCATCTCGGCCCGGCCCGATCCTCATTTAGAAAGCGTCGTCGCTCCTCTCGCTTTCGGCCGGTTCGCTAGCTGCAGTGCATGCAGCTACATGCATGGAGAAGCAGGTAGCAGTGTAGTAGCACATGAACGGCCCCGGCGCCAGGGTTAAAAATACCGCTCGGTTTACCGCGGTTACCGCCCTAACCGGGCCGGTCCGGTTCCGGTCCGGTCCGGTTAGGTATTTCCCAAATTCAAATTTAAAATTTGAAAAAAAAAAAATGCTGAAAAAAATTCCTAAAAATAGTTTATGATTTATAGAAGCTAATGGTGTAAAAATTTTTCAAATTCGAGTTCGTTTAGTATTTATTTATACGTATAAAAGTTTGAAAAAAAAAAGAAAAAAAATCCCGGTCCCGACCCGTTAAGACCCCCAAATTTAAATTTAAAATTTAAAAAAAACAAAAAATACTGAAAAAATTCCTAAAAATAGTTCATGATTTATAGAAGCCAATGGTGTAAAAAATTTTCAAATTCGAGTTCGTTTAGTATTTATTTATACGTATAGAAGTTTGAAAAAAAAAAGAAAAAAAATTCTAAACTCAAACCGAGCGGTAAACCGGTCAAACCGGCTGGTTACCGCTCCAAACCGACCGGTAAACCGGACCCGATCCGAACTGAAGGAGCGTTTGAATTTAAATTTGAATTCGGCCGGTTACCGACCGGTTACCGGTAAACCGGGCCGGTTTACCGCTACCGGAGGCCGGCGGTTACCGGAAACCGGTCGGTAAAAAAAACCCTGCCCGGCGCTGCTGCATGCATATGCTGGTTGCTGGCATCATCCACCACGTACAAAGAAGATGGCCACGTTGAGTACCGGTCTCCAATTCTCTTCCTGGAGCTCATCATCACTACTACGAGTAGTACCTCTTTTGGGAGAGATGAGAGGATTACACGGAGCCTGCCGTGCCGACAGTTGGCTTCTAGAACCTTGCGATATCTCGCTAGCTCGGTAATGAGGCCGTTGCTGCTTGTTGGCTCACTTCCGTTCGTTTCCGTGGAAACATGCTATACGCCAGGGCTTTAGCAATCGCCATCGATGGGGGTTGGAGAAAGATGCCGCCATGCCCCGGATGGATGACAACTCGATCGGATAAGAGGGGGAAAAGGGCTGTTGGTTTCGGATAAGTTTGTTTATGCTCGCGGTCAGGAAAATATCTGCTTCCGCGAGAGCGAGACGGAGGACGTCGTCGGCAACGGTGGTCCGCGCAAATGGAGTGGAGCTGCACAGGGAAAGGGAAGCCCAGCTGATCTGATGATGGCGCAATTAGGCTCAGCATTGTAGAAAACAAGAATAGGAGCCAACAAGTATTTCGTGTTGATCTCATATGAGTTTATACATGTTACAGCAGGGTGTTACAACATGATCTTGCGGCTGGCACTCCACGCAGGGAGTCCATGACCGCTTCTACAGGCGCACGCTCGTGCATGAACGCCGAGCGCGTCCATCGTGAAGACTATGGAGCCGTTCGGCTGGAATTATAAGCCGGCTGAAAAACACTGTTGGCTGATTTTTTGTGAGAGAAAAATACTGTTCCGGCTGAAAAAACAAGCTGAATAAGACGGATTATAAGTCAGACGAACAGGGCCTATGGCCGCGCGTGCATCGCGGGCGTCGCGGTGACTGACACAACCGGAGCCGGCTGCTTTGCCGAGGGCCCCAGGCTCTCGGCAAGCCTCTAAGGTCCTCGGCAAAGCCTTTGCCGAGCACAGCTCTTGGCAAAGCGCCTTCGGCAAAAATTTGATCGGCAAAGGCTTTTTTGCCGAGAGCTGTTTATCGGGCACTCGGCAAAGCCTTTGCTGAGAGCCCGACACTCGGCAAAGCGCGAAATAAAAAAATACGAAAAAACCTAGAAAATTTTTTTTCAATCGGGGGAGGGGCCCACTGGCCAGCGCCCGTCCGTCTCCATCGAAGTCGCAAGTCGTGGTATTTTTCGCGCAAAATTCACGGCTACGCGGTGACCTCTCACTCACGCGATACCTCCTCTGCCACCTGCACTACACACTCACATACGTCTATATGCCGTTTCAGTTACTCAAATATTATACTAAACCAAGTGAAAATTGATTGTTTGAGGCCCTAAACGAATTCAAATCAAAAAGTTGTCAACCACAAAGTTTCATAACTTTTCGAGCACTATATTTTTCATATAGAAAGTTTTTCCATCCGAGGTCTTTTGAAAATTTCAAATTTTAAAATTTTGAATTTCAAACGTAGTTTTGCATGACAAGATGAATTCAAATGAAAAAGTGGTCAACTACAATGTTTCATAACTTTTTGAGATCTACAAATTTCATTTAGGAAGTTTTTCCATCCGAGGTCTTTTAAAAAATTCGAATTTTAAAATTTTAAAATTTTGAATTTCAAACGTAGTTTTCCATGACAAGATGAATTCAAATAAAAAAGTGGTCAACTACAATGTTTCATAACCTTTCGAGATCTACAAACTTCATTTAGGAAGTTTTTCCATCCGAAATTGTGGTGCTAACATTGTTCACAAATCTTATATATCTCTCTTGTAGTTTCATGGAACTACATGAGAGACATATAGATTTTGTGAACAACGTAATTATTACTTTGTCGAATAAAGAAATGACCAATATAAAGTTTGTAGATCATAAAAAGTTATGAAACTTTGTAGTTGAAAACTTTTTTATTTGAATTCGTTTAGGGCACCAAAATGTGGTTTGAAAAATTGCTTTGCCGAGTGTTTTACTTTGGCACTCGGCAAAGAAGCCTTTGCCGAGTGTTTTTTTTTTTGCTCCGAGAGCCGTTTATCGGACGCTTGGCAAAGCCTTCTTTGCCGAGTGTTTTTTTGCTCTCGGCAAATAAACTTCTTTGTTGAGAGCCGTTTATCGGACACTCGGCAAAGCCTTCTTTACCGAGTGTAGAGGCTTTGCCGAGTGTTTTTTATTTGGCTCTCGGCAAAGCCTTCTTTGCCGAGCGCCCGAAAAAAAACGCACGGCAAAGCCTCCGGCCCTCGGCAAAGAAGTGAATTCCGGTAGTGTGAGGCCGTTCCAGCTGGTGCAGACTTCGTCTCCTCAACACCCCCCCTCAGTTGGACGTTGGATCGGTACAACGCACAGACTGGATCATAAAGCATCGAACGCGCCCGTCGGTAGCCCCTTGGTCATTACATCAGTGAACTGTTCGGCCGTTGGGACATGATGAACGCGGAGCTCGCCCAGCTGAACGCGTTCCCGGATGAAGTGAATGTCCAGCTCGATGTGTTTGGTGCGCTTGTGATGAACTGGATTCGATGACATGTAGACGGCGGAGACGTCGCAGAATATTACCATGACCTTGGGGATGGCACAGTGGAGCTCGCCGAGGAGTTGTCGGAGCCAGATGCATTCGGCCGTGGCGTTCGCCACAACGCGGTATTCCGCTTCCGCGCTCGATCGCGACACGGTGGGTTGTCGCCTGGACGAACAGGACACGAGGGAGTCGCCGAGGTACACACAGAAGCCGGACGTCGATCTACGGGTCTCTGGGCAGCCCGCCTAGTCGGCATCCGAGTAAGCTCAGGTGGAGGCCGAACGACGTCGTGCCGCGGACGTAACGTAGAATGCGCTTCAACAGCGCCAGTGTGAAGCTCGGGGGTCATGCATATGTAGGCACGCCTACTAGACAGCAAACGCGAGGTCAGGGCGAGTCACTGTCAAGTACTGCAGTGCCCCGACCAGACTCCGATAGGACTTGGCGTCGTCGATGGCAGCACCATCTGCTGGAAGTTTCCCTTTGCAGTCGACTGGGGTGGATGCAGGATGGCAGTTGCTCATGCCAGCTCGCTCGAGGATGTCGGCAGCGTAGCGCTCCTGTGACAAATAGAACCCGTCCTTGGTGCGCTTGACGTCGATGCCAAGGAAGAAGTGGAGGGCGCCCATATCACGGACAGCGAACTCGGCACGTAATTGGTCCACGATGTGCTGGAGAAGTTTTGCACTGGACCCGGTCAAGACAATATCATCGACGTAGAGTAGAAGGTAGATAATGTCTTGGCTGCGACGGAGCACGAACAGTGACGAGTCTGAGCGGGTTGACGTGAACCCGAGCTTTAGCGTGAACACGGCGAAGCGCTCGAACCATGCCCGTGGAGCTTGGCGAAGACCATATAGTGATTTGTCCAAAAGACAAACCGACTCCGGTCGGTCGGCATCGACGAAACCTGTAGGCTGCTGGCACAACACGTGCTCTTTGAGATGTCCGTGCAGAAAGGCATTGGGGATGTCGAGCTGCTTGGTGGACCAAAGACACGACGCGGCGATGGTGAGCACGGTCCGGATGGTGGTGGGCTTGACGATCGGCGTGAACGTCTTGTCAAAGTCCACGCCGGCGCGCTGAGTAAAGCCTCGCAGGACCCATCGCGCTTTATAGCGCTCCAGAGAGCCATTAGGCTTGAGCTTGTGTTTGAAACCCCATTTGCCCGTCACGATGTTGGCGTGGGGGTGGACGATCAACAAGGCGCCATGTCCGGTTTTGCTGGAGAGCCACGAACTCGCGTGCCATGGCTGCCCGCCCGTTCGGATCTTTGAGGGCTGCTCGGGCCGACTTGGGAATCGGTGAGATGTCGGAGGTGTTTGTGGAGGGAGTGGCCACTAGGGCGTATTTGGGATTGGGCTTAAAAATGCCTGCACGGGAACGCGTCACCATTGGGTGAGCAGCAGCCGGGCATCCACGGCAGGCGCGACCGATGGCGAGGGGTCGTGCATGCCGGGGCCAGAGGAGGACGTCGGGGTGATGGGGTTGGGCGAGGGAGGCGTTGCCGCAGAGGATGCAGAGGCAGGTGGCGTGAGAGGAGCTGCTGCGGGTTGCTAAATAATGACAGGTGAATCAGGCAATTCAGTTACTTTAGCCTGTCGAGGTGTTATCGCTGTTGTTTGAAATTGTTCAGACAAGAAAGGAAACTGTGATTCGTCAAAGATGACATGGCGGGAGGTGATGACATGGCGACTATGGAGATCGAGGACCTATATCCACGGTGGTCTGTGGGGTAGCCAAGGAGGGCGCATGGTGTAGATCGTGCAGCGAGTTTGTGAGGAGTGGTAGCCACCTGATTGGGGAAACACAGACATCCGAAAAGCACGAAGGTGGCTGTAGGATGGGGGTGTGCCGAACAGAAATTGAAATGGGGTGATGTTGCCGGTAGTGTGACAAGGGCGGCGATTCACGAGGTGAGTGGCCGTGTTTAGGGCCTCAACCCAGTAGGATCCGGGCATGCCGGCATGGAGAAGAATGGTGCGGAGACAGTCATTGAGTGTCCTGATGATGCGCTCAGCTTTCCTGTTTTGGGAGGAGGTGTATGGACAGGAGAGGCGTAGGGAGATGCCATGAGCAGAAAGGTAGGAGCGAAGTGCGTAGTTATCAAATTCACGGCCATTGTCAGTTTGAAGCGAAATGAGGGGGAGTTGGAATTGGGTACTGACATACGCACGAAATGCAAGTAGACATTTGAAAACGTCAGATTTTGCACGCAAAGGAAAGGTCCATACATAGTGAGTGTAATCATCGATGAGCACGAGATAATATTTGAAGCCAGAAAAGCTAGTAACAGGCGTTGTCCATACATCAGCGTGGAGTATTTGAAAAGGAACATAGGACACTGAAACTGAAGGAGAAAATGGCAAACGGACAAGTTTTCCTAATTGACAGGCTTGACAAATGTGGGAGGGTTCTTTGGTGGTGATGAAGTCGAGGTTGGGTAGCGTCTTCTGGAGGGAGCATCATCTAGGATGGCCAAGGTGTTGGTGCCACAAGTCCACCGTTGGCGCAGTGGCGAACATGGCGGAGGGTGAGGAAGACGCCAATGGGTACAGCTCGCCAGAGCTGTTACATCGGAGAATCTCCGCCCGAGTAGGAAGGTCCTTGATCGAAAAACCAAAAGGATCAAATTCAACGGTGACGTTATTGTCACGAGTGAGAGATCGAACGGAGATGAGATTCTTAACTAGGGATGGGGAAATAAGAACATTGTTTAGAACAAGTGGTGACTGTGTGGTAGGGATGGCGGTGCGAGCCCGATGTGTGATAGGAAGGGCGGCGCCGTTGCCAACCGTGATAGAGGGAGAATTATGGAGGGGTTGTGGAGAAGAGAAATTACCAGCACTAGAGGACATGTGTGAAGAAGCGCCGGTGTCGAGGTACCACTCCGCAGTGTGGGGTCCAGACAGTGGAACGCTGGATGTGGCCAGAGTCGCCAGCATGGCCTGGTGGTTCCAAACATCAGGGGACGGTGCCGGAGGTGTGACAGAAGACGGGGGAGGCGCCGTGGCGTAGTAGGCCTGGTTCACCGGAGTGCCGAGGCGCGGGCCGAGGACGCCGGAGGCCGGTGGGCGGAAGGGCATGGGCCAGGCCTGGACCATGCTGGTCCTGGGGTTTAGGCTGGGACGAGGCGCATTGGGTGGTCCACCGCGGCCACGGCCACACTTCTTGGAGTTGCGGTTGTTGTCGGAGCGATGAGGCGCGCCGTAGCCGGAGGAGTGGGGGCGGTGGCCGTTGGCGGTGGTGTTGGTGTTGCCAGTGTTGGAGCCGCCCTCGTCAGTAGGTGGGGCAGGTGCCCGGGAACCACCAGAGTTGGAGCCGTCGCGCTGAGACCCGCCGGTGGTGATGAGCGCATGATGAGCTTCGGACTTGGCGTGCTCCTTGTCATATTGCTCCTCCAGCAATAGGTAGGAGCGCGCGGATAAGAAGGTGTGCGGCGGATCTCTGTTGGTGATCACGGGCACCGTGTGGCGGTACTTGGAGGAGAGACCGCGCAGCATGTTCAACACCTGCGACGTCTCGTGCACCGGCTGGCCGACGTCACGGAGCGCGTCGGCGAGGTGCTTGAGGCGGCCGGTGTAGGCGGTGATGTCCATGTCCCCTTGAACCAAATTGCGAAATTCGGCCTCAAGGTAGACGGCGCGGTGGAGCTCGTTGTCACGGAATTGGGCATGGATCACTTTCTAGATCTTGTAGGCGGTGGTCTTGGGTGCGCGAACGAGGGCATGAACATCCTTGGAGACAGAGTTGTAGAGCCAAGAGATGATGCATTGATCGACCATGGCCCATTTCGGATCACGACGGTCATCGACGGTGGGAGCGGAGGTGAGGTGGAGGTGAGACCAAATTTGCCGATGAAGGCATCGAAGAAGCTCTTCCACTCGGCATAGTTTGATTCAGAGAGGCTAAGTTCGACGGGAATGTGGGTGCGGATGTTCACCGTCTGCAGAACGGTGTGGGAAGAAGGCTGGATGACGATGTCGGAAAGGGAGCCGGCGTCATCGGAGGAGGTGGAAGAAGAGCCGTCGGAGAGATCGGCGTTGAGAAGGGGGTTGGCGTCCGAGGCGTCCATGTGGCTGTGGGCAGCGGAAGTGGGCAGGAGGATCCGTGGGCGGCGGAGAGAGGAGCACAGGGGAATTGACTTAGGACACTGATATCATGTAGAAAACAAGAATAGGAGCCAAGTATTTCGTGTTGATCTCGTATGAGTTTATACATGTTACAGCAGGGTGTTACAACATGATCTTGCGGCTGGCACTCCACGCAGGGAGTCCATGACCGCTTCTACAGGCGCACGCTCGTGCATGAACGCCGAGCGCGTCCATCGTGAAGACTATGGCCGCGCGTGCATCGCGGCCGTCGCGGTGACTGAGGCCGTTCCAGCTGGTGCAGACTTCGTCTCCTCAACCAGCATTAGTGCGATTTAACATCTAGCTCTGTCTATATGATGTACTGTAATGTAATTTCACTCTGCTGCTCAGTGCTCTCTCTGCCTCGCCCATACTTCCTCTGTCCCTAAATGTTTATCTCTAGAAAACTGTGGTTCCCTCACAGGCACGTTTTGGACACGCAGAACCAACCAGATGGAGCTGTTGTGCTTGTGCGTAGATGGATGGGAGTAGTACCACCCTCTCCTCTCCCCCCGTGTTAAAAAATAAATAATGTAAAATCTCGTGTCTCTAAGACGGTCTCCGGCAGGTAACTCGTACAGGCATCCAAATTCAAAATAGATCGCAAGGGAACAAAAACGGACTCTAACAAAGTATCTATACGAGAGCCATTTTGAGTTGCCTTAGAGCCACAGTCCAAATATAAGCATTCTCTCTCCTCGAAACCCATTTATAGAAAGAATTCTCTTTTGGGTCATGTTGCTGGAGAAGATGCCAAATAAATATTAAACCATTTGTCTGTAGCGCTATCCAAAGGTCGAATGGATCTTATATTTTGGATGTTGTTATTGGAGATAGTCTAATGAGTTAAACTAACCTAAATTTAATTCGATTGATACAAACTAGCATTAACATTTATATATTCAAATAGATTCATTCATTATGAAAATATATTTCATAATTAATCTAGTGATGCTTGGTACGCATCGTAAATATTACTATTTTATGTATATTTTTAATTATTCGATTTAGGATTGTTTGACTCCATGAAAGCTAGAGAGAGAAATGTCACCCTTGCTTTTCGAGAAGTAAATAAATACCATATTTGACAAGATATATAAAGACGATATTAATATTTTTGTTATGTAATCCTTACCATTATATAAAGCAGTAAATATATTTTTTAAATGAATACTCCCTTTTCTCATATAAAAAGTGTCGATACGGGATTTGTGTTGATCAAACTCTCTTATGTGTTTATTAGGTTTGTAGAAAATATCATCAACAATTATGTCTCCAAATAAGTTTATTATGAAAAAATTATTCAATAATCTATCTAATATACTAACTGTTTACCACAAATATTAATATGTTCTTATATATTTGGTTAAAGTTGCAAATGTTTAACTTCTCATAAATGGAGAATGACAAACGAGGCATCATTTAACTGAACGAAACGATCAGACACAAAAACACGATATCTAATTGCGACTATTTCCGAAAACTAAATACGACACTTAGGGTATGTTTAGTTCCTAAAATTTTTCAAGATTCTCCCGTCACATCGAATCTTTAAACGCATACATTAAGCATTAAATATAGATAAAAAATAAAACTAATTATACAGTTTAAACGAAATTCATGAGACGAATCTTTTAAGCCTAATTAGACTATGATTGGACACTAATTGTCAAATAACAACGAAAGTGTTACAGTACCATTTCTCAAAAAAAAATCGCGAACTAAACGAGACCTTAATAAAGAAACAGAGGGAGTATAATGGATAAATGCTGATAATACTTTTCATAAATAAATATTGTGAAACCTAGAATTGTGACCAAGGCCGTGTTTAGTTGGCCCAATTTGGGCCCTCCAAAATCTGCATAGTGGATTCTTTCACATTGTAGCATTTCGTTTGTATTTGTGAATTTTTGTCTAAACATTGACTAATTAGACTCAAAAGATTCGTCTCGCAAAGTACAACTAAACTGTGCAATTAGTTTTTAATTTTATCTACATTTAGTACTCCATACATGTGCCGACATTTTGATATGATGGAGAATCTTCTTTTTGCATACTAAAATTTAGGGAAAAATTTGGGATCTAAACAGGCCCCAACGCAAAGTCTGCAAGGCTGCAACGCAAGGGCGATTCCTGCGCTGCTTGCATTGCATGGATTTCAGCCTTTTTGACGCTGCATCGTCTGCATCTGCTGATTGCCATGGTATCCGGTGAAATTAAAGGCTGCTGATGCTGGTAGGTTAGTGCTGGGCCTGTTTTAGTTTGTAAAATTTTTTGGGTTTACCCGTCACATCGAATATTTGACACATACATGAAGTAATAAATATAGATGAAAAAAACTAATTGCACAGTTTGGTTAGAAATCGCGAGACGAATCTTGTAACTCTAATTAGTCTATGATTAGTCTTAAGTGTTACAGTAACCCACATATGCTAATGACGGATTAATTATACTTAATAAATTCGTCTCGTAGTTTCTAAACGAGCTATATAATTAATTTTTTTTATTAATATCCGAAAACTCTTTCTAACTTTTATGAAATATCTGATGTGACATAATTTGTTTTTCTTTCGCCAAACTAAACACAGCCCTGCTAGTAGGCTGGTACCCGCCAGCATTAATTTTCGTGTTCGTGGGAGCGGGAAAGCAACGGCCTTCCTTCCTGTAGCCTAGCCGTGTGGCCGCAGTTGCTCCACGTACGTACCCGGCCGGCCGGCCAGCGTGTACCTAGACCGTGTGTGTGTGGCTTGCTCCACGTACGTACCCGGCCGGCCGGCCAGCGTGTACCTAGACCGTGTGTGTGTGTGGCACTTGATTCAACTAGGGGCCGGTTTAGATGTATTTTTTTTTGCAAAATGACATGGTAGTAAATTTCGTTGTTATTTAGTAATTAGTGTCCAATCATGGTCTAATTAGGTTTAAAAGATTTGACTCGTCCATTTCGCCTAAACTGTGTAATTAGTTTTATTTTTTTATTTATATTTAATACTTCATGCATACGTTCAAAGATTCGATGTGACGAGAAATGTTGAAAAATTTTGCAAAATTTCTTGCAACTAAACAGGCCTAGGGGTACTACACTCTACACACTTGATTCAACTAGGAGTACTACACTCTACAAAAAAAAACAAAAAAACCAAAAACCAAAACCAAAAAAAAACTAGGAGTACTACTCTTGACGGTTCAGGCCACGGTATTGCCGTTCCCATTTGACTATCTGCACTCATGGATCTTTATATTTATTCTTTAAAAGAAATATTTTATTTTAGTCATCATAAAATATACAGTTTTTCCGTATTCATCCATCCTCTATATCATCATCTATCTACTGTGAGGTCCACTTGTCACTTTGTCTAAATATATCTATGTGACATCTTGTTTTGAAGTATCTATTGCAACGAATTTAATGGTGCAATCGGAATTTAATTTGATTTTATGATTTGTGAGTTATAACACTTTTTAACTAGTTGAACAAGTGGGACCCACAGCTACATGCACTGTCACATGTCTGCTCTCTCTCCCGCGCGTGCTCGCTGCTCTCTCGAGCGTGTCCTGTATACGTCCGCTATCCCTTTATATTTAGAGGATGGACGCCGGTAACATACGAAGATAGCGTACGCAGTGCAGCTGCTTCATTCTCTATGTCGTACTGGAGGATGAGTTTACCGTCAGCGGTGCGGACAGTCTTAGGTCTGGTTTAGTTTAGCCGAATTCGGCGCTGCCGAATATACTGTAGCAGCTGTAGCCACTACAAGAAACCTGGTGATCCATGACAGACTGAATCCGTCACCAAATCCCTAGAATCCGTCATAGATGATTATCCGTGACGGAATTTTAAACCGTCATGTATTGAGCATCACAGATTGCCTGTGAGCCATCCGTGACGGTTTCAGTCCGTCATAGATTGCCTGGATAGTCCATCCAGCCTAGTCTAGGCCGGGCTGAGCCTAGTGCGCTGTGACGGTTAAATCCGTCACTGATTGCTTGGGATTTTCGTAGCCTTAGGTAGGCCGTAGCCCAAGTATGAATAAGACCCAATTTGTGTTTTTGAGCTTTCGCCTTTTTAAGATAGCAGGCTTTTAAGTTTTGCACCCATTTGAATGTTTGGATGGACCTTCTCATTGGGCCTTTTCCAGGCTTTTGCTCAGTTGTTGGTATACATTCATTGGGCCTTTTTCGGGCTTTTAAAATTTTCCAGCCATCTTAATTTAGGCCAACTAAATTTAAGCCCACAATAATTACAGGTAAGATAATTAACAATAATAATACAATTAGAGACAAATTAATTAGAATCATCATCAATAGACTCAATTTGTCATAATCATTGATCCATTAACACGAGTCAAATACCCCAGAATCATTGTCAATTACAGAGTTCACATGTCACACAACATAATTAAACCATGTCCAGCAGCACAGAAATGGCACATTGCCTACTCAGTAGCATCACCATCAGTGTTTACAAAACAAAAGGAGCTAATATATAGCTTAACAGCAGCACAGAAATGGCGCATTGCCTACTCAGTTCCTAGCAGCACACACAAATGGCACATTGCCCATTCATAGATTCCCAGCAGCCACCAAGGCCAAACACCAGCAGCATAGAAGTGATGCAACAAAAAGGCAAGAATGTTTCCAGATGACCCAGACCATCTTATCTAGTACTCTAGGTCTGACCAAACTGCCTTAACAGTTGGTCAAGCTTCTCATTAGTCTCAGCTTGGTTCCTTGCCATCTTGTCTCGGTCCGCTGCCATTGCTTTTTCATTTTCTTCTAGCTTCTTCGACAACGCATCAAGTTGCGCCTGGAGCTCAGCCTTTTCCAACCTCTCTGCAGCTAGTTGAACCTTCAGTGTGCCTTGTGCATTGTTTTTGCACTTGATTCCCACATTCTGCAGAAAAGTGGTCTTCTTAGTGTTTTCAGCAAGCACATCAGCCACTACCTCAGTCACAGACTGGGTCTCTTCATCTTCAGCATGATGAGACAGCTTGTTTTCCATTTGAGCCTAATAGTGCAGGCAAAAAAACTTTGTTACTGAGATAGAACAACAGGAATAAAGAAATCTAGGTTCAACTTTGACTGAAAAGTATCTTACAATTGCATTCTGGACATCTGGTGTGTAGCCTTTGTTCTTGCTGTAGTGGCACTCCTTGAACATATCCATTGCATCAGCTTCCTGTTCTTTATATTTGTCTCCCTAAAAAATGGGCAGTATTGATTAACATGTATCCTACATTGCCTCTGAAATCACCCAGCACCCATACAAAGCATGTATCATAATTCTCAGAACTTATGTGCAGGATGCAGTAACTTACCAAATTCTCCAGGTGAACCATGTAGCTGCGTGATCCAGTCGTTTGATGGTACTTGACCTTGCTTCGGTTGGTTTTGTTCAGTTCAGCGTTTTCCTACGCCAGGAACAACATGCATTTTACATTGACATCTTAATTAGAATATACAAGGCAAACTTGCAGCACAAAGCATACCATATTTTTTTGAGCTGCCCAATATTCAACCAGTTGACACCACTGTATGTCAGTCGTACTTTTCAAAGGAGAAGTCTTCCTCACCAAATTGAGTGGGTAAGGAGTAAAGTATTTACACTTTAGATGATAGCGATGTTGGCGAGCGACTTTCTTCAACATTTCATAACATGCAAGTTTGACATTGGCATCTTTTATGTCAATATCAAACTTTGCCTGTTGAAAAAAAATACAACAATATTAGCAAGGGAACAGGTCTAGCCTATTTGTTAATGTTAAGGTAGCAGCTTGAACAATGATATGAATTGTAATTGCTCTTCGAAACCAAATTTGAATCTGCATAGACAACTATTCAAACCAAATAACAGATTTCCAAGGTGTAAGGTCCAAATAGGCTAGAGGGGGGGTGAATAGCCTAATTAAAACTTCTACAAGAATTACTTAACCACACGTTAGTACGAAAGGTGGCGAAGCAAATGCACTAGCTCTAACTAATTAAGCAAGCCACCTACATAAGTCTATAACAAAGATATTCACTAAACACAACAACAACTACAAGCTAGAAATAAGAAGTAATACAAGAGAAGAGCTTCGAGTGATTATACCACCGTGAAGAGAAGAGAAATACCAATCAATTAATCATACAAGAGAAACCCTCGGGAAGAGAATGACACAAGAATTTATCCCGAGGTTCACTTGCTTCCCGGCAAGCTACTCTCCGTTGTGGCGATACACCCACTTGTCGGTTCGCGAGCTAATCGACTATCAAGAGTCGAGCCCTCGGCGGGCGCCGCACAACCGCACATAAGATGGGGATCCTCCAAGCCACGAGCTCCACTAGAGTATCCAATTTGCGAACTCCCGCGGGGGAAGGATCAAGAATCCCTTACAACACTTGGTGAAGGCTCCAATAATCTCCAATTGCGAGCTCAATCACCTCCGCTGCTCCAAGCCGTCTACCGTGTCGGGAAACACGGAAGAGTAACAAGAAATCCACAGCAACTCAAAGATCAAGTGCCTCTAGAATGCAACTCTCAAGCAATGCACTTGAATCTCACTCAATCTCACTCAAGATGTGCAACTATGCAAAGAGATGAGTGGAGGGGTTGTTCTCTAGCTCAAAGTATGTCTCTAGGTCTCAAAATGTGCAAGAGTTGCCCTCAAACCCCGGCCAACCTCTATTTATAGCGTACCCCTTCGAATATAGCCGTTAGGAACTTTAACCAGCCGAAGTCGCGCTGACCGGACGCGCTGGTCAAACTGACCGGACGCGCCGGTCGCGCAACGGCTAAATTCTGAAACACCGACCGGACGCGCTGGTCGTACTGATCGGACACGCCGGGTGTGACCGGACGCGCTGGTCAACTTGAGTAGCGCACAATTAAACAACGACCGGACGCGCCTCTCGCAATAACCGGACGCGACAGTGCCCGCGTCCGGTTAGAGTCCAGTAAGCTCCCTGGATGACCGGACACGTCCGATCGTCAGTGACCGGACGCGCTACGCGTCCGATCATCAAACTAAAAACCACGCAGACGCTGAACACTGACCGAACGCATCCGGTCATACCGTGACCGCGTCCGGTGCAGCGTCCGGTCACCACAGTGACCTCCGTTCGCCTCTGTTTCTTTTCTGACTTCCGGCGCAATAGAAAATAGGTATTTCACTTCTCCAAAAAGCGTCGAATCCCGCCTCGCAAGCTCGGCGGGAGGGAGAGAGGAACCCAAACCCCTCTCTACCGCTTGAACTCCACCGCCTTCACAAAATGTGCTAACACCACCAAGTGTACACCACCATGCGCATATATGTTAGCATTTCACAATCATTTTCCAAGGCATTATGTTAGCTCTTTACTAGATCCTAATGCATATGCTCAAGGCATTGATCTAGTGGCACTTGATTTCCGAGATAACCGTGATTGCCCCTCTTCATAGTCGACTATGTATCCTAAACCCGGTCAATCACTTATCTACTCATCTTAGACCGGCAAAAGGAAAACTCCTATGATTATACCTTTACCTTGCGCTCTTAGATCCTTCTCTTTCATTTGATCATCATGTCCTTCCTTTTATGTGCATCTCCACCATGATCATCATTTTATATTCATGCACCATCTCTTTGTGATCTTGTGGCCACCACTCCTTGCCACATACACCTTCATCTCTTGTGTTGCTTGTGCCTAACTCAAAACACTTAACACATGGCATTAGCAACTTGGTGTCATTAATTACCAAAACCAAACTTGGGCTTTCAATCTCCCCCTTTTAGGTAATTGATGACAACCATCACAAAGATATGTAATGAAATCAATTTTCAATTTTGATAGTATTAGCTCCCCCTACATATGTGCTTCCATGAGTTTGGTTCAATTTTGCACATATGTAATGATTTGAATTTTGGGAGAGTTACTACTATCAAATTGATGCTAAGGTATATAGAATGGACCTTTGAAGCGTGATACCAATCGGAGTTGCCTTTATATACTATCCTTAGCATCGATGTAGCTAGACACCACTTAAAATACATCACTTGTAACGATCACAAACACTAAAATACCCCGTGAGATCAACATTATAAGCAAAGGTGTCTAGATACCTCTTGTAAAGCTACTCTCAACAAATCATCATTCAAATTCTATTTCTAGCAATCACCATACAAACATGAATATGAATTTTAGTCTTTGCAATGCGATAATTCATCATATTAATGCACATACAAATGCAACAAATAATTCATGAGCTTGCTCCCCCTACTTGGGTGCTCAATTTTAATTGATCCCTTTCTCCCCCTTTGTAACTTTTCTCTCCCCCTTATTATATCTTATTTCCTCTTTGCAATATCTTTGTGACTTTTCTCTCCCCCTTTGTCAACAATCACCAAAAAGGTGCTAATTTTAGTGAGAGTTAAGTCAATCAATATGAGGGAGTCTAAATTATGGTTCAATCTAGATCACTTGCCTAGAATATGTGATTCGGTTTGATCCAAGGACAAGCTTTTTCACACCTCATAAAGTATAAGGGTTATCTTGACCATGTTGAATTACACATCATGAGCTCGTTTACTAGATTTAACACTAGGTTTGCAAGCCCACAAACATGTCATATGCTACCACTAGATTAAACAAACATAAAAGCAATAGTGGTACCATATATACATCAAAATCATTTGATTTTCATGAATGAGCCTAATTGTCATGCAAATATGTTTATATGTTCTAACCATGTCCTTAGCAAAGTATGAATGATATGCCAAATAACTTTACCTTGCTATGTTGGAGGAGAGGCATGTCATATAAGAATATGGGGGTACACTCATTTCAAGTTGGAGAAATCAAGTATGTTCAATTCATTCTTCAACTTGTAAAATCTCTTTTCATCAAGTGGCTTTGTAAAGATGTCGGCTAGTTGATCTTCGGTGCCAATGCTCTCAATGCTAATATCACCCTTTTGTTGATGGTCTCTTATGAAGTGGTGCCTTATGTCAATGTGCTTTGTTCTTGAATGTTGAACCAGATTTTGTGTCATCTTGATATCACTTTCATTATCACAAAACAAAGGCACATTCTTGAATTTGATTCCAAAGTCATTCAAAGTGGCTTTCATCCAAAGCAATTGTGCACAACAACTACCGACACTAATGTATTCAGCCTCAGCGGTAGATAGTGCAACACTATTTTGTTTCTTTGATGACCATGAAACAAAAGACCTTCCAAGCAATTGACAAGTGCCACTTGTGATCATTCTATCAATCTTGCATCCACCATAGTCGGAGTCCGAATATCCAATCAACTCAAAGTTAGACCCCTTTGGAAACCATAATCCAACATCATGAGTGCCCTTAAGATATCTCAATATCCTCTTGGTTGCTTTCAAGTGACTTTCTCTAGGTGAAGCTTGATATCTTGCACACTTGCACACACTAAACATCACATCCGGTCTAGAAGCGGTGACATAGAGCAAACTTCCAATCATAGACCGGTATAGCTTTTGATCTACCATATTTCCACTATCATCAATACCCAATTGATCATTAGTGCCCATTGGTGTACTCATTTGCTTAGCATCTTGCAATCCAAACTTCTAGATCATGTCCTTGATGTACTTGCCTTGACTTACAAAAATGTCATTCTTCATTTGCTTGATTTGAAGTCTAAGGAAGTAACTAAGCTCTCCAATCATAGACATCTCAAACTCATTAGCCATCATATTTCCAAATTCTTCACAAAAGTCTTGGTTAGTTGATCCAAAGATAATGTCATCCACATAGATTTGCAACACAAACAAGTCATTGCCTATATTCTTGGTGAAGAGAGTGATGTCAACCTTTCCCATCTTGAACCCTTTAGAGAGAAGAAAGTCCCTCAACCTCTCATACCATGCTCTAGGTGCTTGCTTCAAACCATACAGCTTGAAAACATGGTCGGGCTTCTTGTCATCTTCAAAACCGGGAGGTTGCTCAACATAAACTTCTTCATTGATGTAGCCATTGAGAAATGCACTCTTGACATCCATTTGATAGAGCTTGATGTTATGTGCACAAGCATATGCTAATAAGATTCTAATAGCCTCCAATCTTGCAACGGGTGCATATGTCTCTCCAAAGTCAAGACCCTCAACTTGAGTGTATCCTTGTGTTACTAATCTTGCTTTGTTCCTCACAACCATGCCATCTTGATCTTGCTTGTTTCTAAAGACCCACTTAGTACCAATCACATTGTAGTTCTTCGGTCTTTCAACAAGTTCCCAAACTTGATTTCTAGTGAAGTTGTTTAGCTCTTCATGCATGGCATTTACCCACTCAAAATCTTTCAATGCATCTTCTATCTTCTTTGGTTCTTCTAATGAGACAAATGAGTAATGCTCACAAAATGATGCTAATCTTGATCTAGTTTGAACACCACTTTGAATTCCACCAATGATTTGGTCTAATGGATGATCTCTTGCAATACTAGTAGGTTGGAGTATTGGGAGTTGATTGCTTCCACTTGTTTGACCTTGAACTTGGGCTTCATCATGAGTACCACTAGAGCTTGCTTGATTTGTATCAATTTGCACACTTTGGTTGATCACATGAATATCATCATCATCAACTTGCATCGGCCTTATATCACCAATGTCCATATTTTTCATTGCATTTGACAATTGATCTCCTCTCACATCATCAAGGTTTTGAGCTTCATTTTGAGACCCTTGGGTTTCATCAAACTCAACATCATGAACTTCTTCCAAGGTGCCATTTGTGAGATTCCAAACTCTATATGCTTTGCTTGTGGTAGAATAACCAAGTAAGAATCCTTCATCACATTTTTTTCAAACTTGCTTAATCTAGTGCCTTTCTTGAGAATATAGCATTTACAACCAAACACTCTAAAGTATGCAATGTTGGGCTTTCCTCCATTCAATAGCTCATATGGTGTCTTCCCAAGCTTCCCATGGCAATAGAGACGGTTGCTACAATAGCAAGCCGTGTTGATAGCTTCACTCCAAAATGAATGACTCACATTGTATTCACTAAGCATTGATCTAGCCATATCAATCAAGGTTCTATTTTTCCTTTCAACTACACCATTGGATTGAGGAGTGTATGTTGGTGAGAATTGATGTCCAATACCAAGATCATCACACAAATCTTTAATTCTTGTGTTCTTGAACTCACTACCATTGTCACTTCTAATCTTCTTGATGGTAGTCTCAAACTCATTTTGCACCCTCTTGACAAAAGACTTGAATAGATCATAAACATCACTCTTATCATAGAGAAAGAACACCCAAGTGTATCTGGTATAGTCATCCACAATCACAAAACCATACTTGTTGCCACCAATGCTAGTGTATGTTGTTGGCCCAAACAAGTCCATGTGCAATAGCTCAAATGCCTTTGATGTGCTCATTTCACTCTTACTAGGATGTGTGTTTCCAACTTGTTTGCTGGCTTGACAAGCACTACATAGTTTATCCTTTTCAAAAGTGACATCTTTCAAGCCTCTAACTAAGTCATGCCTCAAAAGTTTGTTCAATTGTTTCATTCCAATATGACCAAGCCTTCTATGCCACAACCAACCCATACTAGATTTACTAAGCAAGCATGATGTCAATTGTGTCTCACTATCATTGAAGTCAACCAAGTATAAGCTACCATGTCTAAATCCTTTGAATATCAAATTTGATCCATCAACACTTATGACTTCAACATCATCACTACCAAATATGCACTTGAAGCCAAGATCACAAAGTTGTGCCACCGATAAAAGATTGAAATCCAAGCTCTCAACTAGCAACACATTAGAAATGCTCATGTCATTTGAGATAGCAATTTTACCAAGCCCCTTGACCTTGCCTTTCTTGTTGTTGCCAAAAGTGATAGCATCAAAACCACCATTTTGACTTGTATCAATTGAATTGAACATACAAGAGTCTCCGGTCATATGTTGAGTGCACCCACTATCAAGCACCCAATGCCTTCCTCCGGCTTTGTAATTGACCTACAAGACAAGATCAATTCTTTTTAGGTACCCAAACTTGTTTGGGTCCTCCAAGGTTAGAGACTAAGCTCTTTGGTACCCAAATGGCTTTCTTCTTTGAGCCCATCCACAGTGTACCAATGAACTTAGCATGAACACCATTTATACCCTTGGTAAGCATATAGAAAGAATCAAACTTAATTGAGGATACATTATCATTTGATTTCTTGTTCATGCAATGTTGCTCTATGTGACCAACTTGCTTGCAACTTTTGCAATAGCTACCATTATTCTTCACAAAACGAGCCTTGTGAGGAGCAAAAGCGGCCTTGCCTTTCTTGAGGTTATAGCCCAATCTCTCTTTGTAGATAGAAGCTCTTTGGCTACCCAAGCACATAAGCAAGCGGTTCTCACCACCATAAGCCTTAGCTAATGTGTGATTGAGCTCTTTTACCTCCTTCTTGAGATTTTCATTCTCAACTATAAGAGTGGAGTCACAAGTGAAACCATCACTACTAGATGAGGATGATGTAGATGCGCTACATGAAGGGTTAGTGGGAGCAACAATAATAGGCTTATGAAAGGTTTCATCAATTATATCACATGATATGCCTATGTTGAAAGTTTTAGCTTTCTCAACATTAGTTGGCATGTTTTCACATTTTTCAACTAGAGAGGAATGAGCTTCTTCAAGCTTGGTGTGAGACTTTTGAAGCTTCTTATGGTCTACCTTTAGACTCTCATAAGATGCCCTAAGCTCATCAAGTTCTTGCATAAGGTTTTTCTTTTCCTTAAGCAAGCCCTTGCACTCCTTTCTAGATTCTTTAAAATGTTGAGTGCAATCTTCTAGCATAGTGATTAGTTCATCTTTAGTGAATTCTTCTTCATCACTGTCACTATCACTAGCATTATCATGATCACTCTCATCAACGGATGATACCTTAACGGCCTTAGCCATGAAGCATGATGGAGTGTCGAAGAGGGAGACCTTCTCTTGGATGGCAATGCTAGCATGTCCCTTCTTCTTGCTCTTGTTGTCATCTTCATCATCACTTGAGGAATCATCACTATCCCATGTAGCAACATGAGAATCATTCTTCTTCTTATAAGAGCTTTCCTTCTTTTTTAGCTTCTTCTTTTGCTTCTTCCTCTCCTTCTTGATAGCATCTTCATCATCACTATCATAAGGACACTTTGCAATAAGATGATCCTTGCTATGGCATCTAAAACATCTCATGGTATGCTCATTCTTCTTGGATGAGTTCTTCCTTCTTCTTGCATGAAAGCCTTTCTTCTTCATGAATTTGCCAAATTGCTTGACAAAGAGAGCTATCTTCTCATTAATGTCATCACTATCACAAGAGCTTGAGTCTTCATCACTTGATGATTCAATCTTGGATTTGCCCTTGGATGTGGTGGCTTTGAATGCCACACTTTTCTTCTTTTCATCATTTTTCTTCTCATTTTCCTTCTTCTTCTTCTTGACCAACTCATCTTTCTCATCATCTTCTCTATATGAATCATCGGTCATCACTTCTTGGAATATTTGTTGAGAAGTTGAATTCTTCAATGTAGTCCTCACTAGCACGGTGATCAATGTATCAAATCTCTTGGGTAGACTTCTCAAGAACTTCATAGAGAATTGATTGTCCTTGACCTCCTCACCAAGTGCCTTGAGCTCATTGACAATGACTTGCAACCTATGAAATATCTCCGGTACACTCTCATCATCTTGCATCTTGAAGCTTGAAAATTTTTCTTGCAAGATATATGCTTTAGCGGTCTTTGTGCCTTCGGTGCCCTCAAATGTTTCTTCTAGCTTGGCCCAAGCATCATGAGCAATCTCAATATTCTTTACTTGCTCAAAGGTCTTGTCATCTAATGCCTCATGAAGAGCACTAATGGTAATGTCATTGCATTGGAGCTTCTTCTCTTCCACCGGTGTAGGTGCTTCCGGATTAGCAACCTCAAATTTTGTTTCGGTGACCTTCCACACTTCTCTATTGATTGACTTTAGGTGTGCGGTCATCTTAACCTTCCAATATGCATAATTTGTGCCATCAAAGTGAGGTGCCTTCTTGGTGTTGTTGATGTGCAAGCTTAATTGAGCCATTTCTTTTTCACCGTAGGTTGTTAAGCCTCAAATAAACGGTGCCTCGGCTCCGATACCACTTGTAAGGTCCAAATAGGCTAGAGGGGGGTGAATAGCCTAATTAAAACTTCTACAAGAATTACTTAACCACATGTTAGTACAAAAGGTGGCGAAGCAAATGCACTAGCTCTAACTAATTAAGCAAGCCACCTACACAAGTCTATAACAAAGCTATTCACTAAACACAACAACAACTACAAGCTAGAAACAAGAAGTAATACAAGAGAAGAGCTTCGAGTGATTATACCGCCGTGAAGAGAAGAGAAATACCAATCAATTAATCATACAAGAGAAACCCTCGGGAAGAGAATGACACAAGAATTTATCCCGAGGTTCACTTGCTTCCCGGCAAGCTACTCCCCGTTGTGGCGATACACCCACTTGTCGGTTCGCGAGCTAATCGACTATCAAGAGTCGAGCCCTCGGCGGGCGCCGCACAACCACACACAAGATGGGGATCCTCCAAGCCACGAGCTCCACTAAAGTATCCAATTTGCAAACTCCCGTGGGGAAGGATCAAGAACCCCTTACAACACTTGGTGAAGGCTCCAACAATCTCCAATTGCGAGCTCAATCACCTCCGCTGCTCCAAGCCATCTACCGTGTCGGGAAACACGGAAGAGTAACAAGAAATCCGCAGCAACTCGAAGATCAAGTGCCTCTAGAATGCAACTCTCAAGCAATGCACTTGAATCTCACTCAATCTCACTCAAGATGTGCAACTATGCAAAGAGATGAGTGGAGGGGTTGTTCTCTAGCTCAAAGTATGTCTCTAGGTCTCAAAATGTGCAAGAGTTGCCCTCAAACCCCGGCCAACCTCTATTTATAGTGTACCCCTGCGAATATAGCCGTTAGGAACTTTAACCAGCCGAAGTCGCGCTGACCGGACGCGCTGGTCAAACTGACCGGACGCGCCGGTCGCGCAACGGCTAAATTCTGAAACACCGACCGGATGCGCTGGTCGTACTGACCGGACGCACTGGGTGTGACCGGACGCGCTGGTCCCGCAACTGACCGGACGCGCTGGTCAACTTGAGTAGCGCACAATTAAACAACGACCGGACGTGCCTCTCGCAATGACCGGACGCGACAGTGCCCGCGTCCGGTTAGAGTCCAGTAAGCTCCCTGGATGACCGGACGCGTCCAGTCGTCAGTGACCGGACGCGCTGCGCGTCCGATCATCAAACTAAAAACCGCGCAGATGCTGAACACTGACCGGACGCGTCCGGTCATACCGTGACCGCGTCCGGTGCAGCGTCCGGTCACCACAGTGACCTCCGTTCGCCTCCGTTTCTTTTCTGACTTCTGGCGCAATAGAAAATAGGCATTTTACTTCTCCAAAAAGCGCCGAATCCCTCCTCGCAAGCTCGGCGGGAGGGAGAGAGGAACCCAAACCCCTCTCTACCACTTGAACTCCACCGCCTTCGCAAATGTGCTAACACCACCAAGTGTACACCACCATGTGCATGTGTGTTAGCATTTCACAATCATTTTCCAAGGCGTTATGTTAGCTCTTTACTAGATCCTAATGCATATGCTTAAGATATTGATCTAGTGGCACTTGATTTCCGAGCTAACCGTGATTGCCCCTCTTCATAGTCGGCTATGTATCCTAAACTCGGTCAATCACTTCTCTACTCATCTTAGACAGACAAAAGGAAAACCCCTATGATTATACCTTTGCCTTGCGCTCTTAGATCCTTCTCTTTCACTTGATCATCATGTCCTTCCTTTTTTGTGCATCTCCACCATGATCATCATTTTATGTTCATGCACCATCTCTTTGTGATCTTGTGGCCACCACTCCTTGCCACATACACCTTCATCTCATGTGTTGCTTGTGCCTAACTCAAAACACTTAACACATGGCATTAGCAACTTGGTGTCATTAATTACCCAAACCAATCTTGGGCTTTCACAAGGGACCACAATTGTATTAGCAAGATTGAAGCTATTGTAGTAGTATTAGATACGTAGCAGTAAACAAACAGTATTATAGCATTGAATTTGAATATCTATAAGTTAATAGCTTCTTTGGCATTAAAGTGGCAAGGTATTGGATAGGGACTTACAGCAAGCTTCCCCCTAAACATGTTGTGGATCGCAGGTTGTTTCTTGTAATCCTTCCATTTGGGAAACACAGGCACGAAGTTACGCACAATGATGTTGCATTCAGAAGCATACTTGGAAGCAACCATTGGTTGTACCGGCCTTATGTTCCCTTCATCGATGACCACCGGCAACTTCCCACGCCGAGACCGGGAAATCCTCACCAGCCCTGCTCCTTTATTATTCCCCCTGACCCATGGCACCAGATCCTCTTGGTGTACATTTGCAAAGAATTATAAGTAGTGAGATGAACATGCCTTCACAGTCATCATCCATTTGGACATATAATACAATACACTATAGAACTGTAACAGCAAGGTTAAGAGGATTAGGCTCAAAGAACATGCCTTCACAGTCATCATCCATTTGAGGTTCATCATTTTCAAATTGGCCACCACCATCCCTATCGCTGGCCACATGAGGTTGGGATGCACCATCACCTCCATTGGGCACATCTTCCTCCACATTAGCATTCTCAGTACCTTGTTGGTTCATAGTGCCCTCGGTGTTATGTTCCTCCAAGCCATGACCTAGCAATAGAATGGGTCAGCATGTGCTATCATTGAACCTAAGGGCACACAGAGATGGTAAACCAATGATTGAGTTTGTAGTGGAACTTGCCTTCATTGAGGGGATCAGTGTTCTGATCAAAGTTGGCAACATTTTCATCAGCTTGGATGACATGAGGGATAGATGCAGGTGTCATAGGTATCTCACTTGGTGGCACACCTTTAGTTGACCTTGTTACTCTACTATTTGGCTGAACTGAAACCACTCTCTTTTTATGCGGCTTGACCCCACCAGGAGGCATGTTGGCTTCTCTTTTCTTCCTACTCAATGCTTGCTAAACACAAATGCAAATAGAGATCAATTAGCACTGAAGTAACATGATAAGCATGACACAAACTGGGGAATTAGCACCTTAGCATTGTTAGTGTCAGACAAATCTCCCTCATTGGGATCATCAAGTTCAGGATTGTAGTCAGGATCACCATTTGTATGGTCAGGTGTAGTTTGCTGTTGCGAGAGCACTCTTTTGCCTTGAATCTGGCTGGCTAATAAAGGAATTCCTAGCTGCTGCATCCTTGCAGCGTTTTGCATGCAATGCTGTAGGCGCTGGAGCTCATACTGACACAGGCGGCGCACTAGAAAAGTAGTTGAATTAATAGGAGTGTGTAAATCTCAAAGTCAATTAAGGACCACATCACACTATGTTAGCAACATAACTGATAAGGCACAAACATAACTGGCCACCAAAAAAGCATAGGCTGTTGTAAATATAATGCAAGATACTGGCTAAATATAATGCACTCTTCAAGGAAACTGAACCACGGCGTCAATTTCATGTATACACTGCTTCAAGTTGTCTGAACCGCACTTACAGGTATAGTTTTTGGGGTAAAGTAAATTAAATGCAAATTACAAGCCATCCTATGAAACACCAGTTTGGGGCAATGCAAATTACAAGCACGGGGGAATGGGCTAAACCACAAATATGTACCACGGTGCTATTTACAAGGTGGAACAAAACCAGGGAATCTCTATGAAGGTACCTGGTTTTCCCTTTCCTTTTCCTTGGTTTTTTCCACCGCCCAGCGCCATCAGGAACGGTCGTCGGCAGTGCTGCGAGGGGCTCGTCGTCGATGTGCTGTAGCGGCGGGCTCGTCGTTGGCAGAGGCAGTGATGGTTGTAGGGAGGTGGACGACGATGGCGAGCTAGGGTTTGCTGATGGATGGGGCACGACGGCGGCGAGGAATAGAGTTAGGGTTTCGATTTGGGGGAAATAGGGGCTATAAGGCCGGCATACGACGGCGGAGGCACTGATATGTCTTACTTGTCCTGAACAAGGGCCACACGCAGTGAGCGTTCACTTCGGAATTACGAGTGTCCAGGAGGGTCAACTTGGTCATTTTTGTTGCCTGGGGAGCAAAATAGGGTGGGCTGAGCGCGGGAGAATGGGGCGCCAGGCAGAATTTGTCCCAGCGCGTTGAATTTGAAGCCTTCTTTTAAATTTTAAACATTGGAGCATGAATTATTAAGAAAAAAATGATAAAACTATTTGTTGGATGCACACATGACCAAAAATGATCCCTGAGCCTTGAAAAAATTTTAGCAGACAACTACATACATGTATGTTGTTGTCGAGTAGTTTCAAAATTTTTTGAGCTTAGTTGATATATACTAACATTTAAATTAATTTCTACATACTTATTGAAAATATTATCAAATTGAACTATGTGTGCTTCAAATAGTTTTCAAAAAAAAGAAAAATGGATTTATGCTCAATCATTTCCCTACATGCTATTTCCCATGGTGTTTGGGCTAAAAGCATTTGTTTTGTAGGGATAGTTCCTCCTTCCATTTCTACATTTCCGTAGATTAATTGTAGTAATTTCAGATTTAGTCAAAAAAATCTAGAATTTTGTATGGTACGATGTTTTTGTTACATAATGTTAACTTAAAATTTTCAAAGGATTTGGAGAATGTGGCCACATACATTGTTCACAATGTCATACATCCCTCTACATAGTTCCATATCACATATGGGTGTTATATCATATGTGAACAATGTGTACTACAAACTTCATCGGATGGTTGAATGACTGAAATAGAAGTTCTAGGTCTCGATGAGTTATACATCTCTCATGTTCTCATGTTTTCTATTTGAAGTCATCTGGGTCAAAAAATTTGAGTTCCAAATTGTCATTTTTTGAAATTCAAAATTTGAACATATAGCGCATTGGTTAAGTCAGGTGTCCGTTGGACTTGAGGTCTCAGGTTCGAGTCCCCGGGTGGGGAAAATTTTTGCAATTTTAATTTTCTTTGCCATTTTCCATGATTGGCCCACTGTCAGTTCCTCCATCCATTATCCCGGGTCCATTATACCGTTGCTCCCCCATTATTGCCAGCAGAATGAGGAGAGAGAGATCCGCCCTGCCATTGGCGCCGCCCCGTTGATCCTCATGACGCCAGCGCCAAATCCGTCCGCGTCAGGCCGCCGCCACCGCTAAATCCGTCCGCGTCAGGCCACCGTCGCTGCCCCAACCGGTCGCCCTAGTCCGTGGCTGCCTCCATCCGCCTCGTCCGCCGCCCCGATGCATCCTCCATGCCAACCGATGGCCTCGAGCTCCAGGGGAAGTGCCAGTTCTGAGTGCTCCTATTGCCATGTTACATTGGTCTGAATTCAGAGCCAGTAGCCAGGGACTAGGGGCCAGTGGTTTAGGGTGTGCCCGTACAACGTCAAGGTAATGAATTGTGGTAGTACTATGTTGCCATGTTCCATTGGCCTCTTGTTGCTGCTCCTGATTCATGTGATTCATGCATTTTGACTGCAGGGTGATCCAAATACCTATGGTTACATTCGTCCCGAGGTGCCGAATGTGAAGATGGAAACACAAGAACGTGGACAGGCAATTGTGCCTCAATGTTGTGACTGTTGCATGGAATTGAAATCGAATTTGACAGAGTTGGAACAAACCCTTGATAGTGTTTTAGCTGAGTTGTGCAAAATGAAGGCGAAGCCTGTAGAGGCGATTCCTGAGGCGAAGCCTGAGCCGAAGCCTGAGCAGAAGCAAATTGTGATTGATTTTTATGTTTTTATGGGCTTTGTAGGTCTCCTAGTTGGTGTTGTGCTTGCCTGTATGTGGAAGTGAATAGACAATGCATGTGAGTTAGCTCTTGTGATCGTGTGTTGTAACTGTATGGAAGTGAACACTAACTGATGCATGTGAGTTAGAATGCTTTTGTGTTTATGTGTTGTAACTGCTACTGCTATTCAGCCAATGTGCAAGTGAAGCATCTATTGTAATGACATCTAAGTCCTATGGAATGACAAATTGTGTGTTTTATTTTGACAGAGTTTTGCTTGTATTTTGACAAGATTTCCATTAAATTTAGATAGAATTTTTCAACAATAACACAGAATTGGAATGAATTTGGACAGAAATTTTGGACAAAAATTGGACAAGACCATATACCACAATAGCAGGTTAACACAAAATTGGAATGAATTTGGACAAGATCATATACCACAATAGCAGGTTATGCAGCATACATTACAAGTTGTATGCTGTAGAACCATTTCAGTGTATCATCTTCACCTACATTACAAGTTGGAAGCAACCATTTCAGCCTTAGTAGGCATTACATTACAAGTTGTTCATTCAACTTACAATATCATACATCAACTTAGAACTACTCATCGTCACTGTCGACCTCAAACGCACCTCTGTCATCCTCGCTGCAGTACTCTTCAAGTGTATCATCTTCACCTTCATCTTCACTGTCACTGTCATCTACAAGGGTTGGCCTTTCATTCCTCAAACGATCAATCTCTCCAGCATCAAACATTTGTCCTAGTTCTTCTCTATGTATTAAAGGAATCTCAATTGTAGGCTCATCAACCAATGTCCTCCCACCAAGATCATCTTCACATGGGTCGTCCTCTTGATATGCAGGACCATCAAATGGTACCGATGTTTCAGAGACATTGTACAAATGTCTATGTTCAAAGGTCTGGACAACTTTCCAATTGTCACCAAGTTTTGTATCTGGCAAATAGAACACCTTTCTAGCCTGAGTAGCTAGAATAAAACAATCAGCTTTGTACCATAGACTTCCAACATTGATGCTTTTGAAGAACCCATCATATTTCAGTTCAGCATTCTTCCCATCAAGTTTGTACCAATCACATTTGAACAAGACTACTGACCTGTCATCACCATTATAATCTAACTGGATGATCTCTTTTAGGTTTCCATAGAACTCAATAACTTCAGAGTTATGTGTGCCTAGCGACATTACTCCACTATTCTTAGTCTTCTTATTTGCATCATGGTCAATGGTGTTAAACCGCACCCCATTCACTATGCATGACTTGTATTTCATGACTCGAAAATTAGCACCAACTGCCAAGGAGAAGATGTCCTCATCTACCATTTCTACATTGGTATCCTTTCTCAGCATCTGCCATATGACATAACAATAATCATTACAATGCTTAGTGCAATGTTGATAATAATCTATAAAAGATGTTGCATGCAAACTAACCATATTCCTGAACCATGTCTGGAATCCTTGTTGCACTATTTTCTCAATGTTAGACACCCCTTCACTCTGCAGTTCATCTCTGAACTTGCTGTAATAACAATAAATGGGTCAATATATAGGGCCATATGGCCATAAGAAGGTAGCATATAACACAGTACAGCAGGGATAACATACTTGATGTATTCCTCAACTTGACTATAGTTATTCAGCACATACCAACTCATTTGATCTAAAAAAGGATCATTGTATACTACTTCTTCTGCTGAAGTAAATCTCACTCCATGCCCAAACACATCTACACCATAGGATTCTTCATCAGAAAAACCAGTATTTCTCGGTTCTCTATTGAACCTTGTTTCTATGTCATCCATGTACTTGGAGCAAAATGTTAGGCATTCATCTGCAATATATGCCTCTACAATGGAACCTTCTGGTCTTGCCCTATTCCTCACATAGCGCTTCAAAGTGTACAACCGCCTTTCAACTGGGTACATCCACCCATACTGCACAGGACCTCGGAGCAGCGCCTCCTCAGGCAAATGTATAGGAAGGTGCATCATCACATCAAATAAAGCTAGGGGAAAAATTTTCTCAAGCTTGCACAATAACACAGGGATTTCTTCCTTCATTTTAGCTAACACATCCTTGTTCAGAGTTTTCCTACACAATTCCATGAAAAATCTTCCCAACTCAGCCACTTCTCCATATATATCCTTGTCAACAAAACCTCTCAAAGCTGCAGGTAAGATTCTTTGCAAAAGAACATGGCAATCATGTGTTTTTAGGCCTTGTACCTTGCTTCCATCGGCAGTAAGACATCTTGATATGTTAGAAGCGTAACCATCTGGAAACTTGACCTCTCGTAAAAAATTACAGAAGGCAACCTTTTGTTCTTTAGACAAGGTGTATCTAGCTCTAGGCATCTCAGAGGAATTTCCATTGTCTCTAAACTGCAACTCTTCTTTGATGCCTAAATCACTACAATCAAGCCTAGCATTCACTGTGTCCTTTGTCTTCCCAGGTATTTCGAGGATTGTGTTGACCAAGCTCTCACAGATGTTCTTTTCAATGTGCATCACATCAAGATTATTATAACACCTCAGGTGTTTAGCTCCATAATTGCATTGCATTTGCATGAGCATAAGCATGCATCAGTTCATGTTATTTTATGTGGTTGCAACTAATGTGGTTGTTTTTAGGATTTTGTTTGGCTCACATCATGTGACACTAGGTAGTTGGTGTAACAAAAGGGGAGAGTAGCTAATTATATCTCACAGCACCTTAGTTATACTTAGGGTCACTAATAGAGCAAGGTTCATATTGACCAAAATCACCAAAATGCCCTCTAAGGTGTAGTTGACCACCATTTAGCCCTAGGATGCTCTAGTTTGACCAACTAAAAAGTCTAGCTTAGAGACCTTGCATGGTGAAGCACCCTTAAGCAAAGTTGTAGGGAATTTTATGGGAAACAAAAGTCTCAATATGACCATCTCATGAAACTGGCCAAAACATGCTAAAAAATGGACCACAATTCAGCTAGAGGGGCTGTCTCAACACTTAGAAATTTTTCTAAGTCCCCAAGTGTTCCCCCAGTTTTACTGTGACCTACTTTGGAAGCTTGTAGTTGGCAAACCAGACCTAACCAGCTCACACTCATGTTGACACTTTTGTAGTACTCACTTAGCTCTATAACATTGTCAACATCACCATCACCTAGTTCTAAATGGTTTAGGAGATATGGTGTCTTGAAAATAGGGTTTCAGTCGGTTTCACTGACTGAAAACACGTTTCAGTTTCAGAGGGCACCACTTCGGAGCTATGTAGTTTCTAATCTAGGCCTAACCAGCCCAAACTCCAATTGACAAACTTGTTGCCCTCACATAGCTCTACAACTTTGATGTTAATACCTACCACTAACTCGAGCCAGGTTAGGAGATATAGAAGCCCAAACTTCGACTGTCAGTCGAACCCAGGGCATCGATTCAGTCGAATTTAGACACCGGCCGTGTCGTGGCGCTCGGGCAGAACAGCGTCACCGCGTGGCATCCAAACGCTACCGCCACCTCCACGTCGTGAGCCCAGGCGCGAGTTTGAACACCGAGCGGACACCTCCACCCCCTCACTCGCGCTCACTCTCCTCCCCCTCCCTCTCGCTCTGGCCGGGCTCACCGAGGCAGAAAACGGAGGCGCAATTGCCACCGCAGCCTTCTCCGTGCTCGCGCGAGCTCACCACCTCACCACCGTCCTCCAAATCCCGTTCACTACTCCGCCAACATCCCCTCCACCTCCTTCACCTGTTGCTTGACCGGATTGTGCAGAGGTGAGGGCGAATTTCGGTTTTCGCCACCGCGAGTCCTCGCCGGCGTACTGTCCGCGTAGCGGCTCACTGTGGCCAGCTCCCTACGGTCACCCTCCAGTCTCCCCACTACGTGTTCTGGGTTCTGGGGTGGGTAGAGCAGCCTAGGTGATGACGTTACCGGATGGGATGGCCGGTACACGTCGGAACACCGTCGTGCGCTGCCGCGCCATGGCCGCCGGTGCGGTGCTCACGCGGCCAGCGACACTCGCTCCACCTCCATCCTCTTCCTTGGCATAGAGAGGTCCGCCATGTCCTCAAGAAGCCGTAGCACACCTCACTTAGGTCCCTGGCCCCCGGAGCTCGCCGGACCGCCACCGGGTCCCGCCTTCGATCCGCGGTCGCCATGGTCATCGTAGCTAGGGTGGGATAGGGTCAGCAAATCCAGGTTTGGTCGATGCGGGAAGTCGCGGGGAAGCCATTGGTGCTCTTCCCATCGCCGGAGGCGTCGTCATCGGTGAGCTAGAGCTCGCCAGAGTCGCGGCCGTCTTCCCCCTCCGCTCTTCTCTCTCTGGCCTGCGGGCCCGCGCTGTCAGCGCCACACGCGCGCGGGCGGGAGTTCGAGACAGGCCACGCCACTCGAGTTGGGCCGCGCCATTGCGCGAGCTGGGCCGCGCTGGCGGGTCGGCCGGCCCAGTGCCTTTTTGATTTTTGGAAAATCCAGTTCTTTATTTTTTTTTCACAGATTTGATTGATGTTTGTAATTTTCATATCTAGGGTTTGGTAGATCCAAAAATAGTGATCCAAATTTTGTTGGGCTCTAAATAAAGTGTAGTTTCTAGGAAAAATATCAAATGCTTATGTGATGTTTAATTTCTGGAATAATTAATTAGAGTTTTGAAATGTGTTTTAGATTGCATACAAACTTGTTTAAATCATACCTTGAGATTATGTGTTCCAAAAATTATGAAATTTGGTGGGTAGGCTAATTTATACTTGCTCTAGCTTTGGTAAAAATTTGGGCAGTAGTGCTTAAGTACTTATCAAGTTATAATGATATCTTGTTATTTTAGGAAATACTTAAATGACTTTTAGTAATTTTTCTACATGTGCAATGTTCTTATAACTTTTTGGAGAATGTCTTGGTACCCTAAAGTGTCCAAAAAAATTATGAAATCTGTTGTTGGATACTTTTCAATTTGATTTGTTAATTATACAAAAATCAGTCTTTTGGGCTTGTGAATTTTGTTTAGGGAGTTTTTGTAAATCAGTCTTTTGACCTTTGATAAAGGTGTTTGCTGGAAAACTTGTAAATACCAAAGTTGTAGTAAGCTTAATAAACTAGCTTGTATCAAAATTTGGGAGCATTTGGCTTAGTAGTTTGGGAGTTATTGCTGTTTAAAGTGACAGTCCAGAAATTGCTACTCTCTGTTTAGAGAGGACAGATTCTGGAACTTATGAAATTCGACATGGAAAACTTAGGAATTTAAGGTTGAGATCTGAAAATGAATTGTAGTGCATTTCTTAAGCTTTCCAGATTGTCTTAGATCATATCTTTTGGAGTTAGGGATCTTCAGTTATGTTAGAATCTTTGATCTGCTGTCCAGAATGTCTTACTGTGGTTAGTGAGCACTTGACTTGAGCAGCGGTAACGTAGATCTCATTAAATGAACAGATGGTTAGGTGAATGATACAATATTGCCACAATTTATACCTGCTCTGGTTATAATGTTGATAATTGTTTGATTATAATTAAGTGCATGCTTAGTATAGGTGCTAAGATAGATGACAGGTAAATGCTAAAAAGAACTGCTAGTACATGTTATAAGAGTTTCAATTACTTATGCCTTTATGCAAAATGTGATGTCAGCTAGCCTCTTGTGTAAGCCTTGCATAATCCTTGGTGTCATCTTATTTCTGGTTTTTGACGGGTAAGTCTAGCTGAGTACATTCTAGTACTCAGGGTTTATTCCCTCCTGTTGCAGATGATATGCTCTATCAAGGCTTCTACAAAACTTGTCTCCACCCTGCGGGTGACGAAGACTAGATCACTAGGGCGTGATCATCTTTTATGTACTTTCCTGATGCTTTTACGGGTTGTTGATCATTAAGACTGGCAGTAGTATGTGAACTAATGCGTGTGTTATGCTTCCGCTACTTTATAAACTTGGTTTGTAATAATTGCGACTCCGTGTGTGTAAACTTATTTCGGAACTACTTGTGAAATGTAACGTATGTTGTGGTATGTTGAATGATGCGATCTTGGTTGTAAGTAAGTTGGTTTGAAATCCTTCGTGGTTTCGATTGACTACCGGGATTATATGGGCTCAAGTTCGAAAATTTGAGCGCTTCGGTGCTTGTTTTTGTACTTGTGCTCTTATAATTTGGTCGGTTCTGTTACAGCTGGTACCAGAGCATAATTCAACATTAAACACATCGTACGAGTATTTAAAAACAAAAGTATTTGATTATGAAAAGGGTTAAAACTCTAAAAATTATATTCATAGGTATGCCAGTGATCACATCCCTTAGCCCAAATAAGGACTCTTAGGTGGCTTATTATAAAGACTAACTTAGGGGCCTTGTTTGTTTTGTTTCGTCGTCCATACGGCGTGATATTGTATGGATGCCATCCACTTGGGTGGTAATGTATGGATCAATTGTCTCGATGCTCTGGTAAGTGTGAGTTGTGAGAGTATGATCGTCCAACCGACGATCTAGGGGAGAGTAGTTTTGGTGACTTGCATAATTACATGTTTAAACCGTGTAATTATATAAGCACTTAAATGTAGGAACCTTTATATCGGGTAGTTTTGATACTGAAGTATATATATCAGGGGATGTGTATATGGAAAGTATTTAAATTACTGCTTTCTTGTCTGCTTATATTGGGAAACTGTTGGGCTGAAATGAGATTTTCTGTAGGTACACTAAGAGCGTAACGAGTAGACCGATAGTTTCACTTATATGAGAAAACGTATGTATGCCACCGCCTAGCGTTAGAACTTTAGGTTTCTACTAAGGTGAGAGGGCGTACGGAACGTGCATGCATCATGTTTAATTATATCATACATATCATTTACTCCCTCCATAAAAATTTCAATAGTCCCGACTAAACTAAATTTCGTATCCCCTAAATGATCCTCACTTTAAGTCGTATCTTGTTGCTACAGATGGCACGTACCAAGAGGACCGCTCACAAGTCCACTGGAGGTAGGGCACCTCATCACCAACTCGCTCCACGTGAGTCCCACCCTGAGCCCACTAAGGTGGAAAGGCTGAGGGCTGAGTTGGCCGAAGTGACTGCTGCCAGGAATGCAGCGCGTCAGCAACTGGAGCAAGTAATCCGTGATCGTGACCAGGAAACACTTGCGGTCCAGAGATTGACCGTAGCAAATCGCAACTGTCAACGCATGCTAGTCCATGTCATGAATCAGAGGGATGAAGCCTGGCACGAGGAGAACGTTCTGAGAGCTCGTCAGTTTGAGCTCGAGCAACAGTTGGAGAATGCTGAAGAATACAATGACAATCTTCATGAAGAAGTGCACCGCCTGAACAACCAGCTAAATCCTCTACTGCCTCGAAACAACAACACAGATGAGGACAAGGGTTCGGGAATCATCATGGCTGAAGATGATGATGAAGTGGAGGTCAATGGGCCCCAAGATGCCACACCAGAAGAAGCACCAGAAGAAGAGCCAGAAGAAGAAGAAGACGACGAGTTAGAGCCTGTTAGCGACGAGGATGGCGGGGAGATCCTTGACACCGACTCTGAGGACGATGCTTAGAGTAGTCATCGCGTAGCTACGATGTTAGAATCGTCTTTTGTGCCTCCTGGGGTTGGAGTGAGGCTTTGTAATAACTTGACTTTTGGGATGTAATGTCGAACCCTATGTTTCCTAGATGTTTAGTTGAACCTATTAATTTTTATCACAATTGGATGTCTTATTGCGTGCGTTCGATGATGGTGTCACGATTAGCACCCTTCGGTGCCGCGACGAAACCGATGGCCTCCTATGGCGCGCGACATAAGGTTGTGCTACTTGGCACGCGCTGGTATCGAGGTGGCTAGTCATGATCCACCATGGAACTCTACCGTTGAGAAGTCTCTTTGTGGTCAGTTTGAAGTAGCCTTTCTCAGTCAACTAAAAATTTTGAGATCAAATCCAAGTACCGGGCGAAAGGTCAAAAATCACGTAGATATTAACGTAAACGGTTCAGTAACTGCTGTGCTCCTTGTGAGTGAGCCTTTATCAAAGTACATCTTGTTGGATTCTCTCGCATGATTGCATCAATTGATGCGCTTGAATGTATTGTACGGTTGTGATGAATTATTGTGCCATGAGTATTTTGAGAAGTCCATTTCATGAAGTCAGTTTGACATATTTACAATAATTCATCTATAAATTTCCCACATCGTCAGTGCTCATTGGCTATGCATTTTGCAGATGTCGTACAATCTCCATCGGGGTCGTGGCAATGAGGATGAGGAACAGCCACCCCCTCCGCCACCACCTACCCCGGCTGAGCTGATGCAGACCGTGGTCGAAGGGCAGTGCATGCTGGTAGATGCTATGCGCCAGCTTGCCAACCGGGAGGCTCGTCATGGCCGCCAGGGCCTAGAACCCAATCAGTACAGTGATTTCAAGGACTTTCTTGATACTAAGCCCCCGCTCTTTAAGGAGGCGGAGGAACCACTGCAAGCCGACGAGTGGTTGAACGCTATTGAACAAAAGTTTCGTCTGCTTCGCTTGACCGATGAGCTAAAACTGAATATGCTTCTCACCAACTACATGGTCCAGCGGGTATTTGGTGGAGCCACTATCGTTCCACACTGCCTGCAAATGTCCCAATTGCTTGGGACCAGTTCAAGGCCGCATTCCGTGGGAACTATATTCCTCCAGGTCTTATGGCTATCAAGCACACAGAATTCATGAGGCTGTCGCAGGGAAATAAAAGACTGACTGAATATCTGCAATCTTTCAACAACCTAGCAAGGTATGCCACAGAGTTTGTGGATACCGATGCCAAGAAAATTGCTAGCTTTAAAAGATGCCTCGGCCCAAAGCTGATGAAGACTATGGGCACTAGCAAGTGTACTACCTCCAATGATTTTATCAGTGATGCTTTGACCCAGGAGAACAATAATGCTATTTATTCTGCCTCTAAGAGCCGCAAAAAGGGCCCTTGAGGCGAGTGCTTCGCAGTCTCGGACCTCAGCTGGACCTAGGTCTTCCTCTTGCCCACCCGCTCAGAATACCAAGTTCTGTCCGCCACAGAAGAAGCCTGCTGCCAAAACTGGGTTCTGCAAGGCTTATACAGTCGCTCTGCCAAAGGGAAATTCTGGACAGAGCAGTTCTAGTGTTCCTCCCAGCAATATGCCTTGCTAGAACTGCAACAAGCCAGGCCATTGGTCCAGAAATTGTCCTTACCTTAAGAAGAATGTCAACCAAGGTGGCCGTCAAGGGCACGCTCATTATAACAGTATTGAGAAAATCCCATCTGGTGAGGTTGTCACTGCTGGTAAGTTCCTAGTTGACCAACATCCTGCAGTGGTACTTTTTGATTCGGGTGCTTCGCATTCCTTTATCAGTCCTAAGTTTGCATCAAAGTTTGCACACAAATTGTATACTGTTGAAGGTGGGGGTTATTGCATTAGCGCAGCAAGTGGGAATATTTCCACAAATAAAGTAGTGGGGAGTCTTGAGCTTGAGATAGAAGGGTGAAAGTACTCGCTTGCCTTAGTGGTTTTGTCGGGATTAAGCATAGATGTTATTCTGGGCATGAATTGGATGAGTCAGAATGGGGTACTCATTGATACATCCACTCGGGTAGCTATGCTCAGACATCCTATAGATCAAAAGGGTTTTCTGGTACAACTTTCCAAAAAAGTTGATTTGTCTAGGGAAGTTCATGCTGTGCAAGCAAAGGCGTTGGCTGAAATTCCCGTAGTAAATGAGTTCCGGATATTTTTCCCGATGATTTGCCGGGACTCCCTCCGGATTGGGATGTGGAATTTAAAATTGAGTTGTTGCCTGGCATGGCACCTATCTCTAGGAGACCCTATAGAATGCCTCCGAATGAGCTAGCTGAACTTAAGGTGCAATTGAATGAACTTTTGAAGAAGGGGTTGATTCGTCCTAGTTCGTCTTCGTGGGGATGCCCTGCTATCTTTGTGAAGAAGAAGGATCAGACCTTGCGGATGTGTGTAGATTATAGACCTCTAAATGCAGTCACTGTCAAAAATAAGTATCCTCTGCCACGTATCGATATCCTGTTCGATCAGTTGTCCAAAGCTAAAGTCTTTTTCAAGATTGATCTGAGGTCTGGTTACCATCAGATTAAAATCTGTCCCGAAGATATTCTAAAAACAGCTTTCTCGACAAGATACGGCCTTTATGAGTATCTTGTTATGTCTTTCGGCCTGATAAATGCCCCCGCACACTTCATGTACTTGATGAATTCGGTGTTTATACCCGAATTGGACAAGTTTGTGGTGGTGTTTATTGATGACATCTTGATATATTTTGAAAATGAGGAAGAACAAGCTGAACACCTGTGTATTGTTCTCACCAGACTATGAGAACATCAACTGTATGCGAAGTTCAGCAAATGTGAATTCTAGCTTCGTGAAGTACCTTTCCTTGGGCATGTGTTGTCCGATGGGGGAATTATGGTGGATCCCACCAAGGTACAGGAAGTATTGAATTGGAAGGCTCCTACTTCGGTTCATGAGGTCCGGAGTTTTCTTGGGTTGGCTGGCTATTATCGTCGCTTCATTCCGGATTTCTCAAAAATAGCCAAGTCGATGACTCGGCTGCTACAAAAAGACACCAGGTTTGTCTGGACTCCTGAGTGTGATGCGGCTTTTCACAAACTACGAACTCTCCTAACCTCGGCTCCAGTTTTGGCACAACCGGATATCGAGAAACCATTTGATGTGTATTGTGATGCCTCAGACATAGGTTTAGGAGGTGTTCTGATGCAGGAAGGCCGAGTAATTGCATATACCTCTCGACAACTTCAAAAGCATGAGGTGAATTATCCAACGCATGACTTAGAACTGGCCGCAGTTGTTCATGCTTTGAAAGTATTGCGGCATTATCTGCTGGGCAATGTCTGCAATATCTACATAGACCACAAAAGCCTCAAATACATCTTCACCCAACCCAAGTTAAATATGCGTAAAAGAAGATGGCTCGAGTTGATTAAGGATTATAACCTTCAAGTGCACTATCATCCTGGCAAGGCAAATGTGGTTGTGGATGCTTTAAGCCGTAAGTCTCATTGCCATTCCCTAGTTGAAACTGATTTTCATCGATCTCACCTTCTACATCTAGCAGTCTTGTACAACATCACTGTTAGTTGTACTCTAAAAAGCAGAATTATTGAGCTCCAAAAGACTGATCCTAGTGTATTCCACATAAAACGCAAGATGAAAGAGGAAGAAACTAAGCATTTCAGGGTAGATGCAGAAGGTGTGCTGTGGTTTAAGGATAGATTAGTGGTACCTAAGGACCGAGAGCTTAGAGATTAGATCTTGTCTGAAGCACATTCGTCCAAGTTGTCCATCCATCCTGGTAGTAATAAGATGTATTATGATTTGAAGCCACTTTATTTATGGACCAAGATGCGGAAAGAGATAGCTGCATATGTTGCTAGGTGTGACACATGTTGTAGAGTTAAAGCTGTGCATATGAAAGCTGGGTTACTTCAACCACTTTCTATCCCAGGTTGGAAATGGGAAGAGATAAGTATGGATTTCATTGTCGGGCTTCCTCCTACTGTCAAAAATCATAACTCCATCTGGGTAATTGTGGATCGTTTAACCAAATCAGCTCACTTCATTCCTGTTAGAGTGGACTATCGTCCCACTGACTATGCTAAGTTGTACTTCAATCAGATAGTCTGGCTTCATGGGGTACCTCGCACTATCGTTTCTGACCGTGGTCCCCAGTTCACTGCTCGCTTTTGGGAGCACTTGCATCACCTTCTGGGAACCAAGTTAGTGAGAAACTCTGCTTATCACCCCCAGACGTCAGGTTAGACGGAACGGGTTAACCAAATCTTGGAAGATCTGTTGCGGGCATGTGTAATATCATCCAAGGGTTCTTGGGAAAAATGGTTACCTCTAGTCGAATTCTCGTACAATAATAGTTACCAAGAGAGTATTAAGATGGCCCCATTTGAAGCTTTGTACGGTCGTAAGTGTAGAACTCCACTAAACTGGGTAGAAGCTGGTGAAAGGAGGTATTATGGTATTGATTTTGTTTAGGAAGCTGAGGAACAAGTCCGTACCATCCAAAAACATATGGCTGCAGCCTAAGCTAGACAGAAAAGTTATGCTGATCGTCGTAGAAAACCGCTCGAGTTTGAAGTTGGAGACTTCGTTTATCTGAAAGTTTCTCCAATGAAGAGTGTCCAACATTTTGGTGTTAAGCGAAAACTTGCGCCAAGATACGTGGGTCCTTTTCAAATCATAAGCAAGAGTGGAGCTGTTGCGTACAAGATCCAGTTACCTCTTGAAATGAGTGCCATATTTAACGTCTTCCATATATCTCAGCTCAAAAAGTGTCTTCGAGTTCCTAAGGAAAGAGTCCCTTTAGGAGATATCAGGCTATAATCCGATCTAACTTACGAAGAAAAGCCAGTCCAAGTGATCGATACTCAGGAACGAGTGACTAGAAGCAAAGTGGTTAAGTGGTATAAAGTAATGTGGAGTAATCAGGGTAGTGAAAGTGACGCTACATGGGAACAGGAGGATTATTTGCGGGATGGTTATAAGGAATTCTATGAAAAATGGTACGCTTTCCAAATCTCGGGACGAGATTTTTATAAGGGGGGCAGGCTGTAACACCTCAGGTGTTTAGCTCCATAATTGCATTGCATTTGCATGAGCATAAGCATGCATCAGTTCATGTTATTTTATGTGGTTGCAACTAATGTGGTTGTTTTTAGGATTTTGTTTGGCTCACATCATGTGACACTAGGTAGTTAGTGTAACAAAAGGGAAGAGTAGCTAATTATATCTCACAGCACCTTAGTTATACTTAGGGTCACTAATGGAGCAAGGTTCATGTTGACCAAAATCACCAAAATGCCCTCCAAGGTGTAGTTGACCACCATTTAGCCCTAGGATGCTCTAGTTTGACCAACTAAAAAGTCTAGCTTAGAGACCTTGCATGGTGAAGCACCCTTAAGCAAAGTTGTAGAGAATTTTATGGGAAACAAAAGTCTCAATATGACCATCTCATGAAACTGGCTAGAACATGCTCAAAAATGGCCCACAAGTCAGCTAGAGGGGCTGTCTCAACACTTAGAAATTTTTCTAAGTCCCCAAGTGTTCCCCCAGTTTTACTGTGACCTACTTTGGAAGCTTGTAGTTGGCAAACCAGACCTAACCAGCTCACACTCATGTTGACACTTTTGTAGTACTCACTTAGCTCTACAACATTGTCAACATCACCATCACCTAGTTCTAAATGGTTTAGGAGATATGGTGTCTTGAAAATAGGGTTTCAGTCGGTTTCACTGACTGAAAACACGTTTCAGTTTCAGAGGGCACCACTTTGGAGCTATGTAGTTTCTAATCTAGGCCGAACCAGCCCAAACTCCAATTGACAAACTTGTTGCCCTCACATAGCTCTACAACTTTGATGTTAATACCTACCACTAACTCGAGCCAGGTTAGGAGATATAGAAGCCCAAACTTCGACTGTCAGTCGAACCCGGGGCATCGATTCAGTCGAATTCAGACACCGGCCGTGTCGTGGCGCTCGGGCAGAAGAGCGTCGCCGCGTGGTGTCCAAACTCTGTCGCCGCCTCCACGTCGCGAGCCTAGGTGCGGGTTTGAACACCGAGCGGACGCCTCCACCCCCTCACTCGCGCTCACTCTCCTCCCCCTCCCTCTCGCTCTGGCCAGGCTCACCGAGGCAGAAAACAGAGGCACAATTGCCACCGCAGCCTTCTCTGTGCTCGCGCGAGCTCACCGCCTCACCACCGTCCTCCAAATCCCGTTCACTACTCCGCCAACATCCCCTCCACCTCCTTCACCCGTTGCTTGACTGGATTGTGCAGAGGTGAGGGCGAATTTCGGTTTCCGCCACCGCGAGTCCTCACCGGCGTACTGTCCGCGCAGCGGCTCACCATGGCCAGCTCCCTACGGTCACCCTCTAGTCTCCCTGCTACGTGTTCTGGGTTCCGAGGTGGGTAGAGCAGCCTAGGTGATGACGCTACCGGATGGGATGGCCGGTACACGTCGGAACACCGTCGTGCACTGCCGCGCCATGGCCGCCGGTGCGGTGCTCACGCGGCCAGTGACACTCGCTCCACCTCCGTCCTCTTCCTTGGCATAGAGAGGTCTGCCATGTCCTCAAGAAGCCATAGCACACCTCACTTAGGTCCCCAGCCCCCGGAGCTCGCTGGACCGCCACCGGGTCCCGCCTACGAGCCGCAGGAAGTCGCGGGGAAGCCATTGGTGCTCTTCCCATCGCCGGAGGCGCCGTCGTCGGCGAGCTAGAGCTCGCCGGAGTCGCGGCCGTCTTCCCCCTCCGCTCTTCTCTCTCTGGCCTGCGGGCCCGCGCTGTCAGAGCCACGCGCGCGCGGGCGGGAGTCCGGGACGGGCCGCGCCACTCGAGTTGGGCCGCGCCATTGCGCGAGCTGGGCCGCGATGGCGGGTCGGCCGGCCCAGTGCCATTTTAATTTTTAGACAATCCAGTTCCTTATTTTTTTCACAGATTTGATTGATGTTTGTAATTTTCATATCTAGGGTTTGGTAGATCCAAAAATGGTGATCCAAATTTTGTTGGGCTCCAAATAAAGTGTAGTTTCTAGGAAAAATATCAAATGCTTATGTGATGTTTAATTTCTGGAATAATTAATTAGAGTTTTGAAATGTGTTTTAGATTGCATACAAACTTGTTTAAATCATACCTTGAGATTATGTGTTCCAAAAATTATGAAATTTGGTGGGTAGGCTAATTTATACTTGCTCTAGCTTTGGTAAAAATTTGGGCAGTAGTCCTTAAGTACTTTTCAAGTTATAATGCTATCTTGTTATTTTAGGAAATACTTAAATGAATTTTAGTAATTTTTCTACATGTGCAATGTTCTTATAACTTTTTGGAGAATGTCTTGGTACCCTAAAGTGTCCAAGAAAATTATGAAATCTGTTGTTGGATACTTTTCAATTTGATTTGTTAATTATACAAAAATCAGTCTTTTGGGCTTGTGAATTTTGTTTAGGGAGTTTCTGTAAATAATTTTAGTTCAAATTTTTACAGTGGTCTCTTTTTGGTTCATAGAGTCTCCTGTAATTTTTGTAGAATTTTAGGAGCAGTTTACATACATATTTAAAATCCCACTTAATTAATTAAGTAAATTAAGAAATGAGTACAAATAAATATTCTAGGTGGGAACACCTTACTTTCTGATATTTTGTGACCTATGTGAACTTGTGGTAATATTAGTTTGGTCTTAAGGGATGTTTGCCACATTAATAAATATTTAATCTTTGCAATTCTAGGTTTTCTGGACAGCTGACAGTATTTCTAGGTTTAACCTTTGATAAAGGTGTTTGCTGGAAAACTTGTAAATACTAAAGTTGTAGTAAGTTTGATAAACTAGCTTATATCAAAATTTGGGAGCATTTGGCTTAGTAGTTTGGGAGTTATTGCTGTTTAAAGTGACAGTCCAGAAATTGCTACTCTCTGTTTAGAGAGGACAGATTCTGGAACTTATGAAATTCGACATGGAAAACTTAGGAATTTAGGGTTGAGATCTGAAAATGAATTGTAGTGCATTTCTTAAGCTTTCCAGATTGTCTTAGATCATATCTTTTGGAGTTAGGGATCTTCAGTTATGTTAGAATCTTTGAGCTGCTGTCCAGAATGTCTTACTGTGGTATTTTGATGATTTGTTGTTGGTAACCTAAGTAATGTTGTTCTTATGATTTTTAGGTGTTAGGGCCTTAACTGAAGCGAAACAATTGTACATTAGGTTGGGTAGATTAGGTAAGTACTTCTCCACCGGAGAAGAGATTTGCACGTAATGGTAAAGTGACTTGAATAGAGTACTTTTATTGCTGAAATGCATTTTATTCCGAGCATGTTGCACCCATTATGCATCCATGATATTTATTGTGCATTTATGCAATAGGTGTACCGGAGGGGGTGACACTCCTCGAGTTCGAAGGAACAGTTCTAGAGGAGGACCAGGAGCAGCCGGGAGAACCCGACGAAGCAGCCATCGAAGGGCACGCCGTTGACGATCTACCCAAGTGTCATGACCACCGGCCCTCGACCTTTCTGAAAGGCAAGCCCCGGTGCATGGTGAACCCATTATTTTATAAATCTATCTTGAGTACTTTTAATTGTTTAATGCATTAAGTTGTAGGAGTTGTATGAAAACAATTGTTGCATTATACCTGTCCTTGCCCAGATATCATACTTAAATTCTAATTTAGGTTTAGGCACGTATCAATGCTTAGCCCTGCTTAGTACGGTAGAAGTCGGGTGATTTCCGGTCATCCGCGAGATGTAGGAAGGAGTCACGAGTGACTTTATGGCTATTATGGATGGAACCATGCTTTAAAATGAAATTGAGACCGGACGGGAGTTCGATAGTACAGCCGCAAGACACTACAAGTCTTGGGTGTGGAGCTATGCCCGTCTGAGTCGTTTAAGGACCGATTCGCTGTACGTCCTTGAGTCATGTTGAACGCAGTCTAACACTTAGTTGGCCGGATAAGACGTTCCGACCGCGAAGCCGAGTAATGTGATTCAGGCCGGGAATCGAATGGTAGGTTGCTTCTTGGAGGAGAGAAAGGATGTGCTTAGGGACATTGGCGTGAGACCAAGGGGGGGTTAGAGTCCCTATCACCTGGCAGAGTGTCGCCCTTGGGGTCGCGACATCATTCGGACCCGCGATTCCTGAATCATATGAAAAGGTGGCCTGTGCGACCCTGGCAGGGGTCTGCACGGTGAGTGTTAGAAATACCCCTCCAGCTGGATAGGAATTCGATTCGAATCGCCGTCGCTCCCGGTTAGTGAGCACTTGACTTGAGCAGTGGCAACGTAGATCTCATTAAATGAACAGATGGTTAGGTGAATGATACAATGTTGCCACAATTTATACCTGCTCTGGATATAATGTTGATAATTGTTTGATTATAATCAAGTGCATGCTTAGTACAGGTGCTAAGATAGATGACAGGTAAATGCTAAAAAGAACTGCTAGTACAAGTTATAAGAGTTTCAATTACTTATGTCTTTATGCAAAATGTGATGTCAGCTAGCCTCTTGTGTAAGCCTTGCATAATCCTTGGTGTCATCTTATTTCTGGTTTTTGACGGGTAAGTCTAGCTGAGTACATTCCAGTACTCAGGGTTTATTCCCTCCTGTTGCAGATGATATGCTTTATCAAGGCTTCTGCAAAACTTGTCTCCACCCTGCGGGTGACGAAGACTAGATCACTAGGGCGTGATCATCTTTTATGTACTTTCCTGATGCTTTTGCGGGTTGTTGATCATTAAGACTGGCAGTAGTATGTGAACTAATACGTGTGTTATGCTTCCGCTACTTTATAAACTTGGTTTGTAATAATTGTAACTCCGTGTGTATAAACTTATTTCGGAACTACTTGTGAAATGTAACGTATGATGTGGTATGTTGAATGATGCAATCTTGGTTGTAAGCAAGTTGGTTTGAAATCCTTCGTGGTTTCGATTGACTACCGGGATTATATGGGCTCAAGTTCAAAAATTTGAGCGCTTCGGTGCTTGTTTTTGTACTTGTGCTCTTATAATTTGGTCAGTTCTGTTACAATTATGTCTAACCTTCAACTTACTCCAATACTCCAAATCCCACAAACAAACTCTCCTGCTCCAAATTTTGACATTACCACTGTTGGCACCATCCCTCTTCCTTTTCCTACTTTCCTTTCTCTTCACCCCAGGTTTAACATGTCTAACCTTCTCTAATTCAGCAAGTAACTCCTCTTCAGTAAATTTACCAGGACGATCATTGGTTCCATGAAGCCCACTGTATTCATTGTTCCTCCTCAAACGATGTCCCCTTGGTAGGAAACGATAGTGACCAATATATGCAATTTTATTCCTTAGTGCATATGACAGAGGATTCTTGTCACAATGAATACAAGCAAAATACCCTTTCGTGACACGCCCAGACAAAGTACATAGAGCAGGGTAATCATGAATGCACCATAACACAGCTGCACGAAGTTTGAACTCTTTGTCTAAGATGGCATCATATGTATCCACACCCTTCCAAAGCTCCATCAATTCTTCAACAAGAGGCTGCAGAAATAATTCAAAGTCTTTCCCCGGGCAAGAAGGTCCTGGAATCAACAGAGCCATCATTAAATTGGACTGATCCATGCATGCCCAAGGTGGAAGGTTGTATGGCATAACAAATACAGGCCACATGCTGTACTTTGTGTTAAAATTGCCAAAGGGATTGAATCCATCTGTAGCTATCCCAAGTCTGAGGTTTCTAGCTTCTTTAGCGAAGTCTGGATACTTCATGTCAAAATCTTGCCATGCCTCACCATCAGCTGGATGACTCATTTCCTTCTCACTCGACTTCCTCTTTAACTTGTGCCACTGTGCTTCTTCTGAACCCTCCTTGGTTACAAATAACCTCTATAGCCTAGGCACCAATGGGAAATGGCGTAACACCTTCTGTGGAATCTTCTTCCTCTCTGGGTCTTTCCATCTTGACAAACCACAAACTGGGCAATTGTCATGATTAGCATACTCCTTTCTAAACAGAACACAATTATTGAAGCACACATGGATCGAGTCATACCCAAGACCTAATTCCTTCATAATGTTCTTTACTTCATGGTATGATTTTGGTAGTGTATTAAACTCTGGGAATGCATCAGCTAGTAGACTCAAGAATGCAGAAAATGCAGTGTTGGTAATCCTATAATAAGACTTCATACGAAGAAGCTTTACCACAAAGGAGAATTTTGAAAACTTGGTACATCCGGGATAAAGCTGACGCTTAGCCTCTTTCATCACTAGTTTCAAAAAAAGACTTTTGACTGTTACCATCAGGATTTCCATTTCCACTGTCATGGTCATGGTCATGGCTACCATGTCCTTGTGCAGCTTGTAGGTCCCTTAGCAAATGTTCCAACCGATCAACACCATTGTTGTCATCCTCAGGCACACCCATCCCATGATTGGAACCCTCAACAGTGTCAAAAATAGGAACAAGAACTTCATTAACATCTACACTAATGTCTTCTCCATGATGTACCCAATGAGTATATGTACAGTCCATACCATTCATCAATATGTGCTTCTTCACATTGGGCTGATGCAGAAACTTCTGATTAAGGCAACGACTACATGGGCACAGAATCTCTTCATCCTCACCATATTTTTCTTTGATGAATTCCATGAAATCTTTGACACCATTGATATATTGAGTTGAAAATAGTGTGCTGTGCACCCAGCTTCTATCCATCTGAACATGCATTATGGAAAACACAATTCAATAACTGAACACAGAATCCATATATATTGGCTAGAACAATATGACATACATAACTACAACAATGCACCTTGTATTGAGCAGGGATTCACTGTCCTCAGAGCGGCACCGGGTCGACGTCGACGGCCTTCGGAGCGGCGTGGCGCGGCGGGACGGTGGAGCAGCGCCGCGCGACAAACTAGGCATGGGGAAGAACGGTGCAGCGGTGCAGCGTGGCCTGGGGACGAATGGTGGAGCGGCGCAGCGTGGCTTGGGGATGACTGGCGCCACGTCGTGTCGTGGGGACACTCGGGGAGCGGCGTGGCGAGACGGCGAGACGACCGACGGCACGACGCGGCGTGGGGGGGAGCGGCACGGCGGCACGCTGGATCCACGCTGGGCAGCAACCGAGGCGTGGGGAAAATGCCGAAGTGGCGCAGGGTGGCTTGGGGACGACCGACGGCGGCGGCGGTGTGGATGTGCCCGACGCCAGAGCTGGGGACCGGCTTGCATCTTCAAGTAGTCAACATACTTGTGGATAAGTAACCAACATTCTTGTTTTAACAGCCGAGAACTTTGAGATCGAGTGGTCATCACATTTGAGTTCCCCGGGCGCCAATCTGGAGGTTGTGGGTTCGATTCCACAGGGCGCCAATTTTTTTTGGGCAACAATTTTTGACATGGCCACATACTGTTGCAACTCGGCCGCCAATCTACTAAATGGGCCTCCAAATTGGATCATGACGATTTTGAACCGTCACGGGTGGGCATTGAATTACATCAGCGTAGGCCTAATGGTTCGTGACGGAATTTAACTGTCACGGATTCGGTTAACTTGTCAAACAGTGACAGTTTACTCAGTTCCGTCACAGATAACGGGCCCAATGCTGGGTTCCAAGCAAACCCATTCCTGTGCTCGCTGATCTGTGACAAAAAAAAAATCCATCACCAGAAATCCGTCATGGATTAACACAATTCTTGTAGTGAGCGTGCTGTAACATTCGTTTGTATTTGATAATAATGGTCTAACCATTGACTAATTAGGTTCAAAACGTTTGTCTCGCAAAGTAGAACCAAATTGTATAATTAGTTTTTGATTTCGTCTATATTTAGTACTTTTATGCATGTACCGCAAGTTTGATATGACGAAAAATATTTTTTTTTACGTAGTGCCAAATTGAGTAGTTTGGAGATGGCCTTACTGCTTACGGAGAGGTCTGCTGCTACCACTTACGGCGGGGCTGAGGACCGGAGCATACGACAGATGCAAAGAGCAAAAGAGAAAAGCCGAACCGGGACCATGTCCCATTATCCATGCAAATGCTATGCATGCGTACCCAGTGCAAACAACAGCCGGCGCGGCGAGGGGGGTGAGGCAGAGGCAGGGCCCGGACCGCCGGAGCTTTGGCCCCGCGTGTGCTTTGCTTTGCGTTGCCACGGCCCACGGCGAGCAGCGGCAGGCAGCGGAGGACGGGACGAAGATAGGGTTTCAGCCTTTCAGGCGCGGCACGGGCACGGCAGTGCCGGACGCTGCAGGGCAGACCGGGGAGGGGGAGACCACGGCCAGCGCCAGCGCCAGCTCGTGCTCGCTTTGCCAGTTGCCCGGCCTCACCCACCCAGTCACCTTTGACCGCACTTACCGGCCGGCGGGACATCATGGGCGTTGGCATTTGGCAGCCAGGCCAGCCCCCCGGCCCCCGGGCATGGGGCAGGGCCGCAGGGGCAGCCAGCGCCCAGCGCCATGGCAATGGCAGGGGCTGGGGCAGGGGGCCACGCCCGCGGTGTTGATTGCCCATTGGCGCCATGTCGGAGAGCATCCTCAACAGTGCCACGCCGCCTCCCATTGGCCACCCAGCTGATCCATCAGCCTCTGCTCTGACGACACTGAGAGGCCTCAACAGTGCTCAGTACTCCAGCGGAACAACTCCGGTACTTTTGGTATCCAGGAACAGTACCGCGCGCTTCGTGGGCCTTCTCCGCAGCCTCGGAATGCCGCAGGAACTTAAGTTGACCGAGTTTATAGTAAATAATATTGGTATTTATGTCTTTAAATAAAATCTATTATAAAAATATATTCTATAATTAATCTAATAGTACTTAATTTATATTATGAATGACAATAGTTTTTATTTAAATTTAGTCAAAGTTTAAATAGTTTGACTTCTCGAAAAAACAAGAATTGCATTCTTGGACGGAGGGAGTACACACAATAACCCGCAGAGTAGGTTTGTGAACAAAAATGCCAACCAAATTACTGCTCACTCCATGTTGGTAAAAGAAGTCATTTTGAACAGCGACACGGTCACCAAAGCACAATTTTGATTTCTTATTTTTATAAAAAATTTTATTGAAAAGTGTTAGTATATGTACTCCTATATTTTTATGAAAGTACTCCGTAGTATTTTTTAACACAAGTCTATTCATGTGGTTTTCATATTTTCAAACTTAACAACTTAAAAGTTATTCATGATTTATATTCCCAATATTTGACTTAAACCTTGTCCAAAACGACTTCTTTTACCCACCTAGAGGGAGTATTCTGTTTAAAAAAACACAATTCTAGGTGCATTTTTCAATTTCAACTAAATTGTCTAAAATTCGATCAAATATATAGGTAGTACTATAATATTTATGGACTATATTATAATAGTATGTTTCGTGATGAATCTAATGCTACATATTTCGTACAATAAATATAAGTATTTTTTATATAAGTTTGATCAAATTTGACCTACTAAAACATAACACTATTTCAAAATTGCATCCATCTTGGGACGGAGGGGGTAATATATTATACCCTCTCCTTTTAAAAAAATGCAATTGTCACCTATCATGAGAAGTTAGCACACACAAAAGAAACGTCTCTATACTAGTATTTTCTTCCACATGTGTTTATTGGACAAAAGTAAATATCGCACCTAAACGTTATACTTATTATATCATGCATCTATATATCATATTTTTTAAGATATATAGTTTGACTTAAAAAGTTGGACAAAAGATATGTTCTTTTCTATAAACTTGGCCAGGTTTAAAATAGTTTCATTTAGTAGAATTCTAAAGTTGATTTAGTTTGAGACATGGGGAGTACGCAGTATCAATATTTAAGAATTAAGACTCCAAACAGCTATATTATGAAAATATATTCCATGACAAATATAATGAAACTTATTTAGTTTGGTAAACATTATTATCCTTTTATATAGATTAGTCAAACTTAAGATAGTTTGATCAAGCTTGATTTTAGAATTGTATTTTTTTAGGGACGAAGGAAGCATATTTCATGACAAATTTGATCGTACTAGTTTCGTACCATAGACATCAAGACATTTTCTTTCTAAATTTGGCCGATTTTACTACTTGTTCGACTTAAAATAAAGCTAAATAACATTGTTTTTGGGAGAAAGGTAGTAATCTGCAAGATATCCATCATCCGTACAACCACACTGCTCGCCTCCGTAGCATGCAGCCAAGGTTGTTCAGATCTTGGAGGGTGTGTTTTGTTGGAAAGTGAGGTAGAATAAAATGGTTGTTCAGATCTAGTGACACTCTAGTGTTTGGCCCGGGTTTAGTTCCTCTAATTCTTCCTAAATTTTACTATGCAAAAAGAAGATTCCCTGTCACATCAAAATGTCGGCAAATGCATGGAGTACTAAATATTGATGAAATCAAAAACTAATTGCACAGTTTTATTGTACTTTGCGAGATGAACATTTTAAGCCTAGTTAGTCAAAATTTAGATAATTTTTACCAAATACAAACGAAATGCTACAGAAATTCTGATACAGTGTTTTTCTCTCCAATTCACCGAACTAAACGAGGCCTTGGTTGAAAGGATATATAGAATTGTTCTGTTTCCGCATTTGATTAGAGGGACGGAATGAATGCGACGGCACATCACTGAACCCGCGTTGGCGCACCATCGTCCTCAAGATGCCACTACACCCTTCTACCCACCTCTTCCCTACTCAGCCTATCCGTACTCATATACGTTCTAGTCAACAAGATTCTCTCCTCTATATTCAGTTCTCCTGCACCCATCCATCATCTATATCATCATCTATCTACTCTATCCACTGTGGGATTCACTTATCACTTTATCTAAATATATCCATGTGTGATCTAGTTTTAAAGGATTTATTAAGACGAATTTAATGGTGCAATCGAAATTTAATTTGGATTTTTGGTTTATGAGTTATAACATTTTTTTTCCTTTGTTTAGCTAGTGGGGCCCGCCACTGCCCACTATAGAGTAAACACTGTACTCCTCTAAATATAGAGTAAGAGAAAAGATAGAGTATCGTTTTAGAGTACCTAGTACAGCAATTTTTACTCTATATTCACACTCTAAAATTTTAAAGTATTCTTTAGAGTACAGTAGTCTCGAGCCGCCGCCTAGCCAATCGCTCTCACGTGGCCTCTGCTGCTGCTCGCTTGGTTGTCGCTGCCATTTCAAGGGAAGAGAGCAAATCGGGAGAAAGACAAACGACGGGAAACGCACGATTGCACGAACATGTTCGGCTTTTTTGCGAGACTAAGCGGAGCCCAAATCTTATACGAGCAAAAATAGAATGGAATGGTTTCATTCTACCTCATGCCACCAATCATTTACACTCTAAATCAAACGAAAAAAAGGTCTTTATGCAAGATCAGAATTACTTAGTCGTAAACACAAAAAACCTACTGTTGAGTAGTGGCGTAATGGAGTGAAATCAAGTCAAAACATTTCCCGAGATTTTCACAACCACCGTCTACGCAGCAGCTGGAAATTTTTTTATTTGTAATCCTTTTTTATTCAATATTTTAATAATAACTGCTCTAAAAAATTACGGATTTGACCCTTTTGATCACGCCTGCGGCGCTAGCGCGACCAAATAATGTTGTCACACCACATGCATTGGCGCAGCAACATACGCCACGTTAGACGGCGTTTCCGACGTGAAAAACGTTATCACGCCACTCTCATTGGCGTGACAGTATTGTTCTGTCACGCCACCGGGAGTGGCGTGATAAGAAAACCTTTAAAAAATCATAACTCTTAGATACGACATTGGATGAAGATGAAGTTTATATGAAAATTGTAGTTCTCGATGAAATCTACAACTTTGTAGTTTTAAGTTTTTTTTCCTTTGAACACGTTAAGATGCTAAAAAATAATATAAAATTTCAGGAGCATAATAACCGCGTAGTAGTGCTTGTCGCATTAGAAAAATAATAATTTTTTTGTATGTTGTCAAATGAAGATACATTTTACACGAAAGTTGTACCTCTCAGTGAAATCTACAACTTTGTAGTTTTCAATTTTTACATTTGAAGTCGTTAAGATGCTCAAAAAAATAATATAAAATTTCAATAACACAATAATCGCATACTAACGTTTGCCGAATTTGAAAAAAATACCGGTTTTGTATGGTGTTAAATGAAGGTACTTTTTATATCAAAGTTGAATCTTTTAATGAGATCTACAACTTTCATATAAAAATATTTTTATATGACATCAAATAAGAAATATACTATTTTTCTAAAAAGATAAGCTTTGATACATGATTAATATGCTGCTAAAACATTATATTAGTTTTTAGAGTAGGTTAACGACCTCAAATATGAAAACTCAAAACAATAAATTTGTAGATCTCGCAAAGGGCTACAACTTTGATATAAAAAGTACTTTCATTTGACACAATACAAAAACGATATTATTTTTCTAATTCGACGAACGCTAGTACACGATTATTATACTCCTGAAATTTTATATTATTTTTTAGCATCTTTTATTTTTCTAATGCGACAAGCACTAGTACACAGTTATTATGCTTTTGAAATTTTATATTATTTTTTTGAGCATCTTAATGTTCTCAAATAAAAAAAACTCAAAACCAAAAAGTTGTAGATCTCATCGAAAGCTAGAATTTTCATATAAATTTCATCTTCATCCGACGTCGTATCAAAGAGTTATGATTTTTTAAATGTTTTGTCTTGTCACGTCACTCTCGGTGGCACGACACAACAATATTGTCACGCCAGCGGGAGTGACGTGACAACGTTTTTCAAAACGCCGTCTAACGTGGCGTATATTGCCGCGTCAATGCATGTGGCGCGACAACGTTATTTGTTCGTGCCAGGGCCGCTAGCGCGACAAAAGGGTCAAATCCGAAAAAAAATTAAGAGCAATTATTATTAAAATATTAAATAAAAAATGATTAAAAAATAAAAAATCTCGGCAGCAGCTTGACACGGACACGGTGATCGAATAGGGTAGGTACCACGGGGGTGAGATGAGAAGAACGAGTATCGCTGGATGCGCGCGCGCATCGGGAATCGGGACGGATTGCTGGGGTAGATCGGAGGATTGTGCTGTCTGCTCCCTGATGCGCAGCGCGGCCCATCCGGCCATCCTGGCTCCCGCCTCCCGTGCTCCGGCCATGCCGTTTTGTTGCCGATCCGAGCGAAGCAGCCGCAGCATACCATCTAGGGGTACGCCTACTACGACTAGCCAGGGCATCTCGCAGATAAGCTAGCAGCTACCTAGGCTCTGATGCCTCCGAAGAATGGCATCCCACCTCGCCTCTCCTTTCTTTCCCCCCCCCCCCCCCCACTTTTCTCTCCACCAGTCCGCCTTTCACTTTTACTGCTAGTCTGCTACCCTTTCCCCCCCCCCGGTCAGCCCAATTTATGTGATCACTCATCGTCTAGTGGAAATTTTTTTTTTTTTTGACAGCATCTGTTAAGACCATTACAGAGTCAATGGTTACATTCTGCAGTAACACCGCTAAAGGGCACTGATGTACATGAGCGAAGTTGGACCAAGTACAAGCAGCAATAGGAGGTGTGTACATGGATTGGCATTCCTAAAACGCCTGCCTTGCAAGTGTATGAGCAGTTTGGTTTAGACTCCTATTAATCTTGAATGTCCCTGTACTTCTCTGTTGAGTGTGATTGATAGATTTGAGTTAGATGCTTGATTCTCCAATCCGGAGGATTTGAGTAGTCAGCGGAATTGAAGAATTGAACTAGCTCCTGGTTATCGGATAGGAAGTTTGTATGCGGTAGCTGTAGTCGATCTGTAATAACCGCTGCCAGAGACATAGCTGCGGCCTCTGCCATCAGTTGGTTCTTCCTAAGCGCTTTAGAGGGGGTTCGGATCATTGGTCTACATATTACCCGATTTCAGATTAAACATAAGCTAATTATAAGAGCTAATATAGATTGTAATCACCACTTACTTCATGATTAGTTCATGTTTAGTATCCTCCTACGGCCGGTGGCGGAGGATAGACAAAAGCAAGGTGTGACATAGTAGAATTGTTTAAGCTCCATGCCTTAATTAATGACATAGACCTTGAGAGAGAAAAAAAACACATGATGCAGCCATGATAAAAATAAAGTACAACAAAGTTTGAGGTAGGGCTGCATCACTACATATGGCATAAAATAACTTAGGACTAGTTTTGAGCCCTGTGTATCTAAACAACCCTTGCGATGCTATATATGGACGTGATGTTGGAGGCGAGGGGCTGCTAGGGGTGGGCGCCGATGCCGATTCTCGAAGAGGTGACAACCCCTTGATGTTGCAGGATCTTGAGGTGTGTCACGCCAGTGTGCCGTGTTGGATTCGGGAGGAGCAAGGAGTTGCACTAGGCCTCGTTTAGTTCGGTGAATTGGAGAGAAAAACACTGTATCAGAATTCCTGTAGCATTTCGTTTGTATTTGGTAAAAATTATCTAAATTTTAACTAACTAGACTTAAAATGTTCATCTCGCAAAGTACAACAAACTGTGCAATTAGTTTTTGATTTCATCAACATTTAGTACTCCATGCATTTGCCGACATTTTGATGTGACAGAGAATCTTCTTTTTGCATAGTAAAATTTAGGGAAGAATTGGAGGAACTAAACAAGGGCCTAGTCTTGCTGTCGGATTCGGTGTCATGGGCGTGCAGGTGCGAGTGGCGCGTGAAAGTGGAAAGGTCGAGTGAGAAAGGGATTGGGCGGGATTGTCAATATGTTCTTTTATTTCAGTGTCGAATGCACTTATAGACCGCTACATAGCTTAGTATTATGAAAATACAACGAACGCACTTATAGACAGCTACATAGCTTAGTATTATGAAAATACAACAATAACTATTATCCACTTATGTACTTTCTCCGTTTAAATTATAAGACATTTGGGCTTTATTGAATACATAATTGTTCTATGTATTTAGATATATATTATGACTAGATATATTATATTTATATAAAAAGTAAAAAAAAATCTAGAATGTAATATCAAAACGTTTTATAATTCAAAACGGTGGGAGAAGATCTCATACCAATAACCCGCTCAACATTGCTCATGCCTTTATATCCGTGTCCTTTCTCATTCATTTCATCGGTGCAATATAAAATCTTGCAAAAGTGGTCAGCATGACGATGATGACCGATCCCAGTTCCCAGAGGCTGCAGCGCATGCAATTCTCAAAAGACCATCGCTCGGACGAGACAGCGAAACCATTCTGCAAAGAGCAGCGTGGATTAATCACATGCATGCATGCTGACAGAGGAAGAAAGCTAGTGATGGACTTTATTACCGGGCCGCTAATTAATACTGTACTAAGAACCTGTCGCGTAATTAACCATCACATGATCAAGCGCAGAGCTTCTGGAACGAAGCTTTTCATCAGAAATATGAAATGCAAGTGCGTGTCAGTGTCACCACGTGGATAGAGATCCATCCTTGCTTGGCAGCTCTCATGTACTCCCTCCCTTGTGAAATAATGCAATTATGAGATCTGTACCGGTCAAAGTAGTTTAAGTTTGACTAAATTTATAGCAAATAGTATTAATACTTATGTCTCCAGATAAATTTATTATGAAAATATTTTCTATGACTAATCTAATGATACTAATTTTGCATTATGAATGTTCGTATTTTTTTATATAATTTTGGTCAAAGTTTAGATTGATCGACTCCTTGGGAGCGAGAATCGCATTATTTTCTGAACGGAGGGAATACTACTAATCTGGTAGGACACATCTACAAGAGTTTCCTAAACCTTCCTCGCAAAAAAAAAGAGTTTCCTAAACCTATTTTCAATTTTATTTTTAGTAAGATTAAAAAACCTATGTTCGATAACTCATTATCTCAACTTCTAATCTATATGCACTTAGGAAAATGGATCCAATCACACTAAAAGATAAGCGCGTGTATCCAATCGACCAATCTAGAGTATCCAATCGACCAATCTTAAGCTAGGACATAGGGAAGAACACGGAACATACCTCTTCTTTATTAATAGAATTTGGCACTAGTCGGTTCGTTAAAAAAAAGAACAAGGAATGTGTAAAAGTGACCAGAGTGATTTAGAAATAGTTTAGAATTCCTAATACAAAATTGTCTTCTAGTTTTTAGAAGCTATACATTGAAAATGGTTGGACAAAGACAACAAATATACTCACTACTTTTTGTAGTGACTCAAAAGACTCGTTGATTTACCAATTATTTTTTAGAACTATTGGAGATGCTCTAAGCATCATTATTTTGCTGCCATCATGCATAATAAAACCATAATCCACAAACAGTTTAGGACCACACTGCTCCAATGAATATAGTACTCTTAAAGAAAATATGGTAGAATTTATTTTTTCAAGTCATACTCTCCCTAACCAAAAATAGAAATCTCGCTTTTTTATGGACTCAAATAATCATCAATTTAATAAATATCTACAAAATACTAATATTTATTATAACCTAGCGCCGCCGCCGCAGCCGCAGCCGCTCCCGCCATCCACCACCGCTGGTCCCCCTCCCTTCTCCTCCGGCATCTCGTCGGGGGCTAAAGGGAGTGGGGATCCATTGTTTTTAATAAGTTTTTTCTAGTAGATCGAGTCATTAGGGTTAGTGTCTCTCCATGCCAAATTACTTGGTACTGAAGTTTTATCTCCTCCTTCTCCTCATCTCTGTCGACGGTGAAGGAGAAGGGTGGAATCGTTTTCTCCATGACGGCTCCGTTGAAGATGAGGGCGACAACGTCGGTGTCAGCATCTTCATCGACATGACAACATGGAGACTTTTGTTTCCGGACGGTGGCATCAAGGCGGAGATGATGTCGCCGCCATGGAATAATTTTCTCCGGTCTCTTCTCTGTTTTGTTATGGTTAGATTTGGCCACGATGAAGTACTAGGGAGAATAATTTTTAGATCAGTCTTCCTTACTCTTCGGTGACAGAAAGAAGAAGAAGGAAGACACCAGAAAGAAGAAGTTCCTCAATTCCGCCTACAGGAATGTTGGCCGTTGTTCGTTGGACATTTGTTCCCAGGCCATTTGCCGAGTGTTTGCCTGTGCGGTCATCCATACTGCAAAGCATCTAACATGCTAGGTTTTGAGTTGTGCTATTCACAGCGTGGGTACTATTTTGTAATCCAGAGTGCTTGTAATATGTTGATGTACCCAGCTATCATATAATATAATTCTTCTTTCGTCGCAAAAAAAAACAAATATCATTAGATTAATACTAATCAAAGATATATTTTTAGTCAATCTATTTAAAGATATAGGTTCTAATAATATTTTCTATAAATTTAATCAATATTGTTTGATTTCTCGAAAACAAGACTATTATTTTAATCATATGGATTATATAGATAAAATATAAGTGGTGAAATTTCTTTTATTTCGAGGGAAGATGGTGACATTCCTTGCTTACCAGAATTTCACCTTTTTTTTAGGATCTGCAGAATTTCACAAGTGCGCGTCCGTGTCTGGGCCTCTGGGGGCGGCCTTGACAGTTGGGCTCCGCGATCTGGGCGTGGATGCTTGGGCCGGCCCAGAGCGGGCGACGGAAAATGGCAGAGGAGGAGAAAGAGGTAGGCCCAGGGTTTCTTTTAGTTGTCGCATTTTATATATTTTATTACTCTAGATTAGAAAAATAGCACAAGTATCCTTTTTTTTTAAAAAAATAGCAAAAGTAGGAGCGCGGGGCTGACATCGTCGGCGCCGCCGTCAGCGGCCAATCCCGCGCTCGCCAAGGGCTTCCGTCTGGTGGTCTTCGAGGGGGGACTAGGGCGGCGGCGTGTGGAGTGGAGGCACACGCTGGCCTTCTCCCACGCGGCTGCAGCGCTGGCCTTCTGCTACTGGTTCTCGGATATCACCTGGCCGGCGGGCGTGCCAACCGAGGTGTTCTCCCTCGGCACTCCGGCACTGCAGCGCCGCGACACGACCAGCGCATCGCGCGCAGCAGTGCAGAGCACCAATTTGGGAGAAAGAGTAGATTTTTTTTTTAATCCAAATGCTATTGTGGAAGAAGTCTGTATGATTGAAAGTACTATTCTTTTCTGGCTGCGGTAGATAAGCCGATTGATGTACTGTTTAGTTCAAAAAGCCCTAAAAAACATTTGTACAGTACACATCACATCGAATCTTTAGACGTATACATAGAGCATTAAAAATAGGTAAAAAATAACTATTATACAGATGTAAATATCAAAACGAATCTTTTGAGCCTAGTTAGTCCATGGTTGAACAATTTTTGATAAATAACAACGAAAGTGCTACATAATTTTTTTTAAAAAAAATTTGGAATCTAAACAAGGACCGAAGCTGATTTATTGTGAGAGGAAACACTATTCTATAGCTGATAAGACAGGTTGATAAGTCCGAGCAAACGGGACGTCACAGATGTTTCACGGAATTTGTACTCTCCTTTGGTTTCACGGATGTTTCATCTGCAGAATGTGGCATTGCAGTTTGTAGAACAAACAACAAATACTTGCTGCAAAATTAGAGAATCTGAATCCAACTAGTGTGCAACAGTGCAACGAACCTTCTGATCTGATGTAAGTAGCATATCTCGTTCCAGCAATTCAGGTGTACATCAAAAAGCACTGCATGTGTTGAATTTGTACATGGTAACAAAACTTACACTCTCCGTACGAGCATATTGACATACATAGTAGCAAAGGCTTCATGTTTTGATCTTTACAGAGTAGAAATGTACACGGAAACTTGCTGTCGGCAAAACCAGTTGCATGCAGTTGGCCTTTTGCATGCAAAGGGTAGGAATGAACAAAAATCAAATTCCTTGCCCCCCTTACCCAAAAAATGAAAATTAAGGCAAAAATCAAAAACAGGAGAATAAAAAGGCTTCCAAGATCTCCGACTTTCCCAGAAAGTCGTCGAACCATTACCACCAAGGCCACCAATCCTTTCATACTTCTGCTGGCTAAGCCCTTTCAGCTACAAATTAATAACCGAGTTTCGCTGAGAGCAATAGTAACAGTGGGATTTTCCATGAGCTGATGGGAATCAACAGACTTCCACAAACTGAGTGCTAGTACCGCTTCCCAAGAAACACGCCGATGAGTATGGATAGCAGGGCAACTCCCAGGATGAACTTGAAAGCCATGATGCCAGAAGGTTCCTGTACTTCTTGCAGGGTTGGGCTCGGTGAGGCCTTGTCAGCAGCCAGAGTTCTGTCTTGCTGTTTGACTGAACTTGTTGATGAATCCAGGCTGAATTCACGGGATCTCGACTCCACAGCATCCATTGTCTGCAAGGAGATTATTTCCTGACCATCTATACGATAATGTTTTTTTCACTATTAAATATTGCTGCAAGGATAATGTTTACCTTCTGCTTGTAGTGCGCATCAGCTGATTGTAACTTCTGTGTAAGATCTTCAATTTGTTTCTCCAAGTCCGTGGCATACTGACGCTGAGCTTCCAGCTCATCCAGTGAATGATTTTGATCCGCTTCCCACTGAACCTCCCTTAGAGAAACTTGTTCTTCCTGTCAATAGAAAAAACATCCACTTTAAAAAATTCCACTGGGACCAGAAATACTAAAGTTGATGGATAAGTCTCTGTGTTGGCTGGTGGGTGTGGGGCTGCTGCAGTACGCAGCACATGATCTTTATGTCCAGCATCTTTTGACTGTTGTTAGGACAGCAGTTAGCATCTAGGACAGCATCTAGGACAGCATCTGCTTTTAGGACAGCAGTTAGCATCTAGGACAGCATCTAGGACAACATCTGCTTTTAGGACAGCAGTTGACATCTAGGACAGCATCTTAGACTAGCATCTTAGACTAGCATCTTGACATATGCTTGGCTGGCTAGCAGCCTATAAGTATGTAACCCCAACCCCTCAGGTTGGCATGACATTATGTGAGTTTGTGTGAGAAATAAACCAGAAAATTGTCCGAACTCCTAGTGTCATCCTCTCTCGATGAGAGTAAGGATTCTACTGCTACCAAGAGTGAGAATCCAGCGACTAACAAGTGGTATCGGAGCCGTACTATCCTGTAGCCTGAGCATCTCCTGCTCTTCTCCTTCCTCGGCTTCGCAGCAGCCCCAGCCGGTAGCAGTAGCTCCGGCTGCCCCTGCTCTCCACACAGCAGCCCCCTCAATAGCGCGCCATGTCCGCAGGACAGTCTCAGGGCTCGGTCGCCTCGAGCACGCGGCGTCGGCAGGAGGCCGACCTCGCCGCGGCAGAGAAGCGCGAGCGAGCGGCAGCAGCCGCCGCCGCCGCCGCAGCAAGGGCATCGAGGCTGGCAGCAGCTAGAGCGGAGGTGGAAGCAGCGGCGGCGCCGGATGCAGCGCGTGCAGCAGCAGCGGAGGTCGAGGTTCTACGCGGCAGCAACAACAGCTCCATCGCTGCTGATGACAGCGCCGACGCGGACCTCGAGCTGCTGGAGAGGGAGGCATCGCGAGGGCGAGCGGCGCAGTGGGCAGCCGCGCACGCCCACGAGCGTGGCGGCAGCGCAGACACGCCGGCGGCGCTCCTGAAGGAGGCGCGCACGGCGGTGGCGCTCCTGAAGGAGGCGCGCACGGCGGTGGCGCTCCTGGAGGAGGCGCGCATGGCGGCGGCGGACGGGTCGACGGAGAGCGCGACCTTCACAGGCAGCGCGGCTCTCTCTTCCCGGTTCGATATCGTGGTCACCACGAGTACCAGGCTGTCGGCGGACGGGTCGACGGAGAGCGCGGCCTTCACAGGCAGCGCGGCTCTCTCTCCCCGGTTCGGTACCGTGGTCACCACGAGTACCAGGCTGTCGTCAGGGACGTCGGCCCCGGTGGCGGGTGGCCTACCCTCACCAAGACCAACTACGTTGAGTGGGCTGCGGTGATGAGGGTGAGGCTCCAGGTGCGGCATATATGGGATGCAATCCGGTACGGCGACGTCGACTACGACCAAGATCGACGGGCGCTGGATGCTCTCATTGCTGCAGTCCCGCCCGAGATGCAGTTTTCGCTTACTAGCAAGCGGACTGCCAAAGAGGTCTGGGACGCCATCGCTGCGGCACGCATTGGCAGCGACCGCGCTCGCAAGTCCACACTGCAGGCACTTCGCAAGGAGTGGGAGAACCTGGCCTTCAAGCCAGGTGAGGACGTTGATGACTTTGCTCTCCGTCTCAACACTCTGTTGCAGAAGTTGGTGCAGTTCAGCGACGACACCTACGGCGAGGAGAGAGCTGTTGAGAAGCTCTTCCGCTGCGTCCCCGAGAAGTACAAGCAGATGGCTCGCTCAATCGAGTCTTTGCTGGACCTCTCCACGATGACGATCGAGGAGGCGTTGGGCCGCCTCATGGTCGTTGACGGCGATGAGCCACAGCGCCTCTCGGGACCCGTCACCATTGGCGGAAAGCTCCTCCTCACTCGGGAGCAGTGGGCTGCCGGCCAAGGTGACAGGAAGAAGGGGGAGCCTTCTTCCACGACAGGCGGCCGCAAGCGTGGCAAGCGTGGCAAGCCGCGCAAAGACGCCCAGGCAGGGGCGCGAGGACGTGCCGAGGGTGATGATCGTGGAGGCGCCCAGGGCGGCGCCGCTGGCAAGCAAAAGCCAGCACGGGGCGACCCTTGCTACAACTGCGGCAAGCTTGGTCATTGGGCCAAGGATTGTCGACAACCACGACGCGACGAGGCCCACGTCGCGCAGGCGGAAGAGGAGGAGCAGCCGGCTCTGTTCATTGCTCATGCGAGCATCGAACTACCTCCAGCGGCACCGGCCGCAACGACTTTCCTCCACCTTGACGAGCCAAAAGCACACGCCCTCCTCGACGACAGCTCCGGCAACGACAAGACCGACAGGTGGTGCCTTGACACCGGCGCCACCCACCACATGACCGGGCGGCGGGAGTTCTTCACCGAGCTCGACCCAAGCGTTCGAGGCACCGTCAAGTTCAGCGACGCCTCCGCTGTGGAGATCAAGGGCGTCGGCTCTGTCGTCTTCGTCGCCAAGACTGGCGAGCACAGGTTGCTCACCGGTGTCTACTACATCCCCGCGTTGAGGAACTCCATCATCAGCTTGGGACAGCTGGATGAGAGCGGATCGCGCGTGGAGATCGAGCACGGGGTGCTGCGCATCTGGGATCATCGACACCGACTCCTGGTCAAGGTCAACAGGAGCAACCGCCTCTACGTCCTTCACGCACAGGTGGCGCAACCTCTTTGTCTTGCAGCCCGCCGCGACGACGACGCTTGGAGGTGGCACGAGCGCTTTGGGCACCTCAACTTTGAGGTCCTGAGGCAGCTCGGCAGCAAGGAGATGGTGCGGGGCATGCCGCACGTCGACCACGTGGAGCAATTCTGCGACACCTGCGTCCTCACCAAGCTGCGGCGGCTCCCTTTCCCCCGCCAGGCGAGCTTCCACGCCAAGGAGAAGCTGGAGCTCGTACACGGTGACCTCTGTGGCCCCGTGACACCGGCTACACCTGGAGGCCGGCGCTACTTCCTCCTCCTCGTCGACGACATGTCCCGCTACATGTGGGTTGTCCTGCTCGACGCCAAGGCAGCCGCGGCGGACGCCATCAAGCGTCTTTAAGCTGCTGTGGAGGCGGAGTGCGGCCGCAAGCTTCGGGTCCTACGCACGGACAACGGCGGCGAGTTCACGGCGGCCGAGTTCGCGGCGTACTGCGCCGATGAGGGGATCCACCGCCACTTCTCCGCGCCGTACACTCCGCAGCAGAACGGCGTCGTCGAGCGCCGCAACCAGACGGTGGTGGCCACTGCCCGTGCCCTCCTCAAGCAGAGAGGGATGCCGACGATCTACTGGGGTGAGGCGGTGATGACCGCCGTCCACTTGCTCAACCGCTCCCCCACCAAGGCCCTCGACGGCAAGACGCCATACGAGGCCTGGCACGGGCGCAAGTCCGCGGTGAGCCACCTTCGCGTCTTCGGCTGCCTGGCCTTCGTCAAGGAGCTCAACCACGTCGGCAAGCTCGACGACCGGAGCATGCCAGGGGTCTTCATCGGCTACGCGGAGGGCGCCAAGGCCTACCGCGTCCTCGCCCCTGCGACACGGCGCGTGCGCATCACGCGTGACGTCACGTTCGACGAGGGGCGAAGCTGGACGTGGGGCAAGATGGTGGATGACGACTCGACTCCGACGACCAGCGATTTCGTCATCGACTACGTCCACTTCAAGGAGGCGGGGGGAGCTAGCAGCTCGTCCTCACCGAGCTCGCCTACCCCACCACCTTGTTCGCCACTGAAAGCATCTAGGCCCCGGTGTTGGTTTCGGCAATTAATGACAACACATAATTACTATGACTAACGTGTGTTTTGCAGAAACATCGGTAAGTTAGGTCATGGAGATGATAACTGCTTTGAGCAATATGGCAGTTATGTCCCTTGATGGAAATCGTTTCGGTTTTCAAAGGATCAACGATAAGATTAAGGACGGTTAGTTCCGGATGTCAAGGTGTTGAGATACATCTGGAATAGTCGTTAAGATCTTTGTTTCTTCCTTTGACCGTACTATGAAGAGGGGCATGAGCGAGTAGCTTGACCTAGGTGAGTCTTATGTTTAGGTGTGGTGCACACTTGTTAAACTTAGCACTAGGTAGCTCGAGAAAAGCTCAGAGTACAGTTAGAAGCGACTTGGTTCAAGTTGCATTGCGTTTGGAAGACGTTTGAGTCGTTTACCCATGACCGGACGCAGTCCTGGTCATGATCGGACGCGTCCGGTCAGTACAAAGTCTTAAATGCGTTTTCGGCTGACTGACCGGACGCGGTCCTTGAGAGGACCGAAAGCGGTGGTCAGGCTGACACGTGTTCCAGAGGGTAAACAGCAAAGATCGGACGCGACTGTGAAAAAGACTGGTGCGTCCGGTCATGTTCCAGTAAGGTCCAGCGGAGACCTGACGCGTCCGGTCACCTATGAACGGACGCGGTCGTGCGTCCGGTCTTGTTCCAGTAAGGTCCCGTGGTGACCTGACGCGTCCGGTCACCTATGATCGGACGCGATGTTGCGTCAGGTCAAATTTCCAGAGAGCTCTTGCATGATCGGACGCGTCCGATCATCCCTGATCGGCGCGTCCGGTCATTTCAGACCGGCGCGTCCGGTCAGCACAGATCGGCGCGTCCGGTCTCTCAGTACCGGTTTCCGTTTTCGACCGTTACAACTGACCGGCGCGTCCGGTCATATCGACAGGCGCGTCCGATCAGTGCGCGTCTGGCTGTTTCGAAAGGTAACGGTTGGATTTGTCTGAGGGGTCTATAAATACAACCCCTCCACCTCTTTTAGAGGTCTCTTGCTCATTTGTTTAGTTGAGAAACACCTTTGAAGTGCAAGGGAGTGCAAGAGCCATAGTGAGTATTGAGATTTGTGAATCAAAGTTTGAGAATCCTCTCTAGTGACAAAAGTCTAGCAAGTGTGCATCCATCTTCTCATTAGACTTGTTGTGGTCAAGTGAGAGTTCTAGCTTGTTACTCTTGGTGATCGCCATCACCTAGACGGTTTGGTGGTGATTGGGAGTTCGGTGATCATCCGACGAGATTGTGGGTGACCCAACTCAAGTTGTGAGCGGTTTTGGGTGATTCGCCGCGACGGAGTGTCGAAGAATCAACCCGTAGAGAGCACTTGATCCTTGCGCGGATCAAGGGGGAGCTACACCCTTACGCGGGTGCTCCAACGAGGACCAGTGAAGAGTGGCGACTCTCCGATACCTCGGCAAAACATCGCCGTGTTCCTATCCCTTACTTTCAAGCATTTACTTTCTTGCATTACTTTCATTGCTTGATTACTTTCCTAGTATTGCCTTGCTAGTCTAGGATTGGAATCTAGGGTGCATAACTTTTATCGGTATAAACACAAGGAACACAAGTAGGCACTAGGGGTGAAGTTTGGCTTGTAGGATTTAATTCTTGCAATTAATTTTTAGAAAAGCCCAATTCACCCCCTCTTGGGCATCTTGATCCTTTCAATTGGTATCGGAGCGGTGTTGCTCTAAATTTAGGCTTTACCGCCTAGAGCAAGATGTCTAATGGGAAAGGACCATCTCTCACCTTTGAGGGAGACAATTTTCCATATTAGAAAATTCGTATGGAGGCGTATCTCGAAGCCATAGATGTTGGGTGACTTAGAGCCGCAACCGAAGGGCTTCCCCCCATAAGGGATCCCGCTAACCCAAGTGGTGACGAGGAGAAATACGACCGGTGGAATGCAAAAGCAAAAAATGCAATCTACCGGACACTAGACAAAGATATCTTCAATCGTGTGCGTAATGCCAAAAACGCCCATGAATTGTGGGAGAATCTTTGTGCTCTCCATGAGGAAACTAAGAGTGAGCGTGAGGAACGCTATCATATTGCTTTAAAGAAAATTAATTCTTTTGAGATGCTTCCTAAAGAAAGTGCTAATGAAATGTACACTCGCTTGAATGTTCTTGTAGAAGATCTCAATGCTCGTGGACTCACTAAAATGAGTCAATCGGATGTTGCAAGGAGGATCTTGAGTGTTCTCCCTGTTGAGAAGTATGGACATATTGTCACCGTACTTCACCAAAGTGATCTCTCCGCCGCAACACCGACTCAAGTATTGGGAAAGATCAATGCACATGAGATGTACATGCACATCACTCCGGAAGAGGGTTCATCATCTTCCAAGAAGAAGGACTTAGCCTTCAAAGCTAGCTATGAAAAGAAAAAGAAGAAGGGCCAAGCCATGATAGTGCAAGAGAGCACAAGTGAGAGTGATATTGATGATGAATCACTTGTACTCATGGTGAGAAAAACCACCAAGATGCTAAAGAAGCTCAACAAGAGTGGCATCAAGTTCGATGGCAAGAAGAAGAAATTCTTCACTAGTACCAAAAAGAAGCCAATCTCCGAAATGGATTGCTTCAGTTGTGGAGAACTTGGCCATCTAGCTCATCAATGCCCAAAGCCTCCAAAAGACAAAAACAAGAATAAGTCCAAGGGCAAGAAAGATGATTCAAGTGAAGAAGAAGATGATAAAAGAAAGAACAAACCATACAAGAAGAAAGATGGCAAGAAAAGAGAGTTCTACAAGAAGAAGAAAGGAGACAAGGCTTATATTGTTGGTGATTGGCTCACCGACATTGAATCATCATGTGAGTCATCCGGCGATGAAAGTGATGATGAAAAAGAGAAGATCGCCGCACTTGTGGTTGGGCCATCACCATCGTCATCAACGTCTTCATCACCATCTTCACCGCCATCCTCACCGTCATCATCCACTTTCCACCTATGTCTCATGGCTAAAGGTGATCGAAAGGTACAAAACAGTGATAGTGATGATAATGATAGTGATGATGAATATGATGCACCTTCTTATGATGAATTAGTAAAATTGTTAAACAAATATTCTAAAATCATAAGGAGGACTAGAAATAAAAATGATGAGCTTCAACATGAAAATAAAACACTCTCATCTAAGCTTGAAAGTGCACATGAGACTAGGGATGAGCTCATAGATCAAAATAAAACTATGTCTTCTTCTCTCAAGGAGCTCAAAACCTCTAACAAGGAGCTTAGAGATAAACATGATAAAATTGAGAAGAAGCATGATGAACTCATAACTAGACTCAACTCTCTAAAAGAAGAATATACTACATTGAAAATCAACTATGATACTCTTATTGTTGCTAATGAGCTAGCTCTTGAGACACATGATGCTACTAACCAAATTGTTAAGATTGATATAGCTACATCATGTGATGATTTGATTATTGAGAACCTTGAGCAAGGCTCTAGCGGCAAAGGCAAGAGTGTGGTTGAGGTCAATGACTATGATGAGTATGTCAAGCTCAAGAGTGAAAATGAGATGCTTAAAGTTGAGAACAAGAAGTTGTTGGCTCTTGAAAAGCAAGCTTCAAATGAGTCACTTATTGAAGAAAACAAGAAGCTCAAGTAAGAGAAAGAGCATCTCAAGACCGGCCTAAGCAAGTTCACAAGAGGCCAACATTTGCAAAGTGAGCTACTCATGAACACCGTCATGAAATTGGATAGAAGTGGCATTGGCTATTTGGCAAATCAAGAGAAGAAGGTCAAAACTCAACAACAACAAAGCAAGTCAAAGCCCAAGCCAAAGATATGTGTTGAGTGTGGACAAGAAGATCATTTTGCTCATGAGTGCAAAACTCCACCACTACAACCCTTGCCTAAGAATGCTAGACCCTTTGCTTTCAATGCTCACTACATGCTTAGAAAGGACTCTAGTGGAAAGATGAAAGTTATGTTCTTGGGTCCTCCTAACAAGAATAGGCCAAAGAAAATTTGGGTTGCCAAGTCACTAGTTAAAAAAGTTAAGGGTCTCTCTCAAGTTTGGATCCCTAAACAAAAGGCTTGATCTCTTGTATGTAGGTGAACTACAAGACCGGTGGATAGAGATGGCAACGGGTACCCGAAACCCGAGTACCCGACGGGTATTACCCGATAAAGAGGCGGGTATGGAATGAATTTTCTACCCGTGGGTATGTTATTGGGCAAAATCCTATACCCATCGGGTATGCGGGTACGGGTGCGGGTGTATACTACCCATACCCGCATACCCGCGGGTAAGACATACCCGCAAAAATAACTAGCAAACCTCAGTTATTTTAGCGCATATAAGTCATGAATTTGGCCCATTGAGACATCCAATATATTTCTAGTAGATTGTCTTTGTTGTAATGATGCTAATAATATTTGTTAGCATGTTTGTAACTTGTTGGAAGCTTAGAATGATTTATTTTTGCATGTGACTATTTGATATTTTTAGGTAATTTTCGGGTATGCTATCGGGTACTGGTTACCCGTCGGGTGAGAATTACCCGGCGGGTACGGGTATGGAACTATTTTTTTACCCGCATGCGGGTACGGGTAACCCGACGGGTAAAATTTTGCGGGTGCGGGTACGGGTACGGGTGAGCACTACCCGTCGGGTATGTACCCGCTGCCATCTTGACCGGTGGATCTCATTGGGTGATTGATAGTGGTTGCACACAACACATGACCGGTGATTCTCGTATGTTCACCTCACTTGAAGAGGATGGGGTATGCCAAGACAAGATCACATTTTGGCGAAGGGTCTCGTCGCACACCTGCCAGTCTGACACTGATTGCCCGAGTCTTGGATGCTATTGTCAGACGCACTCTTCTTCCCAGACTTGGTTACAGAGAGGAACTCACTAGGATGCAGCTTTGGGTAGTTCACCACCTTCTTTCACATACACCTTTTGACATTTGGGATCTTATGGTCAGTGAGATGGAGGACACCCTGGCAGAAGGCTTCAAGGGACACCGTCAGCTGCCCTATGCTCATTGGATTTGTTTCATCATCAGATCTGCACTTGAGCTGCCTTCAGAAATAAGTGCTGAGATAACTGAAACCACTACTGCTTTTTCTGAGTATGATATTCGTCAGCTATGGGCTTCAGTTACTAGAGAGCAGACCCCTGCACCAGGACAGAGAGAGACCTGAGGTGCCCGAGACAACGGCTGAGCAAGATGCGACCATACAGGGTCTTGCTGAGGCAGAACTTGTAGATCTAGATGCAAAGTTTGAGATTTGCTGAGGATGAGGCCTCTGACAGCACTGACGAGGACTATCAGCCCATCCCCAGGTATCGGTCTCCTAGGCCTCACGACCACGAGGCCGGTGGCTCTGGTTCAGCCTTCCGCTCAGACCCAGCCATGGTGGCTATACTTGAGAGGCTGACCCAGGCACAGGAGCGACAGGAGCTTCAGCTACAGAGACAGGCTCAGGACACAGCTGCTGCGTTTGCACAGATACAAGCTCGACAGGATGAGTTCCAAAAACAGCAGCTTGAGATACAGCGCCAACAGGTCGAGATGCAGCGTCAGCAGTATGAGATGCAGCGACAGAGTGCAGCTAGCCAGCAGCAGTACTTGGAGCTTCTGCGTCACCTAGTCACAGTTGGAGCTCCTCCACCTGCATCTATCCTGACTTCAGCTTTACCATTCAGTGGACCTTCAAGTCAGGATCAGCCGAGCTTTCAGTTCACATCTCCACAGCTGCAGGTTCCTCAGTCATTCCAGTCCCCGAGCTACACGCCCATTCAGACGGGGTTTACTCCTTCAGACCAGCCTCACCCTCACATGTTGACCGGCACACCGTTCATTGATCTGAGTGTCACATATAGCGAGTTGACTGGTCAGCCGACACCCTCGCACACCACATTTTCTACTTCTTCAGGGTTGTCAGGTTCAGAGGCAGTTTTTCCTTCCAGTGACAGGGACAGGCACTACAGAGACTGTTCCGTCGTCCGTTGTCTCGACAGATCCCCCAGCTTTTGGCTCACTTCAGGCTCAGGTCACAGAGACTGCTTCACTTATCGCTACTTCGGCAGCACCTGTTCCTGTTGATCAGACCCAGACCGCTTCACAGTCGCGTGCTTCTTCAGAGGGTCAGGCAGATAGCTCCGAGTCCGAGGGAGACATCTCTCAGTTTGTGATTACTCCGCGCTCCTCGGCACCCGACTCAACTCCGTCTGTTCCCCCGTCATATCCTTAGATTAGCTTTTGGCGTTTGATGCCAAAGGGGGAGAGAGAGTAGATTCAGGGGGAGCTTTTGTTAGAGGGTTTTCGTTTTTTCTTGTGTGCTACTCTCATGCATCATGTTTATTTTACAGTAATTACAATCGTGTGACATGTGATCCTATGAGATATCTTAAGTCTTATGGTTTATCTAATCACAGCTTCAAAACATGTCACTTGTTTGTTTTTTAGCTCATAAGGTTGTGCTTCCGTGCCTTACTCCGATTTCATATGAGCTTTGTTTTATGTGTACTAACTCTTCATGTTTTATCCTACTGAGTACACTCAGTTGGCTTGGAACACATAAGCATTAACTAACCCCTTGTGCTTACAGCTTTATGCTTATGTGAACCAAGCATGATCAAAAAACCTCAACTCATATCTTCTGAATCTAAGTGTTGTCATCAATCACCAAAAAGGGGAAGATTGAAAGCATCTAGGCCCCGGTGTTGGTTTCGGCAATTAATGACAACACATAATTACCATGACTAACGTGTGTTTTGCAGAAACATCGGTAAGTTAGGTCATGGAGATGATAACTGCTTTGAGCAATATGACAGTCATGTCCCTTGATGGAAATCGTTTCGGTTTTCAAAGGATCAACGATAAGATTAAGGACGGTTAGTTCCGGATGTCAAGGTGTTGAGATACATCTGGAATAGTCGTTAGGATCTTTGTTTCTTCCTTTGACCGTACTATAAAGAGGGGCATGAGCGAGTAGCTTGACCTAGGTGAGTCTTATGTTTAGGTGTGGTGCACACTTGTCAAACTTAGCACTAGGTAGCTCGAGAAAAGCTCAGAGTACAGTTAGAAGCGACTTGGTTCAAGTTGCATTGCGTTTGGAAGACGTTTGAGCCGTTTACCTATGACCGGACGCGGTCCTGGTCATGACCGGACGCGTCCGGTCAGTACAAAGTCTTAACTGCGTTTTCGGCTGACTGACCGGACGCGGTCCTTGAGAGGACCGGACGCGGTGGTCAGGCTGACACGTGTTCCAGAAGGTAAACAGCAAAGATCGGACGCGACTGTGAAAAAGACCGGTGCGTCCGGTCATGTTCCAGTAAGGTCCAGCGGAGACCTGACGCGTCTAGTCACCTATGAACGGACGCGGTCGTGCGTCCGGTCTTGTTCCAGTAAGGTCCCGTGGTGACCTGACGCGACCGGTCACCTATGATCGGACGTGGTGTTGCGTTAGGTCAAATTTCCAGAGAGCTCTTGCCCTGATCGGCGCGTCCGGTCATTTCAGACCGGCGCGTCCGGTCAGCACAGATCGGCACGTCCGGTCTCTCAGTACAGGTTTCCGTTTTCGACCGTTACAACTGACCGGCGCGTCCGGTCATATCGACAGGCGCGTCCGGTCAGTGCGCGTCTGGCTGTTTCGAAAGGTAACGGTTGGATTTGTCTGAGGGGTCTATAAATACAACCCCTCCACCTCTTTTAGAGGTCTCTTGCTCATTTGTTTAGCTGAGAAACACCTTTGAAGTGCAAGGGAGTGCAAGAGCCATAGTGAGGATTGAGATTTGCGAATCAAAGTTTGAGAATCCTCTCTAGTGACAAGAGTCTAGCAAGTGTGCATCCATCTTCTCATTAGACTTGTTGTGGTCAAGTGAGAGTTCTAGCTTGTTACTCTTGGTGATCGTCATCACCTAGACGGTTTGGTGGTGATTGGGAGTTCGGTGATCATCCGACGAGATTGTGGGTGATCCAACTCAAGTTGTGAGCGGTTTTGGGTGATTCGCCGCGACGGAGTGTAGAAGAATTAACCCGTAGAGAGCACTTGATCCTTGCGCGGATCAAGGGAGAGCTACACCCTTGCGCGGGTGCTCCAACGAGGACTAGTGGGGAGTGGCGACTCTCCGATACCTCGGCAAAACATCGCCGTGTTCCTATCCCTTACTTTCAAGCATTTACTTTCTTGCATTACTTTCATTGCTTGATTACTTTCTTAGAATTGTCTTGCTAGTCTAGGATTGGAACCTAGGGTGCATAACTTTTATCGGTAGAAACACAAGGAACACAAGTAGGCACTAGGGGTGAAGTTTGGCTTATAGGATTTAATTCTTGCAATTAATTTTTAGAAAAACCCAATTCACCCCCCTCTTGGGCATCTTGATCCTTTCAGCCACCACCTCCGGCGAGTCCTTCACCACCGCCACCACCAGCTCCGGCAAGTCCACAGGCTCCGGCGAGTCCACCACCAGCACCGCCGGCCACGCCTCGCTCTCCTACACCGGACCCTACCTCTTCAGGCTTGGCACCGGCAGCTTCGGTCCACGACGAGCAGCGCACAGTGGAGTTCGCCACTCCGCTGTCCAACGACGAGGATCGCATCGACGTCTACCACGGCGGCGAGCCTCTGCGCTACCGTACCGTGGACAACCTCCTCGGCGAGCAGCCGGTCCCTGGACTGGCGCAGCACGACTTTGAGGCGGAGCTGCACCTCGCACAGGACGATGGCGAGCCTCGTTCCTTCGCCGAGGCGGAGAGGGACGCGGCATGGCATGCCGCGATGCAGATGGAGATGAACGCCGTCGAGCGGAACAAGACGTGGGAGCTGGCCGATCTTCCAGCCGGCCACCACGCCATCTCTCTCAAGTGGGTCTTCAAGCTCAAGAAGGACGAGACCGGAGAGGTGATCAAACACAAGGCGCGTCTGGTGGCGCGCGGCTTCGTCCAGCAAGAAGGAATCGACTTTGACGACACCTTCGCGCCCGTTGCACGGATGGAGTCCATGCGACTCCTTGCGCTAGCTGCCCAGGAGGGCTGGCGCGTCCATCACATGGATGTCAAGTCGGCGTTCCTTAACGGCGACTTGAAGGAGGAGGTCTACGTGCATCAGCCGCCGGGATTTGCGATTCCCGGCAAGGAGGGCAAGGTGCTTCGCCTGCGCAAGGTCCTCTATGGCTTGCGGCAGGCACCGAGGGCGTGGAATATCAAACTGGATTCCACGCTGAAGGGGATGGGCTTCGAGCAAAGTCCACACGAGGCGGCCATCTACCGGCGGGGCAGCGGAGGAAAGGCCCTGCTGGTAGGCGTCTACGTCGACGACTTGGTGATCACCGGCACCAAGGAGGTGGAGATCGAGGCGTTCAAGGAGAAGATGAGGACGACTTTCCAGATGAGCGACTTGGACCCTCTCTCCTTCTACCTGGGGATCGAGGTCCACCAGGACAGTTCTGGCACCTCTCTTCGCCAGACTGCCTACGCCAAGCGCATTGTGGAGCTAGGCGGTCTCACCGGCTGCAACCCAGCCCACACTCCTATGGAGGAGAGGCTGAGTCAGGAGAGTACGGAGGAGGAGGTGGACGCGATGCAGTACCGGCGCATTGTGGGCAGCCTTCGCTACCTTGTCCACACGCGACCGGACTTGGCGTTCGCCGTCGGCTACGTCAGCCGGTTCATGCAGCGACCGACGGCGGAGCACCAGCAGGCCGTGAAGAGGATCCTCCGCTACGTCGCAGGCACCTCCGACTACGGCTTGCACTACCCGAGGTGCCCCGGTGCGGCGCATTTCATCGGGTACAGCGACAGCGACCATGCTGGCGACATCGACACGAGAAAGAGCACCAGCGGGACTCTGTTCTTTCTCGGCAAGTGTCCGATCAGCTGGCAGTCGGTCAAGCAGCAGGTGGTGGCTCTGTCCAGCTGCGAGGCAGAGTACATCGCAGCCACTACTGCTGCTACTCAGGCTTGTGGCTGGCTCGGTTGCTTGGCGATCTCATTGGCAGAGATGCAGAGGCAGTGGAGCTCAGGGTGGACAGCAAGTCCGCCTTGGCCTTGGCAAAGAATCCTGTCTTTCACGAGCGCAGCAAGCACATCCGGGTGAGGTACCACTTCATCAGAAGCTGCCTGGAGGAAGGGAGTGTCCGGGCCAACTACATCAACACCCAAGACCAGCTCGCCGACTTCCTGACCAAGTCCCTTGGGCGGGTCAAGTTCCAGGAACTTCGCACCAGGATCGGGATGGCTCAGATATCTCACAAGGAGCCACACAAGACTTAGAGGGAGAGTGATGGATAAGTCTCTGTGTTGGCTGGTGGGTGTAGGGCTGCTGCAGTACGCAGCACATGATCTTTGTGTCCAACATCTTTTGACTGTTGTTAGGACAGCAGTTAGCATCTGGGACAACATCTAGGACATCATCTGCTTTTAGGACAGCAGTTAGCATCTAGGACAGCATCTAGGACAACATCTGCTGTTAGGACAGCAGTTGACATCTAGGACAGCATCTTAGACTAGCATCTTGGCATATGCTTGGCTGGCTAGCAGCCTATAAGTATGTAACCCCAACCCCTCAGGTTGACATGGCATTGTGTGAGTTTGTGTGAGAAATAAACCAGAAAATTGCTCCAACTCCTAGTGTCATCCTCTCTCGATGAGAGTAAGGATTCTACTGCTACCAAGAGTGAGAATCCAGCGACTAACAAAAGTATCCAAGTAAAACAAAGTTTTTAGTATGTTATCTAGTTGCCACAAAAACCTATAGGAACCACAACCTATGTTAGGTCCAACAAGAAACAGGTGAATTAGCACATAGCCCAAAATGAAAAACTCAAAGAAAAGCCACCTTTTGCTTGTAATGGATCTCAGCTTCTTGGAGCTGTTGTTTAAGAGCTGCTACTTGTAGTTCCAGCTCCTCAGCATGCTGCTGCTCAGCTTCCAGACGATCCTCTGAATACTTCCTAAAAGCGTCCCACTTTATCTCTCTCACAGAAGCTTGTTCTTCCTGAAAAAAAATCATGTCAAGACTGCCTCCAACTAATTTTGAAGAGATAAATGTCAGAATGATTTAATTGTCTTGGTTCCAGAGTCAGAAAATGTCAAGACTAATGGGCACGAGGCAATACAGAAGGAAAACAAAGACACATAAGTTAACAGTTATTAGATATAGAAGGAAAACCAAGACACAGTTTCGTCTCTAAACAATAGGTTATATTGGTCCATAATCTAAAGAAAGAAGGAAGCTATATTTGACAATCCCTTATTTGCTTAGCAATAAGGCTTCAAAATAGAGCAATGCAATATCGGCAATATATTTAATGACACCAGTTTACCTGATTTGCTATGGTATGGTAGGCACCATCCAGTTCCTTCCTAACTTCCAGCAACTGTTGTTCCAACTCATCTTTCTCATGCTGCAGGTCTGCGTGTTCCTGCATCTTGGCTGTCAGTGCTTCATTCTTTTCAGTTGTCTCCACTTGCATGGTCTTTATCTGAAAATAGTACATATGTTATACAAATGAGATATCATTCCCAGGTCAAATCCCAAATAGTTTGGAGAGAGATGAACAGGAGACACATACCTCCTCCATGTACTTTATCTCAGATAATGTAATCTGTTGCTCAAGTTTTGAGATGTGAGACTCTTTTTCTGACTTGTCTACATTCATTTCCTCCTCCAACTTGGCTATTGCATCCTTGAGCTCTTTCTTTGCGGTTTCATATTTATCGCTCAACATCTGCTTCTCTTCCATTGTATTTTGGTACTTGCTCTTCAGTTCTTCGTGCTCTTGTATAGTAGAAGATACCTGAAAATTGTTCTACTTAGTTAAACAAAAAAAAAAACCTTTTCTTTGTACTGCTATGTATACAAGAACATATATTGAAGCTACAATTAAGCGGGAAGTTTGACAAGCATGTCACTACCTGTATTTCTAATTCTGCTTTGCGCTCGATCATTCCATCGAGCGTTTTACGCAGCGAATGAATCTCTTCAGATGCCTCCTCCTTTTCTGCTATTGCAGCAGCAAGTGCAAGTTGTAAATCGTTCAACTTGTTCTGATGTACTTCCAACTCCTCATTCAAACTACTATTTGCTTGAGCCAAGCTTTCCTTCTCTGTAAGGAAATGCTCCAACTTGCTATGTGTCTCTGCAAGTTGTTCCTCCAAGATCTTTATCTTCTGTGAAGCTTCATCAAATTTAACCTTATGATTCTCTTCAGCAGCAGCAGCTTCAGTTGCCTGCTCATAATATCCCAACTCAATTTCAAGGGCATCCAGCTTCTTACACAATTCTTTAACTTCACCTTCTTTCTGTGCTATTCTCTCAAGAGCCTCACGGAACTGAGCTTCAATTTCTTCATTTTTTGATTCAGCTACAGAATGGAGCTCCAAGGTTCTTGTGTGTACCTCTGTCAGGTGTGAGATTGTCCTCTCATGAACAGCTAGCTTCTCTGCAGCTTCTTCCTTCTCAGCATGAGTAGAGCTAAACCGTTCCTGTAGCTCATCAAACATGGCCAGCTTAGCATCCACTTCCTCTTTTAGTGCCTCGTTCACACCAGTCAACTTTTCATTCTCAGCTTCGAGCAAAGCTAGCTTCTCTGTCAAGTCTGTAACTTCAGCTTCTTTTTGTGCTACCTTTTCAAGAACTTCACGCAGTTGACTCTCAATTTCTTCATTCCTAGATTCAGCTACAGATCGGAGCTCCAAACCTCTTGAGTGTTCTTCTATCAAATGTTCTAACTTTCTCTCATGAATAGACAGCTTCTCTGCAAGTTCTTCTTTCTCAGAATTTATAGAACTACACTTCTCCTGCAGCTCATCAACCATTACCAGCTTAGCATTGATTTCCTGTTTCAAGGCTTCATTTACATGCGTCAAACTTTCAATCTCAGACTCAAGTGCAACCAGCTTTTCATTCAAGTTTCTCAACTCAGCCTCTTTCTGTCCTGCTGCCTCAAGAGCTTCCCGCAATTGAGCTTCAATTTCTGCATTCCTTGATTCAGCTGCAGATTGGAGTTCTATACCTCTACTATGCACCTCAGTCAAATGTTCTACTGTCCTTTCATGCTCAGCTAGCTTCGCAGCAACTTCTTCCTTCTCCGCATGAGTAGAGTTAAGCTGTTCCTGAACTTCATGAAGCATTGCCAGCTTAGCACCAAGTTCCTCTTTCAGGGTCTCATTTGTTCCACTCAGCGTTGCAAGCTCAGCCAATGCCTGCTCCGCCTTTAACTCAGAATCAGAGACCTTGATCTTGAGTTCTTCAATGGTGGCCTCATGAGTAGAAATCTCTGACTCAAAGGCTTCGAGCTCCACTTTCATGGCCTCCACCTCTTCTGTTGCTGCAGTTGCTCTTGACTGATAAGATGCTGCTTCTTCCTCGGCCAACTTCAGCTTTTCAGACAGTTGCTGGCACTCTGTCTCCTTCTGCGTCAAGCTGTCTGCGGACTGTTGAAGCTTCGCCTCTGTATCTTCAAGTAAAGACTGATACAGAGTTTCCAAATCTAATTTCTTGGAAGTGGCATGTTCCAGCGCTCTGCCTTTGTGCTCCAACTGCTCTTCAGCAGATTTAAGCTTATCAAGCACTGAGCTTTCTCTAATACCCAGAGACTGCAATTCATTTTCCACCTCTTGCATTTTGCCACGGACAGATTCCAATTCATCCTGCAAAGTTTGGACCTGCTTCTCTGCTTCCAAATGCTTTATGGTTGTTTTCTTTGACAGTCCTTCAAACTTCTCCTTTTCTTCATTTACTTGAGCCAAATTTTCTGACAACTCAGCCTCCAATTGCTTTGCTTCTGCTAATGAAGTCTCGAGATTAGTTGATTTATCCTTGTATGCTTCAAGCTCCCCAGAAAGTTCATCAATCTTCACATGACAACTACTACACTCTGCTGTAGCAGCTTTAAGCTCTTGCTCAAGATCTATGCTCGTTTTCTCAGCAGATGTTAATTTAGACTCCAACTCACTAAACTGCAGCTTCAGACTCTGTTCTGAAGCAGTTAATTCCTGAATTTGAGTTTCAAGCTCTGAAATCTTCTGCATTGAGGACTCAGCAGCTGTTTTGGATGCAGTGTGCAGATCATTAAGGGTTCTCAGATTTAGCTCAAGTTCTTCTTTGTGTGATTGTGTTTCAGAGAGAAGTGATTTTGTTTTGCTATGATCATCATCGATCTCCTTTAGCTGGGACTCCAGTTGACTGTACGTGTCATTATTAGTGGAAAGCTGCAGGTTCAGATCAGCAATGTTGTTTTGATGGTGTTCGTTTTCTTCTCTTAATTTCACCAGCTCTTGTTGCAGATCCAGCACCTTCGATTCTTGGCTCTGCAAATTCTCTTCAAGAGATTGCTTTTCCTTTAAGCTCTCTTCAAGTTTAGCTTTGTATTCTGCAGTTAGTTCTTCAATTTTCTTCTTTTCTTCAGTTATTTGGCTCAATGACTCCATAAGCTCCTTCTCTTTCTCGCTCGCTCCTTCCACCACAGCTTCAAGACTAGCTGCTTTTGTCTGATAAGCTTCTAGATCATCAGAGAGCTGTGAAGCCTTGCTTCTGTACTGCTCGAGTTCTTCAACCCCCTTGAGCTTTTCATATGTGTTGTTCAACTCCTGCTCCAGCTCCTGTGTCCGTGAGTGTGCACCTTCAGCATGAGTCTTTGATGTGTGAAGCAAATCTTCCAGCTCCAGACTTCTTTGCCGAACTGAATGCGCTTGTTCTTGATGCTCTGAACATTTATCAGTCAGCTCCTTGACTTCTTGTTCAAGTAGCTGATTTTTAGACACCGAGGAATCTAGGGAGGATTGTAGCTCGGTAATTTTTTCTTTGTATCCCTCTACACTGGTCATTGTTTCTTCAAGCTGCATTCCTCTTTCTGCTGATACAGCAGCTTCTTGTTGAATACGCTCTTTCAGCAACTCTATTTCTTCACTTGATGCAACTAATTTATTCTCAATCTCACTGACTTGTTGCTCAAGGTCTGAGCCTTTCTTCTCAGCAGCTTTGACACTTGCCTCAGCTTCTTTTAGCTCTAAGTTGAGTGCCTCTTCAGCTGCACGCATTGCCTGTATTTGTGCTTCAAGCTCGAGAATCTTCCGACTTGCATTTTCTCCAAAAGCTTTAGATTCACCATGCTGCTCACTGAGAGAATTCAGATTCAGCTCCAACTCTTCTTTTTGTGACAGTGCTTCTGAGAGGACCAATTGTGCTTTAGCAAGCTCATCTTCAGCCTGATGCAGCATAGAATCTTTCTCAGAAAGTTTTGAGTTAAGATCAGCAAGCGACCCTTGGAGAGTTACATTTTCATCCTTCAAGTTGTCAAGCTCAGCCTGTAAGATGAGTAGCTGTTCATTTTGCTTCTCTAGTGCAGCCTCACTTGTCTGTCTGTCTTTTGACTGCTCATCAAGTTTTGTCTCCATTTCCTGCAAACTCAAAAGCTTTGCTTGTAGTTCCTCAAGAGCAGTAGTAAGTTCAGTCTCTAGTTTAAGAGTCTTCTCTTTAAGGGATTCTTCAGACGAACAATGGAGATTCAACTCTTCAGTTAGTTTACTGATATCAGCATCCTGGGAGGCAAGCTTCTGTTCCAAATCTGCCACTTGTGACTTTGACAGCTCCAGTGCTTCTTGTACCACGTTGAGTTCTGAGATTGTGTTTCTCAGCGATTCTTCTATTTTCTGATGGTCAGTGGTCTTATCTTGATGACCCTTTACCTCCTCTTGAAGACTGCTAATATGTTTTTCCATTTCTTTCATGTTTGACTGTGCCAGTTCCAGCATCTTATCAAGTTCTGAGGCCCTTTTCGCTTCCTGTGCAGCATGCAAGCTTCTTTCATCCTTCAGCTCTTCAAGTTTACGAAGCTTATCTGCTGATGAATCCAGTTCAGCTTCAATTTCTTGAATCCTCTTTTTTGAGGTTTCAAGCTCAGAACCCAGCTCCTTCAGCGACTCCGTTGCTTCAGCCAGCTCCTTATCTTTCATAGCAAGAGAGCTTTGAGCTACTTGTAGAGAACTGTAGTGCAGGCTCTGCTTATTTTCTGCTTCTGTCAAGTCCTTTACCAGTTTCTCCTTTTCAGATTCAAGCTCCTCAATATGCCTTGTCAGCTTTTCCAATTGTTCTGTTTGTTGGTTCAACATTGAGGACTCTAGATGTCTTGTGTTTGCTGCAACTGATTGTTCTTCAGGTGCTGTTGTTTTTTCTTCTTGTGTTTCACTTTCTTCTGTAACAGGAGATGTATCAACCGTAGTACTTGGAGCGGCCATTTCTTCCTCCACTTTTGCTGAATCGAAGTTTTCCTTCACATCTATCAGCTCAAACCCATCAGATCCTGTTCCATCATCTTCATCATTGTGTGCTTCCTTCACTTGCAAATTCGTATTACCATTCGGTATATTTTCTTTTTCATCATCGTGTGCCTGCGAAAATGGCATTGTTAACATTCAGTGATCTGTTTGGAACTTCAGTTTTCAAAAGTAATAAAGGTTTTGTAAACTTGAAGAGCTGAAGGATGAATAACAGTGTGGGAATTATATTAAGCATTGCTGGTAGTTTTGTAATTTCTACCATTTTCTATAACCTTATTAATGCAGTGGATGCAAATATTTATGACCTGAAACTGAAAACTGCATTTGGCTTTCTAATATAACCCCAACAAACCAATCCTGAAAACTGCATTGCAGTGTTCACGGCGCAGTGCAGTAAGATTTTCATATTATGGATATACAGAATCAAATATAACCAGGATCCCAGAGAGATGAAGATCAGCACAAGGTACTTGGAGCATTTTTTAGCAGATAGCAACTTATTTAGTCAATCCAAACAGGGCCTTAGCATGAGAAACACCGAATAATGCATATGGAAAGAAATAAGTTCAACTAGAGCAGTTTTTGGTGCCTCAGGGAAATATGTGTATGGCAGGTACTGGAAGCTAAATGTTTTCAGTTATTGCAAATGTGTGCAAGTGCATCTCCCGATCAAAAAAGTGTGTATCTCAGGGCCTTAGCAAACATCGTAAAAAGGAAACTGACAACAAGACTCTTGTTGCTCAGTGGGCATTAGTAGCCGATAGCATGATCTTATCATGGTTACCAGGGACATGTTTTTTTTTTGTTTGAGGGGAAATTACCAGGGACATGTTATCTTACCAGCGTCTTATCAGGCGCCTTAAGATCGGCCGTCTCTGGAGCGCTTACTTCGGCAGCCTGTCCGACTTCCATATTCCACAGCTACTTCAGCTGTCCGTCCCTGCAATTGCAGCAAGAATCACCAGCATCAATCCCTGAATCGAATCATAGATAATAAAACAAGTAACGGTACAATCCAATGCAGAAACTCAGTCCAGTCCAACGGCATTAAAAAACGGGTTTTCTTTTACAGCCTGGACGATGAAGGATACAGAGAAAAAGGTAACAGCTAGAATCCAATGTGTCCAGTGTCCACAGTGTAAAGTAAAAACATAGTGGTACTCGGAAATGATTAGGTGGTTCCTTCTCACGCCAAAGCTTACCAATAACACAACGAAATTCGATCGGAAATCGATTGAATCTGAACCGTGCAAAGGTGCTCAGCTCAGAGAACAAACTGAAAAGATCACAGCACACATCGATGACATCGGTGAACAACGCTGTGCGCACGACCAGATAAGATTGTTTTTTTTTAAGAGGAACCACTAGATTATTTGATCTGAGCTCACTGACCCTTGAAGCGCAAGATTGGAGGCACCGAACACAAGGATCGACAGCAACGCATAGCAACCAAACAAGTAAAAAGGCAAAGCCAAGAGACAAAGACGACAGCCCGAGCTCACCAACCTCCCCACGATCGTCTAGGCGTCCACTGCCTGCCTACCCCGAGTGGGGACATGGCATCCGCAGCGCCCGCGAAGTCAAAGAGGAGCGAGCGCGATCCGATCGGAACGAGAGGAAACACAACCACCGGTTCCTGGCTTCCTGCCGCCGCCAACGCCGCCGGACGGAAGGTCGGCGATCGACCGAAACACCAGAGAAGGCGTCCTGCCGCCGCCAACGCCGCCGGACGGAAGGTCGGCGATCGACCGAAACACCAGAGAAGGAAACGGAAGCAGGTATGGAAGCGCGAGGCGAACGAGGAGAGGCACAACAATCCTCGTAGCCAGCTTCCGGCTGCACAAGCACGCATCGGAGAAGCCGAGAACAAACGCCAACGAGGTGGCACAGTGACTGCAGGCCTCCAGAGAGGCAGAGCCAAATCCGATCGGAATGGCAGCAGCAGCGAGCGAAGCGAGGACCTCCGAGCCAAATCGGACGGCGGATCGCTGGCGGACAATCACTAACCTCGAACGCAATCGGACTCATCAAGAATGAAATTGAAAAAAAAAAAACTGGCCGTTTCAATACAAAGTAACTAAGCAAGCTTTCCAATCAGAAGAAACGGAAGGTCACCTTTGGATTGGGATTTGGAAGAGAGGTCCCGGCGGCGCGATCCTTCTTGCTTCCTCTCCCTCGGCGATTGCAGGCGAGCGAGCGGCGATCAGCCGCCAGAAGTAGAACCAAAAACCAACCCCGGCAAGAAGGGAGAGAGAAGCGGGTGGATGGAGAGAAAAAAGGGAGAGAGAATCTTTTTATTGCGTCGGGGGGTTTTTTCGTCGTGGGAGGAGGGTTTATATGTACCTGCTGGCGGTGCTGCGGTATGCGTACGCTGAATACGTGCTGCTGAGCTGGCCGCGTCCGGCGGGTGGGACCCCCGTGCAGTGACAGCGGGGGTTGCTGGGCTCACCGCCTGTGACCTCACCTCTCTGCGACGGCCCTGCCGGCCTGCCGGTGGTGTACGTGCAGGTAGGGCCCACGTGTAAGCGGTCGAGAGGCTACCGGCGGCGTGATCAAAGTACGGTGTTGCCCCTGGGCCCGACAGACTGCGCATGTCAGTACTGAGCTAACGTGGGCTGTGTTTAGTTCCCGGAGTGCCAAAATTGCTGTATTGCTACTGTAGTATTTCATTTGTATTTAATAATAATTGTCCAACCGTTGATTAATTAGGATTAAAACGTTCGTCTCGCAAAGTACAACCAAACTGTGTAATTAGTTTTTGATTTCGTCTATATTTAGTACTTCATACATGTACCATAAGTTTGATGTGACAGAGAATCTTCCGTGGATCCGACACAGATTTGTATTGCATGAAACATTTTTTGCGAGCGAAGGCCGTCAATGTAAGTATGGGATATGTGTTGGTTAAATTAGTTCAAGACTAGGTTTATAGTAAATAGTATTAATATTTATGTTTCTAAATAATTTTTTAAATAAAAATATATTCTATGATTAATCTAATTGTACTAATTTTGCATCAGAAATGTTATTATTATTTTATATAATTTTGGTCAAAGTTGATACTGATTACTTCTCGGGAAAGCGAAAATTACATTCTTTCGTGAGCAGAGGGAACAAACATTAATTAATTATATGTGGTTAGAGTCTATTAGCTCTTACTAGCACATGATAGCCTCATATTTAGTCTATTATCACATATTGGGTTAGTTTTTAGTCCTAGGAGCCAAACACCTCGTAAGACTTCCATGGTGTATTTGGTTCCCATAAATGTATCGATATCCGATTGCGGAGGGGAATAGGAAACGATACTCATGTTTGGTTAACGTCCGACCGTTATCAGGTACCACGTTAACAGATATCGACCTATTCAAGTCTGATTCCACTCCTCCCCAAGCGTTTAAGCATTATACAGGACAGCGCTGGCGCAGCGCATCTGCTCCACTTGCTCTCAATAACATTATCGTGCCCCAACCAAACAAACTAAGTAATCACTGATGCCACCGCTGCTCCCTCCGTAATTCAATTCCCAAACCGTTTACGTTACCGGTGAGTAAACCAAACACCTCGTTTGTGTTACAAAGTCATACGGCCACCTACACATGCCTAGACCATAGACTAGAGCGATGATCTGTTAAGTGAAAAAGTGATCAATTTCTTTCTCATCCTTTTATTTTCCACGCTCTCTAGTCATGCCTGGGTCCAACAAATCAAATTAATGTAATGAAATATGTATAAAAAATTCTATATTTGGGCCACCAAAATGACAACGTACAATCTGTATTCCCACACCAGGTCGTTTTCACAGATCCCACTTAATTAACACCTTTCCCTTTTGGAGTAGGAGGACGCATTGTCATTGAAGATTTGTTACATTGATTACTGATATGGAGTACATTAGCATCATCCATCGCTACTTTGCTTGTGGAAAAATGATGCATCGATAATGCACTCCAAAAGCAAAAGGTGCTTCCATCGTGCACGTCTTTAAGGTTTGGATTACCTTGCAAGCCCATCTCTCCGTTCATCCGCAAACAAGAAACTCCAATCATTTTCAGGCGTGTGTCTGGCCTCTGTCAGCACGATCGTTGTGCTCCTCTCTCGATCTCAAACCCAATTTCAGTGACCATAACCAATTATTCGGGAAATTATTGGATAAACTGATCTGATATGTACATGGCGAAAATGAACTTGAATGGTCCTCCTCTGGATGATAATCCGCATAAGAAATTGTCTCATGCTATCAAAAAAGGCCGTAACTGCCTTTGCATATATAAGAGGGCAAACTTTTAGTCCATGGATTTTGTATGAAAGAAAATAAATTCCACGTTTTAGCCAAATCACTACGGCAGACAGTGCCTTTGCCTAGCGCCTGGTCTTTGCCGAGCGCTATTTATCGGGCGCTCGACAAAGGCCACCTTTGCCTAGCGCCGGGCTCTCGGCAAAGAATACGCTCGGCAATGACTCCTTTGCCTAGCGTCATGCCCTCGGCAAAGAGAAACACTCGGCAAAGAATGTCTTTGCCAAGCGTCAGGCGCTCGACAAAGGATAGCACTCGGCAAAGAGCCACCGCGGAATATACCGTCGTTCTTTACCGAGCGCCCTCCGTTAGGCGCTCGACAAAGGTGGCTCTTTGCCGAGCGCCCTGCGTTAGGAGCTCGGCAAAGGTGGCTCTTTGCCGAGTGCCAACCTTGACGCTCGGCAAAGGCACCTCTTTGCCGAGCGCTGACATTTGGCGCTCGGCAAAGAATTTTCTTTTTTTTTGTTTTTTTGTTTCAAACTTTTTTGTCATGCATTACACATTATTTAAAAGTATATGTTAAGTTTTGGTACTTTTTTAAATCTTTTTACTATTTATTGTTAGTTTATTTGATTTAATTGAATTTCTCCGATAAACACGTGTTTGAACTGTAGGTGCATCGAATCTCCGAATTGGACGGTTCGAAAATTGATATTCGCATTACTTAGCGTATGTTAAGGTCGTATCCTGGAGCACACATGAAATATCGAATATCTAGCGCACGAAACACGGCGACCAAGTTGCGCGTGAAGTGCTATTAAATTAAAAAAAAAGCAAACAAAGTTCGAAAATCACGAAACTTAGCGAAACGTCTTTGGAGCAAATGTGGAGGCTATGGTTAAATTTTGGTAAAGTTTCGTGCACGTTGTCACGTAAGTTAGTCCGAAACGGATACGATTGGAAGTATGCGATCTTTGCATATGTATAACCATATCTGTTTCGGATTGTCCACTTTTTTTGGACAGCCCGCGGATGCATAGACGAGGTTCGTTTCTATGGTCTGCTCTGATCCAAGACAGGGTTTAGGCCTCACCTTCGTGTTGTTCTCCGGATACACACTCTTCCCGCCGGGACGTGTATCTGGAGAACAGCGGGGAGGTGCTGCCAAAATTCTGTCTCGGCTCGGAGTAGCCCATGGAAACTAACCTCGTCTACGCATCCGCAGGTGGGATTAGGACCTATCCTTACCTATTAGATGGTAGGAACACGAAGTAGATGCACTTGATGTTTATGTTTATCTTTGATATGCATGTTAGAGGATGGATGACCGTGAGTGGATGTATGCGGGATACACAAGTAAGCATGATTTTAGCATTGAATGGGGGCAGAAGACGGAGGCTTTCTTGGAAGGTGCATTCGGCAGTGGTGTGAATAGAGCGCGATTGGCGAAGTGTCCCTGTAGCAAGTGTGCAAAATAGGAAATGGCAAAACCAGGAGACCATGGCTAAACATCTTCAGTTGAATGGCTTTGTGCCGGGCTATACCCGGTGGGTACACCATGGTGAAGCGCATCGGTTGAGAGAGGAGGTTGTGCGGCCTCGCCTCGAGCATGTCGATGATGGTGGCGGGGTTTTAGACATGTTAGATGACTTCGCGCAAGCACAGATCCCCAATGGACGTGCGAAGGAGGCGGAGGCATCCGCAAAGGCGTTCTACAACATGATGGCTTCGGCACAGAAACCCCTTCATGATCGCACGACGGTTTGTCAGCTCGATGCCGTTGGACGCGTGATGGCGTTTAAGGCCGAGATCAACATGAGTCGGCAACACTTCAGTGGCATGCTGGCCTTGATTGCTAGCCTGCTTCCGAAGGGCCACGTGTTGCCAAAGAGCCTGTACGAGTGCTAGAAACTCCTTGATGGACTCAAGATGCCGAGTCAAGTCATTGTCCGCTTACGACGTGAATGGATTTTGGTTTCACACAACAAGCTATGAGCGCGTGCGGCCAAATCGAAAGACCACAAATAACGGGGTTTTTACGCCTGGCACTGATGGCAGGGACTACTATGGAAGAGTTGAAGAAATATACGAAATCACATTCCCTGGTAGCACCAAAGCTCGTCCTGTCATATTCAAATGCCATTGGTTTGATCCGGAAGTAACGAGGAAGACCCCAAATCTTGGTCTTGTTGAAATTCGACAGGATTCTGTCTATCCAAGAGACGATGTGTATATTGTGGCACAACAGGCCACACAAGTTTTACCAAGTATGACGGAGAGTTTTACCACTTCAACCCAACCACGTATGACGGAGAGTTTTACCAAGAAGATGGGCTACAAGGGAGGTTCGAGATAGACTTAACCTGTGAGATAGGAATGGATGTAGATAATGTAATGGTCATTGATGATGATGACGGAGATGAGGTGCGAGATCCAAACGACTTACAAATGCTTGAGCGGTTGCGTCTAGGCAATGACGATGAAGACAACATTCCTCCGCCAGATGTCGTTGATTATTTTGACCTGGTTGATAGTGATGATGAGACTTACGGTCCAGCTAATCCCGATCATGAAGAATATTTGTAACATACATGTAATACTTTCAAATTTTATAATTTAGTTTTGTTTATTTTGTATCTATTTCTAATTACATCTTCGTTCTTAATTGCAAGTGATTGAGCAACAATGCCAGGAGGCCGTCAGAGGAGCCTAAGCCACTTCTACCAGGGCTCTGGTAGTGGAGGGGGCACGGATGACGCGCCAGAGCCCACTCCAGCGAGGACGAGACGCCGCAGGATGGCGAGGAGGATGGCGAGGAGGCCGACGAGGACGACTCATGTGGTCCAGCCTGAGCCTCAGCAGGAGGATGACGGGGATCAGCCGCAGCAGGAGGAGGACGACGAGGAGCAGCAGGTGGTGCAGCAGGACGAGGAGGACGAGGGGGACGACGACGGGGACCTCGGCGGTGGCAGGGCCGAGGGCTCTGCCGGGACGTCATCTTCCACTACTGCGGGGAGTGTCTACTTCCAAGGTCCCATGTCTCTCCCTGACAAATCGAGGCGACGCGTTTCGATTGTCCCAGAGGGGCAAGCGTAAGACACCTCTACATGTTATCACTATTACTTTGTATCCTTTGTTCAAAATCTAAATATATACTAATGTATTTACTCAATCACTTGTGCAGGACCTGGAGGGTTATGTCGGAAGAGGATTCACGCCTTGTGAATGGCGTCCTAGGGGCCCTGGTCAGGCACTACTTCCCTAGCATTATAACACATGCCGGGAAGGACGAGCCCACCTACACGTGGGCCCACTACGAGTCCGCCCACCACGCCACCACAGGCAACGTGGCAGCGCACATCCTTCAAGAGTTCTGGGTAAGTCTTCCTCGCACTACATGCCTCAATGCAACACATTCATTGGATCCTACTTGAAATAACTAATGCATACATCGTGTCTTCATATGCAGACGTACTTCAAGCTCGACGAGAGCTACGAGGGCAATGCGGACGCCGTGGCTAGGAAAGCTTGCAGGAAGCGTGTTACGGACATGTACCACGAGGCGAGAGTCCAGGCCATCAGAGATTACTATAGGAAGCAATTTGGAGAGAGCGTCAACAAGAAACAAATCCGAGATCGGAGGCTCTCTCTCACCAAAGAGCAGTTCATGCAGGTAACTGAACAACTTTAAATTAAGTTCCTTTCAACATTAGGTGCTATGAACTTGACTACCTAACATGTCGATTACTTCATGACGTGTAGGTCATTCCTTGGTGGTGTGAAAAGTCCCGTGAGGCGTGGGGGCAAATTGTGGACCGTTGGCTGAGCGAGGAGTGGCGGCAGCAGCACGCGGCTGCCCGGGCTCACCGTTTGGCCATGCCAGGTGTACCTCACCATCAAGGCAACCGCAATGTCAGCGGCTTCGGCCGAGCTTGGGTACGTCATCATGTTTGTAACTGTTGCCATGCTTTAATGTAACTAGGCAAAGACTACTAACAAACTTCTCTTCGTTCTCGCAGTCGGCGGCGCACGGTGGCCAGCCATGCTCCTACTTCGCCGCATATACCATGTCACACAAGGGCAAGGCGACGTCCGATGTCTCCTTCAACCCGGAGGACCCGCCCGAGGTGTACACAAGTGAGAGCGCCTACAAGAAAGTCACCGAGTACCATGAGGCGGCGAGGACGATGTATGGGTTGGATTATGATCCAACGACTGACAACATCGATGCGCGCCTCGTCATGTGTCTTGGAAAGGGAAAGCAGCATGGGCGCTACTGGATGGCCAACAGCGTGATCGACAGCGCCACTACTCCCACTCTCTCCCAGATCCGAGCACAGACCACGAGTGGCTCCGGACTCCAGCCGATACGCGAGCGGCCGGCCTATGGACAGGCCCAGGTCGAGGCACTATAGGTTAGTTTTGGTTTACTCATCGTGCATTACACGAGGATTTCCTTGTCGCTTCACTAACATTACCTTTGCAACAATATATAGGCTCAAGTGGAAACTTCGAACAAGAGGGCCGACGAGCTGGAGGCGGTTGTGGCTTCAGAGCGGGCGGCGCGACTGGCAAGTGACCAGAGGATGTCGGACGTGCTAGCGTTTCTGCAGAGTTCTCTGGGTGTTACTTTGCCACCCAGCTTGATGGGTCCACCTCAGCCTCCTCCCGTCGTTCCTCCCTTCGTTGCTCTCAAGACTACTCCGGTGAGTAATATATATCATACATGCATGTTATTTAGCTATTTAACTTTGTCTCATGCAATCGCTGCTCCTGTGTGTAGCCTCAGTCGGTGGGTTCGAACCACGTGCCGAACGAGCATGGGGGACCGTCGCCGCCGTCACATGGGTGGCCCGGGTACCAACCTCCACCGCCGCCTCAGTGAGCAACATCGAAGTTGTTGTCACGTATTCCTTCTCTTGGTGATGGACCTGGACTTGTTGTGTTGAACTTCATGTCATGGACTTGGACTTGTTGGGTTGAACTTCATGAACATCAAGTTGTTGTAATGGACTTTATCGCCGAATAAGTGATGCTATTATGAGATATATGTGCTATTGTGATGTATATGGTGACGGTGGTGACAGAAGCGATGAAATTGTGATATAAATGGTGTTATTTGTGTTCATGGTGATATTCATTTGATGTATATATATGATATGTTGTGTTTGCAGCGATAGAAAGCAAAAAATAAAAAAAATAAAATCTGGGTTCCAGATTTGCCTAGCGCAGCGCTAGGCAAAGAGCCTTTGTCGAGCGCTTTTTGGCGTGACGCTCGGTAAAGCTGCCATATTTAGCTATGTAAAACGGTAGTTTACCCAGCTTTGCCGAGCGCCAAGCTGAAGGCGCTAGGCAAAGATTTTTTTTAAAAAAAATGGTTTCTCTTTGCCGAGCGCCAGACGGGAGGCGCTAGGCAAAGAATTTGACCTTTGCCGAGCGCAATTCGACTTTTGCCGAGCGTCTAAAGCGCTAGGCAAAGCCGCAGTCTGCAGTAGTGAATGGAACGCAACGAACAATCTTAAGATTATCCATGACTTGGTCTTCCGAGAGAGACCACTTCCAATTCCAAAGACAAATATATAAGCTAGCACAGACAATAACGCCCATGTCGTCATGCTTGCACTGCATGTAACTTGTGATAGGCTTCGAGTATGCACCAACCAAAAGATACAAAAACCACTGCAAAATTTAATGTTATATACGAGTAGTAGTTATTTTTTCTATGTATATCTTGCTAGGAAGGACGGCGGATTGGCAGGCACGGCTGGCCACCGCAAATAAAGAGAGGCTTGCAATGCAACTGCTAGGTTGGCATGAGACGAAAATAGTGGCCTGTGTGGGCGGCAGTGCTGGCATCATGGCACTGGCCATTGCAGCTCAGCCACAAACTCCATGAAAGAATATGGAAATGGCGTTTTCTAAAAAAAATAATGGAAATGGAGAGGCTGAGAGAGAGAGGAGTGATGCCACTGGCCTTTGGCTGTGTTCAGTTCCTCAAAAAAAAAAATCACTGTGCAAACAAAAGATTCCCCGTCACATCAAACTTGCGATACATGCATGGAGTATTAAATGTAGATGAAATCGAAAACTAATTGTACAACTTGGTTGTACTTTGCGAGACGAACGTTTTGAACCTAATTAGTCAACGATTGGACACTATTTACCAAATAAAGCCAAAACGTGCTACAGTACTTTTTTTTACGCCTTTTCGCGGAACTAAACACACCCTTTGTGTCTCCGTGGGTTGGTCTCGTCGGGCCCACGGCGCAGTGGACGGCGGCCGATAATCCGCCGGCCACAGCCACAGCCACAACGACCGCGGCGGCGGATTAGCTTTCAGCTTTCGGCATGCTGACGCTGTCACTGTACTGTACCCTCATGTTCTTGTCTGTAGCTCAAGCTTAGTTTTTTTTTTCTGTCCAAAAGGCTTGTGTATTTTAGATTCTTATATTATTTGGTAGAGTATACGGCTGGGCAGTTTCTAAGACTATCCGCACTCATGGACCTCTATATTCATCCTCTATACATCCTAGTCACCAGGATTCTCTCCTCTATATTCAATTCTCCCGTATCCATCCATCCTCTATATCATCATCTATCCACTGTGGGTGGGGTCCACTTATCACTTTATCTAAATATATCCATGTGACATCTTGTTTTGAAGTATTTATTGAAACGAATTTAATGGTATAATCAAAATTTAATTTGGTTCTTTAATTTGCGAGTTATAATATTTTTTTATTGGTTAAAGCAGTGGGGCCCGCCATTACAACCTCTCACCTCTCACTCTTCTCTCTCCCGCTATATCCCCGCCAGGCGCTATATTTAGCGGAGCAGCTGCCGTAGCGGAGGCCGTTCAGTGCTCCGGTGCAGCAAAATTCATCCTGCAGGAGAGTATACCAGATGAGATAGAGGTGCCGGTGCAGATAGTCTAAAACCTTTTTGTTTCTATCTCTCTCGGTCGGTGGACGTCGTAATTCCAGATCCCACAAAAATATTCGACGCATGTGATGTGACACGGTGGCAGAGCTAGATCCATGAAGAATGGGTACGGTTTGGTTTACCATGAGACATGGTTACATTACAGCCAAATAGCCCTGAACCAGGTGAAATGCCTCCATCGATTACTACGACTGACAGTGTAACCCTACCCCTGCGTGTCATGTTCGCTTGGCTAAAAAGTCACGGTTGAAAGTAGTGTTCGCTGCTTTATTGTAAGAGAAAAAACATTGTTTATAGGCTGAAAAAATACGACTTATAAGACAAGCGAACGAGGCACATTGATCATCTGAATCACATCTGAAGAAAAAGAAGAAAAACAATGAAGAATTAGAGACGGAGCAGACAGAGCATCACGTGCGCTGCGGACATTAGCTAGCTAGTTGGAGTTGTAGCATGAGGACTGAGGACGCCGGCACTGTTGCACCCCCGGATCGTTCAGTCCAATCAGCAGAACAGAAATGGTTTGAATAACGCGCGGATTTGGCAAGTTCCTGAAGGCATGTGTGTAAAGCTGCGACTGCAGGTGACTCCGTCGGCCCATCAGTTCAGTAGTCCATGTGGACATGCATCGGCATCGGAGGAGAGGTCGCCGATGCGATGCAGCATCATTACACGCTGATTACGGCCCCGTAAACACACTTTCTCACTGGCCAAGTCAGCATGCCTTTCTCTTTAATAGAAAGAAAAAAAAACCAGGAGTATTGTTAAACACTTAGGGCTCCTTTGGATGCAGGGCCTCCAAAACCACGTGTGTTTAAGCCCCATGGTGATTTCTGCACTGCACTTGCCACCCCTGTCCTCCCAGGAGATGGAATCCCCATCGGACAAAGAAGAAGAGCGACGGGAGAGGGCAAGCAGGTGACGGCGCGACGCACTTGCGAGAGCGAAGAAGAGCGATGAGGGATGGGATAGAGGAACACGTGCGCGAACACGTTTTTTTCTTCCCCGTGCATCGACGAGTATAGGGCCGAAAAGGCACGCGTATATTTTGGCCCCTGGGGCATCCAAACGGCCTCGTGGATCATGGAGGGAAGCAGCGACACGGGCCTCTCTCCACCCGCGGATCAGGCCGGTATCCACGCGGGGAAGCACCTATCCAAACGAGCCCTTACAGTAGCTCTGGAAGCAGCGGCATTCAGGCTGACTGATCCAGGTGGTCTGAAACTCTGAATCTGCCTTCGCCATTTTTTTTTCTGATCAAGATTTCTGCTGTAGTACCATTCAAATCAACGCAGGCTGAACTTGACGAAATCCAAAGGAAGGGGAAGGCCGGCCGGCCGCTCGCTGACTACATCCATCGACGCCGGTCCCGTCAGGACGTCATGGTGTGCAAAGTGCAAACACATTACACATTTCTTTCTTTCTTTCTTCAGCTACTACTGGCCTAGGTTTTCCACCAAAAATTCTCCAGCCGCCCCTGCGCTTTTTTCTTCCTCCTGTCAATATCTCCAGTCCAGTCTCCAGCCTCCTCAAGTTTTAACCTTTCTGAAAGCCTGAAACTTTGATGCTTGCTCTGCCTGAGTTTCCGAGAAGGAAAACTGAACAGTTTCGTCGTGAAATTCGTCCAACATTTGAGCCCGTCCTCGCCGTCTCCTATGGCACGTCGCTGACTTGCTGCTGAACAGTCGCCGGCTGGTGGCGGCGGCGGGCAGGCGGGCCTGAAACCGCAGGCAGGCAGGCGGGCAGGCACCGAAAGCCTAGCTACGTCTTCTGTAACCGTCAAACGAATAGGGATCACCAGATCAGAGAGGAGGATTTGGGATTCCTTTTTCCAACGCTGACGTGGACGCCACTGCCTTTCCCGGGCCCACGCCCACCGCCCAGCGGGCTTTCCAGCTGTGGCAGGGGCCCGCCATGTGTACTTGCCTGGCCCAGCTGGGCGCGGCCTTTGCGACCGACGAGAGTGATGCCTGGGCCGTATCGCCAGCGGAACAGAGAGCCCGTGCAACATTTGACCAGCTACCGTTTCAAACAGCCCCCATGATGACCCGGCGTTCCGTAATAAAATAAAATTATATATATATATATAACTATTACCCTACAGCTGACTACAAAATAACTTATTCTGTAGCCACTTTGATTTACGATAATTGCTATACTAATATATATATATATTACAGGAAATAAATCAATGACCTGGCTTTCTGACACTTTATATGTTTTGCAGACGGGGTTGAAACCGCAATTCCTTCACTTTATTTATTGTGTGGAATGTCTAGCGCTCGGACGACAGATGCACCACGCGCGTCCGGACGCCCGCTTAAGTGCTCAACCCACCCGTGTCCGCTTTCGCTCCCGCCCCACGTACACGCCTCCAGCGCAACCCCTCGAACGCAACACCCCCGTCCGCTGGCCCCAGCGCCCTAGTCCGCTAGCCCTTCGGCGAGCCGCGCGCCCCTAGCTCGCCCCGCAACCTGCTGCGTCCGCCTTCGCACTGCCCCACGCGCGCGACGAGCACGCCCCACTGACCGCAACACCCCCGTCCGCCGCCCCACAACGCCTCCGTCCGCTAGCCCCCGGGCGAGCCACGCGCCCCCGTTCGTCGGCCCCCGGCCGAAGAACATAAAACGCTCGGATAAAACACTTGTAACAACATAGGACAAATTAAGCAGCTAAAACATTTGGAACATATTATTGCAACATTTGTATGAAGCATATGAAACATCCAGGATTAGAACGATTGCAACATACATCTAGAAACAAGTGAAATATTTTGAACAAATGCTTACAATATGCATTTGAAACACTTGCAACATATGTAACATGTGCAACATCCATTGATCTACTTTTGCAGTATCCATATGATTCAACTGTAACATAGCTCTGAAACATCTAAAACAATTGAAACATACAATTGCAACATAGGGAGGAGAGAGAGCCTGGCGCAAGGAGCGCCATGGCTACCGGATCTGAGGGCGTTGGGAGACGCTATCAAGGGAGGGGCGTTGCCGGGGTTAGGGGAGGAGGACACCAGAGTGGGGGAGGAGGACGCCGCAGTGGGGGAGAGTGCGCGCTGGGTGGGTGAGGGCGCTGCCACCGGCCAGGGAAGGAGTGGCACGACATGCACAACGGGAGGGGGCGAGAGTCGCGCGAGCCACGGGGCACGACTGAGCCAGCGGGCGCACACGACGGAGAAGCGTGAGAGGGGCGAGAACGCGAGCCAGCCAGCAGAGAGGATAAGGAGAAGGACGCCCCATTTTTTTAATTAGGCGTAACGCACGTGTGGATTAGTTTGGACGGATGGACGGACGTCTTCAACCAAGCATTACCGTTTATCGAGACCATTTTATTGTTTTGCCTTACAAAGTTACTAATAATGTATCTCTTTCGCAAAAAAAAGTTACTAATGTATCTGAATACTCTACCAGTAAGGATATACATGAAACCCTATTATCTTCAGGAGCTACAGGGCTGCAAACATTTGAGATATTTGTTCTCAACAATAAGGGGAGAACATCTATGTCCTGTATAAAAGTTCAGTCACCAATGCAGGCGAGCAGCTACTATCTTGCACTTCGAGAACAACGGACCGTGGCGGTGCATTATTGCCATCCCACAGGCACACAGACACGAACTTCTCATTCACCTATATATCAGCTGCAGCGATCGTCGCCGCCTGGCCTTGTCGTCGTCATCCTGGCCCTCTTGGCTAATTTTTCTTGGATTTCTTCAGGGCTCCCACCCTCTCCTCCCGTGGCCTTGAGGGCTTCTCCATAGATGCTCACCAGCTGAAAAGGCAAAGCCATTCACGTTACTGGGTTGCTACCGAAGTACCGAGGCTTGAGGACAATGGTGACACTGTGAGGTGGTGGGTTGCTACCGAGGCTTGAGGACAATGGTGACACTGTGAGGTGGTAGGTTGGCATGGAGGAGAGGACCAAAGTTACTAGAGTGAGGCGTCCCGCTTTGTTTAACCATCTTCCTTTCTATTTGGGTAATCTTTGTCCCATACGCTCAATGAGAGGTTGCAGATGGACCGTTTGGAGCAATTTGGTGTGGAGTTGCAGCCCTAGATGGAATGGCAGCGTTGGGGCGGGACTGCGGGAGGCTGGGATCTCCTCTTGCTCCATAGGGATCGGAGTGGGGAAGCCGACGAGGGTTTCGTCTGATGTGTTTCTCTCAGTGTTGCTCTCAGGGTTAACCTATAACGGTGTCTCCAGCAGAACTAGAACCCTAAGGCAACAAGGGCCTCGTTTTGGCAACTCGTGGGTTGGAGACCTCAACAGTGTGAACAATTTATAAAGGTATATGTTTGCAGAGAGGATTGAAACCGCAATTCCTTCACTTTATTTGGGACCATTTATTATTGTTTTGCCTTACAAAGTTATGTATATGAATACTCTACCAGTAAGGATATACATGAAACCCATTATCTTCAGGAACTACAGTGCAGCATGAGATATTTGTTGTCGCCAATAAATAGGAAAAAACATCTATGTACTGTTTAAAAGTTCAGTCACCATTGCTTAGTGATAGAGCAGCTGCGACCTTGCACTTCAAGAACAGCGACGACCGTTCCGGTGCGTTATTGCCATCTCGCAGCCACAAACTTTTTATTCACATGTACATCAGCTGCGACCGTCGCCACCCAGCGTTTTCGTCGTCGTCCTCGCCCTTTTGCTAGTTCTTGGATTTCAGGGCTGCCACCCTCTCCTCCGTGGCCTTGAGGGCTTCCCCATAGATGCTCACCAGCTGAAAAGGCAAAGCCATTGATGTTACTGGGTTACCACCGAGGCTTGAGGACAATGGAGATACTGTGAATTACTGATGGCACACCTCATCTACTTCGTCGGGCGTCATGATCAGCGTTGGCGACATCATGATGGCGTCGCCAGCAACCCTGACCAGCATGCCGCGCTTCTGGCACTCCTCTCCAAAGATCGCACCAACACCTGAAAAAGTATCATCCCACATCATACAGACCTTTAGTTTTCGGCAGATTCAGGTTGCGCTTTGGATCCAAGACAGTGGCATCTCTAGGCATCTTGGAACAGGATTAGTAAGCCTAACTCTCTGTTACATGCCATGCCATTGTGTAATAGCTGCAACATCGACTTACCCCATTCGGCAGGGAATAGATCGGTCGGTGATTTGTTGTTGGTGAATTCGGTTCCCATAATCATCCCTAAGCCACGTATCTGAAGTTCAGGAGCACTGTAGTTATGTATTTGAACCGAGCGGTGGGTTTCGCAATTCAGAAATTCAGATGCATACCTCCCCAATAATTGGACTGTCCGCCAACGCCCTAATTCCTTTCTGGAACTTTGGAGCAATTTGCTTGACATGACCAGGAATATCCCTTTCGCTGATGCCATTTTGGCAAATCATTCATCAGGAACAACAGATAAATAACTCAAATATGTGTTACAAAAAGTGCAGCATATATTACCGATAAAGTTTCAGAGCTTCTATGGCCACAGCACAGGCAACTGGATGACCGGAGTATGTAAATCCATGAGCAAATGAACCTGTAAGACATGACATGTCAGCACATGCGATGTTTCGGGAAAACTCACCACGTGCCAATGCAGAAACACTATAGTTGATCTCACAGAAATTGCAGTAACCTACCAAGCTTATTGCTCTGGGAATGAATCACATCTGATATCTCTGGGCTAACAAGAATTGCCCCGATGGGTACATATGCATTTGAAAGAGCCTGTTACAGTAAAATTGGCATTAATCTCTATACATCAGAATGTCATATATATAAGCACTGTTCACATGTCCAGTGAGACTCAATTCACCTTGGCCAATGAAACTAGATCTGGCTTGATGTTATAATAATCACATCCAAACATAGTCCCCAACCTTCCAAATGCAGTGATAACCTAGAATGCATTATCAGTCAATAATATCTGCACAAAAGTTATATTTTTTCCTTCATATTTGACATTGTTTGATTTCATAGAAAGTGTTCAATACCTCATCTGCTATGAAAAGAATGTCATACTTCTTGACCACTGCTTGAACCTGTTGACAGAAAACAAAATGACACAGAATAAACATTCGGAACAAGAATTCAAGTCCTTGATGTAGGCCTTCGTTTAATACACCAACAATAGCAATTCACAAACAACACCACTACAATGAGATGATGGAAGAAAAGAGAAGAGGCAAAGAGGGATGCCTATCAAAGTATTGGAACTCGTAGTATATAACCTTTTCAAAATAGGTCTTTGGAGGAGGGATGACACCACCAGCACCCATCACAGGTTCAGCAATGAAAGCAGCGATCTGATAAATCAAAGATACCACATAATTAGGGAGACATTAAGCTTTGAACCTATCGACAGCATACAAGCTTTGTTGATAAGAACTCTACTGTTTCTGGTCCTTCTTTGAGAATAAGATTCTCTAAATTGGTGGCAAGTCTAGTCGCAAATTCTTCTTCTGTCTCACCTGTTCCGCACCAAATAGTTTATTAGCAAAACATGCAGCTCAATTATACAGCAATTTTCCTTTTTCGGAATTCATCTAGCAAAATTTTAAATCATATTACCAGGAAGATGATATCGCCAGTAGTGAGGGCAGTCAGTGTGCAGAACAAATGGTGCTGGTAGATCAAACTTCTGGTGCAGGGCAGGAAGACTAAAGATAGAGTTACAATCAGAAAACTATTGAAGATTATTTATGAGTGTCGTTGGACATGCTTTAAAGATGTATGCTGGCAAACCAGCATTTTTAGTATGACAGTACTCACCCAGTTAGGCTCGCTGATATCAATGTAGATCCATGGTATCTGCAACACGTGTAACAAGCAGTAAGAAAGGAATCTCAAAAGCTTCCAGATTTTCATAGAATGGAACTTGACATCAGAGAACATTGCAATTTTTTTTATCTGGAACCAACGTTTATGACAATTGTTAACTGAAGAAGCACAACAAGACCTTTCTTGTTTCAAGAACAAAATTTGATTACAGTAAAGCTTACGCTTTTGATCGTGCAATAAATTTCTTCTTGTTTGGCCTCCCCAATGCATTGTTATAATACCATACTAGTTTGACCTGTAAAATATAAGCATCAGTAATGGACCTGTGAAAAACAAAACCATGTTTATATCAAAGAGAAGGAAAAACACATTAAAATGTTAGAATAGAAATCTCATGGTCTGCCAACTAGCTAGGTATCTTTCAAAGAGAAATTGGGCCACAATCGACACATGAATACCATGATCAATGAACCAACAACCATTTTAATTGAGAGAGCACGTACATATTTCTTTAGCGATGTGCAAACACCATGTAAAATTCACTTTTAGTTTTGTGTTTAAGTTCTTTAAAGATGAGCGGTTGATGCGAAAATCACTATTTAAGTACTTTCAGTTATCTGCAGTAAAAGCAAAGAACAGTGACAGCAACACCATTGACGGTATTTCTTCTTAATATAATGTTACGCAGCTCTCCTACGTGTTCGACAAAAAAAAAACACCATTGATGGTACTAGGGGTCTGAACTGTAAACTACAGAAAATGGTAGGTGCTATTAATAGTCACACCTGAGAGTCATTTGCTTCTGAACCACTGTTTGTGAAGAAAACTTTTCCCATTTCCCTTGCAGTGAACATGCTAAGGATCTCCTGTGCAAGATCCTGAAAGCAGCAGTACAATCCCAATAATCAATTTTGGAAATTTGGCAAGTGATTTTTTAGAAAAGAAACTAGGATAGAGACAGCAATTTCAAAATTGAATAAACTAATAATTGACAAGTGATTCAAGAAAATGTACCAATGAAGGTTTGGTTGTGCGGTTCCAAAAGGAATGGTAGAAGGGTAATTTGTTTAATTGCTCAGTTGCTGCTTTGACTAATCGAGGCTCGCTACCACCTCACATAGATTATGCAGAAGTAACAGATGCAAAAACATTGGTAAAGCCACAGAAATAAATGGTGGTACATTATCACAAAGTCAAGTGCACATACCTAAAGCTGTGCACCATAATCCTGCAAGAGAATCCAGGTACTTGTTCCCATTAATGTCGTAAACATAGGAACCCTGCATAAACAAATAGTAAGCTAGACTGCAAAATAATACATTCTGTAAATGTAAGATAGGTATATAAAATAGTCGGCGTTCTAAATTTACTTCTCTGCAATTGAACACTATATTTCAAGAGATATAACAAAAATAATGCTAAAGTTCAGAGTTGCGACCTCAGATCTCTCAATAATTAGAGGATGCAAATCATTGCTCTGCCAGCCAGCTGTAAAAGGTGCCAACATGCCATGGCCCTTACACCTGGAAGAATCACTTTGCAGATCAGCAATAGGCAGTAGTTTACATGGTGTAACAGAAGTACAGAACACAACTGTGTGACAACTCCAGATAAGATAAAAGAACTGCATACCCATTTTCTTCAGTTGAGGCAGACTGGGCAGATGGAGCTGAACTAAAATGTCTGACTGCATCCAACAAACTATCCGCATGCCCTTGCAAACTTGTAGTGCCAGTTACATGCTTCAATAAGCTGCTTGCCTGTGGGGCAGGAAAAAAGGATCACATATCAGCTGCGACAGTGGCCAAACTTTGGCAAGTGATGTCTGAACCACACAAATAGGTGGAATATTCATGTCATAGTACCTTTTTTTTTTAGATAACGGAAAATATCATGTCATAGTACCTCAAGGCAGTATGTAATGTGCAGCACTGAATAAAGCATGGCACTTTGTGCATGAAAGTCAACTAAAGGAATGGCATATCCCTAATAAGGAACCCAGGTTTGCATCACATGGTACTACGACACTAGGATTCGAAAAGATCGTTTCAGAATCCACATACAGTATAATCACACGTAATCGTAAGCATATGACAAAAGGGGGGGGGGGGGGGGGGGGGGGATTTAAGGTGGGAGCATACTTACTCTACTAATTTTCCACGAAAAAAATGTCAAAACGCTGGTTTTTTTTGTCAGTCCGCGATTTTAAAATCAGGGATTCCTAAAGTATAATCTGATACCTCGACTCCTAAAGTATATATCGTACTCTTTTCCAAGAAAACGTGAGAAGGGGCGCGACCAGAAGAATACTACTACTTTGCAACCAAAAAAGCATATTATCCATCCAATAGCAGCCATACGAAGTCCAACTTCCCCTGAAGCGGCGAACGCCGATGATTCCTATCCAAAACAAGGTTTTCTTCCACTCAGGCGATGAGAGCCTGTGAAATTCTGCCCACTGTACCCGAGAAAGGAGCCATCTTTTGCATGCATCTACTAGGAGCGTAGGACACAAGGTATATGGATAATCTTCACCTGGGCGGGGGCATTGGATCGGAGCAGGCGTCGCGCGATCATCATCGCTCCCCGAGACGGAGGCGGGACGGACGCCGGCGCCCTAACGAGTTGCTGGAGGCAGGCAGAGGCAGAAGAGGAAGAGCGCGAGAAGCGAGGGCCCGAGGGGGCACGGAGAGACTCGTAGGCAGGCCGCGGGCGAGGAGGAAGGTGAAGTTCGCGGAGGAAGACGTGGGGAATCTCTCTCCCCGTGCTCCGCTCTGATAACGGCAAATCGGACGATGGAGGAGGCACGCACGCGTAGGGTGATTGATGACTTGATGTGATTGCCTTGTTTTATTGAAGTTTTTTCAGCGACATCTCTCGGGTCGGGTGTCAGTCGGGCCACGTGTGAGCAAAGTACTCCTTATTTTTTTTTATCGGGATTTAGCGATGAGAGAATTGTTTCGATTCCAAGGTCGATCGATATTTGTTTTGTTAGTCCAGCCATCGCCATCGTTTTCTCCAAAATAGCACAAGCCCATACGGATACGGCAGAGGAATGGGCGGAGGAGCGGCAACAAGATCGAGCTCGCTTGCCATGCCACGAACTGGTTGCAGCTTCGCAGTCGCAGGTGCTGCGCGCGAGTGCCGTGGTCCTGCGGCTGCGTCCAAGGCCGAGGAGGCGTGAAAGAGAAAGAGATGGTGGCGCGCCACGGGGTAAAGCCAAAGGTGATGCCCGGTCGATTGGCGCCTTGTCAGAAACTCAGATGGAGCCATTTTCTACCCGAGCTGCCTTGTCTGCTAGTACTACTAGCTCCCAACCACAGCTGGTTAGAAATCAGCTGCGTTTCGGCTTCATTTGCGTCATCGGAACTTTTTCATCTCGTGGCTGAGTCACGGGGTGACCTTGACCTGGTGACTAGATTGCGATGCGGACAAAGCACAGGACCGGCGGCTTCTTGTTTTTTCAATCATTTTTCTTCTCGTCATCAGATCATAAATTGAACAGCAGCTCGCCTCCAGTACGAACAAAAGGCGGGAGGTGCTGTTAATGAAAGCATTTGGAGCAAATCGAAACAAAATTAGTTCCCTACAACTAATTTTACTCATTTGAGGGAAGATTTCCTAAAAAAAACGGTGCTCTTCTCTGTCAAATTCCCCAAAGACGCTACCATATGAGAGATCTCTCTTGTTTGGGTCCATGAACTCCGAAAATGATTATCTGGGTTGTTCAGATTTTCAGGCGATTCATTGAAAGCGTGAATTCAGATCCACGTTCATGATCTCATACGAGAATGTGAGAAAAGTTGTCCCACGACGCATGGACTTCGTATGACAATACGAGAATGTTCGTCACCTTCTGCTCTAGAATGTTTTTTTTCGGACATATGTGCACTTGTGCAGTAGCACGAACCAAAGGGTGGACTTCAGAAAGGAACACTGAACTTGCTAGTCTCTACTGAACTACTGAAAAGGGTACTGAACTGATGAGTTAATTAATCTGATGAGAAAAGGAGCACTGAACTGAATTCCTAGATGGTTCTTATCTTTGCTTTGTATAGTACTAGATAAGTTGACAATGTACTCATACCCCTACGCTTGTCCTTCAATTATGTTTGATCACACCAGTAGTTTTGTTGTAGCTTGTGTATTGACTGGCTGCATGTGTGAACTTGTATGAACATTTAGATTAATTTATAACAACGCTATTAAATACTATTATATTAATGGTTGGAACAAATTTTTATTTGTATTCATCTTATTATGCATAATCTCAAAGAAGCAACAAGATGTATGTCGCGGAAATCTTATCCATGCTTGATCATTGACGTGCATTTAACATTTTGCAGGCAATGCAACCAAATAAATAACCCACTGTTCGCTAAAAAAACAAATAACCCAATAATTTAATTTAACCTTGCGAACTTGATGTGGCAGACACTTGCAGCCAATAGCTGTCTACAGAGGATTACTGAGTTGGCTACTGCTGGAAATAGCAACAACAGGAATTGAAATCAGAGCAGCAGCTTGAAGAAAACATTGTAGTCCGATTATTGATAAACTGTTTTCCCCACGATTATTTGGATTTCCGTGTGAAAGTGAAAGGTAATGTGAAGAAATAAAAGCGACCAGGATTTGAACAGAAGGAAAGTTGCAGCTCTTGCTAATCGATAATGCTCACGCTCAGGCGTCTGTCCGTCCAGACCCGAAAAAAAAATCAAATCTCCCCACTCTACGTTCGTACGTCATGCGGCCGTCTGCCCGCCCCGCTCCGCCGTGCCGCCGCCACCATCCCCCGCGGCGCCTCCATCTTGCGCCATGGCCCAATCTGGCGCGTCGCCGCCGCCATCCCCCGTGGCACACCCCATCCTTTGCGACGCCTCCGTCCCCCGCCATGCCATGCCCGTCCTCCGTCGCGCCCAGGCTAGGCAGCCAGGAGAGGGGCCGTCGCTAGCCGGGCCCAGGCCAGGAGTAGGCGCAACTGGCCGCTGCCAGGCCGCGCCACCGTCCTCGGCCGCCGACTGGCCGGAACTGGCCGTTCCTCCGCTCTGTGCTGCGTTGTACGAAAAAAGGGTGAAAACATATGTTGCAAGCCTTATGTTTTAAGTGTTTCAGATGTTTCATATATGTTGCAAATGTTTTATATGGATGTTATAAAAGTAGATCGGGATGTTGCATATGTTACGGTGGTTGTTTTTCCAGATGTATGTTGCGAGTGTGTTTATTTGGATATTGCATATGTTTCAAACGTATGTTGCAAGTGTTTTATCTGGACGTTGCGTATGATTTACAATGGTTTTTCATGTGTTTTTCGGATGTTTTTGCAAGTGTTTCAGACATATGTTTCAAATGTTTCATCTTCTTCAGACGTATGTTGCAAGTGTTGCATCTGGATGTTTCAAAAGTAGATTAGGTGTTGCACATGTTACAATGACGCCATGCCACAGGGTTTCGGCTCCTACCTAGCGCGGTGCACCTCGCGCTCTCCTCTCCACTCCCTCCCCTTTCTTCCCTTCCATTCATCTCGCCTCGGCATTGGCGTTCGAGTTGGGGTCGTCGAGTTTGCTGCATTCGGACGCAGGCGCTGGTGTGGGATGGGATGCGGGGCGCGAGGGGCGTGGGATGGGATGCGATGCGGACGCAAGGGGGCATGGGATGCCATGCGGGCGCAGGTGCGGGAGCATCATCCGGACAAGTCCTGCGGCCGGACGTCCAGGCGGTAGCCTTCCGCTTGCTAATGGAGGTAGTACACAATCGTTAGAGGGGTCGATAACGTACGTAACAGAGACTTGGTAGTAGTGATGTAAATTATGGCTAGTATAGGTATAGAGGAAATGAGTGAAGAAAACTAGGGTTGATGGTGAGAAGTGAACTGTATTTGACACCGAGCAGTGTGAAAATTAGGTTGGCGTGCATGCATACGATGAGACTTGGGTACCCCACTTTATTAGTTTTGATGAACATCTATGAAAAAAAATTAACTAGTATCCTTTAATTTTGTTCGTTATTTTTGGAACGACGTTAGTTAACCTCCCCCACTAGCCACTAGCCAGTAGCCACTGGCTGGCTAGTAGACACATATGCCCTGCATGGCGTGACCGTGCCTCCCTGCGTGACTCTGACCACTCCCTCCAACACACCACATAGATTGTGGAGAGGGCAAGCTTACACATATGTACTTGCACAGAGTCTTTTGATCATCCCTTGATCAACTCTTCACTAGTTGATCACTTTGCACATATGTACTTGACATCCCTTCTCCATGGCCTTCGTGTCTTGTTCAACATAGATTGTGGAGTAATCACCTATTCATCTCACATGAAAACTTCATTAGTCCACCTAAATTTGTCACTCGACTATTAAAATAAAACTCGAGACTCTCGTCTACTCTAACACTACCGGAAACAGTATCTTTGCCGAGTGTCATATGCTTTGCCGAGTGCCAAATATCGGGCTCTCGGCAAAGAATCCTTTGCCGAGAGCCTGCGCTCGTCAAACATTGGCTCTCGCCAAATATAAGCTTTGCCGAGAGCTCGACTCTCGGCAAATATTGGCTCTCGGCAAAGCCAAAATTTGCCGAGAGCTCGACTCTCGGTAAACAAAAAATCTCGGCAAAGCCCCAACCCCACAAACGTCACCCTTACGCCGTCATCTTTGCCGAGAGCCTGCTGTTAGGCTCTCGGCATTTTTTTTTTTTTTGGATTTTTGGTCCCAAATTTTTTGTGCAGCCTTGCTACAGTACTAGAAGCCAAGATTTGAAATTTGGTGTATTTTCCATCCCTCTTGCTATATTTTATGTATTTTTTTTCATTTTCTTGATTTTTTCTGCAAGACGCACATTTGTACTGCAGGTGCATGAAATAATGAATCTCAGCGATTCAAAAAATTATATTCATTCTTCTGAGGGTATTTCGACGCCGTATCTAGGGACAGATGCGGAAACTCGAGCATCTCGTGCACGCGACATGGCGACCAAGTTGCGTGAGATTTGATTTAAAAATATATAAAATGTGAATGGAGTCGGAAAATCATGAAAATGGACGGCAGACCTTGACATCGCATGTAGAAGCTATAAAAATTTTTTGAAAATGTTTGAAGCAAGTTGTGCCGTAAGATGGTTGAAACCCTTAGATCTCCACATGTGATAACAAGATATCGCATGCGGAGATCTCAGGGTTTCAACCATCTTGTGTCACAAATTGCTTCAAACATATTCAAAATTTTTTTATAGCTTCTACATGCGATGTCAAGGCCTCCCGTCTATTTTCATGATTTTCCGACTCCATTCACATTTTATATATTTTTAAATCAAATCTCACGCAACTTGGTCGCCATGTCGCGTGCACGAGATGGTCGAGTTTCCGCGTTTGTCCCGAGATACGGCGTCGAAATAGCCTCGGAAGCATGAATATTATTTTTTAAATCGCTAAGATTCATTATTTCATGCACCTGCAGTTCAAATGTGCGTCTTGCGGGAAAAATAAAGAAAATAAAGAAAATACGCGAAATATAGCAAGATGCATGGAAAATACACCAAATTTCAAATATGGCCACCTAGTACTATATCAAGGCTGTAGGAAAAAAATTAGGAGCAAAAATAAAAAAAAATATATATATATTTTGCCGAGAGCCTCCTAAAGCTCTCGGCAAAGATCCTCTTTGCTGAGAGCCTGGGCTTGGGGGCTCTCGGCAAAGAAAATCAAAAAAATAAAACTCTTTGCCGAGAGCCGCCTGACCTAGCTCTCGGCAAAGAACGCCGGCAAATGAAATAAAAAAAAAGAACCTCTTTGCCAAAACTCTTTGCCGAGAGCCGCCTGACCTAGCTCTCGGCAAAGAACGCCGACAAATGAAATAAAAAAAAGAACCTCTTTGCCGAGAGCCCCGCTCTCGGCAAAGAAAATAATAAAAAAGAAAAACTCTTTGCCGAGAGCCGTCTGATCTAGCTCTCGGCAAAGGGGTTCGTACATTTAAAACAAAACCCGCCCCTCTCACCCCTCACACACGCGCCCCTCTGCCCCTCACCCGACCCGCCGCCGCCCGGCCGCGCCCCCGCCCCTGCCCCCGCGCCGGCGCCACCGCGCCCCCCGCACGTCCGCTCCCCCGCCCGGCCACGCCCCCGCACGTCCGCTTCCCCGCCCCGCCCGAGCGCGCGCCCCGCCCTGGCCCGGCCGCGCCCCCCGCCCCTGCCCCCGCGCCGGCGCCACCGCGCCCCCGCACGTCCGCTCCCCCGCCCGGCCACGCCCCCGCACGTCCGCTCCCCCGCCCCCGCCCGAGCGCGCGCCCCGCCCCTGGCCGTCCCCCGCCCGTCCGACCGGTTGGAGAGGAGGCCGAGAGGGGGAGTAGGTGGAGGAGAAGGACAATAGGAGGTGGAAGAAGAGGGGGAGGAGGAGCTCGCCCCGGCCGTCCAAGATCCGGTGGAGGAGGGAGGAGGAGCTCGCCGCGGACCTCGCGTCGTCCCCACAGCCGTCACCGTCCGCTCACCGGCAAAGGTATACCCTTCCTTCAGTAAATGGCACAGAACAAGCAAGCTGGTCTGGGATTTACGTGTGGTCTGCATCCATCCATCCATCCAATGATGCAGCGACAAGAATACCTTTTATTTTATTTATATATACTGATGGTGGAGAGGGCAGCTGCTGGCTTTGCTGGATATATTACATTATTATAGAGATTTCTTGTAGCACACAATATTGATTGTAAATAATCCGATTTGCTGACGGGAGGAGGAAGATCCCTTGTAAATTGCATGCATCTTTTCGATGTGACCACCGCCATCCCCTTGTTGTGTAGGACCCTGCTGGTGTATAGGGTAGGCATCTCCAAACGCAAATAGAATCTCTTTTCTTTTTTTGTGTTATTGGCCCGTTCGCTTAGGCTGAAAAAACAAACTAAAACATTCTTCCGGTTGATTTATGTGAGAGAAAAATACTGTTCTGGTCGAAAAAATAAGATAAAAAGTATGGATTACGCGGATCAAACATCTAGCTTTGTTTTGTTTTTCTTTGAAGTCTGAATTGCATCTCGTCCATATCTTTGTAAAGTTAAATTTTTCATGTTCACTACTTTTCTGTGCTGCAGTCCTTGGCTTTCTGTATGTAAAACACATTCAGAAAAAAGAAAATCTGAACGTTACTGTTTTTACTCACTACAGAAGGCTGGTTCTCAGTGCTTGCCGAGGCCCAGATGCGGTCCCAGATGGAGGCCCGGTTGGAGGCCCAAGCTAAGCAGATGCAAGATCTCATCACGTTCATGGCCTCCCAGGGCATGCAGGTGCCCGCGGCGCTCATGGCTCCTCCACCGCCGTCTCAGAACGCGGATGTTACTCCTGTGAGTATCGATTCCTCAATGTTTTGTTTCTGCATTTGCTTGTCTGACATAGACATCTAATTTTTGCAGCCTCCGTCGGCGGGTTCGAACAATCCGCAAGCGCCTAGATGGAACACGCCCGGGGGTCAAGGCGGGACTGCTTCTCCGGGGTGGCCAGGGCAAGGTTGGCCATGAGTGTGTTTAAAGTGTCGTCTCTAGTAGATTGTGAACTTTAGAATGAAAACTTATTATATTTTGATGATAACTTGTAATGGTTAACTTTCGTTTAGTTCAAATATTGTGATGAATGTGCTATATGCGTGGTGTATGTGAACGTGATATATATGTGATGAATGTAATATGTACATGTGATATATGTGTTTATACGTGATGAATGTGATTCATATGTAATGAATGTGATTTGTATGTGTAATGAAGTGGAAAATCAAAAGAAAAAAACAAAATTTCCCACTTTGCCGAGGGTTGCTCTCGGCAAAGGCTGCCTTTGCCGAGAGCAATGGTCATTGCACTCGGCAAAGCTGGGCAACAAAACTGCAAAAATACCCATTTCCCAGCTTTGCCGAGCGCAATGACCGTTGCACTCGGCAAAGAGTTTTCTTTTTTTTTTGGAAAACTCTTTGCCGAGAGCCTGGCCAGACTGGCTCTCGGCAAAGAGGTTTCCAAAAAAAAAACTCTTTGCCGAGGGCCAGTCTGGTCAGGCTCTCGGCAAAGTTTTTTGTTAAAAAAAAAAAGAAAAATCTTTGCCGAGAGCCAGCCAAATGGACTCTCGGCAAAGAAAAAGGCCCGTTAACGGCGCCTTTTCTTTGCCGAGAGCCGCGTTGGCTCTCGGCAAAGCCTTTGCCGAGAGCCCGATAAACGGCTCTCGGCAAAGAAGGCTTTGCCGATCGGGTTTTTGCCAAGACAGCTTTGCTGAGAACAGCTCTCGGCAAAGCCTTTGCCGAGGGTCTAAGAGCCTTTGCCGAGAGCCTGGAGCCCTCGGCAAAGCCGCCAGCTCCAGTAGTGTAAGGAGGTGTGTTGCGCCACAATTTGACTTATCATCCTCTCATTTCAATCCAAAGAGTAGTCCTCGTATGCATCATTAAAAACACTATATCTAGGTGCATGGATTTCAAAAATAAAATTTGGAAAGTAGACATGCTAGCTAGAATAACCCTGCCAGCCAATTAGTCACCTAGGAAAAAATAAAGAAAACAAAGAAACTCTGGCCCACACTATGTTCCATCACCCGTCCACCCACCCCCACCCAACAGCTAGGTCATGTGGTAGAGATGGGTGGTCGCGGAAAGCCTAGCCGCGCAGATTAGGCTGCCACCTCACGGGCGATGAGCGAAAATTCGAATCCATACCCTCCCACTGCAGATGGGGCCCACACGTCGTAAAAAATTGGACGCTCCCGCTCTCGCTCCCGGTGAATGTCCCGCATCTACCCGTTGAAACTAACCGTTGCTGACCACTGGGCACTGTTCATGGCGCATTGCGCGGTGCTGATCACCAGATCAAACTGGCGCCCTCTTCTTGTCTCTGAGACATCTTTGGTGGCCATCGTTATAGTTCGATGCTCCTTCTCTGTTCACACTGGACTAATCTAGTGAGTGTAACAGTCCTCAAAAGAACAATTCCAGTGCATAGTCTGGTCCTTTCTTCGTCGCCACCATCGAATCAGTCCAATGCCTTCTAGACACCTGCAGTTAGGGTTTGCCACCCTATAGTTCGGTGCCCCTAGGGTACATTAACGGATGCCCAGACCAATCTATTACATGCAAACAACATGCACTAGACTCCATTTCTTCGTGTCTTCGCGTCCGACTTGGTTCCATCTTGTGTCTTGGAGTTCTAGCACGTTTTGTAGGTCTTCAACATGTCTTCTATTGTCTTGCTTGAGGTTTTGATCATCTATATCACCACTTTGCCTAAGTCCAAGTCCACCTTACTTCCATTTGAACTATACCTTGTATACTAGCAAACAACATTAGTCATCCAAATGGTCATGTTGTTCATCAAACACCAAAATCAAACTTAATGGCCCATAGGGTCCATTTTCCTTACAGACATGTGGGTCCCACCTAAAATAAAAGGGGATGAGTTTTCTCGATCTGCTGCAACAATAATTCCGTAAAAGCATGAATCATGTTTTCTCAATCCTCTATGGTGAATTTTAAGGGGAAGGGAAAAGGAGATCTTGTGGGAGATGCTCTTCTTCTTCTTCTTCTTCTTCTTTAATGCGTGAGGCGCATCATTTCGATGCAAGAGGGAGAACATGGCAGCAGATGACGACGCGAGGATCGATGATGCCTAGCCGTTCGTTGGACGATCATTGCAAGTCCAAGGAGCTATAATGGTTTAGGGCGGTCATGATGGGCTCACAGTTTGTGAGGCGGCACGACCCGCTGAAAGGTCCTTATTTGGTTTTGGTAATTGAGTGACAACTTATGTGGACTAATTGTGTTTATGTGAGATACACAGGTGATTAGTCCATCGGTACATATGTGTAAGCAACATATGCCATGACGGTAAAGATGGCTCGAGGATGTTGCAAGGCTTACACATGTGATGATGGAGGAGCTTATTGCACATGAGACATGACATGGAGTCATGTGACCAAGGCAGAGAAGATCAAGATGAGGCTTGGCTCGATGGGCCAGTTGCAAGTGTGAAGGGCAAGTCGGAGGCTTTGAAGCGAGGGACCACGTGTGACAGTGAAGCTTGAGCAAGACTTGGCGCCGATAGACCAACGCAACAATGAAGAGCAAGTAAGGTTAAGATTGATGAACTAATAAGGTCATGTGATGATATGAAGTGGATCATATCATTTGGTGATTGGTTGGTGCATGTGTTGCATCAACATCGAAGGAGATGGAATGAAATGCGCAAGGCAAAGGTACAACCTAGGGCATTTCATTTCACCAGTCAAAGGTTGTGTAGAGAAGTGCATGACCGAATTTAGGATAGATAGCCGTACTATCAAGAGGGGCAAACTTATTTGCATATCGGTCATCTAGTGCCACTTGAGTGATCTAACTATGCATCATTGCTAGGATCGAGTGGCGTGGCAAGTTGAGTGGCTAACTCCTTGGAAAATGATCGTAAAAATGCTAACACATATGCACATGGTGGTGTACACTTGGTGGTGTTGTTACATTTACAAAGGAGAAGATGTTAGAGTTGAAGTGGATCAACTCGGTGAAGAAATGGAGGCGAAACAGCTCACTGGAGCTGACCGGACGCTGGACCGGATGCTAGTCCAGTGTGTCTGGTCAGTGGTGGAGCTGCAGCGCGGCCTCGGCCTTGCTGACCGGACGCTGGGTCACTTTGTGACCAGACACACAAGGGCCACATCCGATCAATGCTGACGTACGATGACACAATGACACGAGGTACAGCGGTGACACATGGCTACTCTAGCGCGGTGAGGGCTCGAGCGGACGCGGCAGGTCACGCAAAACCCTCCTCGGGACTTCTCTAGACTAGATCGGATGCGGCATGGAGCAGCGTTAGGTTGATTTGTTCAGCGCATCCGGTCGTGGCTCGTTGGCATGTCCGGTCATGGTTTGTGTAACCTTGTTAATCACATTGCTTAGTTTGTGTAGCTAAGTAATTTGCGCTCTCTAATTTGGCATTGGTTGCTTTGTTATTGAGCATTGCTAGTGAGCTTAGGGGCTTTGTGCTTTTGCTTAGTAGTTGTGTAGGAGCTCCCCCGGTGACCAGACGCGCAGGGGTCGCGTCCGGTTAATGCTGGCGTACGGTGACACAATGACATGAGGTACAGCGGTGACACGTGGCTGCTCTAGCGTGGTGAGGGCTCGAGCAGACATGGCAGGTCACACAAAACCCTCCTCAGGACTTCTCTGGACTCGATCGGATGCGACATGGAGCAGCGTCAGGTCAATTCGTTCAGCGCATTCGGTCGTGGCTCGTTGGCGTGTCCGGTCGTGGTTTGTGTAACCTTATTAGTCACATTGCTTAGTTTGTGTAGCTAAGTAATTTGCACTCTCTAATTTAGCATTGGTTTCCTTGTTATTGAGTATTGCTAGTGAGCTTAGGGGCTTTGTGCTTTTACTTAGTAGTTGTGTAGGAGCTCCCCTGGTTGGTAAAGTACTAGTGCATAGGTTTGTGTGACATTGCTCTAGCATTGTTTAGGTGAGCTCTTGCTAGGCTTGGCACCTTAGTTGCTTAATTAGAATCTTTATAAGGTGCTAGAGAACTTAGATAGAGGGGTGTAGTCTTAGCCAAACCGATAGTTTAATTCCACACTTGTTTTGGTTAGCCGACGCGATTAAGTTTTACAAAGGACTATTCACCCCCTCTAGTCCGCCATCTCGACCCTTCACTCGTAATCACAACACCGACTGTGGTCCTAGGTAGCTACAAGGTATGTAGGAGTGACCAAAACAGAGGAATGTTACAGCATAACCAAAAAACTCTATTATTTGGGGGCCAACATTGCAAATTTTTGTTAAATTTGTTTTTTCAATGTAGATTTTATTAGCTTAGGGGGGGTTTGCCCCCTCCCTCCCTCGGTCCCTCCCTCGATTAGCTTAGCTACATTGTGGCGTGCATGCACTTGCACCTACATGCGTCGCGCACACTATGACTTCCTTTGCGGTTTGAGGTTTCGTAGTTGAATTCGGTGAAAGGAGGACGATGAAAGAAGCAGCGGTGAATATTCCTGCAAGTACATTAATAGGAAGACAAACTAAGGAAGCAATTGTTTGATGATGTGATGGTAGCAGCAATAGCAATGCTAGACCCTCCGGTTGCTGGCCAACGACGACGCTGTGCCTGCACAGCATGAGGTGCAACACGGCATGGTGCACATCATTGTGACAAAGCGGAGAAAATCTTGAGCTACTGGTTGATGCAATAGAGGAATAGTTCTGAGTAGCGAGGAAGGCCGCGAAGCTGCTTGACAACGATGACGTAAGCCATCAGCCGGTTGCAGAGTGTGGCCTAGTCCTTCAGGGTTCCTGATTTGAACGGGGTGGATCCGGTAAGATGGTTTTCACTCTCCGAGGGCATCTCCAATGAATAGTCTAAATTTCACTCTCTATATCTTCATTTGGCTATCCATTTCCATAAGATTCCTCCACATGCTATATTTCAACACTCCAACAGGCTCATCAATTCACATTGTCTATATCCTATTGATCTATAGTTTATTGGGATTCAAAACAACAAGAATCTATAGATTTTTTCTTTGTTTTTTGATAATTGAACCTATAGGGATATGGGGATGCTACGCTAGCCAGAAAACAAAATTTTTTGACCCCATAAACCAGGAACTACTGCTAGTTATAGATCACAGGATTACCACTAGAAGCGCAAGTGTAGCGGAGGTGACTCGATGTAGTCGTACGCGTCGTAGCAGTGCCGTGCAGTTTTGAGGTCATCCGTCCATTCGTCCCCTTCGTGCGGTTCGTCCTTGTGCTCCAGATGCAACACCTCCAAGGTATCTACACGTACAGGGAGGAAGCGTTGCGCCTCTAGACTACTAGGTCCACGAGGAGCAGCAGGCGCGGGCGTAGGATGGGCAGCAGTGGCTGCCAAATGGCGTCAATTAGCCCTGGACACGCCTACCCCTTGCTTATATAAGCGTCCTAATGAGCTCCCGTGTTGGAGGGCCATTAGTAACCCTAAGCCTTGTCTAATTTGGGTCTAACCCGAATCAGGCTTCCAGCCCCTTAAGCGTGCTACCCTATGAGTTCACGCATACATAGACACGACCCGAGTACTCCTACTCGACCGATAGTTGATAGCGGTCTCTAGCAAGATGTGTCAACTCCTATGTATACACAAAGATCATATCAGATGAACCATCACAAACACATACATGTTATTCCCTTGCCTCACGATATTTGGTCCAACTCATAAGTTAACACTTAACCCAAGCACGACCATGCATTTCTTGATCCAATCATTCGAGTGGTCTAGTGATATCTCTCTCACATGGAGAGGGGCAAATTCCTTCTTGATTATCTATGTCTCATAGCATGTTTCCCGACAAACCCGAAAACCACCTTTATAACTACCCAGTTACGGAGTAACGTTTAACAGTCCCTAAGTAGGTCGTTTCACATCTTGAGTACATACGACAATCTCAGGTCTAAGGACGTAACATACATGATGTGTGTTGACACCTCTAATGCCACCTAAGCTAGGTTGTCATCCTCAGCATGACACCAAAGGTGCTGGTACTAAAATTTGCAAATGCTCCTCTAAAATAAATATGAAATCCGCAAGCGCACAGATAATATCGATGTAACATTTTAACTGGGAGTAATCCAGGTATCATTATTTATATTTTTACCACTGGGAAGGGATGCTAAGGATAATGAATAATGAGCATCACTGCATGTGCTAATGGAGAGCATAACCATGTCTTTATCTATCTTCTCATACAGGATAAGTGTCACAAGATAAATAATATATGAATAATAATAAAGGATAACTGGTAAGCACATAGCCACATATAATGATAAACGTCTCAATAGATTACTCTAGATATATAGCACTAGCATGGATTAGTATGAACTATCAGGATAAATCCTAAGTTATTCTAACTATAAGGTCAAAGCATATGATGATTAGTGCAATTACACTTGGCAATCATGGCAAGAAAAGGTTATATATATGCATAGTGATATTACTAAGGAAGATATAGAACATAGCCGTCACTTCCCTGTAATAGTTGTGCTCTGCCTGCCCTATACTCGGGAGGTGGACTACAAAGGACTCATCAGGACTGTCACTCCCGCAATCTACCACACGATCCGGAATATATGGTGCAATCGCAGGTAAATACGGTATAGGCACCACACCTACACAATGTTTACCACTCACCCATGATATCAATGAGCAAGCGCTATACGATCCTATACTTGAATATAATTATAATCGAACTATGCCAAGCATATAATCAAAATAGACTAAGAACAATATAATTGAGAACATAATCAAATAGAGCAAAGTCACATCCAATATGATAAAATAGACTAAAGTCATATTCATACAAATGATGAACTAGATGAATAATATAAGAACAAATACAAAAGTAGGAGAGAATTACCAAGTATTCTCTTGATAGATCCGGAAATCAAGCAATGCTTGGCTCCTAGTTCTAATCCTATGTAGCTATGCTAAACTAGAGATCTAATTGAGATGGTGGCTCTAGGGCTTCTCTGAATGGAATGAGATGAATGAATTGAATAATGAATTAGGGTTTCTCTTGGGGCTAGGGGCCTTGCTTATATAGCCCTCTAGGAAGCACCACAACCCTTGGATTAAACCGACCTTGATGAACGATTATTATTGATCCTCAAAAGCGGTGGAGGCATGATCCAGGAGGTTGGCCCTGATTGGCCACCTAGATGGGGCGGGCGCCTAGGCCAGGGGGCGGCCGCCCCACCTGCCTGGCCTGTGGGCCCTCTCCTCCGGGGGAAGATCTTCTCAAGTCTTCTAGAGTATTCTTTTTCATAGTATGGTCAGTTTCTCTCTATGTAAATCTGACATGTAGACCTTCTTTGGTTATTTCCTGATAACCCCCTGCAGAAATAGATATTTACCAAAACTAGTGGAATTTTGTCAGTGTAACCCCTATATCTAGATAGTATTTATATTTAGATCATTTCTCATGCTATGTTGACGGTTAAAAATGATACTTGTCTACCGTCAACAATGTGTAAAGAGATAATAAGAACATCTCACTTTGGGTCAGTCCAGCCCCATGTCATACATGTGCCCACATTATTAGTTCAACATCTCTATGTCTATGACTTGTGAAACATAGTCATCAACTAATACATGTGCTGATCTAATATTCATGTGTGTCCTCACACGAACTCCGATTAGGGATAACTTTAGAATAACCATACAAGTTGTCTTTAATAGATATTCAATGAACACATAATATATCATAGATACAGTAGCAATATCATCATCTCTATGATTACCTCTAGGGCATACTCCCAACAGAACCAATGTCCTAAAGTTCAAATAACTTAAAAAATAGTAAGCTTTGATGATTTTAGATTTGAAATTTGAAACTATTTTTGAGGTAAGTCCGGTTAAAATGGGTTCTCCATTATTTATTCTACTAGCAATATTTTTTATGATTTTAGAAATTTGATGTAGCCACCTTTTGAATTTTTGAAAGAGGAGAGAAGCAATGAAATTTTGAAACAAAACAAGATAAAGAAGACATTGACCCTCTGTCGGTGGAGGATGGCGAGCGCCTTGTAGCATGCTATATTTGCCAAGACAGAAGCCTGATATGGTGGGCCTATAAGATTGGCGAGGTGAATGGTGTGATTGTTGGAGACTTGTTTTCTGTGAGGTAAATAGTGATGGCAAGGTGGTATGACTAATCTCTCGGAGATGCTCTAATGACCGTTGCCGCTTGTAATAGTGTATTTGAAAGTCAAACATCATTCCTATTGTTTGAAGACATCGGTAATAAGATTAGGGAGACCCAGCAATAGTTAAACAATGCATTTGTGGTCCATAGCTGGGCACATAAGTATTGCCAATGTGAGTGTCATGATTCCACCCATTCAAATATTTCTTGAGCCACTTGACATCTTCATTGTTAACCATACTTGGCTCTTCACCTTCACTCCATCAAGCCACGTGATGTCAACATATATCATCAATTCTTGGCTTGATCTTCTCAATTGATATGATCCTCATCGTAGCTTCACATAGCATTCATAGTCTATCAACCTTACCCTTGCTTGCTCTTCTCTGTTGCCTTGGTTCATCAACACAAAGTCATGTACTCGCACTTCACTACCAAGATGGTCCCTCGTGTTCTGAGCCTCTAGCTTGCCCTCTACACTTGCACATGGTCTTTTGATCATCCCTTGATCAACTCTTCACTAGTTGAGCACTTTGCACATATGTACTTGCCATCTCTTCTCTACGGCCTTCATGTCTTGCTCAACATAGCTTGTGGAGTAATCACCTATTCATCTCACATGAAAACTTCATTGGTCCATCTAAATTTGTCACTCAACTATTAAGGGCTTGTTTGGTTCACAGCCGCATGTTGCCTCACCGTGTTGCACCATCTGCGCCTTATTTTTGGCGAGCGTCTGGTTCATGGCTGCATGTTGCCGCATATTTGGCTCATTACAATTTTCTCTTCGGTCTTCACAGCTTCTTGCACCAAATGTGTGGCGAGCAATTTTGCCACCATACCTTGGGCGAGCCGCACTTTAGATGTGGCGAGTTGATAGCACAAATCAAATGTGCCCTAAAACCAAACCCGAGACTTTCAACTACTAACTACTTTAATTAATGAAGTGTGTAGCACCACAATCTAACTTGTCATCTTCTCATCTCAATCCAAAGAGGAGTAGTCCTCGTATGCATCGTTAAAAACACTATATCTAGGTGCATGGATTTCAAAATTCAAGTTTGGAAAGTAGACATGCTAATTAGAATAACCCTGTCAGTCAATTAGTCACCTAGAAAAAATGAAGAAAATGAAAAACTCTAACCCACACTCTGTTCCATCACCAGTCCACCCATCCCCACCTAATAGCTGGGTCATGTGGCAGAGACGGGTGGATGGTGAAAAGCGTAGCCGCGTAGATCAGGTAGGCTGGCACCTCGCGGGCGACGAGCGAAAATTCAAATCCATTCCCTCCCGCTATAGACGGGCCCCACACGTCATCAAAAATTGGCCTCTCCTGCTCCCTGGATCTTGGGTTTCGTTTTCCGATCGCCGCCTCCGCTCTGCCCTGTTTTCACATTTGACCGATTCCCTTCGATTCGATTTTTGCACCCCACCCCCAGTCTAGACTCTAGAGCTCTCACTCTCCTGCCAAACCCCCTTGTCTCCCAACAACAGAGAGAGCAGCCATAGCCCCTCCCATGGCACCAAGCTCCCTGTCGCCCGCCGCACCCACGCGCGTCTCTGGCCGGAAGCGCGCCACCAAGGCAGAGGAGATTCACTAGAACCAGGAGGAAGAGGAGGAGGTTATGGCGGCATCCTCCACCAAGCACAGCCGCAAGGCAGCGTCTTCTGGCAAGAAACCCAAGCCGACATCCAAGCAGGCCAAACCGGCCAAGGTGGGGAGGAAGAAGAAGGGGGAGGCCGAGTGGAAGGAGCTCATGGACGACGACGTGTGTGCCGAGGAGCCCGATGAGGAGGAGCTGGCCATGGGCGAGGAGGAGGCAGAGGCGGCAGTCGATGAGTAGGCAATGCAGGAGGAGGTGGCCGTGGTCGCGGCCAGGTCGCCCGAGAATAAGAGGGTGGGGAGAAGGAGCGCTGCTGCTGGCGGCGACCACAAGCCGGAGTTCATCGGCAACGCCATCCTAGCGGCTGAGGCGCGCAACAACTGGCCTAAGCACTATGAGTGCAACACTACCGCAAAGAAGTATTTCCCCTCCCTACTCTGCTTTGCTTTTGATTCGATCCTAGATGTTTGCTCCATGTTGTGACTTGTGAGCTGAGCAATCCTGTGTTTGCTCATTCATTGCGCATGCAGACCAGAGGAGGACGAAGAGCTCAAGGCCAGGTGCCACTACCGGAGTGCCAAGGTGGACAACATCGTCTACTACCTCGGGGATGACATCTATGTCAAGGTCCTTGTTCATCGCTTTCATTGCCTTCTTTATTTGCCATGCTGTTGTTGCTGCCCTCATTTAAGCAAGACTCGTTTCATTTTTGCTGTCCATTTCCAATGATGAGTTGTGTGAATGGTCAACAGTACATGGTGGTACGCTGGAAGTCTGGATGCCTGCATGTATAAAATACTCTGTTTGGCATCGACCAAGAGCTTGCTTATGACCTTTGTTTGGAAAACGGAGCTGCTTGGGTGCTTTGTGCAGCAAGCTCGGCAATGATGACCAAGTTTGGCCGCTTATTAGTTTAGTTGATCGGTTGTTTTTACATTGAGTGTTAGCTGTGCTCTGTGATGGTATAATTGTGATCAATCATATAATTGTCATGGAAGGAAGCTTTAAACTTCAAAATCAATTCCTAGTGATGGTGTTTAACAAATGGTTCATGGTATTACTTCCTCTGGTCAGGAGTAGAACAAGATTATATTCTTAAAGAAATTAGTGGTCAAAGATATGCATGGAAGACTGCAAGGTCAAATACTCACATGTGGTAAGTATTTGTGACTAGTGGGAGTATAACATAAAGGGGTGCTCTAATTGTCTGTCTCTACAAAATGTTATGTTTGGTGTATAGCTTGCTCCTAAAAGCTGGATCCTTTTGATTCTGTTGAAAGTGCAATGTTCAACAATCTCAACGGTACAACAGTTCTATTGCTAATCAAATGTTGTTTTGGATAACAAAAATGTTGCTTAACCCTGCATCTAATTTGCATGTGCCAACGATTGCTTACATCCTGTTATGATCTCTGAGATTATTTGAAAATTTTCTTGTCTTATTATCTGCCTGTCTATGAGAGGGAAGTTTTGTTTGTCTCTTAAATTTTAGTTTGATGAAAATTCTTAGTAATTCAACTGAACATAAACATTGATGATGGAATGAACAAGAATGCTCAAACTAATGATTGTTTACAACACCACTGGATGATTTTGCTCTCACATCACATCTTTTTATATGTTCTTTAATAATAGTTACTGACCTTAAGTTTCTAATTCTTTTTTGCCTATCTTAGGCTAGAGAAAATGAGGTAGATTATATTGGCTGCATTACTGAATTTTTTGAGGGTACTGATCGGTGTTACTATTTTACTTGTTGTTGGTTTTTCCGTGCAGAGGACACGGTGCTTATTGAGCTTTATGTCATTTTTATTTATGTCAAGAAGTAACATAGAACTGAATTATGTCAGTGTAGGTTATCAATTCTTTGGTGTCAATTAATGTTGATGGTCACAAGCATGACCCTAGACGTGTTTTTCTTTCTGAGGAAAAGAATGACAGTGTGCTTGATTGCATCATCTCTAAAGTCAAGATAGTCCATGTTGATCCAAATGTAAGTTCCCTGCTAAGAGTTTTATGGTTTTGCTATACACATAATGTTTCTCACTACAATTGTTTCTTTGCCTTAGATGGATCCAAAAGCCAAGGCTCAACTGATAAAGCATTGTGACCTATATTATGACATGTCTTACTCTGTTGTATATTCTACATTTGCTAATATCTCATCAGGCAATTGCTTCTCCATCAACCTTTTTTGGTTGACTAGCCGAATGCAATTTACTTGCTTTACTAAATTAGTGCAGTGATACTACTTACCAAATAACTTCCCCTCCCCTGTAACACCCTAAAATTTTGGGATATTTAAAAGTAGGTAAATATTATTTTTATGCAATTTTGTGGGCATACAAACTTAGAATAATAATAATTTTTATTAACTTAAAATCAAATATAAGGGTAGGAACATGTTTGAGCATTCATGCTATTGCATTTGAATTTTTGTATGGAGTGGTCTGATTCAAATTCAAAAGAGGATTCAAAATAATTTGAAAATGCTTTGAAATATTTGAAAAGGAAAAAGAAAAGTGAATTTTTCTCTCTTTCGGCTTTCGGCCCAGCAGCCCACCGCTCGCTCCCGCCTGCCTCCCACGCGCGCGCCACGTTTTCCTTTCCTTCCCTGCGCGTCGCTGACACCTCGGGCCCACTTGTCAGGCACGTCCCCTTCCTCAAGTCGATGCCACCGCCGGATCTTCTCTTTCCAAAATCACCGACGCCGAATCCTTTCCCCCAATCTCTTCTTTCCTTACCCGATGCATCTTCGGGCTATATAAGCCAAGCCCGCACACCTTTCCGCCTCCATCCAACCCTTTCGCAGTGTCAACGGAGTTCCCGAGATGCCACAGCGAGCTTGGAGCTCTACCACGCCACCACCGTCCGCCATCCCGAGCTCCACGCCGTTTTCGGTCCGACTCCGTCTCTGTTTCCTACCTTGGTGAGCTCACCATGTTTCCCACTCCATCCCTGTGTTTTTCGTTCGTTGAATAGTGCTTTGAATCGCGAGATAGCCATCTCCGGCCATGGTGCCGCCGCGGAACTTGTCGTCGCGTCCCTGTGCTGGCCGGACGCCGCCGCCGACTGTTCCCGATTCAATCCGATCCATCCATTTTAAATCTAACGGCCGAAATTAGAAGATACCGTTTCGCCTGTAGATTTTGCTAAAGAGTCCTTGCGGTTTGGCGTAATAGAACCCACAGTCCAAGGCGCATTCCCGCAACGCGTTTTATTCTTTTGAAAGCGTATTTGATCTCAGTCAATTCAAAAATACGTTTTCTAATATTTACAGTTTTGCCACTAATTTTGTTTTGGTCATAACTTCTCCGTTTTAACTCCGATTTGACCCGTTCAAATTGCGTTAGGTTTGTATTTGTGAGCTTTACATGTTAGTAGTACTGTACAGTAGGTTTGTGACATTTTATTTTCGAGTTTGAATTAAAGTAATTATTTTTCTATAGGAAATCTTCGTAAATTCATAACTTCGTCGTTTTAGCTCCATTTTTCGTGATCTTCGCGTCTGTGTGATCCTAGCGAGTTGTAGATTCGTTTCAAAGACTTTTTATCTTATTTTATTACTATTGGTGTATTGTTCTAATTATAGTCTTGTTTGTTTATGCATGATTGTTGGATGAATGTTGTTGCTATTGTTGATCGAGTATAGACGGTGAGCAATTCGTTGGGGATCAGGAGTTTTTCTACGAGCAAGATCATCAGGACTAGTTTGAGCAAGGCAGGTATAGCATGGGATTATCCTTGATGTCCTATTCACAATAAGCAAATAATATCATTATGCATATATTTCCTTGTTAAGGATGACTTAGTGTTGATCTTATTCCTTGATACCTATTATATTGTATGGAGTAGTATTGGTAGTGCTTAACATGAACTATGATCATGTAATTTGACTAATGGAATATTCAATAAATATTAAAAGATGACTTTTTATTACTGTCTAAAGGGGACTAGAGCATGGGGTTATTTTGGTGCTCTCGTTACTCTCCTTAAGGACTTATTTGTAAGCGAACATCCGGGACTTACAGTACAACTGTGAGAGCTATATGGCCATGGCTTTAGTCATATAGAAGGACCTTTTCTAGCTTGTTAGTGGTAATACTTTTTGGCGTAAGAATGGCTTGACGAATCAGGTATAGTGCGGCCTCTGTCCTCATGTGTATAGGCTGCGTGTTATTGTGCCATTTGGAAGGGAGGCTCTACATCTATTTGCCGAGTGAATCTAATGGCCCTAACTTGTTAGACGAACCTTTGAAAGACTTCATAGTGTTCCCCTGCCTGCTCACCTTGGAAGTGTTTTGGGAGTAATTAACCCGGGCATATGGGCAACACGACTCATAGTGAAAGTGTACAACCTCTGCAGAGTGTAAAACTGTTATAACAGCCGTGCTCACGGTCACGAGTGGCCTTGGACCCTTATGGAATAGTTGATCATTAATAATGAATATGTTTTTGCTATTCGTTAATCATTTCACATGGATCATATGTTTATTGTTTACATTGAGACATTTTGATATTATTGATATACTAAAATAATGCTAATTAAAAGCTACATGCTGATAAACCAATGTCATGCCTTTGAGCCTCATGAACCCCATGTTACACTTGTTGAGTACGAGATATACTTACGCTTGTTTATTTTTTTTACTTGGATAAAAATCCTAGATGGGTAACAGATGGTGCAAATAGTGACTATTACTCCTACTTTTCTGAAGATTACTAGACTTGCAGTCAACCAGTCAATGTGCCTATGATTGGAGTTACCACGAGAGATCTATATTTTTACTTCCACTACATTTGTGTAAAGACTATGTGTTAATAATCGTGATGTAATAACATTTGTGATGATACTTCCTTTATAATTTGTTAACTTATGTGTGATTGATCTCTGGGCACACATAAGAGCATGCACTCCATTTGGTCGTTAAATGGGTGTGACAAATTGGTATCAGAGCTTTTGTTGACTGTAGGACGCAAGCCTAGCTAGAAATGGTCGATTTAGTATCTTCTTTTCACTATTTTTATGCTTATTATCTTGCTCTTGTTATTTGATAAATTTTTATGCTTCTTATGTCTCATTCTATTACAAAATTTTGCCTCTATTCTAACTATATCTAAAAACTCTGTAGATGGTTCGTGGCCGCAAGACTGCCCGCATCACCACTAGAGGACACTACTCACCTCGTGCTTTGCTTGCGCCTGAAGAGCCACAAGAGGAAGCACTCCAGGAACAGGAGCAGGCCCCTGAAGCATCAATCCAAGCGCCAGCACCTTCCTAGGACGAACCCGAGCCTGAAGAAGACCCTGAGATCATCGAGATTGAAGATGATGAAGAGGAGGAAGCCAATGAAGGAGAGCAACCCCCGTCTCCACCACATGATGAACCTGCTGAGGATGTGCCACCTCCTCCAATGGGATGGACTGTGAAGATTTACCACAAGGCTAGAAGAGATGCTGTCTCTCACCATCGACTTGTGGGAATGCTCTCTGCCTACTTTGCTGATTGGCACCCAACTGTGGAGTACGTCTGTTGGGAGTATACCCATCCGCTGGAGGACACTTACTGGAAGGCAAGAGCGAGTATTTTTTCTAAGGATGAGGAAAAAGGGGCATACCAGCTGGACAGGATGTATGCTCACATGGGTCATCGAGCTACCATGGAGGCTAGCATTGAAGACGCCGCTTTTGAAGCATGTATGGGCCTCCGCTACCTTCGCTTTGACAGCATGAAGCATGATGTTCACCGTTACTTCCCTCGTGCACACCCTGATCTTGGATGGGTCATGATGGATCCAGTGTAGTTGGAAATACTTTCTTGGGTGATGGTGAACTTTGTCTATGATATAATGGAGAGGAAGCTGCAGTTAGAGGAGATGGTGAAGGCACAGGGGAAGACCATCAAGAGGTGCCAAGCAATGATTGATGAACTCCGAGCAAACCAAGGCATGGCCAAGATTTATGAGACATTGGAGCATGAGCCACGTCATTAGAAAATAGGAGTCCTTCATGTAATAAGAACGTTCTTAGTAATGTCAGTTGAGTCTTCGAGTCTGTCGTATGGTTTGAACTTTGGTGTGATAGTTGCTTTATCATTATGCTTATGTGTGAGTTGGATTTTTGTTATAAGTGTTGAGGCTTGTAGGCATGTCTACAAGTTCCATTTTTAAGAATAAAAAGTTTATTAGTCAAGGGAATAATAGTTGAGTTTGGTATTGTCACGTTTCTGTCCTTGCTGTTTTCTGGAGCAGTCTGCAATATTTCTGCTATGGTTCAAAAACGGTTCATGCAACATTTATGAAATTTTTATGAGAGAAACTAGGCTTAATCACCTTTCAAATGCCACTGGAATCACCTTTTTATCTGATCTGGTTCGAGAGATATAACTATCACAAGTTAAAGTTTCTGCACAGTCTGGAATCTGGAATAGTTTCTGTTGCGCCTTATTTTTCATTAAGTTAGCCACAGAATCTGGTCTTATGGTCCAAATACAAGTTGTGGAGAACTTGATAAGCTTTCCAACCATATAAAGCACGCCTCTATTGGACTTCTGTAGCTCAAGATATGATTGATTTACTGAACTGTTAACATTGATATTCGCCCAGAAAACTTTCAGATCTCATTCTTTATCTTATAAGTGGTTGATAACATGGAAATCTCAAAGTTTGCATTTTTATGGATGGCAGATGGCCGGAAGAGGAAGAGGCAGGGGTCGTGGAGGTGTTCCCCCAAATCCCCCACCACCACCGCCACCAACTATTGAGCAACTTTTGGCAGTACAGATACAGCTTATGCAACAACTGGTGCAGAATCAACATAATCAGCTAGTTGCTGGGGCACAACCACGTGATAAGCGTGGTGAGTTTTTAAAGGGTCATCCCCCGGTGTTCATGCATGCCACTGATCCATTGGAAGCAGATGATTAGCTTCGTGCCGTGGAAAGGCAACTCAATATTGCACAATGTGATGACCGACAGAAGGTGTTGTTTGCTTCTGGACAACTCCAGGGAGAAGCTCAGGATTGGTGGGAATCGTATGAGTATGGTCGCCCTGCCAATGCTCCTGTAGTCACTTGGCAGGAGTTTAGAGAGAACTTCAGGGCTTACCATATACTAGAAGGGATGATAGAACTGAAGGCAGAGGAATTCAGGAACTTGACCCAAGGGTCATTGTCTGTAGCTGAGTATCGTGACAGGTTTGCCCAGTTGTCACGATATGCTCCACATGAGGTGGCTAATGACAATGATAAGCAGCGCCGCTTCTTAAAGGGATTATATGATGGACTACAATTGCAGCTGATGTCCAATACTTATCCTAATTTTTAGACGCTTGTGAACCGCGCTATCGTGGTGGATAACAAGCGCAAGAAGATGGATGCCAAGAGGAAAAGACTTCAGGGACAGACTTCTGGTAGTAACACTCGTCCACGTACTGGTTTCCAGCAAGGTAATCAACAGAGGCCTCCCTCTGGTCAGTGGAATCATGGTCAGGTCCCTTTTCACAATCAGTTCCCGCAACGTCCCCCATTCCAGCTGTAGAATGGCAACCCACGCCCTCCGCAGCAGAGTGAGAATCAACCTCAGCGTCAGGTCCCTTCCAATAATACTCCCATGAAGACTAGTGTTCCCAATACCCCCAACAGATATTTTCGATGTGGGAAAGAAGGTCACTTGTCTTACAATTGCCCTGAGAAGCCCAACCTGCAGACTCCCCAGAGGCAGGGTAGTCACCAGAAGCCTGCACCAAATACTAGAAGGGTGAACCACTTGTCTCAAGAAACAACAGTGGAGGAACCAGAAGTTATGCTTGGTACGTTCGATGTCCATTCCACTCCTGCCACTGTTCTTTTCGATTCTAGAGCATCACATTCTTTCATATCACAAGCATTTATTAGAATACATAGAATTCATTTGTGTGCCATGAAGAACCCTATATTAGTAAACTCACCTGGTGGAAGCATGCCAGCATCTTATCGTTGTCTCCCGATTAGTCTCATTCTAAGGGGGTAGAGTTTAAGGTGAGTCCTATAGTATTGAGAACAGCTAGGATTGATCTCATATTGAGAATGGATTGGATGATGCAACAAGAAGCAGAGATTCAGTGCAAGGAGAAATCAGTAGTGCTGACAACACCGAAGGGAGATAGGATCAGGGTTGATGTGAAAGTACAGAAACAAGAGACCGCTACAGTGAACCGGCTTAATGATGGTGCCAACAAGGAGGACCAGGTTATGGAGGAGTTCCCCGATGTGTTTCCTGAGGAATTGCCAGGTATGCCATCAGACCGTGACATTGAATTTATTATTGAATTATTACCTGGAACTGCACCCATAGCTAAGCGTCCATATAGAATGAGAGTAGATGAATTAGAAGAACTTAAGAAACAAATTAAGGAGTTGCAGGATAAGGGTTTCATTCGTCCTAATTCTTCACCTTAGGGAACACCAGTGATTTTTGTGGATAAGAAAGATGGCACTCAGAGGATGTGTGTAGATTATCGGTCTCTCAATGAGGTTACTATCAAGAATAAGTACCCATTGCCTAGAATTGATGACTTGTTTGATCAGTTGAGAGGTGCTTGTGTATTCTCCAAGATTGATCTTCGTTCTGGATATCACCAGTTGAAGATTCGTGCTAGTGATATACCAAAGACAACTTTTACCACACGGTATGGGTTATATGAGTATACAGTGATGTCTTTTGGTCTGACTAATGCCCCTGCATACTTTATGTATTTGATGAATAAGGTGTTCATGGAATATCTTGACAAGTTTGTAGTGGTATTCATTGATGATATTCTAGTATTCTCTAAGACTGAGGAGGAACATGCTGAACATTTAAGGTTGGTCTTGCAAAAGCTCAGAGAACACCAGCTATATGCCAAGCGGAGTAAATGTGAATTTTGGTTGAAGGAAGTTTCCTTTTTTGGTCATGTTGTCTCAAATGGAGGAATATCAGTAGATCCTAGCAAAGTAAAAGATGTATTGAACTGGAAGCCACCAACCAATGTAAGTGAGATCCGTAGTTTCTTGGGATTAGTAGGCTATTACAGGAGATTTATAGAGGGATTTTCTAAGCTTGTGAAGCCAATGACTGCACTATTAGAAAAGAATGCCAAGTTTGTGTGGTCTGAGAAGTGTCAGGCTAATTTTGAGGAATTGAAGAAAAGATTGACCACTGCACCAGTATTAGTTTTGCCAGATCTGAGTAAACACTTCTCTATCTACTGTGATGCATCTCATTTGGGTTTAGGATGTGTTCTTATGCAAGAAGGTAGAGTTATGGCATATGCATCGAGACAGTTGAGAAAGCATGAATTAAATTATCCTACTCATGACTTGGAATTAGCTGCAGTGGTTCATGCACTAAAGATATGGAGACACTATTTGATCGGACATAAGAGTGATATATACACTAATCACAAGAGTCTAAAGTATATCTTCACTCAATTAGATCTGAACTTGAGGCAGCGTAGATGGTTGGAGTTGATAAAGGATTATGATCTGGAAGTGCATTATCACCCAGGAAAGGCCAACGTCGTTGCTGATGCTCTTAGTAGGAAAAGCTACGCTAATGAAGTGCAAATAATGCCTATGCCAAGAGAGTTGTGTGCTGAATGTGAGTATCTAAACTTAGGGTTTACCACCAATGCAGTAGAATTGGTACTAGAACCTACTCTAGAGCAAGAAATACGCAAGAGTCAGATGAAGGATGCAAAGTTGAGAGAGATAGCGGAGAATATAGTGAAGGGTAAATCACCAGGATTCCATAAGGATGATAATGGTACGTTATGGTTTGGAAAAAGGCTGTGTGTGCCGGAGGATAAGACTATCAGAGAGGTAATTCTACGTGAAGCTCATGAGTCAGCTTATTCCATACATCCTGGGAGTACTAAGATGTATCTGAATCTGAGAGAGAAATATTGGTGGTATAGCTTAAAAAGAGATGTTGCTGAATATGTTGCTTTGTGTGACACATGTCAGAGGGTGAAAGCTGAACATCAGAGACCTGCAGGATTGTTACAGCCTATGCAAATACCCAAATAGAAATGGGAAGAAGTTGGTATGGATTTCATAGTTGGGTTGTCACGTAATCAGAGAGGGTATGATTCAATTTGGGTAATAGTACATCGTCTAACAAAGGTTGCTTATTTTCTGCCAGTTAAGACTACATATAACAGTGCAAGGTTGGCAGAATTATATATAGAAAGAATAGTGAGTCTACATGGAGTTCCTAAGAAAATTGTGTCTGATCGGGGTACCCAGTTTACATCTCATTATTGGCAAAAGATACATGAATCACTAGGAACCAAGCTAAACTTTAGTACAACCTACCATCCACAGACAGATGGATAGACAGAGAGAATTAATCAGATATTGGAAGATATGTTGAGGGCTTATGCTCTACAATATGGTACTAGTTGGGATAAGAGTTTGCCTTATGCAGAGTTCTCTTATAACAATGGTTATCAGAAGAGTCTTTAGATGACACCGTTTGAGGCTTTGTATGGACGAAAGTGTAGAACCCCGTTGTTCTAGAATCAGACAGGGGAAAGTCAAGTGTTTGGGCCTGATGTACTCAAGGATACTGAAAAGAAAGTAAGAATGATTAAAGATAATCTAAAAATAGCCCAGTCCTGACAGAAAAGTTATGCTGATACTCGGAGGAGAGAGTTGACTTTTAAAGTAGGGGATTATGTCTACTTGAAAGTATCGCCAATGAGGAGTGTGAAAAGGTTCAACATGAAGGAGAAATTGGCACCAAGGTATATTGGACCTTTCAAGATCATAGAGAGACGTGTTAAGGTGGCGTATCAGTTGGAATTACCTGAGAGTTTGGCAGGTGTACATGATGTGTTTCACGTGTCCCAACTTAAGAAATATTTGTGAGTACCAGAGGAGCAGATTTCGTTAGAGGAGTTCACTGTTAAAGAGGACCTCATATATGAAGAGTTTCCAGTTAGAATTTTAGAGACTGCTGAAAGAGTCACGAGGAGTCAAACTATTAAGATGTGTAAGGTTCAGTAGAATCGGTACACTGCAGATGAGGTTACCTAGGAGAGAGAAGAGGATCTGAGTAAAACCTACCCGCAACTGTTCGAGTAAGCACCAGTCGAATCTCGGGACGAGATTCATCTTAAGGGGGGTAGAATTGTAACACCCTAAAATTTTGGGATATTTAAAAGTAGGTAAATATGATTTTATGCAATTTTGTGTGCATACAAACTTAGAATAATAATAATTTTTATTAACTTAAAATCAAATATAAGGGTAGGAACATGTTTGAGCATTTATGCTGTTGCATTTGAATTTTTGTATGGAGTGGTTTGATTCAAATTCAAAAGAGGATTCAAAATAATTTGAAAATGCTTTGAAATATTTGAAAAGGAAAAATAAAAGGGAATTTTTCTCTCTTTCGGCTTTCGGCCCAGCAGCCCACCGCTCGCTCCCGCCTGCCTCCCACGCGCGCGCCGTATTTTCCTTTCCTTCCCTGCGCGTCACTGACACCTCGGGCCCACTTGTCAGGCGCGTCCCCTTCCTCAAGTCGATGCCGCCGCCGGATCTTCTCTTTCCAAAATCACCGACGCCGAATCCTTTCCCCCAATCTCTTCTTTCCTTACCCGATGCATCTTCGGGTTATATAAGCCGAGCCCGCACACCTTTCCGCCTCCATCCAACCCTTTCGCAGTGTCAACGGAGCTCCCGAGATGCCACAACGAGCTTGGAGCTCTACCACGCCACCACCATCCACCATCCCGAGCTCCACGCCGTTTCCGGTCCGACTCCGTCTCTGTTTCCTACCTTGGTGAGCTCGCCATGTTTCCCACTCCATCCCTGTGTTTTTCGTTCGTTGAATAGTGCTTTGAATCACGAGATAGCAATCTCCGGCCATGGCGCCGCCGCGGAACTCGCCGTCGCGTCCCTGTGCTGGCCGGACGCCGCCGCCGACTGTTCCCGATTCAATCCGATCCATCCATTTTAAATCTAAAGGTCGAAATTAGAAGATACTGTTTCGCCTGTAGATTTTGCTAAAGAGTCCCTGCGGTTTGGCATAATAGAACCCGCAGTCCAAGGCGCATTCCCGCAACGCGTTTTATTCTTTTGAAAGCGTATTTGATCTGAGTCAATTCAAAAATACGTTTTCTGATATTTACAGTTTTGCCACTGATTTTGTTTTAGTCATAACTTCTCTGTTTTAACTCAGATTTGACCTGTTCAAATTGTGTTAGGTTCGTATTTACGAGCTTTACATGTTAGTAGTACTGTACAGTAGGTTTGTGACATTTTATTTTCGAGTTTGAATTAAAGTAATTATTTTTCTATAGGAAACCTTCGTAAATTCATAACTTCGTCGTTTTAGCTCCGTTTTTCGTGATCTTCGCGTCTGTGTGATCCTAGCGAGTTAAAGATTCGTTTCAAAGACTTTTTATCTTATTTTATTACTGTTGGTGTATTGTTCTAATTATAGTCTTGTTTGTTTATGCATGATTGTTGGATGAATGTTGTTGCTATTGTTGATCGAGTATAGACGGTGAGCAATTCGTTGGGGATCAGGAGTTTTTCTACGAGCAAGATCATTAGGACTAGTTTGAGCAAGGCAAGTATAGCATAGGATTATCCTTGATGTCCTATTCACAATAAGCAAATAATATCATTATGCATATATTTCCTTGTTAAGGATGACTTAGTGTTGATCTTATTCCTTAATACCTATTATATTGTATGGAGTAGTATTGGTAGTGCTTAACATGAACTATGATCATGTAATTTTACTAATGGAATATGCAATAAACATTAAAAGATGACTTTTTATTACTGTCTAAAGGGGACTAGAGCATGGAGTTATTTTGGTGCTCTCGTTACTCTCCTTAAGGACTTATCTATAAGCGAACATCCGGGACTTACAGTACAATTGTGAGGGCTATATGTCCCTGGCTTTAGTCATATAAAAGGACCTTTTTCTAGCTTGTTAGTGGTAATACTTTTTGGTGTAAGAATGGCTTGACGAATCGGGTATAGTGCGGCCTCTGTCCTCATGTGTATAGGCTGCGTGTTATTGTGCCATTTGGAAGGGAGGCTCTACATCTGTTTGCCCAGTGAATCTAATGGCCCTAACTTGTTAGACGAACCTTCGAAAGACTTCATAGTGTTCCCCTGCCTGCTCACCTTGGAAGTGTTTTGGGAGTAATTAACCCGGGTATATGGGCAACACGACTCATAGTGAAAGTGTACAACCTCTGCAGAGTGTAAAACTGTTATAACAGCCGTGCTCACGGTCACGAGTGACCTTAGACCCTTATGGAATAGTTGATCATTAATAATGAATATGTTTTTGTTATTCATTAATCATTTCACATGGATCATATGTTTATTGTTTATATTGAGACATTTTGATATTATTGATATACTAAAATAATGCTAATTAAAAGCTACATGCTGATAAACCAATGTCATGCCTTTGAGCCTCATGAACCCCATGTTACACTTGTTGAGTACGAGATATACTTACGCTTGTTTATTTTTCTTACTTGGATAAAAATCCCGGATGGGTAACAGATGGTGTAAATAGTGACTACTACTCCTACTTCCCTGAAGATTACTAGACTTGCAGTCAACCAGTCAATGTGCCTGTGATTGGAGCTACCACGAGAGATTTATATTTTTACTTCCGCAACATTTGTGTAAAGACTATGTGTTAATAATCGTGATGTAATAACATTTGTGATGATACTTCCTTTATAATTTGTTAACTTATGTGTGATTGATCTCTGGGCACACATAAGAGCATGCACTCCATTTGGTCGTTAAATGGGTGTGACATCCCCCTAACGCCTGTTACAATATTTGTATGCTATATACTCCCTCCATCCCAAAAGAATGTAATTCTAGGTTTTGGATAGGCAAGCTTTTCTATGTTTGACCAAGTTTATAGAAAAAAATATCAACATTTACGTCTCCAATTAGGTTTACTATAAAAATATATTTCAAAGTCAATGTAATGATACTTATTTGTTATCATAAATATTAGTATTTTTTGTATAGATTTAGTCAAATTTAAAGTTATATGACTCTCGTGGAAGTAAGAATTGCATTCTTTTTGGCGAGTACACAATCATATTTAAGTAATATTGAAGGATAACTGAACTGTCCACCTTAGGCATCTCTGTCTCAACTTTTGATCTTGGCTACCGATCAAAAGCCAAAAACTAAAATAAACATCTAACTTTTAAAATTAGCTTATGAAGAAGCCAAAAGCAGGCCTAGAGGTGCTTTTCCTATCTTTCGTGAGATAATAGATAACAATGTGTATATACCCGTACGGTAATACAATTCCATACTCATACCCACTAGATAAAATTCTATTTGCCATACCCGCACAACATGTACCCAAATGTATATCTGTTACAGAAAAATATCCTAAATATATCATACCATTAAAATCATATAGCTTCAAGTTTTTGTAAACATAAATAGACAATGATAACGTAACAACAAAACTTCACCAATATATAGAATAGTCATAGATCTATTGGATATATGTATATTTCATAGTTGGGTTGGGCTGTGAGTGTGTTTTGGCTATCTTTGGGCTGACTTAATGAGATCACATATATGGGTGAGACGACCCATTGACATATCTTTGTTTGAAGAAACCCTTCCATACCTGCCTCTTTATTTAGTAAATCTCGTCGGGTACTAAGCTTGATCAAACCCAAAACTGATCCAGTTCATAGACTGGTTTACCATTCGGTAAACTAAGCTTGATCCAAACCCAAAACTAATAAATTTAAGGTCTGCAATGGACTCCAAGGGCACATGCAATCAGACTCCAAGTGTATTTCGCTGTCATCCATCCAAAAAAGAGATGTTCCACTGATTCCTTTTCTATACAAAAGGCACATGTTTCACTTCTTTTCCAATTTCTTTTTGTGAGGTTGTACTTAGTAAGGATAGCATTTTAAAGGAGCCACATAAAGATTTTAATTTTCAGGGAGATTTTGGCTTGCCAAATATGTTTAAAGTTTTGACCCTGATTGTTTCGACATAAATGCTTATACGCTTGTTGTCTACTTCTATTTCACGTGAGGGGGAGCTTCCATGTGAGAGGCATTAAATATAACTGAATTGAAACACATTTCCTAGGCTTGTGAGTGCAATGGTTGGTGTATGTAGCTCAATAACTAAAACTGGTCTGAATAGTCTACGGTGACTAACTTTGACACTTGTTAAATGTGCATGTTGTTCTTACAAACCCTCGCATTTGTTTTTCTACTAGAAAATGGGCAGTCAGGCAGTGAAACTGCTTTAAGTATTTCTTCTGATGATGTGGATCTGGAGACACCATCTAGTATGCCTGAGAGGACAGCGACCCTTCTTGATCTGTATTTTGGTTGTGGGGGCATGTCCACTGGTCTTTGCTTGGGTGCAGCTCTTTCTGGCTTGAAACTTGAAACTGTAATCTTCTACCTAGTCATCTGTTGGATAGAATATGTTCATGATCTCAGATTCTATTGTTCTGGCTATGATTGCAGCGATGGGCTGTTGATCTTAATAGTTTTGCGTGCCAAAGTTTAAAGTACAATCATCCACATACTGAGGTATGGATAGCAAACTGCATCTTGGATTCCATCTGTTCTGTCCAGCTGCTCTCACAAAGTTTCTTTGGATCTTTGAATGTAGGTGCGAAATGAGAGAGCCGACGAGTTTCTTGCTCTCCTTAAGGAATGGGCAGTCCTATGTGAAAAATATGCCCATCAAGATGTGGATTCGAATTTAGCAGGTTTAGAGGAGCAAGAGGATGAAGACACTCATGACAAGGACGAATTTGTTGTAGAGAAGCTTATTGGGATATGCTATGGTGGCAGTGGAAGGAAAAACGACATCTATTTTAAGGTACTTAAGTGTTATATGTTCATGTATACTTGATTCCAAGAAAAGAACTTCAATTACTATGGCAATATAGAAAAAAAAGCTTTTCAAACAATGGATATTTCTGTGTATTTTGTTTTAATGCTAGATTTCTGCAGGTCCAGTGGGAAGGATATGGTCCTAAAGAGGATACATAGGAATCGATTGATAACCTGAGGTTAGTATTTGGTATATCATCTGCTTGTTGCCTTGTACATCTATTTGCACTCTAATCCTTGTTTCACAAACCAGTGATTGCCCACTGAAAATTAGAGAATTTGTACAAGAAGGGCATCGAAGAAAAATTCTCCCGCTGTCTGTGAGTATTTAGTTGGGTGTGGTTTTCCTCCCTGTTTGTTTAGCTCCCCATTTTTATTTGGTGATATCTACCTAATCTATTCTTTCAAAAGGGTAATGTTGATGTCATTTGTGGAGGCCCACCATGTCAAGGTATCAGTGGGTTTAATCGGTTCAGAAACCGTGATGAGCCACTTAAAGATGAGAAAAACAAGCAAATGGTGACTTTCATGGATATTGTGGCGTACTTGAAGCCCAAGTATGTTCTCATGGAAAATGTTGTGGACATACTGAAATTTGCTGATGGCTACCTAGGAAAATATGCTTTGAGCTGCCTAGTTGCTATGAAGTACCAAGCACGCCTTGGAATGATGGTGGCAGACTGCTATGGTCTGCCACAGTTCAGGATGCATGTGTTCCTCTGGGGTGCTCTTTCTTCGATAGTTTGTTTTTTTTACCTTGTATATGCTTTGCCATATTTATGTTGCATTGTTGACTGCTGCCTAATCAGGTGTATTTGACAATGTAGGTGCTCCCTAAGTATCCTCTGTCTACATATGACGTTGTAGTGCGTGGAGGAGCCCCTAATGCCTTTTCGGTAAGTGCAATCACTACTTTGAAATCCTTTGGAATGTGTAAAATTTGTTGACCAACTGAATTTGTTTGCAGCAATGTATGATTGCATATGACGAGACAAAAAACACCCTTGAAGAAAGCTTTGCTTCTTGGTGATGCAATTTCAGATTTACCAAAGGCAAGTGTTTTGTCAAGTTCATACATTTCTCAATGTGCATGCAATCTTACTCTTCTCCGCAGGTTGAAAACCATAAACCTAATGATGTAATGGAGTATGGTGGTTCCCCCAAGACAGAATTCCAGTGCTACATTCGACTTAGCCATAAAGGTAAAAGACCCAGTGAACTTTGCTGGTTGACCTTCTCCATGAATTTCAGAAGAACCACCTTTTTTTCTTGCTCCTTTACTCCTACTGCAGCAAGTTCACTCTGTTTTATTCTTTCAGACATGTTGGATTGGTACTTTGGTGAGGAGGCTGGTCCAGATGAAGGCAAGCTCTTGGATCACCAGCCCTTACGCCTTAACAATGATGATTATGAGCGGGTTCAGCAAATTCCGGTCAAGAAGGTTGGTGGCTTGATAGTGTTTGTGCCTTCCTTTGTTGTTTCTCCTGAAACAATCATCACTCTTTCCTATGATAGGGAGCCAACTTCCGTGACCTAAAGGGTGTCAAGGTTGGAGCAAACAATATTGTTGAGTAGGATCTAGAAATCGAGCGTGTGAAACTTTCGTCTAGGAAACCACCGGTATGTGTTATTTTCTGCTGTTGTTTCCATAACAGTGCAACATTTATGTTATATATTCAGACTCATAACTGATTAGATGCTCAACTACTGTAAGATTCATGGTTAAGACATGATAAGATTTTGCACAAATCTTTTGTTATCTAGGTTCCTGACTATGCAATGTCATTCATCAAGGGCAAATCACTCAAGTAAGTTGCAAAAGAGTCATTTTTCTTTTTTTGGGAAAAAGTAGGTTATTGGTTACTTGTCCTTACATATACATATGATGTTGTAAGCCGTTTGGGCGCCTGTGGTGGGACGAGACAGTTCCTACAGTTGTAACTAGAGCAAAGCCTCACAATCAGGTCAACTTCAGTACAAACTACCCTTTCCCTTATGATAATCCCTGCTAGTGTTGTCTGCATATGATCCTGATCGAACATGTTGTCCACAGGTTATATTGCATCTGACTCAAGCAAGAGTCCTAACTATCCAGGAGAACGCAAGGTTACAGGGCTTCCCTGATTACTACCGATTGTTTGGCCCGATCAAGGAGAAGTAAGTTCCTCTTTTCAGTTTGCTTGTACCTGATCTAGTCACTCTTGAAAGTTGTCAGCAGTACGCCATTGATTAGTCAGTTACGGCTCTTGAAATCAGAAGCAGGACCATGTTGCATTGTAATCCTTGCCTCTGAACATGTGTGCTTTCTCTGATGGCGATAGGTATATTCAAGTCAGAAATGCAGTAGTTGTCCCTGTTGCCCGGGCACTGGGCTACTATCTAGGGTAAGCCTACCTGGATGAGTCTGAGGAGAGTCACCCTCTGTACCAGCTCCCTCCAAGTTTCACCGCTTTGGGGAAAACTGCGGTGCAGGCGAGGACCTCTTCTATTGGCACTCCTGCAGGGGAGGTTGTTGAGCAGTAAAAGGATCAGAGCTGAGCTGAGCAGGCCAACAGCCAACGGCAGGAGCAACTCTGGTTGGGTTCGATTCGGGCCCATCCAATAGCATGTTTACCAATAAATAATCAGCGCATCATGATGATTCTTATGATTGGTTATGAATGTAGGCAGGGTGCACTCGAGCTCGAGTGCTTGTTGTACATCAGGTTGAGGTTTCAAAACATTCATTCATCGGCTGCCTATTTGTGGCTGATGTTTCTTGTGTCATTTCAGTTTAGCAATCTGCTGATTTGAGGCTTCGTCATGTTAATGTACGTGTATTCTATCATTCATTCTTGTTAATGTACGTGTATTCTATCATTCTTGTTAATGATGTACATTTGTTCGTTGTTCAACGCGAACAATTTTCATCCACTATAGCTAAGTACTGAATGGTTTGAGTGATTGAGTCATCATGTAGTATTTGCATTTATTTTCACCAGAGTGTAGGAAGAAAACTTATGAGTGTCATCATGTAGTACTGAATGGTTTGAGGCTATCCACACTCATGAACCTCTATATTCATCCTCTATACGTCCTAGTCAGCAAGATTCTCTCCTCTATACTCAATTCTCCGGCACCCATCCATCCTCTATATCATCCTCTATTCACTCTATCCACTGTGGGACCCACTTGTCACTTTATCTAAATATATCCATGTGTGATCTAGTTTTGAAGGATTTATTGAGACGAATTTAATGGTGCAATCGAAATTTAATTTAGATTTTTGGTTTGTGATTTATAGCATTTTTTCTTTGTTTAGCTAGTGGGGTCTGCCACTGCCCACTATAGAGTAAGCACTGTAATACTCTAAATATAGAGTGAGAGAAATGATAGAGTATCGTTTTAGAGTACCCAGTGCAGCAGTTTTTACTCTATATTCATATTCTAAAGCTTTAGAGTATCCTTTAGAGTATCCCACCGCGGGTAGTCTGAGTGATTGAGTCATCATGTAGTTAAGTACTGAATGGTTTGAGTGATTGGTTCTTGTTAATGTATGACCAAAAGTTTACTAGCGTTATTTACTAATTTTATGTTCTAGTTCAGTCTCTGCGTCTGAGATGCTGCTGGTGCACTACGGACGGGCATTAGCATTAAAGGCCGTACAATCGGTTTATTTACTTGCCGTACGTATGTCGGAATTGCTCAACATACTCAAGATCGTTGTAGCATGTCGGCCTTGCCTTGACCGGATACCTCAATGACCGGGTACGGTGCTTGCCCGTTTTCTCTCAGTCTCTCTACGGGTAGTCGGTAGTAATGATCCAAAGACTGCATATATATATATATATATATATATATATATATATATATATATATATATATATATATATAGTAGATGTAAGGGCGTGTTTGGTTACGGTTTGTTAAAGTTTAACACCCATCACATCAATGTTCCCTCGAATGCATGGAGTACTAACTGTAAACTAATTGCATGCATGTCGGCATAAATTAGGAGTAATTTACGAGACGAATCTATTAAGCCTAATTAATCCAAAATTAAAAACTTTTTGTCAAATAAAACGAAAGTGCTACAGTGTTTGTTAAACTTTAACACCCCAAACCAAACACCCCCTAAGTGTAACTATGCAAGCCAACGTTTGAAGCACGCAGACTCATCCTTGCAGCACAAAAGCAACAAGGCAAAGATGCTGTGCTGTCGCTACTACTACTACCTTACTGCTACTGCTACTGCTACTCGTTCACGGCACCCCAACGATGACAATCCAGCACAAATTTAAGGAAACTGCAGTAAGGCCCGGTTGAGATGCAAATTTTTTTGCAAAATAGGCACCGTAGCGTTTTCGTTGTTATTTGATAAATATTGTCCAATCATGGTCTAATTAGGCTTAAAAGATTCGTCTCGTCCATTTCGTCTAAACCGTGTAATTAGTTTTATTTTTTATCTATATTTAATGCTTCATGCATATGTCCAAAGATTCGATGCGACGAAAAATCTAAAAAATTTTATAAATTTTTTGAGAACTAAACAGGGCCTAAGTTTATTTTCAGCAGGGCACGTCGGCTATGGAAGACTGCAAGGACAGGCAGGCAATGAAGCATCAGCACCATCCCGTCCGTCAGAGTCGAGTACGTACGGTCGATCATATGTATATATCCCAACAGCAAATCACAGGCAGAGCAGAGCTTAGAGCATCTCCAGCAGGACCCCCTACTTGACCCCCTACTCCAGATTTAGGTAGTGGAGTCTAAAAAATCAACTCCAGCAGGCCCCCTACTACACCCCCTACTTCTGTTGCCCCCCTACTTTCTCCCCCAAACCCCCTACTTCTGTTGGCCCCCTACTCCACTCTCCCTACTTTTTTCTGTGATGGGACCCACATGTCATTCTGTGCTGGGATGAGTTTAGGTAGCCTATTTTAGGTAGTGCTGCTGGAGCAAACCACGAAATATAGGTAGTATGAAAATAGGTAGCACCCTAAATAGAGAAGTAGGGGGTGTGTTTTAGGTAGCATTGCTGGAGATGCTCTTACCACAGCCAGCCAGGACGTTGGCGTCCTGCAGGTTGGGCTGCCGCGGCTGGATCCTGTACTCGTGCAGCTGCGGCGACAGCTGCAGCGCCGTCATCGACGACTCCGCCGCGTCCCGGCCGGGCAGCAGCTGCAGACTCTGGCTGCCACTGCCACTGCCACTGGCCCCCACATCCCACCACGGGAACGGCCTCGGGTTTCCCACCATCTCGCCTGCCTGAGCCTGCTGCTGCCGCTCCCTAGCAATAGCCGGGTTCTGTTTTTTCATCACAGGTCAAAGCCACACAAGCAGGTCCATTCAGGTGCAGAATTTTTTTTGGAACAAACAGGGGGATCACTTGAGGAGGTCAGGAGAAGGACCAGCCGTCTTCAGTCTTCTTACCATGAGGCACAGGTAGCCGCTCTGCTCTCCTGGCATGTGCATCTCCCGTGGAAATTCAGGACCAAGGCTGTGTTTACTTCTAAAAAAAAAAGGTACTGTGCAAACAAAAGATTTCCTGTCACATCAAACTTGTGATACATGCATGGAGTACTAAATGTAGATGAAATCAAAAATTAATTGTACAGCTTGGTTGTACTTTGCGAGACAAACGTTTTGAATCTAATTAGTCAACGGTTGGACACTATTTACCAAATAAAGCCAAAACGTGCTACAATACTTTTTTACACCTTTTCGCGGAACTAAACACACCCCAAAAAGAACTGTCACAACTCGGTCGATGTGTACAGGCTACCAAGGGAGGGAGGAATGCAGAGTACCCTTTGGCGGATCTCGAGCAGCTGCCGGTCAAGTAGCTCTTGCTGCCAGAAACAAAACAAGGGTATTCAGCGTTAGCACTGAGGCGTCTCTCAAGAGTGGTTTTTGTAGGACTAGTCACGCACGTGCGTAAAAGATATCGTGTTAATTTTTTTATTTTTTAGCTTAAATTGTTATTATTTTATTATTTTTTTATTTTTATATTTTTTAATCTAATATTTTTTAATAATTCAGATAGCATTTGGATAGTTAGTCGGTAAGTAAAATTTTAATTAATGTACCTATGATACAAACAACAACATATGAATTATGATTTGTTCTAAACGACTAATATTTTTGGTTGTCTTGTACAGCCAAGACATCTATTTGAGTCGATCTATACATGGGCCAGACATCTATTTGAGTCGATCTATACATAGGCCGAGAAGAACAAAAAGCTGAGCAAATTTATTACCGGCATCGTGTAATACGTACTTGCCACGATGCATATGCAGCAGCACGCGGGGTGCTCCAGCGCCTCAGGGAAGCTGTGTACGTCGTTGAGACCGGAGACGTGGTCGTGCACTGCGCCGACGGTCCCGGTCAGGCCTTTGTCGAGGCGGAGGTGACAACCTATATATGGTGCCAGCGTATGGAGACGATGGACGTCCACCGGCTCACGGGCAACAAGGCGCATGACATCCCGATGTTCCTTTGCCTTAGTGCCAGAGCTCCCCACCAAGGTCCTCCCGACGCCTGTGTTGTACGTGCAGACTTCGCACTCGACCTCTCGGTGCACCACGCCATCACCGACGGCCAGGTCGTGTAACGGTTCATGGGAGCTTCCGCCGCCCGCGAGGGTGAGGAATATAATAGACAGAAACCATCGAGAGGGGAGGATGTTTTTTTAGACTGAATAGAATATATAGGAATCTCCTATGCATGTGGGTAATCAACACGGGAAGATAAGGGCTGGGGCGCGGGTGGGCATGGGTATAGGCGGATGCGTTATTTTTTTTTTGTAAAAAAACAAGAGAGGAGACCGACGTTCCTGAGAGAGGCTGATGATATGGGTATAGGCGGGTGGGTATTTTTTTATGTGGGAAAAAATAGTGATCCGAGGAATCGTATGTATAAACACGCGTAAAGAATAAAAAGTTTTTCGACCGAGCCCGTTTGTCAGATTAGGACAGGGGATTACATGCGTTGGATCTGTGATCTAAGGGACACAAGTTTAGGAGGGTAGGAAACATCAGGGTGAGAGGTTTTTTCAATTCCTTTGCTCTTTTATAATATAGAATAGAATAGATAGATAGATACATCAACATACAGGAGATCAGAAAGGAAATTATCAAGCCAGATATCCATCCAGACGTGGTGCAACACGGTCACGTAATTAGCCTGGTCACCTAGCATACGTGACCAGACATTGGGCCGAACAGTCTAGGACCTATACGGGATTCAACCGACTTAGATTAGATTTGTTTATGGGTATAGGCGGGTGGGTATTTTTTTATATGGAAAAAATAGTGATCCGAGGAATCGTATGTATAAACACGCGTAAAGAATAAAAAGTTTTTCGGCCGGGTCTGTTTGTCAGATTAGGACAGGGGATTACATGCGTTGGATCTGTGATCTAATGGACACAAGTTTAGGAGGGTAGGAGAGTGAGAGGCTATTTTCAATTTCTTCGCTCTTTTATAGTATAGATAGATATAAAGAACCTACAAGGCTACATCAACTCCAGTCTGTCAGCGTGCTAGTCAGCGCTTAGTTACCTTCCTGAGGCGAACTTTGTACAGCGAGAACTCGATCTGCTGCTCAAGGTTGCTCAGATCTTGCACAGAGAATGAGGCCAGGTCCTCCCCCATGTACTGTGCCATGATCATCCTCAGCCTGTTCCTCTCATCCTTCATTCTAGTCATCTCCTGGATGATTTTCTTCAGGGAAAAAGGGGGGAGAATATTAGGTTACATCATCTGAAAACAGAGATCGTAGCATCTTGGTTCAAGAGAATTCGCGTACCTGCTGGATGTCCATCTCCTCAAAACGGGTGCTAGGGGCTTTCAGGTATCTGTCAAAGATGCTTTCTATTCTGCAACAAAAAGCAGCAGTAATATATAGCATGGTATAAAAACGTTGTAAAACCCCTGATGCTGATGGCTACTCAGTCATAAAGAATTATTACTATTGAAACTATCAACCGTTGGCAATATGATACCAGTCTTATACCACACCCCTAATCATCATCTCTTATTTTTTATTGAAGACTTCAAACTCTATAAGTTAAGTTAAAAGGTTCCATGATGTATGCCAAGTTATAAGGTTTTAGTTGGCAGGATAATTACAAATCAGTTCTGAAGCTCTCATGAAACTTGATCTCATTACTAAAGTCTAAAACCTTATATATATATATATATATATATATATATATATATATATATATATATATATATATATATATATATATATATATATATAGTTACTAAACAAGCTTTCAGAAATTCCTACCACAAGGTGTGTCTTAAAAAAAATACAAGTTGTGTCTTCAAAAAGCATGACAAGACAAAACAACATACTGGTAAGTACACCACATCTGAAACTCCTACTTTGCACGTAAAAATGAAAACTGAGTGCTTAGGGGCTTTCAGTTATCTGTCAAAGGTGTGTTACCACAACAAAAAAGACACTGTAACACATGACATAAGAACATTTAACTGGAAGTAAAACTCCTGAAGTCCCGATGCACACTCAGCTAATAAGGATGTCACTAAACGATGAAATATGATACCAGTCTTATACTGCATGGTGGTTCATCATTAATTTCTCTATGCAGACTTCAACTTGTCAACTAAGTCGAAAGGCTGCATGCCAAATGCTAAGTTAAAAGATTGTGGCTGACAGGAACAATTCATAATAAGCTCTTAACTCTCATAAAACTGTGGTACCAGTACTGAAATCTTACTGCAGAATAGGTTGAATCCTGTGCATTCTAAGAAAAAAATTTCCTAGAGAAACTGGAAAACACAATATACACGACTCAAAAAACTGTAAGACAACTTAACAATCTTAAGAAATTTCAACCACAAGACATGTATCACGAAAATACGACGAGGTAACAAAAAAAACACCATTTCTAAAACTTCTATTTCCCCCAAAAATGAAAAGTGGTGATAGGATCTTTCAGGTATCTGTCAAAGATTTTTGCTACTCTGCAACAAAAAAAGAAACAGCAAATGTATGATTTAGTAATGTTTAACTGGAGATAGAACTCCAGACGGCCACTCACTTAGGAAGGATGTCTTTATTGAATCTAAATGACATAACATGGTACCGGTCTTATACCACTTAGCTGATCGATGTCACATTGTCTTCGCAGACCATAAGTTAAAAGGTCACACGCCATATGCTAAGTTAAAAGATTACAAATGGTAGGAACAAATCAGTTTTAAACTGCTTTTTCTCGAGAACGTGCGCTGCACGTATTTCCTCAGTTTTAAACTGCTCATGATACTGTGGTGTTTTACCAAAATCATACTGAAAAATAAACTAAATCTTGTATATTACAAGACATGTCCCGGAAAAACTTACATAATTTGTTCAACTGGAGATAGAAAAAAATAATTTGTAAAATTGCAGGACTACTAAACAAGCCTAAGGATAGTAAGGAACTTCAACCACATGATATGCTCTTCAGACAAATACCATAGTGATAACTACGCCATATCTAAAATTTCTACTTCCCCTCAAAGATGAAAATGAACAAAAGGATGGATGATATGAAATGGGAAAGAATGTTTCACGCACCTCCATGGAGGGCTGGAGTACTCATACATCCTGCCACTACCAGAAAATATGATGACTCCGATTTGTGCGTCACAAAGAATGGCTAGCTCGTTTGCCTTCTTGAACAACCCCATCCGCCTCTTGGAGAAGGTAACTTGGCGGTTTGTTGGATTCTCAATCTTCTTCAGCTCTACTTTTCCACGCCCCATTGGTACAGCTTGGTGCTTCTTCTTTCCTATTCAACCTACCAGAACATATGCTGAATCATAACAGTCATGCTTCAGGATACCAAAGTACAACCATGACAAGAAGCAAATAAAGATTTCATATGTGTCAGAGGAGATAAAAGCAAATGGTCTCGATTCACCAAGATCATGAGAGATAATAACAAACAGTTTCAGTCTTTCAAATGCAGGATAGGATAGAAACTTGGAAAGCTATCCATGCAGGCACAAAAGATAGTATAACTGTGCAGTGCAGTGCTTATGTTTAATTCCCTAATTTGTGAACTTCAACAAAAGGAACGGTTGGTCCAGAAGAATCAAACTTTCATGAAGATCAATGGATTTAAAAAGCTTGAGAAGATGAAAAGATTTCATAAGCACAAGAAGATGAAATGCATGACCAAGAGATGATAGCAAATGGCTTCAAATCATCAAAGTCATGAGAGAAGAAAGCAAATAGTTTCACATGCAGGATTCAATGGAAACTTATATATACAGGTACAAATGCTAGTAGTGTGCAGTGCTTATATTTCAGAAAAAAATCAAACTTTCATGAAGATCAAATTGATTAAAGCATGAGCAGGTCTATAAAATCAAAAAAAATCAGACAAACAGCATTTGCGCAAAATATTCTTGTGCTAAGTTGCCGGATGAGAATATGAGAGAGAGAGAGAGAGAGAGAGAGAGAGAGAGAGAGAGAGATTTCATGGAGGAGTGGTATCACCTGTATCTGCTTCTTCTGAAGATAGAGGGAAGCAAAGGGGGGCTGGTCGCCTTTATACATGGTCTACAGAGTTCCTCATCTCGAGTATATTTTTCTGAAAGTCATTGATCACACCATCACCTGTCCTGCTGTCCCACTAGATATCACAGATAAGGAAGATGTCAAACTATAAATGCAGAAATTAAGTAAATGGAGAAGTTTATAGTACTTAACTTTCTATTGTCTGTTCATTTATCAATTAGTATGTACGGAGCAGACTTTGAGCCTAGCATGTACGCTACAGATCTCTATCAGGCAAAGTATCACATCCAACAACAGTATGTGCTTATGAATCAACTACTTGCAAGTAACGCATGTTGTGCAGCATGTGTGTGTATCAGAGATGGCACCAGATGACTGAAAATGGCAATGCTGAAAGGCACAAAGAACCATGCTGTGGACTGGTAACTGCCCATAGCAGATGATGAGCTTGGCATCTAGGCTGCATCTATAAGATAGCAAGGCTAGAATTGACCAAGACATGGAATAAGTAGGGCCAATAATTCTTTCCAGTTTCCATAGGTAGCCTCGGGTCCACACTACACACCTACTAGATGTCAGGCATAGTCAAATACATGACATCTCACATATATCCTACTATGATTTTGTTGTTGGCATCAAACTAAAGTTCTTGGGTTACAGTTTTCAGTTATCATGGCAAATTTCACTCTCCTAATTCAAAGAGACGCATACTAACTTACATAAATGCTTCTGAGATGGGATAGGTTTGCTTATATTCACAACATATTATCAGTCGTTTAATAGATACTGCATTCTAAGTTCTAAGATGAAGGCAATAATTCATGTAATAATCATAATTAGTTCAGAAACTTTGATTTGCTCAGCCTTACAAGACAGTTCCTAGGGGAGATTTTTTCAGAAAGAAACTTGTGAACTGGTACCGTCAGAGTTCAGATCATCATCCATGAGTCATGATCAAAGACCAGCAGAACAAGATGGTAGAAGAAGAGCTTTTTCTTAAACGGGATACCTCCAAAAGAGTTCACGGCACCATCATAGTGACTTATAAGGCAAAGAAATGATTCTCTCCTTCTCATGCGGCAGTTGAGACACAGGAGGAGAATCACACAAGGTATGGTATATAGTTGTTACATGTTTTGTTACACACATATAAATCCTCTCACTTTCCTGATTTTGCAGTAGCTACAACTTTGAAGTGCCCATTGGCCATTTGCAATGTTTGACACATATATTTATCCTAAACTAGACTTGAGTTATATTATTCAATATAACACCTCATTGACAATATGAAGAGATAGGGGACAACTATGCTGTATTTTGCGTTCACAGCACATCATGTTAACATTTGGCGACAAACATCTTGGCTGGTATCACGTATCAATCAAAACATTCTCAAATGGAACTTAGAAGAGAAAAGGTACTGTAAATATTTGAACTTACTCAACTAAACAAACTCGCCAATTAGATTACAAGAGCCACATAAACAATAAAGTTTTGCCATAACATATTGATTGATGTTACAGATCACACAAATGCAATCACAATTTGCTGGATGGCACACCAACACCAGAGGTCCTAATCTTCTTCTCGACAACCTTTGAGAGCTCCCTAACTTCCTCCTTGGGAATATGGCGAGGGTGACTTAACCAAAGACCTCCATCAACCACCAGTGTAGTCCCATTTACATATTTGCCTGCAAACAAGAATGCAAAATATGTCAAATGTCAGTGTATCAGCTGAATTCTAAGTGTTTCACTGCTCTATTGATTCCTTTAGATTACAACTAAAACAGCAAAAACCACAATACAGAGCCAACTAATTCTATTAGCTCTGTGGACAAGATCTTTGATATGACCTTCAGGTAAGTGGTGCACAGCTCCTGTTGAAATTCTGAGAGTATCTGACTTATGATAATCTGGTTAGGAAACATGTAGAACAGAACCAACCTGCATCAGAAGCAAGGTAGAGCGCAGCCATTGCTATGTCCCGCTTCTCCCCAAATTTGAATAATGGCATCATTTCTGGCAGCCCCTTGCTCATCTCTTCAGGTGCAAGTTTCCTCACTCCTGGGGTGTCTTGAATTGGTCCAGGTGCAATCCCATTGACTCTAATGCCATAATCTGTTCCCCATTCCAGAGCCAGTGATCTTGTGATGCTATCAACCCCAGCCTATACAAACCAATCCATCAGAAAAAAAAATCTGCTTCTTTCAATTATTTTCTCTTATTAAGGAGTGGTTCAGAGATGAACCAGGTATCTTAGCAGCAGAGACATGAATTTGGTACCAAGACGCACTGTAATGCAGTGTTGCACTTATGTTAATGATTAGGCCACCAGTGGACGGGCCTTTTCCTGGCCCATCCTTTTTCAGATACTTGAGGGCTTCATAGCACATTGTATATGTACCCAAAGTGTCGATCTCAAGAACTACAGAGAGAAATCTGGTCAATACGAGCTTCTCTGAAAAAGCCTAATAACAAGCCAATGCCTTGTTTGGTTCCCAAAAAATTTTGCAAAATTTTTCAGATTCCCCGTCACATCGAATCTTTAGACACATGCATGAAGCATTAAATATAGATACAAAATAAAACTAATTACACAGTTTAGACGAAAGGCTATGTTGTTGTTGTTGTTGTTGTACACAGTTTAGACGAAATTCACGAGACGAATCTTTTAAGCCTAGTTAGTCTATGATTGGATAATATTTGTCAAATAACAACGAAATTGCTACATTAGCGTTTCCCAAAATTTTTCGGGAACTAAACAGCCCCCAAGTAAAACAAACAAGTTTTTGATCTAGCATAGGCATGGAGTTGTTGATCTAGAGGCAAGCACAATCGCCCAAACCAAAGACTCAGTGTATCCCTAACAATTGGAAACAATTGTAACAAAGAGCTCCACTGAATGTGAATAGAAACAAGAGCACACTTTGATGAAATACCAGTCCGGAATCCTTTGGGCGTCAAATCCTCCGGGGAAGCAAGGAAGTTTCCAGCTGCACCGTTGACAAGAATGTCAAGCTTGCCAAAATGCGCAACTGTCGCAGCGAGCACTCTGGCCGCGTTCTCCTGCTTGCGGACATCTCCATTGAAACCAACAGCCTGCGTGTCACACCGATCGTTGGATCATTAAAGGGCAACGCTGGTTTTATATCTTTATCCCAAAGAAAAAGAACTATGATTCAAGTTAAGCACACTAAGTTCACTGCAGGGAGCTAGCATACGGATACGGGTTTTATTTCACAGGTTTGGCACAGGCACATTCAGTTCTGAAAACATCTACGCTGTTTGATTTTGATGCACTGTATTCATCAATTAACTAATTCTAGAGAATAGCAATCCGACCAACATTCCTTACCACACGACAAGCAACATACACGGCTAGCAAATCAACTTCATAACTGCTAGTAACGTTAGTTAAGGTAGTATAAGCAGAGAGCAAAAGATCGTTTTTTCCCCAACAATAACGAACAGAAAGCATAAACGGAAGGCCAGCAAAAGCAAGCAAGAGCCCAAGAACCGCGGCGTAGGGAGTCTCGATGGGGGGACGCACCCGCGGCGACGGCCTTGTCGAGGACCTCCCGGCGGCGGCCCATGATGGCGACCTGCGCGCCGTGGCGCGCAAGCTGGGCGGCGATCTCAAAGCAGATGCCGGATCCCCCGCCGGTGACCAGCGCCACCTTGCCCTTGACCACGTCCGCCCGGAACGGGGACTCCATAGCCTCAGCTCAAATCTCGCGCGCGCCGGCGACGGCCTTGCCGTTCCGGAGGCCTCGGGGGGCGCAGATGGGGAAGCACCGAACGAGTACTTGACAGGTGGCTGGCGGTAGGTTTGTTTGGGTTCGGGAGGAGGACGGCGGAAGCTGAAGGCCTTGTTCGGCTGGCTGGCAGCCAGCCAGCAGTGCTTTTTTCTCACACTAGTTCAGTACCAGTTATCAGACACAAGTTAGCCAGCAGTATTTTTCTCTCACAATAAATCAGCCTCAGCCACAGCTACCAGCCAGCCGAACGAGGTCGAAGTTTCGCGTTGGCTGCTATAGCTGCCGGCGCCAGGCTCTGCCCATCTTGTTTATAATAATAATACTCCACAGTCCACACAACCACACCGCGGCGGCGTTGATCTTCTCCTTCGTGTTTTCCAAGCCGACACGGCACAGGATAGGCGCTAGGCACGAAGGAAAATTCGAGGGAGTATCGTGTTTTCCAAGCCGACACGGCACAGGATAGGCGCTAGGCACGAAGGAAAATTCGAGGGAGTAAGGGTGTGTTTAGATGGTTGTAAAGTGTGTAAAGTTTGTGTAGCACTTTTCGTTGTTATTTGGTAAAATTTATCTAATTATGGACTAACTAGGCTCAAAAGATTCGTTTCGACATTTACAGACAAACTGTACAATTAGTTATTTTTTACATATATTTAATGCTCCATGCACGTGTCTAAAAATTTAATATGACGGGAATCATGTAAAATTTTTGGAATTTCGAAGGAACTAAACACTGCGTAAGATGAGTGAGTCAGAGAAGGAAACCGCGTCACTTTCGCCCCTCCTGCTCCGTTGGTCTTCACCCAGGCCGATTCGGTAAACAAAGAAATTTTATGCCCTCCTTCAGTCCTCATCACACAGTTCTTTACTTCTTTTATGCCCTGTCACTGCCAGCATTATTTTCTTTTTTTTTGTTTCTCATGGAGATTTAACGCCTGGCGACTGGCGGGACTCCTTGTTACATGTTTTGCTGCACAATCCCATAAAAATTCTCCTGAGTTCGACATGCATGGACATGAGATCTGATCTGTTCGCTATATATGCAACGTTCCTCATCGACAACCTGAACAAGCGAGAACAGTGGAAGTTGCAGTTTGTCCACAACACGTCATGTGAATGTGTTGCCAACACAGTGTTGCAACTTCCGGTGACATAGCCAGATTGACAGCAAAGGAGATTGACAAAAGTAAATTAGAGTGATATGAGAATTACACCAGTCAGCCTTCAAATCACACAGAGTCCAAAATCCTAAAATAATGTTCAGCCTACAAGCCACCTCGGTGGTGACGGTTGCTCGGATCCTCTCAGATGTTTGTGTGTGCAAACCATTATGTCTAGCATGCCTGTGTCTGCGTATAATCCCAGCAGCACTTCAAAAATAGTCCTATGCACTTCAAATTTCTCAACTGAAATCACCATGTTCTTGGGTATTTCAAGCTTGTGGAGAGCCACCTCTATTACTCGAATACCAGACAACAATGACAGAACATACAGTGAGATGTATGTACTGGAGTCCATTTGGATAGAAATATATCTCTATCCTACTAATTCCTCTAATATAATCATTCGGACAGACAAATAAAAATACCATCTCGTCAATCTCTAGAGCAGCCTTGTTGAAACCAACCTAAGCAATATTCCATTCTCTACACTCCAAACACCTCTGAACTCTTGTATTTTGTAAGGATTACTGAAATCCTCTATAACAATTTCGCACAAGCACACCTATTGGTGGAGATGCAGGCGAAAAATTGAAAGGCAACCGAGAAGAGACGTGGACGCTGGACGGAATTTTTATTTATTTATGCTGGAACATATGTTAGGAAAGAAATAGAAGGATTTTTCAACAATTCGCTTTGCAAGGATGAGATCATGCAATACCAGTTGGCTTTCACTCCTCGAAATGAAGCCCCTCACCCCGAGTAATGGTGTTTTTTTCCTCTTAGGCAGTTTGCTGTTTCAGTTTGTTTTTGTGGTCGCAGTTAGCCTCCCTAGAGTTTCGGGTGTTTTTTCTTCAGTTGAGTTTATTTCTGGTAGTTTAGTTGTTGTTCCCTTGGATAGGTGAAGCCCAACGTTTTAGTTGTAAATTTCCTTGTACAGTTTTTCCCCCTTTTGCATGGTCTAATAAAAATAGCAGCAAAGTTTTTGTTGTTCTTTCTAAAAAAAATCCGCACAAGCTCCACAAGTTTGGAGGCATTTATGAAGTATTCGATTTGGGGAATGAATCATGAACCCATTTCTCAAATTTAGTAGAATGAACTCATTCCTCATGCTATTACTAATAATTAGCTTTGTGAGGAATGAAACGGTGATGGATCAACTCATTCTATTACATAAATCAAACAACAAAGTAAAGAGTGAGACGATGATATACTACTTCATTCCCCAAACCAAATATCCCTTTAGGGTGTGTTTGGTTTGAGGACAATGGTGGATAAGATATGGTCATCTATGGATTTCGGGATATAGATATACATGTTGTCTGTTTGGTTGGATGGATAGAACGAACTATTTTTTTGTTTAGTTGGATGGTTCAGATTGGATGGGATGAGAATACTTGACTAATTATATCTATTACTTAAAAATAATAACAACTAATTATACACTAACAAATATGCACCGATATTAATCTTGTTATTATAATCACTAATTAATAATAAAATATGTTAATTAGCATGATACTACTCTAATTGTCACACAAAACATGAGCTAATCAATACGTGGACGAGCTCATCCGCTAGAATTTTTAGGGCCACAATATTCAACATCTACCGAAAATATTCCCTGTTGTGGATATCCAGATTCAACTTATTCATCCAACCAAACACACTATGAATATCCATGGAACCAAATACACCCTAATCTCCTTGGGTCCCATGAGAGCCACCATCACTTGGTACGAGGGAAAGCCTCAGCCCTCGAGGGAGGAGAGGTCTCAAGTGGCATGTTATGTATGTAACGTCTTTTTCTCGTGGGAGCATATATTCAAAAAATCTTGATATAGTTGTCTCGACACCTTTTGGAACAAAGTGCCACATTCTCATAGCAGAAGTACGATGGCCCAATAGCTTGTGCAGGTAGCCATCTGTCCACTTGTGCTTGACCTCCAAATATCTTTCGCTCAGATCTTTTGTAGACATGTAGCTGTTACATGTTTTGTTAGTACACATACAATTTCACCCATTTTTCCTTTAATTTTAGGGTAGTTACAACTCCGGACAGCCAATTTGCCATGTTCTAGCATATGAATATTTGGCAATAAGCACCTCTTGGTTGGGATCCCATACCGATCTCAACTATTTCTAATGCAAATTGGAAGACATGTAGACTCTGCTCAGCCGGCTAACAAGCCATGTGCATGGACTGGTGACATAGCCAAACTGACAACAATACTTGGACATATATGATACAGAACACACCGAAGAGCTACATAGTCAGACATGCCATCACAATTTGCTGAATGGCACCCCAACACCAGAGGCCCTAACCTTCTTCTCAACAACTTTAGAGAGTGCCTTCACTTCCTCCTTGGGAGTATGGCGAGGCCGACTCAACCAAAGGCCCCCGTCAACAATAATTATAGCCCCATTTACATATTTTCCTGAAAATCAGATTGTACCACACATCAAATGTCTGGTTTTAATCATCAACAAAAGAAAAATGGATAGGTTTTCAGGTGAGGCTATTTTCTTTTTCTTCATCAACATGAGGCTAAAACTTATTACAGATCAACCACGGTGGTTACATTGACTACTTAAAAGGCATGCATGAATATAAAACAGAACGATTGTTAGTCCAATAAGTATGGGCACAAAGTCTTCTGGCTAACTTTCAGATAAGCGGATGCGCAGTATTAACTGAAATTCTGTGTATAATGCTTTCTGATAATCTGGATAGAAAACAGGGAAGAACACAGCCAAGCGGCTAACCTGCATCAGAAGCTAGATAGAGTGCGGCCATTGCTATGTCCCATTTCTCCCCAAGCTTAAATAATGGCATCGTTTCTCGTTTCCCCTTGCTCATTTCTTCAGGCGCAAGTTTCCTCATTCCTGGAGTGTCTTGAATTGGTCCAGGTGCAATTCCATTTACTCTAATGTCGTAATCTGTTCCCCATTCCAGAGCCAATGATCTTGTGATACTATCAACACCTGCCTATACAAGCCAGTCAATCAGGAGAAGTCTAAATACTTCATCAATTTTCTCTTGCAGAGCGGTTCAGAGAAGGTCCAAGTACCTTGGCAGCAGAGACATGAATTTGGTACCAGGCTGCCGTGTATTGCAGCGTAGCGCTTATGTTAATGATAAGGCCACCAGAGGAAGGAACTCTCCCTGGTCCACCCTTTTTGAGATACTTGAGGCCTTCATAACACATTGTGTATGTACCCACAGTGTCAATGTCAAGAACTGAAGAGAGAAAATACTGTCAATGCGAACTTCTCTGAAACATAGTATTAAGGGCCGTAGTACATAAATAAAAGTCAATAGAACTTTAGTTCTTTAGGTAACAGCCTAGCACAACTACACAAACTGAGACAGTGTAATAATGACAACAGTGTACACAAAATTGGAATGAAGAATAACACTGAATCAAAACAAGGGCATGTCATGATGGAGTACCAGTTCGGAATCCCTTGGGCTTCAAATCCTCTGGGGATGCAAGGAAGTTGCCAGCAGCACCATTCACAAGAATGTCCAGCTTGCCGAAATGCTCAACCGTTGCTGCGATCACTCTGGCAGCATCCTCTTGCTTGCGGACATCTCCATCGAAACCAACAGCCTGCAAGTCACAGCAATCTTCGGTTGCTGAATTGTTTACTAACCCGAACCATGGTATGGAGCATAGTGAATTTCATTTGATAAGTAGAGGCATTGGCAATATTAAATTCCAAAGGTACAAGTATAAAGTGCTCGACTGCCTGCATCCCTGCACAGATGCATTCCTACATTAGAACCACTTCCCAGACTAAAAGCTGATGCATTGGATTCGGTGAGCTAAGACACATTCAGCGAATGTTTCTTCCTCACAGTGTTACTCAGGCAGTAATAAATTCCTTTTTTGCGCCAATATGAATTTGTATTGATCACCAAAGGAGATCTAAATTAGAGTGACATGAAAATTACACCAGTCAACCTTTAAATCATTCACAAGTTCTATCACACAAAAAGATGCTAGAATTCTAGAACTAAGACAACAAAGATTGTAAAGACTGCAGACCCTGCATGATAGACTTCTCACAGAGTTAAAGATCCTAAATTAACGGTACAATAGTTAGTATGTTCGCCCTCCAAGCTATCTTGGTAGTGATGGTTGCTCCTAGCAAGGTGGTTGCATGTACTGCCCCCAATCACTAGATCAAAACTCCCCATCCTCCTAATATACACGTCGATCCTCATGTCGGTATTTGCGTCTCATGAGATCTATTAGCGTGTCTGTCTACGTCTAAGCCCATCAACTCTTCTGTCAGCATCCCTCATCCTGGTGATCCTGAAGAGCGTCCGAAGCCCAGGCACAGCATCCGAAGGAAGGCCCGGCCTGCTAAGCTGTCTGGCCCAGAGTGGGAATGTAATCTCTGTGTATGTGAGCACAGTGAGTGAAGGTATAAGTGATGCTGTGATCTGTAAGATGAATCAACTATGAACTAAGAAGCTAAACAATAGAAGCCGAGCGCCTTGCCAGCTGTCCTCCGAACTCCTTTCCCTTTCTCCAAGCCTCGTTCCCCTTCTCTAGATCCCTTCCCCTTCTGGTCTTCCTCGCCGCTGGCGAGTGAGGCTAACACTAGTATCAAAGCTACCGTCCTCCGGCCGGAATTTCGTGCTGGATCCGTCCCACCCTTCCCACCCACACTTTATCAGGGTCCAGCACGCCCACGGAGCCATGGAGCCCAACGCCCGCAACATGTTCGACGTTGTGCTCAAGTGGCTCGACGACATGGAGGCGCGCTCTTCCGAGCACTGGGAGCGTTGGGAGAAGCGCCACGACGACGACACGGTGGCGCGGACGACGTGTGACGCTGCTGTCGACCGCCGTCTCGTATGCCTGGAGGAGTTCGTCACCGCGTACCCGGAGCGCGCCACCGAGGTGGACCGCCGGTCCGCGTCACAACATCGTCGTGTCGAGGCGGTCGATCTGCGGGTTGCTCAGCTCGAGGGAGTACACCAACGCCCAGTACACCGCCGCCGTGGTCGCCGACAATTGGGGGGCCCACTTCGACGAACGTGTCTCTGACCTCGAGCACCGCATGAACGAGCTCGAGTTGATTCGCCTCTACGAGATCCGCGACGAGCGTGACGAGCGTGTGTCCGCGCTAGAGGCCGTCACGGCAGATCTGGAGGCCTAGCGTCCAGGCGTAGAAGCTTCATCGACGACACCCCCCTGAAGATGCTGCGTCTCACCAAGCAGTGGGATCGAGCGATGCTGGAGACTCCTGCTCCGCCCGTTCTTCCGGTACTGCCCGAGTCGATCGCCGAGCGCTCACCTGCCGCACCACCGATCAACTGGCAAAAGGGGCACGGCGTTGAATCGACTACACGGGAGAGAAACTATGGCTCGGTTACGACCATAGTTCCTCCCCCGGCCAATGGTACGTCGCCACAATCCTATCCTTGTTCTTCTTTACCGATGCAGCTCACACACCATCCTCCCCAACCAGTCACCGGTTTGCCTGATCCCCCACCACTTACCCACCACCTCCCATCCCTATCCCACATCACAATCACCACCATATTGCTCATTCCAATCATACCACTCCACATCCTGATCATCTAGGAAAACTCCCCAAATTCGATTTCCCCACCTTAGATGGCGAAAACCCACAGTTCTGGATCACTTGTGCTAAGAATTATTTTGATATGTACCATGTCCATCCTTCTGTCTGGGTTCGTATCTACCATGCGTTTCACCAGCGCTGCGGCCAGGTGGTTCTAGTCCATGGAACAACGCATTTCCGCTGCCGACTGGCCAACCTTCTGTGCAATAATCCATGAACGCTTCAGTAGAGATCAACACGAGCTCCTCCTTTGCCAACTCTTCAACATTCGCCACACATCCACCGTCACTTACTATATCGACAGATTCGTTGCTTTAGTCGAACAGCTATCTTCTTACACCACAAACCCAGACCCTCTCTATTTCACCACTCGTTTCATTGACGGGTTGCGCGATGATATTCGCTTTGTCATTTTGATTCAGCGTCCTTTGAATCTCGATACTGCTTGCACCCTCGCTCTGTTACAGGAGGAGGCCCTGGACCATGGCAATCGCCGGGAATTCAAGCGAAGTGATCACTCGGCTTTCTCCAAGTATCCTGCAAGCAAAGGAGCCCTGCCATTACCACTTCCACCCCCTCGTCCTGCTGCTGCCCCTCCGGGTGATGACAAGAAGCAGCTGGAGGACAAGAAGCCGTTCCAGCGTCCCTCAGTTGATGATCGGTTGTCTGCGCTGCGCGCCAACCGCAAAGCACGAGGATTATGTGTTCGCTGTGGTGACAAGTGGGTACCAGGGCACAGATGCGCTCCCAATCTATAGCTACATGTGTTGCAAGAAGTTTGGGACATCTGTCATTAGGATTTCTCTGAAGACGCATCTTCTGACTCTGGGGTTCATGCTGCCACAGACCAAGCTTTTATGTTGCTCTCAGCGTCAGTTCTTCCTGGCCATCAGTGTCCACATACAATGCAGTTCATCGGTGAGATTCAAGGACAACCACTAGTGATTTTGGTTGACTCTGGTAGCAGTCACTCTTTTCTGCATTCTTCATTTGCTGCAGTGGTGCGTGGAGCCCGTGCTCTGTCCGTTCCTTCGGTGGTGACAATAGCTGATGGCAGCTCTATTCAATGTTCTTCAGAGATACCCAATGCCGAGTGGTCAGTACAAAGTTTCAGCTTCCACTCAACGCTCAAACTCCTACCTATTGGTTCCTTTGACATGATCTTAGGTATGGACTGGTTACAAGCATTTTCACCAATGAAGGTGGACTGGACACAAAGGCAGATGACTATACCCTATGGTGCCAAGCACATAACTCCGCAGGGATCTCAAGCTGATGGTGCTCCCTGTAATCTGTTAAGGCTGTACCAAGTCTCTGACAGTGCTCATGCACCTGCATCTGTTCACCCAGACATTCAGCAACTGTTGGACTCATTCAGCCACCTCTTTGCTGAACCTACTGCTCTTCCTCCCTGGCGCCAATGCGATCATACAATACCTCTTGTTCCTGGGGCGCAGCCGGTGGCAGTAAGACAGTATCACTACCCGCCAACATTGAAGTCTGAAATTGAGGCTCAGGTCACTGATATGCTTCAGCAAGGAATTGTTTGGCCAAGCTCAAGTGTGTTTTCCTCTCCGGTGCTCTTAGTCCGCAAGAAAGACGGATCCTGGCGCTTTTGCGTTGATTACCGTCAGCTCAATGCTCTTACTGTAAAGACTAAGTTCCCAATTCCAGTCATTGATGAGTTACTTGACGAGCTGTCTTCTGCGAAGTATTTCTCCTGCTTGGACTTGAGGGCTGGTTTCAATCAAATCAGGCTAGCTCCGGGGGAGGAACACAAAACCGCCTTTCAGAACCACTGGGGAAAATTTGAGTTCACTGTCATGGCTTTTGGCCTCACCGGCGCCCCAAACACATTCCAAGGAGCAATGAACTCAACTCTGAAGCCGCTGCTACGTAAATGTGTATTGGTCTTTTTCGATGACATCTTGATTTACAGTGCTACTTGGGAAGAGCACATTCAGTACTTGCAGCAGGTATTCACATTGCTGTCTAATGATAAGTGGCAGATCAAGCTTTCCAAGTGCACCTTTGGCCAGCAGAGTGTGTCGTATCTCGGTCATGTGGTCAGCCAGTCTGGTGTTGCAACCGACCCATCCAAAATTGACTCTATTCAGCTGTGGCCAGAACCAAAAGATGTTAAACAGCTCAGAAGCTTCCTCGGTCTCGCAGGCTACTACAGGAAGTTCGTTCGCCATTTTGCAGTTATGGCATGGCCACTCACTGACCTTCTCAAGAAAGGGGCCCTTTTCATCTGGACTTCAGTACATTCAGAAGCTTTTGCTGCTCTGAAGCATGCCCTGGTTACAGCCCCAGTGCTCTCATTGCCCAATTTTGACAAACCATTTCAGCTTCAGACAGATGCAAGTGATGCCGGTGTCGGGGCTGTGCTACTTCAGGATGGCCATCCGTTAGCGTTTGTCAGCAAGGCATTGGGCCCCTGAACTCGAGGATTGTCCACCTACGAGAAAGAGTATTTGGCTATACTTTTAGCAGTCCAACAGTGGAGCTCATATTTGCAACATGCAGAATTCACAATATTTACAGATCAGTGAAGCTTGATGCATATCACTGATCAAAGGCTTCATACTCCGTGGCAACTCAAGATGTATACAAAGCTTGCGGGCCTCCAGTACCGCATTGTCTACAAGCCAGGGGCTTCTAACCTTGCTGCGGATGCCTTGTCTCGCCATCCATCTCCACCGTCTCAGTTGGCAGCGATTTCTTATTCTTCTCCATTGTAGTTGACAGAGGTATCAGATGGCTATGCCCAGGATCCATTCTCATCTCAGCTGCTGCAAGAGTTGGCTGTTTCTCCCCAGTCCAGACCACATTATACTCTTAGCAGTGGCATCATCCAGTACAAAGGACGGGTCTGGCTTGGCGACAACAAGACTATGCAACATCGTGTCATTTCTGCTTTGCATGACAGCGCCATGGGCGGGCATTCTGGATTTCCTGTCACTCATAGTCGAATCAAGAAGCTTTTTGCTTGGCGAGGAATGAAAGCTGACATCAAGAGCTTTGTATCTTCTTGCTCAGTCTGTGCCCAAGCAAAGCCTGAAAGGATTTGTTATCCTGGACTTCTGTCTCCACTGCCAGTCCCTACCGAAGCTTGGCAAGCCTACATTCGGGCAATGCTGATTGTATTATGGTCATTGTGGACAAGTTCAGTAAGTTGCCCATTTCGTTCCCCTTCTACGGGGCTGTTCTGCTGGCCACGGCTGAGCTGAATTTTGCTGAAGTTGAACAGTGCAAACTTTCGGCCAGCAGGAGCAGACGTGCAGCAGCTTCAGCCAATTTCAGCCCACAATCTACCAGCCGAACAGCCCCTACATCCTTACTCTGCCCCCAAGGTTGCACAGGCATCCCTCGACTCTGTCTTTCCGTTTACATGGCACGCCAACACATATCATTTCGGACAGAGACCCGGTATTTACTAGTACTTTCTGGAAGGAACTCTTCAAGCTTGCCAATACTACTCTTTGCATGAGCTCAGCATATCACCCGCAGTCCGACGGGCAGACCGAGAGGGTCAACCAGTGCCTAGAGACCTATCTTCGATGCTTCATTCATTCATGCCCAAGGCAGTGGCTCAAGTGGATTTCTTTGGCCGAATTTTGGTATAATACAAGCCAACACTCGTCACTGGGGCGTTTACCCTTCGAGGTACTCTACGGGCATTCTCCTCGTCATTTCGGTCTTTCTAATGAATCTGTTTCCCCTGTACCGGACGTTGCTTCCTTGATGGCCGAGCACGCAACCATGTGGGCTTCAGTCCGCCAGCACCTGCTTCGCGCCCAGCAGCACATGAAGGCGCAGGCTGACAAGGGAAGGACTGAGCGCAAGTTCAATGTCGACGACTTCGTCGACCTTCGCCTGCAACCTTATGTGCAGTCCTCGCTGGCCCCTCACGCTCATCAAAAGCTCTGCTTCAAGTTCTTCGGTCCGTTCAAGATCATCGACAAGATCGGCGAAGTCGCCTACAAGCTGCTTCTTCCTCAGGGCTCCACCGTTCACCCGGTATTCCACGTGTCCCTCCTCAACCCCGCTCCTCCTCCGTCATCGACAAGCAGTGCTGCGACCATGCCTCCTCTCCGAAACTTCGAGGATGGCCTTCAAGTTCCAGAACGCGTGCTGCAGCGCCGGCTCCATCCACGCGACTCCAACATGGTTCGACAGCTTCTCGTCAAGTGGTCCGGCTTCGACGACAGCCTCGCCACCTGGGAGGATGAGGACTACATCAAGCAACAATTCACTGCCGCTCCGGCATGGGGACATGCCTCGTCCCAAGGAGAGGGGGTGTCAGCATCCCTCATCCTGGTGATCTTAAAGAGCGTCCGAAGCCCAGGCGCAGCATCCGAAGGAAGGCCCGGCCTGCTAAGTTGTCCGGCCCAGAGTGGGAATGTAATCTCTGTGTATGTGAGCCCAGTGAGTGAGGGTATAAGTGATGCTGTGATCTGTAAGACGAATCAATTATGAACTAAGAAGCTAAACAATAGACGCCGAGCGCCTTGCCGGCTGTCCTCCGAACTCCTTTCCCCTTCTCCACGCCTCGTTCCCCTTCTCTAGATCCCTTCCCCTTCTGGTCTTCCTCGCCGCTGGCGAGCGAGGCTAACATCTTCAGAATAGTCCTGTTCACTTTAGATTTCTCAATTGAAAACGTCAAGTTCATGCACGTCCCAAAGCTTGTGAAGAGCACCTCTGCTTCTCCAATACCAGAGGACAAGGGCACCAGATCCATGCCATTTAAAATCATTGCCTTGACTACTGAAATACGGTATGAAACAATGTCCACTTGGAAAGAATTGCCTAGAGACCTTATCCTACTAATTCCTCTAATATGATCCTTTAAAAAAACAAATAAAATTTTCATCTTATCAAGCTCCATACGAGCAACCTTGTTCAAACCAACCCAAGCAAGATTCTATTTTCTACACTCCTCAGACACACAACTCTGAGGGGAGGTGGATCTTCATTATTGGTGTTGTAAAGGGCTAAGCGAATCCACTCTAACAATTTCACATTAGCCACACAAGTTTGAAGGCAATTAAACTGTCGCCTTGGGTCCCATTAGGGCTAGTGGGACACCACTTCTTGGTACAAGGGAGGAGGAGAAGTGACCTAATCTCAAGTGGCGTGTCATGTATGTACTTTTTTTTTCTGGCAACTAAATAAAAGTATAATACAGCAACTCAGCCAATAATTTACCAGTATAGTTCTTGCACAGGACATTGCACGACTAACCGATTCTCATCTTACTACTGAAACTACTTGGCACTTTGTCAGCAGAAAAGCAAAATAACTCCCAACCCCAAACCGACGACGAGAGCCCAGGAACACAAGGACGGCAGTGGTAGGCAGAGCGCCAGAGCGGGAGGGAGTCTACGGGTACGTGGGATCCATGCGCACCTTGAGGCCCTCGGAGCGGAGCGCGGCGACGGCCTTGTCCAGGACCTCGCGGCGGCGGCCCATAAGTGCGACGTGCGCGCCATGGCGCGCGAGCTGCGCCGCGATCTCGAAGCCGATGCCGGAGCCCCCGCCCGTGACCAGCGCCGCCTTGCCCCTCAGCAGGTCCGCGCGGAACGGCGACTCCATTGCCTGCCTTCCGCCCAGGTCGCGCTCCGGAGACCTTGGACCTTGGTCCTTGGTGGTGAGGGGACGGGCGCAGCGCAGCTGGGGAAGAAGATGGCGGCAGTTGGCACTGGTTGTGGTTGATAGATTGCGTGGCCTTGTCTTTGACACGAGGAAAGAAAGCCTACAAGTGGAGCAAATTGTTTTCGAGGAAAACGTGGGGTACATAATTTGTTTTTTCTTTCTGCGGGGAACGTGGAGTATGTGGTCTCCTGTCAAATTACAGTTCTCTTTGACTGTAACTTAAGTGAAACTTTTATTGAGATTTTAGGAGAAATGGAAAATGTACTGACTGTAATGACATGTATTAGTTTAAATAAAAGCTCCATCGAAACAATATGTCATCGAAAAGTGAAATCAACTAGACATCGTAGATCAAGACGATTCAGGAAGCAGATCAAGACGGAGAGAATGATCACGAGACTCCCCAATGTGTTTTGTGTTGCTGTTATATGTCTTGTTTGTTTTCCAGGTTCTGCTTCTCCATGTCATGTAATCAAGTTTTTTTCTGAACAATATAAACTGCTGTATTTCCGTTGCTATAGTAATGGAATCCTCGCTTTGGGGAAAAAAAAACTGGACATTGTACATGCTAAGCTAATGTATTTTTTCTATAAATTTCATCATCAAAGTAATGAAGCATGTTTTGTAGCTTTGCACGTTTATTAAGCGAGTGATCATCACGCCCTGATGATATATAATGCTGGCCCAGTCAGTAGGTAGGGGTCCGGTACGATTGAAATGACGGGATTTCTAGCCCAATTCAAACAGCGGGCAGAAACCGGCCCAGCTAGCCCTGTATCGTTTTGTAGATTTTGATTTGGATCCGTTCACGCGCAGGCGCAGCCGTCGGAGTCGGAAGATGCAGAAAGCAAGAGGCCTATTGTGACCAGAAAGACATGCTGATTGCTGACTGACTATTGTAAGCGGCAGGGTGGCCTGCGAGCGCGACGGCGACGACGACAGGAGTCCACGTCACGGCATGCACACCGCAGCGGAGTTCTTATCCCGACTAGGCAGTCGCGTAGTAAGACGAACTTGTATAAGTAAGTAATCCAATAATCCAGCACAGCCGCAGCAGCCACGTCGCCACGAGCACGACGACCCTTGTTGTGCCTCCACGATCGACCACGTACCGTGTACAGGAAACAGGAGCCGCGCCGTCGCGTCGTGCCATTAACCGCCCGGGTCGGGATATGCCGGAATATGCCACGCGACTTCGTGCCAGGCCGGCGATCGAGGCCGGCCGGTCTTCTCTCCGCTCTCGCCATCGCCATGCATGACAGCATGAGCTAGCGAGCCGCGTTGCTCGATCTCGAGAGGCCAGGCTTCCAGCGCCATGCATTCATGCTGTTGATGCCGATCGAGAGAACCATAATGATGCAGGACGAGCGAGGCCACAGCCCACGCGCCCACCGGCCACCTGGTACCAGGCAGTGCCCCACAAGAATGCTGCGTTCAATACCCATGCTTGGATGGATCAGGGTATGAATTTTCATTTTCATCGCCATCACATCGTCACGCTATAAAAGAACGAGTTTTTTTAAAAGAATCTATTCTTCTATAATAACTGTTCAATCTAGATGTCGTGCTATATGAGCTCTCCGTTATCCCTGATTTTACATATAAGATGTAAGACTCCTTCTAAACCAAGATTCCTCCTAGACCGTGTAATCCTAATAATCTCTCCTCCTGAACCTCGTAATCACCATAATCTCTCCTGTAATCTCATGATTCCTAAACCAAGATTCCTTGCCAGCACATAACCAGATCACGCCACAAACACGTCGGCCACCGATCGAGCAAGCCGTGTCTACGCTGGACACTAAACCAAACTTCACATCGCGCATGTGCACGTCCGTGCACCATATAAACAATGACTAAGGAAGTGGTATACAACACATTCGAGTCGAAATTGGCCCCACGTGTACACATATCTCAGAGTACAGATCCGTTTTTTTTCCAGTAGTAATAAACCTTCGGTACAAGGGTTTTTTTTTAAACGAATCAGGCAGCAGAGCTGCCGATTATATTAAAAAGAAGAATAACCCAGACTGGGTTGTACAACAGAGCAACGAAAACAACAACACCACCACTCGACGACAACAACAATAGCAGAAACAACAACAGCAACACTCAACAAGAAGCAACTAACTCAACTATCGACAACGGCCGGTTGGATTGAAACCTCAACACGCGCTGTGAAACACCGCCAAACCCTCAACTGCCCGCCACGATGCAACAGCAACAAGGACGACAAAGCGACGTGAAGACACACCATCGTCACTGTCTGCGCCGTCGTTACTGATGATGAACCACACCGAGTCAACCGCTGCCGTGCAGACCCAGAGGCGCATGGTTTGGCTAGACAGGGCCGCATGTTGCACCCTCGAGGCCACATAGGTCTGGCCGTGCGGCAGCATGCTGTCCAACGAGCAAAGCTTTTGTATATAAAAATACAAAACCAAACAGCGAAAAGAGAAAAAAAAAATGCCACTACCCTACTAGCCTTCACGAAGATATATATATATATATATATATATATATATATATATATATATATATATATATATATATATATATATATATATATATATATATATAATAAAAAGGCAAAATTTCTAATATCTCTGAATTTTCGCCCAGCCTGATCACCGTTGCTGTGTTCACGTCTCCTTTTCCGTTTCCGTCTCTGTCCCTTCTCCCGTTGCTTTCTCTTTATTTCTTCTCCCACTCGTATGTTGGGTCTCATATCTGAGGTCTAGTTGTCAGCCTCACATACACTAAGATAGCCAGACATGTTGGCTAGCCAAATTTAACTACCGAGGCTCACAAGATAGCATGTTAAATAGGATAGCAATCGTGTTGGCTAGTCTCATGGAGGCCATTTTTCTAGAGCTTTAGTTAAAAATAGCATTTGAATGTTAGATAGTAATTTTGTTGGAGATGCTCTTAGATAAAGAAAAACTTTATACAAAAATTGAAGATTTTTCACGTGATCTAAAACAATTGGCAAAAATTTGATTTAAAATTGTTTACTACCCCCAAAAAATCATTTTTAATTTTATAGATTTTGAAATTTAAAATTTAGAATTTTTAAACAACCTCGGGTGTTGACATGCTCTATACCAAAGCTGTAGTTCTCAATATTATTTACAAATTTGTAGTCAACAAGGATTTTATTTGAAATCTTTTAGATTTGTAAATATTCATTTTATGTTCTCATATTTTGAAATTCAAAATCAAGAATTTTCAAATGACTTTGAACATTGAAATAACGATCTATACCAAAGTTGTAGCTGTCAATGTAATTTTCAACTTTGCAATTGACAAGATTTTTAGTTGAAAACATTTAAGAGTCTCAAATATTCATTTCAAAATGCTCAGATTTTGAAAACCAAATTTTCAAACAATCTCGAATGAAGACACATCCTATACCAAAATTATAGAAGTCGGTGAGATCTAAAACTTTAAAGCTGAAACTCATTTCATAGTTAGGGGCTAAAATATTTAATACTTCCTCTATTGCAAATTATAAGATGTTTTGGCTTTTCTAAATGCTTAGGTTTTGTTATGACATAGTAAACTATAATATAAAAGTAATTTATGTGAAAAAGCCAATAATTTGAAGGGAGATAGTACAAGATTTTTAAAAGTTACTATAAAAGGACAGCCTTCTATTTACATTGTATTGGTTATAGGGAGCGAACATTTTTTTTTGAAATTCATGATGTTCGTATATTTATTATTCGATTTACTGGGACGACGGCCGGACCCACGTCTGTTAATAGAAAAGGGCATGCCTTTAAAAATACTTCCTAAAAATCTTTCTTATAACCTTGATAATTCGGTGACCGATCGAGCTAATCATCACCATGTGTTATTAGTGCTGCATTTTACCCATTCTTGCCTAAACAATTGTTTTGGGGCCCACATCTCCATCTTTCACATCGTACGTAGTTGACCATCAGTTAGTGCATCGATTAGTCGTGATCCTAATCTTAGACATTCTTTATTTAAGACGAAATCTATGGTTAACAAGGGCTATATTTAAATAACCTTAATAAAAAATATAAACTTCAATTACAGTTATTTAGTATTTTGATTACTTTTCCTGTCATCAACACTGATCCTATAGCAAGCTAGAGGATAAACGTACGATATATGAATTAGAAAAGACTCCGATGGTTAATGATAACACTAGCTATAGTCGCCAAAGTTAGGTGCACTTGACTCTCACTCCTTTTGCTTTCTCTGCATTACGACACTCAGGGAGTTTTCTATGAATTTTCGCTAACGAAAGAGAAAAATTGCAGTTCAACAGCATAAAGCTTAACATCATCGATCTACATAACTGTCTACATGTTGAAACCCCAAAAGCATCAGCGCCCTTCACTCAATTTGTTTCAAGACAACAAAGAAATAAACTTTTCAGTGTACTGATGAGTTAGCTAGCGTAGTATGCCAATGATTTGAGCCTAGCTAAAAGTGTAAGACGACAATAGGACTAGGACCTCAACACAGTGAAAAGGAACAACCTTTCTTTTCTTATCTTCTGCTCGATGTAATGTGACCAGGGTGAAGCTAGATAGCCTTATAAACCAACATGCTCACACTGTCACACATGCACTCACAATCAGAGAGAAAAGGAGAATAAGCTGTAGTGTGGGGAATACTCATCCTACCAAGTATCAAGTTATTAACAGACTAAAAGTAGCTTTATTAGCTGATTATGTTCCTTCGTGAAAACCTGCTCACTCGGGTAGTCATCGACTTGACATGGGTACTTATATTTTCTTGGATTTACTTTAGAATTTAACAACGCTATTCTTTCAGTGCTAAACGATATGCTCGTCGACAATAAGATGTATGTGGTGATTTTATTAATCTCGAGATCAGTCTTAATTTTTAGAGATATTCATAAGAGTGGGCCATATATACATATATATAGGTAGGGGTGTGCTACCTGCTGCTCCTCTGTCTTCGACCATTTAATAAACACGTTACTAGCCATATAGAAAAAAAAATATATAAAAAGGATTAAAGAAACTCTATCACAAATTCAACTCTCATTATACTACTATAATTTTTGCAAGTCATCATACTATGATGGAGAGACAAATACATACAACCAAGAGGATTTTGTTCGGTATGGCCAATGAAAAAAGTAAGCCAATCATGCATGATAGATTAATTGGAACCAACGGATACAATAATCAACAACAACAATTGCTCTACAGTAACGTGTGGGCGACCAAAAATTCTAGTTTCTTTGAGTGCATAACATACATAAAAAATTAATTCTTGCAGATGCTTTTATTTGTCAACATTAAGAATGGCTCCATGTGATATAAATTAATTCGAAAAACCACACATCCTTAGTGTGTGTGATTGGTTATTTGCATTGATCTTAGCTTGCATTAGACCTTAAATAACATAGCCTAAGACAACATAAACACACGCAGTGTGTTGGTGTTTTAGTAGTCCTGTATAGTGGCTTGGTGTTTACTTGACCTGTGTGTATATAGACAAGCAGCTATGTTTGGTAAGATTATGTTTTGTTGCTGACATTGTGTTGCATATAGTCACCTCTGTGTTTTAGTAGAGATTTACTGGTCTAGTAAAAGTAGGGATGGTGTGAAGATTTCATCATTTTTGGTGTCTCTTTAGTTTGTGCAAACATATACATTATTTAATATGACTAAATTTGACGTACTTACTAATATTGCATACATTGGGTCTGGTTCAAACAACATGGAATCCTACATCCACATAAAAGCCTCTATGGCAATGAAACACGGTAAAAGTTAATTGCACTATACAAGTTTGGATGTAGATTAATACAAGACAACCAAATAATATACAGCCATATATGGTGCCCTGAAAAATGCAGATTCCAACCCGGACTCATGGGCCAAATTTGTTTGGGATAACAAAGCGCCACCGAGGGTGAAGTTTTTGGCATGGCTACTCTCTCAAGGGCGCGGCACATCCAGTGCAAATAAACTTGGAGAAGAAATTCTTCAAAAATTACTTGGAGAAGAAAGGAATTGTGGGAGACGCAACTTGTGAAACCTGCCATGCTTCTGACGAGTCCCCAGCCCATATCATCTTCGGATGCACCACAACCAGCAGCTCCTAGAATGCGGTTGGCATCACAACATTTCCACACTGGCAGATTCAGAAACTCATGGATATTCAGCACCCAAGTCACATCCCTGCTTGTCACTTTGGGACCTTCATTCTGTTATGCTGCTGGCATATTTGGAAATGGCATAACAACAGAACTTTCAGAACAGATCGCACGACCCTGGCCGGTGCATTGGCCGCTTGCAAGGCAGAAGCGTTCTTATGGGGGGCAAGACTACCCAAAGCAGATAAAGAAGTTGCTACCTCTTGGTGTCATATTTTAGCTAACGCAATGTAAACCTTAAGTCCATCTGTTCGGACATGTAAGCGCCTTGCACAAACAAAATGTTTTCTGACTTATCAAGCCTTAAGAGGCCAATGGATGAATAAAAATCAGGTGGGGGATCCTTTCCCCTTCCGTCGACTTATCAAAAAAAAAGAGAAAAAATGCTAACCGACAATACAAAGTTTGACGATTCACCGTGGGAGAGAAGGGTTGGAAAATCTGAGGAAGCACACGTCACCTTGGTAGCACATCCAAAGGTGTGTGTTTACTTGATAATTTGACGACCGAGCTAATAATCACCATGTGTTAGTGTTGGATTTTACCTAGCTAAACAATACTCCCTCTGTTTCAAATTATAAGTCGCTTTGACTTTTTAATTTATATATATCTAGATGCATAGCAAAATGGATGTACTAAAAAAAGTCAAAGCGACTTATAATTTGGAACAGAGCGAGTATAATGCATCTATTGGGTCCACAGCTCCATCTTTGACATCGTACTCGTACGTATGTAGTTGACCATTAGCTAGAGCATAGATAACTAGATAGTAATTCTAGTACTATCTCTCTATTTTAATTTGGATAGACATTCTTAGACCAAAACTACATGGTTATTGGTTAACATCGGGGTATATTCAAATTCAACACGTACGTACCCATGACGTAAAGGCCGTACACATGTGTGACACCTGCATACTACCTGCTCGCCCGTTCTCGCGAAATCCGGCCAGTCGACTTTGTCTCAATTAAACTGTGCATGCAGCTATCATTAAGGAGTTTGTATACGATGGGGATTAAGCAACATCTGAAAGATATGCGCCGGTGTGAGTTGATATACACATACGTGGACTCCCTTTTTAATCCGAAGGATACAATGATAGGTCTTGTGGAACAAATTTTAAATCTAATAATGATATAATTTATTGGAACGAGTAATGAACTAACTCATGATCGCTAGGTGATGAGGACCCTAATTGTGCTGCAGTGTTTGTAAGCGACCAAAAATTGTAGCTTTCCGTGAGTGCATAATGCAAAATTCCTCTTGCGGATGCTCTTGTTGTTGCTGACGATTTAAAAAGGGACACCCCTAAAGAAGAGTTATTCCTTTTGCAGATGTGCCTCACTAACTAGCTCACCAAACTATCCTTTTCTTTTCTCGTTGATGTCGGGACGCTCATGATGGATTAATGCACTCCTCGAATTCTAGGACTAACAGACTAATTTTTAGTTTCTAAGGATGCAAACAAACATGCCAATTGCTAGTCCACTGATCAAGGACTAGTTGTTAGTTCATTAGTTTAGAGATAGGAGCTAATAATAAGACTAGTTGTTAGTCCTAGTTTATCTAAACATGTCCTAAATTAATCTCGAACATGAAACCTAACATTTCTCCTTTATCAATTTCTCACTATATCTGTGTCGTTCAGCCTTGCGGATATACACATAACGTAGAAACATCAAACTACCACCCTCTGGTCACAAAAAAAAACATATCATTTAAGAAGTGATTTGGTCAAAAGAAAACATCAATAACTTTTAAGTTATTTTTCAAATGTTAATTAAGTTTGAAGATTTATAATCAAATATACTTGCAAAATCTCACAAATTTGAAGAATTTTTTTAACAATATATTCTAGAATAGATATTAGTGTGATTGTACCAAAGACTGTGCAAAGTCAAATATGAAAGTATTCGTTTACCAGAGGAATAGCGACAGGCATAGTAATCACCATACTTTGGAGCTTTGTGATACTTAACGTAAAACTAGCTAGTCGCCAAATTAAGTGCACTTCACTTTCACTCCTTTTGCCGAAAAGGTGTAAGACGATAGACTTCTCAACACAGTAAAACAGAGAAAAGATGTCTCCACTAGGTACAACCTTTCTTCTATTGTCTTTTGCTCGATGCAGTTTGACCAGGGTGAAGCTAGATAGCTTATATATAGCCCAATATAGGTTCTGTTTGATTCATTAGCCGCTAATAATTAGCTAGCTAATACTCATAGCTGCTATTAGCTAGCTAACTATTAGATATTATTAGCTGGTTTGACCTAGCTAATAAGATAGTTGTTAGTTGATCATTAGCTAACAACTAGCTAGACTATTCCTTGGACTGTTTGGATCGAAAATAGCTACCTCCTCCGTTTCAAATTATAAGATGTTTTGTCTTTTATAGATACATTACTTTTACTATGTATTTGAACATAGTGTATGTCGGTGTTCGGACCAAGGGGGTCCTAAACCAACGAGTAAATGCTGCGTGACTCTTTCCTGGATGGTGATGCAAGGAGAACACACGGGGGTTTATCCTGGTTCGGGCAAAAGAAGGCCCTACGTCCAGCGGGGAAGAGAGGTTTGTATTTCCTTGCACCGAGGTGCTCGTGTAGGGGTTACAAGCAGGCGAGAGAGGGTGTCGAGCCCAAGTCTCAAAGAGAAAAAGGAGAAAGGTGGTTGCTTGAGATGTTGATCTCTTGCTTTCGTTGTTCGGTCGGGTGGTTGGTTGTTTCGTCCTTCCGTGATGCTTCGCCCCTCTATTCGTCGCCCTGGCCTGTCCTTTTATAGGGCGAGGGGTGGCCAAGTCGAGGGGGGCCTTGAGGCGATGTTTCGTCGATTCCTGTTGAGTTGACTGTAGCGACGTGGCTTCGGGATGGCCGGCCATCCCTGGGTACCCTGACGTGGTACGGGACAAGAGGGTGAAATGACCCAGAGCGCCATGCCATACCATCCTTCGAGCTAAGTCGAGCGTTGGGGCCGGGTCGAGGCCGGGTCGAGGTCGGATGGATAAGGCCGAATCCCTGGTATCGCGGGGGACGGACCTTGTCTTATCCTTCCTCGAGGGTGATTGATGGTGAATAGTGCGCGGTAGGGTGGATACAGTGACGACTTTCACCTCCCATCACGGGATGGGCGGTAAAACAGTGAGACTTGACATGGGTATTGTTCCCGCGTTGACCCATGCCGTAGCCATGCCGGTCGGTGGTAGTAGGTAACCGCATTGAATGCTATGGCTTTTGTCCCGGGTAGGTAAAGAAAGGGTGTCGAGGAGCCGGGGCGTGGTCGAGGCGCCCCGTCGAGCGGGCCTCGTACGAGTCGGAGCCGGAGCGCGGTCGAGGCGCCCCGTCGAGCGGGCCTCATACGAGTCGGAGCCGGGGTGCGGTCGAGGCGCCCCGTCGAGCGGGCCTCGTACGAGTCGGAGCCGGGACGCGGTCGAGGCGCCCCGTCGAGCGGGCCTCGTACGAGTCGGAGCCGGGGCGCGGTCGAGGCACCCCGTCGAGCGGGCCTCGTACGAGTCGGAGCTGGGACGCGGTCGAGGCGCCCCGTCGAGCGGGCCTCGTACGAGTCGGAGCCGGGGCGCGGTCGAGGCACCCCGTCGAGCGGGCCTCGTACGAGTCGGAGCCGGGGCGCGGTCGAGGCGCCCCGTCGAGCGGGCTATCTTTTCATTGTGGTTTCGGTTATGTCAGCGCTTTGGCGATAGCTGTGGGTACCCCCGTACTGTTGGTACCGACAGTAGCCCCCGAGCCTTTGGGTGAGTGTGTGATCACTCTCCCAGAGGTTGGTCAGAACTGGAGTCGTAGCGTCGTGATTTTTCCGGTGGGGGCGCGCGAGCGCACCCGCCGGGTGTAGCCCCCGAGGCCTCGGTGGAGTATGGAGACTCCTCCGAGGTCTTGTTCGCGTTTGATTGGGGGACATTTCGTTGCGGTCAAGCCCCCAAGCCTCGTGGGCGCGAGGTCGATCAGGGTCCCGGCCGTCTTTTGCTGTGCGACCCTCACGCTCCTTTTTCGAAAAAAGGAGGAGGGGTGGAGAATGTCGTACTACCCTCGTTTGGGCCCGAGTTACGACGATCTCCGGTGAGCTGCTAGTGGGGGAATTCGAGTGAGAACCCGTGCCCCGTTTGTTAGGGGTCGGCTAGTGGCCCGGAGGCGCCCTCAAAAATGCCAAGAAGCGGTCGTGTGGATCTCGATTCCCTTCGACAGGATTCGAGGGCTCGATGCCTCTCCCGGAGGGATTCCTACCACAACCTTCTCCTTCAGCCTCGAATACGTCCTGGGGTGCCTCGAGAGCGTGGTTCGAGCCCTTGGCCATGTACGGGCGCACCCTGGGTCGTCCCTAACTCTGTTGCTCGAGGGCAGCTGTCGAACCCCGTTCGAGGGCCAGCTTTCGCTCCCTCGAGACTTATTGCGGGCTTCGCACCCATTTTTGCGGTCGGGACCCCGAGCCTCGCACGCACGAGGTCGGTCAGAGTCCCGGCCGTCTTTCGCGACCCTCACGCTCCTTTTTCGAAAAAAGGAGGAGGGGTGGAGAATGTCGTACTACCCTCGTTTGGGCCCGAGTTACGACAATCTCCGGTGAGCTGCTAGTGGGGGAATTCGAGTGAGAACCCGTGCCCGTTCGTTAGGGGTCGGCTAGTGGCCCGGAGGCGCCCTAAAAAATGCCAAGAAGCGGTCGTGTGGATCTCGATTCCCTTCGACAGGATTCGAGGGCTCGATGCCTCCCCCGGAGGGATTCCTACCACAACCTTCTCCTTCGGCCTCGAATACGTCCTGGGGTGCCTCGAGAGCGTGGCTCGAGCCCTTGGCCATGTACGGGCACACCCTGGGTCGTCCCTAACTCTGTTGCTCGAGGGCAGCTGTCGAACCCCGTTCGAGGGCCAGCTTTCGCTCCCTCGAGACTTATTGCGGGTTTCGCACCCATTTAAGACATACCTGGAGATATTTCGTTGGCCGGGCGCGTTTTTTCGGGAGACGAGATCGGCGCAGTATCGGCGTATGGTTACGACGTGGGGAGCGGCCACGTGCTCAGTTCCTGCGAGATATAAGGAAACGGTTAGGTGAGCGTGTTTATCGCGAAAAACTGCTCCTTACTTTTCGCGCGGCCGTTGGGCTTCCGTCCGGGCATATAAAGCTAAGGCCTTGGGGTCTTCGTTCCCCACCGGTTACTTGCATCCCTGCAATCCTTTGCCTTAGACATCCCCTGCCACATCGCGTTCTCCGCCCGTTTTGCCGCAGCCACCGCATCCTTTCCTTCCATCCCCTTCCGACGACATCGATGGCAGGAAAGAGCCAGATCCTTCCCGCCGACGACTGGGCCGCCTCCTCGGTGACGGAGAGGAGGTTGGAGGAGTTGGTCGAGGACGGGCTGCTGCGGCCGAGGACGAACTTGGCACAGCCGGAGTGGGTGGCGCCGCCCCCCGCCCACCAGGAGCCAGCGCCCCCTGAAGGGTACGTGGTGAGCTTCGTCAGCTTTCATGAGCGGGGGTTCGGCGTGCCGGCGTCGGTCTTCATGCGTGCGCTCCTCCACTACTACCGGGTGGAGCTTCATCACCTTTCCCCCAACGCCGTCGTGCAGGCCGCCATCTTTGCGGCGGTCTGCAAGGGCTACCTCGGGGTGGAGCCTCAGTGGAACTTGTGGCTTCACCTTTTTAAGGCCGAGCTCTTCGCCAAGAGGGCGGGGGAGAAAGGCGTCCTGTGCGCGGCCCGAGTGGGGAGCTGCGTGCTGCAGGTGAGATCGGGTCGGACGGATCTATACATCCCGGCCCGACTTATCTCCTCGAATAGTGGGTGGCACGAGGGTTGGTTCTACCTCCGCAATGATGAAAATCAGTTGCCGAGGTACACCGGCCGCGTGCTGACTGCTCGAGAAGAGCATTGGTCGTACGGAGTGCCCGAGGCCGAGAAGACGCGCTTGGATCCGCTGCTGGCGGCGCTGCAGCAGCTTCGCCTTCGGGGCCTGACGGCTGCGGCGGTGGCTGCGGGCTTCCATCGCCGCAGAGTGATGCCGTTGTGCCAGCGTCGTCTCCGCCTGGACCAGATGACTCCGGAGGCGAACCTGGAGGGCACCCGGATGTCCCATGAATCCCTCACCCTTGAGGAGGTTCTCCGGCGGGCTCGCCGGATGGTCGGGAACTTCAAGGCGGAGGAGGCCAATCAGGTTCCCATGAGGCCTACCGAAGGGTGCAAATCCGTGGTACGTATCCCAGGGCTGAGGTATTGCTATTCTTGTTTTTCTGTGGATTTTGCTGATGTGGTCGAGGCCGGCGTGTAGGATTTGTCGGCGTTGCGGGAAACGCGCCCGCCAGTCCCGGAGGACCGGCCCGCCTGGGAGGCTCGACGCCTGCATGCCTCCCAGAAGAAGCAGGCCAAGGAGACGGCCAAGAAGCGGGCGATCCGCAAGGCCAAGAAGGCGGAGGCGTTGAAGAAGCGCCGGCGCCAGCAGACCATCGACGGAGTGCCCCTGTCGCTGTCACCTTCCGAGACAGTCTCGGGGGAGGACGACGGCAGCAGCGACGAAGATGACGATGCCCTGTCGCGGTATGAGATTGCGACCAGGCTGGGTGACCTTCCCGACATTCGCCCCCTGCTGGAGCCCATCAGGGGGGGTCCTCCTCGGTCGTCGTGGTCGAGGAGGTCGAGGGGAAGAAGGTGGAGAAGGAATCTGGCCCCTCGAGGGGAGGGGCCGTTTTACCCCGGACCCGGCGAGAGGGGTCGACGGGGACGTCCGCACTAGCCGGGGCCTCGCAAGCTCTGGCAGGGGTGGAGACGGTGGTACCGGCGTCGTCATCGGCGGCGGCGCCGGCGGGAGTAAGGACCTGAGGCCAGCTGGCCTCGGAAGCACAAAGGGTGCAGGGCGGTGTGTCGGCCGGGGCTCCCAGGAGCGCTCGGCCTGCTGGTGAGGCCGCCGCGAGGCCACCAGCGGCCGTCCCGGGAGGCTCGAGCCGCGCAGGGTCGAGGTACTTGGTGCCGATTTCCGGGTAAGTATCTCAACTTGGTCGTCCTGCCTTTCCCAAAGTCCGTTGGCCGACAATTCTTCTCACTTCACAGGCTGAAGCGGAAGGCGGAGCCAATGGGGCCTACCCCTGTGAAGTCGTTGCGAGCCAGCGCCGTTGTCCTCAACCGGACGGCGGAGCAGGACGTGGCCTGGGTCCGTCAGGTCGAGGCCGCGAAAGGGCGCCTGCGACATCAGCAGGGGTCAGCCGACGCCGCGGCGGTTGCCGGCCCGGAGTCCGCCGTCGAGGGGGCCGAACCGGCGAAGGCGACGGCTCTTGACGTGGTCGAGGCGGGGCCCAGGCCGTCGGGGACGGCCGAGGCTGCCGTTGCGGTCGCGACGAGCGAGGCACCCGTCCGCGACGCGGAGCGGGCGGGTGCTGACGTGACCAGGGAGGAGGTCGCGTCGGTGTCAGGGCAAGAGACGGTCCTGGCGAAGGGGTCGCAGCCGCGACAAGGCCCGTTGGCAGAGCCAGCGGGCATGGTGGAGGTCGGGGTGGTCGAGCCCCTATCCGGAGCACCCGAAGAAGAGGCGCCGACTCCGGCGGTGCCGACAGTCGAGGCGCGGGTACCGGAGCCATCATCGTTCGAGGCGCCGGCTCCGGAGGCGCCGGCGGTCGTAAGTGCCCGCCCTCACGCTCCCCTCGACAACATCTCCCTGGACAAGGGAAAACAAACGATAGGGGTCGAGGGGGGTGAGGTCGCGGACCAGGCCGGTGTCGCGACGGCCGTTGGAGAGGTGGATACCGCGGGCGAGGCCGGTCCTTCCGCGGGACCGGGAGACGCCCCGGCCGGGTCGTCCTCCTCGTGGCCCGACATCGCCGCGCTGGCGATAGCGCGGGTCGAGACGGAGCTGCCGAAGTGGGGGGGGCGTCCCTTGAGTTCAGGGACGCTACGAACCCCGACGCCGAGCCCATCTTTGTCCTTAGCAACAAAGACGAAGTGCACCGATGGGAGTACCTCGAGGGCGTCCGCCAGCACCTCGACCGGTTGCTTCGAGTGGCGTCCGGCGCTGTGCGGAGTATGGGGGATGCCACCGAGGTATGATCGACCCGTCGGCTCGCTTGATAGGTTGTTTTTTCTTCGGATTTGTGACCTTTTCGAATCGCATTCAGGAGCTGAAGGAGTACTCCCGCTGCAAGTCGCTCTTCATCCGGGACGAGAGTGGCGTGTGGGGCGCGCTGTCTCAGCAACGGGTTCTGGTCGAGGAGGCCCAGAAACGGCTATCCGATCGGAACGCCGAGATGGCTGAACTGCGCGTCGCATACTCCATATTGAAAGAAGAGGCGACGCAGGCATGGGCGGCCGAGGCCGTGATGCGCACAAGCCTGGACAAGGCTCGGGAGGAGGCTGCCCAGGCGCGCAGGGACCTCGAGCCCTTGTCTGCGCGGGTGAAGGAGCTCGAGGAGGATGTTTCCCAGGTCAGTCTTCAGCGCGACGCCTTCCATGCCGAGATCACGACGCTGCAGGGAGCCGTCCAAAAGAAGGACGCAGCTCTCGAGTCTGCTCGGCAGGAGGTCGAGGCGCTAAAGGCAGCCATCCGTGACAAGGACAGCGCCTTCCTGGGGCTCGAGCGAACATGTGGGGGACTCCGCGACGAGGTCGTGGGCCTGTAGACCCACGTCGAGGGTAAGTGTGGTTGTTATAGTCACGACGTTGAAGGCCCCGCGTTGGGCACTAATTTGTTTGTCGTGTTTCAGAGCTGGAGAGAGAGAACCGAGAGGCCCAATCGTGCGCCAACTCCTTCCAGAGCCTCTTCGAAGCCGAGGTCCGGAGGACCCAACTTTTCCAGGGCGCAATCACCACTGTGTGTGATGGCCTAGGGGTCGAGCCCGACACCGACACCGGGGAAGATGTTCTGGGGAACTCCTTCGTCCAACGGATGGTGGCGCTGGGCCGCCTTGCCCGGGAGAAGATACGGAATGGCCTCCATCATGGCGTGAAGAGGGCGCTGGCCGTCGTCCGTTCGGGGTTTGTGTTTGACATGAGGCTCGTTGCCGAGGGCTTCATCACAGACCCCGATCGGACGGACGAGGAGAACAAGGACGCCTGCGTGGAGCTGATCGAAGCCGCCGAAGAGCCTGGGAGTCGTCTGGCCTCGCTTTTTGAAGCCGAGGTGGTTCCTCCTGCCGACGACGAAGGCCTGTGAGCCACATCTGGGCATGAAGGCCCATGTAATAAGTTAGTATTTTGAATTTTGATCGTGGTGGCCGCGGAGGCCTAAAAGACTCGAAACATAAACCGGTTCGCGGTTGATTCAGCTTTACTCGAGCTTTTCTTCCCTTTATCGCACGGATCGTGTTCTCGTGTGATTTACCTAGCGCGCAGCTACATCCTTTGGCGTAAGGGAGCGAGTGGAGATACCGTAGCCTCGGAGGCGTAAGTGATCTCGCGGCTTGACTGCCGTCGAGCTTCAGGGTGATGTTGCGGCCTAGTAAATCGTGTGAGAGCCTGATCTAAGCGACAGGGGGTATGTTCTTTTTTAATTTTAGGAACCGTTGTTTAGATCTTCTCAGCGTGAAGGCGTACCTCTAAAAGGCGTAAGGGTTGAGTGGAGGTACCGTAGCCTTGGAGGCGTAGGTGATGCTCCAGACTCGAGAGCCCTTTCGAACCTAAGGGTGCTCTTTCAGCGAAGTCGATCTAAGAAGCGGTTCTTAAATTTTTTAAAAAAGAGCATAAGTTTTTTCGGGGACCGGGGGTTCCCCCCTTGCAGCCCCCGAGGGAGGGTCGACTCTGGGAGTGCAGGGTCGATCCTTCCTCATTACGAAACGAGAAATTTTGAACATCGCTGTATTCTTTATTGACGAAAAAGGAAATACAGAGCCTCGAGGCTTTTTAAGGAAAGAAGCGACGTAGCTGTTCAATGTTCCAAGCGTTGGTGAGGATTTCGCCCTTCTCGTTGGATAGCTTGTAGGTGCCCGGCTTTAGTACTTCTTCGATGATGTACGGCCCTTCCCATGGTGGTGTGAGCTTGTGCCGTCCCTTGGTGTTCTGGTTCCGCCGTAGCACCAAGTCACCAACGTTGAGGTCACGCTTGCGGATGTATCTGTCGTGGTAGCGTCGGAGACCCTGTTGGTACCTGGTAGAATGCAACAGAGCCACATCTCGGGCTTCCTCGAGCTGGTCGAGGGCGTCTTGTCTTGTGGCGTCGTTGTGTCCTTCGTTGTATGCCTTCAACTTCGGGGACCCGTATTCTATATCGGTTGGTAGCATAGCCTCAGACCCGTAGACTAAGAAGAATGGAGTGAACCCCGTGGCTCGACTCGGCGTTGTTCTTAGGCTCCACAGGACCGAGGGTAGCTCGACAGCCCATCTTTTGCCATGTTTGTTTAGTTTGTCAAAGATTCTGGGCTTCAGGCCTTGTAGAATCATGTCGTTGGCACGTTCCACTTGCCCGTTTGTTTTTGGATGAGCCACGGCCGACCAGAGCACACGGATGTGGTGGTTGTCGCAGAAATCCAAAAACTTCTTGCCAGTGAACTGGGTGCCGTTGTCCGTGATGATACAGTTGGGGACCCCGAAGCGATGAACAATGTTAGTGAAGAAGAGTACAGCTTGTTCGGACCTGATGCTGGTGATAGGGCGGGCCTCGATCCACTTGGAGAATTTGTTGATTGCGACGAGCAAGTGGGTGAAGCCGCCGGTCGTTCTTTTTCAGTGGTCCGACAAGGTCGAGCCCCCAAACGGCGAACGGCCATGTGATGGGGATAGTTTGTAGGGCATGTGCCGGAAGATGAGTCTGTCTCGCATAGTACTGACAACCCTCGCAGGAGCGTACTAGCTTGACAGCGTCGGAGACCGCGGTCGGCCAATAGAATCCTTGTCGAAAGGCGTTTCCGACGAGGGTTCGAGGCGCAGCGTGGTGACCGCAAGCCCTCGAGTGAAGATCGCCGAGCAGATTTCTGTCTTGCTCTTTCGTGATGCAACGTTGGAGGATACCGGTAGGGCTACGACGGTAGAGCTCCCTGCTGTCGCCCATGATCACAAAAGTTTTGGCCCGGCGTGCGATCCGTCGAGCCTCAGTCCTATCCGAGGGGAGGTCCCCCTGGATGAGGTAGTCGAGGTACGGGACGCGCCAATCAGGCTCGAGGTCAGACGGTGGCGTCGAGTCTTCCACCTGCATGGCTTCAGCCCCGGTCGAGGGGGCTTCTACCTCAGGTGGAAGGTCGATCGACGCCTCGTCGACCCCCCCGTCTGGCCTAAGGTCGACGGATGGGCGCTGAAGGTCTTTCGCGAAGATGTCCGGTGGAACCGTGGCTCGACCGGACGCGATTTTTGCCAGTTCATCAGCGGCCTCATTATACCTGCGTGTGATGTGGTTGAGCTCGAGGCCGTGAAACTTGTCCTCGAGGCGCCGTACTTCTTGGCAGTAGGCCTCCATCTTGGGGTCACGGCAACTCGAGTTCTTCATCACCTGATCGATCACGAGTTGAGAGTCGCCTCGGACGTCGAGGTGTCGGACCCCGAGCTCGATGGCGATTCTCAACCCCGTGACGAGTGCCTCGTATTCGGCGACGTTGTTAGACGCAGGGAAATGAAGCCGGATGACGTAGCGCATGTGAACCCCAAGGGGTGAGACGAAGAGCAAGCCCGCGCCTGCTCCCGTTTTCATCAATGACCCATCGAAGTACATGGTCCACAGCTCCGCCTGGAGCTGTGCAGGGGGGAGTTGTGTGTCAGTCCACTCGGCCAGAAAATCTGCTAATACCTGTGACTTAATAGCTTTTTGCGGCGCATAGGATAATGCCTCGCCCATGAGCTCGACCGCCCATTTGGCAATCCAACCCGAGGCTTCCCGGTTCTGGGCTATCTCTCCCAAGGGGAAAGAAGAAACCACAGTAACCGGGTGACCCTCGAAGTAGTGTCGGAGCTTGCACCGTGTCAAGATGACAGCATACAGCAGTTTTTGGATCTGTGGGTATCGACACTTTGTCTCCGAGAGCACCTCGCTAACGAAATAGACCGGCCTCTGGACGAGCAAGGTGTGTGCCTCCTCGGCCCGTTCGACAACCAGGGCGGCACTGACTACTTGTGACGTCGCGGCGACATAGAGTAGGAGTGGTTCCCCCGAGGTCGGAGGGACGAGGATTGGTGAGTTAGAGAGGGTGGCTTTCAGTTTCGTGAGAGCCTCCTCAGCCTCGAGGTTCCAGGAAAAATGGTCCGATTTCCTCAAGAGACGGTACAGAGGGAGTGCTTTTTCGCCGAGGTGCGAAATGAAACGGCTGAGTGCCGCCAAGCAACCTGTGACTCTCTGTACGCCTTTGAGATCTCGGATGGGGCCCATCTTGGTGATTGCAGAGATTTTTTCAGGGTTGGCCTCGATGCCACGTTTAGATACGATAAACCCTAAAAGCATACCTCGTGGGACGCCGAAGACACATTTCTCTGGATTGAGTTTGATGTTTTTTGCCCTGAGGCAATTGAATGCAACGTCGAGGTCGCTGACCAGATCGCCGGCACGTTGGGTTTTGACCACGATGTCGTCGACGTAAGCCTCGACGGTCGACCCAATGTGCCCCCCAAAAACATGTTGCATGCATCGCTGGTACGTTGCCCCTGCGTTCCGGAGACCGAAGGGCATCGTAACGTAGCAATACATGCCGAATGGGGTGATGAATGAAGTCGCGAGCTGGTCGGACTCCTTCATTTTGATTTGGTGGTAACCGGAGTATGCATCTAAGAATGAGAGAGTTTCACATCCCGCGGTGGAATCAACGATTTGATCAATGCGTGGCAAAGGGAAGGGAACTTTCGGACATGCTTTATTTAAACCAGTATAGTCTACGCACATCCTCCATTTCCCACTCTTTTTTCTAACTAAGACAGGATTAGCTAGCCACTCGGGATGATGAACCTCCTTGATGAACCCGGCCTCCAATAGTTTGTGTATCTCCTCGCCGATGATCCTGCGCTTCTCCTCGTCGAAGCGGCGCAGGCGTTGCTTCACCGGTTTGGCTCCGGCCTGGATCTCTAAGGCGTGCTCGGCGACTTCCCTGGGTATGCCTGGCATATCCGAGGGACTCCACGCAAAGATGTCGACGTTCGCGCGGAGAAAGTCGACGAGCACTGCTTCCTATTTAGGATCGAGGGTGGCGCTGACGTTCAGCGCCCTCCCCTTGGGATCAGCGGGGTCGAGGGGTACGAGCTTGACGTCTTCGGCGGGCTCGAAGCTGCCGGCATGGCGTTTTGGGTCGGGGATCGCATTGGCTAGACCATCGAGGTCTGCGGCCAAGATCGCTGACCCAAAAACAGCCTCGCCGTGCTCGACGCACTCGACGTCGCACTCGTAGGCATGTTCAAACGAGGGCCCTATAGTGATGACACCGTTTGGGCCAGGCATTTTGAGCTTGAGGTAGGTGTAGTTCGGGATCGCCATGAACTTGGCGTAGCATGGGCGTCCCAGGATAGCGTGGTACGTTCCACGGAATCCGACCACTTCGAAAGTGAGAGTTTCCTTTCGGAAGTTGGCCGGTGTGCCAAAGCAAACAGGCAGATCGACCCGCCCGAGGGGTTCTGCCCGTTTCCCTGGCACGACTCCGTGGAAGCCCCCGACGCTAGGCTGGAGGCGCGCTCTGTCGACCCCCAAGAGGTCAAGGGTCTGAGAGTAGATAATGTTAAGGCTGCTTCCACCGTCCATGAGCACTTTGGTGAGGCGTGTGTTGGCGATGACGGGGTCAACGACGAGGGGATAGACCCCCGGGTTGGGGACGTAGTCTGGGTGGTCATCACGGTCGAAAGTGATGGCCACCGCAGACCAATCAAGGAAACGGGGTACTGCCGATTGTACGGAGAAGACCTCGCGCCGTTCTCACTTGCGCTGACGCGCAGAGAGGCAGGTCGAGGGTCCTCCGTAGATCATGTAGCAGTCGCGGATCTCGGGAAATTCCCCGTCCTTGTCGTCACCCTTAGGGTCCTCCCCCTTGTCGTCCTTCTTGGCGCCGGCACCCCCGAAGTACCTGCGCAGCATGTGACAATCCTCGAGGTTATGGTTAGTGAGTCCCTTGTGGTAGGGACATGGCTCTTTGAGCATTTTGTCGAAGACGCCCCCACCGGGGGGGCCTCGAGGTTTTTTGTGCTCGGTAGCAGCGACGAGCTCGTCGGTCGGGGCCTCGAGCTTGCCCTGCTGGCCTTTCTTCTTCTTGCGGTTGTTTCTCTTGGGGCCTCAGGTGGAACTCGCGGGGTCGTCGACCTTCTGCTCCTCCCTCGCCGGCTCGTCGCCAAAGATCGCACCAACCGCCTCCTCGCCGGAGGCGAAGTTGGTGACGATGTCCATCAATCCGTTGGCAGTGAGCGGGGTGTTACGGCCCAACTCCCGGACCAACTCCTTACAGGTGGTACCGGAGAGGAAGGCCGTAATCACGTCGGAGTCGGTGATGTTGGGGAGCTCGGTGCGCTGCCGGGAGAAGCGCCGGATGTAGTCCCGGAGGGACTCATCTGGTTTCTGCTTGCAGCCCCGGAGGTCCCACGAGTTGCCGGGGCGCATGTAGGTTCCCTTGAAATTTCCCTCGAACACCCTCACGAGATCGTCCCAGTCGTGGATCTGCCAAGGTGGGAGATCCTCGAGCCAGGCTCGGGCGGTGTCGGAGAGGAACAGGGGGAGTTGCCGAATGATGACCCGATCGTCGGTGGCCCCGCCCAACTGACACGCCAAGCGGAAATCGGCGAGCCAAAGTTCGGGTTTGGTCTCGCCGTTATACTTGGTGAGAGTCGTGGGGGACGGAACCGAGCCGGGGGCACCGTCTCACGGATAGCCCTACTGAACACCCGAGGGCCTGGAGGTTCGGGTGAAGGGCTACGGTCTTCCGAGCTGTCGTAGCGTCCGCCCCTGTGGACGTGGTAGCCTCGAGCTACACCGTCACCGTGTTTGCGTGTGCGACGCTCGACGATGTTGCCACGGGTGTCTCGAGGCTCGCGGTCGTTGGCGATGGGCTCAGGGGCAGGTGCTACCCGGTTTTGCCGGGCAGGCTCGGGATGAACCGAGGCTTCTCTCTCCTGTCGGGAAGGCTCGAGGGTCCGCTCCGAGGCTGCTTCGCGCCGCCTCGAGGCAGAGCTCTCGGCCTGCTGCATGACGGTAGTCTCGAGGAGTCCTCGGATTTCGTCTCGAGCCCGACGGGCGTCGGGGTTTGACGGCTCGGGCATGTTGCGCAGGAGCATGGCAGCGGCGACAACGTTTTGGCTGGCTCGAGCGAAAACCGGGGGGTCGACCGCCCGGTCCTCGTCGATGCGACGGTTGACGTCGCGAGCCCTCTCGCGAGCTCTCCCGCCAAATGCGTGTTCCGCACGCTCACGCTCGAGGGTTTGCTGGAGAAGATCCAGGTTTTCGCGTTCCTCGTCAAGCTGGTCCTGCAACTCGCGAATCTGTCCGAGCTGCACTCCTTGACCCGCAAGGAACTGGGGCTCGTTTCGCTCGGCAGGAAGCTCGACATGAGGGGGCGTGTGCCTTTCTTCGACCGGCTCTTCGTCCTCTGATTCCGAGGTGCTTTCAACATCGATGTTGAAGCACTCACGAGTCGGATCATAGGTGTCGTCAGCCGAGTCGGAGTCAGGTGCGCCAAAGTAGCAATATGACGGGGGAATGTGTGGTCGTTGCCAACCATCACCGAGGTGGTGACGTGGAGAAGCAGTCACACGAGGTTCTGTTTCCGGTGTCTCCGTAGAGTCCCGATAATCAGAAGCCGGTGTGGACGCAACGAGGTCCAGAGTGGAGCGTAGATGGTGTCCGGGGAGTTCCTCATAAGCGCTCATGCGAGTGCTCACGGAGGATGCATACACCCGGGCGACCGAGTCTAGTCCAAACGGGAATGATGATGGGGAGGTCACTGCCCGTGGCGAGATAGATGCTACGGACAGTGGTGTCTCACTGGACGGGAGAGCGGCGGGATTCTTCGTCGGCACGCCACCCTCAGCCAGGCTCGTCCTTCCCAAATCTTCCAAAAGGAGATCTAGGCTGGCGCCTGTCTGGGGGGTGCCGGACCGGGGGATCCCATCGCCCTCCGTCAGGTGGAGACGGTGGTTGTACCGGGCTCGCCGTCGCCGGGCGGCCCGCGACCGCCTGGAGCGACGGTGCCGGTTGACTGCTCCCCCGGGCTGGGAGAGCTCGTAATCTTCGTCGGTTGGGTGCCTGGGTGGGAGTAGGACCATGTCGTAGCCAGAGCCGAGCGACATGAACTCCAAACTCCCAAACCAGATCACCGTACCCAACGGGATCGGGCGTTCGGGGTTAGCCATCCAGGAAGAACGGCGACAAAGCGAGGTTTGCACGCAGCGCTCCCCTACCTGGCGCGTCAACTGTCGGTGTTCGGACCAAGGGGGTCCTAAACCAACGAGTAAATGCTGCGTGACTCTTTCCTGGATGGTGATGCAAGGAGAACACACGGGGGTTTATCCTGGTTCGGGCAAAAGAAGGCCCTACGTCCAGCGGGGAAGATAGGTTTGTATTTCCTTGCACCGAGGTGCTCGTGTAGGGGTTACAAGCAGGCAAGAGAGGGTGTCGAGCCCAAGTCTCAAAGAGAAAAAGGAGAAAGGTGGTTGCTTGAGATGTTGATCTCTTGCTTTCGTTGTTCGGTCGGGTGGTTGGTTGTTTCGTCCTTCCGTGATGCTTCGCCCCTCTATTCGTCGCCCTGGCCTATCCTTTTATAGGGCGAGGGGTGGCCAAGTCGAGGGGGGCCTTGAGGCGATGTTTCGTCGATTCCTGTTGAGTTGACTGTAGCGACGTGGCTTCGGGACGGCCGGCCATCCCTGGGTACCCTGACGTGGTACGGGACAAGAGGGTGAAATGACCCAGAGCGCCATGCCATACCGTCCTTCGAGCTAAGTCGAGCGTTGGGGCCGGGTCGAGGCCGGGTCGAGGTCGGATGGATAAGGCCGAATCCCTGGTATCGCGGGGGACGGACCTTGTCTTATCCTTCCTCGAGGGTGATTGATGGTGAATAGTGCGCGGTAGGGTGGATACAGTGACGGCTTTCACCTCCCATCACGGGATGGGCGGTAAAACAGTGAGACTTGACGTGGGTATTGTTCCCGCGTTGACCCATGCCGTAGCCATGCCGGTCGGTGGTAGTAGGTAACCGCATTGAATGCTATGGCTTTTGTCCCGGGTAGGTAAAGAAAGGGTGTCGAGGAGCCGGGGCGCGGTCGAGGCGCCCCGTCGAGCGGGCCTCGTACGAGTCGGAGCCGGAGCGCGGTCGAGGCGCCCCGTCGAGCGGGCCTCGTACGAGTCGGAGCCGGGGTGCGGTCGAGGCGCCCCGTCGAGCGGGCCTCATACGAGTCGGAGCCGGGACGCGGTCGAGGCGCCCCGTCGAGCGGGCCTCGTACGAGTCGGAGCCGGGGCGCGGTCGAGGCACCCCGTCGAGCGGGCCTCGTACGAGTCGGAGCCGGGACGCGGTCGAGGCGCCCCGTCGAGCGGGCCTCGTACGAGTCGGAGCCGGGGCGCGGTCGAGGCACCCCGTCGAGCGGGCCTCGTACGAGTCGGAGCCGGGGCGCGGTCGAGGCGCCCCGTCGAGCGGGCTATCTTTTCATTGTGGTTTCGGTTATGTCAGCGCTTTGGCGATAGCTGTGGGTACCCCCGTACTGTTGGTACCGACAGTGTATATCTAAGTACATAGCAAAAGCTACGTATCTAGAAAAATTAAAATGTCTTATAATTTTGATTAGAGGAAGTAATTATTAGCAGTTAACTATTAGCTTCAGATCCAAACAGGGCCTACTCTCAGTGTCAAAAAGGAGAATAAGCTAGATGAAGAGAGGAATACTCATCCTATCATCGTTCTGGTGGAGCATGCATGACAACACCTACAGAGAATAACGTCCACTGACACTCTCATGCCATCGTTCTCACTCATTCGGAGAAGCCATTCAGGCTATCCATGCCTCGTGGGCTACGGCGACCTCTTGCCTAGGTTAGGCCATGGCCATCCATTCCTTTCAGGTGCTCTCACTGTGCTACGCCTCCTTTTTCAAATGAAAGGAGGGGACAAGCACAAACGTCACCTTCTGCAACAAGTTCGTATGGATAAACATACCACATACTACATGCATACATACAGCCTAACCTGGTGATGTAGGCTACGAGCCGTGACGTAGGCGCAGTGGCTGCACCTGCACTAGCCGCCGCGCTCACCGAGTCACCGTTCAGTTGAGCAGCTGCCTCGGACGCTGCTTCCTGCTGGCCCTGACGCCAATCTTGGCATATTCAGAACTAACATGAATGAAAGCAAGAAAAGGCATTCAGAGCCAGGGCTTGCAAACATGAAGAAGTAATCCTATGTTCGATACTTCGACTGTACTAGTGCGGAGTAGTAATAGTAGTCTCGAATATTAAGAGAACTAGAGGATTTCTACGGAAAAAATATTTCTTTTTTGTTCAATGGCTTGTGTCTTTACATGCGGTGGTGAATCGCGTGCAATTATTGTAAATATAAAACATTTTTTGATTTGCTGGTGGCGAGAAAAGGTCACCGGAATTAGTTCCCGGGCATAATTCCCTGCACTATTACTTAACAAAATCATCGCATTGCATTCCAATTCCCTTGCATAATTGCAGCGCCTTTTGTTCGATCTGAAGAATATAGTATGGAACAGACAGACACAGGAAAATTCCTACAGCCTAGCTACCAGCATGTTTTAGGGCCGGACACCGACCAAGCTTTCATATGTAGGCCTCCCTGGAGGGACCAGATGGTGGCAGATGTGACTGTTTCATCTGAAATTGTCCTTTTTCATTCTCCGGGAAAAAATGGCCCTGCTTGTCTTATAGTCTGTATTTTTTTTAAAAAAAAATAGCCAGATGTGTTTTTTCTCTCGTAACAAATCAGCGAACAGTACTTTCAACTATGACTTTTCAGCGAAACGAACAGGCCCGATGAATGTTTCTAAGCAAAATAATACTGAAAATCTCTAGAAAAGGACACCCATGCCTAGCTAGAATTGAGGGGAGAGTTCTAGTAGGTATAGGTATGTATAAATGAATCTCTTGTATGAGTACTTTGCATCTAGTTACTGGCAGGTACACGTTGTGCTCAATATTTATTTTTATTCTTTGCTACCAAGAGTATAAAATATAGGTCTTGTTCACTTCCCCGTCCCAACCCAAAATATTTCCTCTTCCACCTATCACATCAAATCTTTCGACGCATGCATGGAGCATTAAATGTAGGTAAAAAAGATAACTAATTGCATAGTTTATCTGTAAATGTCGGGACGAATCTTTTGAGCCTAGTTAGTCCATGATTGGACAAATTTTGCCAAATAACAACGAAAGATGCTACAGTAACTTTTCACCTACTTTTCGCGAAGTGAACACACCCATAGATAATAAGATATGGTAGTATTGAAAAAAGTTGGCTCAGGTTGTACATCGTTGAACTTAAAAAATGCACCCCACTGACTGACTATTGGCTGTCGTCTAGAGTACTAGTCTAGAAGTCCAGATACTACAGAAAAATCCCAGAGCATATAGAAATCAACAATGTCAAACCACAAAATTTAGATATTCCAAGTTGCAAGCTGCACTGACTGACTATTGGCTGTCGTCTAGAGTACTAGAAGTCCAGATACTACAGAAAAATCCCAGAGCATATAGAAATCAACAATGTCAAACCACAAATTTTAGATATTCCAAGTTGCAAGCTGCAGGTGAGCAAACAACTGCCAATCTGCCATACCATACCATTGCTGTGTTTACTTCGGCTGTGTTTAGTTCCTCAAAAAAAACACTGTGCAAACAAAAGATTCTCCGTCACATCAAACTTGCGATACATGCATAGAGTACTAAATGTAGATGAAATCAAAAACTAATTGTACAGCTTGGTTGTACTTTGCGAGACGAACGTTTTGAACCTAATTAGTCAACGATTGGACACTATTTACCAAATAAAGCCAAAACGTGCTACAGTACTTTTTTTTTACACCTTTTCGCGGAACTAAACACACCCTTCCTCAAAAAAGTTACTGTACAAACAAAAGATTCCCCGTCACATCAAACTTGCGATACATGCATGGAGTACTAAATGTAGATGAAATCAAAAACTAATTGTACAGCTTGGTTGTACTTTGCGAGACGAACGTTTTGAACCTAATTAGTCAACGGTTGGACACTATTTACCAAATAAAGCCAAAACGTGCTACAGTACTTTTTTTACACCTTTTCGCGGAACTAAACACACCCCATACCAGGTTACTAACAGACAAGATGAAACTGGAACGAAATACTAGTTTAACTGAGGAGAGACGGTGACAAATCTGGATCCTCAGATCACCAGGAAGATTAGGAGCTGATTAATCAAATATTTTATGAAGCGGAATCAATGCCATTAAAAAGCTTTTTTTCTACCAGACCTGATGGCTGACAGTGACTTGCCATGTCATGATGCCAACATCAGCACTCCCCGTGGTTTTTAGTTACAGTCCGGTACTCCGGTCTACAGCCACCCATAAGCAGCCAGCAGCCAGGCAAGATGTAGCAAGCTGCAAGAAGCGCAAAATTTCTCCTTTGCTCTCTCTCTCTCTCTCTCTCTCTCTCTCTCTCATCTTCTTCCTCTGTTCTTCTCCTTGTCTGTAAGTAGTGGCAAACTTGCAATCATTCATAACCGAAGGCAGGAGCTCTTTGTCAATTCTGCACCGAATTCGTGGGGGTGCCCCACCTGCCTGCCTGCCTCCGCTCCTCGCAGTGCCTAGACATCTGCTGCTCCTGCTCCTGGCAGTATTTCTTGCCTTCTTTTGCTCCGCTCGGTTGGGTATTGCTGCTGGCTGCTGCTTCCTCCAGTCTCCACCTCAACTCCTCGTCTTCCTCCTCCTCGCGCAGCTCTCGTGCTTCGCCTGTTCGGGGACGGTCGTGGCGCTGGCGCCAGCGACGTCAAAATTCGATTTCTGGTGAGCTTTTCGGAGGAAAGGTTGTTTTTTTTTCGGTTGGGATTACTCGTGGCTACAACAAACAGTGGCCCGTTTCTGCTTCTTGATTTTGGTCCGTGCTGTGAGGTTGGTGTGATTTGTCGCGCTTCACTGTCGGACCGAAGATTCCGTTTTCGTTTCTTGCAATAACCAAAGCGGTGTTTAGTGGGGAGATTTGGCTGGAAGGCTTGGTGCTTGCAAACACCAAGAATCGAATGCATGCACCGGTGCTGATGACGAGATTCGAGTCTGGATTTCGAGTGTGAGATCAAGCAGCTGTGGAGTCTGAATACCGGTTCGTAGGACAAGATTTCACATTCGAGGAACTGCCGCTGAGGGGAGAAGAGGTCAATGGCATCGCTGTCAGAAAGTGAGCTGACAAACCGGGGAAGCATGTGGGAGCTAGATCAGAACCTTGATCAACCCATGGATGAGGAGGCGGGCAGGCTGAAGAATATGTACAGAGAAAAGGTCTGGCATTTCTCTCTTTCCAGTCTTTTTCATGTTGATTTTGTTTTTGTTGCCAAGACTTGAATTTTTCCTCAATACTTGCAGTAGATGTAAGATTTGTGTCTGCATGTGACAATCCATCTCATTGTGCATGTGCAGTCCGTTCTCTGAAAACATCTAGATTCTGGAATAAATGCACCATTTCAACACCACTGCATTTTTTACTGCACGAATATGTATTCTTTCCAACTGTAGAGGATGATTGAAGAAACTTGGTTAGACTCCTGGGATCATATTGCCATCTTTCCTAAGGAACCCTTTTGCTTTAAACAAGTCTATGATTCATTCTACCTCCAATGAAATCACTACCAGAAGAATCTCTGGTCCGAGGAAGAAGAATCCTAGCTTGTGATTTAAGTAAATAGGCTGCTAAATCAAGAATTTCTGTTGACTGTTGTTTCCTTTCATGCAGAAGTTCTCATCAGCTTTGTTACTACGGCTGGCATTTCAGAGCCTTGGAGTGGTCTTTGGTGATTTGGGCACGTCACCTTTATATGTGTTCTATAATATATTTCCTCGTGGAATAGGTGAGGGTGAGGATGAGGATGTTATTGGAGCTCTTTCCTTGATTATTTACACCCTCACTCTCATACCACTTCTGAAGTATGTGTTTGTTGTCTTGAGGGCAAATGACAATGGTCAAGGTAAGATGCTTGATCCTCACAGTCCTATTTTGTTTGAAAGGACGGCAAGAGTTTTGTGAGAAGTTAAGTTTCATTAGATGAGACGAAAAGAAAAAACACCTTTTCCAATAGCACCTTCACTGCAGACAGACAACAATGTGCAACCAAGTTTTTATTTAAATGAATTTCTAACCAACCCCTTAAGATCTGCATGCCTTAAAAAGTGAATTACTACCAGCAATACTTCTCAAAGAACTATACATTAGAAAATAGAGATTTTACTGTACATGGGAATTATGATAGCACATCAACTTTTGACATATCACACCTCTTGAATTTGTTAGAAGAATACCTTTCTTTTCTTGAGATGTCAGCGTGCTAAAGTGCATTTGTATAATGATTAAACTTTTGACCTGAGAGATTTTGCTGCTGCTCAGTGTTTGCATAGTGCGCGACTCCTAAGGTGACAACATGTTGCACTTTCTTGCAGGTGGTACATTTGCTCTTTATTCCCTATTATGCCGTCATGCAAAGATCAACACCATACCTAATCAACACAGGACCGATGAGGAATTGACGACATATAGTCGGCAAACCTATGAAGAGAATTCAGTTGCAGCAAAAATAAAGAGATGGATAGAGTCACATGCATATAAGAGAAACATTCTTCTTATTCTTGTTTTAATTGGTACTTGTACAGCAATTGGAGATGGAATCCTTACACCTGCTATATCTGGTACTCATCGCCACTTTTTTTTTACAATGCTAAGCATTGCATTGTCTTGACTAAAATCTGATGTTTTTTAGGATGTGACTTATGGTTTTGTGGTTTCTGTAGTTCTTTCTGCATCAGGTGGCATTAAGGTCCAGAATCAGAACATGAGTACTGGTATGTATTTCCCATTTTATATTTTTTTTGGTGTACCGCAACTTATTGATGTGTAAGCAAACCAAAACCTGTTCTTATTGCAACAGTGGAAGGAAACCAGTGTAGTGCATATCTGTTTCTGTTGATGTATGCATCACAATCTCATCACACATCAGTCCTTTTCAGTTTTACTACAGCAGTTCCAAAGTACCAATCTATCTTTTTAATAACTTGACAGGTAAAACTGATATTGCTTTCCTCTGTATCTTGCAGATGTTGTTGTCCTCGTCGCTGTGATCATCTTAATTGGATTATTTAGCATGCAGCACTATGGAACAGATAAAGTGGGATGGCTCTTTGCACCAATAGTTCTCCTCTGGTTCATCCTAATTGGAAGCGTCGGAGCTATAAACATACACAAGTATGATAGCTCTGTGTTAAAAGCATACAACCCAATATATATATACCGGTTTTTCCAACGGAGAAGGAATTCTGACATCTGGACGTCTCTGGGAGGAATCATGCTTAGCATCACGGGTCAGAGTTGGATCGCTTTGTTTTTTTGGGGGGTGGGGGGGGGGGGGGGGGTGGGGGGGGGATGGGATTGTAAAAATATAGCTAGCTTATGTTTCAGCGCCTCTAGTACATCCAATATCCATTGTAGCATGAAAAACATTCTTTTTTGTGTGCAGGAACTGAAGCGTTATTTGCTGATCTCTGTCACTTTCCTGTGTTGGCAATTCAGGTAAAAGCCTTCAGTATCAAGTAGCCATATGCGTGTTTAGTTGCGTGTTTGCTAAAGTGAAGGTATATTTGCAGATTGCTTTCACCTTGATTGTGTTTCCATGCCTTCTACTGGCGTACACAGGGCAGGCTGCCTACATAATTTCCAACAAAACACATGTGGCTGACGCCTTCTACCGATCAATTCCAGGTCCCTCGTCTACGACATCATACAATCCTATTCACAACTAATTTTAAGGCACAGTTGTCAGTGTGCCACCACACCATGTCTGCTAGGTGCACACTGGCATAGTGCATAACGCATTATTGATAGTGCCTATTGTCACTGTGTACTAGTGCTTTTCTGTAATTTGGTGGTGATAGTGATATGTTTGATCATTGCAGATGCCATATACTGGCCAGCCTTTGTCATAGCAACTGCTGCAGCAATTGTTGCAAGTCAAGCCACCATATCTGCAACCTACTCAATCATAAAGCAAGCTCTTGCACTTGGTTGCTTCCCCCGCGTGAAGATAGTCCACACCTCGAAGAAATTCCTTGGGCAGATTTACATCCCTGACATCAACTGGATCCTTCTGGTTCTCTGCATTGCTGTGACTGCTGGATTCAAGAACCAAAACCAGATAGGAAATGCATATGGTAAGGTTTCCTTTTCCTCTGACAACCAAAATATATCGTTTTCTCTCTGAAATGAGAACAAACAGGTGGTGCTGAACTTTCATGACATGACCTGCGCTGCATAATGCATCAGACAACACTTAACTGTCCACTTTCATATTGAAAAAAAAAAGAGCAGGTACTGCCGTGGTTATAGTTATGCTAGTTACGACATTCCTGATGGTGCCAATAATGCTGCTGGTATGGAAGAGCCACTGGATCCTCGTGGTCACCTTCATCGTGCTCTCGCTCATGGTGGAGGTTCCCTACTTCGTGGCGTGCATCCTGAAGATCGACCAGGGCGGCTGGGTCCCGCTCGTGGTCGCGACGGCCTTCTTCGTCATCATGTACGTGTGGCATTTCTGCACGGTGAAGCGGTACGAGTTCGAGATGCACAGCAAGGTGTCCATGGCGTGGATCCTGGGGCTGGGTCCGAGCCTGGGCCTGGTGAGGGTCCCGGGGATCGGCTTCGTGTACACGGAGCTGGCAAGCGGCGTGCCGCACATCTTCTCCCACTTCATCACCAACCTCCCCGCGATCCACTCGGTGGTGGTGTTCGTCTGCGTCAAGTACCTCCCCGTGTACACGGTGCCGACGGAGGAGCGGTTCCTGGTGCGGCGGATCGGGCCCAAGAACTTCCACATGTTCCGGTGCGTGGCGAGGTACGGGTACAAGGACCTGCACAAGAGGGACGAGGACTTCGAGAGGATGCTGTTCGACTGCGTCCTCTTCTTCGTCCGGCTGGAGAGCATGATGGAGGGCTACTCCGACTCGGACGAGTTCAGCGTGCCGGAGCAGGCGCCCGGCTCCGGCCGCGCGGCGTTCCTGGGCGAGCGGGCCTGCGCGACCATGTGCTCCAACGGGGAGCTGAGCTTCTCGTCGCAGGACTCGATCGTGCCCGCCGCGCAGTCGCCCCTGGCGCCGAGGGGGCTGCGGCTGCAGCTGCAGTGCTCGGCGTCGGCGTCGGCGGTGGGGCAGGCCAGCAGCGGCGACACCGTGGGCGACGAGCTGGAGTTCCTGAACAGGTGCAAGGACGCCGGCGTGGTGCACATCCTCGGGAACACCATCGTGCGCGCTCGGCGGGACTCGGGCGTCGTGAAGAAGCTCGCCGTCGACTACATGTACGCCTTCATGAGGAGGGTGTGCAGGGAGAACAGCGTCATCTTCAACGTGCCCCATGAGAGCCTGCTCAATGTCGGGCAGATATACTACATCTGAATATCTTGATGAGATCGAGAGGGGCTATTTCTTCTTCTTCCGTTCTCAGATCAAATGCTTGTTTTTTTTTTCTTTTTTTGTTCCCAGGTACGGTAGGATATGTACACTATTGTCTTGGATCTTGTACAGAATAAAACAGTGAGCTCCCGACTTCCAGTAGTGACAACAAGGCCGTCGCTTTCGGCCTTGACGACGGCGGCGGACGGGAAAGTCATTCTATGAGATGTACCAAACAGAGGAGGGAATGTTAAGGTTTCTTGTATCCCACACTCAAAAGGCATGGGGGCAGGGACGCAGCCACGCAGGTAAGTGGCAGAGCTCTGTGCCTCGGTAAGGTAATCAGTGTCGCCGTGCCGCCGTCGCACGCCTTTGGCTGCTCTGGCCGTTGGGCGTGTGATGCCGTGCCGCGGCGAACGTGTGGAAGTTGTCACGGCTCCGCCCTCCGATCCTTGTGGCATCGCACTCAAAGGCCGCCCGCTCTGTGTCCTCAGCAGAAAAGGCCCGTTGGCCCGGGCACGCGCCTCGCCCACGCCCATCTTCTTGGGCCGGCGGCACCCATCACCGAGCGGTTGTGTAGATGTGTAGGTTGCGCACGCTTGGCGCCGGTGGCACGATCAGTCGGGCTAAAATGGGAGTCCGTTTCGCTCCATATTACTCCTGTTACGGCCTTACGGGCTTGTTTGGTTAGCTCTAATCGAGGATTGGAAGAGGGTTTTTTTTGGGTTATCTCGTATACAAACCAAAATATTTCTCAATTCTCTCGGATTAGACATTACTATAACGGAACAAATCTTGTATAATTTTTTTTTGAACCAAGACACCTATGGGAGCGTTGGTTTCAATAGTGAGATATTATATGCACATAGCATTAGCCGAGAGAGAAATTACATTTACAACGTGTTTGGTTTGTGGAAGCAGACCACACAGAACCATCTGAACCTCTATCCGGACCTGAAAGCAGTGTTTGGTTTGACATATGGAACTGACCAGTCTGTCACGAGCTCATTCCCTCCTCCAGTACAAATGGGTCACGGACTTGTTCCTCGAAAATCCATCGGACGACACCAACCAAACATAATCAAGTCATGCTGTATCAGGTGGTTCCTGATGGACTCACTCTCTAAACCAAACACACTGTTAGCTACCGTAGTTGCGATGCTGTAAGAGTACAATCGAACACCACCTTTGGCACTAGCGGGCGAGCTCCGCCCTAGCGGACGGACGTAGAGATAGGGGTCACGCTTGGCGTGGCGGGTGTGGTGGCAGGTAGGTCAGATGGGGGCGAGGAGGTGAACAAGGAGTGCAAGTCTGGAGCCGTTGGTGGATGGGTTTGGACTGATCCAGAAACACTTGCTGACAAATTAGGAACGGAGGCTAGACTTGTGGAAGGGAGAGAAGATGGAAGAAACTCACATATGGACCTCACCGGTGATTGTCTAATTGATAGAAAATGGTAACTGTATTATTCATTTCTTAGGAAATATATGGGCACACACAACTAAAGTTTAGCTAGCTAAAATTTCAAAGTAAAACTTTAGCTAGCTAAAAGTTTTCTAGCTAAACTTTAGCTTAGGTGTTCGGATGCTCCAGCTAATAGGCTCGGCTAAATTTTAGCTGGGTTAAAATAGCTAAACTTTATCTAGTCTTTTAGCTAGGCTGTTTAGATGTCTACCAGCTAGCTGGTGTATCCAACATGCCCTAATTCTTAAAAATAAACACGGAATATGCATATTCTTTTCCACTCAACACAACCGAATCTAAAATCAAACACAGCCTAAGCTGACCCTGGTATTAGCGGGGCCCATTAAGCTGGCTCTCTGTTATTAGCAAGACGATTTTGATCTACCGAAATTTCGACATTTTACTACGTGTATAATAAAAATTCTGATATCCCTTTTGGTCACATTTAGATTTAGATCCCGTTGTTCTTGGCTGGAGATCAACTTTGGGCCGGTTTAGTTGCCAAAAATTTAGCAAAATGGTACTGTAGCACTTTTCGTTGTTATTTGGCAATTAGTGTCCAATCATGATCTAATTAAGCTTAAAAGATTCGTCTCGTTTATTTCGTCTGAACTGTGTAATTAGTTTTATTTTTTATCTATATTTAATGCTTCATGCATGTGTCCAAAGATTCGATGTGACGGGGAATCTAAAAAATTTTGCAAAATTTTCTAGAAACTAAACGGGCCTTTCTTTAGAGTTTCTTTTTGGAACGCTTTTTCATGGATTATGTTAAAAATCATGAAAAATAGTTTATTTTTAATAAGCAAGAAAAATATTATAGAAATAGAAAAAGTTTTGTACTGTGAGAAAAGTACTGTTTACTAATTTAATGGAAGAGAAAATACTGTTCACTAAAAAAAGTACATGCAAGCGAACAGGCCGTTTGTTCTAACGCTTTGAAGGCAGCCGTTCTTTCCTGTACCCTGCACCTGCCTTTTCTCCCGTTTCCCCTCGGTGCGCCGCCGCCACGCCCCGCCCAGCGGACAACGCAGCCATGCCGCTCCACCTGCTCTCGTCCTCGGCCGCCGCCGCCAAGCCCGCCGCAGGCCTGCGCTTGGCGCCTCTCCGCCGCTGCCACAGCTTCGCCCCGGCGCCGCGCCACACGGTACTCCGCGCTGCCGCCCTTGCTGCTACTTCCCTGCTTGCTTTCTTCCCTCCCCCGTTGCTCGCTTCGGGGTTTTAATAACTTTCTAATGAACGTTCTGCTGGTTTCCTGCAGGACCGCGTGGCCCTCGCGTCGTCCTTCTCGGTGGCGGCACGGTCTGCCAGCCCCGCCGTGGCAGCGGCGCAGACCGAGCTCAGCGGTAAGCAAAGCATTTATTTTCTTTGTTCATGTGCTCTCCTGTTTGTCGTAGAGCTGTATGGGTAAAAGATTGCCTTTCGTGTAGCGTGACTGAAGATATCTTATTGGGATGATTTCGTCTAGTTGCTTATCTCTAATATCCTAGATTGGATGCTTCTCACAGTCACAGCTAATTTCACTTTTCTGGCAATTGAATTCATTAAGGGATCGGTTATGTTTATGAATATATCTATGCTCCAATTGCCCATAAGTTGTGCGTGTTTTCTTTGATCCCCGTTATTTTCTAACTCACTATAACTCACTGTGGGAGACTTAATTTGGGTTTATTAACTAATGGCGATATCCTACAGTTTCAGGAAAGAAACAAGTATTGATATCGCTTTCGGACAAAACAGACTTGGCTTATCTTGGCAGCGGTCTTCAGGGCTTGGGGTAAGAAGCATCACGTGTTTCCTGAATTTTTTCGCCAGGGTATTTTAGGTATACCTTGGATAAATTCCTACTTGTAGGTGATATATGTTACCCATGTAATAGTACTTTAAAAAAAGGTGCAAGCTCGAGGAGAAAAAAAAGGTAAAATTCTAACTCAGCAATGAAGTACTCCTATCTCATAAACAATGTTTTGTCCCCATAGGTATTCCATCGTCTCCACTGGTGGAACAGCATCCAGCCTGGAAGCCGCAGGAGTCAGTGTAACAAAAGTTGAAGAAATCACACATTTCCCTGAAATGGTATGAACGCCTACAAAATGTGGTAATGAACATGATTCTTTGCTCATGTTCACATATTGTTTGCCTGTCTTGTTATTTCAGCTTGATGGACGAGTGATAACATCGCACCCAAGTGTACATGGTGGTATTCTTGCCAGGAGAGACCAGGAGCATCATTTGAAGGCACTAAAGGATCATGGAATTGGTGAAGTTTATTATTCCACTATTTAACATTGCTTATGACTTTTAACTGTCACATAACAAGGTTCAATCTTTCTGCTAACTTTGTAGGCCTACAAACTGTATATGAACTAAAAACTCTTTTCTTGGGGCACAGGGACATTTGATGTGGTTGTGGTTAATTTGTATCCCTTTTATGACAAAGTCACCTCTGGTAACATCTCTTTTGAGGATGGCATTGAAACTATTGATATTGGTGGGCCCACAATGATCAGAGCTGCAGCCAAGGTAACTATTTCTGGTCTTGGGACCATTTACCATGCAACTCTTACTACATGATTGCAGCTTTATTTTTGCATTTGGGACATAAACTGGTTGGCATACTTTAACTATGGATGACTCTGTTAAATTTATTGCTCTATGTTTTGACAGAACCATAAGGATGTTCTTATTGTGGTGGATCATAATGATTATCCTTCTTTACTGGAGTACCTTAAAGGAAATCAAGAGGATCAGCAGTTCCGCAGGATGTTGGCATGGAAAGCTTTCCAGCATGTCGCCTCTTACGATTCTGCTGTGTCAGAATGGTTCTGGAAGCAATCGAATAAAGGTACTGCTTCAGTAACAGGCTGAATAATTGAATTCATTATTGTAAATAGCTGGCTATTGGATTTAGTGGCAGCCTTCTCAAAACGCTGATAGTGTCGCTATAGTCTGCTATTTTCTGGTATAGCCTGCTATTTCCTCACTAGTGGTTACTACACGGATTGAATTTTTTATATGGCTATTTGACTGCATGCATGTTATGTTTCGGTAGGAGAGATGTTTCCCCCAAGCTTTACTGTGCCACTTGAGCTGAAGTCTACACTCCGGTATGGTGAAAATCCTCATCAGAGTGCTGCGTTCTATACTGACAAGAGCCTTTCTCGTGTCGGTGCTGGTGGCATTGGCAATCTTATTCAACACCATGGAAAGGTAAGATTTGTATGGCTAGCTTCAGTTATTCAAGCAGCTAAGCAGTTGTAATACATTTAGAACAGCTAGGATGGTACAAAACTTAATTTGCCTAACAGGCCCTAACTTGCTAGATACACTGCTTAGTTGTCCATTAATGTGTATTCTAAAAATCCTGTTATATTGTATAACCTACTACATATCTTGAAGAAGCTTTTAATAACTAATATTCTTTTGCAGGAAATGTCTTACAACAACTACTTGGATGCGGATGCTGCATGGAACTGCGTATCAGAGTTTGATAGTCCTACTTGTGTTGTGGTGAAGCACACAAATCCATGTGGCGTTGCTTCACGACAGGACATTCTTGAAGCTTACAGGTTAGCTGTAAAGGGAGATGCCGTCAGTGCATTTGGTGGGATAGTTGCATTCAACACGATAATTGACGAGGTATTCAGCATACTGCATCTTACTAACTCACTACTAATATCATTGGCCACTTCTATTTATATATGCTACTATATGTTTAGGATCTTGCGAAGGAAATTCGTGAGTTCAGGAGTCCTACAGATGGTCAGACACGGATGTTCTATGAGATAGTGGTTGCTCCTGGCTATACAGACAAGGGTCTTGAGATTCTCCGAGGCAAGTCAAAGACGCTGAGAATACTCGAGGCAAAGAGAAGTGGAAAAGGGATGCTTTCACTTAGGCAGGTGAGTGGTGGTTGGCTGGCTCAGGAGTCTGATGATCTAACCCCTGAAGAGATCACCTTTACCACAAAGTCTGAGAGGTCTCCGCAAGAAAACGAGCTTGCCGATGCCAAATTTGCTTGGCTTTGTGCAAAACATGTCAAGAGCAATGCCATTGTGATAGCCAAGGTTTGTGATTTTCTCTCTGTTATCAAAGTGAATTTGCAAGCTAATATGTACTACTTATTTAATCACTGAAGCCACCAAATGGCCCCCACCTGATGCTGTGTCTGTAGAACAACTGCATGCTGGGAATGGGCAGTGGTCAGCCGAACAGACGAGAGAGCGTCAGAATCGCCTTCAGGAAGGCAGGAGAAGAGGCCAAGGGAGCTGCATTGGCTAGCGACGCCTTCTTTCCTTTTGGTGAGAGGCGGCACAATTCTTGGTTTCATGTTTTGTTAGTCCCTTGGTGAGGCTATTTGGTTCTTGGTTTTCTGGCGAGTGACTTGGCCGTCAATTCCTGCAGCCTGGAACGACGCCGTTGAGGAGGCGTGCCAGAACGGCATCGGAATCATCGCTCAACCAGGAGGCAGTAAGAAGGACGAGGACGCCATCGCGTGCTGCAACAAGTACGGCGTGTCGCTCGTCCTCACCGGCGTTAGGCACTTCAAGCATTAGCAGCCATGCCCATGGCTGCTCATCTTAACTTTTAGGGAGTTAGTAAAATGAGCTCGGGAGATGTCATAATAATTAAGAGCCGAAGCTCTTCTGTTTTGGAGGCTGCAGCTTCTAGAGCTGCCCTGATGAGTAGCTTTCGTCACGGTATACTGCAAATTTTGGATTCTGTAGGCGTAGGCTTTGCTCGGTGAGCTCGTGGGGGAAGTTTCTCCTGGTGTCGAATAAGCTGGTGGATGTGTCGTTAGTGCCAACTGAACCCATCCCAAGCTCTTGCAAGTTGCAATAGCACTATCTAATTACTGAATATTTCGATGTCTGAATGTTTCAGAATGTCCTCGGATATAGAACTGAAATATTCTGAGTTTCTGGCAAACAAAACCATGACATTCCTGAAGAACTTGAATTTTCCTTTTGGTGGTTAGACAATGTTGTGCGGGCGCGCGGTATGTTATGTTGACCTAAGTATGCATGCTCCAATAAAATCCCTTTGGAATTGGAACGCAGGGCACACAGGAATTTCGCACAAATCTGTTTATTTTCATAGAAAAAAACGCAGGACGAGTGAGATAATGGAAACAATGTTGACTGGTTATTGGGTGCCTTTTTTTTTTTTTGAGCAACAGTTGGGTGCCAGCTGACACTAGAGCTCCTGGGCTCTTGCGACTTTGAGCTCGTTGTATCATGTGTGGCCCTTGTGCCCATGTAGGCCCAAACAGAGCAACGTAGTGAAGCGAGGTTTATGCGCTGTATCGTCACTCGTCAGGATTTCAGCGTGTTCATCGCCGGCCACCCCGCTGTGTTCACCTGCGATGCTGTCGCCGCCTGCCCGCCTCCATGGGCCATGGCCGCGACCGTCTCCCGCAGTGCGCTCGCCCGCTCTACCTCGGTTGCCGCCGCTTCCCCACGGAGAAAACCACGGCGGAGCAGGTCAGGATGGCATCTCCCATAGCAGTCAGCTCATCCTAACCTTTTTTTTTAACCAAGCTCATCCTAACTTTATATGTAGAAAAAGAAAGAAACGGTCTAATGAGCTCCTCTGAAGTAAGATTGAAATTGAAAGCAACAAGAAGGCTGCAGGCAAGCATAGTAGGTTTTAGTGCACACTGCAGGCTACCTCTTCGTCCGGCTTATAATCCGTATTTTTCAGCTTGTTTTTTTAACCGAAACAGTGTTTTTCTCTCACAACAAATCAGCCAACAGTGTTTTTCAGCCGGCTTATCAGCACAACCGAACGGGGCCTATGGAGACGCTTCTGACGCGTAGGCTTTTGTCTGGTGAGCTACTTGCAGGGAACGTTTCTCCTTCAGCTGATAGCTAGGGTCCTGTTTGGTTACGGGGTTGTCCACCGTACGGTGCGGCAGCGGAGCCGCGGCCAAGAAGCCACGTTACGCAAAATCGACTGTGCAGTTATTTCTTGCGGTGGCTGAGAGGGAGACGACCGCGAGAGACAGCGTTTTTCCGCGGAGAGTGATGCAGAATCCGATTAGAAGCGAAACCAAACAGGGCCTAAGTGCGACATTATTCGTTAGCAGTGGTGAAGACAGAGTAAATTAGAGGATGGTGCAGTTCTCTAGTAGATATGAAAATTTAAGCTGCAATTACGGTAAAAATTTTATTCTAATAGTAGTTTTCCAAATTTTTGTAACGTAGCTTCGCCACAGTTCGTTAGTGATTATGTAAACTTTAGCTTCTATTGGTGAAATGTCCGTGACTTCAAACAATATGGCTATTTGAGATTTCAGATACAAACATGGTGGTAGCTTAAATTCTTGCGATTTATAATTTATTGCAGCTGAATACCCAAGGCTGGACGGGTGGAAAATTTCTAGACGTTGGAGTTTCAGATAGAAACATGGTGGTAGCTTAAATGAGCACTCTGGTGTCTTGAGAATTTATCTGGCCCAGGCAAAGATTCCCAGGCGTTGGATTTTGGCGGCCTAGCTAAGGTTGAGATGCTTGCCTGGCTAGCAGCAAGCAAACCGGTTCTCATAGAACTATGCTAGCTGCCAACAAGAACGTGTGATCCATCATTTTCCACGTTTGCAGTAACCGTAGATAGATAGATAGGGACTCCTCCCATGTAAAAAGAGTCATTCTCGCTAGCAAGAAGTCAACATTTTTAACTTTAACTAAATATATATAAAAAATATTAATACGAATGGTGCATAATTAGTAACATTAGATAGATCATTGAATATATTTTTATAATAAACTTATTTGGTGATATAAATATTGCTATATACAAACCTAGTCAGACTTAGAAACGTTTGATCAGCATGAGTCATATAGCGACTCTTTTTATGATATGGAACAGTAGATAGATAAATTTAATGCAAAACTTCCATTTTCTAGATTCATGCACATTTAATATAAATCAAACCTAGAGTCTCATATGCTATAAATAGAAGTGTATAGAGAAGAATGGTGTACATGAGGATTACTAGGCATGAAGTAATACTTGGCTTTGTAACATCTCGGATGGCTATAAAAGTAACTTTCCAAATCCTTATGTTTGCTTTGGCTTTTGCCATATTTACGACACATCAAGCTTGGGGTGAGCAGGATTGTCATGATGAGAAAGAAGATGTTGAGAAGTACTGCATCGGCAGTATTAAAATTAATGGTGACTATGAACCCACAACGGCCATGTGTCGTCAAGTTGTGGGACGTTCAGACATGGCTTGCATCTGTTGCCTTCTCAACCCTCGTGATGAGGTTCACGTAAGTGCGGTTAAACTTGTACGACTTGCACGTGATTGCCGCAAGCCATTACCAAGTGGAAGCAGATGTGGAAGTAAGTACGATATACTAACCATTCGTTTAAACAAGTTATTAATTACACTGTCTTTTTTTGTGAAGCGCAATACATGTTCAAACTATTCTTGCATATATAGTCTAATTATGTAATGTGAACAATAGAATATGATGTGAATTTCGTGTGTCAGGTTGGACCGTTCCGCTCTCATCACTGGTGCCCACCAAGGAAACATTCATGAGAGTTCATAAGTAGAAGGTGCGTGCATGAATAAGTGTGTGCTTAGATGGGATTTGTATCGTGTATGGAGCCATGGAAAGTTAATGGATAACAAATAAATTAAGGTCACAAAATATTTGATGGGGTCATTTCCTGCAGCGTTACCTTCTCACGAGCACACACACAAGAAATAAGACACAGAAACACGTAGAAGGTAGGAGCCAATTCTCATTGGATAGGAATAGATGCATAATGGTCTTCTTATATGCAGGACACAGAAGTTAATAGCCCAATCAATCCTCATAGTGGAGGGATTTAATCAATCCCACTAATAGAGGATTCTTAGTAAGCCTCTGAACCTGAACGCCATTGTAAGATTGAAAGACTCTAGTTGCAACAAGGAGACTGGAGGCAAGCATAGTAGGTTTTGGTGCACACTGCAGGCTACGGAGATGCTTCTGACGCGTAGGCTTGATTTAGTGAGCTATATCTCTATCCTAAAATAATACGATTCTAGCACAGTATCATGTTTTAATAACTTAAGTTTGACCAATTATAGATAAAAAATATCCATATTTATGATACCAAATAAATACCATCAGATTAATTACGAAATATATTTTTATAATAAATTAATTTTAAGATATAATTGTTAATATTATTCACTAAAAACTTGGTTAAACGTGAACCACTCCTCGTGACACTTTTCAGGATGGAGGTAGTACTTGTCTACTGTACTGATCATGCAGGGGTCGTTTGTTTCTCCTTCAGTTGATAGGTAGGCGTGACATTATTCAAGCGAAATCCTTGTGATTTACTGCAGCTGGATACGTGGAAATTTCTGGACGTTGGAGTTTCAGATAGAAAGAGGGTGGGCAGCTTAAAAATGAGCACTCATAACACTATGCTAGCTGCCAAGAACGTGTGATCCGGTTGTTTTCCACTAGTGGAGGGCGCGCGCCCTTGCGCGCGAGAGTAAAGCATTTTAGATTGCCTCACGGTGACGACAATAATATGTAACATCAGTATGGTAATTTAAAACGCATGGCAGCTATGATGGTGATAAGCATGATAGTGCTCATAGATTGAAGTACCATGTAGCAGGCATAACTATATATACTGAATATTACATGTTTACCAAGTTTGGTAGATGACAAATTTCAATGCCTACAACAAGGCATTAGAGTGCTACGTAGTAATATTATACAAGATTAGTAGGATGTGGACTGTATGCTCTATTAGCCGCAGTATCCAAAAGCATCAGAGTGTTGAGTACAAATATTATACGAGGTTAGGAGGCAGTGGGCTGCAGTCTCTGTTGGGCTCCTTCGACATGGATGGAAGGATGATCAGAACTTGCAGCTATGGTCAGATTCCCAGTTATATTCATCGTCGTCCGAGATGTGCAACGACGAATTTGTGGCAATGTCTGGAGACACATGAACATGTTCTATGAACTTGGGTGTAAGGATGATGTGTTTGTATGACTGTAAAGAAGCAAGAAGAAGTGTATTTATCTTGATTCAGTGTGTATATCTCAAATACTGGAACATGATTTTGACAAAAGTCTTTCTGTCTTTTTTTTTCCCCTTTTTTACAAATAATAAAAGTTTTGGGGGGAAAAAAGGCAGCAGGGTACATATTTAAACGTTCTATGCTACGACAATATGCACAACTAAAGAGAATTAGGTAAGCATCTCACGACTACCATAATTTAGTAACAATGGAAGTGAAGTAATATTTTTCACTTAAAAGGTAGACTTATCCAGTAGATAAAAACCAGATAGGATGCTTATGAAATACTACAGTTAAAAGAAGACGATGCCTATTAGTGAACGGACATACTCAAGATACATGGTCAATTTTGTAAGTAGAAAAAAATATTTACCTGTGGAACATGAAATTTAGAACTGAAACACAATAAATGATGGATCATAGCAGCTACATGGGCGAACGATCATAGAAGATGGCTGAGGTTGGCAACAAACCTTAAATATATTTCTAGCAGTTGAATGAACTCTACAAACAAAGCTCATTTTGGCTTCTTTATCTGTTATGTCCACAGAATAAAAGTGAGCTGACTGATTGTGTACCTGCCAACATATGTATAAACACCAATTTTTTATTAACCTAAGCCGTTTTGTCTTCTTAAGATTTACACTTTGGATTGGAATAGCTTGGAAAACGAAAATAGGTTCCTAAATTTAAGAAACAAACTGGACGTGACAACACATTGTCGCTTGTTTTTTTTAAGTTCACACTCTACATCAAATGTGAGCAAGTAGAGTTCGGCTTTGAATGAAAATGAGGAACACGTTTATGGAATCCATCTGTAACAAAAGGGGAAGATAGTTGACAAATCCTTTGTCTATAAATCATTAAAAAAATGTATCATATTTAGTTCACATTTTGTACAGTGTGTTTATTGGCAATCATTTTGTCGGAGGCAAAATTTACCTTAGCCCGTTGCGACGTGTTTGGATGATTACACTTTGCCATAACTGCAGATCGAACCTTGAATAAGTATACCTCTGAAAATAAAGCAAAAGTGTAAGCACTATGGGTAAGATAGAACTGAACCGTTCCAATAACAAATCAAGATACTTAATTGGACTAAGATATATGTGCATATTTCAACCTTAAAAAGTAACATATTTATCAAAACATGTTGTGTATGCATCAAAGTGGAACAAACGTTACGGAGTAGATGAACGAAACAAAATTGAAAAGTCATATCTCACATAACTTCAATCAGCAAGTTTTTGGCCTTAAGGTAGCAGAAATAGATGAGCGCAGTTCACTTGGGATATTAGGTACATAAGATGTCTTACTCTATCAGAAAATAGATATCTCTATGAAGGTGGGGTAGAAAACATTGACAATAAATCACATCAGCGAGAGCACACCGTAGCATCATGGTCATTGTAAAAGAAGAAAATGGCAGGGAGAACACAAACCTGTATCCCAGAAAGCATTGCTGCAATAGCAACGTCAGCAACATCCTAATTGTTTTAAAACCACACATTGGAACCTAAAATAGTAGGAAAATGTATGATGGAAGCCCCCATAACAAAAATGTAAAAAAAAAGAAACCTAACACAGAGAGAATTGTTACCATAAATCTAGCAAGCTGCGTTCTGTCTTTTATGTATATGTTTTTTTCTGAGGGTGAAAGACGACGATGGTATGTCATAGCGTGAAGGTGTTCATTCCTTTTAGAAAGAATATAATTTTTTCTAGAAAACTAAACATCATTATACGCTAGGGGTTCGTACACACTACGTTGAGATTTAAGCCTATACAAAGAACTCTGTAGTGGTAGGAAAAGATTGAGTTTGGTATAGACTACATCAAAAGATACTCACCACAGAATCATTGGCTGGTGGCAGGAACAGAACACCATATGTATATAACACATATATGGATAAAAGAAGAATTGAGCAATGAAAATAGTATCCACTTCCCAAAAGATAGCCCAGAAGAGTCATTCTAACAATCAGGAGTGTCTTGCATGTTAGTTGGCTGAATTGAACATATTTGCTCGTTATATCTATGATAGTAATAGCTGGTTTAGTTGACAGGGAAGCGTGTAACATGCAGTTTGTGTGTAGTAAGAGGCATGCCATGACACCAGGAAACATTATTTCATTGAATTAATATTGGAACTTTTAATATTATCTGTTACCATCATATATGAAATTTACAAATTTGTGAGCCATATACAGGACTGTGGTTGAAACCAAATTCAATTTTAGATAATGCATGGTTCCTATCATTGAGAGCTGACTATGGGTCTGCATTTCCTGCAATCAATCAAATAATTTAATGGAATGAATGAACGTAAGAAAATGAGAGAAACAGTATAGATAATGTTTGTAACACCCTAAAAATTTGAAAAGAAGAAAAATAGGAAAAACATGATTTTTATATTTTATTTTTGTGAAGCATGCAAAATTTAGAATAAGAATAATTTTTATAAATTTAAAATCAAATATAAGGGTAGAAACATGTTTGTGCATTCATGCTGCTGCATTTGAAGTTTTGTATTGAGTGGTTTCAATCAAATTCAAATTTGATTTGAAAATCATTTGAAAAAGGAATTTGAAAAAAAAATTGGAAAATGATTTCTTATTCTCTCTGCTCTCGGGCCGTTTCTCCCCGCAGCCCAGCGTGCGCGGCCCGTTTTTCCCTCCCTCCCGGCCGGTCTTCTCCTCCTGGGCCGAGCCCAAGTCACGGCCTGTCGGCCCGTCACCGCGCGCGCGCGTATGCGTTCCGCAGCGGCTGCGTTTTTTCCGCCCTGAGCCGCTGACATGTGGGTCCCGATTGTCAGTGTCTCTTCCCATCTTTCCTTCTTCTTCCTCCGGCGCTTTCCAAAAATGAACACCGTCGTTTTCCTTCTCCCACCGATCGAATCCGCGGCTCAATCTCCCTATTTCCTTGTTTCCTCGCGCCTCCGGGCTATAAAAACGGAACCCCTGTGCTATTCCGCATCCAACCCGTCCCTTTTGAGCCGTTTTGGTCGTCTCGTCGAGCCACCGCACGTGCCACCGCCGCCATACTCGCCACCGCAAGCACGCCGCCGTCCTCGTCCACCCCGTGCCCTAGTTCTTGCCTGGGGTGAGTTCGCCTTGCTTCCAGCTACCTCCCGGTGTATCTCTTTCGTCGAATAGTGGCCGGAGCCGTGTTTTAGCTTTTTCCAGCGATGGCGCCGCCGTGGAAGCTCGCCGTCGGGCTCGATTCCGGCCGGAGCGCCGCCCGTTTTCCCCAGATCCAATCTGGACCGTTCGTTTTAGATCTAACGGCTGTAAATAGAAGATACCGGTTCGCTGGTGATTTTGCAAAAGAAACCCTGAAGTTTTTAAGTATGTAACCCGCGGTCCAAAGCGTAATCTGGAAAAATACGTTTTGATTTATTGAAAACGTAATTCGTTTCGGAAAAAGAAAAATACGCTTTCTGATATTTACAGTTTTGCCATTCAGATTGTTTTAGTTGTAGAATTTTCGTTTTAGCTCCGATTTGGTCCATTCAAATTGCGTTAGATTCATATTTGCGAGTTCTATGTAATTATACAACTGTACAGTAGGTTTGGATTAATTTATTTTCGAGTTTTTATTAAAGTATTTATTTTTCTATAGGAAATCTTTGGAAATTCATAACTTTGTCGTTTTAGATCCGATTTTCGTGATCTTCGCGTCTGTGTGATCCTAGCAAGTTGTAGATTCATTTTAAAGACTTTTTATTTTATTTTCTTACTGTTGGTGTATTGTTCTAATTATAGTCTTGTTTGTCTATGCATGATTGCCTCTGGATGTGTGTTGTTGATATTGGTTGATCGAGTATAGACGGTGAGAAATTCGTTGGAGATCAAGAGCCTTACTACGAGCAAGATCTTCAGGACCAGTTTGAGCAAGGCAAGTATAGCATGGGATTATCCTTGTTGTCCTATTCACCTTATGCAAATAATATCATTATGCATTTATTCCTTGTTAAGGATGACTTAGCGATTGATCCTTTACCTTGGTACCCATTATATTGCATTGAGTAGTGTGGCTAGTGCTTAAACATGGACTATGATCATGTAAATTGATTAGAGGAATATGCAACAAACATTAAAAGATGATTTTGATTAATGTTTAAAGGGGATTAGAGCATGGGGTTACTTTTGATGCTCTAATTGCTCTCCATAAGGACTCATCTATAAGCGACAATCCGGGATTTACAGTACAACTGTGGGGGCTATATGGCTCTGGCTTTAGTCATATAGAAGGACCTTTTCTAGCTTGTTAGAGGTATTCCTTTATGGCGTAAGAATGGCTTGACGAATCGGGTATAGTGCGGCCTCTGTCCTCATGTGTATAGGCTGCGTGTTATTGTGCCATCAGGAAGGGGGGCTCTACATCTGTTTGCCGAGTGAAATCTAATGACCCTAACTTGTTAGACGAACCTTTGAAAGACTTCATAGTGTTTACCCTGCCTGCTCACCTTGGTAGTGTTTTGGGAGTAATTAACCCGGGCATTTGGGTAACACGACTCACAGTGAAAGTGTACAACCTCTGCAGAGTGTAAAACTGTTATAACAGCCGTGCTCACGGTCACGAGTGGCCTTGGACCCTTATGGAATAGTTAAATAATTGTTTATAATTATGTTTTTGCTATTCATTAATCATTTCACATGGATCATATGTTTAATGTTTATATTGAGACAATTTGATGCTATTGTTATGCTAAAATCATGCTAACTAAAAGCTACATGCTAATAAACCAATGAATATGCCTTTTTGAGCCTCATGAACCCCATGTTACACTTGTTGAGTACGAGATGTACTTACGCTTGTTTATTTCTCTTACTTGGATAAAAATCCCGGATGGGTAACAGATGGAGGTAATAGTGACTACTACGCCTACTTCCCTGAAGATTACTAGTCTTGCTGTCAACCAGTCAATGTACCTGTGATTGGAGCTACCACGAGAGATTTTTATTTATACTTCCGCTACATTTGTGTTAAGACTATGTGTTTAAATATCGTGATGTAATAACATTTGTGATGATACTTTTGTTATAATTTGTGAACTTATGTGTGATTGATCTCTGGGCGCACATAAGGGTATGCATTCCATTTGGTCGATAAATGGGTGTGACAAATTGGTATCGGAGCTCTTGTTGACTGTAGGACGCAAGCCTAGTTAGGAATGGTCGATTTAGTATCATCTTTACACTATTTTTATGCTCACTATCTTGCTCTTGTTATTTGATAAATTTTTATGCTTCTTATGTCACATTCTATTACGAAATGTTGCCTCTATTCTAACTTCATCTAAAAATTCTGTAGATGGCCCGTGACCGTAAGACTGCCCGCATTAGCTCTGGAGGATACTACCCACCTCGTGCCCTGCATGCAACTGAAGAGCCACAAGAGCCAGAACCTCAGGAACAGGAGCAGACTCCTGTAACACCAGTCCAAACACCAGCACCTCCCCAGGAAGAGCCTGAGTCTGAAGAAGATCCAGAAATCGTCAAGATTGAAGATGATGAAGAGGAAGCTAATGGAGGAGTACAACCCCCGCCTCCATCACATGAAGCTTCTGAAGATATGCCACCTGCTCCAATGGGGTGGACTGTGAGGATCTACCACAGGAATGGAGGGAATGTTGTCTCTCATCTTCGCCTGGTGGGGATGCTCACTGCTTACTTCGCTGATTGGCATCCAGCTGTGGAGTACGTCTGCTGGGAGTACACTCATCCACTGGAGGACACATACTGGAAGGCAAGGGCAAGCATCTTTGCCCATAAGGAAGACAAGGGAGCATATCAGCTGGACAGGATGTTCTCTCACGTGGGGCATCGAGCTACTATAGAGGATAGCATTGAAGATGCTGCTTTTGAAGCATGTATGGGTCTCCGCTATCTTCGCTTTAACCTTATGAAGCATGACATTCATCGCTTCTTTCCTCGTGCACACCCCGAACTTGGATGGGCTATGACAGATCCAGTGCAGCTAGAGCCACTACCTCAGGTGATGGTGAACTTTGTCTATGATATGATGGATAGGAAGCTGCAGTTAGAAGAGATGGTGAAGGCACAAGGGAAGACTATCAAGAGGTGCCAAGCAACCATTGATGAGCTCCGAGCAAACCAAGGCATGCCCAAGATTTATGAGACATTAGAGCATGAGCCACTTCCTTAGGAAGTAGGAGTCCTTTATGTAATAAGAACGTTCTTAGTAACGTCAGTTGAGTCAGTCGAGTCTGTCGTGTGGTTTGAACCTTGGTGTGCTAGTTGCTTTATTATTATGCTTATGTGTGAGTTGGATCTTTGTATGAGTGTCGGGACTTGTAGGCATGTCTATAAGTTCCATTCTTAAGAATAATAAGTTTAATAGTCAAGGAATAATAGTTGGGTTTGATATTATCACGTTTCTGTCCTTGCTGTTTTCTGGAGCAGTCTTCAATGTTTCTGCTATAGTTTAAAAACGGTTCGTGCAAAATTTATGAAATTTTTATGAGAGAAACTAGACTCAAGCATCTTTCAAATGCCACTGGAATCACCTTTTTATGTGATCTGGTTCGAGAGATATAATTTTTACAAGTTAAAGTTTCTGCACAGACTGGAATCTGGAACAGTTTCTGTTACGCCTTATTTTTCATAGACTTAATGACAGAATTTGATCTTAAGGTATGAATAGAAATTGTGGATAATTTCATAAGCTTTCCAACCACGTAAGGCACGCCTCTTTTGGATTTCTGTAGCTCGAGATATGATTGAAATACTGAACTGTCAACAGTGCTACTCGTCCAGAAAACTTTCAGATCTCCTTCTTAATCTTATAAGTGGTTGAAATCATGGAATTCTTAAAGTTTGCATGTTTATGGGTGGCAGATGGCCGGAAGAGGAAGAGGCAGAGGTCGTGGGAACATTCCCCCAAATCCACCACCACCACCGCCACCAACTATTGAGCAACTGTTGGCGGTACAGACGCAGTTGATGCAGCAACTAGTGCAAAATCAGCAAAATCAGCCAGTTATTGGGGCTCAACCACGTGATAAGCGTGGTGAGTTTTTGAAGGGTCGTCCCCCAGTGTTCACACATGCTGCTGATCCTTTGGAGGCCGATGATTGGCTTCGTGCTGTGGAGAAACAACTCATTATTGCCCAATGTGATGACCGACAGAAGGTGTTGTTTGCTTCTGGGCAACTTCAGGGAGAAGCTCAGGATTGGTGGGAGTCATATGAGTATGGTCATCTGCCAATGCTCCTGCAGTCACCTGGCATGAGTTTAGGGAGAACTTCAGGGCTTACCATATACCTGAAGGAATGATAGAGTTGAAGGCGGAGGAATTCAGGAACCTGACCCAAGGGTCAATGACTGTAGCTGAGTACCGTGACAAGTTTGCTCAATTGTCACGATATGCTCCACATGAGGTGGCTAATGACAATGATAAGCAGCGCCGCTTCTTGAAGGGATTATATGATGGACTACAGTTGCAGTTGATGTCCAATACCTACCCTAATTTTCAGACGCTTGTAAACCGCGCTATCGTGGTGGATAGCAAGCGCAAGGAAATGGATGCAAAGAGGAAGAGGTTACAGGGACAAGCCTCTAATAGCAACACCCGTTTGCGTACTGGTTTTCAGCAGAATACTCAGCAGAGGCCTCTCTCTGGACAGTGGAATCGTGGTCAGGCCCCATTCCGTGGACAGTTTCCGCAACGTCCCCCATTCCAGCCACAGAATAGCAACCAACGTCCACCGCAGCAGCAAGGAAATCAAGCACAGCGTCAGGGTCCTTCCAATAACACTCCTATGAAGACTAGTGCTCCCAATACTCCCAACAAGTGTTTCCGATGTGGAAAAGAAGGTCACTTGTCTTACAATTGCCCGGAGAAGCTTAACCAGCAGACTCCACAGAGACAGAGCAGCCACCAGAAGACCGCACCTAACTCAGGAAGGGTGAATCACTTGTCCCAGGAAACTGCAGTGGAGGAGCCAGAAGTTATGCTTGGTACGTTCGATGTCCACTCTACTCCCGCCACTGTTCTTTTTGATTCTGGAGCATCACATTCTTTCATATCGCATCATTTGTTAGAATACATAGAATCCATTTGTGTGCCATGAAGAATCCTATCTTAGTAAACTCACCTGGTGGAAGCATGCCAGCATCTTATCGCTGTCTTCCGATTAGTCTCAACTTAAGGGGGGTAGAGTTTACAGTTAGCCCTATAGTATTGAGGACAGCTGGGATTGATCTTATATTGGGAATGGATTGGATGATGCAACAACAAGCAGAGATTCAGTGTAAGGATAAATCAGTTGTACTGACAACACCAAAGGGTGATAGAATCAAGGTTGAAGTAAAAGTGCAAAAACAAGAGACTGCTACAGTGAACCAGCTTAATGATGGTGCCAACCAGGAAGATCCAGTTGTGGAGGAGTTTCCAGATGTGTTTCCAGAGGAATTGCCAGGTATGCCACCAGACCGTGACATTGAATTTATTATTGAATTATTACCTGGAACTGCACCTATAGCTAAGCGTCCATATAGAATGGGAGTAAATGAATTAGAAGAACTTAAGAAACAAATCAAGGAATTGCAGGATAAGGGTTTTATTCGTCCTAGTTCTTCACCTTGGGGAGCACCAGTGATTTTTGTGGATAAGAAAGATGGAACTCAGAGGATGTGTGTAGATTATCGGTCTCTTAATGAGGTTACTATTAAGAACAAGTACCCATTACCTAGGATTGATGACCTGTTCGATCAGTTGAGAGGAGCTTGTGTATTTTCTAAGATTGATCTTCGTTCTGGATATCATCAGTTGAAGATTCGTGCTAGTGATGTACCAAAGACAGCTTTTACTACACGGTATGGGTTGTATGAGTATACAGTGATGTCTTTTGGTCTGACTAATGCCCCTGCATACTTTATGTATTTGATGAATAAAGTATTCATGGAATATCTGGACAAGTTTGTAGTGGTATTCATCGATGATATTCTAGTATTTTCCAAGACTGAGGAAGAACATGCTGAACATTTGAGGTTGGTCTTGCAGAAGCTCAGAGAAAACCAACTTTATGCAAAGAGGAGTAAATGTGAGTTTTGGTTGAAGGAAGTTTCTTTTCTGGGTCACATTGTCTCTAATGGAGGAATATCAGTAGATCCTGGCAAGGTGAAAGATGTATTGAATTGGAAACCACCCATCAATGTGAGTGAGATCCGTAGCTTCTTGGGATTAGCTGGTTATTATAGAAGATTTATAGAGGGATTTTCAAAGCTTGCAAAACCAATGACTGCATTATTGGAGAAGAATGCCAAGTTTGTGTGGTCCGAGAAGTGTCAGGCTAATTTTGAGGAACTAAAGAAGAGATTGACGACTGCACCCGTCTTAGTCTTGCCAGATCTGAGTAAACCTTTCTCTATCTATTGTGATGCATCTCGATTGGGTTTGGGATGTGTACTGATGCAAGAAGGTAGAGTTGTGGCATATGCATCAAGGCAGTTGAGGAAGCATGAGTTAAATTACCCTACTCATGATTTGGAATTAGCTACAGTAGTTCATGCATTAAAGATATGGAGACATTATTTGATTGGACACAAGAGTGATATATACACTGATCACAAGAGTCTAAGGTATATCTTCACTCAAACGGATCTGAACTTGAGGCAGCGTAGATGGTTGGAGTTGATAAAAGACTATGATCTAGAGGTGCATTATCATCCAGGAAAGGCCAACGTTGTTGCTGATGCTCTTAGTAGGAAAAGTTATGCAAATGAAATACAAGTAATGCCTATGCCAAAGGAATTGTGTGCCGAGTGCAAGCATTTGAACTTAGGATTTACTACCAATGCAGTGGAATTAGTATTAGAGCCTACTCTAGAGCAAGAGATCCGTAAAGGTCAGCAGAAGGATGAAAAGTTGAGAGAGATAGCTGAAAACATAGAGAAAGGTAAATCTCCAGGATTCCGTAAGGATGATAATGGTACGCTATGGTTTGGAAAAAGGCTATGTGTGCCCGAAGATAAGGATATCAGAATGGTAATTCTGCGTGAAGCTCATGAGTCAGCTTATTCCATACATCCGGGGAGTACTAAGATGTACTTGGATCTGAGAGAGAAATATTGGTGGTATGGTTTAAAGAGAGATGTTGCTGAATATGTTGCTTTGTGTGACACTTGTCAAAGGGTGAAAGCGGAACATCAGAGACCTGCAGGATTGTTACAGCCTATGCAGATACCCGAGTGGAAATGAGAAGAGGTTGGTATGGACTTTATAGTTGGGTTGCCACGGACTCAAAGAGGATATGATTCAATTTGGGTGATAGTGGATCGTCTGACTAAGGTTGCTCATTTTCTGCCTGTGAAGACTACATACAGCAGTGCGAAGTTGGCAGAATTGTATATGGAAAGAATAGTGAGTCTACATGGAGTACCTAAAAAGATTGTGTCTGATCGAGGTACTCAGTTTACATCTCATTATTGGCAAAAGATACATGAATCATTGGGAACCAAATTAAATTTTAGTACAGCTTATCATCCTCAGACAGATGGTCAAACGGAGAGAATTAATCAGATATTGGAAGATATGTTGAGAGCTTGTGCTTTACAATATGGTACTAGTTGGGATAAGAGTTTGCCTTATGCAGAGTTCTCTTATAACAATAGTTATCAGAAGAGTCTTCAAATGGCACCGTTTGAGGCTCTGTATGGACGAAAGTGTAGAACCCCGTTATTCTGGAATCAGACAGGGGAGAGTCAAGTGTATGGGCCTGATGTATTAAAGGATGCTGAAAAGAAAGTGAGAATGATTAGAGATAATCTAAAAATAGCACAGTCCAGACAGAAAAGCTATGCTGATACTCGCAGAAGGGAGTTGACATTTGAGATAGGGGATTATGTATATTTGAAAGTATCGCCAATGAGGAGTGTGAGAAGGTTCAACATGAAAGGTAAATTGGCACCAAGATATATTGGACCTTTCAAGATTATAGAGAGACGTGGTGAAGTGGCATATCAGTTGGAATTACCTGAAAGTTTGGCAGGTGTACATGATGTGTTCCATGTGTCTCAATTGAAGAAATGTTTACGAGTACCAGAGGAGCAGATTTCATTAGAGGAACTTACTGTTAAGGAGGATCTTACATATGAAGAGTTTCCGGTTAAAATTTTAGAGACTGCGGACAGAGTCACAAGAAGTAGAACAATCAAAATGTGTAAAGTACAATAGAATCGGTACACAGCAGAAGAGGCTACTTGGGAACGAGAAGAGGATCTGAGAAAAACCTACCCGCAACTGTTTGAGTAAGCATCGGTCGAATCTCGGGACGAGATTCATCTTAAGGGGGTAGAATTGTAACACCCTAAAAATTTGAAAAGAAGAAAAATAGGAAAAACATGATTTTTATATTTTATTTTTGTGAAGCATGCAAAATTTAGAATAAGAATAATTTTTATAAATTTAAAATCAAATATAAGGGTAGAAACATGTTTGTGCATTCATGCTGCTGCATTTGAAGTTTTGTATTGAGTGGTTTCAATCAAATTCAAATTTGATTTGAAAATCATTTGAAAAAGGAATTTGAAAAAAAAATTGGAAAAGGATTTCTTATTCTCTCTGCTCTCGGGCCGTTTCTCCCCGCAGCCCAGCGTGCGCGGCCCGTTTTTCCCTCCCTCCCGGCCGGTCTTCTCCTCCTGGGCCGAGCCCAAGTCACGGCCTGTCGGCCCGTCACCGCGCGCGCGTATGCGTTCCGCAGCGGCTGCGTTTTTTCCGCCCTGAGCCGCTGACATGTGGGTCCCAATTGTCAGTGTCTCTTCCCATCTTTCCTTCTTCTTCCTCCGGCGCTTTCCAAAAATGAACACCGTCGTTTTCCTTCTCCCACCGATCGAATCCGCGGCTCAATCTCCCTATTTCCTTGTTTCCTCGCGCCTCCGGGCTATAAAAACGGAACCCCTGTGCTATTCCGCATCCATCCCGTCCCTTTTGAGCCGTTTTGGTCATCTCGTCGAGCCACCGCACGTGCCACCGCCGCCATACCCGCCACCGCAAGCACGCCGCCGTCCTCGTCCACCCCGTGCCCTAGTTCTTGCCTGGGGTGAGTTCGCCTTGCTTCCAGCTACATCCCGGTGTATCTCTTTCGTCGAATAGTGGCCGGAGCCGTGTTTTAGCTTTTTCCAGCGATGGCGCCGCCGTGGAAGCTCGCCGTCGGGCTCGATTCCGGCCGGAGCGCCGCCCGTTTTCCCTAGATCCAATCTGGACCGTTCGTTTTAGATCTAACGGCTGTAAATAGAAGATACCGGTTCGCTGGTGATTTTGCAAAAGAAACCCTGAAGTTTTTAAGTATGTAACCCGCGGTCCAAAGCGTAATCTGGAAAAATACGTTTTGATTTATTGAAAACGTAATTCGTTTCGGAAAAAGAAAAATACGCTTTCTGATATTTACAGTTTTGCCATTCAGATTGTTTTAGTTGTAGAATTTTCGTTTTAGCTCCGATTTGGTCCATTCAAATTGCGTTAGATTCATATTTGCGAGTTCTATGTAATTATACAACTGTACAGTAGGTTTGGATTAATTTATTTTCGAGTTTTTATTAAAGTATTTATTTTTCTATAGGAAATCTTTGGAAATTCATAACTTTGTCGTTTTAGATCCGATTTTCGTGATCTTCGCGTCTGTGTGATCCTAGCAAGTTGTAGATTCATTTTAAAGACTTTTTATTTTATTTTATTACTGTTGGTGTATTGTTCTAATTATAGTCTTGTTTGTCTATGCATGATTGCCTCTGGATGTGTGTTGTTGATATTGGTTGATCGAGTATAGACGGTGAGAAATTCGTTGGAGATCAAGAGCCTTACTACGAGCAAGATCTTCAGGACCAGTTTGAGCAAGGCAAGTATAGCATGGGATTATCCTTGTTGTCCTATTCACCTTATGCAAATAATATCATTATGCATTTATTCCTTGTTAAGGATGACTTAGCGATTGATCCTTTACCTTGGTACCCATTATATTGCATTGAGTAGTGTGGCTAGTGCTTAAACATGGACTATGATCATGTAAATTGATTAGAGGAATATGCAACAAACATTAAAAGATGATTTTGATTAATGTTTAAAGGGGATTAGAGCATGGGGGTTACTTTTGATGCTCTAATTGCTCTCCATAAGGACTCATCTATAAGCGACAATCCGGGATTTACAGTACAACTGTGGGGGCTATATGGCTCTGGCTTTAGTCATATAGAAGGACCTTTTCTAGCTTGTTAGAGGTATTCCTTTATGGCGTAAGAATGGCTTGACGAATCGGGTATAGTGCGGCCTCTGTCCTCATGTGTATAGGCTGCGTGTTATTGTGCCATCAGGAAGGGGGGCTCTACATCTGTTTGCCGAGTAAAATCTAATGACCCTAACTTGTTAGACGAACCTTTGAAAGACTTCATAGTGTTTACCCTGCCTGCTCACCTTGGTAGTGTTTTGGGAGTAATTAACCCGGGCATTTGGGTAACACGACTCACAGTGAAAGTGTACAACCTCTGCAGAGTGTAAAACTGTTATAACAGCCGTGCTCACGGTCACGAGTGGCCTTGGACCCTTATGGAATAGTTGAATAATTGTTTATAATTATGTTTTTGCTATTCATTAATCATTTCACATGGATCATATGTTTAATGTTTATATTGAGACAATTTGATGCTATTGTTATGCTAAAATCATGCTAACTAAAAGCTACATGCTGATAAACCAATGAATATGCCTTTTTGAGCCTCATGAACCCCATGTTACACTTGTTGAGTACGAGATGTACTTACGCTTGTTTATTTCTCTTACTTGGATAAAAATCCCGGATGGGTAACAGATGGAGGTAATAGTGACTACTACGCCTACTTCCCTGAAGATTACTAGTCTTGCTGTCAACCAGTCAATGTACCTGTGATTGGAGCTACCACGAGAGATTTTTATTTATACTTCCGCTACATTTGTGTTAAGACTATGTGTTTAAATATCGTGATGTAATAACATTTGTGATGATACTTTTGTTATAATTTGTGAACTTATGTGTGATTGATCTCTGGGCGCACATAAGGGTATGCATTCCATTTGGTCGATAAATGGGTGTGACAATGTTCTAGAATAGAAGAAAACGAAGAGAAGAGACAACAAATACAGAGTTCTTATATAAGCTAATGAAAGAAAGGAGGGATAAACTGTTGTCTGAGTTTGGATTTAACTATTTAGAACAAATCATGCAAGGATGGATTACCTTTCCTCAGATGTGGTTGCCCTCTACCTGGCCTCCTATGGAAGCTGCTGCTCAAATGGACATGCTAAAACCAAGGTACTCCATGAGGCAAAAAAAATCCCATGATTCAATAACAGTAAGCAGTTTTATCATCTAATTTAACTGACACTAAGAACCTGGGCAAAGAAGTAACATAGAGGTATGTGTACACCATATTTCAGTTTTCTAATACTAATCCATTAGATTGACTTCAGAATCATAGTGGATGACAGGCTGCGCTTGAACAAATTAAAATATTACCAAATCGAAATTCGTTGTACCAAAATGTATTACAAATCGTCGATAGAGCAAAACAGAAAGATCAACCTAAGCAGTTCAGTTCATCAACCAATCTCTGCTATTTCAAATATTAAGGAAGGAAAAGAATAGAAAAGTGAGTGTTTAACCTTTGACATCTCTTTCTAGTGCGCCGATATATTGTGGTGTTGTGGAAAGGTTGCAAGGATTGTGTACCAATAGAACCAGGGCAGCAATGCATCAAATCAAATGAGCTGAGGGTATAAACACACTGGCAAACTCTGGTGGGATTCGAAGGGCATGGCAGCGGCATGTTGGCCCTAGTTAGAGGGCTACTCTCATGTCACCATTTGCTAGAAGAGAAAAGTATTGGATGAAGGGTGAACGAACTGGTGTGACAATAACAAAATCAATAATGTATGAAAAGTAGAAAACATGGAGCCATTCTTAGAAAAAACGGCGCGAAATGTTCAGTCAAAAATAAGACATATAGGAGAAAATTCACACAGAAATTATGGATTTGTGCCTTAAATGATTTTATGTTTTGCACCTAAATCGACAGGACCGCCAATCTAAGGCTTTTGGATGGTTGTTAGCTGCATCTGCCTGTGTAGGCTCTGTTCCGAATGAAAATAACCTGGTTCTTACTAATAGAAACGAGGGGGCCACTAAAGCAGAAGCTAAAAAATGCAATATGAGACATGATCCCAATAGGTGAGCCTAGGAATAGATCATCGCAGTAGAACTCAAATTGCAAGGAGCGCCACTAATGACATTGAAGATATTCATATTTTGTTATCAGGTAACCTAACCTTTTCTTCGGAAGAATGAAGCTGACGAACTGTCACCATAGGAGGTGGACCTTATTTCTGAAGCAAAGACAGCTGAGACTACCAAAAATCATTAACGAACCAAATAGTAATCATGTAGGCGAAATCTGTAGAAAAGTTCAGCTAAAGCTACTATTGAATAGAAAAGCAATTTTATCTAACAAAAATATTGCTGAAAGAGGCATCTGTATGGATATATAAAGGTATAACTCAGGAATTTTTCAGTATAAGCAACAAAACACTGCCAAACACAAGGACACTAACAGTTATATAAACAGCAACTACAACATAGCTGAAAGATAAGGCTGCATGAGACAAAACTGAGATGCGAACATATGGTCTGCAACAAATATAAAGAAGAGAGAAAATACTGTACTGTTCATAAGCGACCAAACAATCTATCAGTGAGTACGACTAAAAAAGAGGCATCGTAGTATGTGTCGCTCAAATAATATATACAACTCAACCTCAATGCCATACAAATAGGCACCATCATCAGGAACCTCATGTATGATTGAAACATACGGAAGCTGAGAACGGCATGTGACAAATGTTATGAAGAACTATTTGTATGTCTGCAATAATACATGACGGCAACTAAGGATAGAAAAATTCCTTGTAATGAACTAAAATAACAGGGCAACAGGTTTATGGAGAACTCTTATTTTTTTGGTAAAACAAGCAGATAATTCTAGTGTAGCATCGTCATGGCTGCAACTGCTCTACGCTTGAGTAGAGGCGGGCAACTACAGGTCGACACCGGCCACTGACGCGGCAGCTCGGAACTGTCACCCCTGTACGCGCATGCTAATGAGCGGGCAAGGCTGCACAGGTCGCCATGCGCCAATAAGCGTAGGTCTCCATTCCGGAACGCACGCGCGGAGAGAAGGGAAAGGTAGGAGAGGGAAGGGGACGACAGCGGGCGGCGCTTGGCAAGCGGAGGAGCCACAGTGCCACAGGATGCGCCCATGCCGCATCCCTCGTCACCAGACGGTGCGAGAGGACGCCAGCAGGGCAGATCCGGTGGGGGGAACGAACGGATCCAGGCATGGAGGCCCAGATCGACCACAAGAAAGGGGGCCGACAACCATAGACTGGTGGTTGACCCCGGCGGCGGCGGCGAGCGAAAGAGAGGAGCAAGGGAGAGAGGATGCCTTGACCTGGGGGTAGTCGCACCGGAGTCGTCGCCGCCCGGCCATGCTTGAGGCACCGCGCCTGGATCGTCCCGCGCCGACCGCCTCCACGTCGGGCGTAGGGCAGCGGCGGGGCCCTTCCTTCCTGGTACGGCGCCGTGTGGCCGGCGGGAGAGAGAGCATCGGGATGGAGAGAGGAAGAGGAAGCGGAGGAGCGGGCGGGGCGGGGGCGCGAGCGGCGGCGGCGGCGCGGTGAGCTTAGGGAGGAGCACGAGGAAGAGATAAGGGCCATGTTCTGCAAGTCATGTTTCGACTTGTTTCAGCTTGTTTCAGCTTATTCTCTCTCACAGAATACTATTGAATCAGCCGAAACCAGCCGGCTTTTCCACCAGCCGAACCAGCCCAAGGTGGAGGCGTTTTTTTTTACCGAGTCTTTTTTTTTACCGGAAGGATCAGATAAGAGAATCAGAAGCCCTGTATATATTCAGTTGCCAGCTCCGGATCAGAAAGCCGCCAAACACAGAGGGAAGTAGACGAATCCGATGGAAGACACCAAAGAGCGCGGAAGAAGCCGGTTCCATCCGAATCCACTCCGAGCACTAACAACCATACGATGCGAAATCCAGTGGCACAAAAAAATTCGGACGACGTACACGGTGCTCCTGCCCGAGGAGCAGGTCGCCCTTGTCTGGGTTAACGTCTGCATTAACTGTAGGTCTATAGCTGCTCGGCTGCTCGATCACTGACGACTTGCTTCGCTTCTGCTTGACGCGGCCGCAACAAGCACACAACCGAGCAGGGACCGATTTGTGGAATCCGTTTCTGAACATTTATTAATCTGGGGATTCAGATGGAAAGAAGGTGCAGCTTAACAAGTGAACGTAACAGTGACAGGAACCGTGAGAATCCATCGTTTTCCACGTTTCAGCATGCCGCAGTGGTACAGCGAAAGTGGTATAATGATCCTCTCAGGTCCACCTCTGTACTGATCTGTCTCGGCTAAACAATGTCATTACATACAGCTGCATCCTACATTGGTCAGCGAAACGGATCCCTTCCTGTTACTGTCTGCCATTGCGCTCCCCCCTCTCATGAATTCCTCTGATTGACTCTTCTGCCATTCAGATCGGGAACTCTTGCTATCTCAATCATCCCAACTTTTGGTGTGTTCACTTCGCGAAAAGTAGCTGAAAAGTTACTGTAGCATCTTTCGTTGTTATTTGGCAAAATTTATCTAATTATGGACTAACTAGGCTCAAAAGATTCGTCCCGACATTTACAGACAAACTATGCAATTAGTTATCTTTTTTACCTACGTTTAATGCTCCATGCATGCGTCGAAAGATTTGATGTGATGTGTGTAAGAGGAAATATTTTGGGTTGGGAGGGGAAGTGAACGCGGCCTTTGTGACGCTGACCCCATGGCCCGTAATTTTGTCTTTAGGGCGGGTTTAGATGCAAATTTTTTTTTTTGCAAAATGGGTACTGTAGCTTTTTCGTTGTTATTTGGCAAATATTGTCCAATCATGGTCTAATTAGGCTTAAAAGATTCGTCTCGTCCATTTCGTCTAAACTGTGTAATTAGTTTTATTTTTTATCTATATTTAATGTTTCATACATGCGTCCAAAGATTCGACGTGATGGAGAATCTACTGTTCTTTTGCAAAATTTTCTGGATTTTAATCTCCTTGGTTGCTCGTCCCATCGTCCTCTGCCGCACTTGTAACTGTGACTTTTATCTCACCTCTGGCCGCGTGGGTGGTGGGTGCTGAGGCGGTGCAGGCCAATAATTGAGGCAGCCAAGAGGAGTGGCACAGTACTGGCAATGGCTATGGGATGGCCATTGATGTGACCTAGTAGATCTCAACTGCAGAATTGTACGGAGTGAGTAAATAATACTCTCTCAGTCCATAAAACTATATAATTCTCGCTTATAACAAGTCAAACAATTTAAACTTTGACTAAATATATATAAACATTTATGATATAAAGTAAGTACCATTGAATTAGTTATAGAATATAATTTTATAATAAATTTATTTGGATACATAAATACTAATAATATTTGCTATAGATTTGATTAAACTTAAGCTTTTTAACTGACATGCATTCTATGATTACATCTAGTAGTACCAGTATACTAGTGAGTACTACTCCTCGTGATCGTGATAGTGATGCTACAAAGCTGCCACACCAATGACACCATGCAGTTTGTTTGTTTGATGCAGAAACAGCATTGACTGAACTCTAATCTTCAGACTACACCATCACCACCACTGAAAAAGAAAAGAGAAAAAGGTGCCTGGTAATTTCTGTACGTATATTCTTTTTGGAGCAAAGCTGATGAGTGAGTGCTTTGCAGTTCTGCATTTTACGCTGCCATGCTAACCTAAAATATTTCCTCTTCCACCCATCACATCAAATCTTTCGACGCATGTATGAAGCATTAAATGTAGGTAAAAAAGATAACTAATTTCATAGTTTGTCTGTAAATGTCGGGACGAATCTTTTGAGCCTAGTTAGTCCGTGATCAGACAAATTTTACCAAATAACATCGAAAGACGCTACGGTAGGAGAAGGAACAAAATGGTCGGCTGCAGGGTGCAGCATACAGGATTCCCGATCAGAGAGCAGAGGGAGAGCAGCGCAAGAGGTTGATGTCGCAGAGAGAGGACTGTGTCACAGTCGACACATGACACCACCACCACCACCACCACCACCACCACGCAGCACCTCATCGTATCGTATCCGAGGAGCGGACAAAAGTCGCGGGCTCGCGGCGGCATCAGGGCACTGGCCACAGGTGAAAGAAAGCTGCTGCCTTTCCTCCTGCTCCTTCCTACTAGTGCGTGGAGGTGGAGCAGTGGGGCGCTACAGCAGCTACCTTGCCGTGTGCTCCTCCTCTTCCTCCTGTAGTCCTGTCGGTGGCAATCTCCGCGGAAACCGAGCTCCATCCATAGCCGTCCAAGCCAGGCAGTAGCCCCGCCTGGTGAGTTCTTTCTTGCTCCGACGCCTCGTTTCTTGCTGCCGCTGCTATTTTGAGCCAGTCACTGTATGCGTAATACAGGTTGTATTTTAGCTGATTTTTTTATGCGCTATTGGGGCTCTTTGGGTCTCCGAAACTTAGAGCTTGGATTGTTGTTTAGTGTTATGAACGACTTATGCGCTATTGGGGCTCTTTGGTGAGTTCTTTCCGCTACGCTCCGGCCCAGCCTTCGGCTTTTACGGGCCTCCGCTTCGCTCCGTCAGAAGCCCGGCCTATATCTTGCAGTGAATTTGGAACAACTCCAACAAACTCCACCTTGAGACAAATTCATCTTGTATCATAAATTAACCCATCATCCTGAACAACAAAGATAGAAAACCACTGGTGCCAACAATAGTCTCTTGGACTATTCAATTAAACCAAAGCTTGAGCATAACTCAAACTTAGCAACAGGAACAAGCTTTGTCATCATATCAGCAGGATTATCATGAGTACTAATCTTGCATACCTTCAGCTTACCTTCTTCAATCACATCTCGCACAAAATGATACTTGATATCTATGTGCTTAGTTCTCTCATGGAACATCTGATCTTTAGTGAGGTAAATTGCACTTTGACTGTCACAGTGCAAACTTATGCAAGATTCAAATCCACTGAGTTCAGCGTACAAACCTTTCAACCATATCAATTCTTTGCACGCTTCACAAATAGCCATATATTCTGCTTCAGTAGTAGACAAAGCAACAACAGACTGTAACGTAGCCCTCCAACTCACAGCACAACTGCCAACAGTAAACACATAACCAGTAATTGATCTTCTCCTGTCCAGATCAGCAGCATAATCAGAATCCACATAACCAATGAGACCCTTATCAGTTCTTCCAAACTTCAAATAGGAATCTGCTGTGCCTCTGAGGTACCTGAAAATCCACTGAACTGCCCTCCAATGTTCTTTGCCAGGATTAGACATATATCTACTAACAAGACTCATAGCATATGACAAATCTGGACGAGAGCAAACCATGGCATACATCAAAGACCCAACAGCACTAGAATAAGGAACCCTTGACATGTACTCAATCTCTGCATCTGTACTAGGACACTGAGCAGCTGACAACTTAAAGTGAGGTGCAATAGGGGTACTAACAGCCTTAGCATTTTGCATGTTGAAACGCTGAAGAACTTTCTTGATATAATTTTGTTGACTAAGAAATAGCAAACCAGATTTTCTGTCTCTACTAATTTCCATACCAAGAATTTTCTTAGCACTACCAAGATCTTTCATATCAAACTCACTACTTAACAACTTCTTTAACTTAGTGATTTCAATCTTGCTCTTGGCAGCAATCAGCATATCATCAACATATAACAGCAAATATATAAGTGATCCATTAACATGCTTGATGTAAACACAGCTATCATATCTAGATCTTTCAAAACTGTTTAGAACAACTCCAACAGTTTAGAACACGAGCGGGTGCTTTGGAGATATCATGTGCAACTCTTTCAGTGGCTTCTGTGCTGCTTGGTTTGGTGATATGCATGTGTGTGAGATTATGGATCTGGATGAAAAAACTGTGCAAAAAGATAGGTTCTTGACGGACGTGTGTAGCTTGGTCCAGTAGTTCGCTAGTTTCTGTGAATTAAAAATTGCTCAAGACTAGGACTCGTACTTAAATTGTTTCAGTTCCTGCACATGCACCATGCTAATGCGCGATTTGGACAGTCAACTGAGAAAAAAACAATTTCTATGAAAAGGGACCTTTCAGTTAGGCCCTTTTTTGGTTACCTTAGGTATTTGGAGCTTTATTTTATAACTTTTTTATTCAGTTAATCTTCAAAGCAACTTGCTGGGCAGGTTATATAATACTAATATTTGACACTCATAGCTAAAAGTGTTTTGGTTGTTTTAGAATCTGAGATTGTATGGCGAACTGGTTCGTTGAAGTTGGGATGCGCACTTTTCTTTGACAGCTGGGATGCTCACTTCTCATGGGCATAGATTGTCACGTTCCAGACCGAATGAGTGAATTCGAGTTAGGAATGGATAAATACAATTTCAGGTTCTCAGGTTTGTTTTGAGCCTAGTGCTACTGCTACATCCCTCCATGGCCTTGTGCCTGTTCCATTGGTTTTCTTAGCGCAACACATAAAGCAATGCATTTCATTCAAGAACATAAATACAAAGCAAACTCCATTCATACTTCCTTATTAATAATAGCATAGGGCCCTGTTTGGATTCATTCTTAATTAAGAAACCCTGGTATTAAGAAACTGCAGTTTTAGAACCCATAGACATGCAAAACCATGTTTTAGAAAAAAAAAAGAGAGGTCTAGAGTGGAGTTTTTAAAACTCCAAACAGAATTCAGTTTTAGCAATACTATGTTTTTTAAAAAAACTATAATGTTGTGTCCAAACACTTAATGGCGCTACAAAACCATGGTATTTTCCTAAAACTCCAAAAATACTTTTGTATCCAAACAAGCCTATGTTTCCTTGTGTGACTTAACATTGTCTCGTTGTCGCTGAGCTAAACAGGATCTTCTGTTGTTCTACAGGGCATAACTATGGATTCTTGTGAGGGCTCTGATGATTATATTACTCAAAGCAAGATTGTTCCTGCAAAATCTGCTGCATTGGTATGTAGATTTGAAGGTCCTTCCCTTTCTCCTTTTCTTTTTCTTTTTCTTTTTCTTTTATGTGGCCGTTCTATTTAACAGTTTTGCTTACATTTCCACTTGCTACTACCTGCTTAGGTTGATGGCAAGAATGAGCCTGCTGGAGAGGGGTTGCCTGATGGTTGGTTGAAAGAATACAGACCTAGAAAGAACCAATATGGATCTAGAGTCAAGGGTGACACGGTATATTGTCGATCCCCTGATTCGATTGTCAAAATATCTCAAACTGATAAGTTTCTTTTGACCTTGTTTTTTAAGATGTTATCTCGTACTCCTACTTAAGGCTTCATTGTGATGCCTGACTTTCTATAAGCCATCTGTTCCTCAACTGTAACCAGTCAGTTCATTTCGATCCGCAGTTCTATATTGATCCAGTCAATGGATATAAATTTCACTCTCTCAAGGATGTGCACTTCTATCTTGAATCTGGAGACATCAGTCAATGTTTTAGATTGCCAAACAAGAGAAAAATTGGGGACCTGCATACTGAAGGGGACCAATCTCATCATGTAAGTTGCATCTTCATGTTTTGACCCACATCTGAACTTCCGCTCCATACCTTGTCTTAGCTAGAATATTGAATTGACAATTAGATGCAAATCAACAAGGAGTCATTCTTAAGGTATTATGATTCTTTTTGAGACACAGGTGTATGAATTTCATATGAACTATTTTACCATCCTTTGAGAAGTATGAAGAGGTTCCACAAATTATAACTTGGGAGGTACCGAATCCCTAGTTGTAATTTTGGTCCTTCCCCGAGGACTGTAAAAAGCTTCATTTCATATTTCCTATATGTACTGGCAAATCATCCCTTGCCGTCCTTTTGGAAAGAAAAAAATCCTATAGGCTCCTGAACACAAGCATTGCTCTTGATACACACTGGTTCTGAGTCTGTCGAATGTGTATTTGCAATGCACCTCTGTTATGCTTGATGTAAGATGCATCTTGTATTGGTGTGGGCTGTCATTTTGTACTCTAACTGAGTGAATTGGAAGGACTTCTTTTCTTGTTGCTATTGCTCTTTCATAAATGACTATTACTACCCCAACTATTGATTTGTTCTGTAAAATTCAGACAGGAAAACTATCGGATCATACACCACTGGATACTGCTGACAAGTCTAATCGATATGATCTACTGAAAGGTACCAATGCACTGGGACATGCTCTGCTAAATCCAAAAAGTGGAGAGAATGCTGAAAATGTTACATTGTGTAAGCCTGATGATATAAACTCAATCCAAAGGGAAGCTGATCAGGTTGAAGCTTCAGAAGGTAAGAGCATCCAATCAGGCTTCATAGAAGAGACTCCAGGGGAAGCTAAATTTGTCACTAGGAAAGGAGCAAATGTGGAGGAGAAACCAAAGGAAAAGAAGTACAAAACCAAACCTGTCAAAGGGATTGCTGTACCTCTGAGATCATCACCTCGGTTAGCTGCACTGAAGATTAGCCAGGAAGCAAATAACACACCCAGAGATGGACATGGTGGCACACAGGCAGACATCACTAATGAGCCACAACCAAAGCAAATCCAAAAACCTAGGCGAAAGACAAATTCTTCTGTACTTCCTGAGAGGAAAGATGGAGAATCTACCAGGAGTTCAGCAAAAAACCTTCCTTCAGTTCCCAATCAAACACAGGGAGCATCCTTCCCACACTCTTCAGGAGATGCTGGATGCCAGAATGCACCAGCTGAGGCTCCTGTTCTGCGACAACAAACAGGACAAGGTGAAACATCTGATACTTTATCTGGATCTGCCCTGCCGTCACTATTTCAACATGTCTGGTCAGACCCATGCCTTGTGTTTGCGTTCAGGACTCTTCTGGGTGATATTCCTGTTCTTGATGACGCTCGAGCATATCAATCTTCAGCTTATGATGGTAATACAGACTACTACCTTCCACCACAGAGCATGAATAAAAACACTGCAGCCAACTGGTCTGCTTCGGCTTATGATGGTAACAGAAACCACGCGCAAGTCAATAATGTTATGCCAAGGTCATCAGATAAGTTCTGCGGCAGTGGTTGGTTCCCTCCCCAGTGAATTCAGTCTGGAAATATGAAAACAAGTTCTTACCTGGCAAGGACAGAGCACAAGCAAACTCAAGTCCTAGTCCTAATCCTAGTTTTAGCTCTCTTTGGCCCTTGCCTCAACAAGGATGCATGTTGCAAGCAAGACTCCAGCTCGTTGTAACTGTGTAGAGGATCCATACCTAATAGTCTAATATAGTTGTTATATTCTACCTTGCGCTGATGGGATCAGTCTAATTCACAGGAAGCTGTCTGGTGGTAGACTTGGCAATACTTTCTGTTGTTTGTGTTTTTGTAGCAACTTGATCATGCATTCACTTGTTGCATTGTTACTTGTTAGAGCAGCCTCAATATCCCAGGAAATGATCTGGACTGTACTGTACTACTGTGTCTACGAGCAGCCATCTGTGTATTACTTGGTAGACTTTTAATGTGCATCGTGATAGCGGACTAAGTTGTACCTGTATTTGGCTTCTTCTGCACTGTTCAGAGTTTCACTTTTATTCCAGTTGAAAATGTTGTTTTGATGTGTACTTTCTTCATTGAATCTTGAAGTACTTGAATATGGATGGCAGCTATGCTTGTTCTTTGTTTGGGTTACCACATTGTGGTTGAGTTATAATGTTGATGCCAACATCAGTTGTTGGGAGATGCATTGGATGCCTTGGAAAGTACTCAAGTACAGATCACTGGTCTTATCTCCATTTGCTTGTGGTCCTTGCCTCCTTGGAATTTCAGAACAGCTACAAAAAATGTGTTCTGAGAGGTCCAGGCATTGACTTGTGAGACTAGGGCTCAAAGCTTCCTTGTAAATTTTGATGTGCTGCACTTTTTCCCATGTTTTTTTTTCAGTTGAAATCTTTGGGAGATGATCTTGTAAATGATGCAGGCTCTCTTGTGGTGCTGGGCTTTATCATCTGTAAAAAGCTTGTGGATACTCCAAATGGAGTATGCAGATAGAAAGCTGGTCAATGATTGGTTGTTACACTGAAGCTGCAGATGCCATATCAAGCTGAAGGTTCGGCCTGGTAATGTGATCCCATGCCATCTCAAGATGAGATGCAACTTTTAACAGAATAATGTTGGCCTAATTCACATCATTAGGGTAGAATGATGTCCTAAGGCTCACCAACAAGAAGCATATTCTTTGGATGTAATATAATATATGTTCGTGGTACGTGCAAAGCAAAAAGACTTTTGCTAGCAAGTTGGACACCTGTTGTTAGTTGTTCTAGGCCAGCTGTCAAATTTTCACCATACATTTCTTTTATTTTAAAATTTGTTTTTTTTGTCACGTATACAAGTATGGGTGTGTTCACTTCACGAAAAGTAGGTGAAAAGTTACTGTAGCATCTTTCGTTTTTATTTGGCAAAATTTATTCAATCATGGACTAACTAGGCTCAAAAGATTCGTCCCGACATTTACAGACAAACTATGCAATTAGTTATCTTTTTTACCTACATTTAATATTCCATGCATACGTCAAAAGATTTGATGTGATGAGTGAAAGAGAAAATATTTTGGGTTGGGAATTTGGGATGGAAAAGTGAACAAGGCCTATATAATGCTTTCCCTTTAGTTCTCGTGCACGCCAATAATTGGCAGGAGATTTTTCAAAAACTGATGCTTTTCAGAAACAATTGGCGGAGATCTTTTTCAACACATGTGAAACTGCTGTTCAGAAGTGCAGAATTGGCCTAATCTTGTGTTAAAAAAAAAGAAAAAAAAAGAAAGAATTGGCCTCATTCAGAAGTCAGAACAAATAGACAAGACAAAGTACTGAAAACTCTGGTCACCGGTGGTGAAGATCAGATAAAAAGAAAATCTGGCTTCTAGACAAAAATTTAAAGCTTCTAGACAAAGTTTCAGGCTAGAAAAGAAAAAGAAATGACCAACATGGACGGATGGAGATGGTTGAGAGTAAGACCAAGTCCATGCCTGTAACAGTTAACAATAATTTCAAAACAAACAGCCCCCCTGACTGTAACAGTTATTCGATAATTTCAAAACAAACAGCATTCTATTTTCTTCAATTAGCTGAGAGCTGCAGCAACAATCTCTTCTCCACAACTGACAAATGTCAATGGTTTTCCATGCCTCCAGCAGAAGCACAGACGTTTTTCCATGTTACATAGAAACTTAGCAAATTAATATAGCATTGAAGTAACTCAGTATATGGAAAGAGGCCATAACATTAAGTTCACTCAGTATATGGAAAGAGGCCATAACATTAAGTTCCTTGAACACACAGTCATTCCAACCAGCAACCTAAATATACAAGAGTATACCAACAAGTCCATCTTAAGTACCAAACAAGTAGCAAGCTAAGAAGCCAGTTTCCCATCCACTGTGATCGGTAATATTAGTGCTTAGGGTAGGGGTGGTAAGGATGGTGATAGCCAAACGCAAATTGTCCAGGGTCCGGATGCAGCGTATGGGAGCGACAATAGCACATTTCACAGACTTCCGCCACATTGTTATGTCCACAAGCAGATATCTTCTGTACGCCAGGACGTGGAATACCAAATCGACAGTAGCATGTCTTGCAGAAGGAATCCACTGCAAGAAAACACAGGAATGCAAGCAATATCTAAAAAATGAGTATAGTGAACGATCCTGAGGTCTCTGTGGTGTGTGGGAGGAGGATTGGGAGGGAGGGGTGGAGTTCATACCTTTGCCACTAGTACGTGTAGCCCGCCAAAGAGGGTAACCCAAGACACTGTAGGCTGGTTCCTCTGAAAATAGAAGGATCAGAAAAAAAAATATACAGAAAGCCTTAGAATGTCACTAATGAGGTTTATATACCAAATAAATACACCATAGACTATAACCATCGAATGCATCATCATATTCATTCATGATCTATGATAGCACAGGTCCTAAAATATGCACAAAGGTGGATCCACAGCGGGCAGGAGGGTGCTAGTGCTATGGTATTTCCCAGATTTTACATACTCTTGGCACTAGCAAACGAAACACATGATCTTCCAGCGAACACATATGAGAAACTAGAAGAGAAGATGCATCGAGCTAGAGGGAAGTAGACCATACCTACGGTGGTGCATGTGACAACTCCTTCGAAACCATCCATGTAAGCAAGCTCGTAGAAGAAGACAGACCGTGGAGCAGTAAGGAACGAGAAGACACCAGAGCCCTTCTTCCGAGCCACAAAGTTCCCATGGATCCAGCAAATGCCATTGTGCATATGGGGATTCTGGGTCACGTTGCCAAGAACAGGCTCATACTCATTGCCCTGACTCAAAACCAATCCAATCATTCACGGGGTAAGGAGCAAGTGTATATAGCAAGTTATTAAATAAAAGGGGAAAAAGCCGCAAGTATACAGATAGGAATAGTAGGAAGTAAATTCCCTGGAAGATCAAGTAAATGGTTTCCGTGTGTCAAACTGAAAACTATGGTACTGCCGCCTCCTTTCAAAATTATAATATGTTTTGGCTTCTCTAGATACATTGTTTTAGCTATGTATGAAGATATAGTGTATATCTAAGTACATATCAAAAGTTTATGTATCTAGAAAAGCCAAACTGTCTTACAGTTTGAAATGAAGGGAGTACAACCCAAGTTCAGAGCGGCAGTTTATCGTACATTGACACATTTAATAATCCGTGCGTGTGATGATGCAGAGTAGGGTGAGGCAAGGCACGAACCGGATGCTGACGGTTGTAGTGGTCCAGACAATCCTTGACAAGCTTACGATCCTCGGAGCAGCCCAGCAATTCTCGTCTTCAATAGAAGAGAACGACATTGAAGTACACAGGCGAAATCGAAAACAGGATCTGGATGGAGGGGGATGGAACAAGGGGTTACCGATTTATTAGAACCAAGAATAGGCGCCACAGCCGCGCGAGGCGCCGGAAGCACCTAGCGAGGCCCGGGAACCACCGCTTGGGTGGCGGCCGCGAGGGTCTCACTCCAAGGCTGGTCATCGTCTCGGTGAACTCGAGCATGCTGCGGCGGAACTCCTCCACCTTCACGGACGCCGCGGCGATGGCGGCGGCGCGGGGGTCCATGGCATCCGGCGGTGGCACGACTGAAGACGCCGCGGCGACGGCGACGGCGGCGGCGCGGCGGTCCATGGCATCCGGCGGTGGCACGACTACGAAGAGGGGAGTAGTCTCCGTCTCCGTCTCCGTCTCCGTGAACGTGGCCATGGCTGCTCCGATCCGATCGGCTGTGGCTAGGGTTAGGGCTAGGCCGGTGCGACCATGCGAGTCGACGACTCCTGGGGAGGGGATAAAGACGACGGTTCTTCTTCTTCTTCCCTTCCCTAAATAATAAAAGGCTCCTAAATAAAACGGACTGGAGACGGCCCAAACAGACAGCCCACTCATAACCATGAGGCCATGACCCAACCCAAGCTCGGATGGTTGCGCGGCGGCAGCGGGCCGACGAGGAGGTAGTCGGGACGAAGACGAGCCCACCGCCTTTTCTCCACCAAAGCCCGGACCCCGAAGCCCGAAATCTTCTTCCTGCTTCCTCCTCTCTCCTATTTCCTCTACCTCGCGCAAAATAAAAATAAAATTCCTCCGCCTCGGCGGCTTCGCTATACTCCTCTCCGCTGCATTTCCTCGCCGTGCTCCCAGCGAAGCGCGGAAGTGGGTGGAGAGGCGGACGACGAGCCCACCGCTCTGCGCCGCCGCCCTCCTCCGTCCTCGCGCACTCTGTTGATCGTCGGCTGCGACTCGGTATAAACCCTCACAAAACCCCCCTTCTCTCTCTCTCTCTCTCTCTCTCTCGTTTGGAGCGCGGCGAGGCGACGAGCTTGGGCGCCGCCCCGGGCTCGCCGAACCGCATTTGACGCAGACGCAGTAGAGGTGGGAGTCCGGTCAGGGATGGGGGAGGAGAAACAAATTGCTCACTGGGATCGTTAGCAGCGTGCGATTTCATCAGGGTTCTTCTAGTGTTGTGTTGGGAGTTCGTACTGTTCAGTATCTAGCTTTCGCAATAATTGTCGTATGGAAAGTGTTTCACCTTGCCGGGACACTCCACTTTCCACAGTTTCTTCCAGAATTCAGACGCCACCCTCGCATGTAATGGTACAAATCATATGGGATTAGATTATCTTATCTAGAACAAAGGTACTCTGAGAGCTGTGAGTATTTGTTTCAGACGGTTTGATAGAACTTTTGAGACAATTTTGTGCAACACATTACACAAACTTAGGTCTTGTTTGGATGCATATTAATCCACATGTGTTGGAGTGGATTGGAGTCGAAATTTGTTTAAGTTCCACTCTAATCCACTCCGACACATGTGAATTGAGGTGGATACATGTGCATACAAACAAGGCCTTAATGGTCACAAATCTTTTATAACTTCAGGTTTTTGTACATTTGGGATTAGGATAATGTTTGTGTCATTCCAACCCTCTAGCGTTGGGCCACCCGACCACATCCCAAAATTCTTTATAGAAGAGTGACGGCATCCTATACGGCCCGTCGAGTGCCTGTTTTACTTCATCCATACTAGACTTTTTGACAAGCATAGCGCTCATCTCACTTGTCACTTCTCTCTGCACTTTGCTTATATGTTGCCTAGGTCAATGGAGGATGTCAACTGGAACAAGCTTCTCCCAGGGCGTAAGTGGATGACTTGTACTGGTGCGAACTGGGCAGACCTCATGCCAGCTCCTTCGGTGCAACTTTCCCACCTCCTTCCCAAAAAATTTGGTGAGCTTGTTTGATCTATGTTGTTCCTTATGCACCCCAGCTTATCCCAACTCTGCTGACATTGCTTTCTGTATGCAGAGGGGTCGTGTGCACTGCACGTGTATTCCGAGATGCTCACAGTGGTCCTACGCGGATTAGTCCTCTCGGACGATATCTGTGTTGACCTCCCAAAACTGCTCCAGGTGTGTGTCGACAACGGGGTGCTCAGAGCCACAGGTACCGCACCCAAGAGTCTCAAGGAGTTTGTCAACAATTCCCGTGATGGAATTCGACTTCAGGGATTTCTCCCTGATCACTTTGTGGGAGACCAACGTGACCAGGTTGAGAACCACCTCGCCAACATATCTGTTATGGGCAGCGAGTTGTACAGGGTAAAAGCTGAGCCGCTCCCCTTTGGTACCCCTACCTCTGAGCAAGCTGAGGCAGCCATGAGTTACCGAGAGTTGTTGTGCAACATCTTGGACAGATATCCAGTTGTCATATGTTTTCCTCTTCAGAAGCACTATCAGAAACAGCGGGAGGAGGGAGAGCCATATCGCCGGCTTGAGGGTGACCACCACTATGTGACAATGAACAGACAGCCGTGGTGGTATTTTGGTCTCTTCAAGAACAACCCTGAAAGAGTTCGTCATTGCGTCACCGCGTATGCGTACGACTGTCCAGGGGGTGATGTCCGGACGATGCGCATTCACTACCAGGAGAACGCAAGGGTGGCACCTGATGACCAACCTGGGCGGCACGTGATAGACCCAGATGCCATCGAGTTCTATTTTGTGCCGTTCGTCACCGACGCCTACTTCTGCAACACAGCCGACGATCAGTGACTTCCAGTGAAAAATGTCTAGATTGCTTCATGTACAATGCAATGGAACTGGTGGGGATTACTCTGGTGATGGCAGGTCATTTAGTGCTGAAATTTGTGCCACGAACTCACTGTTGCAGTATATTTGTCTTGAAAAGTACTAGAAGTGCATTTTTACTACTTCCATAAACATTGTATGGCCAAAACTTTAGCCAAAATCAAGTTTGCTTCGCGAACATCGATCGATATCCAAAATGCATATATGTGACTGCAGGGGCCTTCACTGTCATTTTGGAAGTATAGAAACACTGGAAACGGATGAAACAAGGAATGAGATGAACTTATGCACTTGTTGGCCTTCGCCATTGCTTTCGTAACACTGATGACTAGTTCATCCAGAAGTCATTAAGGCCTTGTTTTGTTTCCCTCAAAATTCTAAAACTTTTCAAGATTCTCTGTCACATCAAATCTTGTGGCACATGTATGAAGCATTAAATATAGATTAAAAAAACTAATTACATAGTGGAGTTGGAAATCGTGAGAGGAATATTTTGAGCCTAGTTAGTTTATGGTTGGTCAATAATTGTCAAATACAAACGAAAGTATTACAGTGTCAGAATCCAAAAAAAATTTGGATCTAAACGAGGCCGAAGTAGTGCAACAGGATTCTGATATTAACCCCCTAGAATACCCGTAGGCTCCTCAAGAGAACACTGCTCCACGTCGCCTCCAATTCGTTCAGCCGTTGGATCTTCCATCCTATGACCTAGATTGCTTAGAGTGGCTTCCGCTGGAAGCAACTTCTGCCCCTCCTTTTTATCTTCCACCGGCTTCCTCTCTGCTTCTCTTCGTGCTATGCTGCTTCTCCTCTGAAGCCAGGCCAACAAATATATATGTGGGCTCAGCGAGAAAAAAAAAACATCGTGCCTCTGCCTCGTCTCGTACTCGTCCTCCCACGCTCCTCTAGCAGCATGGCGCCGCCGCTTGCACCCCCGCCCACGCCCGCTCTCCCCCTCCTCTCCCTCCTGATGTGTCGACGCACGGGCTAGGCCCCAAACCGGCTGCCTCCATGCCCGCGCGCGGGCAACCTCTAGGAGTTTGTGCTCAAGGAAACCCTAGGTACCTGTGCTTGACGGCCCCGGCTGTGCGTGGCGTCTTCCTCTCCGGCGCCGGTGCCGACGCCTTAGCTCGGTGACCGGATGTGGTGGTAGCTGACCCCTCCACCTAGGGTTTCACGGACGGCTGTGGCGTCGGGTCATCCCTTACTCCTCCGCTTTTTCCTGGTGCACAGTAGCTCAACCACTAGGTGGCAGCTTCCCCCACCCAAATTGTGCTTGATCTTTAGCGTTTAGTCTACTAGATTCAAAGATTGATTTCTTCATATTCGTTACCTGCTCAACATGTAATTGTTGTATGTTTGCTTGGTGATTATGAGAACTTATGAGATATATTTCCTGTGTACATTAATGGCTTTGTCTTCCCTAGATGTGAACCTTATTTTCAAAATGTTTGACATGTTTAGTTTCTCATGGAATGCAAAATACCAACTACTTTAGAATGATGAAATACAAAATGCCAAAATTTTCAGGATTACGTTTAGTTACATCAAAAATACAGAATTTATTGTCCTCACTATTGCCTCTTACGGCTCTTTTGGTGTTTTTTTAACTCTTGAAGCCAAAATGCAAAATTGAGAATATCCACTTTTTGAAAAAAAAAACATGGTGTTTAGTTTGATTATACAAAATGATCGACTAAAATCTAGATTTTTTTTGAGATGAGACCCAGTTACAGACACAGACACTCACCCCTATGAACGCACGCACGCACAACCTACCCTATGAGCACCTCCGAAGAACCAATTTAGACCGACAAATCTCAAAATTGACGAAGTCACCACAGGCGTCTCATTGTTGACAGGCATGTCGTCTGCCACTGAAAGCATATCGTCGTTAAATCTTAGAAAAAATTCAGAAAAATATGAGCACCAGTGTCAAGTCAGGGACTTAAACCCGGGTGGGCAGGTTCCAGCACAAGAAACCTAACCAACTGATCTATGATCAGTTCACAAACCTAGAAATTTTTTGAGATACTAGGTTCATACTCGCGCGTTGCTACGGTACATCTAAATATTTTAGTAAAAATACAAGGGTCGCACGATAAGTAATAATACTGTAAATTAAATACGAACATTAAAGTGACATTTAATTCAAAAGACAAAGATCGTGAAATGGAGTCGCATGATGTTCTCCTTCTATGCCGTCGGTGTTCTCCTTTCGTGCCGATTGGCTCATCTGTAATGGAGTCGTCTCGCAAAGCAGGAGATATTGCGAGCAGCAGTACGCTTACTGAGGGAGGAGAGTAAAATTCAAAATGACTAATTAATACTCCCTCCATCCCAATTTATAGGTTATTTTAAGAATATTGGAAAGTCAAAGTATCTCAAGTTTTATCAACATTATAGGAAAAATTAGAAAGATTATAACATCAAATAGATATTATTATGAAAATATAACTAATAAAGAACTTAATGATACTTAGTTGGTATCATAAATGTTATTATGTTATCACATAATTTTGGTTAAACTTCAGATGCTTTGACTCTCCAAGATTGTTGAAATGACTTATAATTTAGGATGAAGGGAGTATCATTTACTGACATTACAAAGCATTGACATATATAAAAGGATTAGTAGTTATCTTGGTTGATCTGGTTTACAAGTCTTTAAAAGGTATGCGACAACCGTGATTTTCAACGGGTTGCATGTACCTAAAAATCTCTCACAACTAAAAAGACTAAAGATAAGACTTTTTTTTATCGTGCGACAATGGAACGTCGTCTCGTCCGTCCGCCTGTGCATGCGATCTCGCACTCCACGGCTCATGGCTCCCCTCGAAATGGAGAAATTTTGATATTTGTCCCGTGCGCCTCTCAACATTTGTACCCCAATTCAAATGTTTTTTGAAATATAACCCTGAGCCTGCGAATTCCTTTGAGATTTAGGTTTTTTGAGGATTTCTTCCTTTTATTAATTTTAGCAACATCTTCTTACTGTTTAGGGCACACGAAAAGACTGGACTGCCCCTCCCTAATTTCACAAGTATCGGACTCCCCCGTGACTCGCACGACTTGCACGAGTCGCGAGTCCCGCGACCACGGCTCCCCTTCCCCGCCGCCGACCCAAGCATCGCCGCCGGCCTCAGCTGCCCACGGCCGGGTCCCCGCCGGCGGCCGGCCTGCTGCCCCTCCTCCACCCTCCCTAAGCCCGTCGGCTCCTCTAGACACACCCCTAGCTGCGCCGACCAACCGAGCAGGCAGAGGCGCTAGGGTTTAGGGCCCATGCGTAGGCCACCAAAGGGTCACCCCCTTCGCCATCCACAGGCTAGCAGGTGAAAGGGCCCGCAATCACTTTGCTCCGGTGGCTCCATGGCTTCTCCAGGGTAAGAACCCCAATCCTAAACCTTTGTACAGCATGTTTAGGTTCGTGGTGATTTGGGACACAGTCTAAGTTGTGTCTCTTTTATTTTTTGTTGGTACCCGGTAGAATCAATCCGGATTTGGATGGAGAATTTAGGTTGTGTGTTCAGTTTTCTCCATTCACATCTAAGTTGGATGATGGTTGCTCTGTTGATGTGCCACGAAAATGTGATGAATGGGTTGTCGATTGTCGATGCTATACTCTAGATATGCTACTCAGAGATTTATAAGCTAGGGTGAACTGGGGAAGCAGGCAGCAGCCTGAATTTGACATGAGTGGTGGTGGAGAAAAGAAGTTGGTGGATGATACAGACCTATCACTTGCATTTGCTGAAAAGATGGATGATAAAAAGTTATTCTTGTTTGTTGATGTTGAGGACAAACCAGCAAAAATAATTTCCAACTCAGCTGTCACAGAGGCAGAGGCTGCAGTGAGTAATGTTGGCCATGATAATGACACAGAACTAGGAGATTGGAGCAATCCTGCAGTTGGTTCTTATGAAATTGACTGGGATAGTCTGGATATAACTCCTCTTACAGAAGACCAGATTGGTACTGCATTTTCCGGTGATGGATGAGGATGCAATGTATGATCTTGTTGGACTTAGAGCAGAGGATGAGAGAGTTGAACAAGCTCGGATGGCGGCTGAAAAGGATAATGAAACTAATATTGATGATGTGGAGCTACAAGATGCAAAGTTGTTGGTTGATGATCATATACCTGGTGAGAATTCTGTTTTCTATGACAAAGAAAATCCTCCAATGAAAGTTGGAACCATATATGCTAGTATGGATGAGTTTAGGGCTGCTGTGCGACAACATGCTATAAAGGAACAATTTCAACTTGCAACAAAGAAATCTTGTAAAGAGATGTTCAGAGGGGTCTGCAATGCTAAAGATTGTCCATGGACTATTGTAGCAAGAACAATGCGTGACGAGCAACAAGTCAGGGTACTAGCATTTTTCATATGCAGCATGCTAACTTAATGTATTATGCACTCTCGTAAGTCATGCGTGGTTGTCCAATTACTAACATGTTTGTTTCATTTTGACAGGTTACAGTGAACAAAGGAAAACATTTTTGTCCATCTACTGCTAGAGTGAAAACCAAGATGGCAAACTACAAATGGGTAGCAGAGAAGACAATCCCTTTTCTAAAGAAGGATCCAAACATGTGTGCAACGAAACTACAAAAAGAGTTAGAGGATAAGTATCAGGTTAAAATTGGGTATCCAACTGTGCACCTTGGTAGGGATGTTACAAAACAACATATTTTTGGCACATGGGAAGAAAGTTTTGGATATTTGTTCAACTTCAAGACAGAGATTGAGCTCAGAATGCTAGGAAGTGTTGTAGAAATAGATGTTGTGCATACAGACAAAGGTGTATTTTTTCATAGATTCCTTTGTTGTATGAAGCCAAGCCCGCCGCCATTTTTGAGTATTGATTCTACAGCTCTTAATGGTAGATAGAATGGACACCTACCTTCAGCTACAGCACTGGATGGACACAATTGGATGTTTTCAGTTGCATTTGGAGTTTTGATGGTGAGACTACTGATAATTGGACTTGGTTTATGCAGCAGCTGCACAAGGCAATTGGAAATCCACCTCACCTAGCTCTTAGTTCAGATGCTTGCAAGGGCCTAGAGAATGCAGTGAAAAATGTATATCCTTGGGTAGAACATAGAGAATGCTTTGTCCATCTGATGAAGAATTTTAGTAAGAGGTTTCAAGGGCCTGCATTTGGCAGAATGTATCCTGCAGTTAGGACTTTCCAACCAAAATATCATGAATATTTGATGAAGAAGATGTATGAAGTAAATAAGAAGGTTGAGCCATGGTTGAAAGCCAATCACAAGTTGAAGTGGATGAGGAGTCAATTCTCAGAGGCAATAAAGTGTGATCATATTACCAATAATGTGACAGAGGTTTGGAACAATTGGGTAAAAGATATTAAGTACCTTCCAATAGCTGACCTTGCTGACACCCTGAAGTCCAAATTCATGGAACTTTATACAAGAAGGAGAAGAATAGGTGAGAAATTTGAAGGACATGTAATGCTGCCAATTGTTGTTCGCCAACTATATGCAATGAGTCGGCAGTTGGGTCACTTGAACATAAAAGAAGGGGGAAGGGATGAAGCAGAGGTGACAGAGGTCACTGCTTCACACAAGATCATAAGGCATATGGTGAATATTAAGAACCATGTATGCACATGCAGGGAGTGGCAAGTCTCAGGTAAACCATGTTCCCATGCTTTGGCACTCATCACCACATGTAGAAATGTTAAGATGGAAGATTATTTGGATCCTTATTATTTAGTGTACCATTTTAGACTAGCCTATAGTGGTGTGATCAAACCACTACCTGATAAGTGTCAGTGGGTGCATGTGGATCTTGGATACAAAGTGCTGCCACCACTAAGTAAGAGAGATGTTGGAAGACAACGGAAAAAACAGAAAACCTAGCTGCCTTGAGAATAAGGGAAGCAAGCCTAGGGGCAAAGGCACGTGGCAGGTGAAGTGTCCAAATTGCTTAGGACTTGGCCATAGATCTACATCTCCAAAGTGCCCTTTGAATGGAACAAAGAAGAGGTAAATGTGTATGCCTTTTTTGAAATAACTCATACTTGCTGCATATTTTGTACTCATCTCAATTTTACATTTAAAGGAAAAGTCGGACCAAAAAAGGGAAGGTAGGTAGGCCTGCTGGTTGTACCAGAGATGATGCAGCTCCTAGTGCATCCAACAGGCAAAAGGTTCATATGCCGGAAAATTCAGTGAATAATAGTCCCTGTCCTGTTACAAGAAGGTAACTGAAATTTAACTTGGAACTTCATACACTAATCTCTCCAAAAGGCTAAACATTTTTCTTATTTTTTAGCCGAATGGAATTAACAATGGTGAAACTTGGAGGAACAAATCAGCTCACTACAAGCCCCAGAGCAGTGACAATAAGGTAAAAATAATTCACTGTGTTTAACATGTATGTGCTTATCTTACCTTATGTATTAAACCATTCCATGTACCACAGTCAAACAGGAGAAGAGCCAAGTAATGCTATGACCACTCCCAGGAAGAGTCCAAGGAACCACAGTCAAACAGGAGAAGTGTCAAGTAATCCTATGGCCACTCCAAGGAAGAGGCTAGGTCCGAAGAAAAAACTCACTCCAAGAAAGAGAAGAACATGGATGTTTGAATAATCTTACAACGTCACGAGACTTTTGTTTGATTAGATTCCCAGCCATCTTTTGTGTATGTGAACTTGTAGTCCTAAATTGACTAGATGATTTTAGTCTGTGTGTGAACCTATTTACAAATTGTATAGCTATTTTTATATGAACTATGTGAACTGTACTCGTATTAAATTGGCTAGATGGTTCAATTGTCGACGTGAACCTATTTACTAAATTGTATGGATGTTATTGTCTATGCTGAAATTGTGTGGCTATTTTTATTTCAATGAGACATTATTTATTTTTATTTTGACTATAGATATTAGATTTGTGTAAGAAAGGAGTATGGGAAGTTATGGGAAGGAGAATGGACCAGTTGGGAAAGAGATCGGAGCAACAAGGAACGTAATCAAGGGGCTGGATGGGCGTCAGACCATTTGGAATGAGAGAGGGGCACTACTGTCTTTTCCTCTATCCCAAACTGTGAAAAAGCCCCCTGAAATTAATAAAAGGAAGAAATCCTCCGAAAACCTAAATCTCAAAGGAATTTACAGGCTTAGGGTTATATTTCAAAAGACATATGAATTGGGATACAAATGTTGAGTGGCGCACGAATAACAGGACAAATATCAAAATTTATCCTCAAAATGCCACCCGCAGAGCCCCACGTGACTAGAGATGACAACGGGTACCCGAAACCCGAGTACCCGACGGGTATTACCCGATAAAGAGACGGGTATGGAAAGAATTTTCTACCCGTGGGTACGTTATTGGACAAAATCCTATACCCATCGGGTATGACAGGTACGGGTGAGGGTGTATACTACCTATACCCGCATACCCGCGGGTAAGACATACCCGCAAAAATAACTAGCCAACCTCAATTATTTTAGCGCATATAAGTCATGAATTTTGCCCATTGAGACATCCACTATATTTTTAGTAGATTGCCTTTGTTGTAATGATGCTAATAATGTTTGTTAGCATGTTTGTAACTTGTTGGAAGCTTAGAATAATTTATTTTTGCATGTGACTATTTGATATTTTTAGGTAATTTTCGGGTATGCTATAGGGTACGGGTTACTCGTCGGGTAAAAATTAACCGACGGGTATGAGTATGGAACTATTTTTTTTACCCATATACGGATACGGTAACCCGACGAACGCGGATAATACGGGTGGGCACCTCCGTCGGGTTCATAACCGTTGCCATCTCCACGCGCGACATGCGATGAGACTCAAATGCCATCAGACAACTCGAAAAAACCCCCCGATGAAGACAGGACCCGATCGCCTCCGTCCTCCTCCATCGCCGCCGCAGACCCGCAGTGCCTCCCCTTCCCTCCCGAGACGCCACCAACGATGGCGGCGACGATCCCCGCCGTCATATCGATCCCCACCGCCCCTGCACCAACGCCGAGTCACGCGACAAGAATCCCCGCCGCCAATCGTGGTTGTGGAGGCAGGCCAGGCAGCAGCGGAATCCGGCAGGGCGCGCGGCCCTCCCCGATCCGATCGACCGCACGGCAAACCCAGCCCGCCGCCATCTTGGTCTTCGAGGCCGCGCTCTCCCTCGCCGGGCCAGGACGCCATGATCGCTCAAGCCTCGAGGCAGGCGGTGTGAGGCCAAGGGCGGTGGCACCTCACCAGCAAGCAACACCTCCTCCCGCAGATCCGTCGACATCTTCAACTCCTACGCCCGTAAACCTACCACCCCCGCCTCCTTGTTTCTCTGTCCATCACTAGGGTTTGCGTCGCTCAGGGTGCACGGCATGGATTGATCTGCTCTCCCCAGTCATGCCGATCCGTGGTAGAATCTTACAATGCTACACTCTCGGATCATCAACTTGTTGAGAATGTTGATGAAGATATGGTCTTCCTACGATCTCCGATTGAACATTCTGAAGCCTGCTACAGCCATTTTTAACTTTGCATTGCTACCTTGTTTAGTTCTTAATAACCCAACTTCACTATTTTTTATGCATCCTATTTAGTTTGGGTTTTTCTTTATGTATCAACACCTAGGTTAGTACCTAAGGTCAGAACATGAATACAGTGGAAGGTGGAACCAATACATGTTACAGATACATGTGTACTGCACGGGTTGCTATTTACTTATTTATTTAATACCACAATACGTGTGTACAAGTGAATGCGAATATTGATATCGATTTTGGTTTAGAATATTGGTTTAGTAGAACAACTGTCTTTAAACATTCAAAACCTGAAAAGGAGGCCAATTTTAAAGATATGAATAGCTAAAGAGGTGTAGATGGGCTTCAGAAGAAGTTTTGATATTTGGGAAATTTACAGACCAAGCATGAAAATCAGACTAATTTCTTTAGTAACAAGTTAACACATCTGGTTGTGGTACATGCAATTGTTGTTATTTCCTTTGCATGTTGTATTTCTTGGTGGTGTTTTTTGCTCGATTTGTGTGTTGCTCCTCTTCAGTGGGGTAATATTCTTTCCCTTATGATATAGACTTTTGCTTGCAAAGTAGAGTCTGACAGTATGCTTTGATTCTACAGATATTTCTGAGAATTGCATAACTACATAATCTTAACAGGGAGTTCCATTTTGGGTATCACCACAAATTATTTGCAAGAGGGGTTCAGTCGAAGAACTTAGGTTATACTTCGACAAAGAATAGAAGGTGAGTTCCCAACTTGTTTTTTTCCCTTGAACAACTCCCAGCAATTTGTTGCTATGAAATATTATGGCCATGAGTAGAATCAATCACTGTTGTGCACACAAGTTACCACCAAAGCAGATATGTTAATATTGTTATTCCTACAAGACCGAAATTTCGTTTGCTAAAATTTGGATGGTTCTGAAAATTTTTATGTCCAATGTATATGTGCTGAACGACCCTCTAGGCAATGATAAATTATAAATATGATTCATGAAACCTATTTAAAGGACTATACTTAAGTTATATTGGCTTCACAAAGTTTGGTTATCTCCTACAACTAAAAGGAAAGAAAGTAAGACCATCGTTTTGTGCGACAAATGTAGCTCCGTCGGTCCGCTTCACCCCCTGCGACCTCCGTGATTCTACCGCACCCCAGCCAGGTACCACGTCCAGAGAACCCGGTACGTTGTGTCGTGCACCTTGTTCGCCACCGCTGTAGCCTGAACCCTGCCCCAGCCAGGCCGACCATAATAGGCATTACCTCATTGGCCAGCAGCTCATAACAGCTTGGGACAAGGATTTATTTTTCTTCAGTCTATATGGTCTGTCATAGTGTAGTGTACATGGTCTGATAATAAGGAATATAATTATTTTCTAGGATGGATGCCGAGTTGTTTACATGTGTGCAGGCTGTCTGTTTTCTGGTTATGACATGGCTTGGATGCAGACATGTGTTCTTTTGGTGGTTTTCTTGAGGTGTTGAATTGATAAAATATAATTTGAGGTGTCTTCAATCTTCATGCATCAACCAGTCCCTAAATTTCCCATTGCTAATAAGAAACAAAACACCTAAACACAGATCATGTGTTGGATCCAAAATACTTGTTCATACTTGCGGCCAAGCCTTTGGCCTGTGGTTTAATCACTCTATAATTTGGTGATTTAATATATGCAAAATATATTCTGCTGCCACTGCTTTTCATAAGGTATTCCCCATGTCCAATTACACAAATGGATGTACGAGTTGCACAAACTTCTTGAATAGACAGGAAATAGAAGAACAACACTAGAAAATTTTGTAAACCTTCTCTAAACCTGTCACTTGCCTTGCTATCATGATGAGATTTGTATTGGAAGTTATATATTTGTTTCTTCAGATGCAGTAAGTATGTTTTCAAGTAAGTTAGTGTCGTTGTTTTTTACAAGTTAGCTTGGAAGAACTTTCTGGCTACATTTTGGGCACTCTGTAATTTTGTGCCACCAACATTGGCCTATTTAGTAATTTCTGACGTTAGAGACCATGGTCAAAATTTGACTTGTGATCTGCTAGGTTCTAGACCATATTCAGAAATTCAAGGATCTGAGATTTCAGAAAAGAAATTAAAGGATGTGCAGGACTTCTGATCCTCTGTGCCATTATCTGAGAATTCTTGTGTGATTATCTGAGAATATATTATAATGATTCTTGTGATCTGCTATTATTAAGTCTACTTATAGGCCAGCTGAAAAGAATTGTAGTTGCTTTTGACCAAGTCATTCTGGGATCTAATTTTTTTTCTTAATAGTTACTAAAAATGACTGAAGCTAAGTGATAATAAATCATTTTATTACCAATTCCTTAGTTGAGGAAAACTTTACTTACATAAATCTGAGCTAAAGCTGGGCATTTGTGATTTTAGTGATCCTTTCAAACCATCATATACTTTATCTTAATAACTGAAGTCAAACCGTGCTGCAGCTCCTTCGAACCGGACACCAACAGTAAGGAGCTACAACATCGACAGATCATTCTTATGACTCCGAAGGTGATCTCTGGTTTTAAATTGAAATTCACATATATCTTATCCCCTAATTTAATTACTTTTTGAGAAACAAATGGATTTAAAAATATGGCAGCAGACAAAAGACATTGCTAAAAGAAATTTTATATGGCCTTTTTTTGTTACTTCACATTGATCTATGCAATAGTGATGGATGCAGCAGGTTCATTTTTTTTATGTTTACCATGCTTATAGACCTCAGATAGTGTTTTGTTTATGTTCTTGTTAGGGAATGAGAATCTATTGATTTGGGCTAACCCTAAAAGGGTAGCTATATAGGTAATCATACATGGGCCACATGGGCCTAGCCTCATGGGCCTAATACACTCACATTCCAACACCCCCCGCAGTCTGAACTACCGGTGCAGCGGAGTTCCAGGCTGAACAAGAAAGAAGAAAGACCACACACACGTCTCCCCACAGACGCAACTAGCCACTGGTGATGTTGAGGCTGGAGCGAAACTCGGTGAAGGTCGAGGACGGGGGCCTTTGGTGAAGATGTCCGCGAACTGGGATGTGGTCGGAACATGAAGGACCCGCACCTCGCCTATGGCGACCCGATCATGGACAAAATGTAGGTCGATCTCCACATGCTTCGTCCGCTGATGTTGGATGGGGTTGGTGGAGAGGTAGACCGCACTGACATTGTCGCAGTAGATCAGTGTGCTCCGGGAGGGCGGAGTGTGCAGCTCAGCGAGAAGCTGTCAGAGCCAGGAGGCCTTAGCCACGCCGTTAGTGACAGCGCGGTACTCCGCCTCGGCACTGGACCAGGAGACCACAGGCTGGCGCTTAGACGACCAGGACACCAGGTTGCCGCCCAAGAAGACAGCGTAGCCGGAGGTGGAGCGGCGAGTGTCCGGACACCCCGTCCAGTCAGCGTCAGTGTAGACAACAAGGTCGGCGGAGGAGGAGCGGTGAAGGAGGAGGTCGTAGTCGATCGTGCTCCGGAGGTAGCGGAGGAGGCGCTTGAGAGCCGTGAGGTGAGGCTCCCGGGGATCATGCATGTGAAGACAGATCTGCTGAACTGCATATGTGATGTCTGGCCGGGTGAAGGTGAGGTACTGGAGGGCACTAGCAAGACTCCGGTATGCAGTGGGATCTGATACTGGGGGCCCTCAGCCTCTGACAGCTTTCCCTGAGTATCAACCGGAGTGGAGTATGGGTTGCAGTCAGTCATCCCAGCCCGCTCCAGGATATCTCGAGTATACTGTCGCTGGTGAAGAAGTAACCCGGCAGGGTGAGGCTTAACAGTGACCCCGAGGAAATGGTGGAGCACACCCAGATCCTTCATAGCAAACTTTTGCTGAAGAGCGGTGATTATCCGGCGGAGAAGTGGGTCACTGGAGGCTATGAGGACAATGTCATCAACATAGAGCAGCAAGTATGCAGTGTTGGCTCCATGGTGATAGATAAACAGAGATGTATCAGACTTGGCCTCCACAAACCCCAGTGTCAACAGGAAAGCAGCAAACCGATGGTTCCACGCCCGGGGTGCCTGCTGTAAGGTCCAAAAAGGCTAGAGGGGGGGTGAATAGCCTAATTAAAAATTTCTACAAGAATTACTTAACCACACGTTAGTACGAAAGGTGGCGAAGCAAATGCACTAGCTCTAACTAAATAAGCAAGCCACCTACACAAGTTTATAATAAAGCTATTCACTAAACACAACAACAACTATAAGCTATAAACAAGAAGTAATACGAGAGAAGAGCTTTGATTGATTATACCGCCGTGTAGAGATGAGATGTACCAATCAATCAATCACACAAGAGAAATCCTCGGGAAGAGAATGACACAAGAATTTATCCTGAGGTTCACTTGCTTCCCGGCAAGCTACTCCCCGTTGTGGCGATACACCCACTTGTCGGTTCGCGAGCTAATAGACTATCAAGAGTCGAGCCCTCGGCGGGCGCCGCACAACCGCACACAAGATGGGGATCCTCCAAGCCACGAGCTCCACTAGAGTATCCAATTCACGAACTCCCGCGGGGAAGGATCAAGAACCCCTTACAACACTTGGTGAAGACTCCAACAATCTCCAATTGCGAGCTCAATCACCTCCGCTGCTCCAAGCCGTCTACTGTGTCAGGAAACACGGAAGAGTAATAAGAAATCTGCAGCAACTCGAAGATCAAGTGCCTCTAGAATGCAACTCTCAAGCAATGCACTTGAATCTCACTTAATCTCACTCAAGATATGCAACTAATCAAAGAGATGAGTGGAGGGGTTGTTCTCTAGCTCAAAGTATGTCTCTATATCTCAAAATGTGCAAGAGTTACCCTCAAACCCCGGCCAACGTCTATTTATAACGAAGGGGTACGTAGCTAACCGTTACAGACGACGCAGCGAAAAACGCGCTGACCGGACGCTCCGGTCAGGGTGACCGGACGCGTCCGGTCACTACACGACAAACGTGAACAGTGTGCGTCAGAACTAGCCGTTGCCCTGACCGGACGCGACAGTGCCAGCGTCCGGTCGCGTTCCAGTAAGCTCCAGCTGCGACCGGACGCGTCCGATCGCACGTGACCGGACGCGCCGCGCGTCCGATCGTCACACCGCTTCGCTCTGCCCCTCTGGACGCCTGACCGGACGCTCCGGCTACGTAAAGGACCGGACGCGCTGGTCGCGCGCTCTGATTTGCTCAGGAGAACTGACCGGACGCGCTGTTGAACTGACCGGACGCCACAGTGTCAGCGTCCGGTTAGAGTCCAGTAAGCTCCCTGGATGATCGGACGCGTCCGGTCGTCAGTGACCGGACGCGCTGCGCGTCCGATTATCGAACTAAAAACCGCGCAGACGCTGAACACTGACCGGACGCGTCCGGTCATACCGTGATCGCGTCCGGTGCAGCGTCTGGTCACCATAGTGACCTCCGTTCGTCTCTGTTTCTTTTCCGACTTCCGGCGCAAGAGAAAATAGGCATTTCACTTCTCCAAAAAGCGCCGAATCCCGCCTCGCAAGCTCGGCGGGAGGGAGAGAGGAACCCAAACCCCTCTCTACTGCTTGAACTCCACCGCCTTCGCAAATGTGCTAACACCACCAAGTGTACACCACCATGTGCATGTGTGTTAGCATTTCACAATCATTTTCCAAGGTGTTATGTTAGCTCTTTACTAGATCCTAATGCATATGCTCAAGACATTGATCTAGTGGCACTTGATTTCCGAGCTAACCGTGATTGCCCCTCTTGATAGTCGGCTATGTATCCTAAATCCGGTCAATCACTTCTCTACTCATCTTAGACCGGTAAAAGGAAAACCCTATGGTTATACCTTTGCCTTGCGCTCTTAGTTCCTTCTCTTCCACTTGATCATCATGTACACCATATTATGTGCATCACCACCACTTGTGATCTTGTGGCCATCACTCCATGCCACATGCTCCTTCATCACGTGTGTTGCTTGTGCCTAACTCAAAACACTTAACACATGGCATTGACAACTTGGTGTCATTAATTACCAAAACCAAACTTGGGCTTTCAATCTCCCCCTTTTTGGTAATTGATGACAACCATCACAAAGATATGAAATGAAATTAATTTTCAATTTCGATAGTATTAGCTCCCCCTACATATGTGCTTCTATGAGTTTGGTTCAATTGTGCACATATGTATGGATTTGAATTTTGGGAGAGTTACTACTATCAAATTGATGCTAAGGTATATAGAATGGACCTTTGAAGCGTGATACCAATCGGAGTTGCCTTTATATACCATCCTTAGCATCGAAGTAGCTAGACACCACTTGTAATACATCACTTGTAAAGATCATAAACACTAAAGTACTTTGTGAGATCAACATTAAAAGTAAAGGTGTCTAGATACCACATGTAAAGCTACTCTTAACAAAACATCATTCAAGTTCTATATCTAGCATACACCATTCAATCATGAATATCGAAATTAAACTTTGCAATGCAACATTTCATCATGTTAATGCACATACAAATGCAACAAATAATCCATGAGCTTGCTCCCCCTACTTATGTGCTCAAATTTAATTTCTCTCCTCCTCACTATATCTTTTCTCTCCCCCTTACTATATCTTTCTTCCTCTTTGTGACTTTTCTATCTTTGTGCTTTCTCTCTCCCTTTTTATATCTTTCTTGCTCTTTGCAATATCTTTGTGACTTTTCTCTCCCCCTTTGTCAACAATCACCAAAAAGGTGCCAATTTTAGTGAGAGATAAGTCAATCAATTATGAGGGAGTCCAAATTATGGTTCAATCTAGATCACTTGCCTAGAATATGTAATTCGGTTTGATCCAAGGACAAGCTTTTTCACACCTCATAAAGTATAAGGGTTATCTTGACCATATTGAATTACACATCATGAGCTTATTTTCTAGATTCAACACTAGGTTTACAAGCCCACAAACATGTCATATGCTACCACTAGATCAATCAAACATAGAAGCAATAGTGGTACCATATATACATCAAAATCATTTAATTTTCATGAATGAGCCTATTTATCATGCAAATATGTCTATATGTTCTAAACATGTCCTTAGCAAAGTATGAATGATATGCCAAACAACTTTACCTTGCTATGTTGGAGGAGAGACATGTCATATAAGAATGCGGGGGTGCACTCATTTCAAGTTGGAGAAGTCAAGTATGTTCAATTCATTCTTCAACTTGTAAAATCTCTTTTCATCAAGTGGCTTTGTAAAAATGTCGGCTAGTTGATCTTCGGTGCCAATGCTCTCAATGCTAATATCACCTTTTTGTTGATGGTCTCTTATGAAGTGATGCCTTATGTCAATGTGCTTGGTTCTTGAATGTTGTACCGGATTTTGAGTCATCTTGATAGCACTTTCATTGTCACACAACAATGGCACATTCTTGAAGTTTATTCCAAAGTCATTCAAGGTGGCTTTCATCCAAAGCAATTGTGCACAACAACTACCGGCACTAATGTATTCGGCCTCGGCAGTAGATAGTACAACACTATTTTGTTTCTTTAATGACCATGAAACAAGAGACCTTCCAAGCAATTGACAAGTGTCACTTGTGCTCATTCTATCAATCTTGCATCCTCCATAGTCGGAGTCCGAATATCCAATCAACTCAAAATTAGATCCTTTTGGAAACCATAATCCAACATCATGAGTGTCCTTGAGATATCTCAATATTCTCTTGGTTGCTTTCAAGTGACTTTCTCTAGGTGAAGCTTGATATCTTGCACACTTGCACACACTAAACATCACATCCGGCCTAGAGGCGGTGACATAGAGCGAACTTCCAATCATAGACCGGTATTGCTTTTGATCTACCATGTTTCCACTATCATCAATACCCAATTGATCATTTGTGCCCATTGGTGTACTCATTGGCTTAGCATCTTGCAATTCAAACTTCTTGATCATGTCCTTGATGTACTTGCCTTGACTTACAAAAGTGTCATTCTTCATTTGCTTGATTTGAAGTCCAAGGAAGTAACTAAGCTCTCCAATCATAGACATCTCAAACTCATTAGCCATCATATTTCCAAATTCTTCATAAAAGTCTTGGTTAGTTGATCCAAAGATAATGTCATCCACATAGATTTGCAACACAAACAAGTCATTTCCAAGCTTCTTGGTGAAGAGAGTGGTGTCAACCTTTCCCATCTTGAACCCTTTAGAGAGAAGAAAGTCCCTCAACCTCTCATACCATGCTCTAGGTGCTTGCTTCAAACCATACAATGTCTTCTTTAGCTTGTAAACATGGTTGGGCTTCTTATCATCTTCAAAACCGGGAGGTTGCTCAACATAAACTTTTTCATTGATGTAGCCATTGAGAAATGCACTCTTGACATCCATTTGATAGAGCTTGATGTTGTGTGCACAAGCATATGCTAATAAGATTCTAATTGCTTCCAATCTTGCAACCGGTGCATATGTCTCTCCAAAGTCAAGACCCTCAACTTGAGTGTATCCTTGTGCTACTAATCTTGCTTTGTTCCTCACAACCATGCCATCTTGATCTTTCTTGTTTCTAAAGACCCACTTAGTGCCAATCACATTGTAGTTCTTTGGCCTCTCAACAAGTTTCCAAACTTGATTTCTAGCAAAGTTGTTTAGTTCTTCATGCATGGCATTTACCCACTCGAAATCTTTCAATACATCTTTTATCTTCTTTGGTTTTTCTAATGAGACAAATGAGTAATACTCACAAAATGATGCTAATCTTGATCTAGTTTGAACACCACTTTGAATTCCACCAATGATTTGGTCCAATGGATGATCTCTTGCAATACTAGTAGGTTGGAGTATTGGGAGTTGATTGCTTTCACTTATTTGACCTTGAACTTAAGCTTCATCATGAGAACGACTAGAGCTTGCTTGATTTGTATCAATTTGCACACTTTGGTTGATCACATGAATATCATCATCATCAACTTGCATCGGCCTTATATCACCAATGTCCATGTTCTTCATTGCATTTGACAATTGATCCCCTCTCACATCATCAAGGTTTTGAGCTTCATTTTGAGACCTTTGGGTTTCATCAAACTCAACATCATGAACTTCTTTCAAGGTGCCATTTGTGAGATTCCAAACTCTATATGATTTGCTTGTGGTAGAATAACCAAGTAAGAACCCTTCATCACATTTCTTTTCAAACTTGCTCAACCTAGTACCTTTCTTGAGAATATAGCATTTGCAACCAAACACTCTAAAGTATGCAATGTTGGGCTTTCTTCCATTCAATAGTTCATATGGTGTCTTTCCAAGCTTCCTATGGCAATAGAGACGGTTACTACAATAGCAAGCCGTGTTGATAGCTTCACTCGAAAATGAATGACTAACATTGTATTCACTAAGCATTGATCTAGTCATATCAATCAAGGTTCTATTTTTCCTTTCAACTACACCATTTGATTGAGGAGTGTACGTTGGTGAGAATTGATGCCCAATACCAAGATCATCACACAAATCTTCAATTCTTGTGTTCTTGAACTCACTACCATTATCACTTCTAATCTTCTTGATGGTGATTTCAAACTCATTTTGCACTCTCTTGACAAAAGACCTGAATAGATCATAAACATCACTCTTGTCATAAAGAAAGAGCACCCAAGTGTATCTAGTGTAGTCATCCACAATCACAAAACCATACTTGTTGCCACCAATGCTAGTGTATGTTGTTGGCCCAAACAAGTCCATGTGCAATAGCTCAAATGCTTTTGATGTGCTCATTTCACTTTTACTAGGATGTGAATTTCCAACTTGTTTGCCGGCTTGACAAGCACTACATAGTTTATCCTTCTTAAAGGTGACATCTTTCAATCCTTTAACTAAGTCATGCCTCAAAAGTTTGTTCAATTGTTTTATTCCAACATGACCAAGCCTTCTATGCCATAATCAACCCATACTAGATTTACTAAGCAAGCATGATGTCAATTGTGTCTCACTATCATTGAAGTCAACCAAGTATAAGCTATCATGTCTAAATCCTTTGAATATCAAGTTTGATTCATCAACACTTATGACTTCAACATCATCACTACCGAATATGCACTTGAAGCCAAGATCACAAAGTTGTGCCACCGATAAAAGATTGAAATCTAAGCTCTCAACTAGCAACATATTAGATATGCTCATGTCATTTGAGATAGCAATTTTACCAAGCCCCTTGACCTTGCCTTTCTTGTTGTTGCCGAAAGTGATAGCATCAAAACCACCATTTTGACTTCTATCAATAGATTTGAACATACAAGAATTCCCGGTCATATGTTGAGTGCACCCACTATCAAGCACCCAATGCCTTTCTCCAGCTTTGTAATTTACCTACAAGACAAGATCAATTCTTTTTAGGTACCCAAACTTGTTTGGGTCCTCCAAGGTTAGAGACTAAGCTCTTTGGTACCCAGGAAGTAGAAGTAGAAGTAGAAGTAGTCGCCAGGAAGCGAAGAGTGTAAAGGGGCCCGGTGCTGTCACATCGGAGCAGAGGACGCCGGGAAGCCACGATCTGGGCCCAGGAAGATGAGGAGAGGGGAGGGAAGGAGCTGAAGAAGGAGGGAGGAGGAGGTGGGGCGCTGGCCATGGCGCCGGCGGCGGGTAGCCCACCGGCGGCGGCGGCTGGGAGGGAGGAGGAGAGGAGAGGTGAAAACTAACCCTAGGCTGCTGATACCATGTTAGGGAATGAGAATCTATTGATTTGGGCTAACCCTAGAAGGGTAGCTATATAGGTAACCATACATGGGCCACATGGGCCTAGCCTCATGGGCCTAATACACTCACATTCCAACAGTTTCTATATTCTTGTCTTTCCTGGCATTTGTCCTTTGTCCATAGCTGGTCCTTCTGTTCGTTGGCACCCAGAAGCAGTAGTAAACTTCATTTGCTTCATGCATGATACGACACTTGCGCTTTTGCTTATAATGAGGCAATGGATTGTGACATGGAGTACTAATGGTGTTTATTTCTTTTTTATCTTTTCAAGCAATTCTCTCCTAACTATATGGCTACTTTAGTATTGTTACAGACTAAATTAAATTTGAATAATAGCAACCATCTGTTAGTCTTGGCTAGACAGGGCACACATTTCTCTCTAGCGGAACTCACCATGTTTGATGGATGTATTTGTTTTCCCTTGCGTGAATTATAAATTTAGATCTCTTAACTATGATCTGAACTTTTGGAACCTGGCCATGTGCCGAGGTGAGATTGCTGCCCTGAACTGCTATCTAGAATAAGCAGAATGCAATAGTTTCTACCATAAGCAATTTGTGATAGAATTAATCATCATTCTGTTTTAGCCTTTTATTTCAGTCTGAATGCCAATAATCTGAAATTGACTCTTCTTCCTTGTTGTTTCAGCCTTTTATTTCAGTCGACTTTAATTATTTGCTGGTTTCAGTGATCTACCACAACGCTGGAGACGGCAATTCATGATCCGGCAATGAATATATACCTCTCACTCTCTTTTTTGCTTGGTTCATTTTATGTGTGCAATAATTCATAATAACTTTGGGATGGCATTTGCAATAAATTTATAGCTTTAGCGACTTCAGTGAGGGTGTGTATCAAAGCTTGCTTTTAAGTACAATTCCTGTTTGGACGTTCCCTGTAGTTTTCAGGTTGCTTCTTTAGCTTTCTTTTTTTTTGTTGAGGGCTCCATTTTTTCTCACATAATAAACTAACCAAATCCACTTAGGACACATGTAACGCTATGCAAATATATATTTTTTGTGGTAGCAGATACATGCAAGACTGAGACCAATATCTTCAGATAAAAAATATACAAAATTGATTTTGTCGGATAGTGAACAGTGAAAGACAAACACATTTATCTAGCGAAAAATTTACTTGTACCATTTCTTTTTTTTTGGTTCAGCAGAACTGACAGGCCATAATAGATGATCAACAGATGCCCACTTATTATGAACCCTATTGTGGTATTTTTTCTTACTCTTTCTAGGTTGTTCACTTTTGTTTTGGTTCAAATTATTTTAGCTTGTTATTGTTGGAAACTTTATAATCTTCTGGTAAAATTTGCTTCTATAAAAATTATGATTGTTATTGTTGGAAACTTTATAACCTACGCAGTATTCAACCAAAAGTAGTATAACTATTGTTTTTGCATTGCCAAGTTTCCATTATGCTACATAATAGAGATGGCTTGACATTGCTAATATCTAAGGAAGAGAAGAAGAGAAGGGAGGCCATTGCGCATTCTGGTTCCACAGTAAAGGTTTACTCTTGCTCTTCATAAACTACATTTTATTTATTTAAGACATAGTTAGTTGGCCATGTCAATACTATATGGGAATGAGTACAACATTTGCTTTGGAGCAGCTTTCTTTTCCACTGAATTTGTGCTCAGGAAATAAATACAACACTGGAAGACTGATAAATTAATTGCACATGTCATTTGTCCTATTTGTTTTTGGGGGGTTTCGTTAAGTGCATTCTTATAGTATTCTGTTTGAACTATCCTCCGCTGAACAAAAGTAACATGGGTGATCTGAGTAACAATGATTATATTGAGTGCCTTCGCAGGTAAATTCATTTCTTTGATCATTTTGGTGTCATAAGTCATCAAGTACTATATTTGCTTGCAACCTTAGACATTAATCAAGGCATTTCAGCTCATGTATGTTTGCTCTTTGAATAATCTTTGGAGTGTAGGTCTGCCATGGACAATATTTGCTCTAGAGCAGCTTTGTTTTCCATTGAATTTGTGATTAGGAAATAAATACAGCACTGGAACATTGATAAATTGCATAGGGATTTTCACTTTGGTTGCTAAAAACCTGAAAAAACCTCTGATTCAGGATCAAACATCAATGATGTCTTCAGTTTTTTATTATTATGTCTTATGTCTTTATTAATATCTAAAGGGAGGATGAAAATATTTACTTGAATATACACATGGATGATGCAACAAACTGCAATTTGTGTGTACATGATCAAAAGGAGCTTGAATATACACATGGATGATGAAACAAAGTGCAATTTGTGTGTACATGATCAAAAGGAGCTCATTTTTTCTCCTTGTATGTTTGGTGTTTTCCTTAGATGTTACTGGTGATGCTGAAAGGTCCTTGTTTGGTTTTGGTAATTGAGTGACAACTTAGGTAGACTAATAGTGTTTATGTGAGATACACAAGAGATTAGTCCACATGTGATATGTGATGATGGAAGAGCTCATTGCATATGAGACATGACATGGAGTCATATGACTAAGGTGGAGAAGATCAAAATGAGGCTTGGCTTGACAGACCGGTTGTAAGAGTGAAGGGCAAGTCGAAGGCTTTGAAGCGAGGGACCGCATGTGACGGTGAAGCTTGAGCAAAACTTGGCGCCGATGGACCGAGGCAACGGTGAAAAGCAAGTGAGGTCAAGATCGATGAACCAATACGGTCACGTGATGATATGAAGTGGATCATATCATTTGGTGATTGGTTGGTGCATATATTGAATCAACATTGGAGGAGATGGAATGGAAAGTGCAAGGCAAAAGTATAACCTAGGGCTTTTCTATTTCACCGGTCATAGATGTGTAGAGAAGTTTATGACCGGGTTTAGAATAGATGGCCGTACTATCAAGAGGGGCAAACTTATTTGCATATCGGTCATCTGGTGCCACTTGAGCGATCTAACTTTGCATACGTGTTAGGATCGAGTGGCGTGGTAAGTTGAGAGGCTAACTCCTTTGAAGAAAATATTTGTGAAAAGCTAACACACTTGCACATGGTAGTGTACACTTGGTGGTGTTAGCACATATGCAAAGGAGGTTGAGTTTGAAGAGGTGAAGAGGGGTTTGGGTTCCTCTCTCCCTCTTGAGCGAACACTTTTGAGAAAATGTAACACATTTTTTTTCTATTGCACCGGTGGAAAGTTTGGAGAAGTCACGGGAGTGTTTTCTCATTGAGAAACACTCACCGGACGCGAGTGTTGGCAGCATCGGACGCTGCACCGGTTGCGCTGTGTACGTCCGGTGAGTGTTACCTGCTGTGGTGTACACACCGGACGCGCGAGCAGTAACGCGAGCGAGTCCGGTGACGAGCGTCCAGTGGGCGTTTTGCGACCCTCTCTGCGCATAAGTCCGGTGAGCACCGAACGCTACCAGTGCTTAGCGTCGGTGACCCTGCAGGTTTGTGGAGCTCTCTGCGCACAAGTTCGGTGTGCACCGGACGCGTCCGGTGTGGACCAGCAGAGCGTCCGGTGCTACTGTTTCAGGGGCACGCGCGTGTGTTAGCCGTTGACGGCAACGGTCAAGTTCAATTGGCTAGTGACACGTGGCGGTGTCTAAGCACTGGACGCTGGGGGTTGAGCATCCGGTGGCTCCCTCCAGTGAGTCCGGTGCCCACGTGTTTTGCCTAGTGAAGGGGGCAATGGCTAGTTTAGCCCTTGGGGCTATAAATAAATGTGGTGCCAGGCCTTGGCCAGTGCTGAGCACCCTTGGGACTTAGTGTCCATGCTTGGGGAGTGCTAGTAAAGCCTCTAACTCACATATGCTTGATAGTAATCATCCGATTGTGTGAGTGAGCGATTCTAGTGTGTTGCATTGAGAAATTGCATCAAGTGGCACTAGGTGTTTGTGTTGCAAGCCGGTGGTGCTTGTTACTCTTGGAGGTTGCCACCTCCTAGACGGCTTGGTGGCTTGTGACTCCGTCGAAGCACGCAAGGAGATTGTGCGGTGCTCCGGAGAAGAGATTGTGAGGGGTACGGTACTCACCCCGCGGGGATCGCGAAGAGCAACTCTAGTGGATTGACGTGGCTTGCGACAAGTGATCCCCATCTTGTGCTAGAGCTTGTGGGCACTCCCGCCGGGAGAGTTTGGCTTGCGGGTCACCAATTAGCTCGAGGACCATCAACCTTGGTGTATCGTCTCAACGGGGACGTAGCTTGGTGGCAACCAAGTGAACCTCGGGAGAAAATCATCGTGTCAACATTGTTACTCTCCTCGGTGGTTTGCAGTCGCTATACACAAGCTTGTTGTTACGTTTATATACTTGTGCTTGTGTAGTTGCTTTTGTAATTAGTTAAGCTTGTGTAGCTTGCTAGTTACCTTCTTGCTTGTGTAGCTAGAAGTAGTTTCCTTGCGTGGCTAATTTGGTTTGTGTAACCTTGCTAGTCACATTGCTTAGTTTGTGTAGCTAAGTAAGTTACGCTCTCTAATTTGGCATTAGTTGCCTTGTTATTGAGCTTGCTAGTGAGCTTAGGCTTTGTGCGCTTTGCCTCACTAGTTTGTGTAGGAGCTCCCTCGGTTTGCATAGTACTAGTTGCATAGGTTTGTATGACCTTACTCCTAGAATTGTTAGGTGAGCTCTTGCTAAGGTAGCACCTTGGTTGCTTGTTTAGAATCTTTTACAAGGTGCTAGAGAACTTAGATAGAGGGGTGTAGTCTTGGCTAGACCGATAGTTTTAATTCCGCATTTGTTTCGGTTACCCGGCGCGATAAACACCCCCTCTAGTCCGTCATCTCGATCCTTTCATATGCTTAGCGTACTAAAGAGAACTACTTACTTTCATTTTCATTTCTCCAGTGAGAGCTAGCATTTATTAATTTTTTGAATGGTACAATTTGTTAATTGCTTGTCTTGCCATTTGTTTCAGAACCGGGTCTTATGGTCTGACAAGAACATGGAGTTGATTATTTCAAAAAATGTGTAAATTATATTTGAAACATTATAGTACTTTCACTCTAAAATACTATGGAACATTATTATTTTCCTCACATATTCACTTTTAAAAAGGTGGTTTGTCTCTTCTGAGCTAGATAGTTGTTTTCATACGTAGCTTACTTCCTTATAATGCAATCAAAGTATTCTAATGATATTTTAGATATTTTATTTAAATGTGGAGATTTGGTATATGCTTTGTCTATAGCAATCTGAAATTACCATTACTCATGGTAATAGCTTACAGATTGAATGTGTGTTTGTAATAACTAATTGTAATTATTATTGTTTTGCAGATACCTTTCTTATACTGATCTTTGTAGTGACAGTAGCTCACCTGCGATCTTTATTTTGAACTATGTACTTGAATTATGTGAATTTTTTGTTTCAGTATCCTTGTTACGTAAAATTGATGCTCATCTTTAAGCTATTGGCTCAAAACAACATTTTGCTAAGATAAAGTAGATTTAGTGTGTCCGGTGACAATGTCAATTCCTTGATGCTCTTCATGTTGAAATTTCTTAAGCTCAAAAGGTAAAATTGATGCTTATCTCTTTATGGTTTTCATGTAACAGTGATGATTGGCTAAATAAAATGTTGCTTAAATTAATATTATTCTTCTGTAACAATAAATTATCACAATATTATTTTTCACACTCCAAAGCGTATAGTCAGGAGTCGATGGTTGTTGATCTATGTGTGTCTGTTGATCACAATTGCGTTTCACTTCAGCACGTGTTGAGATGGCCAAGTATTAATTTGTTTTTTTTATCAAATGTCATTTTAACGTTAATATTTAATTTTATAGAATCGTTATCTTATCATGCGAACCATGTATTTTAAGTACATAATGTTAGCTATCCCGTAGCAACGTACGGGCACGCTACCTAGTAATTATAAAGCATAAAAAGATGAATCAGGTCTGAAGCTTATAAAACAAGGTTGATTATACATAGTTTCGATGACAACTTTATTTATCTTTTAGTCATAGAGATTTTTGGTGTTTTATTAATCCTCGCTCCGATCACACTCTCACACAGCCTTAGGAGTTATTAGGACATTAGCAAAGTACGTAGTCCATACTGGAAAAAAAATATTGGGCTGCTCACCCCAGCGCTCACAAAGACCGCCAAGGCAGACTCGTTCTTTTGAATTTGTTGTTATGCCAAACGGTTTGGGTTCAAGTGGGGCCCATGTTCTTTTTAATTAAGGCCTTGTTTAGTTCTAAATTTTTTTTTGTAATATGGACACTGTAGCACTTTCGTTTGTATTTGACAAATATTATTCAATTATGGACTAACTAGGCTCAAAAGATTCGTCTCGCAAATTACAGGTAAATTATACAATTAGTTATTATTTTTAACTATATTTAATACTTCATGCATACGCCGCAAGATTCGATGTAACGAAAAATCTAATTTTTTTTATAATTTTTTTTTGAACTAAACAAGGCCTAGGAAAACAAAGACATCGTTGCCGCAATCGAGCTAGACGAAGGCGGTGGTGGCTGGCGAGGCTGCGGCGGAGGACGAGGTGGCGCGGACATCGTGGCGCTCGCGGCCCGTGACGCCGTCTCCTTCTAGTTCCACCGCTCGCCGTGGCAAGTCGAGACAGGCCGCTGCAACATCCGCCACAGACCTGCCCAGCCCGGAGCTAGTGTTCACCCTCCTTAGGGTTGCCTTCGCCTGGTGCGGACGCGGCGTCGCTGACCTCGTCGCGCTCTCCAGCTAGTAGGGTAATCCACCCCGACCTCATCCTCTCCCCCATATGGCTTCTCCTTCCTCCCAAGTTGCCGCACCCGACACCCTCACTTCAAGGTATGGCTTCTCCTTCCTCCCAAGTTGAAATGCACTGCTATTACTTAGTTTAATTTGTTCACTGCTAGTTTTTGTGCAGGTTAATGATGCCAGATTGGAGTACGGATGCTTTATTTAATTCATTTGTGGTAGTCAGTAGCTGCTATTTGTATTTATTATGATAATTAGTACCCTGCAATCCCGATCCTGCTTGTTCCCAATTCGTTGTTTAATCTATTTCTCGTGTTGGCAAAGCTTATTTTATCTATTTCTTATGTTGCCAGTACTGGTGGGTAATTCATTTATGATGGCCGCTTGGTAATACTAGTCCTTGTATATTTAGAGTGTCTAACCTTGTGTGTGTGCAATTTATTGTGGCTATGCCTATCTAGAGAAGCAGGTCACATGTGGGAGGTGGCGAGGATAGGAGAAGCAGGTTGCCATCGATGTTAGGTGTCCACGGCGACATCATAGAGGCGGTGAGGGAAGGAGAAGCAGACCTTTCTTACTGCACTCTAGGATTTAGCTGTCACCCAGGTGAGCCATATGATGAGCTCGCGGGCGTTTTCTTTCTGGGAGAATTTAGCGGTGAATTTCATATATGTTGTTTGAGCTATATACTATCAATCTATCTCATATGCTCATATTGTTCCACAATTGCATTCATCAACGGAAGTGCAGAAAATTTTTAATCCCAATTAATAGGCAAAATTTCTTAGATGTTTCATAAAGGAATTTACAGTGTTTCAATCCTATGATTTGGCTGGTTTTACATGTTACCGCCCATTACGAAAGAGGTAAAAAGATGCAGATTTGTACATGTGACCATACAAATGATTAAGAACATTCAATAGCCTACTGTGAATTATAGTTTAGAAATTCTAATCCACTTGAGACCTAAATGCGAATTTTAAGAATATCACACTTCACATTACTACAATTTGAAGAAAAGAAAAATATAAAGCTATTTTTTGCAGTTTGGATTTAAAGATTAGCACGTGGTCCGTTACATTTGGTTTAAATGTTGTTTTGGTCATCATCCCGAAACTTCAACAGGAGTATGGTATACTTAGGTTTTGGAATATGTCATTAAGGTTTAAGGGACTTATGAAACTAATATGATTTTTTTTTCTAAAACAAAACCGACCTTTTTTCTAAGATTCCACTGAAATTAATATGCCTTTTCTGACTTTATATTGTTTCCTTCATGTTCACAACATGACTGAATTCAGAAAGACACTTCATGGCAAATGGAAACAAAATTTGAAATCATGTTTCAAAACCAGCCACTCCCATGGATATGAAACCCACAAGAGATTCGTTGGGGCGTAACCCTCTTAGCGACGTGCTACATCGGAACCCGGGTGTAATGTCAAATGGGCAAGGGCCGGGTCGTCATCCTCTTAGTGGCGCGTCGTATCATGATCCGGGTACGATGACAAATGAGCAAGGGTCGGGTCGTCGCAACCTTTGTGACGCGCTACATCTGCGCCCGGGTGTAGTGAAAAATGAACAAGGGTCTTCGCACTTCTCTCGACGGGTGCGAAGGGTAAGGAAGCTAGCCGAGCCAACTAAGTTTCGTCTAGGTGAAAGTCCTATGTTTGGTGTTGGTAATTAGTGACAATGCCTAAGTACTAATCCTATGCCTAAGTTGTATATAGCGTATGAGGATTAGTACATTCTAAGGTTGGTGGTAAGATGGACATGGTGATCATGATGGTCACACTTGGATTTGGACGCAACCCTACGTGATCAAGGCAAAGGTATATGCTTAAGGGTTGTGTTTTAGTAACCAAGACACCTAGTGGGTGTGGTTACATTATAGGATAGATAGCCGTACTATAAAGAGGGGAATGACGCGGCTATTGAACTCCTAAGTGCCTCTAGGTGTGTATTTCATAATCATATGCATTTGGATAAAACTAATATCGCCTCGAAAAATGATTGTGAAAATGCTAACACTCTCACACATGACGAGATCATTTGGTGGTGTTAGCACGTTTGCGATGGCGGTGGAATTTTAGGCGTTTTCGAGGAGTTGAAACGACTACTTTCCACTATGCTGGAAGTCGAAAAAGAAACGGAGGCGAACGGAGGTCACAGAGTGGACCGGACGCGGTCTCTGTTTGACCGGACGCGTCCGGTCAGTGTTCAGCGTCTGCGCATGTTTCTGCTTTTTGATCGGACGCGGTGGCACGTCCGGTCACTGTCGATCGGACACGTCCGGTCGTTCAGGGAGCTTACTAGACTCCAACCGGACGCTGGCACTGTGGCGTCCGGTCAGTTCTGCAGCGCGTCCGGCCGCTGTTTCGTTGAACGCTACTCAGGCTTGACCAGCGCGTCCGGTCAGTTACGGGACCAGCGCGTCCGGTCGATCCTAGCGCGTCCGGTCGTTGCGTGGAGCGCGTCCGGTCGGTGGTTCGCGAGCGTAGCCGTTGTGCGATCGGCGCGTCCGGTCAGTTTGACCAGCGCGTCCGATCAGCGCGACTTCGGCTGTTTCAAGTTTCTAACGGCTATATTCGAAGGAGTACATCTATAAATACTCGTTGGCCGGCTCAAGGCTCCATCTCTTGGACATTTGACATATTTGTGAGCTCTTTGAGCTAAGTAACTCCCCTCCCACTTATCTCTCTTGCCTCTTTGCATATTCGAAGTGAGATTGAGTGATTCAAGTGCATTTGCATTGTGAGATTGCATCTAGTTGGCACTTGATGGTTGATTTGCTACGGGATTCTTGTTTCTCTTGGTGGTTGCCGCCACCTAGACGGCTTGGAGCAGCTTGGAGACGTTGACAAGAGTTGGTGATTGTTCTTGGCCACCTCCGGTGATTGTGAGGGGTTTGTGCCTACCTCGGCGAAGCGCTAAAGGCAACGTTAGTGAATTACTCGTGTCATCGCAACCTTTTATCATTTGGTAGGTTCTTGTGGCGTCTTTTGAGAGGCTCGGTGTGAGACCGATTAGCCACCGAACCACGTGGTGAAGAGGGACACAACGGGGACTAGCGTGCCGGCAAGCACGTGAACCTCGAGATAAATCTTCATGTCATCACTTTCATATTGTGATTGATTGATCTCGATGTTCGGTTATCTTGGTATTCATTGTTGATCATATTGGTTGGCTCAATACTTCGTCCCTCGGTGAAACTCTCTCAACTCAACTCCGCATTACTTTCTTAGTTATCTTTGCTAGCTAGTTAGCTTTGCTTTAGTAGCTCCTTTGTGTAGCTTGCTAGTAGTAGTTGTAGTTACCTTCTCGGTTTGACTTATGCGGTTGAGTGCAATTACTAGAATTATGAATTGGTTAGGTGACTTGCAAACACCCCGTAGGCTAAGTAAAACTCGCATCTCGCTATTTGTTATATTGATAAACTTATTTAGCGTGTCTTTGTAGAAAATTTTAAAAGGCTATTCACCCCCCTCTAGCCATCAAGACCTTTCACTAGGTAGCTGGAATGTAGGGTCCCTAACGGGTAAGTTAAGAGAGCTAGTCGATACAACAATTAGGAGGCGTGTAAATATTCTATGTGTTTAGGAGACTAAATGGAAGGGCCAGAAGGCGAAGGAGGTGGAGGATACTGGCTACAAACTTTGGTATATGGGGACAACATCGGGTAGGAATGGTGTAGGCTTCTTGATCGATAGGAGCCTTAAGGATGGGGTAGTTGATGTGCGGAGGCAAGGCGACCAGATTATCCTAGTCCAGTTGGTAGTTGGAGTTTTGGCCCTGAATATGATCAGTTCCTATGCCCCACAGGTAGGTCTTTGTGAGAGCACCAAGAGACAGTTTTGGAAAGATCTCGATAGCATGGTTAGTTCTGTGCCTATCAGCGAGAAACTCTTCATAGGAGGAGACCTCAATGGCCATGTGGGTGCGACTAATGTAGGTTTCGAGCGGGTGCATGAGGATTTCAGGTATGGTAGTAGAAATCAAGAGGGGGATGATGTTTTGAACTTCGCGTTGGCCTACGATTTGTTGATAGCGAACACCGTCTTTAAGAAGAGGGAATCCCATCTAGTGACCTTTCGTAGCGGACAACACCTGAGCCAGATCAACTTTATCCTTGTAAGGAGGGGGGATAGACGTGCTTGCTTAGATTGTAAGGTGTTACCTGGGAAGTGTGTTGTCCCTCAACACAAGCTTGTGGTGGCGGATTTTCGCTTTCGTGTACGTGTCCACCGGGACAATCGGGCCAAGATTGCGAGAACAAAATGGTGGAAGCTTAGAGAGGAAGCAGCGTAAACATTTAAGGAGAGGATGCTAGATGAGGGGCCGTGGGAAGAAGGAGAAGATGCAGATGGCATGTGGTTAAAGATGGCAACATGTGTTCGAAAGGTGGCTTCAGATGTGTTTGGCGTGAGTAGGGGAGGCAAACGGGAAGTGAAAGACACCTGGTGGTGGAATGATGAGGTGCAAAAGGCTATTAAGGAGAAGGAGTGGTTCAAGCGCCTCCATCATGACAAGAGCACATCCAACATTGAGGGCTATAAAATAGCTAAGAGGGCTGCAAAACGAGCGGTGAGTGTAGCAAAAGGTCAGGCGTATAATGATCTTTATCAGCGGTTAGGCACGAAGGAAGGGGAGAAGGATATTTATAGGATGGTTAGGATCCGCGAGAGGAAGACGAGGGACATCAACCAAATCAAATGCATCAAGGATGGGACAGATCGACTTTTGGTGAGGGATGAGGAAATCAAGGACATGTGGAGAGAGTACTTTGACAAGTTGTTTAATGGAGAGAATGATGGTCCTACCTTGGAGTTGGATGACTCATTTGGCGATACCAACAGACGCTTCGTGAGAAGAATTCAGGATGTAGAGATCGGGGAGGCTTTGAAGAGGATGAAGGGAGGTAAAGCGATAGGCCCTGATGGTATCCCCATTGAGGTGTGGAGATGCCTAGGTGCCAGAGTGATAGTATGGTTAACTAAGCTTTTCAACCTCATTTTTCGGTCAAACAAGATGCCTGAAGAATAGAGGAGAAGTATATTAGTACCAATCTTCAAGAACAAGGGAGATGTTCAAAGTTGTACTAATTACCGTGGGATTAAGTTGATGAGCCATACGATGAAGCTCTGGGAGAGGGTTATCGAGCATCGCCTAAGAAGAGGGACAAGTGTGACTCAAAACCAATTTTGGTTTATGCCTGGTAGGTCGACCATGGAGGCGATTTTCTTATTATGACAATTGATGGAGAGTTATAGGGAGCAGAAGGACTTGCAAATGGTCTTTATTGACCTCGAGAAGGCATATGACAAAGTACCGAGAAATGTCATGTGGTGGGCCTTGGAAAAGCACAAAGTCCCAACTAAGTACATCACCCTCATCAAGGATATGTACAGGGGTGTGGTGACGTGTGTCCGAACTTGTGATGGCGACACCAGTGACTTTCCAATTAAAATAGTACTACATCAAGGGTCAGCATTGAGCCCTTATTTATTTGCTTTGGTGATGGATGAGATCACAATAGACATTCAAGGTGATATCCCTTGGTGTATGCTCTTTGCTGATGATATGGTGCTAGTGGATGAGACTAGGGCGGGGGTTAATAGGAAGTTAGAACTTTGGAGGCACACATTAGAGTCGAAAGGGTTTAGACTTAGTAGGACCAAGACCGAGTACATGAGGTGCGATTTCAGCGCGACTAGGAATGAGGAGGGAGATGTCAGCCTCGATGGGCAAGTGGTGGCTAAGAAGGATACTTTTCGGTATTTAGGATCGATGCTACAGAAGGATGACGACATTGATGAAGATGTTAGGCATAGAATTTTAGCCGGTTGGTTAAAATGTGGTCAAGCTTCAAACGTCCTCTGTGACAAGATGGTGCCTCAGAAGTTAAAAGGTAAGTTTTATAGGACAACGATTCGTCCGGCGATGTTATACGGTGCTGAGTGTTGGCCTACAAAAAGACGACATATCCAACAATTGAGTGTAGCAGAGATGCGTATGTTACGGTGGTGTTGTGGGCACACAAGGAGGGAAAGAGTTTGAAATGACGACATTCGGGATAGGGTTAGGGTGGCACCAATTGAGGAGAAATTGATTCAACACCGCTTGAGATGGTTTGGCCATGTCCAACGGAGGCCTCCTGAGGCGCCGGTGCGTAGTGGGGTTCTAAAGCGGGTCGACAATGTAAATAGAGGTAGAGGTCGACCTAAACTGACTTGGAATGAGTTGGTTAAGAGAGACCTTAAGGAGTGAAATATTCCTAAGGACTTAGCTATGGATAGGAGCGCTTGGTGACTGACAATTAACGTGCCTGAGCCGTAATCTTTTCTCTTGTCCCATTTATGTGTTCTTTGTTTCCATGTCTCTTTTGGGTTTCATCTCTAGCCTATCCCAACTTGCTTGGGACAAAAGACTATGTTGTTATTGTTGTTGTTGTTGTTTCCTTTATGCTGACTAAAAGACGGATAAATGATAAAGTGATTTTACATTATCAGCAGCTGCTCCATTTAGCCCTATAGTGACACTTTTAAAAATTTGTTCTCACTGGTGGTTTATGATATGTTCCATCTTTGGTAGAATGCGATGTTCCATCAGCTTTATAAAATTATATTAGATGCAATCTAGCTAGATTGGCTTTTCTACATGTAGTCATCAAAATCTTTGGTTTGCAACAGTTGATTTTGTGACAGTTGGTTAGATGCATCCACGTTTATAGACTAAAAAACGTTAATTTTGGGTTGATGGTTTGGGACAATGGATTAAAACTAAGAGTATACAAAATGGATGCCAAATGTTCAGTTTAGTTGCTGCTTTGGCCTCACCGATCATCATCACGAATACTGAAGAAAAGGGTCTGTTGATGAGTGACCTTTCTACATCCGATGAAATGTTGAACTGAATAAAAAGAAAATAAAAGGAGGCCTGAGCTGTTGAGCCTGATTATGCATTGCTGCTGAAATTAAAATAGGAACCCTGCACGTGCAGACGCTAACATAATGACTGTGCATTGCTGCTGATCTTGTGCTCTATAAGAGAATGCTTGGGTAATTATTGCTGCTGATTTGTTGCCGTGTCCAGTTTCTTCTTGAATGCTTCAACCTTGCAAGGTAATTATTGCACCTCTGTTTATCTAACTTTACTTTGTCCTACTCAGTCATCATAATCTTTGGTTTGCAAAAATTGATTTTGTGACAGTTGGTTTATTGATGCATCCACGTTTATATAGACAAAAAGAAAACTATTAATTTGGGTTGGTGATTTGGGACAGTAGATCAAAATAAAAAGTAACAAATAGGTATATTTATAGATTAGCATAAGAAATTAGTGGATAAGAAATAGCAGTTGCTACAACGATATTTCATAAAGGTATGATTTAATTTCTTTTGCATATCGTCACTTACCTGTCACTTTCGTGCCTTGTGTACAGCCTGGCGGAGAAGGAGATCGCCGGTGAGGGCAGGAGAAACTGATTGTCGTCGATGTTGAGTGGCCACCGCAACGGCACCGGAGAGGCGTCGTCTGACCGAGAAGTAGAACGTGAGGAGCGGTGATGGAAGGAGAAGCATATTGCCATCAATGTCGGGTGGCCACGTGACGGCACCAGACAGGCGTCAGATTGCTGCTGACGTCAAGTGGCCACGGGACAGCGGTGGCTTGGTGCAGTGCAGGAGATGGCTTCGTACTGACGTCGATAGGTCACGGCGGTGGCACAGTAGCTGACGGACAGGCGTTGGCAGCTTGGAGTAGGAGATCGTTGTTGACGTCAAGTGGCCATAAGGCGCCAGAGGCTTGGGGTAGCGGAACGCGGGTGATGTCGTGGTGCCGTCGGCAGCTTGAAGTAGAGATGGCTGTCGACGTCGACATCGGCGATTGCGAACAGCGATGGCAGTTTTACCCCTTTTAAGTTTTTTCGCGCGTGGATTAAGCTGGGGTCACGGGAGGCACTAACTGCGATCGCGTGGAGCCAGTGCTTTGATTGTTTGTTTTCTTTTTTTATAGCTGTCCACGTTCTGGGCACCGATTTTTTTGGAACGGATTGTCTGTTTCCATTTTTGAGAGATTGGTGACACGTGGTTTGTTTCTTTTTTTTGGGCGAAATTGGCTGAGACGTGGTTTTTAGGAAACCTTCTGGGCGCCGTTTTTTTTGTTTGGAAAGAAGGGATTGCGGTGATTTTGCCTGGCGAGTCGTGTATCGCATGCACACGGCGATCCAAGGGGAAGCTGGGGGATCCTAGGGATGGTGGTTTCCTTTTTTATGAGTGGAGCGACGAGGTGAGATAAAATATTATCGCACCAAAACAATGTCTTATCTTTAGTCTTTTAAGTTGCGGGAGAAAAGAACTAAACACCTCATAGTATAGTCATAGCCGATCAGCCCCGTCGCTGCTAGCAAGACAAGCTGGAGTGCCATCCCACCGGAAAACACATGATTGACTCCCCACGCTGGCCAAGCCTCCTTTTCCCGTAGCGGCAACCTCTCATACGCTGCTGGCCAAATGTCCGAAGGTTCGATTCACAATTCTGTAATTCCCTGCTTATTTACAAAACTAGTGAACACGCACGTGCGACACGCACGTGGATATAAAAAAAAACTCACTCATAAAGGTAGAATTACAGTTGGCATTAGAATTCTAGCTTTTTTGAAGTGGAAAATTCCATTGCTATATATGAGGCTACGTTACAAACTCCAGGCATTAAGTACATAAACATTTATCAGTTATGAGTAATATCTCCGTCACCCACATCAAACCATTTGCAGAGCTTATATATGATCGAAGTATGTTGACACTTGACAGTACAGCTTGCCTTACCCTCTTATCATCACCAGAGTCTATCTCCTTGTGTACTTGATGCTTAGTATTATCTCACCATTTTTCCATTCCCCTCCTATTACTTCTCCTCACAACCTCATACAACACTTCAAATATCTTCCTAAAATATGAATAAAAATAAAGATCAGCGCCCCATAAAAGAATAAAAATTATCAAAAGGAACCATGCTAAAATTTTTATTTGCCAAAAGAAACCTAGCTGGGATCGCTTCCAATCGCCTCCGCCAAAAAACTTTTTTTCTTGATTTAATTCATGAAAGTGTAATAACGTCATTGTACAAGGTTCTCTCAAACCCCAACCCCTATCATCAGCGGCGACGACTCCCTATAACACGCACTGGTGGACGCCGACGGGTGGACTCTAAGAAGATTAAAAAAACTTAAAAAGAAAATTTTTATCTAACTAACTATAGTACTTGAATCATACACCCTAACTATGCTACTCAAAATATTATTTTTACAATTATGAATTTACCATTTTATCCTTCATTAAAAAAAGAAATATGAAAAAAGGAGTTATCACTCCTCTATTTAGGGTCCTAATCCCCAGTACGCCGCGGGTGACGACCAGTACGCCTGGTCTGCCGTTCCCTGGGAGAGGAGCGCCTAGAGCGTCGACGTCGCGGCACAGAGCCCCGCCACCACCACATCTGGAGCCCGCTCCGGATAGGCATGCGACCGCACATTTCTCCCTCCCGAACGGGTTGAGGAATGCGGCCACGACTTATGCTTTTTCTGTGAGCACTTCCCTAAGTGCTTACTCAGACCTCCCATGTCGCCACCTAAGGTCAACACTTGACCTCATCGCCACCCATCCAGCGTCTACCTATCTTGAGGTTAGCTCCCCGGATGATGACGCGTGGGTTGGCGTAGATTTCTCTAGGCTCGGCGACCTAGAGACTCTCCTCCAATTTCTTGAGGCGAGTGACTACTGCTTTGGCTACTCCGACTCTGACGGGAGCGACTACGATCCCTCGAGGGAGTGCTTCAACCTGGAGCTCGCGGTTCCCCCCAGGGGGTGCAGAGGCAGCCGGGCCGGCCAGGCCGGAAGACGTCACCCCTCCACGGGAAGCGCTTTCCGTGGGCCATCACAAGCCGTAAGGGACTACCTCGACCACCGGAGGACACCGCCGACCCGAGCTTGTGCAGCTCGAAGAACTCGAGGCCAAGCTCAAGGAGGATCGTAGACAACTGTGGCAATTACGTGCAACCCTCGAGCGTGACCACCCACCTCGGGGAGACGGGGGAGCAGCTAGACGTCATGCGCGTGACGTCAACCGCCGCATTAACGAGGACGCTGGGGGAGAAGCCCCCTGTCTTCAGCACGACAAGCCAGAATGTGGTAGCCGCTGCCCTCCTCCTCAGAGCGATGCCTGAGCCATCGAATCCCGAGGGGAGGAGGGTCCGATAGGGGCTCCAGGGTCTCCTAGAGCATGCAGTGGTGCAGAACGCCGAGAGTTCTGCCTCACGACACCGAGACTCGCAGGCCGAACGGCCCAATGCCTCACCCCGTGGGGAGAAGGCAGTCTCGGTTCACCCCGAGCCTGCAAACCACCGTGGGTGTGACAAGGGCAAATCTGTCCACCAGCGCATCGGAACGAACATGGACGCCCGAGCCACCCTCGATGCTCGGCGTCACGATAAGGATGAGGTAGAATCCCGGAGGTATCGACCACGATGCGGCAGAAGATGCGACCCTGAGCATGACCATAGCTGGTCCCCCGAGCCCCCGGGTCCCCGTGTGTTCAGTGAGGCGATCTGCAGGGCCAAGTTCCCGACCCGGTTCTGATAGCCGACCAACCTCACCAAGTACTATGGGGAAACCAGCCCCGAGCTTTGGCTCGTAGATTATCGCCTGGCATGCCAGCTGGGCGGCATGAATGATGACCTGCTCATCATTCACAATCTTCCATTGTTCCTAGCCGACTCAGCAAGAGCCTGGTTGGAACATCTTCCCGAGCGGCAGATCTACAACTGGACCGACCTGGTTAGGATCTTCGTTGGGAACTTCTAGGGCATGTACGTGCACCCCAGCAACTCCTAGGATCTCAGGAGCTGTCGCTAGAAGTGAGTCCCTTAGGGACTTCATCAGGTGTTTCTCCAAGCAATGCACCAAGCTCCCCAACGTCACCGACTCTGACATCATCGGGGCATTCATCGCCGGCACCACCTGCAAGGAGCTGGTCCACGAGCTCGGACGCAAGACTCCCTCGAGCACCAGCGAGCTACTCGACATCGCCACCAACTTTGCCTTAGGCGAAGAGGCTGTTGGGGTGATCTTCTTCGACGGCAAGGCCAAGGGGAAGCAAAAGGACGAGGTTGCTGAGGCCTCGGGCGCCCGAGACCCTAAGAAGAAGAAGAAGGGTTGGAAGGGGAAGCAGGGTTGGCACGAGGACACCCTCATCGCTGCGGCAGACCGCAAGAACACCAAGCAACCCCCCGCCGTCCCTAGCCTCTTTGACGAAATGTTGAAGAAGCCATGCCCTTACCACAGGGGCCCAACAAAGCACACCCTAGAGGAGTGCACCATCTTGCGCCGCTTCTACTCCTAGGCCCCTCCCAAGGAGGATATGGAGGAGAAGCAACCCAAGGAGAAGGACGACGATGACGACGCTAGGGAGGATGGATTCCCACGTGTCAAGAACTGCTTCTTGATCTTCGGTGGGCGCGCGTCTCGACTCACGACGAGTTAGAGGAAGCACGAGCTCCGAGAGGTCTGTGCCGTCAACATGGCCACCCTCTCCTACCTCAAGTGGTCAGAGAAGGCCATCACCTTCGATCACAGCGACCATCCGGGCCGGGTCCCGAACCCCAGGAGCTACCCTCTCATCGTCGATCCCATCATCGCTGAGACTTGACTCACCAAGGTGCTAATGGACGGATGAAGGGTCAAGATGGCGGACTAGAGAGGGGTGAATAGTCCTTTCTAAAACTTATCACGCTGGCTAACCAAAACAAATGCGGAATTAAAACTATCGGCCTAGCCAAGACTACACCCCTCTATCTAAGTTCTCTAGCACCTTGTAAAATATTCTAAACAATCAAACAAGGTGCTACCTTAGCAAGAGCTCACCTAATCAATTCTAGAAGCAAGGTCACACAAATCTATGCCACTAGTACTTTACACACCGGGGAGCTCCTACACAACTAGTAAGCAAAAGCACAAAGCTCCTAAGCTCACTAGCAATGCTCAATAACAAGGCAACCAATGTTAAATTAGAGAGCGCAAACTACTTAGCTACACAAACTAAGCAATGTGACTAACAAGGTTACACTAACCAAATTAGCCACGCAAGGGAACTACGTCTAGCTACACAAGCGAGAAGGTAACTATCAAGCTGCACAAGCAAGACTAGTTACAAGAGCAACTACACAAGCATAAGTATATGAATGTAAATACAAGCTTGTGTTAGGGACTTGCAAACCAACGGGAAGAATAATGTTGACACGATGATTTTCTCCTGAGGTTCACTTGGTTGCCACCAAGCTACGTCCCCATTGTGTCGACCAACACTTGGTGGTTCACACGGCTAAGAGGTGTATCACGAACCTCGTCCTCACTAGGACACCATAAGAACCTACCCACAAGTGAGGTAGCTCAATGACACGCACAATCCAATAGAGTTGCTCTTCGCGATCCCCGTAGTGTGAGAACTGTACCCCTCACAATCTCTTCTCTGGAGCACCGCACAACCTCCTTGCATGCTTCGACGGAGTCATAAGCCACCAAGCCGTCTAGGAGGTGGCAATATCCAAGAGTAACAAGCACCACCGGCTTGCAACATGAACACCTAGTGCCACTCGATGCAACCTCACGATGCAATCACACTAGAATCACTTACTCACACAATCGGATGATCACTATCAAGCATATGTGAGTTAGAGGGCTCCCAAGCACCACCACACAAGCCACCAAGGCCTTAGTGTGCTCAGCAGCTGGCCAAAGTCAGCCAACACTTCTATTTATAGCCCCAAGGGCTGAAATAGCCGTTGCCTCTTCACTGGGCAAAACTCGGGGGCACCAGACGTGATGCAGGGAGCCACTGGACACTCAAACCCTGCGTCCGGTGCTTAGACGATAGCCACGTGTCACTAGCCATTTGAACTCGACCGTTGCCGCCAATGGCTAACACGCGCGCGCACCTGAAGCAGTAGTCCGGTGCACACCGGACCCGTACGTAGAGAAGGTGTTTTTCACGCGGGGTCACCGGACGCACACCACTGGACGCTCTCCTAGGCGTCCAATGCTCTCTGTTAGAAACACTCGTTTTCTTACTGTTGACACTTCTTAACACAATTACTAAAAATAGACTTTTAAACCTATCCCTAGCAACGGCATCAAAATTACTTAACATAACTTAAGCTAGGTTGTCATCCCTAACATGATGTATAAGTGCTGGTATTAAATCTATATGCTTTTCTAGGAATAAATAAATAAATAAATAAATAAATAAATAAATAAATAAATAAATAAATAAATAAAGGATCCGCAAGCGCACAGATAATACCGATGTAGCATTTTAACCAGGAGTATTCCAGGTATCGTTATTTATATTTTTACCACTGGGAAGGGACTTGCAATGGATAATGAGCAATGAGCACTGCACGTTAGTCATGGAGATCTTAACCATGTCTTTTATCTATCTCTCATGCAGGGTAAGTGTCACATAAGATAAATATATGAATATAAATAATAAGTGACATAAGATAAACATATCATATAGCCATATAAATATAATAATCATCTCAATAGAGTACTCTAAGTTTATAACACTAGCATGGTATTAGGATGATCTACAAGAATAAATCCTAAGTATTCTAACTATAAAGCCAAAGCATACATTGATTAGTGCAATTACACTTAGCATCATCACAAGAAAAGGTTATTTCTATGCATAGTGATATTAGCAAGAAAGATCATGAACAGAGCATTCACTTCCTTGTAATAATGGGGCTCTACAAGTCTTATAATCGGGAGAAGGAATACAAAGGACTCAACAGGACTGTCACTCCCGCGATCTACCTCAAGCTCCGGATGAGTAAGCGCTATACGATCCTATGCATAAATATAATTCTAATCTCACTTCACCAAGCATATAATCAACATAGACTAATAACATTATAATTAAGAATATAAGCAAATAGAATAACGTCAATTCTAGCATAATCAAACAGATCAAAGTCATATTCATAGTAGCAAGAACTAATATAAATATTACAAAGAAGAATGAGAGTTTACCAAGAATTGAAGATAGATATGGACTCCAAGATTGACTTAACTCCTCCTAGATCTATTCCTATGTAGCTATGCTATAGAACTATAGAGATCTATTGAGATGGTGGCTCTAAAGAGACAGATCCATTCGAGGGACCCCTCTCTGTCTAAATGATATGAAATAATAAATTCTTCCTTCTCTCTGGGGGGTAGGCCTTGTATTTATAGCCCCCTAGGAAGCACCATAGTCATTGGATCAAACTGACTTAAACGTGCGCTCAAGATTAATCCTCAAAGTCGGTGGAACCATAATCCGCGAGGTCTGCTATGATTGGCTCTGGCCACCAGGCGGCCGCCCCTGTCCCCTCTGGGCGCCTACCCCTGCCCTATGGCAGGTGGACCCCAGGTTTTAGGGCACACCTTCCTAAGTCTTCTAGAGTATTCTAGAGTTGATGTTTCAGTCTTCTCTCTATGTAAATTCGACATGTGGACCTCCTTTTGTTATTATTTTGATAACCCCTGCAGAAATAGACAATCACCAAAACTTGTGGAATTCTGTCAGTGATAACCCCTATAGCTAGATAATATTCTGATTTTAATCCTTTCTCATGCTATGTTGATGATTAAAAAGTGTACTTATCTACCATCAACACTTACTTGCTGACGTCATTCACCACCGGACACGCGAACAGTGTCAGGCCAGCGTCCGATGCGAGCGTCCGATGCACACTCTCCACCTGCGCTAGAGACTCACAGTACACCGGACGCTTTGGGCTAGTGTCCGATGCTGCCAACACCAGCATTCGGTGAGTGTTTCTCAGTGACAACTTCTCCAAACTTTCCACCAGCGCAATGTAAAATATGAGTTTCATTTCCTCAAAAGCGCCGAATCCCGCCTCGCAAGCTCGGCGTGAGGGAGAGAGGAACCCAAACCCCTCTCTACCCTAGGAAATCCACCTCCTTTACAAATATGACACCACCACCAAGTGTACACTACCATGTGCAAGTGTGTTAGCATTTCACAGACATTTTCCCAAAGGAGTTATCCTCTCAATCTTTCCACGCCACTCGATTCTAACACGTATGCAAATTTAGATCGCTCAAGTGGCACTAGATGATCGATATGCAAATAAGTTTGCCCCTCTTGATAGTACGGCCATCTATCCTAAATCCGGTCATAAACTTCTCTACACACCTATGACCGATGAAATGAAAAATCCCTAGGTTATACCTTTGCCTTGCGCTTTCCATTCCATCTCCTCAAATGTTGATGCAACACATGCACCAACCAATCACCAAATGATATGATCCACTTCATATCATCACGTGACTATATTGGTTCATAGATCTTGACCTCATTTGTTCTTCACCGTTGCCTCGGTCCATCGGCGCCAAGTCTTGCTCAAGCTTCACCGTCACACGCGGTCCCTCGCTTCAAAGCCTCTGACTTGCCTTCACTATTACAACTGGTCCATCGAGCCAAGCCTCATCTTGATCTTCTCCACCTTGGTCACATGACTCCATGTCATGTCTCATATGCAATGAGCTCCTCCATCATCACATAATCATCTGTGGACTAATCTTCTGTGTATCTCATATAAACACTATTAGTCCACCTAAGTTGTCACTCAATTACTAAAACCAAACAAAGACCTTTCAATGGAGGCAACGACCTCAACATTCTCTACGCCGAGACACTGGACCTCATGGGGATCAGTAGGTCTTGACTGAGAACCGATGCCTCGCCTTTCCACGGCATGGTTCCTGGGCATCGAGGCCACCCCCTCGGGCAAATCGACCTGCCTGTCTGCTTTGGGGCTCCCAAAAACTACTGAAGGGAGACCCTCACTTTTGACGTGGTCGGGTTTCTTGGGACCTACCACGTGATCCTTGGGAGGCCATGCTACGCCAAGTTTATGGCGGTTCCCAACTACACCTACCTCAAGCTCAAGATGCTAGGCCCCAATGATGTCATCACGGTCAGCACGATGAGCCAGCACGCATACCAGTGCAACATCGAGTGCATCGAGCACGCAGAGGCCATTGTTGAGACTGAGTTCCTGATCGCTAACCTTGACAGGTTTGCCCAGGACGTCCCTGACCCTAAGCGTCACGTCAAAAGCTTTGAGCTAGCAGAAGAGACCAAGCTCGTCTCCCTTGACCCCGAGGCCCCCGAGGGCAAGGCATTGAGGATCACCTCCAACCTCAACCCCAAATAGGAAGCAATGCTCGTCGACTTTCTCCGTGTGAACGCTGATGTGTTTGCATGGAGTCCCTCGGACATGCCTGGCATACTGAGAGAAGTCGCCGAGCACTCCTTGGACATCCGAGCCGGCTCCAAGCCCGTGAAGCATCGTCTGCACCGATTCAACGAGGAGAAGTGCCGAACCATCAGGGAGGAGATCCACAAGCTGCCGGTGGCCGAGTTCATCAAGGAGGTATTTCATCATGAGTGGTTAGCTAATCCTGTACTAGTCAAGAAAAAAATGAGAAGTAGAGGATGTGTGTAGACTATACTAGTTTAAATAAAGCATGTCCTAAGAACCCTTTTCCATTACTTCGTATTGACCAAATAGTTGATTCCACTGTGGGATGTGAAACTTTATCATTTCTTGATGTATACTCTGGTTATCACCAAATTTAAATGAAAGAATCCGACCAGCTAGCAACATCATTCATAACCCCCTTCGGAATGTATTGTTACGTAACCATGCCGTTCGGTCTCAAAAACGTGGGGGCTACATACCAACGGTGTATGCTCTAGGTCTTCGGAGACCTCGTAGGTCGGATGGTAGAGGCCTATGTAGACGATATTGTAGTCAAGTCTAGAAAAGCTGATAGCCTTATAGTAGACCTAGTTGAGACTTTCCGATGCCTCAGAGCAAAAAGCATCAAGCTGAACCCCGAAAAGTGTGTTTTCAGAGTTCCTCGAGGCATGCTCCTTGGGTTCATCGTCTCCGAGCGGGGGATCGAGGCTAACCCTGAGAAAATCTCGGCCATCATCAACATGGGCCTAATACGCAACTTGAAGGGTGTGCAGAGGGTCATGGGGTGTCTTGCATCCCTAAGCCGCTTCATCTCTTGACTTGGAGAAAAGGGGCTACCTCTGTACAGGCTTCTCAAAAAATCTGAGCACTTCTCATGGACCCCCGAGGCCTAGGAAGCCCTTGACAAGTTCAAGGCATTGCTCACCAATCGCCCTGTCTTGGTACCCCCTGCTGAGGGGGAACCTCTGCTGCTCTATGTTGCCGCCACTGATCAGGTGGCCAGCGCGACCATCGTGGTCGAAAGAAAGGAAGAGGGGCATGCCCTACCGGTCTAGAGGCCAGTATACTTCATTAGTGAAGTCCTCTCTAAGACCAAGACCCACTACCCACAGTTATAGAAACTGTTGTACGCGGTAGTCTTGGCTCGACTCAAGCTTCGTCACTACTTTGAGTCTCATCCGGTTTCCATGGTGATGTCCTTCCCCCTTAGGGAGGTGATCCAAAACCGAGAGGCTAATGGTAGGATAGCCAAGTGGGCAGTGGAGCTAATGGGTGATGGCATTACGTATGAGCCTCGGAAGGCTATAAAGTCCCAAATCCTTGCAAACTTTATGGTCGAGTGGACAGGGACCCAACACCCTCCGCCCCAGATTCAGGCTGAATGCTGGACTATGTACTTCGACGGGTCTCTGATGAAGACCGGGGCTGGCACAGGTCTCGTCTTCATCTCCCCTCTTGGAGTCAGAATGCGGTACACAATCTGAATCCACTTCCCAGCCTCGAACAACATGGCAGAGTATGAAGCCCTCGTCAATGGGCTCCATATTGCAGTTGAGCTCGGCATCAAGTGTCTTGATGTCTGAGGCGACTAAAGACTGGTCATTGACCAAGCCATGAAAGAGTCAAACTACCATGACCCCAAGATGGAGGCCTACTACAAGGCGGTCTGCCACCTAGAAGAAAAATTCGATGGCCTTAAACTCAGCCATGTGCTAAGAAAGTACAATGAGGCCACCGATGAGCTCACCAAGATGGCATCCGAACGGGCCTTGATCCCCTCGGACGTCTTCACAAGCGATCTCCACAAGCCCTCTGTCGATTATGAGAAAAACGGTGGAACGAGTGATGCCCCGACCGAGCCGAACCCCGACTCCGAGACCTCAGTGGTCCTCGAGCCTAAGGCCATGGACATTCGAACGGGCCTCGATCCCCTCAGACGTCTTCACAAGCGATCTCCACAAGCCCTCCATCGATTATGAGAAAAACGGTGGAACGAGCGATGCCCCGACTGAGCCGGACCCCGACTCCGAGACCTCAGTGGTCCCCGAGCCTGAGGCCATGGACATCGAGCAAGACAACCTCGAGCTCGATGATGAGCCAGATTGGTGCATCCTGTACCTCCAATGCCTTATTGACGGAGTTCTTCCCCTGGACCCCACCGAGGCTCGATGACTAGCTCACCAAGCTAAGATGTTTGTCCTTCTTGATAGAGAGTTGTACAAGCGCAACCCCTCAGGGATCCTCCAGTGGTGCATCACCACCAAGGAGGGTAGAGCCCTCCTTCGAGAGATACGCTCGAGGGCTTGTGGGCACCATGCCGCCCCTCGGACGCTGGTTGGGAATGCCTTTCGACAAGGCTTCTACTGGCCCACCGCCGTGCCCGACGCCATAGAAATCATTAGAACTTGTGAGGGATGCTAGTTCTACGCTAGGCAGACCCACCTCCTGGCCTAGGCTCTACAAATGATCCCCATTACTTGGCCTTTCGCTGTATGGGGCCTTGACCTCGTTGGGCCCCTGCAAAAAGCACCCGGGGGCCTCACTCACTTACTCGTTGTGATCGACAAGTTCTTAAAGTGGATTGAGGCCTGACCAATTGCCAAGATCAACTTTGAGCAGGCTGTTTCATTTTTCACTAACATCATCCATCGGTTTGGAGTCCCAAACTCCATCATTACAGACAACGACACATAGTTCACCGGGAGGAAATTCCTAGAGTTCTATGATGAGCACCACATACGTGTGGACTGGGCAGCAGTGGCTCATCCAAAGACCAGTGGGTAGGTAGAATGTGCCAATGGCATGATCCTCTAGGGCCTAAAATCTAGGATTTTCAACCGGTTGAACAAATTCAAAAAAAATGGCTCACTGAGCTTCTGGCCGTCATTTGGAGTCTGAGGACCTCTCGAATCTGAGACACGGGGTTCACACCATTTTTATGGTCTATGGGTCTAGGGCCATCCTCCCCATGGACTTGGAATATGGTGCCCCAAGGGTTCAGGCTTATGACAAAAATAGCAACAAGATCTTCCAAGAGGACGCCCTGGACCAGCTTGAAAAAGCTCATGACGTAGCCCTCCTACACTTGGCCAAGTACCAGCAGGCTCTGCGATGCTACCATGATCGACGTGTCTGAGGCCGAGCATTCAGGATCGGTGACCTGGTGTTAAGACTCAGATAGAGCAACCAAGGCCGCCACAAGCTCACCCCTCCATGGGAGGGCCCGTTTGTCATCACCGAAGTACTTCAACCAGGGGCATGCAAGCTCACCAACAAAGAAGGGGAAGTCTACGCTAATGCCTAGAATATAGAACAGCTACGTCGCTTCTACCCTTAGCTTTCTAAAGCATTATACATATTTTCTTCTTTAAGAAAGCAATAAAGGAATACCCTTGTACATTGTAATTTTCTTAAAGACTTTTTTTTCGAGCCCAAGTTCAAGGATCAGACTCATAGCTCAAGAGCGAGGCTTGGCTCTGCCCTGGTAGAGGCCGACCTCCCTCAGGGGCTACACGGGGGGAGACCGCCCTCTAATTTTTTTTTTCAAGTTTTCAAGTTTTCCCACTTCTTTAACCAGAACCTTCCAAACAGTGCCTCTTCTCTTCAAAACCTAAAAATCGAAAAGATGCTCCAAAGGACTTAGGGCCGGACAAGGATGAAACCGTCCATGTTGAAAGGTCTTGATGGCTAGAGGGGGGGTGAATAGCCTATTAAAATTTTCTACAACGACAAGCTAAACAAGTTTATCAATATAACAAATAGCGAGATGCGAGTTTTGCTTAGCCTATGGGTGTTTGCAAGCCACCTATCCAATTCACAATTCTATTATTTGCACTCAACCGCACAAGTCAAACCGAGAAGTTAAGTACAACTACAACTAGCAAGCTACACAAGAGAACTACTCTAGCTAAGCTAACTAGCTAGCAAAGATAACTAAGAAATTAATACAAGAGAGATAGGAGGGTATCACCGAGGGGCGAAGTATTGAGCCAACCAATATGATCAACAATGAATACTAAGATAACCAAACACCGGGATCAATCAATCACAATATGAAAGTGATGACACGAAGATTTATCCCGAGGTTCACGTGCTTGCCGGCACGCTAGTCCCCGTTGTGTCCCTCTTCACCACGTGGTTCGGTGGCTAATCGGTCTCACACCGAGCCTCTCAAAAGGCACCACAAGAACCTACCAAATGGCAAAAGGTTGCAATGACACGAGCAATATACTAACGTTGCCTTTGGCGCTTCGCCGAGGTAGGCACAAACCCCTCACAATCACCGGAGGTGGCCAAGAACAATCACCAACTCTTGCCAACGCCTCCAAGCTGCTCCAAGCCGTCTAGGTGGTGGCAACCACCAAGAGAAACAAGAATCCCGCAGCAAATCAACCACCAAGTGCCAACTAGATGCTATCTCACAATGCAAATGCACTTGGATCACTCAATCTCACTTCGAATATGCAAAGAAGCAAGAGAGATGAGTGGGAGGGGAGTTGCTTAGCTCAAAGTGCTCACAAGTATGTCAAATGTTCGAGAGAGAGAGCCTTGAGCCGGCCAACGAGTATTTATAGACGTACCCCTTCGAATATAGCCGTTAGAAACTTGAAACAGCCGAAGTCGCGTTGACCGGACGCGCTGGTCCAACTGACCGGACGCGCCGGTCGCGCAACGGCTAGTTTCGCGAAGCACCGACCGGACGCGCCGGTCGCAACGACCGGACGCGCCGGTCACGACCGGACGCGCCGGTCGCAACGACCGGACGCGCCGGTCACGACCGGACGCACCGGTCCCGTAACTGACCGGACGCGCTGGTCAACCCTGAGCCGCGCACAACGAACCAGCGACCGGACGCGCTGAAGAACTGACTGGACGCCACAGTACCCGCGTCCGGTTGGAGTCCAGTAAGCTCCCTAGATGACCGGACGCGTCCGGTCGCCTGTGACCGGACGCGCCTTGCGTCCGACCAAACAACTGAAAAACGTGCAGATACTGGACACTGACCGGACGCGTCCGGTCAAACAGTGACCGCGTCCGGTCTAGCGTCCGGTCACCACTGTGACCCCCGTTTGCCTCCGTTTCTTTTTCCGACTTCCGGCGTAGTGGAAAATATGCATTTCATTTCCCCAAAATTGCCTGAATCCCGCGCTCGCACGCTCGGCGGGAGGGAGAGATGACCCCAAACCCTCTCTACCGCTTAAACTCCAACGCCATCGTAAATGTGCTAACACCACCAAGTGATCACGTCATGTGTGAGTGTGTTAGCATTTTCACAATCATTTTTCGAGGCGTTATTAGCTCTATCCAAATGCATATGATTATGAAATGCACATCTAGAGGCACTTAGGAGTTCAATAGCCGCGTCATTCCCCTCTTTATAGTACGGCTATCTATCCTATAATGTAACCACACCCACTAGGTGTCTTGGTTACTAAAACACAACCCTTAAGCATATACCTTTGCCTTGATCACGTAGGGTTGCGTCCAAATCCAAGTGTGGCCATCATGATCACCATGTCCATCTTGCCACCAACCTTGGAGTGTACTAATCCTCATATGCTACATACAACTTAGGCATGGGATTAGTACTTAGGCATTGTCACTAATTACCAACACCAAACATAGGACTTTCAATCTCCCCCTTGTTGGTAATTGGTGACAACCCTTTCACAAAGATGTTATAATAAAATTTTGATTGAACCCATGTCACATTGTCCAAGTATATTACCATGTGTAAGAATTATGGACATGTGATCATGAATTCAAATTGATAGCAATGGCTCCCCCTACATGTATGCTATATGTTTGGATTTTGGAAGCATACATGTTAGATAGGAAAGATTAGGAGCATTGACTACCAATAGGTGCTAAGTGTTTAAGATTATAGACCTTTGAAGCGTGATACCATCGAAGTAGTGATAAACACCATCTTAGCACCTTGTGTAGTTAGATTCCACTTGGAAAAACACAAACATAACTAGAAACCTCGTGAGATCAACATTATAAGCAAGGCTCTAGTACCACTTTGAAAAACATGAAGCAAGAAAAAATCTAACTACTTCCTATTCATGCTAGTACCTTAATGCAACATTCAAATTATACTAGCAAGTCACCACACAAGCAAAGTATCAGAGAAAACGAAATGCATAACTATGCATCATACATATGAAGTGCACATGGAAATGCAACATTCATGCTTAAGAGCTTGCTCCCCCTACTTGTGTGCTCAAAATTTTAGTTGATCCCCTTCTTTTATCAATTCTCCCCCTTTAGGATCTATCTTTGTGAACAACATTTTCTCCCCCACAACATTTTCTTCCTCTTTGAGTTCTATCTTTGTGAACAATATTTTCTCCCCCTTTGGCACCAATTGACCACAAGGAGCAAACTTTAGATAGATTATCATGTTGAAATATGGGGTGAGGATCAAGTTTGTGATTCAACCTAGATTGCTTGCATAAATAAAATGCTTCGGTTTGATCCAAGGGCAAGCTTCTTCACACCTCACTAGAAGGGTTATCATGCACCATGTTGAAGCAAGTATTTAGACAAGTTTTCTAGATTAAACACTTAGGATCACAAGCTACTTAAACAAGTTATATGCTACCACTAGATCATACAAGTCATGGAAACAATAGTGGTACCATATAAACTTCAAATTCATTTGATTTTCATGAATGAGCCTAGAACATATAAATTATGACTAGATGCACTAAACAAGTCCTTAGCATAGAATGTATGACATGTCAACCAATTGTACCTTAGGGATCGAAGGAGAGGCATGTCATATATGGGGTGCATCAACTCATGTTGGAGAAGTCAAGTATGTTCAACTCATTTTTTAGCTTGTGAAATCTCTTCTCATCAAGTGGCTTGGTGAATAGATCGGCTAATTGATCTTCGGTGCCCACACTCTCAATAGCAATGTCACCCTTTTGTTGATGATCTCTAATAAAGTGATGGCGAACATCAATATGCTTTGTTCTTTGATGTTGAACCGGATTGTTGGTTAGCTTCACGGCACTTTCATTGTCACATAGCAATGGCACATTCTTGAAATTGATTCCAAAATCTTTCAATGTTGCCTTTATCCACAAGATTTGTGCACAACAACTACCCGCGGCGATGTATTCGGCTTCGGCGGTAGATAGTGCAATACTATTTTGCTTCTTGGATGACCATGAGACAAGTGATCTTCCCAACAATTGACATGTCCCGGAAGTGCTCTTTCTCTCCACTTTATCACCGGCATAGTCGGAATCCGAATATCCAACTAGCTCAAAGCTTGCACCTTTGGGATACCATAATCCAACATCTTGTGTATGCTTTAAGTACCTCAATATTCTCTTTGTTGCCTTCAAATGACTTTCTCTTGGTGAGGCTTGAAATCTTGCACACATGCATACACTAAACATCACATCGGGCCTTGATGCCGTCACATAGAGTAGGCTACCAATCATTGATCTATATAGCTTTTGATCCACCATGTTGCCACTCTTGTCACTATCCAAGCTTCCACTAGTGCCCATTGGAGTTGTAATACTCTTTGCATCTTCCATGCCAAACTTCTTGAGCATATCTTTGATGTACTTAGTTTGGCTCACAAATGTACCTTCTTTCATTTGTTTGATTTGAAGTCCAAGAAAGAAACTAAGTTCACCAATCATTGACATTTCAAATTCCTTTGCCATCATTTTCCCAAACTCATCACAATAATCTTGATTGGTTGAACCGAATATGATATCATCAACATATATTTGCAATACAAATAAGTCTTTCCCAATCTTCTTGGTGAATAGTGTTGTATCAACTTTGCCCATGACAAATCCTTTGGATAGCAAGAAGTCCCTCAATCTTTCATACCATGCTCTAGGTGCTTGCTTCAATCCATATAAAGCTTTTCTCAACTTGTATACATGATTGGGTTTCTTGTCATCTTCAAAACCGGGAGGTTGCTCCACATACACTTCCTTTTGAATGTACCCATTGAGAAATGCACTCTTCACATCCATTTGATATAGCTTGATATTGTGAGCACAAGCATAGGCAAGTAAGATCCTAATTGCTTCCAATCTTGCAACCGGGGCATAAGTTTCACCAAAGTCAAGACCCTCTATTTGTGTGTAACCTTGAGCCACTAGTCTTGCTTTGTTCCTTACTACTATCCCATCTTGATCTTGCTTGTTGCGAAAGACCCATCTTGTTCCAATGACATTGTGATCCTTAGGCCTCTCAACTAGTTCCCATACTTCATTTCTCTTGAAGTTGTTGAGCTCTTCATGCATTGCATTTACCCAATCCGGATCTCTCAATGTTTTATCAATGTCCTTGGGTTCTTCCATTGACACAAAAGAAGAGTGACCATAAAATGATGTCAATCTTGATCTAGTTTGAACTCCTCTTTGTATGTCACCAATGATGGAATCCAATGGATGGTCTCTTGCAATATTAGTTGGTTGAAGCACTTGGACTTGATTGCTTGAATGTTGATGTTGATCATGAGTTGGAGATGATGAACTAGCCACTTGTTGATTTTGTTGCACTTGAGATGATGTACTAGCTTGATTTTGCATTAGAGAACCACTAGCTTGTGTAATTGGACTTTGGAGCACTTGATCTTTGTTGTCATCCACATCAATCACTTGCTTTGGCCTAATATCACCAATATCTATTTCTTTCATAGCATTAGTCAATTGAGTTCCTCTCACATCATCCAAGTTATCTTCCTTATCTTGAGAACCATTTGTTTCATCAAACTCAACATCATGCACTTCTTCAAGTAAACCACTAGATAGGTTCCATACTCTATAAGCTTTGCTAGTAGTTGAGTAACCAAGTAGAAATCCTTCATCACATTTCTTCTCAAACTTGCTCAATCTAGTGCCCTTCTTCAAGATGTAGCATTTGCAACCAAATACCCGAAAGTATGCAATGTTGGGCTTTCTTCCATTTAAGATCTCATATGGTGTCTTCTCTAGAAACTTGTGGCAATAGAGGCGGTTGCTATAGAAGCAAGCCGTGTTGATTGCTTCGGCCCAAAATGAATGACTCACATTATACTCATTCAACATTGATCTTGCCATATCAATTAAGGTTCTATTCTTCCTTTCAACTAGGCCATTTGATTGAGGTGTATACTTGGCCGAGAATTGATGCTTGATTCCAAGCTCCTCACATAGCTCATCAACTCTTGTGTTTCTAAACTCACTTCCATTGTCACTTCTTACTTTCTTGATTGTGGTCTCAAACTCATTTTGCACTCTCTTGATGAACTTCTTGAATATGTCAAATACATCACTCTTGTCCACAAGAAAGAATACCCATGTGTATCTAGTGAAATCATCCACAATCACAAAACCATACTTGTTGCCACCAATGCTTGTGTATGTAGTTGGCCCAAATAGATCCATGTGCAACAACTCAAATGCCTTGGAAGTACTCATGATGCTTTTCAATGGATGAGTGTTGCCTACTTGCTTTCCGGCTTGACATGCACTATATAGCTTATCCTTTTCAAATGTGACATCCTTCAAGCCTCTAACTAAGTCATGCTTTACTAACTTGTTCAATTGCTTCATGCCAACATGACCAAGTCTTCTATGCCATAACCAACCCATACTTGATTTGGTGAGCAAGCATGTTGAAAGTTGAGTGTCACTAGCATTGAAATCAACCAAGTATAGATTCTCATATCTAAAGCCTTTGAAGATCAAGTTAGAGCCATCAACACTAACTATCTCCACATCATCAACACCAAATATGCACTTGAAACCAAGATCACACAATTGAGCAACCGAAAGAAGATTGAAGTTCAACTTTTCAACTAAGAGCACATTGGAAATGCTATGATCATTAGAGATTGCAATCCTTCCAAGAGCCTTTACATCACCCTTGCTATTGTCACCAAATGTGATGCTATCAATGCCACTATCATTTGATTTGAGAGAGTTGAACATTCTTGAATCACCGGTCATATGTTGAGAGCACCCACTATCAAGCACCCAATGCCTTCCTCCGGCCTTGTAATTAACCTACAAAACAAATTAATGTTTCTTAGGTACCCATACTTGTTTGGGTCCTTGGAGGTTAGTCACTAAGCTCTTTGGTACCCAAATGGCCTTCTTCTTTGGGCCCACAATTGGTGTACCAACAAACCTAGCATGCACACCTTTCTCACCCTTGGTAAGTACATAACAAGAATCAAAAGGAATGTAAGGTACATTAGCATTTTTCTTGTTCTTGTTCATTTTATTGCATTTAATCTCTAGATGCCCAATTTGCTTGCATCTATTGCAATAACGACCATTGTCCTTCACAAAGCGAGGCTTTGGAGTAGCAAAGGCCGCCTTGCCCTTCTTGGGAGTATAGCCCAATCCCTCTTTGTTAAGGGAGAACCTTTGGCTACCCAAGCATTTTAGCAAGCGGGCATCCCCACCATAGGCGTTGCCTAATGCGCGGGTGAGATCATCCACCTCTCTCTTGAGAGTCTCAACCACAAGTGATGAATCACTAGTAGTAGAGGTAGAGTTGGTTGTGGTGGATGATGATGAGCTACATGAAGCATTAGTAGGACTAACAAATAAAGAATCATCAATAATATCACATGTTAGTCCAATATCACAAGTGACAATCACTTGCTCCTCCTTAGCTTCCTTCATGAACTTCTCCAACTTAAGGTCCTTTTCCTTGATGAGCTCAAGTAGAGTGGAGTGGGCTTCCTTAAGCCTATTGTGAGCAATTTCAAGATCCTCGTGGTCTTCCTTTAGACACTCACGAGAAGCCTCTAGCTCATCAAAGGATTTCCTAAGAGCTTTGAGCTCTTGTTCAATTCCTTTGCACTCCTTACTCTTTTTTAGAGCAACAAGCTCCTCCATCAAGGCATCATTTTCATTGCTCTTGGCAATGAGCTCTTGTTCCAAGATTTTGTATTTCTTGGTTGTCCTCTTGTAGCCCTTGCTCATTTAATCTATTATGCCTAATAGATCATCCTTGGAGTAGACCTCATCCTCCTCATCATCACTCCTACAATCATCACTAGCACAAGAATCATCATCACTATCATCATGTTTTACCTTGGTAGGCTTGGCCATAAGGCATGTTGATGTAGTGTCGAAGATGGATGGCTTGTTGGAGAGGGCGATGTTTGCAGTGGCTCGTCGAGTGATCCTCTCATCATCACTAGAGCTTTCATCATCATCACTATCAGAGTTGTCACTATCCCAAGTGACTACATAACCACCACCCTTCTTCTTCTTGTTGAAAGTGAAGCTCTTCTTTGCTTTCTTCTCCTTCTTATTCTTCTTCAACTTTAACTCCCCATCATTATATCTTTTGTCTTCATAGGGGCACTTTGCCACTACATGATCGGGGCTATTGCAATTGTAGCAAAGCACCTCCTTTGCCTTCATGAAGTCCCTTCTCTTTCTTGCACCATAGCCTTTCTTCTTCATGAACCGACCCATCTTTTGCACTAGAAGGGCCATGATCTCATCATCAAATGGATCATCATCATCATCATCAACCTTGCTCTTGCCCTTAGAGGATGAAGCCTTGAATGCAATGGGCTTCTCTTGCTTGACCTTGGTTTCCTTCTTCTCTTCTACCTCATCTTCATCATCATTGTATTGGGCATCAGTCATTATATCTCCAAGCACATTGGTTGGTTTGACCTTGTCCAATCCCTCTCTAAAGATCATTCTTCTCAAGGTGGCAAACTTCTTGGGTAAGCACATCAAGAACTTGTGTGAGAAGTCCTTGTCCTCAACCTTCTCCCCAAGCCCCTTGAGATCATTGACAATGACTTGGAGCCTATAGAACATCTCCGGGATGGATTCATCATCCTTCATCTTGAATGTGGAGAACTTGTCCTTGAGCATATATAGTTTGGCACTTTTTACCGTTGAAGTGCCTTCATATGTTTCTTCAAGCCTTATCCAAAGCTCATTTGCCTTTTCAAGATCTTTGATTTGCTCAAATACTTTATCATCAATGGCACGATAGATTGTGTCAAGTGCCGCCGTATTGCATTGTTTGTTGATGCGGTCATTGGGAGTGAGGTTTTCCTCATCAAGAATGACGTATCCTTCTTTGGTCACATCCCAAACCTTCTCATGTATATTGCCTAGATATTGCTTCATCTTCCTTTTCCAATGATCAAAGGAAGAGACGCCATCAAAGAATGGAGGCTTGCCATTAACATGATTAAACATAACTTGAGCCATCTTACACCGAGGTTGTTAAGCCTTACAAACGGTGACCACGGCTCTGATACCACTTGAAAGGTCTTGATGGCTAGAGGGGGGGGTGAATAGCCTATTAAAATTTTCTACAACGACAAGCTAAACAAGTTTATCAATATAACAAATAGCGAGATGCGAGTTTTGCTTAGCCTATGGGTGTTTGCAAGCCACCTATCCAATTCACAATTCTATTATTTGCACTCAACCGCACAAGTCAAACCGAGAAGTTAAGTACAACTACAACTAGCAAGCTACACAAGAGAACTACTCTAGCTAAGCTAACTAGCTAGCAAAGATAACTAAGAAATTAATACAAGAGAGATAGGAGGGTATCACCGAGGGGCGAAGTATTGAGCCAACCAATATGATCAACAATGAATACTAAGATAACCAAACACCGGGATCAATCAATCACAATATGAAAGTGATGACACGAAGATTTATCCCGAGGTTCACGTGCTTGCCGGCACGCTAGTCCCCGTTGTGTCCCTCTTCACCACATGGTTCGGTGGCTAATCGGTCTCACACCGAGCCTCTCAAAAGGCACCACAAGAACCTACCAAATGGCAAAAGGTTGCAATGACACGAGCAATATACTAACGTTGCCTTTGGCGCTTCGCCGAGGTAGGCACAAACCCCTCACAATCACCGGAGGTGGCCAAGAACAATCACCAACTCTTGCCAACGCCTTCAAGCTGCTCCAAGCCGTCTAGGTGGCGGCAACCACCAAGAGAAACAAGAATCCCGCAGCAAATCAACCACCAAGTGCCAACTAGATGCTATCTCACAATGCAAATGCACTTGGATCACTCAATCTCACTTCGAATATGCAAAGAAGCAAGAGAGATGAGTGGGAGGGGAGTTGCTTAGCTCAAAGTGCTCACAAGTATGTCAAATGTTCGAGAGAGAGAGCCTTGAGCCGGCCAACGAGTATTTATAGACGTACCCCTTCGAATATAGCCGTTAGAAACTTGAAACAGCCGAAGTCGCGTTGACCGGACGCGCTGGTCCAACTGACCGGACGCGCCGGTCGCGCAACGGCTAGTTTCGCGAAGCACCGACCGGACGCGCCGGTCGCAACGACCGGACGCGCCGGTCGTGACCGGACGCACCGGTCCCGTAACTGACCGGACGCGCTGGTCAACCCTGAGCCGCGCACAACGAACCAGCGACCGGACGCGCTGAAGAACTGACCGGACGCCACAGTACCCGCGTCCGGTTGGAGTCCAGTAAGCTCCCTGGATGACCGGACGCGTCCGGTCGCCTGTGACCGGACGCGCCTTGCGTCCGACCAAACAACTGAAAAACGCGCAGATACTGGACACTGACCGGACGCGTCCGGTCAAACAGTGACCGCGTCCGGTCTAGCGTCCGGTCACCACTGTGACCCCCGTTTGCCTCCGTTTCTTTTTCCGACTTCCGGCGTAGTGGAAAATATGCATTTCATTTCCCCAAAATTGCCTGAATCCCGCGCTCGCACGCTCGGCGGGAGGGAGAGATGACCCCAAACCCTCTCTACCGCTTAAACTCCAACGCCATCGCAAATGTGCTAACACCACCAAGTGATCACGTCATGTGTGAGTGTGTTAGCATTTTCACAATCATTTTTCGAGGCGTTATTAGCTCTATCCAAATGCATATGATTATGAAATGCACATCTAGAGGCACTTAGGAGTTCAATAGCCGCGTCATTCCCCTCTTTATAGTACGGCTATCTATCCTATAATGTAACCACACCCACTAGGTGTCTTGGTTACTAAAACACAACCCTTAAGCATATACCTTTGCCTTGATCACGTAGGGTTGCGTCCAAATCCAAGTGTGGCCATCATGATCACCATGTCCATCTTGCCACCAACCTTGGAGTGTACTAATCCTCATATGCTACATACAACTTAGGCATGGGATTAGTACTTAGGCATTGTCACTAATTACCAACACCAAACATAGGACTTTCACATGTCCACGGGCTAAGACATTTCAACTTATCCACCCTTAAGACAGAAGAACGATCAACATGATTCTCAGAAAGTCTTACAAAGACTTAAAATTGAATACAGGGAAAAAACTAATGTTCGGAGCGACCTGGATAAAGATCAAGATAACACTTCACGACCCTATGAAAGATCATGCCTCGCTTTCCCGAGGCTAGGTTACTCAAAGGGAAGCAAGCAAGAAAACTAGGTAAAATATATGTACATATATTCAGAAAGGCCTCAGAGGCCATGAAGTCTGAGTGACAAACAAAGAAAGCCTAACTATTACAAGGGCACTATGGCCCTGCTTCATCGTTCCTTGGCAGGTTCAGGTTCAGCGGTGGGAGCTCTACTTCTAGCTCGAAGAGGGCGGCCAGGGCGTTCCCAGGAGCCTCTGTGGCTTCAGCGAGCCTCTGCACTTCCTCCCAGGCCTCCTCCTCGTCATCACCGACAACATACCCCTCGCTAACCGCCAGCAAATCGATTCCAAGGTAGTGGGAGCTCACCACTGCCAAAGCCTGCTTCACTCCAACATGGAGGGTGTATCTCAGCTGCTCGCCCACCTGGGTGTAGAGGGCTTCCATGCGACTATGTAGGGAGCTTCTGCTATGACTGTCTCCCACCTCTAGCGCATCACAGACTGAGGTCACGACGGCCTGAAGCGCAGAGTGCTCGGTCACCTCTGCGTCGAGCGCCTTGCAGAGAGCCTCGGCGGTCGAGGTCCCCTCAGTCACCTTCTTTTCTAGCTCTACAACAAAAAAGAACATGGGGCTAAGACCCTGCTTCGGCTAGAAAAGGCGGGAACAAAATCTAAAAGACATTACCTTTGATCTCCTTTTCCTGGGTCTCTACCCGACCCTGCCACCAGGTGGTATGCTCACGGGCCTCGGAGAGGTCCTTCTCCACCTGAATCAGGGCCTCACCCCACTTGGCCAGCAGGGCTTCAACCCGGGCTAGCTCATCCTTGAACCGCCCCTCGATGGCGCTCTGCTCCTAGGACTCACGAACGAGGGCATCCCCGAGAGAATTTATCTTCTCCTCTAAAGGGGCGACCCTCTCCCAAGCCTCCCGAGCCTCAACCTTGAGCTCGGAACACCGACGACAGAGTCCCTCAGCCTCGGTGCTCTTCTTCGAGAGCTTCTCCTTGGCTAAGGCCCAAGTGGTCCTTTCCTCACCAAGATCCACCCATACGTCCCGCTCCCATCATATGAATTCTGACTTTCCACGGGACGTCGTCATAAGCTCCTAAAGATGAGATGAACACAGATTTGAGAAAGAAGGTAAACCATGATAAAAAAAATCAACCTAAGGGGATGACACTGGCATACCTGGGTGAGCTTGAAGAAGTCATAGCCCATGGTCTCGGCCAACTTGTTAATAGCACTCATGGCACCGCGGCCTGTGTCTCGTAGACTGACCCAAAGATTGAGCTCTGCAGAGTCGTCAAGCACGAACGTGGGCTCTACCTCCGGGTGCTTGAGGTCGCGCCATATCATCAGGGTCTCCACCCATGATCCTAAGTCTTCATCATCGGCGTCGGTGGCCTCTGGTGCTGCCGGCCCCTTCCCATGTGGCTTTGCCAGAGGAGATGTGCCAGGGGAATCGCCATCTAGGTCCACCATTACCTTCTCTGATGTGGTAGCCACGGATGCCTCGGGACCTCGGGCCTCAGGGTCCCCCATCCTTTGTAGCCTGGGTCTCCGCCCGGGCTCAGCTCTTCTCGATCACATGATGAACCACGTCGGCAGTCACCTTGGTCCACTGGGCTAAAGCCAAGACCGCCAACGCGGGGGTCAGGGACGTCGCCTTCACCTTTAGCACCTTCTGGGGTGCCAGTCTGAATGGAAGAGTTTTCTGCTTTTGGCTAAATGAATTAGGAAACACCTGAGATTGCAAAGAAAGAGAAAAACAAAAAAAGAGGGGAGAAGATCTGAAAGAAACTAACCTAGCCCAGGGGATGAGCCCTCCTAGGGTAGCTGGCCTCTCAGGGGAGGCACCGGTGACCACCTGAGGCCCCACGGGGGCCACGAAGACCTTGGGGGTGGCCTAGGGGTCGGTGCAACCTCTCACGCCTCTTCCACAGATGGCGCCGCTGTCGCCTCCACCAACGGCATCACCATCAAGCTTGGCACCTCTTCTTCCCTAGGCACTCAGCCTGGTGGAGGCACCGGAGCAGCTCCGACATCAACCTACCCCATAGGGACCTAGACCTCGGGTCCCCTTGGTGCGGACCCCTCCGAGACGTCTGGCCACTCGTGACTTTGTGGGCCTGAGCCCGCTGGGCGCTCTCTGGTGGCTCAACCCTCGAGCCTCTCCATAGTGGATGTAGGGGTGCCCGTCACGCCCCCTAGAACCTACAACCCCCTCCAGGGGCCACAGAGTCTCCCTGGTTTGTGGGATCCTCTTCAAGGAGCTCGTTCAACTAGGAAGGGTCCTCCCCCTCATCTCCCTCGCTTCCCCCTGAGATGGAGGGTTCGGGCGACTCCGCTTCGGGGAGTCCTGCTTTCCTCAGCGAGCGGCAGAGCTTCTCTAGCTCCTCCCTCGCCCATGCTTTCTTAGCCTTCTTCTCCTTGGCCACGTTGGCCACTCACTTCTGTTCCTCGTTCCACTACCTGTTCCAAGCCTAAACCTCTTGGTCCTCTAGGACCAGAGGCAGGGAGCTTCGAACGAAGCTGAGGTTCTACGATAGAGCCCAAAAAATGGTTCATGTGACGAAATAGCCTCGGGAACAAGAGAAAGAATAGAAACAGAATCCTTACCAGGGAAATATAGCCCTCTTCGAGGTGCATTGGAAATATCTGGAAATCCTTCGCCAGCTCTAGTGCCACCGTGCGCGTGACGCATTGCTTGATCTCTGTGGCCAAGACCGGCTCGTCGCGTATCCGGGTCCCCACCAGAGACGCCTCGGGCGTCATCTGGTATAGGAAGAGGGGGAGCTGGGCCAAAGGGAGGACACACCACTTGTGGAAGGTGGCCACCACGCCTGTCACAGTAAGGCCCTCCCCCCTTAGCCTCGCTAGACCGTTGAGGAGAGATTCCAGCCTTGACTATTCCACCGTAGGCACCCCACTTCCATTTCTTAGGCCTCTCCGTCACCATCATCCCGTTGAACCGAGGGAGGCCATTCAGGTCATTACGTAGGTAGAACCACCTGTTCTGCCATCCCTAGTTCGAGGACGGCATGGAACTAGGGATGTAGAGGTGGGAGCACCACTGTCGCAGCTGTAGCGTGCAGCCCCGACCCTCAGGGGCTTCTGAACTCCTCCAGCTCCGCCCGTCTTGGAGGACATGTCCACCATGAATAGGTGAAGCCAGAGGTTCCAATGGGGGCAGTCCCTAGGTACCCCTTAGACATGGTGGTGAAGACAGCCACCTGCACGACGGAGTTGGGGTTGAAGTTGTGGAGCTCCTCACTGTAGTAATGGGCAAGAACCCGCATAAACTAGCTCGCCGAGGTTCTGAGCCCCCGATCGTGAAATGCAAGGAAGCTAACCACATAGCTCGGTGGCGGGTTAGGTTCCCTCACGTTCACCGGGGGAACGATCCACTCCGATAAGTCTTGGTCCAGTAGAGGACGGAGAAGGCAGCCCTTGACGCGGGCCTTGAGCGCCCCCTCCATGACGTTGTAGACCGGCCACTCATTAGGCATGCTGGTGGCAATGACGGCTGCCATCTCTTCTTTCTTTTCTCCCTCTCTCTTTCTCTTTTAGCACAGAAGGTGAAGAAGGCAAAGGTAAGGAAGCAAAGGCAGAAGGTGAGGAAGGCGAGAAGAGAAACCAGGGTATCCTACTCCCACTTATATATAGGGGAAACAGTGGAGACCATCCATCGTGAATCAACCGGGCAGAGAGGCCAACCGCCGATCCGCATTAATCTCACACGGTAACCCACGCACCCACTCTCTCTACCTCCTCGCTAACCGCGCACATGCACACACTAAATTTAGTAGGTGGGCCATCACATCCCCAGGTAGCAAGCAGCTGCGCCATTCTGGCTACCCAAAGAAATCACCTCAAAAGGTGCGCCCGACCCTTCGAGCTCGAGCGATGCCTTCCAAGATAAGGAAGCCGAGGCCATGGCCTCTTACGGTCTGGAGGTCTTGAGGTTGGACCACTAGTTGGGTTCGACAGTCGCCCTAGGACGACGGAGTGAGGGATGACAGTGGACGTGCCCCAAAGAGGCCACGATCTGAGCCCAACAGAGGCTCGGCGCATCCCAATAAGTCATGTCTGAGACCCATGTGGGTGTCATGTGAGTGGAATCCCTTCGAGGGAGGCACCGAGCCCTCAGAACCTATCAAACGGTACCGACATCCACCGAGACTGCCCTCGGGTATTTTGGGGTGTGCCTATCAGGCCGCAAGCTGACCCCTATTGAATGGGACTCGGACCTCCACTTGGACTTACCCGCTAGCAACTCACCGGGAACACCATAACTCGCCCATCGAGGGTAGCATGGCGCCTCTCACCCCTCCTCCGAATGAAAGGATGAACGAGGGACGATGAACAAAGTCAGGAGGTCCTTGACCGATCTTCGCCTATGGGTAAAGGTTCGGGGGCTCTACCTGCACCAACCTTAAGAGCGTCTCATATGTAGAACATGAACCCTCTCCCTTAAACCCCCACACACTATGTTAACAGAAGCCCTTGGAGGAATGAAACCATTCCTTCAAGGCCTCGGGGGCTACACCCGGTGGGTGCACTCGTGCGCACCCCCCGGAAAAAACTAAAACCCTAGAAGCCAAGGAATCAACAAGAATACCCGTGATCCAATAACCAGTGAGCCTCTACAGGAGTACCCAACTCCTCCACAGGCTCGGGGGCTACTGTCGGGTACCATAAACCGGGGTACCCTAATTGTCGGTGTCTAGATTTGTGATCTAGGCACTAACGAGTAATACGAGTCTGCGTGCCCCTAAACCCAGATGGTGATGCAAGGACACAAGAGATTTATACTGGTTCAGGCCAACGCTGCCCTACGTCCAATGTGAAGATCATGCCTTGTATTATCTTGCACTCGAGGTGCTTGTAGTAGGGGTTACAAGTGGGTTGTGAGAGAGGAAAGGAGTCCTAGGTCTCGGCTTTGCTGGTGTGTGTGAGTACACGGGTGTGTGGTGATGGTTGTGAGTCATGTGTTTTGTGAGCCTGTGCATTGTCTCTTCAGCTCGGTGCCCTGTCTTCCCTTTTATAACCTCAAGGGGAGGGGGTATTTTACATGTGTAAATACTGCTTTTACTCCTAGTATACAGGGGAAAAGTGACATTGGGGGCATGTCGGCTAATCAGTCTACCCTCAGAGCAGTGGTCGTGGTATGGTTGTCTCTGTCGATCATGTCGTGCCATCCCTGACGCTATGGATTCGACGCCGGACCCTATTCTGTCCTTGCCGAGCCCTATTGGGAGGCGTGGCCATCCCTTCCGTAGACTGTGTTGGGCCATCCCTCACACTGTGGACTTGACACCAGGACCTGTGCTGCCCTTGTCAGATCCTATTGGGAGGCATGGCCATCCCCCCGAGGCCTTCTCTATTGACCTACATCAGGAATTGGTGATGCTTGGTTATGGGTACAATGCTCTGACTCGACGTCTCCCATTCTCCCCCCTATTCATACGTGCGCACAATGGCATAGGTATGGTGCAACAGAGGAGGGAACATGTAGCACAGTAGGGGCCATCCTCTGCCACAGCGTGGGTGAGGTCATGGGTTGCATCCCATCCATGACGCAAGTATCGTGTGCAGGAAGTCTAGGAGCAGGCGGTCTGAGTCGAGGCCTGGGCTCAGGCGAGGCGCTAATTTTATCCGAGGCTAGGGCTTGGACGAGATGGAACGATGGTCTAAGACCATGGCTCAGGCGAGACAGAATGATGGTCCGAGCCCGAGGCTCGGGCGAGACGGAATGATGGTCCGAGCCCCAGGCTCGGGCAAGACAGAATGATGGTCTGAGTCCGGGGCTCGGGAGAGACAGAATGATGGTCCGAGTCTAGGTCTCGGGCAAGGTGCTAGTTCTCGCTTAAGGCTAGGGCTTGGGCGAGTCGTTGATCTTGCTTGAGACCAGGGCTCGGGCGAGTCACTGATTCCTGCTCGAAGCCAAGGCTCGAGCAGGTCTTGGATTTATTTTGCCCTCCTAGGCCTGCAAGCTAGGCCATGGCAATTTGATACAATCCATCCTAGTGATGTTCCCTCGAGACTCCTGGGGGTTTCGTCATTTTTTACGCCTTTGGTTTGGGTACCCTGGTTTATGGTACCCGACAGTAGCCCCCGAGCCTGTGGAGTAGTTTGGGTACTCCTGCAGAGGCTCTGCGGTCATAGGTACCTCTTCTAGGGGTGTTCCCTTTGTTTTTAGTTTCTTTCGAGGGGTGCGCATTAGTGCACCCGCCGAGTGTAGCCCCTGAGGCCTTGAAAGAATGGTTTCATTCCTTTAAGGGCTTCTTATCGACACAATGTGTAGGGGACTAAGGGAGAAGGTTCATGTTCTATACATGAGATGCCTTCAGCCTTGCTAAAAGCAAAGCCCTCGAGCCCTTACCCATGGGTAAGGGTCGATCATGGGTTTCCTGACTTGGTTTTTGTCCCTCATTCATCCTTTTGCTCGAAGGAGGGGTGGGAGACACCACGCTATCCTCGATGGGCGAGCTATGGTGCTCCCGGTGAGTTGCTAGCGGGTAAGTCCAAGTGGATGTTCGAGCCCCATTTGATAGGGGGCGGCTTGCGGCCTTTTGGGCACATCTCAAAGAACCCGAGGGCGGTTGAAAGGTCTTGATGGCTAGAGGGGGTGAATAGCCTTTTAAAATTTTCTACAAAGACAAGCTAAATAAGTTTATCAATATAACAAATAGCGAGATGCGAGTTTTGCTTAGCCTACGGGGTGTTTGCAAGCCACCTATCCAATTCACAATTCTAGTATTTGCACTCAACTACACAAGTCAAACCGAGAAGGAAACTACACCTACAACTAGCAAGCTACACAAAGGAGCTACTCTAGCAAAGCTAACTAGCTAGCAAAGATAGCAAAGATAACCGAACACCGGGATCAATCAATCACAATATGAAAGTGATAACATGAAGATTTATCCCGAGGTTCACGTGCTTGCCGGCACGCTAGTCCCCGTTGTGTCCCTCTTCACCACGTGGTTCGGTGGCTAATCGGTCTCACACTGAGCCTCTCAAAAGGCGCCACAAGAACCTACCAAATGGCAAAAGGTTGCAAATGACACGAGCAATCCACTAATGTTGCCTTTGGTGCTTCACCGAGGTAGGCACAAACCCCTCACAATTACCGGAGGTGGCCAAGAACAATCACCAACTCTTTCCAATGCCTCCAAGCTGCTCCAAGCCGTCTAGGTGGCGGCAACCACCAAGAGAAACAAGAATCCCGCAGCAAAACAACCACCAAGTGCCAACTAGATGCAATCTCACAATGCAAATGCACTTGGATCACTCAATCTCACTTCAAATATGCAAACAAGCAAGAGAGATGAGTGGGGGGAGTTGCTTAGCTTAAAGTGCTCACAAGTATGTCAAATGTTCAAGAGAGAGAGCCTTGAGCCAGCCAATGAGTATTTATAGACGTACCCCTTCGAATAGAGCCGTTAGAAACTTGAAACAGCCGAAATCACGCTGACCGGACGCGCTGGTCCAACTGACCGGACGCGCCGGTCGCACAACGGCTAAGTCGCGAAGCACCGACCGGACACGCTCGTCGCGCAGACCGGACGCACTGGGATTGACTGGACGCGCAGGTCCCATGACTGACCGGACGCGCTGGTCAAGCCTGAGCAGCGCACAATGAAACAGTGACCGGACGCGCTGTAGAACTGATCGGACGCCATAGTGCCAGCGTCCGGTTGGAGTCCAGTAAGCTCCCTGAACGACCGGACGCGTCCAGTCAACAGTGATCGAACGCGCCACCGCGTCCGATCAAAAATAGGAACACGCGCAGGCGCTGAACACTAACCGGATGCGTCTGGTCAAACAGAGACCGCGTCCGGTCCAGCGTCCGGTCACCTCTGTGACCTCCGTTCGCCTCCATTTCTTTTCGGACTTCCAGCGTAGTGGAAAATAGTCGTTTCAACTCCTCAAAAACGCTTGAATCCCGCCTTGCAAGCTCGGTGGGAGGGAGAGAGGACCCCAAACCCTCTCTACCACTCAAACTCCACCGCCTTTGCAAACGTGCTAACACCACCAATGATCACGTCATGTGTGAGTGTGTTAGCATTTTCACAATCATTTTTCGAGGCATTATTAGTTCTATCCAAATGCATATGATTATGAAATGCACACCTAGAGGCACTTAGGAGTTTAATAGCCGCATCATTCCCCTCTTTATAGTACGACTATCTATCCTATAATGTAACCACACCCACTAGGTGTCTTGGTTACTAAAACACAACCCTTAAGCATATACCTTTGCCTTGATCACGTAGGGTTGCATCCAAATCCAAGTGTGGCCATCATGATCACCATGTCCATCTTGCCACCAACCTTGGAATGCACAAATCCTCATATGCTACATACAACTTAGGCATAGGATTAGTACTTAGGCATTGTCACTAATTACCAACACCAAACATAGGACTTTCAGCGGTCTCGGTGGATGTCGGTACCATTCATTAGGTTCTGAGGGCTCGATGCCTCCCTCGATGGGATTCTACTCATGTGACACCCGCATGGGTCTTGGATATGACGTGTAAGGACGCGGCGAGCCTCTGTTGGGCTCGGACCGTGGCCTTGTTAGGGCTCGTCCTCGGTCGTCCCTCACTCCATCGTCCTAGGGCGACTGTCGAACCCAACTGGTGGGCTAGTCTCGGGACCCCTGGACCATAAGAGGCCATGGCCTAGGCTTCCTTACGTTGAAAGATATCACCCAGGCTCGGGGGATTGGGTAAGAGGCCATGGCCTTTGCTTCCTTACTCTGGAAGATGTCACCTGGACTCAGGGGATTGTGTGCGCCTTTTAAGGAAGCTTTCTCGGGGAGCCGAAATGGCGCTGCCAACTGCTGCAGGCAAATTTGAAGGCCCACCTGCCAAATTTAATGCGCGCGTGTGTGCAGTTAGCGAGGAAATAGGAGAAACGGGCGGATGGATTACCACGTGAGACAAATGTGGGGGCGAACGGTCTGCATTCCTCGCCCGTTCGGTTGGCGACGGATAGGCTTCACCTCTCCCTATACAAACAGGAGCAAGGGTATCCTAGTTCCTCCTTTCGCATCTTGCTTTCGCCTTCGTCTTCCTCAACTCCATCTCCCCTGCCTTGCACTCAAAGAGAGAGAGAAGATGGTGAAGGACGTTGTTGCCACTGGCGTTCCCGATGATTGGCCACCATGGAACATCACGGAGGAGGCGCTCAAGGCCTAGGTCGAGGCCGACCTTCTCTGTTCGATCCATGAGCCGGACTTGCCAGAGTGGATCGTCCCCGCCGTGGATGCAAAGGAACCTAACCCGCTGCCAGGCTATGTGGTTAGCTTCCTTGTGTTTCATGATCGAGGGTTTGGCACTCCAGCGAGCCGGTTCATGTGGGCCCTCACACACTACTACGGGGTGGAGTTGCACAACTTCAACCCCAACTCCATCGCCTAGGCAGCCGTCTTTGTGATGGTGTGCGAGGGGTACCTGGGGACTACCCCCCATTGGGACCTCTGGCTGCATATGTTCTCGGCGGACATGTCATCGAAGGCCGAAGGAGCAGGAGTCCGAAAGCCCCTGAGGGTAGGGGGCTGCACGCTGCTACTAAAGCAGTAGCGTTCTGGGCTGTACATCCTTAGTTCCATGCCTGCATCGAACCAGGGATGGCAGAACTGATGGTTCTATCATCGGAACGACCTCAACAACCTCCCTCCATACTCCGGGATGGTGGTGAGGGAACGCCCTGAGAAGTGAAAGTGGGGGTGGCGACGGTGGACCAGCCAAAGTTGGACCCCTCCTTGAGGGTCTGAAGAAGCTACGGGAGGCGGGTCTGACCGCGGCCGGTGTGGTGGCGGCTTTCCACAGGCGTTCTGTCCTCCCGCTGGTGCAGCGCCCTCTCTTCATGTACCAGATGATGCGCGGATGTGTCTTTGTTTAGGACTCGGATGCTCAAAGAGCCGGTCCCTGCTACGGAGATCAAGCGTCGTGTCGAGCGCACGGTGGCCCCAGAGCTGGTGAGGGACTTTTAGTCCATACGGATGCGCCCTGAGAAGGGCTATATTTCTCTGGTAAGGACTCCGTCTTTGTCCTTTCTCCTGTTCCTAGTGTTGCTTTGTTCCTAAACCGTTGTTTGGGCTCTGCCGTAGAACATCGGCTTTGTCTGAAGCTCCCTGCCTCCGGTCCCGGAGGACAAAGAGATCTAGGAGAAGAACCAGAAGTGCAACGAGGAGCAGAAGCGGGTGGCTGATGAGGCCAAGGTGAAGAAGGCGAAGAAGGCCTTGGAGAGGGAGAAGCTCGAGAAGCTTCGCCATGCTGAGAGGAAGGCGGGGCTTCCAAAGACCTCATCCCCTGAGCCCTCTATCTCAGAAAGCGAGGGGGATGAGGACCCCTCTTGGCTGAATGAGCTCCTCGCGGAGGAGTCCCCCATCTGGGAGAGTCTACAGCCCCCGAAGGGGGAGGGCAAGTTTCTGGGGGCGCGACGGGCGCCCCTATACCTACTTCAGAAGATCCCGAGGCTCCGGGGTCTACGGTCGATCGCCCGGCGACCTCGGGGACGCATGGAGGTGAGGGGCCAGAGGCTCCAGAGGGCCCAGTGACCCCAACTCCAAAAGCCGAGAGTCAGCCCGGGGTGACGGCGGCGCCAATGACGGAAAAGGAGCAAGGCTCGAGGCCTATTGAGCCTCGGGTCGGGGAGACGCAGGAGGCCGCACCGGGCTCTATGGAGCATCGGCCAAAGGGGCAGAGCTCGGCTGTGAGTGCCCCCAAGGCCCTCGTAGCACCTCTAGGAACTCGTTCGGCTACCAGTGCCACCCCGAGGGGTACCTGCGCTTCAAGCGGTCCCCTGCCTCAAGCCAGGTTAGTATCACCTAGCAATTTTCCTTTTTGTTTTTCTCTTTCTTTTTATTTAAAAGTTGTTTTCTGCGTCTGTCAGCTAGAAGTAGAAGGTACTATCGGCCAGGCTGGCGCCCCGAAAGGTGATTAAGGTGAAGGCCACGTCAACCCCTAGGTCAGCCAGGCCAGCCTCCCCGCCCTCTGCTAATAAGGCCGTGAGGAACCAAGATCAGGAGAAGAGGAGGGCATAGCCGGAGGTGCCAAAGCCCCACATGGCAAGGGACGAGGTTCCCAGGGCCTAGGGTCCTAAATACCATCCCACCAAGGAGTTGGTCCTAGCCCTACAGGCTCTGGACCTGATTGGGGATGTTGACTTGGGCGGAGCTAAGAGGGCCACCCGGAGTGTCCCTGAGCCCGTCTCGATGGCTCCCGGGGTGGAGAGGGTCGTGGTGGACCTGGTCGACGACTCCCCTGACCAAGCTCCCCCGGAGAGGCCGCATGGGAAGAGGTCGGCCGCGCCCAAGGACACCAGCGCCAGCGAGGGGGACTCAGGGTCATGGGGGGAGTCGCCCCTATCCTGGCGCAACCTCGACAATCTAGAAGGGGAGGCTAGATTCATCCTCGACGACCCCTCTGAGCTCTACTTCTGGTGTGGCATGTGGGAGACGGGCCGCAGCACCATGTGCATCATCAATCAGCTGGCGGAGCTCGTCGGTCGTGACTTCTTCAATATCACCCAGGTACAGTAGCACGGTCCCTCTGGATGAATTTTCTTGACTTGTCTTTTTTCCTTTTCTCAACCCCGTGCTTGTTTTTTCTTTTAGGAGCTCATGACCATCTCCCGTGAGAAGTCGGAGTTTCTCCGACAGGAGAGGGACACGTGGGTGGCCCTGGGTGAGGAGAAAACCGCCCGCGCCCTGGCAGAGGAGAGGCTCTCGATGAAGAGCGCTGAGGCTACCGATCTTCGGTGTCGGTGCTCTGAGCTTGAGAACGAGGCTCAGGAGGGTCGAGAGAGGGTCGCTCCCTTGGAGGAGAAGATTGATTTTCTTAGGGATGCCCTCGGCCGAGAGTCCCAGGAGCGGAGCGCCGACGCCGGGCGGTACCAGGATGAGTTAGCCCGAGTTGAGGCCCTGCTGGCCAAGCAGGATGAGACCCTTGTCCAGATGGGCAAGGATCTTACCGAGGCTTACGAGCAGATCACCCTATGGAGGGGTCAGGCAGAAACCCAGGAGGAGGAGATCAAAGGTAGTGTTTTTTGAACTTACTTGGATTTTCTTTGGCCGGAGCGGGGATCTCAACCTGAAGTTATATTTTGCTGCAGCCTTGGAGGAGAAGGTGGCCAAGGAAATCGCGGGTGCCGAGACCCTACGCAAGTCCTTGGACACAGAGGCCACCGAGCGCTCCACGCTTCAAGCCATCGTGACCTCGGTCTGTGACGCGCTCAGAGTGGGAGACAACCGTGCTGGTGGTTCTCTTTGCGACCACGTGGGGCCCCTCTACACCCGAGTGGGCGAGAGGCTGAAAGACACCCTCCATGTCGGCATGAAGAGGGCTCTAGCAATGGTGAGTTCCCACTACCTCGGTATTGACCTACCGACGGTGAGTGAGGGATACGTGGTCGGCGATGAAGAAGAAGAGGCCCACGAGGAGGTTCAGAAGCTTGCTGACGCCACAGAAGCCCCTGGAGATGCCCTGGCCATCCTTTTTGAGTCTGAGGTGGCGCTCTCGCCGCTGAACCTGCCAAGGTTTGAGGAAGTAGGGCCATAGTACCCTTGTAATAGTTAGGATTTTATTTCTAGTTGTCGTTTAGACTTGGTGGCTTGAGAGGCCTTATTAGAGACTTATTCACATATATGCAAATATATATCATCTTTATTAAATCTCTTGCTTGTTTCCCTTTGAATGCCAAGCCTTGGCAACGCGAGGCATGGCCTTATCATAGGCTTAACAAACGAAAACCTTATACAGGACATTCCGAGCCCTGGCCTCTTCTTTCTTTCAATTTTGTGCCTCTGCAGGCTTTCCTGAAAATCGTAACATCAGTTCCTTTGGTCTAGGGGGATGAGTAGAAGTGTCTTAGCCCATGGCCGTAGGCGGCTTCATTCTCGTCCGACCCTGAGTCCGCTGGGATGACTTTATGATTTTCAGGTTTTGAATTGAGGAAAGAGGCCTGGTTTGGAAGGTTCTGGGTAAGAAAATTTTGAAAAATGGGGTCTCCCCCCATGTAGCCCCTGAGGGAGCTTGGCCTAACATAGGTTTAACAAATATAAATCTTATCCAAGACATTTCGAGCCTTGGTCTCTTCCTGCTTTCAATCTTGTACCTCAGCGGGCTTCCCCGAGAATCGTGATGTCGGTTCCTTTGGTTTAGGGGGATGAGCAGAAGTGTCTTAGCCCGTAGGCATAGGCGGCTTCAATCTCATCTGACCCTAAGTCCGCTGGAACGTCTTTCTGATTTTTAGGTTTTGAATTAAGGAAAGAGGCCTGACTTGGAAGGTTCTGGGTAAGAACATTTTGAAAAATGCAGGGTCCTCCCCCTCTTGGCCTCTGCCTAGGCAGGGCCAAGGCTCACTTTTGAGCCACATAAAGAATTACAATCTTTAAGAAAGTTACAACGTGTAAGGGCATTCCTTTTTGTTGCATTCTTAAAGAAAGAAAACATGTACAATGCTCTTTGAAAAGCTAAGGGTAGAAGCGACGTAGCTGCTCTATGTTCCAAGCGTTGGTGTAGGCTTCTCCCTCCCCGGTAGCGAGCTTATAGGTCCCTGGTTGAAATACCTCGGTGATGATGAAAGGGCCCTCCTATGGAGGGGTGAACTTGTGGCGGTCTTGGTTGCTCTGTCTGAGTCTTAACACCAAGTCGCCAACCCTAAAAGCTTAGCCTCGAACTCGTCGGTCGTGGTAGCGGCGGAGCCTCAGGACTCCCGAGAGGGGTCGTGACCGCCCTCATCAGAGTTAGAGTAACCAAAGCAATAGTCACTCACCTCGAGGAACCGAAAGAGAGTCGCTGGGTCGCTGAGCCTAGAGAAATCAGCACCGACCTAGGGATCATCTTCTGAGGAAGTTTCCTCAGAAGGGGTGGATGCTGAGGGGGCGGCGATAAGGTCAAGAGTAGACCCTATGTGGTGACCTAGAAGGTCTGTGTAAGCACTTAGAGAAGTGCCCATGAAAGAAGCATAAGCTGTGGCCACGCTCTTCAGCCCATATGGGAGCCTGAAGGGGGCGGTCACGGGCTCATCCGGTGCTAGATTGGGCTCCAGAGGAGGTGTCGGTGGTGCCCGTCATGAAGTTGATGCTCCCGGTGTCCCCCTCCCTGAGGGTAGCAGGCCGGGCCTCCCGGCCGCCGGCCATGGTGGACCGAGAGGTTGCGTCGGACCCCTGTTGGGCCTAGGGGCGGGGTTAGTGACCCCGCGAGACCTCCCTTTGGCCCATCGTGGGCTAGAGGCGTGGGCCACCTGATGAGGGAGGTGCGTAGGAAAGGTCCGGGCACTCCCGTCTCCAATGATGGGGTCAGGGTTCCCGGGCCTCAGCCTCCCTCGTCGGACATTTCCAGCATGATGCCCGAGCGCCTCCCGCGCACCGGCTGCGGCGGGAGAGGCTCAGGCTCAGGCTGGGGCTCGGAGTCATCACGAGGCGGGAGGAGAGTCATGTTGTAGCTGGAGCCGAGTGACATGAACTCCAAACTCCCAAACCTCATGATGGTACCGCGGTGAAGTGGGCGAAATCCATCGGTCATCTGGGCTTTCCCGGAGGAAAGGGTGTCGCACGCAGAAGGCCCCTACCTGGCACGCCAACTGTCGGTGTCTAGATTCATGGTCTAGGCACTAACGAGTAATACGAGTCTACGTGCCCCTAAACATAGATGGTGATGCAAGAGATTTATACTGGTTCGGGCCAACGCTGCCCTATGTCTAGTGTGAAGATCATGCCTTGTATTATCTTGCACCCGAGGTGCTTATAGTAGGGGTTATGTAACACCCCTGGTGTTACGAGCTTGCTTAGCGTCACAATTAAGATCAAAAAGAAATAGTAAACAAATAATGGTGGTTAATGGTTTTACTTGAAAACATACTCATGAGACCTTAATTAGTAAAATAGAACAATAGGTTTAATTATTTGGCTTGAAAAACAATTTTTATAACAAAAATAAAACATAACTTGAGCTTTGCGCTTAAGTAAAGATTGATGCGCGAGTTGCGTAGATGGAAGTGCAACCTTCTTGTTTGGGGAATAAATACTGTTAGCTAGAGTTTTGCTAGCTCTGAAAATCGATTTTGAAATTCAATCCTACCTAACTCTAGATCTCGTCCACGACTGAGAGATGTAATGGCAAGGCCATTTCGGCGTTTAATTTCCAACCTAAATGCCTAAGCACTTCCACCACGTTATTGCACAATTGGTAGCCTCTAGCGTAGCACTTGGGCATGGTGTAGGCTGTAGTTGAGTTGGGTGCGGCGTTAACATTTTAAAAATTGTCGAAAACCCCTAGAACGCACCGTGGATCATGTTTTGGGTGCCTGGTTCGCGCTCTAGAATGCAGCCTGACAAGCTCTTGTTGGCATCCTTGTTTCTCCCTCTCGGGTCACTCATTGGCCATGGGGTTTGCTCCAATTGTTACTTGGAGGTATCGGCTTTTGGTTTTGGGCGTCGGGTTAGAACTTGATCGAGCCGTTAAACCGTTTGGCATGCTCTAGAAGACGCGTTTACTCTAGTGGTTAGCCGTTCGTGCTCTGGGCGCGGTCACCACGCGCGCGTGCGCTGCTAGGCCTGGCTCGCTCGGTGGCTGTGGCCGCTGCTCCGCGGGCCAGCCTTTGCGGCTGTCGGTTGCGCGCCTGGTCTAGTCGGCCGCAGCGTTCCCCTACCGGCTTCCTGAACCGTGTTTCATTCGTGCGTGCGCGTGCGGCCGCCCGCGCTGCGCTGTTGCGTCATCACGGTGTCTTCGCGCTGCCTCGCTGCCGTGCGCGCCCTATGCCGCGCACTGCTGCCCGCTGCGCCAGGTGCCACTGCCTTTTTTTTTACTTGCCACCGACGCGACTGCACCCACTGCTAGGCTTGCGTGCCACCCTGCTCGGTTTGTTTCGCTAGGCGCCACCATAGGGCACTGCTCGGGGTTGACCGCCACGCTTCAAGCACGTCACGCCAGGCTTTCTGGTCTCATCAGCTGTACTTTGGTGCGTGATACTGCTCCCGTCAGCGTCCGCCTCGTCTTAATCCACTCGCCCCGCTGGGGTGTTCCCTCCCTAGTGCGACCGCGGTCAGAGCTCAGTGCCGCCACCCAGCGGTCTAGATAGCCTCGGCTTCTTGGGCCAATTGCCCATGCCATCAAGCGGTGTAAGGATGCCAGTTAGATGCTCTGCCCCTCCCCATTTCCAGTCGAGCTCCGATGATCTCAATTTTGGCAATTGCCGTCGCCAGCCATGTCCGCCGCTGTGACCAGAATTTTGGGAGGTGAGGAAGGCAGGGGGCATAATAGTTAAATTGCTCGTAATCCGAGGCTCATCTTGACTCCCTCTATCTGGTGCTCACGCTGCTTTGGCTAGGGCGCTCACCGAATGGGAGGTGGCGCGTTAGTGCCAGCTCGGTGCGCCGCTGTCCCCTTCACCGTGCACGTGGCCAGCACCGTTCGGGGCGCCTCCTGTTCACCTGTCATCTCGGATAGGCTCATGGTAATCCCCTGTTGCTCCCACACATCTCTGTTGTCCTCGCCACCACGCTAGCTTGTCAGAACGGCCCCGCCGCCACCGTGAACCCGGTCACTCCAGCCGTCACCATGGTCAAATAGGTTGTGATACCTCATCGAGTCTCTAACCGCCACCCACCCTCGCGGGTTTGGCCGGTGATGGTGGTCGGCCCCTCACTTTGCACGTAGCGGGCTAGTTGGCTCGACATGGCCATGTTGTGCCGTCGGCCGCCACGCCGGCGAGAGCAGGGGAGCCCAGGGAGCTCTCCGTGGTAAAGGCGAGAGCATTCGAGGGTTTGGTTGTAAAATGGATGACTATAGGAATAGTAGGGGTGGTGGTGGCATGGTTTTGTAGAAGTGCAGGGTTTCTTCTGCAAAAATTGCGTAGCCTCGCCCAGGCGGGCTAGTTGGGCTGGCCTGCCTTGCGTGCGTCCGCGCCCCGTTAGGCCGCGCTGGGCTAGGGAGCCGGTGGGCCGAAGGGTTGTCGTCGGCCCTATTCCACTCCAAAGCAATTTTCTAATTCAGTTTCTGAGTTAAGTTGTAAATTCCATATCCATTTTGTAGAAGTCCTAAAATTGTGAGACCAAGTTTGTTCAGCTCCTAAAATCATGGTCTACCTGTTGGTATAACTTGTTTACATAGCTTGTCAATATTTTCAAGAGTCCCTTAATTAATTTTAGATGCTCCTAAAATTGGGATAAAACTTGTAGGAATTTTTGGAGCTAGATGGTGATAGGGCTAGCTTTGAAAATTTTTACCATAGCTTCATAGTATTATTTAGCTGCTCACTGTTATTTTGGTAGCCGCAAAATAATTAAATTGTTAAGGTAGCTAATGAGCCTTAGTTCAAATATAAATTAAATCAATGAAATGGATAAAGCAACACTTTGGGTTCGCGTAGCCAAAATACTTGTTGGGTAACTAATGTCTTATTCAACATTAGGGGTGCGTAGCTTGGTACGTTAGAGTTGGCTCGTGAGCCTGCGAAGCGTATCATGTTCGTCTAGTTGTAATTATCGTTGTGTATTTACGTCTCTACGTTGCATCCACATATATCATTATAGGGACGACGGTGGATCACGAAGTCATCTGGAGAAGCCAAAAAGATGACGCCTTGATGATCGTGTCATCATGAAGAAATGCTAACTTGGTTAATTTTTACCTAGGCAAGCCCCGGTGCATAACCCATATTATTTTGTACTTTATTTTATGCTTATGCATTAAGTTTAAAGGAGTTGAATGAAACCCACTTGCATATATATAAATCCTGATCCCATGAGTCTCACTAGTATAATAGGGATGTGTAGCATGCTATGCTATAGGATTCTGGTAGAAACTGAGTGATTATCTGTCACTCGCGAGAGATAGGAATTATAATATTGTTACTATTATCATGCCACTATCACATGGAATATAAATGTACATGGATAATTGGAGACCGGGCGGAACGGATTGGATGGACTTGGACCTGGTTGGGCAATAGAGCGGGGCTCTGGTTGCATTTGTTCCGCCTGTGTCAATTAAGGACCGTTCGTTGCATGGACCCTAGTCAAGTCACAGATCTTCTTATCCCGAGCATATACTAGCGGATGGGGTCTAGAAAGACTTGTTACTCTCTTGTCATGGGCTCTGGCTCTTTCCGGACCGACTGATTGGAGGCAGGAATAGGTGGAGGTCTTAGCACCGTATTGAGGCCGGGCCTCAAGTACGGGAGCTAGGAGTCCAAGTTTGGACGGGGACCTAGAAACCCGTGACAGGAGGGGAACGGGTTGGTCTTGCTTGTGCCTGGGGTACAAGCGAGACGTGTGTTTTTCGGGGTACCTAGCTAGGCATATTGATTCGCGAATCACCGTTTCTGCGTGACGGTACGGCTTGACTACGCTCTGGCATCGTAGTAAGAACTAGCAGTTGAAAGATGAAGAAATGGTTCCTTTTGCTCAACCCTTGCTTGATTATAGCCTAGGTGCTTACATAGAAGGTTGGACAAGAAATGAAATGCGGCTATTAAAAGTAAGAAATTAAGGACACACACTTAGCGCTGCTTCTCGCAAATAAAAACCCACAAGCCAGAAAGCCTTGCATAATCCTTGGAGTCTTTTTACTTCCTCCTGATGGGTAAGTCTTGCGGAGTACAATTGAGTACTCAGGGTTTGTACTACCCTGTTGCAGGTGGCAGGTACTGATGAGCTGACACTTGTGTGTGGAAACCTCCTGGTGGGCTTAGCGAGGATTTCCTTTGCGATGCGGAGTAGAGTTATTTAGTAAAACTCTCACTAAAAGTTTTACAAGGAAAATACTATTAACATGTAACATTTCATGCATATAAACGTTCTTCATGTAAATGTTTAACTTGTCTTTAAATGGTTTCATTTCCGCTGAACTCTGATATTGTTTATATTCCGCTGTTATAACTACATAATGAATTACTCTGATGTCATGCTAAAAGGGATGTAAGAAATGGTAAGGATGTTGTAAGCTTTACTCTCTCATTTGTGATCCTGATGTAAAAATGTGGATCTTCGTGTTCTCCCTTGCGGTGTGCTCGACGGAATCGCGTAGTTTAGTATTCTCTCTTGGGTACATAGTGTCTAATGGAAGACAAGTACTCTTGTGAGGGCATTAGATTAGGCGATTCTGCCACAAGTGGTATCAGAGCATAAATGTGACAATACAACTTCAAAATCCATCCTAAATCAAAATTTGACAACAAATTCTTTTCAAAAGGTTAGGGCGTTTGCTTGCGAAGTTGTATAAGTAGCCCATTACTATGGTTATGTATCTAGGATAGATGGCACCCTGCTGACCTAGTTAGGCTTAATCCAGTTTTCTGCAGGTACCCTAACCCCGAGACTAGTTCGCTAGCATCGACTATCTTCAGGGAGAGCACGATGTGCCAAAACTCTGAGAATGGTTGCCCTATATGTTGGTAACAGTGTGAGGACGGATAGGGCGTGCATTCATGCATACGCTGTTGTGCAATAGTTGTTGAGGTCGACCAGTCGTTGTCTGTGTAGCCATGATGGTGCGGTAGTCTCGTGCATCGCGCACGCCTGTTGGTTCACGCCTGCCTGGCCCATACATTGTCGTACCCCCTTCTGCGCTCTTGTCGAACCTCTGCCTTATAGTCGTACTAACCCTTTATGACCCCGGTCACCGCTCGTCGTGCGCGTGTGGAGATCTTGCTGTTCACTTTTACTGGCCCCGTGCATGGCTCTAGGGTGGACTGCGACAGGACCACTGGTCGCTCTGCCTTATTTAAGGGCGAGCCTAGCCATTGGGAACCATCATTCGGTGCATCCTAGCTCATTTAGCCCTTTCTCTTGAGTAAGTTCTCGCTCAAGCCTTCCTTGCAACCACCACTCACCACCCACCAAGGATGGCAGGAGTCTGGGTTAGCTGCTACTGCCTGAACACCGAGGGTTTTCCCAAAATCCTGTATGCCACCCTGCAAAAGCTCGGCGTTCGGGAGCATCCCGAGTATGAGGGTCGTGAGTACATGAAGCATGGCACGGAGCGATGTAAGGTCACCGTCTACATTGGCAAGAGTGAGGAGTTTCCCGATATCACTGAAGCCTGGAATGTGACCACAACTAGGTTTCGCTTCGGCGACACCTACTAGGTTGCGGCCCGCAAAGCCCTGCGGCATCTCTGCCAGATCTATGAAGAGCCCATTGCTTGTACTCCCATGCGGTTCTTTCCCCCTTGGGACAAGAATCGACGGGTATGGAGGGCTCGCATGGAGGCTTTGCAGGGTCCAGACGTGCAAGAGGACAACCCGACCTTGGTGCACCTGGCCTCGTACTTGCTGGCCCTAGATGAGCAGTATGACCTATAGGCCTCAGAGCTGAGGGAGGGTCTCCGCCGTGCTGAGGAAGCCGAGATCTTCTCCAGGATGCTCAAAGTGCAGCTTGCTGAGGCCCATGCCAACCTAGCAGCCGCTGAGAGTCGAGAGGCTGCCATGGCGGAAGCCGTCAAGGTGGACCAAGACCGTCATGCACAAGAGCTGGAGGATGCCTATCTTGCCACAAGGGCCAAGCGTAGGACGCTCGCCACGGAAAGGCAGGAACCCTTAATTTTGGAGGGAATCCCTGTCCATCCACTAGAGAGAAGGAGGACTGGTGTTGTTGTACCGCCATCACCTCCACCCACGGAAGCCTCAGAGATAGAGAATTTCATTCCCCTCGCTCAGCCACTACCAAGAGAAGAAGTGGGTCCATAGCCCTGTGCAGCAGAAGAGCCCCAAGAGCCTAGGAATGAAGTCGTTCGCCCCGACGAAGTGGATTAGTCATCCTAGGGGAGATGTAACCGTAGTGGGTAGTGTTTTTCATCACTGTCCTCCAGTGTTGTAATCTTTCCATTGTCTTTTGTCCGTAGCTGTTAAGGCCATCTAGTCATAGGATGCAAGTGATGTGTCGAGTATGTGAGTACCTGTCTGTTGCACCTATGTAAGGCCGTTTGGAATGAGTAATTGCTTTATCCGTGTGGTTGTTACGTCAGTCTTCCTGTAGGCCATGTAGTGTGTTTTTGGTTCTTGAGATGATAGCAAGCAGGTTCTAAAAGGAATAGTTACTCAGATGCAGCGGATCAGTTGCGATTGAATGACAGAGGACACTGTATCAACAAATTGTGGATGTCCTAGTAGAACACTTAAACTTTCTTGATTTAAATCCACCTTGGGATTTAATTTTCCTGTTCCTTGTTTTGAAAAGGAACCCTTGTTGCTTTGATTTCTTTGCACTACTTTTCTAATTTGATGGTCTACCTATGGCTCCACCGCTTTTGCTACGAATAAGTTGGTAATAGTTGCCTGGTTAATAGCTTATGGTGCCGCGACGGAACTGAGGGCCACCTATGGATCACGACCACATGGTTGTGCTGCTCGGCACGCGCTGGTATCGAGGTTGTTGACCAAGCACTGTTGCTAAGTTACACCATAGTACCGCCCTTGCTACACGCATTCTCCTTGGTAAAAATATCCTGGTGTTCTAACGGGAAATCCACAGCGGGTTGATGGAGTAGTACTCTCACATTTGTGATCGAGATAGTGGGGTTTTGGAAGAAACACGTAAGTCCTAATCTCAGTTTATATGAAAGGCTAGTGCAAGCTGGATTCAAAAAGGAAAAGGAGAAAGAGAAGAGCGACAAGGAAAGGATAGCCATCAGTGGTCTAGAGTATTTGGAACACCTGACTGGACGTTGCCCCTGTGTCCGGTGACCGCTCTACATTTGCCGGGTCGCCGTCACTTTGTGTTCTGCGGAAGCCATCGGTGGCAGGGCCCACGTGTGTCGCGCTCGTGTGGCCACGGCATGGCGCCGCACTAGTCTCGCCCTTGGCACTGTACGTCCCTCTTTTCCCGGCGCCCTCGTCGGCTCTCGGTTTTTCGCCCTCATCCCGGTACTAGACCCCCCTCCTTTCTCCTTTCCCCCACTCAAGCTTGCACAGGGGGCGCACCATGGCGACATTGTTCCCCACCTAGCAACTCACTGGTGATTCGCCTCCACGCCACCCCCCCACTACCGGTGCGCTGCACCACCCTCTCCGTTCACCAGCTATAAGTGCCACCTTGCTTGCCTCTCCTCCATTCCACCTCCAGATCTGAAGTAGTTGGAGGCCGAGCTTCGAGATTTAGCTATTGCTTGCGGATCTAGGGTCGCCAGCCCGAGGTGTTGGTGTAGCTCAGCAGAAGGGATCTGGTTTCCATCGAAGGAGCTCAAGTTCATCTTGAGTTAGTTAGGTTTTAGGGTTCGCGATGTTCAAGTTCTCAGTCTCTTGTTTCTGGATCTACTGGGCCTACGCCATGTTCTGGATAATCGTTTTCCTGTTACTCTTCCACTGTCCCCGTCTTCATCGATTTCTGGAGAGGTTGTGAGTATATCAGTTGAACTTAGCTGTGATGCCTCTAGATCCCAGAGTGTTTTAGTTTTCGAGGTCGTGTAATCTCCTATTGTAATCTCTACTAAGAAGTAAAATCGAGTTCCCCTTTTCTGATTCGTGCTCTGAATCTTGGGATGAGATTCTTTTTAAGGGGGGTTGATTGTAACACCCCTGGTGTTACGAGCTTGCTTAGCGTCATAATTAAGATCAAAAAGAAATAGTAAACAAATAATGGCGGTTAATGCGTTTACTTGAAAACATACTCATGAGACCTTAATTAGTAAAATAGAACAATAGGTTTAATTATTCGGCTTGAAAAACAATTTTTATAACAAAAATAAAACATAACTTGAGCTTTGCGCTTAAGTAAAGATTGATGCGCGAGTTGCGTAGATGGAAGTGCAACCTTCTTGTTTGGGGAATAAATACTATTAGCTAGAGTTTTGCTAGCTCCGAAAATCGATTTTGAAATTCAATCCTACCTAACTCTAGATCTCGTCCACGACTGAGAGATGTAATGGCAAGGCCATTTTGGCGTTTAATTTCCAACCTAAATGCCTAAGCACTTCCACCACGTTATTGCACAATTGGTTGCCTCTAGCGTAGCACTTGGGCATGGCGTAGGTTGTAGTTGAGTTGGGTGCGGCGTTAACATTTTAAAAATTGTTGAAAACCCCTAGAATGCACCGTGGATCATGTTTTGGGTGCCTGGTTCACGCTCTAGAATGCAGCCTGACAAACTCTTGTTGGCATCCTTGTTTCTCCCTCTCGGGTCACTCATTGGCCATGGGGTTTGCTCCAATTGTTACTTGGAGGTATCGGCTTTTGGTTTTGGGCGTCGGGTTAGAACTTGATCGAGCCGTTAAACTGTTTGGCATGCTCTAGAAGACGCGTTTACTCCAGTGGTTAGCCGTTCATGCTCTGGGCGCGGTCACCACGCGCGCGTGCGCTGCTAGGCCTGGCTCGCTCGGTGGCCGTGGCCGCTGCTCCGCGGGCCAGCCTTTGCGGCTGCCGGTTGCGCGCCTGGTTTAGTCGGCCGCAGTGTTCCCCTACCGGCTTCCCGAACCGCGTTTCGTCCGTGCATGCGCGCGCGGCCGCCCACGCTGCGCTGTTGTGTCCTCGCAGTGTCTTCGCGCTGCCTCGCTGCCGTGCGCGCCCTGTGTCGCGCATTGCTGCCCGCTGCGCCAGGTGCCACTGCTTTTTTTACTTGCCACCGACGTGACTGCACCCACTGCTAGGCTTGCGTGCCGCCCTGCTCGGTTTGTTTCGCTAGGCGCCACCGTAGGCACTGCTCGGGGTTGACCGCCACGCTTCAAGCACGTCACGCCAGGCTTTTCGGTCTCATCAGCTGTACTTTGGTGCGTGATGCTGCTCCCGTCGGCGTTCGCCTCGTCTTAATCCACTCGCCCCGCTGGGGTGTTCCCTCCCCAGTGCGACCGCGGTCAGAGCTCAGTGCCGCCACCCAGCGGTCTAGATAGCCTCGGCTTCTTGGGCCAATTGCCCGTGCCATCAAGCGGTGTAGGGATGCCAGTTAGATGCTCTGCCCCTCCCCATTTCCAGTCGAGCTCCGATGATCTCAATTTTGGCAATTGCCATCGCCGGCCATGTCCGCCGCTGTGATCAGAATTTTAGGAGGTGAGGAAGGCAGGGGGCGTAATAGTTAAATTGCTCGTAATCTGAGGCTCATCTTGACTCCCTCTATCTGGTGCTCACGCTGCTTTGGCCAGGGCGCTCGCCGAATGGGAGGTGGCGCGTTAGTGCCAGCTCGGTGCGCCGCCATCCCCTTCACCGCGCACGTGGCCCACACCGTTCGGGGCGCCTCCTGTTCACCTATCATCTCGGATAGGCTCATGGTAATCCCCTGTTGCTCCCACACCTCTTTGTTGTCCTCGCCACCACGCTAGCTCGTCGGAACGGCCCCGCCGCCGCCGTGAACTGGGTCACTCCAGCCATCACCGTGGTCGAATAGGTTGTGATACCTCGCCGAGTCTCTAACCGCCACCCACCCTCGCGGGTTTGGCCGGTGTTGGTGATCGGCCCCTCACTTTGTGCGTAGCGGGCTAGTTGGCTCGGCGTGGCCGTGTTGTGTCGTCGGCCGCCACGTCGGCGAGAGCAGGGGAGCCCAGGGAGCTCTCCGTGGTAAAGGCAAGAGCATTCGAGGGTTTGGTTGTAAAATGGATGACTATAGGAATAGTAGGTGTGGTGGTGGCGTGGTTTTGTAGAAGTGCAGGGTTTCTTCTGCAAAAATTGCATAGCCTCGCCCAGGTGGGCCAGTTGGGCCGGCCTGCCTTGCGCGCGTCCGCGCCCCATTAGGCCGCGCTGGGCTGGGGAGCCGGTGGGCCGAAGGGTTGCCGTCGGCCCTATTCCACTCCAAAGCAATTTTCTAATTTAGTTTCTGAGTTAAGTTGTAAATTCCATATCCATTTTGTAGAAGTCCTAAAATTGTGAGACCAAGTTTGTTCAGCTCCTAAAATCATGGTCTACCTGTTGGTATAACTTGTTTACATAGCTTGTCAATATTTTCAAGAGTCCCTTAATTAATTTGAGATGCTCCTAAAATTGGGATAAAACTTGTAGGAATTTTTGGAGCTAGATGGTGATAGGGCTAGCTTTGAAAATTTTTACCATAGCTTCATAGTATTATTTAGCTGCTCACTGTTATTTTGGTAGCCGCAAAATAATTAAATTGTTAAGGTAGCTAATGAGCCTTAGTTCAAATATAAATTAAATCAATGAAATGGATAAAGCAACACTTTGGGTTCGCGTAGCCAAAATACTTGTTGGGTAACTAATGTCTTATTCAACATTAGGAGTGCGTAGCCTGGTATGTTAGAGTTGGCTCGTGAGCCTGCGAAGCGTATCGTGTTCGTCTAGTTGTAATTATCGTTGTGTATTTACGTCTCTACGTTGCATCCACATATATCATTATAGGGACGACGGTGGATCGTGAAGTCATCTGGAGAAGCCGAAAAGATGGCGCCTTGATGATCGTGTCATCGTGAAGAAATGCTAACTTGGTTAATTTTTACCCAGGCAAGCCCCGGTGCATAACCCATATTATTATGTACTTTATTTTATGCTTATGCATTAAGTTTAAAGGAGTTGAATGAAACCCACTTGCATATATATAAATCCTGATCCCATGAGTCTCACTAGTATGATAGGGACGTGTAGCATGCTATGCTATAGGATTCCGGTAGAAACGAGTGATTATCTGTCACTCGCGAGAGATAGGAATTATAATATTGTTACTATTATCATGCCACTATCACATGGAATATAAATTTACATGGATAATTGGAGACCGGGCGGAACGGATTGGATGGACTTGGACCTGGTTGGGCAATAGAGCGGGGCTCTGGTTGCATTTGTTCCTCCTGTGTCAATTAAGGACCGTTCGTTGCATGGACCCTGGTCAAGTCACAGATCTTCTTATCCTGAGCATATACTAGCGGATGGGGGCTAGGAAGACTTGTTACTCTCTTGTCATGGGCTCTGGCTCTTTCCGGACCGACTGATTGGAGGCGGGGATAGGTGGAGGTCTTAGCACCGTATTGAGGCCGGGCCTCAAGTACGGGAGCTAGGAGTCCAAGTTTGGACGAGGACCTGGAAACCCGTGACAGGAGGGGAACGGGTTAGTCTTGCTTGTGCCTGGGGTACAAGCGAGGCGTGTGTTTTTCGGGGTACCCAGCTGGGCATATTGATTCGCGAATTGCCGTTTCTGCGTGACGGTACGGCTTGACTACGCTCTGGCATCGTAGTAAGAACTAGCAGTTGAAAGATGAAGAAATGGTTCCTTTTGCTCAACCCTTGCTTGATTATAGCCTAGGTGCTTACATAGAAGGTTGGACAAGAAATTAAATGCGGCTATTAAAAGTAAGAAATTAAGGACACACACTTAGCTCTGCTTCTCGCAAATAAAAACCCACAAGCCAGAAAGTCTTGCATAATCCTTGGAGTCTTTTTACTTTCTCCTGACGGGTAAGTCTTGCAGAGTACAATTGAGTACTCAGGGTTTGTTCTACCCTGTTGCAGGTGGCAGGTGCTGATGAGCTGACACTTGTGTGTGGAAACCTCCTGATGGGCTCAGCGAGGATTTTTTTTGCGATGCGGAGTAGAGTTATTTAGTAAAACTCTCACCAAAAATTTTACAAGGAAAATACTATTAACCTGTAACATTTCATGCATATAAACGTTCTTCATGTAAATGTTTAACTTGTCATTAAATGGTTTCATTCCGCTGAACTTTGATATTGTTTATATTCCGCTGTTATAACTACATAATTAATTACTCTGATGTCGTGCTAAAAGGGATGTAAGAAATGATAAGGATGTTGTAAGCTTTACTCTCTCATTTGTGATCCTGATATAAAAATGTGGATCTTTGAGTTCTCCCTTGCGGTGTGCTCGACGGAATCGCGTAGTTTAGTGTTCTCTCTTGGGTACTTAGTGTCTAATAGAAGACAAGTACTCTTGGGAGGGCATTAGATTAGGCGATTCTGCCACAGGTTACAAGCGGGTTGCGAGAGAGGGAAGGAGTCCCAGGTCTCAGCTTTGCTGGTGTGTGTGAGTACACGGGTGTGTGGTGATGGTTGTGAGTCGTGTGTTTCGTGAGCCTATGCGTTGTCTCTTCAGCTCGGTGCCCTGCCTCCCCTTTTATAGCCTCAAGGGGAGGGGGGTATTTTACATGTGTAAATACTGCTTTTACTCCTAGTATACAGGGGAAAAGTGATGTTGGGGACGTGGCGGCTGATCAGTCTGCCCTCGGAGCAGTGGTCACGGTATGGTTGTCTCTGTCGATCATGTCGTGCCATCCCTGACACTGTGGATTCGACACCGGACCCTGTTTTGTCCTTGTTGAGCCCTATTGGGAGGCATGGCCATCCCTTCCGTAGACTGTGTCAGGCCATCCCTCATGTTGTGGACTCGACGCCAGGACCTGTGCTGCCCTTGTCGGATCCTATTGGGAGGCGTGGCCATCCCCTCGAGGCCTTCTCTGTTGACCTGCATCAGGAGTTGGTGACGTTTGGTTATGGGTACAGTGCTCTGACTCGACGTCTCCCATTCTCCCCCTGTTCATACGTGTGCATAGTGGCGTAGGTATGGCGCAACAGAGGAGGGAACAGGTAGCATAGTAGGGGCCATCCCCTGCCGCAGCGTGGGAGAGGTCGTGGGTTGCGTCCCATCCATGACGCAAGTATCGTGCGCAGGAAGTCTGGGAGCAGGCGGTCCGAGCCGAGGCCTGGGCTCAGGCGAGGCGCTGATTTTATCCAAGGCCAGGGCTCGGACGAGACGGAACGATAGTCCGAGACCAGGGCTCGGGCGAGACGGAACGATGGTCCGAGTTCGGGGCTCGGGCGAGACGGAATGATGGTCCGAGCCTAGGTCTCGGGCGACACGGAATGATGGTCCGAGTCTGGGGCTCGGGCAAGACGGAATGATGGTCCGAGTCCGGATCTCGGGCGTGGTGCTGGTTCTCGCTCGAGGCCAGGGCTCGGGCGAGTCGCTGATCTTGCTTGAGACCAGGGCTCAGGCGAGTCGCTGATCATGGATTTATTTTGCCCTGCTGGGCCTACTAGCTGGGCCGTGGCGATTTGATTCAGTCCATCCTCATGATGTTCCCTTGAGACTCCTGGGGGTTTCGTCGTTTTTTACGCCTTTGGTTTGGGTACCCTAGTTTATGGTACCCGACACTAATCAAGGGAATAAAAAAGCCCAAAGCACAGAAGCCTCACGAGACATCATCAGATTGGGCCGAGACTGGCCCAACAAACAAACCCAGTAAGGGCAGCACGTCACCCATGACTCGCCCGAGCCCCGGCCTCGGACCATTGTTCTGACTCGCCCGAGCCTAGGCCTCGGATAAAGTCTACGCCTCGCCCGAGCCCAGGCCTCGGCTCGTTTCGTCTGTTCCCAGGCTTCCTGCGCACGATACCTATGCCGTGGATAGGACGCAAGACATGTCCTCGCCCATGCTGCAGCAGGGGATGGCCCCTACTGTGCTACCTGCCCTCTCTCCTGTTGTGCCTTACCTCCGCCACTATGCGTACGGCCAGTCAGGGGAAGGATGTGAGATGTCAACTCTTGGCACTGCCGCCATAACAGAGCATCACTGTCCCTCGACACAGGTCAAAGGGTGAGGCCTCGGAAGGGATGGCCATGCCTCCAAACAGGATCCGACAAGGTGAGAACAGGGCCAGGCGTCATATCCACAGCGTCGGGGATGGCTCTGCACGATCAACAGAAACGGCCACACCGTGATTACCACTCCGAGGGTAGAATGCCCTGCTGCTACAGACCCGATGTAACACCTTTATGTACTAAAAGTAGCACTTACACATGTAAAAATCCACCTCCCTTGATGCTATAAAAGGAGAGGCAGGACATTATCCAAGGAGAGAGGCAAGAAAACACAGCCCACACACAACTCACTTCACTCCTCAGAGAACTCACTTGAGCACCGATCCACTTCCAAGGCCGAGACCTGGGACTCCCTCCCTCTCTCGTAGCCTGCTTGTAACCCCTACTACAAGCACCTTGGGTGTAAGATAATACAAGGTTCGACTCTCAAACTGGACGTAGGGCACAATTGACCTGAACCAGCATAAATCCTTATGTCCATCTTGCATCACCATCTGGGTTTAGGGGCACACAGACTCATATTACTTGTTAGTGCCTGGACCACGAGTCTAGACACTGACAGGTTGAGATCTGAGATGGGTAGGAGGTTTCTAGGTGAACGGTATTTTCCAATTCCTTTACTCCTTTATAGTATAGATATAGATAAACTACTTAGTGTAGTATCATAGTATGGAAAACAACGGTGCCTTTATCTAGGAAATACCAAGCAATGAAAAAACACATTGCACAAACATATGATTCAAGTGGACCTGATTCACTACTTTTGTTGTCGTTAATATTTTAAAGGTTTGTTGTTACCAAGTATTAATAATTGAGAAGGATGATGATGCCCAAAGGGCTTCAGGAGTTTATCATCCTATACGGAGTGAGTTCACATTATCTTAATTTATGGGGTGTTTGGATATAGGGACTAAAATTTAATATGTGTCACATCGGATGTACCGAACTCCTAGTTGTAATTATAACTTCGAGAAGTATGAAGAGGTTCCACAAATTATAACTTGGGAGGTACCGAATCCCTAGTTGTAATTTTGGTCCTTCCCTAAGGACTGTAAAAAGCTTCATTTCATATTTCCTATATGCACCGGCAAATCATCCCTTGCCGTCCTTTTGGAAAGAAAAAAAAATCCTATAGGCTCCTGAACACAAGCATTGCTCTTGATACACACTGGTTCTGAGTCTGTCGAATGTGTACTTGCAATGCACCTCTGTTATGCTTGATGTAAGATGCATCTTGTATTGGTGTGGGCTGTCATTTTGTACTCTAACTGAGTGAATTGGAAGGACTTCTTTTCTTGTTGCTATTGCTCTTTCATAAATGACTGTTACTAACGCAACTATTGATTTGTTCTGTAAAATTCAGACAGGAAAACTATCGGATCATACACCACTGGATACTGCTGACAAGTCTAATCGATATGATCTACTGAAAGGTACCAATGCGCTGGGACATGCTCTGCTAAATCCAAAAAGTGGAGAGAGTGCTGAAAATGTTACATTGTGTAAGCCTGATGATATAAACTCAATCCAAAGGGAAGCTGATCAGGTTGAAGCTTCAGAAGGTAAGAGCATCCAATCAGGCTTCATAGAAGAGACTCCAGGGAAAGCTAAATTTGTCACTAGGAAAGGAGCAAATGTGAAGGAGAAACCAAAGGAAAAGAAGTACAAAACCAAACCTGTCAAAGGGATTGCTGTACCTCTGAGATCATCACCTCGTTTAGCTGCACTGAAGATTAGCCAGGAAGCAAATAACACACCCAGAGATGGACATAGTGGCACACAGACAGACATCACTAATGAGCCACAACCAAAGCAAATCCAAAAACCTAGGCGAAAGACAAATTCTTCTGTACTTCCTGAGAGGAAAGATGGAGAATCTACCAGGAGTTCAGCAGAGAACCTTCCTTCAGTTCCCAATCAAACACAGGGAGCATCCTTCCCACACTCTTCACGAGATGCTGGATGCCAGAATGCACCAGCCGAGGCTCCTGTTCTGCGACAACAAGCAGGACAAGGTGAAACATCTGGTGGTTTATCTGTATCTGCCCTGTCGTCACTATTTCAACATGTCTGGTCAGACCCATGCCTTGTGTTTGCGTTCAGGACTCTTCTGGGTGATATTCCTTTTCTTGACGACGCTCGAGCATATCGATCTTCAGCTTATGATGGTAATACAGACTACTACCTTCCACCACAGAGCATGAATAAAAACACTGCAGCCAACTGGTCTGCTTCGGCTTATGATGGTAACAGAAACCACGCACAAGTCAATCATGTTATGCCAAGGTCATCAGATAAGTTCTGCGGCAGTGGTTGGTTCCCTCCCCAGTGAATTCAGTCTGACAATATGAAAGCAAGTTCTTACCTGGCAAGGACAGAGCACAAGCAAACTCAAGTCCTAGTCCTAATCCTAGTTTTAGCTCTCTTTGGCCCTTGCCTCAACAAGGATGCATGTTGCAAGCAAGACTCCAGCTCGTTGTAATTGTGTAGAGGATCCATAACTAATAGTCTAATATAGTTGTCATATGCTACCTTGAGCTGATGGGACCAGTCTAATTCACAGGAAGCTGTCTGGTGGTAGACTTGGCAATACTTTCTGTTGTTTGTGTTTTTGTAGCAACTTGATCATGCATTCACTTGTTGCATTGTTACTTGTTAGAGCAGCCTCAGGAAATGATCTGGACTGGACTGTACTGTACTACTGTGTCTACGAGTAGCCATCTGTGTATTACTTGGTAGGCTTTTAATGTGCATCGTGATACCGAACTAAGTTCTACCTGTATTTGGCTTCTGCTGCACTGGTCAGAGTTTGCTTTTATTCCAGTTGAAAATGTTGTTTTGATGTGTACTTTCTTCATCGAATCTTGAAGTACTTGAATGTGGATGGCAGCTATGCTTGTTCTTTGTTTGGGTTACCAAATTGTGGTTGAGTTATTGTTGATGCCAACATCAGCTGTTGGGAGATGCATTGGATGCCCAAAGTACTCAAGTACAGATTTGTGGTCTTATCTCCGTTTGCTTGTGGTCCTTGGAACTATTTTCGGAACAGTATTCAGAACTGCTAAAAAAATTCTGTTCTGAGAGGCCCAAGATATGACTTGTGGCTTCCTTGTAAATTTCATGTGCTGCACTTTTTCCCATGTTTTTGTTTTCAGTTGAAATCCTTGAGAGATGATCATGTAATAATGCAGGTTGTCTTGTGGTTCTGGGCTCATCTGTAAAAAGCTACTGCAAAGTGCAATCAAAGCAGACTGGGCCTCCAAATGGAGTACGCAGATAGAAAGCTGCTCAATGATTGGTTGTTTACACTGAAGCTGGTAATTTGATCCCATGCCATCTCATGATGAGATGCAACTTTTTAACAGAATAATGTTGGCCTAATTCATATCATTAAGGTAGAATTATGTCCTAAGACTCACCAATAAGAAAGCATATTCTTTGGAAATGGTATAATACACGCGTGGTAGGTGCAAAGCATATTCTTTTTTTTTTATGGTCACCCGGGGAGGCGCTCCCCATCTGAATTTTATTCAATTATAGAAGCCCAAAAACGGCCCGAAGCATTACAAGAACTTCCCATCACCTAGTTGGTGATGGAAACAAACAAACAGGTACAGTTAGAACCTCAACCGGTATCAGGTTCTAGCCCTATCAAGTATTTGACACCACTGATCAGGTATGTGCTGTTTTTTCCTGGGGAACCTCCAACGCCATTGCTGAGCCGTTGTCCTACAAGCAGCGATAACCTGGTCAATCGTATGGGTTTCGTTTCGGAAAACTGCTGCATTCCTCGTCTTCCACAGCTGCCGGCAGGATAGAGCAATGAAGGCTGAGAAATCAGTCGCAGGCATTCCGAGCGGTGGACTTAAGTTGTGATGAATGTTGTTCATCGCAGTGACATTCATTGCGCCAATGCCAATCGTCTGCCAGAACTCGGTGCTCAGAAGACAACCACCCATGATATGTTCAGGGGTCCCATCATGCTCATTGCACACTTGACAAGTAGCACCTGGAAGCACATTTTTTCGGTGTAGATTGGTTCGGCAAAGCCAAAAGACTTTTGCTAGCAAGTAGACATCTGTTGTTAGTTGCTCTAGGTCAGCTGTCAAATTTTCACCACACATTTCTTCTTTTATTTTTTTTGTCACGTATACAAATATATAATTCTTTCAAAACAATCGGATAAACTTCCATGATTCGCTGGCTTCTAGACAAAAAATTAAAGCTTCTAGACAAAATTTCAGGCTAGAAAAGAAAAGACCAACATGGACGGATGGAGGTGGTTGAGAGTGAGACCAAGTAGTTCATGTCTATCTACACTACATACATGCATTCCTTCCAGCTTTTCCTAAAAGATGCTAACCGAATTCTAACCAGGACACATCATGCATGTCAAATTAAACCAGAGCAAGGTCCTCTAGTTCAGAGGTCAAGTTTGTTGCAACCATAGGATTAGGGTACGTCCTTTGCGCGACAGCGACTCCAGACCAATGAATGGATGAATGAACGGCACAATCACACAACAGTGGTGAGTTCACGAGTCAGAGTCAGTGCAGCGGCAGCCACTGTGTCCTTCGCCCTACAGCACAGTGCATGCGGTCGCTAAAGGAAGCCGATTAGGAGCACCAGAAACCAGACCAGACGCTTTATTACCCCACAAATCGGCAATGATAAGGCCGGCAAATCTGGCATTTTGTGGTCCATGATGATCAGTTGTAATATAATGATGAACACCAATGAATGGTACTACCGTACTCTGATTTTACTTTTCTTAACATATTTAGTGCTTATATTTATATATCGTTCTTCAGATTTCAGAAGTTTTGTGAGGAAGATGAGAAGAATGCAGGAGCTGCTGCGTCTCATGAGGCTCTGCTTGCTGGCATATATGCTTGCTTGTCTGCAGAGCAACGAGGCAGAGCATGAACATGAAGCCTTGGCGCTTTTCTTGTGATCTGATGCGAATGCGATCCCAGATCTCCCCATCTCTGACGTGAAAAATCTTTCCGTGTCTTCTGCACTACACTACCGACTGGTTGTGCTCGCCAGCGCAGTTGAAATTGAAACCCATCTCATCGACACCTCATCTCCCGTCGTCCGGTGGCCTGGCCTGCTAGCTCGAGAACCAGTGACATGTCACCAAACCAAAACCATACCATCGGGTTGGTAATCTGATACGGTTGGTGGTGCCTCCAACTGATTAAGGCCCTGTTTACTTCCTTAATCATTTTGTAAAATGGTTAAGATTCTCCGTCATATCGAATCTTACGGTACATGCATGGAGCATTAAATATAGATAAAAAATAAATAATTGCACAGTTCGCATGTAATTTATGAGACGAATCTTTTGAACCTAGTTAGTCCATGGTTGGATAACAATTATCAAATACAAACGAAAATGCTACAGTAGCATTTTGCAAAAATTTTCATCAACTAAACAAGGCCTAACACAACATCTTGCAGTGCAGATGTACATTTGCAGTTTTTTCTATCTATCTATCTATCCGTTTGGCTGTGTGTCACTGCAGAGGCCGAAACAACTCTTTTTCTAAAAAATATATATCTATCAGTGTGTTCGTTCATGTTTTGACATCGTGGATTTTTGTTGGGGTTGTTGAGTGACAGAAAAGCAAGTTTTTTTTTGTTGTCTATATATCTTTCTTCATAGCAAAGTCTAAAGATGGCAACCGACAAACGATGGGTGAAAAGCGAAGCTGTAAAAGCTACCACACTTCCTAGCAGATCAATCAATCTACCGGAGGGGGGAAAAGAGACAAAAGGTGATGCTTCTTCTCTGGGTAGGAACTAGGAATTCGCTTGGAATGCAAGCCTTTTTCACCACCCAGAGCCGGAGGCAAGCTTGGCGTCGGTGATCTGCTGCAGGCTGATGATCTGCCGGCCCCTTTTCTTCAGTTCCATGTACTTGCATCGTCGACACGTTACTTCAGGCTGATGATCTGCCGGCCCCTTTTCTTCAGTTCCATGTGCTTGCATCGTCGACACGTTACTTCGGTCCTGTTTAGTTCCAAATTTTTTTTGGGAAATGAGCACTATAGCACTTTCGTTTGTATGTGACAAATATTGTTCAATCATAGACTAACTAGGTTCAAAAGATTTGTCTCGCAGATTACAGGTAAACTGCGTAATTAGTTTTTATTTTCGTTTATATTTAATGCTTCATGCATGTGTCCAAAGATTCAATATGACAGATAATCTTAAAAAATTTTGGGTTTTGATGAGGAACTAAACAAGACCTTCCTGAAAGAAAAGCTACAGTGTGCCATCACTCATTGAAATGTCAAATGTTCAGTGGATGTAACGTGCCTGGGGTTAATAGTAATCTCTTAATTCACTATAGTGAATTTAATTTGAGCCCGTGACCAAGCTTGCAAGAAAAAAATGTGAGGAAAGAAACAAAAGCAAATACTGTCGGCCACGGATTGAGCTGAGCTGGAGCATGCGTGCATGGAATAGCTACTGATCGTCCATCATGGAAGTTTTGTCTTGCTGGTGCTGGAGCTTGGCAGACAGTCATGTAAATGCAGACGTGGGCGACGCGAGCATGACTGCATGCGAGTTTACTCATCTGTCATCTGATCGCAAGTCCCGACTGGGAGAAGAGGAGAGGTAGGTGCGGTGCGGCCATGAAGACGAGAGCCGGCTGGTTGGGCTGCAGGCCGACGCGTCGTCAGGCAATGGCAACCAGCAGGGGCGGACCCAGAAATTGGGAAAGACTGGGGCCAAAATTCAGTAGCGAAAAATACACCATATAGGAAGGGTCAGAATTGGGAAATTAGGGATAAGAACGAACCAGAACAGATCGACCTCCCAGCTGCAACTGTGCTGCTACGCGGGAACTAGAAGAGATCGAGCTCCCAGCTGCACCTGTGCTGCTACGCGGTAGCTTGCGTGTAAGGACGTTGTTGCCCTACTGCGCACGTGCGCAGCGCAGTGGCATCGGGCCACCGGCAAGCAGCCGCACGGGAGCGCTCAGCGGCTCAGGGCTGAATCCATTGATGCGTGCACCTGCTGCCTGGCACAGCCACATGCCCAGTCGTGCACTGTCCTGAATCGAGCTCCTAAGGCCCGAAGCGCCAAGGGCGAGGGGCAAGGTCACGAGGGAAGGCTCCGGCCTCCAGCGTGCGTAGGCAGATGCGGAAGACGGCGGAGACGCGCCGGCAGATGCGAGATAGAAGTACAAACGAGCTATGGCTGTGTTTAGTTCCGCGAAAAGGTATAAAAAAGTATTGTATCACGTTTTGGTTTTATTTGGTAAATAGTGTCCAACCGTTGACTAATTAAGTTCAAAACGTTCGTCTCGCAAAGTACAACCAAGCTGTACAATTAGTTTTTGATTTCATCTACATTTAGTACTTCATGCATGTATCGCAAGTTTGATGTGACGAGGAATCTTTTGTTTGCACAGTACTTTTTTTGAGAAAGTAAACACAGCCTATGAAGCGAGGCCTGCGACGTGACTGTCCCTTGGTGGAGGCCAGGTTTGCATTCCCAAGCTAGCTATTCACGGGTTTACCGCGCCATGACTAGGGCCACGGCTCTAGTGACCTTAGGCCTAGGTCCATCCATGGCAACCAGCATGCATGGTACATGCTTCATCATGCCTCCACCATCTCGCTGCATCTCGCCTTGTTCGTTTGGGTTTATCAGCCGAATCTACCAGCCATTCAGCAGTGTTTTCCTCTCACAATAAATCAGCCAATAGTACTTTCTGCCATGGCTTATCAACCAAACGAACCAGGCGAGATGGTTTATCCTTTTTGTATCATGTGATTAATAACCGATTAAAAGAACACAAACAGAAGGTGCCTGAAATGGGCAGGCACTGGCTACGAGACGGATGTTTGTTGGGTTAGGCTGTGTTTAGTTGAGAAAATTTGGGTGAAAAGTTACTGTAGCACTTTTCGTTGTTATTTGGTAAAATTTGTCCAACCATGGATTAATTAGACTTAAAAGATTCGTTTCGAACTTTACAGACAAACTATGCAATTAGTTATTTTTTTACCTACATTTAATGCTTCATACATGCGTCTAAAGATTTGATGTGACGGGTGAAAGAGGAAATATTTTAGGTATGCATGTCAAATGAACGCGGCCTTAGTAGTCCTTGGTCGTCGCCCTCGGAGGTCACAACTCTCAAAAGCCTGAATTCTTCTTCTGAAGATCCACCGCAATGCGAAATTGAACCTGCGGAAAATGAATGGGGGAACTGATTGGATGGTACAGTACTTACTAGAGAGGGTTTTTTTTGCGAGTGTACTAGAGAGGGTTTATAATAATCTTGACCAATATATAACCATATCTGCCACGGAAGATGACAGGGTTAGATTTCTTGTTGCAGAACGGTCCAACGGCGTTCGCTGTAATCTGCTCGCGTCCAAATTAATCCAGGAGGATAAGAGTGTGAGACTGACACATGCACACAGGGATCACGCCCGGTATATAAACGCGCAGGCGCAGGCGGCCCACCCACCGGCGACGGCGATCCGAGAACAATCCGTCGTCCGAGTTGGCATCTTTGGCCAAACCAGTATCATTGCCCAATCACAGATCTCCTCTCCCTCTCTCTTCCTAATCCCTCTCTCTCTCTCATTTTTCCCACTACCTGCTCCTGCTGCTTGCTTGTGCGGTGGGCGCTGCGGGCGGTGAGGAGGAGCGGAGCAGAGAGGTGAAAGGGGATGAAGGAGGAGATGGTGGTCGGCCTGTCGGCGCCGGGGCCGGTGGGGAGGTGGGGCGCCGCGCCGCCGCAGGCGATGCTCGAGAGGATGAAGGACTACGGCCAGGAGGGCGCCTTCGCGCTCTGGGACGATCTCTCGCCCGAGGACCGGGAGCTCCTCGTCCGGGACATCGAGGTGAGGCAGCAATGCGCTCTGGTTCCGGCTGTGCCGGGCCAAAGATTTGGTTTTTAGTTGGAATTCCGCGTGGAAGGTCTGTTCTTGCGTTGGAATTTTCAGTGTGGTTGTTGTTCTGATTCCTGTTGTTGGTGTGTAACTCTTCTCTCCTCGTCGATGCCATGGCAAAGATTCCTGTTGTTTGCTTTTCGTCCAGTTTAAGGACTATTTCTGCATAAACCTTTTTTTATTACGGGGTACGAATTCTGCGTCACGACTTGGTTTGGGGTTGGAGTTCATGCATATAGATTTCGTTCTAAGCTGGAATTCTTCAGGAATGTTTTATAGATTTGGTTTCAAGCAGTTAAGTTAATACTTTTGGATGAGATGATTCGTCGTACTAATAGTTTCAATATGTGTTTCTGGGCAATTCCCAGTTCCACCAATGTCCTTGAACTATTTTTCAGTATGTGTTTCTTGTTCTACAGCATTTTTCTTCTTTCATCTTACCACTCTGACAGTTGCTAAATCACATTCTGTGCTGTATTCAGAGTCTAGACCTTTCAAGGATCGATCGGATCATCCGGCGGTCCCTTGGATCACAAGGTGAGAGGTGGAAGAATATTCGTTGCTCCAATGTAGAAAGCTTTGTCACGTGAATCTTTAACTGGCATCCTTAGTTAGAGTTCTGTGGTGTTCATCCCAATCACAGGCATCCCATTGCCTGCTGTCGAGCCCGTGCCAGAATCTAGCGTCTCCAAGGTGGAGGACAGGTCTCCTGAAGACAAAGAAAGATGGTGGAAGAAGGGGCTGAAAGCCATCTCGGAGGGGAAGCTGGCTGTTGTCCTTTTGGCCGGTGGTCAGGTACTCTGAATTCTGAGAAGTCTTCTTCTGTCTAGTGTCTGGTATATATATACTTATGCACTGAATTGGGAAATAATATGTACATGGTATTTCTCCTGAAATGTTGTGCGCAGGGTACTCGACTGGGAAGCTCAGATCCTAAGGGATGTTTCAGTAAGTTGCTTTAACCGGAATCGTTGTATGTTAGTACTTAGCTTCATATCACACATGTGCAGTGTTATGAGTTTTCTTTTCCTATTTTGGAACCACAGAGATGCATGCTATTGCTGCTGTGAATTATTTCTTGCTTCATATGTAACATATTTTTTGGTTAATGATGACCACTATATTTCCTGTGTTGTCTATTTTGCATCTATTTATGCCGTGGAATTTTATCAAAATGGCAGAAGTTGTATTTTCCTCCTTATCTTTGTTCATCCATTTTATGGTGTAATTGGCCTTTTCCTAAAATGTGATGATCCATTCTGTATGATGGATACATAACTTTTTTTTTTCCTTTTTGCCTCAGATATTGGACTTCCATCTGGAAAGTCACTTTTCCAACTCCAAGTTGAACGTATTTTGTGTGTTCAAAAGCTAGCTGCTCAATCTAGTGAAAGTAATAGTTTTTAATCCATCATATTTCTAGTTATTTATCTTTTCTTCGCTTCAGATTATCACACTCAAATTGATAATAACTTGCAGGTCCGAGTGACACTGTGCCGATCCACTGGTACATAATGACAAGCCCCTTTACAGATGCTGCCACTCGCAAATTCTTTGAAACCCGTAGATATTTTGGCTTGGACCCTGACCAAGTAAGTGCTACCAAAAATTATTAGCAGTGCTAACTAAGCCATCGTATTTCAACAAAATGCACAAGACTCCCAATTCATTAGTAAGAGTTTTGTTTCCTGATTAGGCTTAAACCTTTTCTTGGCAGGTGACATTTTTCCAACAAGGCACACTTCCATGTGTTTCTGCTGATGGTAGATTTATTATGGAGACACCATATAGGGTACAATCCTCTTTGACTTCTAAACTCTGCTTTGACCTTGTATAGTCAGAAGCCATAATTTTTTGTGTTTGCAACTTGATCTACGAGTTTGACTCGTGGAGTCCAATTGTTGAATTGACAATTCATTTTACAAAGTTTTTTTTTATACTGACTATTTTCCAATGCTAAGTTGTGACATTCTTGTTGTCTTTGCTGTGCATAAAACCAGGTAGCAAAGGCTCCTGATGGCAATGGTGGAGTTTATGCTGGTAATCCCCATAAAAAATGCAACTTAAATCGCATCATTTACTAAACAATTATGTTAGATGATTAATTTGGCTATCATAACACCTCACAGCGCTGAAGTCCAAAAAGCTGTTGGAAGATATGGCTGCACGGGGTGTAAAATATGTAGATTGCTACGGAGTTGACAATGCACTGGTGGGGACATATGTTTTGAGATAAATCCTTGTGTTTTGTTTTCCTTTTCTTTTTCTGATCAGTGTCATGTTTATAGGTTCGAGTTGCAGATCCTACATTCTTAGGATACTTCATTGACAAAGGTGTATCTTCTGCTGCCAAAGTGGTTAGGAAGGTACACTCCAGTCTCATGCTTCAAACTGGTGGGCTACCATTGTCATATATAGCAATGCACCTCATTGATAGTCAATTGAATACTCAACAGGCTTATCCACAAGAGAATGTTGGGGTATTTGTTCAACGAGGTCGTGGTGGACCTCTCTCGGTGGTTGAGTACAGTGAAATGGATGCAGCTATGACTACTGAAATTAATCAATCAACAGGGCGACTTCGTTATTGTTGGAGCAATGTATGATTCTATCCTTCGCTTCTCATTCCCTTCCTCCTCCCTCCTTCCAAAGTATAACAGTTGCAAATTATCTTTTTCCCCTTTGTATAGATCTGTCTGCACATGTTCACTCTGGACTTTTTGAATCAAGTGGCAAACAGCCTTGAGAAGGACAGTGTGTGAGTATTCTCTAGTTTGCCTCCTTTCTTTTTCTTTTTGTTTGGAAGGAAGCCTTCTTTCAGAATTTCGCAAGTCAGTCCTCAACAATAGAATAGGCAATTGCATTAGTTATCTAGTTCCAAATGATGTTTTGTAACTCTTTCATGAGAGAGTGCCAGACTTAAAGCACACAATATTTTATAGAACTTTGTGGCATTTTATTAATGTGTAAAAGGCATGTCATGGGAAGTAATTTTACCTGGCAAGGATCGTGTCTGAAGGTAGATTATATTATATTGTAGCACTAGAACCTGACATTTGTATATCCTGTGACCAGATATCATCTAGCTGAGAAGAAGATTCCTTCCATCCATGGGTTTACAACAGGCCTGAAGCTTGAACAGTTTATATTCGATGCTTTCACTTATTCCCCATCCACGGCACTTTTTGAGGTTAGAGTTTTTATCTAATCATAGTTTGCATATTGTCTTATTTTTGTTCCTCGTCAGGAGCAGGAAAAAACTTACCGGTGCATTTCTGTTAAAATTCAGGTCATGCGGGAGGAGGAATTCGCACCAGTAAAGAATGCCAATGGCGCAACATATGACACCCCTGATAGCGCGAAGCTCATGCTACTCCGCCTCCATAGCAGATGGGTAGTCGCCGCTGGTGGCTTCTTGACGCATTCTGTGCCCTTGTATATGACAGGTAATTTGCCATATTGGTGATTAAGCACTCGTAGTGAACTTGTAAACAGCATTGACTTATGCCTGTATCGTTTCTCTGATGATGCTTTCTTGCTTCCACTCATAGGCGTCGAAGTTTCTCCACTTTCCTCCTATGCTGGAGAGAACCTGGAAGCAATCTGCCGTGGGCGGACATTCCATGCGCCAAGTGAGATATCATTTTAGGTAGGCCTGTCCATGGCAGCAGCTGAGCAGCAGTTGTGTAACTGTAAAACAAACGGAAAGGATTGCAGGATGCGCATATTTTCTTCTAGTCGTGAGATGGATCTGGATGGGCGGGTTGTTGTGTACTTGTATGTTCTGTGCGTGTTGTAATGTAGCATCTCGAACTCCAAATTCATCTTGAGTTTTCTCCTCATCTCCTTGCAGTTCAATTTTTTTTGCTTCACCTGTGTTGCTCCAGTGTAGTGTAGATGGTTTCGAGGCCGTGTGGAATCAACGAAGCCTTTGGAATGCCCATATGGTCTATGACTCCGGCCATTCACATGTATCTGCAGACTGCAGTTGTGGCAGTCTTGCACGGAACCTGCAACTCTGGAGTCTGGAGTCTGGACTGAAAAACCAATGCCGTCCAGGATGTGGAGAGAAGCAGCAGCCTGCTCAAAACGGGAAGACCGTTCGTCCAAGCAGGCCACAGGCCACGGTCACCAAAGAAGATTCGTATCGCCAAATTTGATAGGCTGATCCGCAAGTTGCACAAAGTGTATGAGAGGATGGCACATGGCAGACTGGCTGGCACGTACAAATGGTCTTGCTAACTGATCGAGATAAACACTTTTTTCCCTACTCTATTTCAAATCTTTCCCGGAAATGTATATGCGTCTGCTCTAGGTCTGTTCTAGGCAATGTATAGGTGTACAAATGTACAGAAGAACCATGATGAAGCTTCGTTCTCACATGATAGTTTAGGAAGCTGTACGTTCAGAGATATCAGTAGCTTCATTCTCACATACTAGATTAGGAAGGTGTACCTTTATCCTTTAGCGATTCAGTTCTGAAAGTCCAACATAAATAGAAGGTCAATTGTTTTACCTTTTTTTTCCCTCTCTGAAACAACACCATGGAAGACCCTACATATAAATGATGCAAACTCAAGCATAGAAAGAAAATGAAGGGAAATAAGGAAGGTACAGACCAAAGAAATATGCAGTGATCTGTGTAGTCTGATGTCTGAAGTGACTCCATGAACCTCTAGATATGGTGTTGGTGTATCTTTAAATCCTCTATTATTTATCAGCAAATTACAATCAACAGTGCAAAAACCTCCTCAATCTAGATTCAGACGAGAAAGAAAATCAACAAGAACTCAAAGTAACATTCGTGGAAAAACCTCCTCAATGCTAGTAAAAAACCACGGGACCGATACGGTCCATTTCCATATCTTCAATTATTTAGCAATAATAACAGGTACACTTGTACTATGGTGTTTCCTCTATATCGGTTATCACACCTAAGAACCACACTAGCATGATTACCAATCCAACTCTTGCCCAATGTTAGTAAAGAAACTACCAGTTCCTCGCTATTTCAGATCACATTTACGCTGTCATCACCACTCAACTTAGGCTGATATCAGAATGGAGAGCTCATATGCAACTTTCTTTGATTCCCAAGTCCCAACTGATAAAAGAGCAAGTGGAAGATTTGGATATACCCATGCAGACAGAAAAGAACCTGCATATGCCAGAACTTGGGGGTAAATGTGCCAGGGCAGAAAGAAGCAATTCTAAAAAAAGTAAGGTAATTGCATTTCTCAAAACTGAAGAGTTGTTAATGTAATTGCATTTCTCGAAACTAGAATGCAATGCAGTCACTATTTTTTCAATAAAAATATATAATTAAGGATTTTTTTCAAAGTAGTTTTATCTGCCAACTGGTACGAGGAAAAAAAATGAACAGGATGTCTGAGGCTCATCGTGAATTAAGATAGAGTTCGTCCCTTCAACTCTTCTTGAAAAAAGAGCGAATTTTTTTAGTTTCAAATAAGGATTTTTCTGATAAATTTACAGGCTGGTTACTGATATCCATATAATGACGGGCACAAATGATCTCGCTAACGACCAATTAACCATTAGCCCAAGTTGCACTGCAGCACATGTATCTCACTAACTGACCAATTATCTCAGGAGAGAACATGTATCTCACTAACTGACCAATTATCTCAGGAGAGAAGAACACATTCACACAGCATACAACGTAAAGACAAACGAAAATATGCCAGGCAGAACTGCGAGAACTTCATGGCCTCAGTTGAGGCCTTGTTTAGTGCAATTTTTTTTTTTGCAAAATAGACCTGTAGCACTTGTATTTGATAAATATTATCAACTAACTAGGCTCATCCCACAAATTACAGACAAACTATGCAATTAGTTTTTTTTATCTATATTTAATGCTCCATGTATGTGCCACAAGAACAAAGAATATTGAAAAAATTAGCAAAATTTTTGGAAAGTAAACAAGGCCTGAGACTGCCACTGCTTGCCAGACTCCATGCAGTAGATAACAATGGCCAAAGCATAGGAACACAACCCAGAAACATCAACAGACATGAAACAATACAGATCTTAGCAAAACTTTGCACGACAAGGTACAATAAATAGTAACAATGTTCAGATGATGGGACTTCATTGAGATGGGAACAATCTCCAAACCACAGTCGAAAGGCACCAGCCTAGCAGGGATTTTTTTTGAACAAAAAAGACATCATTCTATAGACTACTCATGGAACATAGTCTAAACTCAGGCTGCGGTGAAAGCCTTCTTGCCGGCGGCAGCAGATCCAGCTGGAATGACTTTAACGACATTGAACCTCACAGTTTTCGACAGGGGCCTGTTCACAGTACAGAAACATATGCTTCAGCAAAGAATCATGTACGTCTATGCATATGATTTTCAACTAAACTGAAAACATTATGTTCATGGTGGTAGTTTTGTTTCATTGTTGAATGTAGAAGGATCTACAGCCCATTTTATTGATCTTGGCAAACCATGAACAAAGAGAAGTGATCAGACACAAGTATTACCTGCACTGGCCAATGATGACATGGTCACCTTCCTTCACACGGAAGCATGGGGCGATGTGAGCTGGAATGTTGGAGTGCCTCTTCTCATACCTGAAGGCACATGAGTAGCTCATGTTAGAAACAAGGCTCATTTGGAAGAAAAAACACAAGTATAGGTTCCACAAACAGTCCAATTACCTCTGGTATTTCTTAACAAAGTGGAGGTAGTTCCTGCGAACAATGATGGTTCTGTTCATCTTAGCACTGTGGCACGTTCCAGCAATAATTCTGCCTCTGATAGAAACGGTTCCAGTGAATGGGCATTTCTTGTCAATGTAGGTCCCTGTAGGCAAACAAACATTAAAGATCTGTTAGCATGCAAAAACAATCACTAAGAATTGCATTGTTTTCATATGCCATAGACCCATAGTGCTTGGGATCAAAACCTCATTGTTTTCAAAAGAGGAAATGAAATTTTGAGCCAGACTAGAAAAATTACAGTAACCAGAAACAAAAAAAAAATTAAGAACAGAAAAGTAGCACCATCTAAAACAAGGTACATCATATCACTAGGGATCATGACTTAATCACCTATTAGCATTTTAAAATAAGGGATTGAAAATTAGAGCTACACTACCAATTTATTAAGCATTTAGAACTCTAGTTTATTAGGTATAGATTTAGAACTCTAGTTCTTTCAGTATAAATAGACAATCATTTGTCCTTAATTATCTCAAATAACAATGCCCCGCCTTCAAACACTAGGACTTTGAAGATAGAGCGCTTCCAGCACGAAGGAAGCCATTATTACCTTCAATTGCTTCCCTGGGAGTCTTGAAGCCAAGGCCAATGCTCTTCCAGAACCGGTTGCCTCCCTTGCCAGGCTTCTTACCCTTGCCAGATTTCTTTGAGCTATAAAATTAAGAAGAAATCTACGGTCACAAAATGTATATTGCTCACAGAGAATAGAAATCATGGAAGAGGCAAGAAGCTCTCACCTGAGGAAAACCTTAGGCTGCTTGAGGAAAGCCTTCTCAGTCTGGAAAATGGATAGATAGAAAACATTAGAACTACTTTGCAACTAGCTGGAAACTACTGGACTTGCTTATACACATGAAAAGGTAAAAAACTTGGCAAATCCCTGACAAATGCAGTAAGTACTGTGCTCTGAAATAATCAGAGAGTGACAATACAAACTATAAAAGCATCACATCAAACCTAGAAATTAGAACTGACACTGTATCATCAATACGGGACATTATGAGTTCTAAAAGGCTAAAACCGCATACAATTCCAAGTGCCACAATAATCACGTCCCTATAATTACCAAATAGCAGAGTCGCAACCTCACAAAATGATAAGTGAGACTGACAAGTGTCAGTAAACAGCCCTATCACATCTAGCCCAACTGAAACCTTGAAACCCCCATCAAGTTCTTGTGTCCTCAACTATAAATCCTGAACAAACGCTTGACAAAGGATGCATCACTAGATTCTACCATGATCAGATTCTACCAATTTGCAAACCACCACACGCTGACAAATCATGCAACAATAAGCCGTCGATAAGATCGAAAACATAGATCCCAACAAACCAAAACACACTAGCAGTCGCAGGCATCAGTACACGGCACCAAACCAGGCGCAGGCATCAGTACACGGGACCAAACCAGATCAGGGACAAGCAAACCTATCTACGCGAATGCGCATCGCATATCAAACTGCCCCGAGCTAGTGAAGGAGAGCGGCGCGGCCGAGGTCGTACACGTGAAGTAGCGCAGAAAGAGCATTACCTGTTCCGCCATGGTTGCGCGGTGGGCGTCTAGCGGCGAAGCGGCGGCGGCGGCGGCGCTCGGGGGCTGCGGAGCTGAGACTCGGAAGGAAGTGGCGGCTCGGCGGAAACCCTAGGGAGCAACTTATAGCGGTTGGCTCGAAATTTGCAGAAGAGCCCCTGCATTATCGTGCTACGAGCCCTCATACACCCCTAGCCTATAGAGCAGGTGTGAAGGCTGGCCCAAACGGCCCATTGTTCCCACGGCCCATATTTCCGTGGGCCTGGCCCGCTAAATTTTCAGTTACTCCAGCGTCCGTTCGCAGTGACGCCATCAATGGAGATGGAGCCAGTGCAGACCCCGAGCTTTCGCCAGACTGTCCGATCTCACTGGTCGCTTAATCTCAGCCGTCCGCTGGTAAGCCAAAGGCCACAAGAGATCTCCTTCCGTTCCCCTCCTCTCCGTGGCCTGCATATCTCCGGCTCGCCGTCGGCGTCGCCTCCTCTCCTCCTCCTCCTTCGCCCGCTAGAGGCGACCGTAGAGACCTCACCGGTGGGTTTGTTGAAGTGACGTCGTCCGGGGTGGAACTGGTTGTGGCTTCCATTTCGGGTTCGAGCAGCCTTGGCCTCCGCGCCGGCAGTCACGGAGGTAAGTCCAGCGGAGTGAAGATCCACCTCGAATTCAATCGGTTTCTCGGATTGGATACCTGTGAATTCGATTCAGCCGGTTCTTTTTCTCCGATTCGTTTTGTGTTGGAGATTTGTGGATAAGTCGTGTGGTGATCGATGTTTCGTTGCAGTCGTGCAGTTGAGTTGAGATGGCGAACATTCCCCCCTCCTTCGCCGGGGTCTCGCCGCCGTCCCCCTCTACGATGGCTGGAAGCAGCAGTGGCCTGGCCCCGGGCCAGGCAGCCAAGGATAAGAAGATGGCGTCGGCGGAGCAGCTGGTCCTGGAGCTCTGCGACCCTGAACTGCGCGAGAACGCGCTGCTTGAGCTCTCCAAGGTTGCCTCCACAGCTGTTGTAGCTCCCACTCGTGGGGGATAGTTTTCACATAGTGATCTCTACGTCAGCAGTTGGATTTGTGTGTGAATTATCTCTTGTTGATTGTTGATGGAATTTTGTGCAATTCGATTTGTGTGATTTGTGCTTGTGAATTACGGTTGCGCAGGGTTGTGTCATCCTCAGCTGCAGGTCTTCGACTTGGCAAAACCTTTTCGGACACTGCCAAATATCACTTGGAATCCGACATGCTCACGCTGTCTGAATCAGCAAAAGGTTTTTAGAACATGGGTGTTCAGGGAACTGTCATGCCTAGTGTTACTCCATCACGGGTGCGGGTGGAGTCATACTCAGGTGCAGGTGTCTGACTTGCAAAACACTTTAGGACATTGCCAAGTTCACCCATAATCGAAAATGGGTATGGCTGTCCAAATCGGACGATGTTTTGAGGAAATAGGTGTCCGAGTAACTGCCGCCCTTAGCGTTACTCCGTTGCAAGTGTAGGGTAGAGCCATACTCATAGCCAGATGTCCGACTTGGCAAAACACTTGACATTGCCAAATATCTGTCCGTATCTGACACGTGTATGGCTGTCTGAATCGGACAAGATTTTCAGGAAATGGATGTCCGAGTAACTGCTGCACTTAGTGTTGCTCCGTTACGGATGTCGGTGGAGTCAAACTCAGGTGCCAGTCTATGAATTGGCAAAACACTATTGGACTTGCCAGAATCCACTTGTTATCCAACACGTGTACAGCTGCCCAACTTGGGGAAGCTTTTAAGACATTATGTGGCCCTTGTGACATTATCCAGTTTTGTCGACCTAGTTACGTCTGTGCTGTTTTGTAGCCCTAAATATGTTATGCTGTTTTGTCGCCCTAGATACGCTGTTTTGTTACCCTAGTTACGTTATGCTATTTTGTCGTATTCGATTATCCTAGTTTATTAGTGATTTGGTGTAAGAATTATTCCATGCATTGATTATTTTCTGATTGCTTTTCTTGATTGAAAGGCCTCAATTTTAGCTGTATGTCTTGAATTTTATCATGGTCTCAGCTTGTAAGCAGTATCTTGGGCAGCAGTCATTCGAGATTTCCATTATGGGGCACATTTATTTATTTTTTGAATGAGCTTGCTTTGATTAGCTTATCCGTACTTCCGTAAACCTTATGTTGCTACTGCAAAATTAGTAGCTTAGTAGTTAGACTATGAATCGATGCCCAGATAAGTGGCTTCAAATTTGGAGTACCATTTTTGTTCTTAAAACTGAAATTAAATGATTGTATATTTGTACGTTCAGTCGTTAACATGAAATAGCATTTTGCAATGTAGAACTACTTGATATTCAAATGTATCCATTTTTCAGAAAAGGGAGATTTTTCAAGATCTTGCCCCGCTGCTTTGGCACTCGTTTGGCACAATTGCTGCACTACTCCAGGTATGCATAGTTCATGGCCTTTCAATAGATATGATTTTAATACTTGTAATGACAAAGGACTAGTAGCTAGGTTTGAGGATACTTTACACTTTTTGTTGTGTCCCTGTGATGAATCTGTTATTGTGCTAAGTCATTTTTTGTCTTAATAGAAATCAGCATGGCATTGGTGGCCATAAGTAGTGCAACTTATTTCTGGTTTAACCCAGTCTTTCTAATTTGTTATTCTTGGTGACCTGGAAATGTGTGCAGGAGATTATTTCTATTTACCCATCACTCTCACCCCCTACACTCTCACCTGGAGCATCAAACCGAGTTTGCAATGCTCTTGCACTTCTGCAGGTGCGCTTTTTTCAACTAACAGGATCGTAGCTCAATGTTTTAGCTTCTGGTTGCTGCTACTGCAAGGGTACACATTTAGGTTTATGTCATACCTTTGTGTTTAACTTTTTTTTATCGATTTCATTAACTATTGCAGTGTGTTGCATCGCACCCTGAGACCAGGATCCTTTTCTTAAATGGTAACAAGCCATGTCCTTGCATATTATTGTTTAAATGCACGGAAATGGTGTATTATTAAACCTACATCCTGCCTCCCTTCATCATTGTCTCGATTATGTATATGGATAACTGCTATTGACAAAATTTAAATTCTTTTCAGCTCATATTCCACTGTACCTGTACCCATTCCTCAACACTACCAGCAAAACGAGACCTTTTGAGTACCTAAGGCTTACTAGCTTGGGGGTCATTGGTGCTCTTGTCAAGGTAAATTTTCATTATTTGAGTACCTAGGTGCATGCTATGTGATAAACAGATATGCTAAGTTTTCAATACAATTATCAGCGAAGATTCATGCAGTTCTCTTGTGCTGCTATGTAATTAGCACAATACAATGCACTTACCACTTAGTGTATTTGCCTTCAGTTTAGTTAAATAATGAAATTGGTCATGGAGAATTTGAACATAGCATGATAGTTACATCGTTATCTGAGACAAATCACAAGACAAAATAGCAGATTTGTTATTTGTTGCATTGAGATGTTCTTTTATTGTCAATTTATCATGCAGCAGTAACAATATATATGCTACCTTTTGGGCCGTTCCCTTCATTTTGTTCAAAAATACATATAATGATATAATCAGTGCTTACTTGCTTAGGAGTGTGGGTGTGTGTTGTAAAGGCTCTTGCCCCTTTTTCTTCTTAATACAAAGATACACATCTCTTCTGTGTGCTCGAGAAAAAAAATACTTGCTCTAAAAATACCATTTCTGTAAATAAAAATTTTCTCTTTTTATTTTGGTAATAATGCAGGTTGATGATACTGAAGTCATCAGTTTTTTGCTGCAAACTGAAATAATTCCTCTGTGCTTGCGAACCATGGAGATGGGTAGTGAGCTATCCAAAACTGTATGTAGCTAGCCATCTATTCTCTTTCAAATATCAGCATTTATCTCTTCTGCTTAATACTGACAAATGTGTAATAGGGTTTTTAGTATGTATTTTGTCATCTGAAGTTTATCTGGTGCACTACTACTTTGCTACCATCAGTTATCTCTAGGATATTCTTGGCCTGTACCAGCTTTCTCTCTGATAAGCCTAACTTGGTACAATTAATAAGCCTAAAAGGTGACTCATGCAAGGATCCTAAAAAACTGTTTGGCCATTCAGCGACTGTCCTAGACTTTTATCACTAGAACATACCATTGGTGTTGAATTTTAAGGCTGCTATATGTCTCATGGACCACACAAGCTCTTGTTCACCTACATTTGTAGCCCTCAATCACTAACTTAGCTAAATATGCATATGTGAATGGCTAGCAACAGGTCCTTGGTGTCTTGGGTTATTTATTCTCTTTTTTATTGTGTTTGAATGTTTCCCTGTACATTTGCATAACATCTTACAGATCAATATCTAAATTAAGATCAGATGTGAGTTGTCAAATTTTCATAGTATCACGTATTGAAACATAGATCACATCAAGTTTCACTTTCATGTCCATGTGTATCAGTGGGGGCTCTTGATGTATTTTGTCAAGAACCAACAACCTTCAACCACACATGCTTGCTTGGGACTGAAATGGTTTGTTGTTTATGCAGGTGGCAACTTTCATTGTCCAAAAGATTCTTCTAGATGATGTTGGGCTGCGCTACATTTGTGCCACTGCTGAGCGCTTCTTTGCTGTAGGCAGTGTTTTAGCAAACATGGTTGTTTCACTTGCTGATCAGCCCTCCACAAGGCTGCTGAAGCACATCATTCGCTGTTACCTCAGGCTGTCAGATAACCCTAGGTCTGTGCTATCATTCGTATTCTGCGAAGTTATTTTACACATGTGCCCCCAACAATATATGCAATCTGTTTAACTTTCCCTTTCTACGCAGGGCCTGTGCTGCATTGCAGAGCTGCCTTCCAGACATGCTCAAAGATGGGACATTCAATAACTGTCTTAGGGTGAGCCACACTCTTACATCAGCTATCAGCAATTCAATAATGCAATCATCCCTAACAAATGCCTGCAAAATTAATTGTTTTGTACAAATACTAAATATACCAACTTACTGTGACAGGATGATCCAGCGACAAGGCGCTGGCTCCAACAGCTCCTGCACAATGTGACTGGCGGAGGCATGGGAGGAGGTCCTCAACCAGGCATGGATCCCATGAACATGGGAATATGATATGCGGTCTAGACGTTGCAATTCACGTCAATAACACAGCACCTCTCAGTGAATTGCAACTAGAGAAGATCTGGCCACTGTCCAGAAGAAACTTAGTATGGTGTAGTCTGACTTTCTGCCGGAGTAAAAATAGGAATGTTGTGTGGTATTGTTATAAGCAGTTAAGCTGATGTGCGCCTGTCATGTAATGCTGTAGAAACAAGCTCAGCAGGCTGCTGCTTTTGTGTTCTTGCACCGGAGCTCTTGTGCGTTGACCCTTCTAAACCTGAGAACAAAGGAGGAAGAACCTGTCCCCTGAAGCTTTCTCGCTGTGCCGATCGGTCGTGATATTGAATTTCTTTTGGATGATGCCGTCAGAAAGCATAGCGAAAAGAAGAGTACGGCGTGTGCTATATTTCTCAGCGAGCATAGTGGGTTTACCAGTTTATGGGTTGCTTTTGTCTTTTCTAGTGGCGTCCTGTATCAAAGCAGACGGTTCTTAATTTGTTCAGATGACAATTCACTAATCGAGTAATTAATTTTTGTTTCCTAGGGCCAGGGTACCGAGCAATTAATTACTCGCTCCAGTAATATATTCGTATCCTATTGGGCATGTTTGGGATGCATGAAGCCAAATAGTCAGGAACTGAATCTGTTCAGTAAAATTCTTCGATATCATTACCCTTTTCTTCATTTTGCATCGAAACTTCCAAGTTTTCCTAGTAATCCTCGTAGCTTGATTTCAAGTTTTCAGCTTGAAACATAAAAAGTTGAGGTTCAAAAAGAGTATTTTTTTAGAAGCCCTACCAAATAGGACAAAAAAAAAACGTCTCTCTCTCGCACTCGCCACCCAGGAGCTACAGCTCTCTTTGAACTAAAAGCTGGAGTAAAAAAATTAGCTTCTATCACCTCCTCTTAAAAATACTCTCTGAAGTCATTTTATCAAATGTTTTTGACAAAGGGCTTCAGTTTCACTAAAAAGACTAATCCACTAGAAGAGCTCGCTTTAAAAGGACCGGAAGCCCTGCAAAACTGATCCTACAAATAAAAGATGTGAGCTCTTAACTTGAATATAAATGTCCTTAGAAGTAGGCTATCTTCTAAGTTCATCTCATCTTCCATGAACTTAAATAACACAATTCTAGTTGAATCTAGACCGATACTCAAGTCAATGATCTATCATCTTCCCACTCATATTTCCATGAACTTAAATAACACAATCCTCGTTGAATCTGGACTACTCCAGTCAATGATCTATCATCTTCCCACTCATATACACAGAAGTTAGCATTGATTACTACCGATACTCGCCAAAAGGAGTAGAATAGAGCTCATAAAACTCCCAATGCAGGCAGCTCGGTCTATGCTTATAAGTACTCAGGTTTATTTCTTGGGGTCAATCTCTCCTTGCTACTGTTGTAAAAAAAGAAGAAGAAAAACTCTCCTTGCTACATCCACGGCAAACAGTGCTTCCACTTTTCGATAGATAAAGTCATTGACTCTACTTCATCAGTACTTAGTAGGTTTTTTTATAAAATTTCAATATAAAACATAAACTAAATTTCAGCGAAACGAACAAGACCATTAGAAAATATTTCCTCTCCCGTACAAGGAGAGGCATCTTTGATTTATTCTTCTTCTAGTATCTCCTAAAGAGTTTCACTGTTATCATAACCCTTATCAACAATACTGCCCCTTTTAGCATGTTTATTATCCTCTTTCTTTATTTGATTGCCTTGATCGTCTTTCCCATCTTTTCTCTACTTCTCATACGAAATCTGCTGAAAGATGGAGGGATTGAAACAGCTTGTGCTAAGAACGGAATATATGGAAAAGAAGGAAGAAAAACCAGACTACACCACGTCGGACCAGTGACTCACAACAACTCACAATCTTTCCTCCCACAGGCTTCGCTGCAGCTTTCAGAGCCACTCAAATCCCCTTCCCCTTCTCTACACACACGAACGCAAGCTCCCAAGAACGCATCCACCATTGGATTTGGAAGCTTCTCCATGGGACACCGAGCCTCGTAGACGAAGCAGAGGAGACCAGAGAAATCGAAGAGCAAGGAAGCAAGAAGCAGGGAGCCATGGCGTTCCTCCTTCCCAAGCTCACAACGCCGTCAGGCCCGTCATGCAAGTTGCCCCCGAGTCCCCTCCTCAAGCCCCAGCTCGCCCAGCCGGGCCACGGCGGCGGCAAGATCCAAGGCTCCGTCTCCGGCGCTGGCGCTGCGCAGGTCGCGGCCCCGGGCCACCTCAGTCTCCTTCTCCTACTCAGCGCCCCGCAGCAGGCAGCAGACCCAGCGTCCAAGTCCACGGCAACCAAGAACCGGGGCAAGGGCGGCGGGGATCCGCAAAGGTCGGATTTTTACCTCAACCTCGGGACGGCGGTGCGCACGCTGCGGGACGACCTGCCCGACGTCTTCGACCGGGAACCCAACTACGATATCTACCGGTGGGTAAAAAGAGCCATTTTCCCTTGTGTTTGCTATATTTTAGTTCATTTTGGGTTAGGCCTTTGAGAATCGATCGCGATTGTTGTATGAATTGGATTAAGTTGGATTAGTATGCTAATTGCTGATCATAGAGAAGTTTCCGTGCTGCTAATTCTAGTTTGGTATTTCGGGGGGATTGAGGTCAAACATAGAAATTAAGCAGCTAATGGTCACTTGGTGTTTACATAAATACAGGAGTAGTGGCCATGAAACATAATGGTGATTTTTCAGTGATGCCAGTCATGATTCTAGAAATGAAGTACACTAATTGTTTGCTTATTTCACCTAGCCTTCTAGTAGAACTGATAATTTGTCATAACTCATATGCAATATTGAGAACTGAGAAGCAATAGATGAGCAACAAGTTTATTGCTTGGTTCTAAGACTAGGCTGTTAGAGGGCAATGAGATGCAACAGTCATCAATTTTTTTCATGACCCTCTATCAAGGCACATTTTTCATTAAGAGTGAAGAAGTTTTACAAGTGCTGTTAAGCCATAGCTTACTGCCCAGAGCTGAACAGATACCAACCTAACACCGAAAACAATTACAGACTATATGGCACACTAGTTTGTGGCAATGACAAATTCAGCACATGGGTGGCGATCTAGTCTTAGGATTGAGAGCCATTAGGGTTGTTTTTGGCTGTGTCCTTTTTGCAGAGGTCAGAAGTGTGGTCAAGATAATTGTAATTGTATCAACTCTATGTAATGACCTTACAACAACAACAACATAGCCTTTTGTCCCAAGCAAGTTGGGGTAGGCTAGAGATGAAACCCAAAAGAGACGAGAAACAGAGAGACACATAAAGGGACATAAATGGCACAAGACAAAAAGAGGTCACGTTTCAGGCACGTTGATTGTCAATCTCCAAGCCTCCTGTCCATAGCTAAATCCTTGAAAATATTCCACTTCTTAAGATCTCTCTTAACGGACTCGTCCCAAGTTAGTTTAGGTCGACTTCTACCGCTCTTTACATTATCGGCCCGCTTTAGAACTCCACTACGCACCGGCGCCTCAGGAGGCCTCCGTTGGACATGTCCAAACCATCTCAACCGATGTTGAATCAATTTCTCCTCAATTGGTACCACCCCAACCCTATCCCGAACATCGTCGTTCCGGACTCTATCCCTCCTTGTGTGCCCACAATACCAACGCAACATACGCATCTCTGCTACACTCAATTGCTGGACATGTCGCCTTTTTGTAGGCCAACACTCAACACCGTATAACATCGCCGGACGAATCGTCGTCCTATAGAACTTACCTTTCAGCTTCTGAGGCACCCTTTTGTCACAGAGAACGCCAGAAGCTTGACGCCATTTCAACCAGCCGGCTGAAATTCTATGCCTAACATCTTCATCAATGTCTCCATCCTTTTGTAGCATCGACCCTAAATACCGAAAAGTATCCTTCTTGACCACCATTTGCCCATCGAGGCTAACGTCTCCCTCCTCGTGCCTAGTCGCGCTGAAATCGCACCTCATGTACTCGGTCTTAGTCCTACTAAGTCTGAACCCTTTCGACTCTAACGTGTGCCTTTATAGTTCTAACTTCCTATTAACCCCCGCCCTACTGTCGTCAACTAGCACCACATCATCAGCAAAGAGCATACACCAAGGGATATCACCTTGTATGTCCCTTGTGACCTCATCCATCACCAAAGCAAATAAATAAGGGCTCAAAGTTGACCCCCTGATGCAGTCCTATTTTAATTGGAAAGTCACTGGTGTCGCCATCACATGTTCGTACAAACGTCACAACATCCCTGTACATATCCTTGATGAGGGTAACGTACTTAGTTGAGACTTTGTGCTTTTCCAAGGCCCATCACATGACATTTCTCGGTACTTTGTCATATGCCTTCTCGAGGTCAATAAAGACCATGTGCAAGTCCTTTTTCTGCTCCCTATATCTCTCCATCAATTGTCGTAATAAGAAAATTGCCTCCATGGTCGACCTACCAGGCATGAACCCAAACTGAGTTTGGGTCACATGTGTCACTCTCCTTAGGCGATGCTCGATAACCCTCTCCTAGAGCCTCATCGTATGGCTCATCAACTTAATCCCACGGTAGTTAGTATAACTTTGAACATCTCCCTTGTTCTTGAAGATATGTACTAATATATTTCTCCTCCATTCTTTAGGCATCTTGTTGGACCGAAAAAATAAGGTTAAAAAGCTTAGTTAACCATACTATCGCTCTGACGCCTAGGTATCTCCACACCTCAATGGGGATACCATCAGGGCCCATCGTTTTACCTCCCTTCATCCTCTTCAAAGCCTCTCCGATCTCTGCCTCATGAATTCTCCTCACAAAGCGTCTGTTAGTATCGTCAAATGAGTCGTCCAACTCAAGGGCAGGACCCACATTCTCCCCATTAAACAGCTTGTCGAAGTACTCTCTCCATCTGTCCTTGATCTCCTTATCCTTCACCAAAAGTCGATCTGTCTCATCCTTGATGCATTTTATTTGGTTGATGTCCCTTGTCTTCCTCTCGCAGATTCTAGCCATCCTATAAATGTCCTCCCCTTTCTTCGTGCCTAGCTGCTGATAAAGGCCATCATACGCCTGACTTTTTGCTACACTCATAGCTCGCTTTGCAACCCTCTTCGCTATTTTATAGCCCTCGATGTTGGCTACACTCTTGTCATGGTGGAGACGCTTGAAACACTCCTTCTTCTCCCTAATAGCCCTTTGCACCTCGTTATTTCACCACCATGTGTCTTTCGCTTCCCGTTTGCCTCCCCTATTCACGTCAAACACTTACAAAGCCACCTTCCGGACACATGTTGCCATCTTTAGCCACATGTCGTCGGCATCTTCTCCTTCTTCCCAAGGTCCCTCGTCTAGCATCCTCTCCTTAAACATTTGTGTTGCTTCCCCTCTAAGCTTCCACCACTTCGTTCTCGCAATCTTGGCCCGTTTGTCCCGGTGGACACGTACCCGAAAGTAAAAGTCCGCCACCACAAGCTTATGTTGAGGGACAACACACTCCCCAGGTAACACCTTACGATCAAAGCAAGCACGTCTATCCTCCCTTCTTGCAAGGATAAAGTCGATCTAGCTCGATTGTTGTCCACTATGAAAGGTTACTAGATGAGATTTCCTCTTTCTAAAGAGGGTGTTCGCTATCAACAAGTCATAGGCTAGCGCGAAGTTCAAAACATCCTCCCCCTCTTGATTCCTACTATCATATCCGAACCCCCCGTGCACCCGCTCGAAACCTACATTAGTCGCACCAACATGGCCGTTGAGGTCTCCTCCTATAAAGAGTTTCTCGCTGATATAGGCACGGTACTAACCATGCTATCAAGATCTTTTCAAAACTGCCTCTTGGTGCCCTCGCTAAGACCTATCTGAGGGGCATATGCACTGATCACATTCAGAGCCGAATCTCCAACTACTAGCTTGACCAAAATAATCCGGTCGCCTTGCCTCCTAACATCAACGACTCCATCTTTAAGGCCCCTATCGATCAAGATGCCTACACCATTCCTACCCGATGTTGTCCCCGTGTATCAAAGCTTGAAGCCAGTATCCTCCACCTCCTTCGCCTTCTGGCCCTTCCATTTAGTCTTCTGAACGCATAGAATATTTACATGTCTTCTAATTGCTGCATCGACTAACTCTCTTAGCTTACCCGTTAGGGACCCTACGTTCCAGCTATCTAGACGAATCCTAGTTGGCTCGGCTAGCTTTCTTACCCTTCGCACCCGTCGAGGGAAGTGCGAAAACCCTTGCTTATTTTTCACTACACCCGGATGTAGATGTAGCGCGCCACTAAGGTTGCGACGGTCCGACCCTTGCTCATTTTTCATCGTACCCGGGTCACGATACGACGCGCCACTAAGGGGATGACGACCCGGCCCTTGCCCATTTAACACCACATCCGGGTTCCGATGTAGCGCGTCGCTAAGAGGGTTACGCCCCAACGAATCTCTTGTGGGTTTCAAATCCATGAGAGTGGCTGTTTTTTTTACTGTTGGTTCGCCAGACCTTAACACACCCTCCTCCTTTACCCGGGCTTAGGACCGGCTATGTTAAGACGACTTAAGAAAGTCTTCCAGTCAACATAGGCGGAGTTAACTCTATGTAATGACCTTGAATTAATAAAATCCTTTCTTTGTCAAAACAACGAAGTTCAGCACAAAGGCAGATGCAAGTCATCATCAACAGTTATGCTATTAATTATCTCTGATAAGAACACTAGGCCTGAATTTTGCAATCTCTTGCAAACTTATTCTTTGTAGGCATGCTTCTACACTCATGTAAAAATGGAAACTGAAAATAATTTTTACATCTATTGCAGTGAAGACATCACATTTGTCGACCCACTAAACACTTTTCATGGGATTGACAACTACAAGACTATCTTCTGGGCACTTAGATTCCACGGGCGCCTACTATTCAGAGAAATTGGGCTTGATGTATCACGCATTTGGCAACTGACAGAGACTTCAATAGTTGTCCGGTGGGAGCTGTGGGGCACTCCACGTGTCCCATGGGAATCATATGGCTGCTTCAGTGGGACGTCGCGATACAAGGTTGACAGGAATGGGAAAATTTACGAGCACAAAGTCGACAACTTGGCATTGGACTTCCCACGATCAGTAGCGAAAGTGGGCAGCATTGCTGACATGGTAGTCGCCACACCGAGCCCCAATTTAACGTTTTGGAATGTGGTTGGAACAGGTGATGGTTGCTCATGGACAAAGCTTTATGAAGCCGTGGTGGAAGCTGTGGAACGGGAAGAACATAGTTCCACTGGCATTGGCGTTGGAGGTCTACCTGTCCCCTGCAGCTTCGGCTGCGGCTGTGGCTGCAGTTTTTGAACTGCAAACTACTGTAGCTTGAACTGCTGCGGCCGTAGCCACAGCTGCAACCAGCTCAAGCGAACGGGCCATCACTTGTTCATAGGATGGAATGAGCTCCAGGACTAGTTGCTTGGTAGTTCCTAGGGGAAATGTATAGAATATATATGGGCACATGAATCACGATACTACTATTATCTCTTTGTATATTGTAGCTATAGGGCAGTTAATTTAGATAAAACACATACTAGATGGCTATATTTGATTACCCTTATGACATTATCTCATACTGGGCGCTTTCACTGCTTTCTTATGCGATACATGGATTTTGAGTGTGATTTGTCCAATATTAGACAGTTTAGGATGTAGAGGAAAATCGAACAACGTCGGTAGTTGAGGGAGGTCAAAATAAGACTCCCTGTCTAAATGAGTTGTGTTTGGTTTGGCCGGAACATAAGTGGGATTTTTCTATCCTCATTAATAGAGACAACCACGTCGTCTCAAATACGTCATGTTGTTGTTCCTCACAGCAAGTGCAAAAGGGCCTATTTGAATAAATCATATTGTTGTTCCTCACAAGTGCAAAAGAACTTATCTGACAAAGCTTTTAGAGCAGTTTCTGGGCTGAATATAAGAAAAGCTATGCCAAACACTTTTTAACATAGAAATTTTTGTTTTGATCTCATGAAATTATTCTCTAAAATGAATTAGGAGGCTGGAGCTAAAAAAACAGCGCCAAACACTTATTAACAGAAAAGTGACTCATGTTGATTCTGTGAAATTATTCTCTAAAATAAATTAGGAGGCTGGAGCTAAAAACATCTTCGCCTGATTTTAGAGAATCATAGATAATCATTTCCAGTGCAGAATCACTTTTTACATAGAATCAGGAGCTAGATAAGCTCGACCAAACAGGCCTATAGCACTAAACACTTTAGTCACAGACTCACAGCGAAGCTACAATAAACTCCGTGCACATGAAACGGTCTCAAAAACATTTTACTAGTTTGTGGCTCGTTCTAGTCATATATGCACTTAGAGGCAGCTCATTGGCTATCACTTCAAAATTATACTTGCACACTCAAATCATGCTTGCACAAAACACATGGATTGGAAGTCAAACAACAATGGTAGCCAACATGGCAACAACGGCCAGCAACACTATACCAACAGAGGAGCAACTCTTTATACTCTCAGTGGCCCTCATTTTGCTTTCTCCACCTGCAAGAACTCAGACAGAATGCGGCTAAGCATTTTCAGTTCAAGGTATTGTACCGCTGTTGACCAATGACCAGCATCAATGGCAATATGGCAAAGCATCGAGTAATGAACAGGCCTCACAGTTCATCCTAGATCACTAGAACTGAAATTTGAAACTGTTTGAACACAAACACTACTAGCTACCAAGCATCAGTACCTTGAGTGAGTTGAAGAGCAGTAACGGTGTTGACACTAAAAACACACCGTTGCATACGAGCACGCCCTCGTAGAGGCGCTCCTTGCAGCATCCTAGCGAAAACCGAACTTCCCGTACGCTATATCGACCACCACTGCTGTATCCTCGGGGCATATTTATAGGGTGGGATGTTTGTCTTCGAGTTAATACATGAAGATTTACAATTAAAACCGACTCAAACTCGATCTGGACTGTCCAAACCAGACCATTCGCTATATTGTCAGGGAGGCAATCTTCCAGGGGTCGTAATTCTTTCACTCGGATTCTAAATTGGACGTTCTAGGTATGCATTTCGATTGTCTCGACAAGAGCGACACAATGGTGGAATCCAATCAATGATTTGAATATTCCCTAAACTGAATCATCTGGTATGCAATACCGAAACATCCGGTATTTTCATATTGCATACAACTTGTCAATTTTGCTCGTGAACATATACCCCCTTATTTATTTTTGGCAAGCTTGCATGCCAAAAAATACTCTTCTATATCATATTGAATAAGTGTAATAATGAACATAAGTTTTTTTTTTGATGAAACAATGAACATAAGATTGACCACATACATGATCCATGGATTATATACCAAAAACATTGTAGCCAAAATAAAGTTTTAACAATATAGCAATACACGTGTATGAATGAGGTAAATCTTTTGACACATTGCATTATTGGTATAATGTTCTTATATATGCAGAGAGAAAGAAGAGACGATGAAAGACACGAACGAAGCTATGGTTCATCGCTTCATGAAAAATGCAACATAAATTTAGTGATGAAGATTAGAGATGATGTATCGTGTTTCCTTTCCTCGTATCATACTTTTTGTTGAAAGCTGGAAATTGAGTCATGAATCATCTGTTCGCTTTTTTAGGCAATTGGATTATCAAGGGTGTTCAAAACTCAAAGCCAAAAAATTATTTTTTTTGCCTAGATTCATATTCTTTGTATATGTCTACAATATTCATTTTGTAAATATATTTTCGGAATTTCTATCCATCATCCGAGTGATGGATATTTGTGTTTTCATCCAGCTTTAGTTGGTTGCCGTTTGTGTGTTGTGGGCTTAATTTCATCTGTTGTTGTGTCCCATTTGTATTTGTATGTCACGTTCAATTTTCAGTCTGTGGTCATCTTCGTCTTCTGTTTTCAGTCTGTGGTCAGAGAATTCAAATGGGCCACGTGGATATTTCTGTTTTCAGTCTGCGGGCATGAGATCTCGGCCGGCCTTGGCTCCCGCTGCTCAAGCTTGCATGTGGCGTTCATGCCGTCTCCCGCCGCGCCGCCCGCGTGAAAAGGCTTGGCTGGTGCCTTGTGCCGTTGTGCGTTCATGCTCCGGCGCGGGAAGATGGCGACTGGCGAACGGGTACAGGAGCGTGTTCGGGCGTGAGGGGTGACCGATGCTTCTTTGAGATCTAACTGAGTGGCTGGTCCCTGCTCTACAGATGACGTGTTCAATTATGATTGGCTCAAAAAGTGGAAGATAACTGAATCAATTATCAACTGGGTGATGAGTAGTCATTTTATCAGTTTTTGTTTTGTTTAAGCTTTTTGCCACTTTAATTTCTCCACCTCTCGCATGGCATCTCTCCCGTGGCACACAAGTGACACAACACAACAGCGGCAATGAGGCTCGCCTCCCCGTAGGCCGTGCATAGGAATTGATGTATGCATAGCGCCACAATCTCCTGCGCCATCCTTTCGTCTCTTTTCATGTCACCTGAGACCTGAGTTTGGTAACTCCCTGAGCTCGACCACCGATACATTCCCGTCCGAGCCCGACCTGACTCTGAGAGTCGGTTAGGATGCTTCCTTTTTCTCGCCTTCGTTTTTGAATCGAGGATAATTCGATTCCGAGACGGATTTCCTTATCTTCTGAGTTCTGACAGAAGAAGAGGAGAGAGAGAGAGAGGAGGGCGGGGAGGGGAGGGGAGGGGATCGAGGCCGACGGGCAATCGAACATGAAGCGGCCTCGCGTAGAGTCCCATGGCGACGACGGCCACGAACCTGAGAGGCTAGGAACAGGGAATAGGCCTTGCTTGGGTTTGGGTCGCTGCTCTGCCTATCTGTCTGAACTGAATCTGCCATGTCGGCAATGCAGCAGCATCTGTACGTTGTGGTGGACGACTGGGAGAGAGGCTACAGCGTCCACAAGTTCGACGAGGACGACTTCGGCCCGGACCTGAACGCCGTCGGCGGCATGGACACTGCCCGCCCGGTCGTCCGCATGGAGGCGCTGCACCCGCACTCGTGGTCCTTCGACGCGCACGGGCGCAAGATCTTGGCGAATGGCGATGCAGCCCCCGGAGTACAGCCCCGGCATCCCCGTGTTCGACACCGAGACGATGGGGATGGCGGTGTGGCCCCACCCACTACCTCAACTGCCGGCAGAGCACCTTCGCCTTCGACATGGAGCGCCACGAGTGGACCCACGTCGGCGAGTGGCTCCTGCCGTTCAAAGGCCAGGCGCACTACGACCGCGAGCTGGACGCCTGGGTCGGGCTCTGCCTCTACAAGCAAGGGGCCGGGCGCGTCTGCTGCTGCGACATCCCGGCCCCCGACGGCGCCAGTGGCGGTGTGGCGGAGGGGAGACCAGCATGCCCGCCTGGAAGCTCGGGCGGGACGTGTTGTTCGAGAAACGGACACCCGCCAACATCTGGGCGCCACGCTGTGGTTGAGAGGCGGATGCCCCCGGACTGCGACGCGTACGCGCGCACCCGCGTGCTCAAGATGACCTGCTTCTCCCTCAAGTACGACAAGGACGGAGGGCTGTGTGTAGCTGCCACCCGACATCGCGCTTACGCATCCTTCACGTATGAGGTGGCGCATCAGCGTGTCGACCGTGTACAAAAACCCTGTGGCATTCCGGATATAGGTTCGTCTGTGCACATCGAGTTTAGTCATCCTTCCTTCGTTCCATCCATTTTGTGTATAATAATATATTAAATGTGGCAAATATCCGCAAAATATCCTTGGCCCTGTTTAGAAGTCACGTGATGCTTTTCACATGTTGTAATTATATTATATATATTACACTTACTCACAATGTAAAAATCAGGAGCAGTATCTATGTCCTTGGGCTATGTATCAAGAAACTATCTTCCACAACGCTACTTATTTTTTCCCGTTGGGTCTTTTCAATCTATCGGATTATTTAGCTTCGGCAATACCTAGCAATTAATCCGCATAAGATGAATTAGATGGTAACATACGGGACACAAAGATTTATACTGGTTTTGGACGCGGTACGCGCTAAACCCTACTCCAGTGGTGTTGCTGCTCTTATATTTGTATGCTCGATACAAGGGCTATTGCTCCTATCTACGTAGTAGATGGGATAGAATAAGGTGGAATGAGATGATGCCGATCGCGAGGTCCCTGCCCCCCTTTATATAGACAGAGGGGGTAGGGTTACAATGAGAGCGATCGGTATGACAGATTGGTTTCCTAGTTTATGACAAGGAGATCTACTAGATAGAATCCGCTTCTAGATATTTCTTGCTACGCCTTGTCCTCCAAGCTGGTGGATTCGCCTGGCCTTCGTGGGCTTCAACCGTCGTGGTCGTTGGCCTGATAAGTAGACACGATCGAATATACGGGCGGTGCGGGTACCCCCGGTCCATATATCCGACATAATCATTCTGCCTCCTTCCCTCAGATCCTATGCTCCCGCGACTAGGGCGTTGTTTCTTCCATGCCCCGCAATGGCTTTGCCTAGCCCACTGATGAGGGCACCCGCAATGGTTAGAGTTAGTTACTAGCTCCAAGATAACTTCTCCAATAGTGCTAACTTTTAGCACATAACTTTTAACATAGAAAGCCCTATACGACACTCTCATGTAACCTTGAAATATGTGTAAGAGCTAGTTTTGCTCTTTCTTCTATTAAAATATAAAAAAAATACTTAGAACTAGCTTAAAAGTCGATTATTGGAGCTGCCCTAATGTCTCCTGCTTGCTGCTATTGCAATTGTAGAGAGAAAAAAGACCATGTGTTTTCTTTCTGTTTTCTGCAGCGCTAGCGTCTGGACGTCCGGACGCTCGCGCCTCCACTCTGTCTCCCCCCACGCACCTGCATCCTGCGTTCGATGCGCGGGGCCCGCGCCGCCCAACTGCACGTGGGGAGTCCCCGCTCACGCCCCATCCGCTTCTCACTCGCATGCACGCGGCCAGCAGAGCAGTGACTATAGCATGTGGCTACGCCGACATCCAAAAGAGGGGGACGGGCGGCGGATGCGTAGACGGCGCCGGGAGGAGGAGGAGGAGGAGACACCGAGGCGAACGTGAGACAACAGAAATGCGAGGACAGAGATGCAACACCCGATCTACTTTTGAAACATCCGGATGCAACACTTGCAACATACTACCTCTATCCATAAAAACATGCAACTATGGGTTGCGTGCCAAAAAAGCAGTTTATGTTTGATCAAGTTTCTAATGAATAGTATTCATATTTATGACTCCAAATTAATTTATTATGAAAATATATTTTATAATTAATCTAATGATATTTATTTGATATTATAAATATTGATACTTTTTATCTATAATTGGTCAAACTTAAGATACTAAAACGTTACATTGTTCTAGAATTGCATGTTTTCTTGGACAGAGGAGTATGTCTGAAGGCAGATGAAACACATGAAACATGCATCTGACACACTAGCTGCAACACCAGATCTACTTTTGAAACATCCAAATGAAATACTTGCAACATACGTATGAAACAGCTGAAACCTAACTTGTAAATTCCATTCCGGAGCCCATTCCGTTTTGGCTATTGGAATGGAACATTCCGGTACCGGCCCATACCGGTGTACCATTCCGGACTTTATAATAATAATAATAATATATGAATAAACTTATACATAAATGTATATATAAATATATTTTGACTTAACTTATGGCGTAATTAACATTTTTACCGAACTAAGATATCATTCAATAAGTTCATAAGACCTTATTTCAAAGTTTAAACTCCGAAGTTCATACATGGAAAAATATAATACATGCAGCCACGACCGGTATTGATCGGTATTGGCCGGTATTGGCCGGTATTGACCGGTATTTGGCCGGTATTGACCGGCGTTGACCGGTATTGATCGGTATTTGATCCGGTACAGGATTGAGGCTCTTCTATACCGGTTTAGGGACCGGTACGAGGCATTCCGGCCATTCCGGCCGGTACCGGAATGAAATTCGCAACTATGGCTGAAACACTCGAAACATGTGTATGAAAACACTTACAAAAAATACCTAAAAACACTTCATATGTGTGAAAACGTATGAAACATCCAGATAAAACACTTGCAAACACACATATGGAAAACGAGATGAAATATTTGGAAAATAAACTTGAAATACGTGTATATCCATTGCAACATATGCAACATTCCGATTTACTTTTACAACATCAAGATGAAACACTTGCAACATTCAGATGAAACATCTGAAACACTTGAAACATACTCTTGCAACATGGGTTATCCTTGAACGAATGGAGGCACGCTGGCGTGGAGGTCGACGGCGGCGTATGGACCTCGTTGTGCGGCAGCGGCACAGGCAACTCGTCGGCGGGCGCGGTGTCACACGAATCTCGTCCCCCTCGTCTGCTTACTGGAGCATCCGTTCATAGAGGCTTGCCGGCTTGGTGGAGGTGGCCGCGGCTCGCCATCTCGATGGAGGCGGTCGTGGCGAGCAGGCCGGCCACGGCGAGGAGGCAGCGCGGTGGAGGCAGGCGAGCCAGACTGGGCCCGGTGGGGAATGTGGCGTGGAGAAGTCAGTGTGGGGAGACAACGGGGAGGAGGCCGTAGGGAATGGGGCATGATGCGGGGCGCGGCGCTACGGGGGACCGACGGCGACGATGCGGAGTGGGTGGACGGATGTGCACGGCGACATAGGGAGGAAACGACGCCGCGAGCATCGGGGCGCGAGGACGGGACGAGCAGATAAGATCGTTGGGCAAGCGACGCGTGCAGGAAGGAGTAGAGGGAAAGCGTTCGTTCGTCCAGATGTCTTAATTGTGTCATTTTGTTTTTCTTATATCACTAGTTTCCTCTTTTGCTACTGAATTTATCGCGTGCATTGCTTTGTTTATATTACTAGTGAAGGTCGCGCGCCTTCGCGCGCGCCGGTAATGGAGTAAGCCCTGGTTTTTGAACGTAGAATTGTCATGCAGTATATAATTTGCTGTTGTACATATTTGTGGGGATATAATAAGTTGGAACTTGCGGGACGCATATATTACATGCGAAAGGTTTGGTAAAGTGCATACATTAGATAGATACATCCTAGGAACGTAACGTCGTCCTAACCGCACAGTGCTTGGCCGCATATATCAGGCAACATGATAAGTACTCGTATTGGTTTGCACATGAGTACGCATATTATACATAATAAGCATTAGGTAGTGTAATCAGACTTTCGTTGTCTACATGCTTATGCTGATCTTGTTATGTGGCACCATGTTGTTGTGCTGTTGAGAACATCTGGGGCTGGTGGATGAATCTGTGTGCATTTAGATGTGTGAGTTATATGTAGTATTTAAAGTGTATCATAAAGGTTGCAAATGGTGAGGGATGATCGGAGTACCTGAGTCTTGGTAGCGGCACATGCACTCGGTGTGGCGACTGCATCCTGATACATAACCTGCTGTAGAGTAGTAAAGAAGGGGTATAGAGTGTTGGGGCTATCAATTGTTTAGCTGATGTAAAATACTGATATCCTCTCGTGATGTAGAAATTCCAAGCTTGAATTGAACAATCAAAATCCATGATCCTATTCAAGTTTTTATACAAATCAAGTACATTTTAAAGTAGTAAGTACATAAAGGAAAGCGATGATTGATGCTTAAAAAATGCAATGGTGCATATTATGAGGAACTTAGTGAGCTGGATTGCGACTGATAACAACAGGAATGTAGTCAAGTTATATCAGAAGATTATCGATGTTCTTTCATGATGTAGAAATTCTAAGCTTGAATTGAACAATCAAAATTCATGACCCTATTCAAGTTATTATACAAACCAAGTGGTAAAGAACATACTCCCTCCGTCCCTATATGTATGTCGTCCGGGAAGCGTGTTTGTGAGGGAAACACGGTTTTCTAGAGACAAACATTTAGGGACAGAAGGAGTAGTTAATAAAACCAATAGGCAGCCAAGGGAAGAAATTCCAAGATAAGAGTAGTAAAGAACATAGAAGACTTCTTTCCAGTTTATTTATACCAAAAAAACTGTACAGATAGAGGCCTATACTTATACTGTGGAATATACATTTAATAAGCTTGTGGACAGCATTGTTGAACCGGAATGGTGATCATGTGAACAGGTGTGTATAACAGAGTATCTTTGTCAATCTAGGAAAAGCATAAATAAAAAAAAAATAGTTTATATTATTATTCCTGTTGTGGGCAAGTTGCATCGAGGAAAAGATATCAATTTATGATTCAGAGTGGGTCATGGTCATCTATCTGAATTTGTGATGCAAACAATATTTGAATAAGAATTGTTGTGTTTGTCCAGCCCAAGGATTTCAGGTAGATCTAAACTAATACATATTTGAAATATTCTTCCTAATCCAGAGGTGGGAAAAAGTGAAAGTTCGCAATATACCCAAGTGCTATTATAAATTAATTATATTGAAGAAAACCATAGTAATTAATTTATCGATGGTTGTTGCTTGCTTGACTTTGGACGAATGATGATAGTTAATTTTTCATAATGTGCAACACATCCTTTTCAAACTGATAATGTGCGATACACGGTCAAACAGGATTTGTAAGTTCTGTTGGAAACAAACAAAAGGTGCTAAGAACGCACTGAACTAACAGTCATAAATGATGGCCATAAAAGAAATACCTGTCAGCTCGAAAACTTGCAGCAAAAGATGAATCATTTCAAAGCCTCATATGGTTTCTTTTGAGTTAATTTGCAGAATGGAAACAATTATGTTTACGTTATCATTGTTGTAGTTTTATTTTCTCTGAAAAAAATTGAAGCAGTCTAAAAGGCAAGGCACGGAGAGGAACTGCTAACTCAAAATTTTGGAACCAGATTAAATTATGGGGCCAAGCAGTATTCATACGGAACATAGATCTTCAATAAACTTGGAGGAAAATGTATGAGAAGCAAGGGAAGTTGACTGAAACCGAATAAAGCAAACATGTAAGGCGTGTTCAACTAACTGAACTGGGAATTAATTTGGAACCAATCATATGGGAAAAGGAACATTATTTGTTAACAAGGGAAGATAGATAAGAGAAGTCATGACGGCAAGTATACATGCACATATGTGAATTCTTTAGAAAAATAGGAGCACCAACCTGAAACTGAGGTCTGAAGTCAAAAACCTGGTGCTTGGTAAATGCAGTACATGACACAGTTATAATCCTGCAACAAATAAATGAGGACATTTAGTCAGCATTCATCTTTCTATAAATCTATCGAAAAGGAATGCAATATAATTCGAGTTCATAATTCTGGATAGGTACGACGTCCATAAGAGGGAAAAAAAAGCAAGTAAACTACTCTGGTGAAGATATAGTGTGGCAGTAGCCAATAAGCATTGTGCGTACTTTTTACTAACACATGTCGTCCATTGCTCGAATATGCAAAGTGTTCAAGGAAAAAATGCGTCGACAAAGTTGTCGGTTTCTGTGCTTGACTTTGGATGAATGATGACAGTTAATTTTTCATAATGTGCAACACATCCTTTTCAAACTGATAACGTGCGATACACGGTCAAACAGGATTTGTAAGTTCTGTTGGAAACAAACAAAAGGTACTAAGAACGCACTGAACTAACAGTCATAAATGATGGCCATAAAAGAAATACCTGTCAGCTCGAAAACTTGCAGCAAAAGATGAATCATTTCAAAGCCTCATATGGTTTCTTTTGAGTTAATTTGCAGAATGGAAACAATTATGTTTACGTTATCATTGTTGTAGTTTTATTTTCTCTGAAAAAAATTGGAGCAGTCTAAAAGGCAAGGCACGGAGAGGAACTGCTAACTCAAAATTTTGGAACCAGATTAAATTATGGGGCCAAGCAGTATTCATACGGAACATAGATCTTTAATAAACTTGGAGGAAAATGTATGAGAAGCAAGGGAAGTTGACTGAAACCGAATAAAGCAAACATGCATGGCGTGTTCAACTAACTGAACTGGGAATTAATTTGGAACCAATCATATGGGAAAAGGAACATTATTTGTTAGCAAGGGAAGATAGATAAGAGCAGTCATGACGGCAAGTATACATACACATATGTGAATTCTTTAGAAAATAGGAGCACCAACCTGAAACTGAGGTCTGAAGCCAAAAACCTGGTGCTTGGTAAATGCAGTACATGACACAGTTATAATCCTGCAACAAATAAATGAGGACATTTAGTCAGCATTCATCTTTCTATAAATCTATCGAAAAGGAATGCAATATAATTCGAGTTCATAATTCTGGATAGGTACGACGTCCATAAGAGGGAAAAAAAAGCAAGTAAACTACTCTGGTGAAGATATAGTGTGGCAGTAGCCAATAAGCATTGTGCGTACTTTTTACTAACACATGTCATCCATTGCTCGAATATGCAAAGTGTTCAAGGAAAAAATGCGTCGACAAAGTTGTCGGTTTCTGTGACACTAACAAAGCAATCAGCAGAGTCTGCTTACCAGCATTCAAATGTCGGGGAAATTGAAGGCAACAGATGAATTCTGCAGCTGTACATGTATGGGATGCCATAACATAACAGAAGCCGTAACTTGGCCAGGTTTGCTGCAAGGCCAAAACACACTGAATAATAAAGTGCTACCCTGACCTCCAAAAGCAACAATTACACAGCCACCTGAACAATTACAGTCTCACTAACCTAACTCTTCTCCATTGTAGGGACAGAGCATCATTTCGGGAACAATTAACAGGCAGTCAAATCAGCCATTCGAGGAGCTGAACAAAACTCGAAATGGATAAAAATAACAATTAAGGATTTCAGAGGTAAGGTCTTGACCTGTCCATTCAGTTTGAATGCACCTAAACACAATAGAGGGACAGTCAACAGGATTTAGGCTATGCTCCTACAACAATAATAAGAGGGAAGAATGAACATGACAAGATGCGATAATGGGATACTTGGCATGTACAGAGTAGTTGGCTTTAAGACCAAAATAAGAACCTAGATGGTGAGCGACTAACCAACTTGAATCTAGAAAATTTTGTAGAACAAACTATGTGATAGCTGGCAATAGGATGACCAAATGAAAGATATACAATGAGGATGAAGGGTTCTCAGATTATTTAGCCTTGACCTGACTGTGGAATGTACAACCCTGTCATATAATAGAACAAACCAACAGCCAGAGAGAATGGGTCGGAAGGAAATATTAGCTTTTTACAAACTTAGGTTGACAATAGCTAACTCAACATATAGAGAAGGACTGGAACACCAAATTTGGAACTAATCTGGAATAGAACAAACTAAACCTGCAAATGATCTTATATCTTTAAAAGTATATTGCATATACATATCCGATAAGCTTCCTTGCAGTTGCCATCCTGAAAACCACCATGGCATGGGCACATCAGATAAAAATGCAATTTGTACATATGGGCGCACCAGATACAATGCTAAGACTAAAAACCTTAAGATGTCCAATTTTTTACACACAATCTTACTAATTTACCATACTAACATTAGTTCAGGATCATTTCCCCAACTTCAATACAAACACCTTTGGTAAATTGTTGTTGGCCATGAAGAAGCACATGGAAAGAAGTAATAAAAATAAAATAGTGGCCGTAGGTGTACCTTGAGCTGGTTAATGTCAACACCGTGTCGTTCAAAATCAATTTGATGGAGCTGCCAGATCTGTACCACCACGCCCAGGAGCGAATCGCCATTTGCAGCACAAGCAAAGACAAATGAGCAATCAAATACTCAGCTACAAAGCATCCAAGGTAGGGGCAACCAACTTGCACCACCACGGCAAGGAGCGAATCGTCAATTGCAGCACAAGTAAAGAGAAATGAGTAATCAAATATTCAGCTGCAAAGCATCGAAGGTAGGGAAACCAGCTTACCCATTTAAGGACACAAGCAGCCGGGACCAGGACGAGCCACGGGGAGGAGGCGGCGGCCAGCAGCGGCGCACGCTACCGCCGCGCCGTGGCCGGAGACGGCGACCGCCAGGGCGGACGCAGGGCCGCGTCCGTACTGCGCCCGCGCCGTCGCCGCCGTCGCATCGCCCGCGTCAGGAGGGAGAGAGGGAGAAAAGAAGAGAGAGGAAGCGGAGAGGGAGAGGCGGAGGCGGAGGGTTCGCGACCCGCTGGAGAGACGGAGAGAGCGAGGTTTTTTTTTTTGGGGGGGGGGGGGGGCTGGCTGCTTATATTTGGAGATGCGTTGTTGAGGTGGACCAATGAGAGGAGGTGAATGTGACGTGGCGCTGAGATGGACCCATGGGTGAAATTCGGGCGACGTAGCCGGGCTGCCCATCCGGGAGCCAACTGTAGCTTAAAGAGATTTTTTTTTTTTGAGGTAGGAGTATTTTTTGGGCAGAAAGACGAGCGAGGAGCTGAGGTTGTTTGCGACTCGCGATCGAGGGAAGGAGGACAGAAACGGTAGGCGCTAGGGATGTCACTGCCGATGGTGTCGATGATACCGTTCATGCCCAAGCAGGGCAGCGTCAAGGCGCATCGGATTTGGAGGGAGCGCTCCCACAGCGATAGTATGTTCAGGTACTTCCCGCTAGCGTCGGGCCGGTGGCAACCACCAGCTCCTACTGCCTCACACTGAGCCATGGTGACAGGGTGCCGACGAGCGAGAGATCGCCGGCGGCATCTGTGCTGAAGGGCTCTTGGCATATCGGATCTGAGAGCTCTAGCAGTTTTACTTGCCCGACCAGGCCACCGGGCTGCGGTTCATACCGCCGCTGCCGTAGGCGTTCACGGCCAACAGCGCGGGGACGTACGAGCTCCACACCGACGGCCGCATGTGCGAGCTCCGACCGGCGGCCACGCGAGCTCTCACCAACCAACGGCGCACAGGATCTACAGAGGAGAGATGGGTCGGCGCACGGGATCTACAGAGAAGAGATGGAAACCATGCGGGCTCTCTCAACACGAGAATCTCTAGTTTCTCCCCCCTCGTTTTGTGTATAGATATCGATTCTAAATAAGATCAATTGTATTGTGTGCGATTGATAACCATTGGAGCAGCTGCGTAACGGTTGTTAGGAATTGAATTAAGTCTGATTCGAAGCTCTAGATCGGACGAGCGTTCCTTACCATACCTCTCGGAAGATCGCATCCCCGTTGGCCGTTGTCACCATGGTGCGGCAACGGCAGGAGTGCAGTGCAACTTGATTCGGTGAAGTATGAATGGTCATGGATGTTCTTTTATATATATATATATATATATATATATATATATATATATATATATATATATATATATATATATATATATATGACATCATTATCCTTTTTTTCTTCGTTTAACTATTCGGCTGTTCTACAAATATGTATGCAGAATAGATAAATCTACTATTAATTAATAAAATATTGTCGGCCATTGAAGAAAAAAATCAACTAATCAATGGCCAACAAAATATTTAAGGACGGAGATAGTGTAACACCCCAGTGTTAGGCTTGCATTAGCATTTGCAAATCATGTGCATAAGCATAATCATGCATTGATAAGCATCACATGAAATATAGACTTAAACATGTTAACGAAACATACGTGTTGTAATGTGTTGTTTCGGTAGATTTAAAATTATGTTGATGCTTGTTATGCCTTGTATGTGTTTGTTTGAGTAAATTAACAACTTAGAAATGTTTAGCAAACAATTTGGAGCAAGGGTTGCATTCAAAATTTTCTCAAATTTTACTGTTAAAAATAATCTAGAAAAATAGAGTTTTGATTTAAAATTGACTTTAAATCCTTACTTCAAAATCTATTGGGATTTTGACTTTGCTCCTTTTTGCAAAGTTGAAGATCACAAATTTTAGAACAACTTTTGTTTTTAGGTCAACTAGTGAAATGCTTTTTATTTGCTCAAAATGATGAAATAGGGATTGTTTGTTTGAAAAAGAAAAGGAAAATTATTTTTCTTTTCCCTCCCGGCAGCGCCTCCTTTCTGGCCCGCTCGTGCAAGCCGGCCCGGCCCAGCTCCGCGCCTGCCTCCGCGCGTTTGCCTCCTCGCTCGCGCCCGAGCCGACCAGGCGCAGAGGAAGGCCGCCGCGTGGCCATACGCCGTCAACGCCGCTCGCCGGGTGGCGGTCCGATGGACCCCGCGCACACCTGCCTCCAAAATCACAGCACCGGCGCCCTCCTTCACTAGCTCACCATTTTTCCACCTTGCCTTCGCCTTGATCTCGCCTGCAAGCAAGCAGTGCGGCCGCCGCTCCATTGCTGCCGTCGCCAAGCTCGCCCGCGCCATCTTGCTCTCGCCCGAGCTCCGCGAGCTCCCGCGCGAGCCCCGCCTCGACGTAACGTGCCTCCAGCACCGCCGCTTCTCCAACGTAGGGCCGGAATGGCCATGCATGTCCCGTTGGTGCCCGTCGGAGCTCGCCGGAGTCCGCGGCCATGCTGACCTACCGGCTTCGCCCCTCCTTCCTCTCGCAGTAGGTCACCATCGCCTCCGCGGAACTCTTCTGCACTTCCTCGCGCCTCACCATGGCTTGGCTAGGCCCATTGACGGCGAGCAGCATCGCCGCGCCCGCCATGGCTGCAGGCGTACCTGCACCACTTCCCAATCGGCTCCATCTTCTAGCTCCCCTTGCTCGCGTCGTCGTAAGGAGGCCAATGGTGGTGGTCCTGTCGCCAGAGACCTCACCGGCGGCGAGGAATCGCCGATCAACGGCGTGCTCTGCCCCTGCGCGGCTGGCGGGTGGGGCCGTGTTGACCGCAGGGGCCCGCTCGTCAGTGCCTGTGTTGGGGTTTGGGTGCACTGGACCGGGTGCATGTAGCATTTCAGCGGTCGGTTTTTTGAAATGATTTCGAAAATACTTTTCCAGAAAATGTGAAAATGATTACAAAAATCATATCCTGAGATCTACAGGTCCAAATTGGATGAAACAAGTTTTGTTAGGTTTCTTATGACTAGATCTAGCTGCTAAAAATGTTGCATGTCATTTTTGTGGTACTTTTCTATATAGCTTTATTTAATTGTTATAAATGTTGTTATCTTTGGAAATGTGTAATAAATCATATATGTCTTAGAAAAATATAGTTCCAATTTTGTTACTCTACTCATGTGTTGTACTTTCTATGAAAAATATATGACATACATGTTCTATGGAAAAATATGGCCAAGTAATTTAGGTGTATTTATTTGCTATTTCTTGTAAAATTGCTAGAGCCAAAAATATGAATAATACATGTAGCTAAAACTTTTTGTACAGTGATTGTATACCATGTAAATCATGGGAAAAATATTAAATCTGTTGTTTGGTACTTTTCATAGTACAAAGTATTTTCTTCTGTATTTATGTCATGCTTTTTGTCATTTTTGTGTATGCTATTATACTTATCCAAATGTAATGAAAATTTTACGGTAGGCTACTTATTGTATGAAGAAGCTACTGTAATTTTCTCATAATTTTTTGAACACTAGAAATATATGTTGTTGTTGTAGCCTTAGTTTAAATTGGAATAAAATAATCTTCTTTATGCATGACTAGTTTAATTTGTTAGGTTTGGTGTATCTTTGAAGCATCTTGACTTAGTATGACTTGACATGTTAGAGTAGTCATTGTGGTGTTAGTATAATAGTACCTGTGTTGTGGCTATACGGTAGTTAGCGGTGCGTGATGGTAGTTAGTAGTAGAAGAGAATGCAGTAGATGGCATGTGCTCGTGGCATATGTTCTTGGATGATGTTGACTACCTGGTAGAAGAGTTTTACACCTACTCTGTTAAATAAAGTTAAACATGTTCATCTATATTGCATGCAATCATGATCATCATATGCTATCTCATCTGATGCACCAATTGCATAATTACTTATACAAATGCATCATATAGGATCATAGGAGGAAGTGCAAGTAGCGGTACAGGAGGAACTAGCCGAGGCCGACCCACAGGAAATCCAGGCACAGGAGGTGCCCGAGGACGAGGAGCAAGAAGAGGATCTGCCCGAGTGTGTGGACCATCAGCCTAATTCCTTCGAGAAAGGTAAGCCCCAGAGTATTATAAGTCACTTACTTTATAAAAGCAATTAATTATATAAATTCTATATATTGTTACATTAAGTTGTAGGAGTTGAGTAAAACCGTTGATGCATTTATTATATCCTTGTTACCTTGTTATATCTGTATACCCTGATAAGTCTAAGACCGCGTTAAATGCTTAGCCCTGCTTAGACCGGTAGCAGTTAGTGATTCCCTATCACCGGCAACTATAGGTGATTACCGAAATACTTTAGCTATGAAATAGATGATATTCTATAAATAACCAAGTATGTGAAAGGTCTTGATGGCTAGAGGGGGGTGAATAGCCTTTTAAAATTTTCTACAAAGACAAGCTAAACAAGTTTATCAATATAACAAGTAGCGAGATGCGAGTTTTGCTTAGCCTACGGGGTGTTTGCAAGCCACCTAACCAATTCACAATTCTAGAATATTTGCACTCAACCGCATAAGTCAAACCGAGAAGGTAACTACAACTACAACTAGCAAGCTACATAAAGGAGCTACTCTAGCAAAGCTAACTAGCTAGCAAAGATAACTAAGAAGGTAATACGGAGTTGAGTTAGGAGAGTTTCACCGAGGGGCGAAGTATTGAGCCAACCAATATGATCAACAATGAATACCAAGACAACCAAACACCAGGATCAATCAATCACAATATGAAAGTGATGACACGAAGATTTATCCCGAGGTTCACGTGCTTGCCAGCACGCTAGTCCCCGTTGTGTCCCTCTTCACCACGTGGTTCGGTGGCTAATCGGTCTCACACCGAGCCTCTCAAAAGGCGCCACAAGAACCTACCAAATGGCAAAAGGTTGCAATGACACGGGCAATTTACTAATGTTGCCTTTGGCGCTTCGCCGAGGTAGGCACAAACCCCTCACAATCACCGAAGGTGGCCAAGAACAATCACCAACTCTTGCCAACACCTCCAAGCTGCTTCAAGCCATCTAGGTGGCGACAACCACCAAGAGAAATAAGAATTTCGTAGCAAATCAACCACCAAGTGCCAACTAAATGCAATCTCACAATGCAAATGCACTTGGATCACTCAATCTCACTTTGAATATGTAAGGAAGCAAGAGAGATGAGTGGGAGGGGAGTTGCTTAGCTCAAAGTGCTCACAAGTATGTCAAATGTTCAAGAGTTAGAGCCTTGAGCCGGCCAACGAGTATTTACAGACGTACCCTGTCACAGAACCTCCTAATTATGATGGTTTATGTAACACTCCCGTGTTACGCAAGCATTTGCATGGAAATCATATGCATGACATTTCATATCATCATAATCATACATGTCAATATTATAATTTGAGTGAAATAAAAGCTTAGAAAGTGGTATTTGAGATGTAATATATTAATGTGCTAATCACATTTCATCAAAATTTTGTGCAACTAAATTTCATATCACTTAGGATGATAAGGAAATTTTTGGAGCCACTAAATCACTCAAAGTTTTGTCAAAGATTTGTTTTAAAATTGTATTTTGAAAATATTCAAAAATCCTCTCTAAATTAGCTTTTATTCTAAAAATCAAAATCTATCCAGATTTGGACTTTGGTCTTAAAAGCAAAGTTGTAGAGAATTAAATTCTAAGCAACTTTTATTTTTAGGCCATTTTCAGAAAAGGTCGTTTGCTTGCCCAAAATTGAATTTGAAAACTGCAAATAGAATTTTATTTGAATTTTCTCTAGAAAAATAAAAAAGGAAAAATAAACTCAGCGCTAGCAGGCCGCCGCCACCCTTTCAGCCCATCGGCCGAAGCGGCCCGGCCCGCGTCCGCGCGGCCGCCTCCTTCTCCCGTCGCTCGCGCGCGCACGCTGGCGCCCCGGCAGAGCACGCCCGCCGCGTGGCGGCCGCATGTCGGCGACGCCACCGCGTGGCCGCCCGTGGACCCCGCGTGCTCCGCCTCAAAGCACCGCGCGCGCTCGGCCTCCATCATTTCACCCGCTCGCTCGCTCCCTTTTTCCTTCCTCCGGAGAACCCGAGCGGGAGCGCCGCTCACCACCGCCATCCTCCGCCTCCGCCGCCGTGTTCCAGCGACGCTAGTCCACCACAGTTCGATTGGTCGTGCACGAAGCTCCGCCACCTTCTCCTCTCCTCCGAACTGACCTCTATTTGTCTTGTTCGCCTACGGTAAGGCTCAATCGAGCTCTTCCCGCCGCGCCACCGTGACGGAGCCGCCGCGCTTGCGCTCCGGCCACCGTCACCTCCGCTCCTCCCCATCTCAATCGATTTGCGCGTCGATGTTCACCGTGTCCCCGCGATCGTGTTGCGCACCTCGCCTTGCTCGCTCGGGCACAGAAGTGGCCGCTGGCCGTCGGCGGCCACCGCACCGCCACGGTGCCGAGCACCGGCTCGACCGTGCGCCGTTCCCGCTCGCCCGCGGGTGACGCGCGTGACTGGGCCGGCCCGCGCCAACGAAAGCCGGCCCATTTTCCTCTCTCCCGCGCGCGCGTTCTTGGGCCGAGCCGGACCGGGCCGTTTGCCCCGTACTGTGCCGGCCCGTTTTCAAATAAAGAATTTTCAGTTTCTTTTCTTTTTATTAAGTGGAAATAAAAATGCTTTAGAAATTGTTTGGGTGATTAAATATACTCTAAAAATTGTGAAATAAATTTCTAGGGATTCATTGGAACCAGATCTACAATCTAAAAATATTGCATGTCATTTTTGGGATACTTTTCTGTAGAGCTTTTATTTAATTCTTAATATTGCTGATATCTTGTAAAATAGCTAGTAAATCCTATATGTATCAGAAAAATATGATTTTAAGTTTGTTAATCTTCTTATATCATGTACTTCCTAGGAAAAATATGTTTCATGCATGTGCTGTGGGAAAATATTGAAGTGTAGTTCAAGTGCCTTTAATGGCTGATTTTTGTTATTTTTGCTAGAGAGCAAACGTTGTATAAAACATGCATGTGATAATTTTTATACAGTCATAGTATGCTATAAAGAACCTAGGAAAAATATTACTTCTGTTGTTTGACACTTTCCATAGTACAAAGAAATTTCATGCTCATTTTTATGCTATAGCTTGTCATTTTTGTGTAGAATGGTTTACTTATCCAAATGCCATGAAATTGTTATGGTAGTCTGTTTAGAGTAGTACTATGCTACTGTAATTTTCTTAGATTTTTAGGAGCATCAGAAATATATGTTGCTATTCAAACCTACTATTATTACTTAGGGTTTAAGCAGGTATTGCTTTAAGTGTGATTAAGAAAGTAGTAAAGCTTTGGTGTATCTTTGAAGCATTTTATAAGGTAGGTTAACTTAACATAATAGTAGTAGAAGAAAATACAGTAGATGACATGTGCTTGTAGTGTATAGTTTCTGGATAATGTTGACTACCTTGTATTTCAACATATTCATTGCATTCATCTCCTTCGATGCACACTTGCATAATCACTTACGCGCATTGCATCATACAGGATCGCAAACCGAGAACCCAGTCATCTTGCCCGAGGAGCCAGAGGAGCAGATCGAGGTGCAGCAGCAGGAGGTGACAGAAGCCGAAGAAGAGGTCGGTGAAGATCTCCCGGAGTGCCCCGATCACCGTCCGAGTTCCTTCGAGAGAGGCAAGCCCCGGAGTATTTCTCTCCCGGTTTGCAAATAATTTATTATTAACTTTACTTAATTTGATGCATTACGTTTAGGAGTTGTTTGCAAACGTTGCTGCATTATACCTTGCTTACCTTCGTTATACCCTATCCTTGTTACCCTGGTATCCGCAGTCAAGTCAATGCTTAGCTGGCTTAGACCGGTAGAAGTCGGGTGATTTCCTGTCACCTGCGAGCTATAGGTGGTTACCTGGATCTGTTTGGTTGACTATGAAGTCATGGTATAACTAAGTGTGAAATGAATTTGAGACCGGACGGAAACTTGCAGGGTTTCGGACTGTAGTGTTTTCCGTCTGTGTCGGTTAAGGACCGTCCGTTGTTGTCCCTCGGGTCATGTTAAACGCATGCCTCACATTTAGCTGGCCGGATAAAGTACCTTCCGACCACGAAACTGGGAGATTATTCGGGCCGAGTGGATTGCCCGCAACGCACTGTACCGGAGCAGTAGTGGCAGGATACGGGGGCGCGATGATAAGGCCAAAGAGCAGTCGGGCGGCCCCCGGGTACAAGTGGTTCCTAGCAAGCTCGCGACTTTACCTGAATGGTTGACTCGGCGACCAACACCTCACTTTAGCGGGTGAGTGAGGTTTGTGTGAGGAATAAATTACCAGCTAGTTAATAATCGATTCGAATCGCCATCGTTCACTGGATAGTAAACACTTGACTTGAGCTACTTCATCGTAGTGATATTGATGGAACACTTGGACAGTTATATGAATTATGACATAATGGAAGTTGTTAATGATCATTGGTTATCATTGCCTGTTTAATTACATTTTACTTTAGTACAGGTGCAAATGTAGTTGACAGGTTAATAAAGATTTAACTTGATGCAAAGCTTTTGTAAAGGTTTTCCTAAATGCTAAAAATGCCTTTTGCAAATGAGTCAGCTATCCCACCAGAAAGCCTATCATGATTCCTTGGTGTCGCTTATTTCTGGTTTATAACGGGTAAGTCTAGCTGAGTACCTTCTCGTACTCAGGGCTTTGTTCCCACTTGTTGCAGATGGACAGATGTACTATGGCTATTGTATCAACTGTCTCTATCCTGCAATGGGCGAAGCATAGGACCATGGGCAATGGTCATTCGTTACTTCTCGTCTGATGCTTTTGCTAGAGATGATCACAAGCTGGCACTTTATTCCAAAATGTTGTGTGTGTGCGTGATTTGAACTACCGCTTCCGCTACTTTTATTCAAACCTGGTTTGTAATAACTATATTTAAACTCCGATGTATTTTGTGCCGCGAACATTTATGTAACTTATGATGGTGACCGCTAAATTTAGTACGATCTTGGCTGTTATGTAAAATGGTTTGAAATCCGTCGAGATTTCACGGACTACCGGGTTATACGGGCTTAAGTTTGTTAAATTGTCCTTCCGTTGGATGATTTTCCTACTTAATCTCGTATAATTGGGCGGTTCTGTTACAGTTTACATGTACCTGTCATTGTCATAATGATCTCTGACAGCCATACTTATGTTACTCATAACTAAAAAGGTCTGTTTTCCTCCGAACAGGATCCAATCACAGGAGTATTGCAATATTACAACAATTTATTCAAAATACCATCAGAGTAAAGTAGCGAAAGTCTTACAATAACTTAAGTTTAAAAACCATAGTTTTCAAACTTCAAACCTTATGTAGCATTATTACAAACCAGTAGTAGAGAAGTATCAGTAGTAACTTTATTATAATCACACAAACGAGATGCCTTGCCTAGAGGCCACATAGTCTACTTGTCGTCACTTTCTTCAGCCACAACGGTCATGCAACAAGGCTCAAAGTAGACTTGTTCATGAACTGCACCTGCAACAAGAGGTTTAACAAACCCTGAGTATGAGAGTACTCAACAAGACTTACCCGACTAAGAAAAGACTCCAAGGGCATGCTAGCTTTAGGGAATCAAGGTACGGGTATTCAAGAATCAAAATTTCTTTTGCAGAAAAGCTTACTAAAGTAAGTCCTTACCTTTAGTATTTTACTTTTACCATTGATGGTTCATTAACCAATTCTAAGTGATCCTAATCTAGATCAAAGTAATTTTTTATCAAAATCTTTCTCATTCTTTCTTTCAATTTCAGTTCTTAACTACGATGTAAGTCAGGCGATCGAGTCTCCATAACCGAGGAGCAACGACGATTCGAACCGATTATACCCAGCTGGGGATCTCTAACCTCGCGACATATGTAGAACCAAATCTTGCATATGTCAACCCTTATTTAGATCTCCCAAAACCAGAACGTGTCCATCGCCACCCGAGAGTACAGTACTCCTCGAATCCGGCCCGATTCTAGCCCCGAGGGTACACGCTACTCCCACCATCTCTCCACTCCTAGTGCGAGGTTAGACGTTCTCGAAATGGAATCACCAATATTTTGGGCTTACCCAAGGCATGAGGCTAGTTGCAAAGTCTCGAAACACAAGCAGGCCTACAACGGACGATCCTTAACTGATAAGGCAGAAACACTACATTGAGACTCCTTTCTCAATGCATGTTAGCAGTGGCCAAACCACCCGCCCGATCTTTCAAGTTCATTCTCATCTTTCAATATTCATTAAGTATGCCATCATGGCCATGTAAACATTTCATTTAAAAGCTTAACTCATAAACATAGCGAAGCATACTATGCATTTTTAGTAAAAACAGGTATCAAGGTTGATATCACAATAATCAAGGATGACAATGCAGCAATTGGGTTATCACTCAACTCCTGATTACTTAATGCAGTAAACCATAGTATAAATAATAAAGATTTGTAAATCTCAAGGTAGAGTTTAAATGCACCAGGGCTTGCCTTGCTCTGACGCGATGACTGACTCGGACTCAAAGACTCCGACTTCTGGTTCAGAACCCACTGACGACCACTCTTCTCCGGAAACTTGCTCGCCAACTTCGACTTCTTCGAAAGCGGAAACTACACGAGTATAGATCATGCTTCAACATGATGCTCGATGATAAACATGATGCTTGATAATGATATGCCACGGTTTATGACTTGAGTACAACTTTCCTTCGCGGTATAGTCACAAAACAGTAAAACCTACTAACTATTAGCGATAACTTAAGCGATACTAATGTTTCTTACCAAACAAGTTACTAACGAGCTCAATCATGAAATTAAGGTGCCAAGAATCACCAAGAATTAGTGACAAAAGGTCATCACTCAATCAAAAAGGCACACAACACTTAAAGTTAACAATTTAACAATTATTTAAACATTTAATTAATTAGGGCATAAATAATAATAAATAAAACTTCATCTAATTGAGCTTAAAATTTTTCTAAGGATTAACCATGGCCTAAAACAGTGTTAGAATAAATTTCATGATTTTTGAATTACTAATTTAATTACTAAAATTCATGGAAGTTGTATTTAATATTTAATTGAAGTAATTAAATAACTTGCAATAAGTAATCAAATTTAGCATTTAATATTTTTCCTAAGTAGTTTACATCTTGAAAAGCTTACACAAAAATTTTCACTATTTTTGGAGCTCTACAGAATTTTTAATGAAATAAACAAATACTATTACTATTCATATTTTTGAAAAAGAAAAACAACAACTTTCTTCTCGGGCCGCCTTCTCCTTTCCCCCTCCGGCTCGGCCCAACCGCGCGGCCCATCCGCGCGCTCGTGCCCGCACTCGCGCTCGCGCGCTCGCCAGCGTTGCGTGGCCCAGTAGCCCAGCCCAGCCACGCCCGCGCGCTCTCTCTCTCTCTCGCTGACATCTCGGCCCCGCCTGTCATCCCCTTCCTCCGCTCTCTCGCTCTCTCCCACGCGCTCGGCCATGCCCGCACGGCGGCCGGCCGGCGATCACACCGCCAATGACTCAACCATCATGACCAAAGCGATCTACACTATCCCACGAACTCATTACACCCCCTAACAAAATAGCTCGAGCACCGACGACCCCTTACCGACGACGATGGCGGACCACAGTCAACGTGAGCCGCGGAAACGCGCCACCAGCGACGTAGCGACCAAATTGATGCGAGAAAAAGGTTTAGGGGCTCACAGCGATCACGTTGGTGCTCTCGGTGATGACAGAGAGGGGTCGGAGTGGTCTGGCCACGTGAGGGCGGTGATCGTGGGGCTCCGACCGGACGCGAGGAAGACGGCGGCTATCCGTGCGCTACGGGCGGTAGAGGTGGACGTGAGTGGTCAGAGAAATGCGCGGAGCGAGGTGGTTATGGTGAGGCGTTTTGCGTGGCTGGTGGTGGCTCAACGGCGGCAGCAGCGAGCGGCAGAGCTAAGCGGTGGTGGTGGCAAAAGCAGTGAAGCAAAACGGCTCACGGTGAGCTCGACATATTTATAGGCACGACCACGGTGACGGTCACTGGAAGGCGCGCGTCATCGCGCTGGCGATCCTAGCGCACGCGAGAAGGTCGTGGAAGTCGCCCGGTAGCTTGGCGGCACCCATGCCGCGTGGTGCCCTGCTCTGATTCACCGAGCACTATAGCTCTCCCCCAAACTTTTCAAAATCAAACTGTTTTACTCAAATTACTCCCAAAATCATGTAGCAACTTGAAAAATTCCCAAAATATGAAATCTTCATAATTTCAAGTTCTATAAGTTTTGTATTGAAGACTTTTTCAAATTCAAATTAGATTTTGAAATTTGAGTTTAAATTCAAATGGGGACAGTTTTTGGAAATTTGGAAATTTAGAAATTACTTTGGATTTTATATTGAAACTTCAAAAACTCCAAACACCAAAGTTGTAGATCTAGCCAAGACCTACAACTTTGCTACTCAAAACATTTTCAAGTTCTGCCTCATTTTGAACTTTGAGTTTGGGGGATAAAAAGGGGTTAAATTTGAAATTTGCTTCTTTTCAAAATTGCTCCACATTTTACACTAAAACTTTCAAAACTCAAAGCACCAAAGTTGTAGCCCTTGAAAAGATCTACAAACTTGGTTTTAAACTTTTTCCAAAATTTTTCTTAGATTTTGAATTATTTCAAAAGGGGTAAAATAGGGTTTTAGATTTTAGGGTTTCCGGAGGAATTTCAATTGAAATTTGTTGCTACCTTAATTGGTGATTAATTAATGATCAAACCATCATCCAAGGGCATCATTTGGACAAGCATGACCAAATGCCACTCTTGGTTGACCAATTTAGCTTTTGAAAATCTTGTAATATTTTCCCAAATTTGAATTTAAATTCGAATCGGAAAACTCGTGACAAGTTTTTGGATTCCAACTCGAACTCAAACTTGGAGCTTCATTTTATGTGTCGTACTTGAGTTCATACCCTACACTTGACACTAGTGGGTAACACAGTCACACACCTCAAATTACGCAGGGCATGGACTAAGTATTTGCGGTGTCATTCAAAATTAGGGTTTTCGGTTCGGACCACACCATTGAGAAGCACATCCAACCTAGAAATGTAAACTCATTTTCGTTAATGCATAACAGGGTCAACCTAAACATGGATGCTTTACGATGCAATATAATGATATGACAGATTAATTAGCAACTATAACACCCAGGGTGTTACAGCCCTTCCCCTTAAAGAAATCTCGTCCCAAGATTTAAAGCCTTGAGTTAAGTAATGGAAAAGGAAATGTGTCAAGCAAACACGTTCAGAACTTGTCTACAAAACAGGTAGGGGGTTTTCTACTTTACAAAGATTTGAAAAGGACAAGTTACAATTTAAAGAAGAAATTGCAACCTAGATAGAAGCAAAGAACTCGGGGAAATTCTCCAACAGGTAATCTTCAGATTCCCATGTGGCTTCCTCTTCTGAATGTCGATTCCATTGTATCATGTACCATTTGATTGTTCTACTTCGGGTAACACGATCCTTTCAATCCAAAACTCGGACAGGATATTCAGAATAAGTCAAATCTGGCTCAAGTTCAACTCCATCAACCTCCACAACTTGAGCAAGCACTTGAAGACACTTCTTCAATTGCGATACATGAAATACATTGTGCACGGCTGACAGTTGTTCAGGCAACTTTAATATATATGCCACTTTTCCACATCTTTCAATGATTTGAAATGGGCCAATATAACGTGGTGCGAGTTTGCCTTTGACTCCAAATCGGTTAACTCCCTTCATGGGTGATACTTTCAAATAAACATAATCTCCTACTTTGAGCTTTAAGCTCTTGTTCATCAAAGGATTTCTTAAGAGCTTTAAGCTCTTGTTCAATTCCTTTGCACTCCTTACTCTTTTTTAGAGCTACAAGCTCCTCCATCAATGCATCATTTTCATTGCTCTTGGCAATAAGTTCTTGTTCTAAGATTTTGTATTTCTTGGTGGTCCTCTTGTAGCCTTTGTTCATTTGATCTATTATGCCCAATAGATCATCCTTGGAGTAGTCCTCATCCTCCTCATCATCACTCCTACAACCATCACTAGCACAAGAATTATCATCACTATCATCATATTTTACCTTAGTAGGCTTGGCCATAAGGCATGTCGATGTAGTATCGAAGATGGATGGGTTATTGGAGAGGGCGATGCTTGCAATGGCTCGCCGAGTGGTCCTTTCATCATCACTAGAGCTTGCATCATCATCACTATCGGAGTTGTCACTATCCTATGTGACCACATAACCACCACCCTTCTTCTTCTTATTGAATGTGAAGCTCTTCTTTGCTTTCTTCTCCTTCTCTTTCTTATCCTTCTTGTTCTTCTTGAGCTTCAAGTCCCCATTATGAAATCTCTTATCTTCATAGGGGCAATCCGCCACTATGTGATCGGGGCTATTGCAATTGTAGCAAAGGATCTTTGCCTTCATAGTGTCTTCTCTTCCTTGCCCCATATCCTTTCTTCTTCATGAACCTCCCCATCTTGTGCACTAGGAGGGCCATGGTCTCATCATCGAATGGATTATCATCATCGCTCTCCACCTTGCTCTTGCCCTTAGAAGATGAAGCCTTGAATGTAATGGGCTTCTCTTGCTTGACCTTGGTCTCCTTCTTCTCATCTACCTCATCTTCATCATCATTGTATTGGGCATCGGTCATTATATCTCCAAAAACATCGGTTGGTTTGACCTTGTCCAATCCCTCTCTAAAGATCATTCTTCTTAAGGTGGCAAACTTCTTGGGTAAGCACATCAAGAATTTGTGTGAGAAGTCCTTGTTCTCAACCTTCTCCCCAAGCCCCTTGAGATCATTGACAATGACTTGGAGCCTATAGAACATCTCTGGGATGGATTCATCATCCTTCATCTTGAAAGTGGTGAACTTGTCCTTGAGCATATATAGTTTGGCACTTTTTACCGTTGAAGTGCCTTCATATGTTTCTTCAAGCCTTATCCAAAGCTCATTTGCCTTTTCAAGATCTTTGATTTGCTCAAATACTTCATCATCAATGGCACGGTAGATTGTGTCAAGTGTCGCCGTGTTACATTGTTTGTTGATGTGGTCATTTAGAGTGAGATTTTCCTCATCAAGAATGATGTATCCTTCTTTGGTCACATCCCAAACCTTCTCATGTATATTGCCTAGATATTGCTTCATCTTTCTTTTCCAATGGTTAAAGGAAGAGACGCCATCAAAGAATGGAGGCTTGCCATTAACATGACTGAACATAACTTGAGCCATCTTGCATCGAGGTTGTTAAGTCTTGCAAATGGTGACCACAACTCTGATACCACTTGAAAGGTCTTGATGGCTAGAGGGGATGAATAGCCTTTTAAAATTTTCTACAAAGACAAGCTAAACAAGTTTATCAATATAACAAGTAGCGAGATGCGAGTTTTACTTAGCCTACGGGGTGTTTGCAAGCCACCTAACCAATTCACAATTCTAGAATATTTGCACTCAACCGCATAAGTCAAACCGAGAAGGTAACTACAACTACAACTACAACTAGCAAGCTACACAAAGGAGCTACTCTAGCAAAGCTAACTAGCTAGCAAAGATAACTAAGAAGGTAATGCGAAGTTGAGTTAGGAGAGTTTTACCGAGGGGCGAAGTATTGAGCCAAACAATATGATCAACAATGAATACCAAGACAACCGAACACCAGGATCAATCAATCACAATATGAAAGTGATGACATGAAGATTTATCCCGAGGTTCACGTGCTTGCCGACACGCTAGTCCCCGTTGTGTCCCTCTTCACCACGTGGTTTGGTGGCTAATCGGTCTCACACCGAGCCTCTCAAAAGGCGCCACAAGAACCTACTAAATGACAAAAGGTTGTAATGACACGAGCAATTTACTAATGTTATCTTTGGCGCTTCGCTGAGGTAGGCACAAACCCCTCATAATCATCGGAGGTGGCCAAGAACAATCACCAACTCTTGACAACGCCTCCAAGCTGCTCCAAGCCGTCTAGGTGGCCGCAACCACCAAAAGAAACAAGAATCCCACAGCAAATCAACCACCAAGTGCTAACTAGATGCAATCTCACAATGCAAATGCACTTGGATCACTCAATCTCACTTCGAATATGTAAGGAAGCAAGAGAGATGAGTGGGAGGGGAGTTGCTTAGCTCAAAGTGCTCACAAGTATGTCAAATGTTCAAGAGTTAGAGCCTTGAGCTAGCTAACGAGTATTTATAGACGTACCCCTTCGAATAAAGCCGTTAGAAACTTGAAACAGCTGCAGTCGTGCTGACCGGACGCGCTGGTCCAATTGACCGGACGCACCGATCGCACAACGGCTACACTGCGAATCACCGATCGAACGCGCTCGTTGCGTGGACCGGACGTGCTAGGATCGACCAGACGCGCTGGTCCCGTAACGGACCGGACGCACTGGTCAAGCCTGAGTAGCGCTCAACGAAACAGTGATCGGACGCGCTGTAGAACTGACCGGACGCCATAGTGCCAGCGTCCGGTTAGAGTCCAGTAAGCTCCCTGATCGACCGGATGCGCTGCGCGTCCGATCAACAAACTGAAACACGCGCAGACGCTGAACGCTGACCGGACGCGTCCGGTCAAACAGAGACCACATCTGGTCCAGCGTCCGGTCACCTCTGTGACCTCCGTTCGCCTCCGTTTGATTTCTGACTTCCGGCGTAGTGAAAAAAAAGTCATTTCAACTCCTTGAAAACGCCTGAATCCCGCCTCGCAAGCTCGGCGGGAGAGAGAGGACCCCAAACCCTCTCTACCGCTCAAACTCCACCGCCTTCGCAAATGTGCTAACACCACCAAGTGATCTCGTCATGTGTGAGTGTATTAGCATTTTCACAATCATTTTTCGAGGTATTATTAGTTCTATTCAAATGCATATGATTATGAAATGCACACCTAGAGGCACTTAGGAGTTCAATAGCCGCGTCATTCCCCTCTTTATAGTACGCCTATCTAACCTATAATGTAACCACACCCACTAGGTGTCTTGGTTACTAAAACACAACCCTTAAGCATATACCTTTGCCTTGATCACGTAGGGTTGCATCCAAATCCAAGTGTGGCCATCATGATCATCATGTCTATCTTGCCACCAACCTTAGAATGTACTAATCCTCATATGCTATATACAACTTAGGCATAGGATTAGTACTTAGGCATTGTCACTAATTACCAACACCAAACATAGGACTTTCAATCTCCCCCTTGTTGGTAATTGGTGACAACCCTTTCACAAAGATGTTATGATAAAATTTTGATTGAACCCATGTCACATTGTCCAAGTATATTACCATGTGTAAGAATTATGGACATGTGATCATGAATTCAAGTTGATAGCAATGGCTCCCTCTACATGTATGCTATATGTTTGGATTTAGGAAGCATACATGCTTAGATAGGAATTCTGGGGTGCTTGTAGTTTCTGCCTATGTCGGTTAATGACCGATCATTGCTCATCCCTCTTGTCATGTTGAACGCATGCCTCATATTTAGCTAGCCGAATAAAGTACCTTTCAACCGTGAAGCTAGTGGCACTATTCGGGCCGAGATCTACACGGGTGCGTGGACTAGTGCTAAAGAGGGTATGACGGGGACGCAAAGAGTGAGCCCAAGGGTGGGTAAGCCGACTCCTGGCTGTCGGGCGGTCCCTGGGTAGCGCGGCCCCAGTTTGTCCTGCGGTGTTTACCAGAATAGTGTCATTGGTGATATGTAGCTCATTTGATCGATGAGTGTGGTTTGTGTGAGGAATAAATCACTAGCTGGTTAAGAATTGATTCGAATCACCATCGCTCCTGGATAGTGAGCACTTGACTCGAGCTACGGTATCATAGTAATGACGATGGAATACGGATGGTTATATGGATGATGTTGGAAATACTAAACCTGAGATAGTAACTTGATATGAATGATTAATCAAGTGATTGTTATAGCATAGGTACTTACCTAGAGTGACAGGTTATAATAAAGATGATGCTAATACTTAAAATAGTTTATTCAAGATAAATTATGCTTTTCGCAAATGAGTCAGCTAGCCCACTAAAAGAAAGTCTTGCATACACCTTGGTGTCACCTTATTTCCGTTTAAGGCGGGTAACTAAGTCTAGCTGAGTACATTCTCGTACTCAGGACTTTGTTCCCATTGTTGTTGCAGATGACTAGATGTACTATGGATATTGCGTCAACTGTCTGTATCCCACGATGGGAGACAACTAGGACCAAGGGCATGGTCACTTCATACGTCTTACTTGATGCTTTTGTTGGACATGACTATCAACTGGCAATGTAATTCAAACTAAGTGGTTTGTGACCTTTTCGCTTGACCAGACGTGGTCCTTTTCTTGACCAGACGCGTCCGGTCAGTGTATTGGACGATAGTAAAAAAATTGCTTATCTGACCGAACGCACAGGTGGCGCTGTCTGCGGTCAACACTACCAGGGATAGCGATCGGACACGATGGGCTACTGATCGGACGCGGCTTCGATGCGTCCGGTCAACAGTGAAGATGGAATAGAGAGTTTCCAAAGAAGGTTTCGAGCTACCAGACGCGTCCGGTCACCCCTGATCGGACTCGTCTGCACATCTGGTCACTCAGCGCCTTTGAAATTAAAGTCGACCGTTGCCATCGACCGGACGCGTCCGGTCACATTGACCGGCGTGTCCGGTCAGTATGAAAAATGCTGAGTTAGCACATAACGGTTGAGATTGAGTGAGGGGGTTATAAATATATCCCCTACTCATCCATTTGAGGTCTCTTGCTTATTTGTTCAGCTGAGAAACACCTTTCATGTGCAAGGGAGTGCAAGAGCCTAGTGAGGAGATTGTGATTTGAGAATCCAAGATTAAGTACCTCATTAGTGCATAGAGAGTAGCAAGTGTGCATGCACCTTTCTCATTAGGCTTTCCATGGTCAAGTGAGAGTTCTTGCTTGTTACTCTTGGTGATCACCATCACCTAGATGGCTCGGTGGTGATTTGGAGTTCGGTGATCATCCGACGAAGCTTGTGAATGACCCAACTCATCTTGTGAGTGGTTGTGGGCGATTCAGCGTGATGGAGTGTCAAAAAATCAGCCCGTAAAGAGCACTTGATCCTTGCACGGATCAAGGGGGAGCTATACCCTTGCGTGGGTTCTCCAACAAGGACTAGTGGGGAGTGACGACTCTCCGATACCTCGGGAAAACATCGTCGTGTTCCTTGTCCCTTTACTTTGAAGCAATTACTTTCTAGCATTACTTTTATTACTTGTTTACATTCCTAGAATTATCATGCTAGAATAGGAATTTGAACCTAGCGTGCAAATCTTTTTATCGGTAGAATCACTATAAACACTTTTAGGCACTAGGGGTGAATCATGGGCTAGTAGGGCTTAATTCTTGCAATTAAATTTTAGAGAAGCCCAATTCACCCCCCTCTTGGGCATCTTGATCCTTTCAGGTTTTGTTATAGATAGTAATAGTCAGTGAGACGTGTCAACAGTCGTACTTCTTCCCATGCTCTCATGCACACCCTGGATGTTGTTGCCTCTGCCAGCATTGTCGATGTCGTATGCTTAAAATTTCTGGCACCACCAGTTGATACATTTGGCCTCTCCCCCAGCGCTATTTCTATTCCATAAATCCAATCCGCCCTTTAATTAGCATAGAGCACAACATCAACGTTGTTCTTGCACGTATCAGAGCAAGTATAATAGCAGGCTGTAAGCAGGCTGAATGCTGAGATAGAAGAGAGAGGAGAGGAGAGAAAAGAGAAGCGGGCTATAAACTTATACCTAGTTTAGGCACAAGAACCGAGAAACTTTATGAGAAAGATAAATGGACCATATATTAATGATGAAGAGCTAACTGCTGAGAGGCAGGCTGCAAAGATCCTTACAACCAGTAGTTGGCTGTATTATAGCCTTGCTCGTAGGCGATGGCCTCCATTTTGATCCATCGGCATTTTGTTCCTTCGCTTTAGTTGCTCTCAGAATCCAAAGTGAAGTCAGATGTCACTGCACTGCTGATTGCAGCACTAGCTCACCATCATTTGCTTTGTTTCTTGCAGACCACCATATTCTCATGAGCACAATGATGTTTCCCTATACGTTGGCCTCCCTAGACAAAAAAATGGAGGGGGAGGGGGTCATTCAGTCTGAACCTATTCTAGATCCAACATGCATGGGTTAAAACACTTTGTGAAAAAAGAGACGTCTGATGGCCGGTGCACTCTTCGCAGCGGCCTCTGCTGGCGGTGCATCTGATCCTGAGATGGGCGGATCTAGCTTCCCCCTTCCTAGATCTGTCCCCTCCGAGCGTTTTAGCCGGAGCGAGTATAGGTTAGAGTACTCGTGCCTTCACTGACGTCGGTGGCGGCGGTCCAGTCTGTGACGCCTTTCAGGCCTAGTGGGGCTTGGACCGGATGCGGCAGTGGCGGCCAGCCTTGGATTCCATGGTTAGGGTCGACCCTCCTCTGCTGGATCCAGCATGCTGACGGTGAAAGTTCATAGCGAGGGCTGCTGGAGGCTCTGCACGGCAAGGAATTAATGCTGGGACTGCTCGGTAGGGGTTAGGATGGTGGTGGGTTAGGTCATTGGGGTTTCTTTTGATCTTGACATTCTTCTCCTTGCCATCTGCCTTCCCCTTACTTGGGCTGGTTTCCTAGGGTCAGACTACCTCGGTGGGTCTCCTACAGGGGCAGTGTGTGGAGGTTGCATGAGATCAGGACGAAAGCTTGGATGACGACGTCTACGAACGTCGTGCCCGGCTTGGAGGCATCCTTTTCTACCCTCCCCCTACAGTGCTAGATTTTGCAGGTAAAAACCTTCCCTCGATGGGCTAGCTTGTCGACTCTCTTGGCGTCATTTCCTTCTTGAAGGATTTGCTAGGCGATCCAGTTACCACTGTGGACCCTTTGTCATTTGTCATTGCGCTTCCCCAAAGGTGATGGTGCTCGGTGCTCTAAGGGTGATGGTGCTCGGTTCTCCAAGTTGTCTTTTCTAGTTTAGGTGTCCTAGTTGGGTCATTTCTTCGGCCAAGTTGTTGATAGTTAGGTAGTTGTTATTAGTTGGATCGATTCGACCAAATTGCAAGTGGTGGCATGAGTTGTGACAGTTGTACCAAAGTTGTGCAGGATGAGTGGGGCACTCTCCTCAATTGTATGTTTTTCTGGTATAGTTTCCATTCAAAAAACTAGGCTGACACTTGTCTTTTTTTCTTCGTCTAATAGAAATCGCGGCAAAGTTTTTACCGTCCTTTCTAAAAAATGTGATGATTCCTTTACAGTAGAACAGATTCCAAACATGCACCACCCTTGCCAAGTTCATAAGCACTTACGCTCGCTCCACGCAGGCTATACCTATAGAGGCTAGTGACGAAACATCTTATGTTGAAGAGGATGGCGAGGCCTGGCAAAGAATTACCCAACAAAGAGTCACTGCGTCAGAGAAAAACAACTATACGAATAAATAATAGAAGAGTCACTGCGTCAAAGGAAAACAACTATAGGAATAACCATAGAGGTGGCAGTTGAATAACTTCGCTTATTATGTACAAAGCATCAAAATGTAAATTTGACCCAGCTCTGAAATTACCATTATTGCATCTTCCTTCTCTTTGCCCTAAGGATTTCAACTTCACTCGTGAGGTTGGTCATTTGTTCCTGGATATAAACAATATCATATTTTATACACTACCAAACTTAAACATTATTTATATCAAATAAACCTTAGCATGCTAAAGCCATGTTTGCTTGAACTTCTCAGCCATGGTACAATATTTTTCTCACACAACAAAATAGCATCAGCCGGTTTATCAGCTGCAAAAACCATCAGGCGAACATCTTCAGAAGTTATACCATATTTTTACAAGATAACCTCTTCAGCTCACTTTGCAATTGCTTAAGGTCTAAAGAGAAGAAAATATTTTTCTTCTTCTTTTGTGAATAGTTTAATCCAATAACCTCACTATGTAAATTGAAAATTGGTCCACCAATCAAATGTAGTCTTTGAAAGCAACAATGCAAGAATGTTGTAAAACCTTCTCTTCTTTTGTACGGATGAGTATATTGGGAGTCTTATGACGTACAGGGCTATATTAAAGCAGTGTTACTCAACATAACATACCTTTAGTCTAGCCCTAGAAGTAATTAAGGTTTTTAAATACATACCCAAAAGATCCACTACTGAAGTTTAGCTTAGCATTTTATTTATCAAAATTACCCATGTGGATAACTTCTTCATATTGATCAGCGTTGTGTTCAAAATTAAAACCAATCACTATTATAGCAACAAGATTTGATCTCTCGTCATAAAAAAATAGTCAATTCTTCAAAACATTGTCCATTCTCAAATTGAAAAAAATCTTTTCTCCTTCAAATCCTTAGCAAGAGTAAGTACCGTACATGTATCATCCTCACAATCAAAGATGAAACCAGGTCTAAAAGATTCTTTGAGTATATTGTCAAAGAAAACTAAACAATCATTTCAAAAAGGGCAAACAATGCACAAATATAAAAGCTAGTAAAAGATTGGATATTCAAATAATTATTGAAAAGGCTGCTAGTGTCGTAGGATCCTAATTGATGCTTGAACTTGAAGAGTTCCTATGTGTTCCTCTCCAATGACAAACTGCAAACACATACTATTCATTGATACATATGTGCATAATAACTGTGAGTTGAAGAAATGTTTCGTCCTTCAAGCGGCTATCCTACACACATCTATCACGCCCTTCAGGGTACATGGCATGACACTCCAACTCATGGTGGTTACCTATGACCTTGTGTGTTATGGTATAAGGGAGGGGAGCATCCCTATATATAGGGCTAAGTGAGCCATGGACAACATGACAAGTGTCCATGCTCCTGAGTGGTAGCCTTAGCCTTTTGTCAGATCAGACCACAACTGCTTCTGCAAGCACCTATCCTACCCTACGAGACCACCAACAGATGTAACATGGACACTTAGCGCTAATGTGGAAGTTGGGGCAGCACGTCACTGTGGTGCGTTGAAGAAGCCCTAAGTGGGTTTTCGTGATGTTGATCATACAATTAAGGGACTAATGACTTTTGTTAAGTGTTGACAACACATTAATCATTGTGGGTGCATGTCATGTAAAAAGAGATCCCCATTTCAAAAGGAATGGCTTGGAAGCTCAAGAAGAATAGTTTCAATACATTTTATCTTTTGAAATTGTATATAGGACAAGCCATACTATAAAGAGGGATATCACTGGTAAGCTAGGATGAACCAAGTGTTCACAATCCTATACATTACACAGAAACATCTAGTCCACCATAGCCATGAGCTTACTCTTTCGTATCTTTTCTAGCTTGCGCAGAACCTCCATGCCCAAGCATGGAATCTCCGTGTATTATGGGCGGAGCCTCTGCGCTCTGCCTGGTCAACCGTTTCTATGGGAGTTGAGGGGTATTTATACCTTCCCCTCTCTTCCCCAATGGTCATCTTCTCCAACATTTATTCCTATCCGACCAACACTCACTTCTCTCTACTCCATTGATGCTCCCAACCACCAAGCTCCATATCTTAGTGATTCCTTGTGGTGATTGTCCTTGAGAGAGACTTGAAAAGAGAAGAGAAAGCCCCTTCCCATTTGAGCACTTGGCGAAACCCTAGCCACTGGCGGTGTTTGTTACTCTTGGAGCGAAGCTCCTAGCCGACTAAAGGTTGACCGTGTAGCACTCCAAGCTTTGTGAGGTTCTCTAGGAAGTTTGTATTTCCTAGATTTGCTTAGTGGAACCCTCAAGCTCACTACTCGGTGGTGGTCTTAAGAAAAGGTAGGAGTTGAAAGAAACTCCAAGCCTTTGTGGCTCCCTCAACAACGTGGACTTAGGCAAGCCTTGGTGACGAGCTGAACCACGGGATAAATATTGTGTCTCATGTGTTGTGCATTTGTTGCTATTACTTGTGTTTCAATTGCATTTCTAGGGTTTGGACTCAATCTACTTGCTCCACAAGTTTGAGGTACAATCACTTGTTTGGATAGCTCAACACAACCTCCAGGAAGGCTGGTATAACAATCGAGTCAAGTTTCATTCATTGTATTTCGCTGTTATAAGTTGTGCACTCTATTGCGCGGAGGCTCCGAGCATCTGTCTGAAACCTTAGTGACACGGAGGTTCCATGGGGATACTCGGAAACTCCGTGGTCTGCTAATCAGTTTAGAGCTAGTCGTGATTTTTAGAACCAGACCTACTCACCCCACCCCCTCCTAGGCCCTTACTAGATCCTTTCAAGGTTTTATTGAGAACTTGCAAATTTTTCTTAAATTTGTAAGCCAAGTAAAATAGACATGACAACATTCTCAATGGACTTCAGGTGAGTGGCATATGATTTTTTTTAATTTAAAGATGACCATGACAAGCGAGCAAAATTGCATTAGTTAACACTTATTATTATGTTTTAGGTTCCACATGACTGTTTTAATTTTTATTGGTGTTTCTACGCCTGCCAATACTATCGTCACGCATAGCTAATGGGCCATAGTGTCGTGTCTAGGCTGAGAAGGTGCACGGGCGTGCCAACATGGCAATGGCATGGCATGAATAGGTCATTGTGTCGAGTAGTGTTGTACCTAATAGTACTAGGGTCTTGCCAGAGCGGATCGTCCATTTGGCCATCTACACCCGTCCCACGCTATCAGTCCCTTGACAAAAAGCAGGTGAACTATGACCTTGTTTAGTTTCAGAAAATTTTGTAAAATTTTTTAAGATTTTTCATCACATCAAATCTTTGGACACATATATGAAACATTAAATATAGATAAAAGATAAAACTAATTACACAGTTTAGTTGTAATTCACGAGACGAATCTTTTAAGCCTAATTAGTCTATGATTGGACACTAATTATCAAATAACAACGAAAAGTGCTACAATAGCATTTTGAAAAAAATTTCGCCATCTAAACAAGGCTACGTGGTTTAGGAACTTTCCGAGCTTGGTCCCGGGCAACGTTTCTGAATTGGAATGGAGAAAATGATTGAAGTTTGCAAGATTTGAGGGCCATTTTCTGGTACATCTGAGAATGACTGGTGACCAGAAAACAGACTGTCAGGTATGGATCATGACCATGTCACCTAAGATCTACTACTGCAAGTGAAAGTGGTTCCCTGTTTCTTTTGTCACTTTCCAGAATTAATTGCAAGTTTAAGTTGCTAACCAGCAGCTTCAAGCGCAGATTAATCGAATTTCTGGGTCATTTCATTTCAGACAGCAAAAAAAAATGATCCATTCTGGAGCATTTTGTCGATCAAACAATTGCCATCTTGCTGACGACATGAATGTGAATGGCTGAAATATGCGAGAAGAAGAAACGAACGAATAACAACGCCTTGCTCGCAGCAGCCGCACGAGCAGGCAGCAGCACGCACACACGCACGCACGCTGGAGTGCCTCGACGGTCGACGCACCATCTCATTCTCATCTCAGTCGCTGTTCTGGTCCACCAGCACGTGAACCGTGGCCGACACGGCCTTGTCTGTGGCGACGACGACCTGGTTGCCGGACACGTTCCGGAGCGTGTGGCCCGGGAACTCGTCGCCGGCGACCAGCGAGTACTGCACGTGGCCGATGCGGTCCGGGAACAGCAGCACCGGCGAGAAGTCGAGCGTCCAGGAGCTCCCGTTGCCCTCAACCGACGCGCGCGCGGAGGTGGACTTGATGGTCATCCCCGTGGCGGAGTTCTGCTGCACGTACACCTGGTCCACGGTGGTAAAGTTGCCGTCCAGCTGGACGATGTCGACGCCCTTATCCCGGCCGCTGAAGATGTTGCCGATGACCTGGACGCCCCTGGCGACGCCGTTGACGGCCTTGAGCACGACGTTGGCGTCGCCGAGGAAGAAGGACCCGGACACGTGGAGCAGCACGGGGTCCTCGGCGACGATGCTGGTGTAGTCCATGTAGGAGTTGCTGATCCACGCCTGCGTGAGCCCCGGGATCTTGAGGTAGATGCCCGTGCCCCCGAAGCCCGTGGCCTTGTTGTAGCAGTGCACGCCGGAGATGGAGTTGGCCGGCGCGGTGACCATGATCCCCGTGGCCGCGGAGAAGACGACGACGTCGGAGACGGAGTTGTCGTTGCCGTCGAGGCGGATGCCCGTGCCCGTGAAGCCGCGCTCCCCGGGGTCGCCCCCGGCAGTCATGTGCTGGCCGAGGAAGGTGTTGCGGATGAACGTCTCGTGCCCGCCGCGCACGGCGATGCCGTCGGACGCGAAGTGCGCCACGTAGCAGTTGTCGATGGCGACGCGGAGCGAGTCCACCACCGTCACGCCGCCGCCGCGGTAGCTGCAGTCCAGCATCAGGTCACGCAGCGTGGCGTACTCGTAGTCGTAGCTCCGGCCGCTCTTGGTCGCCGACAGCTCGATCAGGTACCGGTCCGTCGGGAAGTCGTCGGACGCGCGCAGCGACCCGCTGTGGATCTGCGCACCACGCGCCGGTATCGACGTACAGTACACACGTGTCAGCACTCAGCAGCGGAAGTAGCCAGCCAGCCAGGCAGGCAGCAACAGCAACCTTATTCTATTAGAAAAAAAAAACAGAAATGTCGATCGGTACGTGTCGAGTTTCACCTTGAAGTTGCCGCCGCCGGAGGCCGGCAGCGTGAGGGGCCCCTTGATGAGGTACGTGCCGCCGTCGAGGTGCACCTCGGCGCCGCCGAGGTCCGGGATGCCGCCGGTCATGGTGGCGTTGGTCGGCGGGCGGAACGCGTCCGCTATGGCCTTGTTGATCGCCGCCGTCGCGTCGGTCGCGCCGGTCGGGTCCGCGCCGTAGTCCGTCACGTGGTACACCCGCGCGCTCGCGGAAGCCTGCATCCACGCCAGGTCAGACAGACGTGGCAGTACATACAGTTCCGAAGAGGTGAAAAGAAAAAAAAACAAACTTTGTCGGTTGTCGCTGAACTAAAGACTGCCGCACGGACGCGTCAATCGTGTGCGACTGACACGAGGCGAGCATGGCTGCACGAGTAGCTGCGTTTGGCGCGGGGCAGGTAGCCGTGGTTGGCGTGGCATTGCCGCTGCCGGAGACGGAAACAGAGGTTTGGAAAAAAGTTGCTTTGCCAGCGTGCGGAGTGTGAGCAAGCCAAACATTTCCTGACGAAATCGCACGGGGAAACAGGAGACTGGGAGGCAATGCCGTTTGGTGCGAAGAAAATGCAGGCGGGGGTAGATTTCAGAGTTTCACCCTTGTTTAGTTCCCTCAATTCTCCCTCAAATTTCACTGTACAAAAAGAAGATTTCCCGTTACATCAAAATATCGGCAAATGCATGGAGTACTAAATGTTGATGAAATCAAAAACTAATTGCATAGTTTTGTTGTACTTTGCGAGACGAACATTTTAAGCCTAGTTAGTCAAAATTTGGATAATTTTTACCAAATACAAACGAAATGCTACAAGAATTCTGATACAGTGTTTTTCTCCCCAATTCACTGAACTGAACGAGGCCTCAGAAAGACGGCGTCATGCGCTTTGCTGCGGTCAAGAACCTGACGCACCTGCAATGCAAAAGGGCGGGCTCGCAGCAGGAACGCAGCGGTGAAACGGCTCGCGTATGACTCCTGTCCTATGGGTCGGTGGTGGTTGGCTTGGGTGACCGACGAGCATGACGTTTTGAGTAGTAATGTTTCTCCATTCGGCTTCGGATGATTGGATCTGCTGAGCATTGACAGTGACGGCCGGCGGATCTACTTGTAATTGCAAAGCTCCATTTGGTTGGTGGTAAAGGCCGTTACTTTTCTTGCGAAATGCAAGAATTATTCTACTCCCAGTAAAAGCTTAGCTGCAAAGCAAGCCGACGCATCTGATCTGTCTTCTATCTCTAATTTGCTGGTGCCCGTACACTTAACATGATCAGAGGAGATTCAGAGGGGACTGACTGACTGTACGAGACTACTACGAACTGCCCATTAAACAGCTCATTACTGCAGGGGGAAAGGACGGGACCGTAGGATGAAAATTAAAAACAATAAATAATTAAAAAAAGGACGGTAGGAGCAAAGAGCTATGAACCGCACCCGACCGCAATCAAGCGAGAACGAAGAACGAAGAACCGAAAGCTAAAGGAAAGAAAAAGCATGCGACAGGAAAGACATACCGTTGCCAAATCTCTTCTGGCCCCGAAGGAGGATCTCACGCTCTCCATCCTCCTGAGCGCGAGATCCCTGTACCACCGCTCGCCGCCGGCCGCCATGGTCCTGCCGGCACCGCCAACTCCAAGACCGGCGCCGCCGCCGTGAGGGTGAGGCCACGCGGTCGCACCGCCGGCCAATGCGAGGGCGAGAGCCCCCAGAAGTAGAAGCAGCGGCAGGCGTCTCCCTCTTCGTCCTGGCGCAGGCTCCATGCTTCCCTTCGCCTCTCGGTTTCTTGAGCCTGGCCTCAGCTGCAGCTGCCCCTACTCTGCTGCCGCATCAATGGCTCTCTGTCTCGCTCTCTCCCCGTGGCACTACGCCCTTCCCTCTCTGTGCTGAAATGGCAAGGCTCTCTCACAGACACAGAGAGGTGTATGAGCAGGTAGAGGAAGGAGGTGTATGAGTGTGTGTGGTGGGGTCGCACTTGCACCTGCACAGCGCTCATAGAGGATTTATAGGTTTGATCAGATCGACGCCAACATCACCAGCTAATAAAGCTTGGAGTGCCCATGTTGCCGCGATGGTTACAAGGCAGGTGGAAATGGGAACGGAAAGGGTCATTTCGCATCCTAGTCTGCTCTACAGCGGAGGCCGACCGAAAACGAAATCATCGATAATTGCTTGACGAGTCGATTCACCCCCTGTTCGTGCCAACTCCGGCCTTGTTTAGTTCCCAAATTCGACCCTCAAATTCCACTATCAAAAAGAAGATTTCTCATCACATCAAAATGTCGTTAAATACATGGAGTACTAAATGTAGATGAAATTAAAAACTAATTGCACAGTTTTGTTGTACTTTGCGAGATAAACATTTTGAGTCTAATTTATCAATGTTTGAATAATTTTTACCAAATAAAAACAAAAGTTGCTACAGTACGACGTGTCCGGTACTGTTCCAAGTTGACCACGCCACACGGCCTCCATTGAATACTACGGCCTTTTTGACCGCGCCTCAGCCCTCCCGGCTCCCGCTGCAAGTCTGCAACGGCAGAGCATGCAGACCAGCCGTTCCGTTATGGTTTCTGTCTGCAGTTGAGCTAGATCCGCGCACTTTCCTCTTCGAGCTTTATTATATCATTATTTATTAGTGTAAACCATCATCGGTGACGGGCGGTGGTTGGATTGGACCAGATTAGCTTTTTACCAACGGTAATTCTTGGCATGATGGCGTGGACAATAGACTAGTACTGGTTTTGTTTTACTAATCGTCGAGAGGGCCGGGAGCACGCCGCGCGAATCCAGGTTCTAGAAGTGCACCTGCTTGGTGTGCGCTGTTGAGGAAAGTTGCTTTGGTGTGAGGGGATTCTTTTTTCCTCTACCACTGCTTCCATTCCCATTTGGTTGTTCGCCTGCCTCTGGCTTGCTTTCACCTTCTTTTTCCTCCTCTCCTTTCCTTAACCTTCCTTACCTTTCCTTGGGTGCTCTGCACACGCACTCCGTTTCCTTTGTTCTCTTACCTTTGCATTCTTGATGCTGGTGAGATGCTCTGAATTTCTTGGAAGCTACCATCATCTAATTCTGGACTTCTGGTCTGAAGCATGGTCGAATATACTGTGTGCACCTTGATTTGTTTATGAAGAATAAATTCAGAGATTTGAATAGAAGGGGGGTTTTGCTTTGCGTAGTGGCATTTCCAGCCAATGAGTTTTGCAACTGAAAGATAAAGCTCCTTAACCTTGGAGGTAGCTTGAAAAAAGAAGTTGATGGAGTGGGAGCACTGTGGAGTGAGTGAGTCTGCTGCTGAGTGCTCACTTTGCTATCATCATTTTCCAACTAATTAACCTGAAGATGCTTTGTCCCTACACTTGGATGGTACGATCGTGTCTCCACAAAAGCATCATATATATTTCCGTTGAACCTAAAGTCGCAAAAGGAAAAGGGAGCATCATATATATTTAGCACTAGTAAATATGGTTTAAATTATTATAAAGTTCGTAGAGCCATCGCTTTTACGAACAAACGTCCCTGCAGATGATCGAGCGGCCATAATGCCTGATTGATGAGTTTATGCAGACTTGCAGGCTACTCATTTATGTGGATGCGGTTGCCAGGTGTGCAGGTGAACTGGACGCGGTGACATGAAAAGTGAGTGCTTGTTCAAATATATAGGCAGATACAGTAATCCTGTAATTGTCGATGCTTTGACGTACACACCTACAAAGGCACGGTGTTTGATTGCCTGTAAAGACACATGTAGCGGTGATCATGCAACGCGACCCATATACAATACAAAGAAGGCCACTGTTCAACGCCCTTTTGATCGATTGATTCCTTTGGGCCCGCCGGATCAACCATGCACACCACTTGGCGCGGAACGAAGGCCATCTGATCTGAGGGCTTGCTTAGCTCCAAAATTCAGAATTTAAAAAGTGTTACAGTAAAATTTGCGGTACATGTATGGAGTATTAAATATAGACGAAATAAAAAATTAATTGCACAGTTTGCGTGGAAATTACGAGACAAACGTTTTAAGCCTAATTAGTCCATGATTTAACACTAAAGTGCTACAGTAACACTTTGGTAATGCCGGATTAATTGGTCTTAATAAATTCGTTTCGCTGTTTCCAGGCTAGCTGTGCAATTAATTTTTTTTGTTAGTGTCCAAAACCATCTGATGTGACATTTTTATTAAAAACTTTTCGGAAAGCGAGGCCTGAATTCTGAAACGAATCGCAAGAAAAGGCTGACAGTGTCTCTGCAGGAGAAGTTTCCGCTGCAGTGAGGAACTGAGGATGGTTAGCGTGCGTGCAGTATAGCTGCATGCATTTGCATCTGGAGCGGAGCTGGCATGTGCTAGCTGTTTGATTTGAACCAACGGATCCGGCCGATCACGACGCCCCGCCCAAAGTACGTACGTGCAACGCGCAGGCTAGCTAAGCTCTGGCCATCTCCATCTACGCACGGGGGGATTTTGTTTGCTCCCGTCTCCCTCCTTCCTCTGTTGCTTCCCAGGTGCGTGCGTTCGTGCCGTGCGTGCTGCAGCCTGCATCACAGTCACAGCGTCAGCCACCAAGTCCCCAAGCCGGCCGCTGAAGCGATCGAGAACACCTGAACACGCGGACAGTACGTCCTCGCGTGTTGCTTCAGTACTGGTCCATGCATACATGCTGGTCGATGACTGGAGCTGGAGCTGGACCAGGTTGTGCTGCCGTTCGTCTTGAGGAGCCGAGATCGCGCTAGGTCGTTTCGACCTGTCTTTCTTGCCCTCTGACGGGTCAGCTGCATGGTTCGGTTTGGTGAGTTACGCCCGCCGTATAGCATCGCAGCACCTGCACCTGATAGACGCGCTCTTGCAACAACCTGCATGGCAATTGACAAGCTGCAGAACCGCCTCTCTGCCGCCGACGTCACATACATGCGGCCACAGTCATATGCGCAGCCGTCGTCTCTGCATAACGCAAATGCATGCCGGCAGAGATAGGTGTGTACTGTTTATTGGCCATCTATCGATCAGGTTCACAGCTGCTCGCGTTGTGACATTTCGCCAACACGGGGAGACAGTGACCTTCACAGCTCCATCATCACAGTCAGTCACAGGCTCACCAGCTAGCTGATCGATCCATATCCATGATACGTGGAGTTCTTTTTTTGTGAGAAAAGAAAATGTAAAAGCTAGTAGCGCGTGCGTACGCAGAGGGGATGGAGGAAAGTGAGCGCCTTACGAATCGTTCGCATTTGCTGCATGCTCCTGCCTCTGCGGTTTAACACTACACGCAAGACGCACGCAACTGCCCCCATCCGGCCATCCATATGCCTATTGCCTAACGACTAGTATAGACGAAAGGGATAGCTAGCTAGGGACGCGTACGTACGCAGAGCACAGGAAACCTAACCTAACCCCGCTAATGAGCTAACTGCCTTATTGCGCGCCTCGTAATTCGTCCATCCACCGTATGCTACTATATACTTCGACGGCGACGCTGCAGGCCTGCAGTAGCCCGTTGACATTGTCATGCTTAAGAAATCACGCTCCTATACGACAACGGTGCCAGCCATCGCCAATCCCGGCCCGTTCCCGTGTAAAACCTGATGCCTGCGTACGTTCTTGGAAAAAGAAATAAACCGTGCTCGATCGATTACAAAGACTTGCCTGCAGGTGCTCTGTTTCTTGTGAACTACTCCTAGGTAGTAGTACGTAGTAGGCACGTAGTAGCTGCTATGGGAATGGGATCCTGGCTGGGATCAGTTCATCAGTTGCAAAGGTGGTGGACAACTATAGGCAAGTTTTGACGCTGATGAACTTAGCCGTGTTTAGATCCCGAAAGGGACGGCCCGAATCGGTACTGCGCGCTACAGTGTTCGATGGATATCTTGACCTTTGGAAGGCGATAAATCAAATACCAATAAATAGTAAAGTTAAGGATAATATTCGATGGCGGTGGACAGCAAGTGGGGAATATACGACTAGTAGTGCCTACAATATGCAGTTCGCAGGGGCCTACAGCAAACTAAGATTAACCCCAATTTGGAAAGCACAGACTGAACCTAAGTGTAAGTTTTTTGCTTGGACATTACTACATCGGAAGATTCTAACGACGAACAACTTAATCAAAAGGAACTGGTCAAATGATCCTTTATGTAAACTTTGTGGAACTGAGCCTGAAACGCCTCAACATCTGTGCAAGGATTGCAGTTTTACAAAGGAGGCTTGGGCAATTCTTCAAAGTTGGTGTAACATCACTCATCTCAGGAATATCGATCAATCTGGCTCTGTCTATAATTACTGGAGAAAGTGTCGAGCCACCTTTGACAAGGCAACAAAGAAAATGTTTGATGGAATCATCATATATTTCTGGTGGCATATTTGGAAGGAACGTAATAGAAGAACTTTCCAACAGAAGACAAGAAAAACCAAGAGAAATAGCTAGTTTATGCGAGGATGATATAAACCAATACAACATGACAATGGTTCCTAGAACGTCCTCGAGTGAGTTGACTTGGTTATCATTTTCGGTTGCTCCCTAAGGGGCCTTCGTTATTGTTAGGTGTTAGCGGGTTGCGCTTCAGTGGGTTTTTATTTCGATCGGGAGTGGTTTCAGGCTTTTTATCTCGTTCTGGTGTTTCTTTCAATCCCGGCTGAAGCGCTTAGGTGAGTAGCTCTTTTTATACTAAAACTTTTTTTGGTTTTTCCCGTCTAATAAAAATTGCGGCAAAACTTTTTCCATCCTTTTAAAAAAACTATAGGCAAGTTTTTGTTAAGGCCTTATGTGGCAACAAGAGAATAATAAGCCTCTCAAGTTTGACAAAATTTATACGAAAAAGTACTAATGTTTATAAATATCAAATAAATAAGTATTATTAGATTTATCATGGAATATATTTTCATATTCTATCTATTTGGTGTCACAAATATTGATATTATTTTCTATAAATTTGGTTAAATTTAAAATAGTTTGACTTAGGACAAACCTAAAACATCACTTGTTTTGGAATGGAGGGAGTACGCAAATGTTCTCTTTTTGGCCAAATATAATAATAAGACAATAGATAATTGTTCTGTTACCGCGAATTTTCGAACCATGTGGTGGAAACTGCAGGCCACAGTCTAGCCGATCGAATCCCAGAGACTTGAAACGAACTTGGGCCTTGTCGGCTTGCCCCTCCTGGGCTCTAGTCACTGCACTATACATATATACATAGGTGACAGGACACAACACTACCGTGCAACCGTGCTCTGCAGTGAAGCGAAGATGTCTCGTCGGGCTGCGTTGTATTGGTCGACCACTACTAATATCAGCGCGCGGAGCCAAAAATTATACACAGAGGAACCAATCACATTATCACAAAAGAAATTTTGGAAGACAGGCGTCTTGATTAGGCGAGCATAAATGGAAGCCCACTCTATTATTCGCGGGGCGCCCAAGAGGGAAATGGCATGCCTATGTTAATCATTAACATAGGTAGACATCTTAAAGCGCAAGGCTCCATTAATGCTAAGAAACCAAGATGGCAACGACGGCTGCCTCCGAAAATGGCCAATCAACAATGAACATTTGCCGGAGGCAGATGCCATGCCCGCGTCTAAGAATCTATTCTAACTGCCTCTAAAAATGCTTCATGTAGTTGAATATGTATTTAGTAAAATGTAAAATATAACAAAATGTAAGCATACATTTAGTAGAACCTAAAATTTTATTAAATGACCTAATATGTTAGGTAAAATTCAACGGTTGTGATTTATTCAACCTCTTACCTCCTAAAGGGTAATAGGGGTACCGCAGCAAAACCCCCCTACGCAAAATTAAAATATTTTTATTCTAATTATGTGTTGCGTAATTTGCTGTGTAGAAGACACGAATAATATGACAAGAATTTTAATCATATACAAACTATTAAAATATAGATATTAAGTAAAACAAATTATGGTTGTGTTTAGCTAGGGGGCATGCCCCCTCTGTCCCTACTATAGTCCCTTCGGCTAGACACGCGTTTAGTCGGCCAACCATCATCGATTCGTCTGCTGCATGTTTGTCGCACGGACCGGTCTCAACCATCCCCCAGCAATGTGTTCAACCCCACGTTGAATGAGGCATTCGTCATGAATGACATGACCGCAAAACATAGTTGCACCAATATCATTGCAAAGTGCGGGCTGCAGATCTTCCATTTCACGATGAGTGAAGAAGCCGCCATTGCTACCTTGAGTTCATAGCCAGAGCTGTGAGAGAGATAGGAGAAGAGTAAGGGGTTAGAGCTCGCAGTTTTTTGTTACACCAACCATCCTGATTTATTATGCCTGCGGCTCATCGAGAACTGGAGCGAGGCCGCGGGCCGTGGACCCCTGGTCACGAGGTGTGCTTCCCCTACATTTTGGGCTCCCGTCCAACTGTCACCAACCCTCTTTTTGGGTGTGGATTGAGCCTTGTCTGACCAACTTCGGCCACCATTTTCGCACTCTTAGAGCATTTCCACACATTTTGGCACTAGTGTTATTGCGTAAGGGTAGAGATTTGTGTGTTGGGTGGATGAATTTTGTGTATTGCTGATGGGTGCTTGTGCTTGTAGTGGCAGATGCAAGATTTTGCCAAAGGACATGCCACACTAAATTTTTCAATTAACTCGGTAAAATCCATTTAACAAATTGGTGAGGGTTCCTCTGCTTCTGACTTGGCTGCTTTTTCCTCCTTTCCTTTTCTTTACCTTCCTTACCTTTCCTTGGGTCCTCTGCACGCTCTCGGTTTCCTTTGTTCCCTTCCTTTGCATTCTTCGTTCTAGCGAGATGCTCTGAATTTCTTGGAAGCTACCATCTGTTTGGAAGGCATAAATAGTTTAGAGGTGAAAAGAATGGAGCTTTGCTTTCTGCAGTGGCATTTCGAGACAATGAGTTTTGCAACGGAGAAAGCTCCTTAACCCTGGAGGTAGCTTGAAAAAGGGTGATGGAGTGGGAGCACTGTGGAGTGAATGAGTGCGTGAGTGTGCTGCTCACTTTGCTATCATCTTTTCTAACTGACCTGAAGATGCTTTCTCCCTACACTTGGAAGGTACGATCATGTCTCCACAAAAGCATCATATTTCTGTTGGACCTAAAGACTTCGCTAGATCATACTCCCTCTGTCCCAGTTTGACTGTCGCTGGGGCATGAGATTTAAATGTCTGCATTCACAGCTTTAGGCATGTATCTGGACTGTCTCTCTGTCCCCATTCACTGAGTCACTGCTGCACCTGGAAAGAAGCTTGAACGACTCAAATAAAGGGACGGAGGGAGTATAGTTTTTCTTTCTTCGTTTCTTTACTTTTCCCTGTAAATATTCAGACCATGCTTCCTACCGGATGAAAAGGCAGCGCACCTGCCATTTATGTTAAAAAAAAACAAAATAGCACTAGTAAATATGGTTTAGATTATTATAAAGGCCGTGTTTAGTTCACCCAAAATTCCAAAAATTTTACAAGATTTCCCGTCACATCAAATCTTTGGACGCATGCATGGAGCATTAAATGTAGGTAAAAAAATAACTAATTGCACAGTTTGTCTATAAATGTCGAAACGAATCTTTTAAGCATAGTTAGTCCATAATTGGATAAATTTTACCAAATAATAACGAAAAGTGCTACAGGAACTTTACACACACTTTACAACTAATTAAACACACCCAAAGTTTGTAGAGCCATCGCTTTACGAAGAAACGTCCCTGCAGATGATCGAGCAGCCATAATGCCTGATTGATGAGTTTATGCAGACTTGCAGGCTACTCATTTATGTTGTCTTATGTAGATTAGACGATGGGCATAATTAAGAAGGTGTGCAGGTGAACCGGATGCGGTGACACGAAAAATGAGTGCTTGCTTAAATATATGGGCGGCTACAGTAATCCTGCACCAATCGATGCTTTGACACCTACAAAGGTACGGTGTTTTTTATCGCCTGTAAAGACAGGCGTGTAGCGGTGACCATGCAACGACCCATACAAAGAAAGGCTACTGTTCTCATGCAGTTGCGATGGCAAGGGACAAACAATACTATACACACCCTTTGATTGATTCCTTTGGGCCGGATCAACCATGCGCACCACGAAGGCCACCTGACCTGAATTTTGAAACGAATCGCAAGAAAAAGGCAGATAGTGTCTGTGCAGGAGAATTTTCCACTGCAGTGACAATGGCAAGCGTGCGTGCAGTGACAATGGCAAGCTGCATGCATGCATCCGGAGCGGAGTTGGCATGTGAGCCAGCTGTTTGATTTGTCCGCTGACGAAACGGGGGAGCGGATGACCAACGGATCCGGCCGATCACGACGCCCCGAAAGCAACCGCCGGCGCCCCAGTACGCGTCCAACGCGCAGGCTAAGCTATGGCCATCTCCATCTGCGAGCAGACGAGACGACGCACTGCCGGGGGCATTTTGTTTGCTCCCGTCCCGTCTCCCTCTGTTGCAAGCGTCCCAGTCCCAGGTGCATGCGTGCGTGCCTTGCATGCTGCATGGGCCACGAAATCCCCACGCCGCGCCGGTGAAGCGATCGAGAACACGAACGACGGTACCTTTTTTTTTTTTTCAAACCGGACGTCTCCCCCATTTCCATTGTAACGGAAATACAGAGTTTTGAGACTGTTTAAGGAAACAGAAAGGGACAGTTAAGACCAACTAGCTTACTACCAACATTTAGCCTGCATACCCTCCGACCTGATAAACGCAGATCATACAGAACGCTGAGCATACAACACAATGACAGTTTGAGACAGAACAGAAACAAAAGCTACATCCAGGCAAAGATGCCATCTAGAACAAGACGGAAGCACATTTTCCATCTTCAGTTCTTCTCGTCATCGTCAGGTCTTTCCTTCAAGAGAAGCCTATCACCCATCTTCCTCTTCTTCTCCGGGAGCTTGGTCGCTATCTCCAGCATTGTATTTGCCCCGGTGATCAAAGCTTCCTTGTCGATCTCAGCAAACAACCCTACCCAGTAACCAATGAGCGTGCATGCATAGCATAATATAGAAATTGGATCATTAATCATTTTGCCTTCAAAGCAGACTTTGTTGCGCGTTTTCCATATGGCCCAACATATCGCTGCAATACCAACATAATGAAACTTTTTCCCATTAGGAAGCCAACGTTCACACCATGTCCAGCACTGAGCCAAAGACCTGGGTACATTGTTTGCACCAATGCTCTTAGCCACGATAGCCCAGACCGATCTAGCAGTGCTACACTGAAAGAATAGATGTGAAATATTTTCATCATTATCACAAAAATAGCACGAAGGATCACCGGACCACTTTCTTTTCAAAAGATTGTCCTTAGTCAAAATAGCATTATTCATCATGAACCACAGAAATTTTTTAATTTTGGCAGGAATCTTGCTTTTCTAGATTTTCTTATGATATGGGCCAGATTCATTCCTAGTCATAGCATTATACACAGACCTAACATTAAATCTGCCTTGAGGTCCAAACCTCCAGAGAACAACATCATTATCAGTTATGAAGTTAATATTATTCATGTCATCTACAATCTTATTCCAATCCAGCAGTAAATTACTAGTCAACCATCTGGCGAAGGAAACACTTTCAATGTTAGAATGAACTTGAAATATACTCACATTTGGTTGCTCACAGAATTTAAAAAGGTCAGGATATAAGATACATAAAGGTTTCTCATACAGCCATGAATCTTTCCAGAAATAAGTGTTTTTACCATTCTTAACCAAAAATTTCCTCCCTTGCAAGTAAATATCCTTGATTTTCAGCAAATTAGCCCAAACTGCAGAATCAGATTGTTTATGCTTGACACTATGAATGGAATCATTTTTCAAATATTTGAACTTCACAATTTTTTGCCATAGCCCCTCTTCTTTGTCAAGCCTCCACCACCATTTACATAGTAAACTAATGTTTAATTTCCTAATATCCTTGATTCCGAGCCCCCTTTTTTCTTGTGTTTGCATATTTTTGTCCATTTAACAAGATGATATTTCTTTTTGGTTCCTCCCCCTTGCCAAAAGAAAGTCCTTCTGATTTTATCAATTCTGCTAATAATAGTTTTTGGCAATAAGTACATGGACATATGATATATGGGGGCAGTGTTCGAACCGGAGCCAATCAAAGTGGATCTCCCTGCAATGGACATAGTCCCCCCTTCCAAATATCAAGTTTATTAGCAGATTTATCAACCAAAGGACCATTGAAAATGTCAGCATATCTCCTTACCTAGCCATCTTCATAATTGATAGTTAACACTTCACTTTTTAAGAAATTGGTTTTTAACCCGGCCATCAATTCATACATGTACAATAACATTTTCATATTTTTGGCACCTTCAATATCATATTTTAGGCAAATTATGGTATCATCAGCGTATTGTAAAACATCAATCCCTTTCTCTGTGATACGATCAGCCATCCGCACGTGTAGATGATTTATCCCCACGAACGACGGTACCTACACGGCTACACCTACGTCCTCGCGTGTTGCTTCAGTACTGGTCTGGTCGATGACTGGACCTGGACTGGTCCTTGTGCTGCCGTCGTCATGCATGAGCCGATCGAGATCGCTAGGTCGTTGCGTGTTCGGCCGAGCGGACGGCCGGCGGGCGGTCGTTCGACCTATCTTCTTGCCCTGCTCCTCCCCCGCCGGGTCAGATGCATGGTTCGGTGACTTGCCCGCCATATGCATGCATCGCGCCGCCTGCACCTGCATCCGTACTGCTTGTAACAACCTACTCGTAAATAAGTCGTAACGAACGTGCATGAGCATGCCAATTGGCAACTTGCTTGACAACAGGCTGCTGCTGAACCGTGTCCTCGATCTGCCGCCGACGTCACATGCGGCGATGCGACCACAGCCATAATATGCTGCAGAGATAGGTGTGTGTACTGTTATTGTCGTTGGCCATGGATCGACCAGGTTCACAGTCACAGCTCGCGTTGTGACATGCATCTCGCCAACACGATCGATCGAGTAAAGGCTGTGTCTCCCAGATTCAGGGGAGACAATGACCTTCCACAGCTCCGTCATCACAGGCTCACAGCTAGCTGATCGATACATTGGCATCATACGTGGAGTATTTGATTTGAGAAAGAAAATGTGTAAAAGCTACTAGGCGCGTGCGTGCGTACGCAGAGGGGAAGGAGGAAAGTGAGCGCCTCACGAATCGTTGGCATTTGCTGGCTGCTGCATGCTCCTGGCTCCTGCCGTTTAACTGCACGCAACTGCTGCCCCGTCCACGCTATGCCTACTGCCTAACGACGAAAGCGTACATGTGTCCAAACATGGCCCTATGCCTACTGTCTACACTTAATGTATCATATATGTGTCCAAATATTCGATATGACGAGAAATCTTGAAAATTTTTGGTAATTAAACATGGCCCTAACCTAACCCAGCTAATGAGCTAACTACCATGCGCCACCGCCTCATAATTCGTGCATCCACACCATGTGCTACTTCGACGGACGGCCACGCTAGCTCATGTTGACTTGTTGTCAATTGTCATGCTTCTATATTAAGAAATCACGCTCCTACGGCTACGGTGCCGTGGCTAGTAATCCCGTCCCCGCACGTGTAAAACCTGATGCCTGCGTACCTTCTTGGAAAAGGAAAACCGTGCTCGATCAGAATACTTGCCTGGCGCTCTGTTTCTTGTGGAATATGTAGCTGATGCTATGGGATACATGGATCAGTTGCAAAGGTGGTGGACAACTAGCTAGGCAAGTTTTGGTTAAGCACTTGTGTGGCAAGAAGAGAATAATAATAACCCTAATTAACAAGTAAGCCCGTATTAGGATACAGTTTCTATGCCCTAATAATTATACGCAATAATGCTCTTCTTTTCATTAGCCACAATAGATAACTGCTCTGTTACCGTCAAATCGTATATATTTTCAACCTTGTGGTGGAAACTGCAGGCCACAGTCTAGCCGATCGAATCCCATATACTTCAAACGAAGTAATATGTTAGATAACTTGGTGGAAACAACCTAATGAAATGTAAATACACATTTATTAAAATCTAAAATTTAGCTAAATATGTCCTAATATGTTAGGTAAACAAGTTTAGATAAATTAAATATTTTATTCTAACTGTGTGTTTATGTGACTTGTTGTCTAGAAGACATAAATAATATGACAAGAATTTTTAATCATATATATACCATTGAATATAGATATATATTAAGTAAAAAAATATGTGGTTGTGTTTAGCCCTTGGCTTCGTTCGATTTTTTTTTTTTTTTTTTTTGCATAGGGACCGTCCGTACTCGGTATTGTGCGACGTTCAGCTAAATCGCGGCATGTGGACTTGTTAATCGATCGATTGACTCTGTCTCGCTCTAAGCGTCCAAATCGCGGCACGTAATTAACCGGCTGCTTCTCAAAACTTGATGGCTGCCACGACGCTAGCTGGTCATGTCATGCATGCCTAACAAGTAACAACGTCAAAGTAATAGTAAAATCTTTTTTTTATCAAACTTGATGGCTGCCTTCCTTTGCTGGAAAATCGATCCTCTTCCATGGGAAAACTTGTTTGGTGTTCTTTCGTGTTGCATATTTCCTAGGGCGGCCGGGGATCCATATATGGACCAAAGACCAGGAACAACTAGGCAAGGTTTATGGTTCAGATTCTCAAAAAAAAAAAAAAAGACAAACATGTGTACGTTGCTCACCTGACTGACACCTGTTCGTCGCATTCCCTAAAATTGCTTACTTTTATGTAGTCGCTTCGTTTATTTGACGGAGGCGTCATCGAGTTAAAGAAAGGCAGGGTAAAAGATACTGCATGTGTATGTTTACCGAGAGGCACGCCACTACTACGTACTTTATATGGTTATTAATTAATTAGGCATAATTGATTGTGCCCTAAGAAAAGGAAAAGTTAGGCATGATAGGAACACATTTTATATGTGAAAGATCAGTAATTTTAGTTTTTTTATTTCTGATTTTTTTTGTGTGTGATGGGAAATCAGAGTTGAAACAAAAGTTGGGCCTTATCTCTCTCGTGGGCTGCTCATTATGACTGGGCCACAAAATCAGCGTCCCGTCCGTCCGTCCACAAAACTTGGAAAATCGGCAGCCGTAACTCCAATGTGACGGGCGCTGCTGGGCCACAAAGACAAAATACAATTTCAGCATTGGACCGCATGTGCCGCTGTTCGCGTCCACTAATGAAGCCGGAACTTTTTGCTCAAAAAAAAAAAAAACTAATGAAGCCGGGACTTAGGTTTATATAAGAGAGCAAATACAATTTCAGCATTGGACCGCATCTGCCGTGTTCGGCTCGACTTATTAGTCATTGTACAGTGTTTTTCTCTCACAATAAAACAACATCTGTCTATTTATTAGTCGTAAAAACCATCAGCCGACGGCTGTTATATTCTTTAATTATGTGATAGATCCACGATGTCACTAAGGAATGTAATAGAAAAACAACAAATAAAGTGAGAACTTGTTTTGGACACTCAAATCTATCACAATCTACATGGATGAGGATGGATTAGGATGAAAAATGAGCTAAGTTTCCACCCCCGATTCATATACACATGTGGCCGTTGCTATTCTATCACAAATATATACACACGAAGACACTATATAATAAAAACATCGTTCTACATCATCGCATGGATGAGCCACAAGTGTCAATATCTCTCGGCCGTTATATTTTTTTTAAGGAACAGGAGGGGCCAGAGTCCCTACTGAAATTTATTAAAAAGAAAGTTCAAAAAAGTACAGCACAAAGATTACAACAAAAAGTTATCTTAGACCTTTAAATATAAGTTGCACATCAAACTTGCACACTAGGAGTGTGTGTGGGTGTGGTGTGTGTCAGCACGAGTTCAGACATACGTCATACGTCGTGCACTGGAAGGTTGAGGCAATCTAAAAAAAATTGAGTGGACTCACTGTATCGCCTACAGGGGGCACTAGGATGTGTGTGGATCTCTGCTAGCTAGTTTGATGAGTTCGTAGCAATGCACACCAACACTTGCGGGTCGTTGCTGTTCATGCGTACTACTTCGCTTAAGTGATGATCGGATCAACGACCAACCATGCACATATATGGAAGCTAGCCCAAGCTGACCACATTCGATAGATACATGGATCAGACAAAGTCTTATATACTATTAGTAGAATAGAAAGAGAAGAGAGAAGATGGAAGCACTTTGGGAGATCAAGGCTATACTTGATGATGTCGAGGAGATGACCATCTCATTTCAGGTGGTCCATACCAAAAGAATTACGAATTTTGCAACACATCTCTGCGCCCAACCTGTTTCTTCTTTTGTAGCTTCTTTTATTTGGGCTGAGACCCTTAGCTTCTTGCAGCCTTGTTTGCAATTTGATTATAATAACACTGTTTAATCAATGAAGCGAAGTTCAAAATAAAAAGAAAGAGAAGATATTACAATGACCCCATGAGCAAGGAGAAAGGTACTCGGACAACCGATCCTAGTCGATCGGAATTTTATATTTGAAAAATAATCGAAGCATGTTTTTTTAATGCTCTGGTCGATTTGCCAATATTTGCTTGCCTGCTTTCTCTCAACATCAACTTTGACGGAGAAATCACGTTCACAAAAAGTTGCTCACGCTACGTGCGATGCTTATTACGTAATTATATGATTCTGCACGGTACAAATGGGAAAGTACAGACAGCGGGTAGGGTAAATCCCTTTTTGTTGATTTTTTATGGCCATGGAAAAACATCTATTGGCCGTCATCCTTCAAAAAGAGACATTGTTGACCCCAACTAACAAAACAAAAGAAAAGGCCAATCACAGGACATAATTTGCACTCTCTCCGGACTCTTTTGTGAAGTGTGCGCTGAGGTTAACATGGAGAACCAAGACATCATCGTGGTGTACTAAGGTTGAGCAACTCTAGAAGGTTGCTAAATGACTGCCCTTAAAATCTTATTTTAGCAAAAAAAATAAAAAATGGTCCTCCAACTTAAAGTTGATAAAAGAACTCACTAATAAAAAGTAAAAGTATATGAGGCTCTCCAAATCCCCTCCAGCCCTTCTCCCAAATGTCACGTAGGAGGCCCCTACTTTTCAATTGTCTTTTTTTTTTTGAAACACCTCCCATCAACCTGACTCCCACGCCTGACCATCGTCATGTATGATAATCCCCCTCCACCCCACTTCCGGCCACCCCCGGATTGGACTTTTTTTTCCGACTCCCCCCCCGGATTGGACTCCTGCCTTCTCAATTGATCCTAATGCTCATCAGTAGAGAAACGACTTTCGATTCGCACTTTTAGTCTCGGTTGTGTTGGGATCCGGAACTAATATAAGCATTAGTCCCGGGTCTAAATTTTACAGGCACCAAAGGCCCTTTTAGTCCCGGTTGGTGACTAAAGGGTACTAAAGGTCCCTCACGAGTGAAGTCAAAAGGAGAGCGTCCAGGACTTTGTCAGATGTGGTGTGCAGTTCAGTTGGTAAGGAAGCTACGCGTGAGACAAGGGGTCTTGGGTTCGAAACTCATGCATTGCAAGACCGGTCTCCTAGGATTTAAACTATTTTCTTAGTTCCAAGGATGGGCTTTAGTCCTGGTTGCATGACCCCGGCCTTTAGTCCCGGATCCGCAATCCCGGTTGCAAAACCGGAATTAAAACCCAGTTCCCAATCGGGGATTGAAGCCCACCTATGTATTAGTGGCTTTTAGTGCTCGTCGTCCATCCACTCGCACTACCACTACCACTATGCTAGCGTTTGTTGCCTGCCCATGCTCGACTATGACTGCATCCTGTCTCCTGAGCCCTAGCTCCCTGCCTCACCCCTCCTTGACATACCATGTTATCATCGAGGTTGGACTCACTATCACCGGAAAATGAGGAGGGGGAGGGGGATTTCGATGGTTGTAGGCTAGCGCAATCGCCTCATCACCGGCAACTTCTCTCCTCCGAGCCCCCCTTCCCCGTCGACTTCCTCCACGATCAGCTCCCTTTCAGGTCGAGCACCCTCCTGGGCTGAGCTTGACTCCCCCGTTGCTCTCTTCCCCCGGTTGAGCTCCTTCCCGCCAGGCTCTCTCCCTAGCAAACCACTCTCCACGCCTAGGATTACCTCCCCACCGGCTCCAATCCCCCACCGAGCATCCTTCCTCCTCAGTTGTTTGGGCATTAGGCATGAGTGTATAAGAAAGGAGAGAGAAAAAGGCAAGCTAGTAGATGGGTCTGCATGTCATTGTGTATAAACAGGAAAGTATGAGCTTGATTTAGGTAGTATTGCTCGAGATGACTACAGAAACTAGGCTCCTAGACAATAGTTAAGCTCCTACTTAGGTAAGTAGTAGTGCTGCTGGAGATGCTCGCTGGGTGCCGCACACAACTGAACGCTGGCAACGGATCCCTTGCGCTTGATTAGCAGTTGCTTGGCTGCATGCTTGCATGCGTCCGCCCAATTGTTTGTTTGACATGAGTTTCTTAACCAACAAGGCATTCAATAATCACTTATCAACCTCTTCGACTTTTTAGGGTAGTCCCAATAGAAGGACTACTGGACTAGAATATTTTTTTACATCAATTAGTGTGCCAAGTAAGCAAAAATAATAAAGTGATACTGAAATTAGGGAGTAGAGAGAAAACAAATGGTTTCGTATGCAAGAAACTATGTCTATTAGTAGAGAGAAAATGATAAACTGAATCATATAAATAAAAATCTCACATGGAACTAAGATAGAAAGATGTGTGATAAGAGAAGATATAAGATTAGATGAAAATTTAATTTGAAGAAAAAGTCAATTAGGAATACAATTTTTATGTTTAGTGTAGATATTACTTGGCAGGTATGAAAATTATTTTATACTTTTATGGTAGGGAATGTCTTTTTTAGGCTCATAATAGCCTGCCTCGGACCAAGGTCTAAGTTAAAATCCGCAATCCGCCTTAAAATGAGTCAGGAGGGAGTAGTGCATTAACCCTAGTTCCTTATTGAGGAGACAACACAAACATGATGCATCACAAAGAAACAGAGCGACCCCAGCTCAGTGGTCTCTTTGTTTTTCTTTGGACACGAGCCTAGTGGTCATGTTGCTACGTCATGGGCATCACTCTCCCTCCTGGCAGTGCACAACCACTAGTTCACTACCAAAGTGGTGGAGTTCTCTTAGTGTTTTAAAGTAATAATAACACTACTACCAGTCACAGCACATGAGAATCTTTACTAAGAGACATTTGGTAAGAAAAAGCTAATACTAAATATTGAATCCTAAACACTAGGAAAACCCCACATCAACTAGGAGAAGTTTTATATTCTGGTTGTGGTTGCTAGAGATGGGAGTGAAATTGTATAATCAAAGTCTAATTTGACTCTAATTGCTTTGGTTACATTTGGATGTGATTTATTTGGATCTGGATGGCCATCATCATCATTATCATTATTTGACCCAACAATATCCACAATCCATTGGAGATTAACTCAAAAGGTCCAATGTCTATAAGTTTTATTTTGACTTAAGAGGTAGACAGGCCTTTAATGTCTAGTTTTGATTTTATGACATGGGGCCACGTATATATCTAGTCACATCAATATTCAATATAGACAAAAATCATCTCTCATAAACTTTTGTCAATTTCACTGATATCTAATAGTGTGAATATGATATTTTAAATTCTAGGATCCAGCTTTCGAAGTGGGGGCAACATATATATCTAGTCACATAGATCCAGTTTAAGGTGTACGTGGCACGTGGGCTTTTTAATTTTACGATCCAGTTTTTGACATAGGATCAACACATGGTTATGATAATTTTGTTATTATTGGACCATGTTCGATAGATTTAGACTTTGGATTAAACATGAGTCATTTAGTATTAGAGTAGGGCTGGACTTGGAATTTAGTTAGATTTGCTCATATGGATTTGGACCCCAATCCATTACCATGTCTCGTTGCAGATATGCTTGGACTTGTAGCACGGGCCGGCACAAGTGCAGAAATGCAGATGCAGCACTCGAAGCATGCTCTCCATAGTACATTAGACATTAGACTTGACACACTCACACACACTCACACAGACACAACTCGCACGACAGGTCCCAGAGATTGGTTGATCTACTGCCACCTTGTAAAAGTCACCAGGGCCCTTTCAGTTAACTAAGCTGCAGAAGTATATAGCGACACAATGATCCGGTTCAGAAACTAGCAAAGCGCACGGCAAATAAGAAAGCAAATTAAACTAACGGTAAGGTTGGTTTGATTGATGTTGATGCTGCCGCTGCTTTTATGCTGCCCATGTACAAGAATCACGTTGTCCAAAATATCTACTATATCTACAGTTAATTAGGAATCATGATAGCTGATGATCGTGCTGATGTCTATCACGTCGTCGTCTCTTCATCTTTACTGCTTTACGCCAAACTGCGATCGCAACGTTAGGAATCGTAATAGCTGATGATGACCTGCATTGCATCCCGTGAGCCGCGTGACTGAATGGCCATCCTCTGAGCCTGAGGTCTGTCTCTATCTGTCTCGCATCATATATGCATGCGTGCGTGTCAGCGGCGTGTGTATTGGTATTACCGAGTTAGTGCGGTAAATTATTTGATCAAACCATTAAGTTTGCTCCAAAGACTTAGGCACACGTCTGTCTGATATTGGACTAAGAACCTTGCAAACAGAGATCCGGCAGGCTTACTGATGCACATTAAGAATTACTCTATATTAATACTCCCTCCATCTCAAATATAAGGAATAAAAGTTTGTTCTAATAAGTCAAACTCAATTTAAAAAGAAGGGTACTAATGTCTACCACGTCAAAAAATTATATTATATTACTCGCAAATAGTCTAAAAATGTAAAAAAAAAATAATGGAAATGTTTGTCCACAGGCCTCCGTCCCATCCGGACACCGCGCCTCACTTTGTTCGCTACTACGTCTTTCTCCCACCGTGCGCCCACCCTGCGCTCTGCTCGCTTGCTTGTTCCTTGCTCCCGCCCGTTGCACGCCCCACTTGCGCCGCTCGCTCCTCGCTCCTGCTCGTCGTGCGTCCTACCTGCACCTCACTCCTCGCTTCGGTCGTCCGCTGTGTCGCGCCGCCCGCTCCCTCCCGTAGCACGACGCCCACTCGGCCGAGCGTAGGATCAAGATGGCGGACTAGAGGGGGTGAATAGTTATTTCTAAAACTTAATCGCGTCGGCTAACCGAAACAAGTGCGGAATTAAAACTATCGATCTAGCCAAGACTACACCCCTCTATCTAAGTTCTCTAGCACCTTGTAAAAATACTAATTAAACAACTAAGGTGCTAAGCTTAGCAAGAGCTCAGCTAATCAATTCTAGAGCAAGATCACACAAACTATACACTAGTACTTTGCACACCGGGGAGCTCCTACTCAACTAGTAAGCAAAAGCACAAAGCTCCTAAGCTCACTAGCAGTGCTCAATAACAAGGCAACCAATGCCAAATTAGAGAGCGCAAATTACTTAGCTATACAAACTAAGAAACATGACTAACAAGGTTACTAAAACCAAATTAGCCACGTAAGAGAGCTACTTCTAGCTATACAAGCAAGAAGGTAACTAGCAAGCTACACAAGCACAACTAATTACAAGAGCAACTACACAAGCAAAATATATAAAATATAAATACGAGGCTTGTGTTCGAGGATTGCAAACAAACGGGAAGAACAATGTTGACACGATGATTTTTCTCCCGAAGTTCACGTATTTGCCAATACGCTAATCTCCGTTGTGTCGACCGCTCACTTGGTGGTTCGGCGGCTAATTGGCATCATCCACCAAACCCACACGTCGGGCACCGCAAAAAACTACCCACAAGTGAGAGTAGCTCAATGACGCACTTTACTAGAGTTGCTCTTTATAACACCCTAAAATTTGCATGCTTTAAACTAGGTGAAAGTGATTTATTTATGCTTTTGTGTGTGCATGAAAATCTAGAGAAATAATCATTTTTGTAAGATGAAATCAAATATAAGGTTAGACACATGACTATGCATACATGCTGCGCTCATTTTTATCTGGATGTTGCATATGTTTCACACAAATGTTGCAATAGTATGTTTCAAATATTTCATCTGTGTCAGACGTAGGTTGCATTCAAGTGTTTCATGTTGCAAGTGTTTCATGGGGGCATGGTCAGTGATGAGCGCACGACCCAGGCGCCAGGGGATGGGGCGTGGCGAGCTGGGGTGACGGGTGGGGCACAACGAGCTAGGGGCCGGCTCCCGGGTGAAAGGTCTTGATGGCTAGAGGGGGGTGAATAGCCTAATAGAAATTTCTACAAAGACAAGCTAAACAAGTTTATCAATATAACAAATAGCGAGATGCGAGTTTTGCTTAGCCTACGGGGTGTTTGCAAGCCACCTAACCAATTCACAATTCTAATAAATTTGCACTCAACCGCACAAGATAAACCGCAAGATGAAAACTAGAAGGCTACTCTACTCAAGCTACTAAGCACTAGAGAAAACAACTAAGTACTTGAAATGTAATACAAGAGTAGGGTAATAAATATTTCACCGAGGGGCGACGAATTGAGCCAACCAATCAATAATTACAAGTGATGATATTCAAGATAACCAATCCACTGAGACAAATCAATCACAATCAACGAAGTGAAGACATAATGATTTATCCTGAGATTCACGTGCTTGCCGGCACGCTGAAGGGTCAAGATGGCGGACTAGAGGAGGGTGAATAGTCCTTTCTAAAATTAATCGCGTTGGCAAACCGAAACAAATGCGGAATTAAAATTATCGGTCTAGCCAAGACTACACCCCGCTATCTAAGTTCACAAGCACCTCACAAAGATCCTAATTATGTAACTAAGGTGCTTTCCTTAACAAGTACTCTCCTAAGTAATTCTAGAGCAAGGTCACATAAACCTATGCACTAGTACTTTAGCAAAGCCGGGGAGCTCCTACACAATTCTAGTAAGCAAAAGCACGAAGCCACCTATGCTCACTAGAAATGCTCAATAGCAAGGCAACTAATGCCAAACTAGAGAGCGCAAATTACTTAGCTACACAAACTAAGCAAAATGACTAACAAGGTTACACAAACCAAATTAGCCACGCAACGGGAGCTACTTCTATGCTACACAAGCAAGAAGGTAACTAGCTAACTACACAAGCAAACTAGTTACAAGAGCAACTACACAATCACAAGTATATGAATGTAAATACAAGCTTGTGAATCGAAAGCAAACCACCGAGAAGATGTACACAATGTTGACACAGCGGTTTTTCACCGAGGTTCACTTGGTTGCCACCAAGCTAGTCCCCGTTGTGGCGATACACCCACTTGATGGATCACGAGCTAATTGACTATCAAGAGTCAAACCCTCAGCGGGTGCCGCACATCCACTCTCAAGACGGGGATCCTCCAAGCCACGAGCTTTACTAGAGTTGCTCTTCGCGATCCCCACGGGGTGAGCACAATCCCCCTCACAAATCCTCCTCTGGAGCCACGCACAATCTCCACGCGTGCTTCAACGGAGTCGTAAGCCACCAAGCCGTCTAGGAGGTGGCAACCTCCAAGAGTAATAAGCACCACCGGCTTGCAACTCGATCACCTACTGCCACTCGATGCAATCCTCACGATGCAACACACTAGAATCGCTCTCTCACTCGATTGGATGATCACTATCAAGCTCAAGTGAGTTAGAGGGCTCCCAAGCACACCAACACAAGCCACCAAGGCCTAAGGGTGCTCAGCTACCGACCAAGGCCGGCCAATGGGCTATTTATAAGCCCCACAACGAAATAGAGCCGTTAGTCCCCCTCACTAGACGAGTTTTGGGTCGACCGGACGCGTCGGTCGAACTGACCGGACGCGCAGGTCAGTAGCGTGCTCCAATGGCTAGTTTTCGCACGTATAAACTTGTATTGACCGGACGCGCAGGTCACTAACAGGACCGGACACGTAGGTCGCAGCGAAACAGCGAATAGAGAGGTTCTAGTAAGCTCCCGAAGCGACCAGACTCGCTGCAGCGTCTGGTCACTTTCACCCACGAAAAACACTGACCGGACGCGTTCGGTCACGAGTCCGGTCACAGACCACTCTTCGGTAAAACGGCGATAACTCTTAGCTCCGAACTCCGATTTCAATGATCTTAGACATTTTGGAAAGCTTACTCAGAGGGATACAAAACCCACTAAAGCACTTGATCCAATTCACAATAGGTCAAAGTAGTATTCCACTCCAAGGGCCATCCTAGTGTCCGGAGAACACCGAAAAATATTTCTCTCTTCTCCAAGTTGATCAACACCAACTCCAACACCTTCTCCTTTGCAAATGTGCCAACACCACCATGTGTAAAACACCATGTGTATGTGTGTTAGCATTTTCACAATCATTTTCTCAAAGAAGTTAGACACTCAACTTGCCTCGCCACTCGATCCTAACACGTATGCAAAGTTAGATCGCTCAAGTGGCACTAGATGACCGATATGCAAACAAGTTTGCCCCTCTTGATAGTACGGCCATCTATCCTAAACCCGGTCATCAACTTCTCTACACACCTATGACCGGTGAAATAGAAATGTCCTAGGTTATACCTTTGTCTTGCGCATTCCACTTCATTTCCTCTGACGTTGATGCAACACATGCACCAACCATATCACAAATGATATGATCCACTTCATATCATCATGTGGCCGTATTGGTTCATCGATCTTGACCTCACTTGCTCTTCACCGTTGCCTCGGTTCATCGGCGCCAAGCCATCACAACTTGTCCTTCACCCTAGCAACCGGTCCATCAAGCCAAGCCTCATCTTGATCTTCTCCACCTTGGTCACATGACTCCATGTCATGTCTCATGTGCAATAGCCCCCTTCATGACACCATCACCTGTGGACTAATCACCTGTGTATCTCACATAACCACATATTAGTCCACCTAAGTTGTCACTCAATTACCAAAACCAAACAAGGACCTTTCAATCTCCCCCTTTTTGGTAATTGATGACAACTCTACAAAGATATGGAAATTAAGTTCTTTTGGACTTTATGCCACTTATCCAACATTTTAAGCTCTATGTTAGGATTTGGATAAGCACCATAAAATCTGCCTTGGTAGTGATAACTCTCCCTACATATGTGCTCAAATGGTTTGGTTTTAAGCTTGCACATATACATAAATATAAAATTTATGGGAGGGTTAGCACTACTAAGTGATGCTAAGGTGTATAGAATAAACCTTTATAGTTCGATACCATTTGATAGCTCGATACCATTTGAAAATCGCAAGTTTGCCATCATCCTTAGCATCATGAGTAGCTAGACATCAAAAATACTAGAAACCCCGTGAGATCAACATTATAAGCAAGGTTCTAGTACCACGTGAAAAAAACAAGTCTAGCTATCATCATATGCATGCTAGTTATCATATCATCATTCAAGTTTTATAACTAGCATACAACACACAAGCATGCATATTAAATATAAAACTTATGCAATGCAAGCAAGCACATGAATATGCACATATCAAATGCAACCAATCAATATTCATGAGCTTGCTCCCCCTACTTGTGTGCTTCTTTTATCCAAGAATTTTGATCCTTCTCATTTCTTCAATGTTGCTCCCTCTTTGTCCATGTCCATCTTTTATCTTCTATCTCTCCCCCATACTTTTTATCTTCTATCTCTCCCCTATACTCATATCTTTGTACAATCTCTCCCTCTTTGTCATCAATTTTCATAAAAGGTGTTCTTCTCAATTGATACAAAGACTTGCATTGGGGTAGATGGTTGAGACTTGGATATTGCATTTTTATGGACATCACCACACATGTTGGAATGACATTATTTGTATGTTGCTCTTGAGATACCACTTAGGATCTTTGACCTTGATACCATTAGGTGGGGCTCCTCCCCCTATGTCATAGCATGGGTCATTCACTTGATAATCTTGAGCTCTTATGTGTGAGGGAACTTTCTTCATTTGATGATCACTTAAAGTTGAGGATCACTTGTGGAACCACCATCTTGTATAAATGATATCATGTGTAGAAATACCACGAATAAGTATGTGATACCAATTTGAAGAATCCTCTATCATGGAACCACTTGTAGGATTTGTCAATATGATCTTTTCTTGAACATTTGCTATCTTTATGAGTACCACTTGTAGGATATCACTTGTAGATCATGATCTAGACACCACTTGTAAATATCAATTGAAGAAATATTTTGAGTCTAGATACCATTTGAAACACCCTAGATATCCATTTGCATTGTTGTCTTGTGCTTGTACCCATATCATTGTCATGAGCTTCTAGTATGACTTGAACTAAGTTGATTTGCCTAAGATTCTAAGTCTGGTTTGATCTAATAACAAGCTTCTTCACTCCTCATACTAAGGGTTATCTTGCCAATGTTGTACTTGTCACTTGTTAGCAATCCAAACTAGATCAAGTACTTGGTTTCACTAGCTCATGAACAAATTCATACACATACCACTAGATCATTTAAACAATTCAAGCAATAGTGGTAGGCTATGAATTTAAATATTTCATTTGTTATGCATGATCCTAGTAAGCATGTACTATATGCACTAATCGCATACTAGTAAGGGATGAAATAATCATGCACATTGCAATGATACCTTTGTTATGTTGGAGTAGAGGATAGTCACATAGATTCCAATTCATTACTCCAATAGCAATGTGAAGTCCAATTTATAAGCTTGGTGAAGATCAATCATTATAGAGAAATCCATTCTTCACCCATATAAAATGAGAACCACTAATAATCAAGTGCATTATCACTTATTGTGGTTGGCTTGCTTTTTCTCTTTGATCAATGCTTGCATGAGAGAAGTACTTATGATACCAATTTTATAACCATGACTAGCTCTCTTTTGGGTGTTGCTTGCTTTTCTTGATCAACCCTATTGATTGCTTCAATTAAGCATCTCAAATATCTCTTGAATTCATCACTTTCATGTTAGCCTTCCAAGCCGGTGCTCGGTTTACCCACCCATGGGTGGCAAGCCCCCTCAGTAGGGAGAAGTGATCTCTCTCCAAAGAACCATCCTTGACACTTACTTGAATTGCCTTTGATTGATTGATCTATGGACTTAACTTGATGAGTAACCTTAAATTATTCTTTAAATCTTTTTCTTTCTACCAAATGATCTCCAATTATTACTAGAACTTAAACCTCATCTTCATCTTGAGTTTGATCTTCATTTTCAAATTTGAGTACCAAATTTGTACACTAAGTACATTCCACAATCAATGCCCTTATACGCATTTCTTGTCATGCTTCTAGATCAATTCAAAACCAAACTTAGGTGCCTCAAACACTTATAAATATGTCTCCAACTCAAGGACCTTTCACTTAAAGTGACTCTAGATCAATCCAATAATTATCACTTTTCTGGCAGATTCTGTATCCTTTAAAGAATAATTCATATCTCCCAATGTACAGGTCCAAATGCCACTAAATTTGATGGAGATGTGAATTACTAAGTCATCTAGAAACTATAAAAATTTGAGCTTCATTTGACTTCTATATTGCTACTAAATTTCAAAACTTCCACCAATGCTACATGCTGAAAACTGCTACACTATAGCTGATAAGATGTGCTCTAAAACCATAGAATTTCTCATCCAATTATCATGAAATTTATACAACATCTCATATCATAAGTCTAGAGCATGCATACTAAATTTCAAGCCAATCCAATATGATTTGGTCACTCAAACTCAGACTTGATCTCAGCTAGCTCAGATTTTCAATAATGGACAGATTTCAATACATTGAGCTATACTTCACCAAATTGAATCAAACTTGAAACTAACTTGTTTGAACACTTTCATAAGACATATATCCATTCAATCCATTTACTAAATGTCATCTCATGAATTTATCCAATGCAAATCAATCCAAATTTGATTGCTAGACATTTAATCCATTCAATCATCTCATAGCGAGCAACATTGCATATATATATCCAATTCAATCAACTCATATGCACCTAAATAAAATGATCAACTAGAGATATACCTTGGTTATCACATGATCATCCTCTTAGCAAGCTCCAACTCAAATATTTACAAGCCATCAAATATATCCAATAAATTACTACAATCTTGAGTGTTGCACTTGTATGTTATAGCATTTGGACTCCACTTATTTTGACTTGGCATTGGGATAGAATATGCACTAAGCTTTAAAACTTGATTCAACATATGATGACCAATATGAATCCAAATGAATCAAGCCTCCAATGCCGATAGTACCTACAAACAATCATCCACTTTTTGATGGTACCCAAACAAGTTTGGGTCCTCTCAAGTTAGGAGCAACATACTTAGGCAAATCCTTAGTATGGGTAGCGGGATGTTTTGCAATTTCAACCAATGAGGTACCATTGCCATCCTTTCTAAGAATGTTAGTATCATTAATTGAACTAGGCTTAGAATTATTACCTACGGGACATGAATGAGTCATGTGTCCCCTTTTCCGGCATGAATAACATCTTCTCTTTGGTTGAGCCTTTTCTTCCTTGCTCATGTGATGCTCTTCATTGCCTTGCCTCTCATGAGTTGCTTGAGCCTTCTTCTCAAGCTTGGTAGGACACCCCGAGGCAAAGTGTCCCATATCTTCACACTTGAAGCACTTGATGTGAGCCAAATTTCTTTTCTCAATTTGATTCTTGCTCATCATCTTGGTATTTTGGATTTGCATTGGATGTCTTCCTCTTCCACCTCTTCTTGTTTTCTTTTTCTTCTTCTCATGCTCAATGTGTGGCTTTGGTTGAGGCTCTTCTTGTTGCTTCACTAGTTTATTGCTTGGGCACATTGAGGTGTAGTGACCCCATGTATGGCACTTGAAGCACTTGCATTTGAGCCTTTCTTTTTCTTTCTTCAACTTGAGCTTCTCTAAGTTGGGGCATGTTTGGTGAAGATGACCCACTTTATGGCATCGGTAGCACATGAAATGAGAGAGCTTCTCTCGAGCTAGCTTCTTCATCTTCCTTTCTCTTTTCTTTTCCCCTTTGGTTATATTCTTCTTGCTCTTGTTGAAACCAAGGCCACTCTTGTCACCAAAGTTTCTTTGAGTTTTCAACATATGCTCAAATGTGACTTTTGAGTTGTAGCACCTCTCTAACTTGTTGCTCAATTTCTTCACTTCACTTTTGAGCTCATTGTTCTCCTTCAAAATGTTAGTCTCACAAGACATAGAAGTAGAACAAGCATATATATGTGATGAACATGGCATATCTAATAAGTCATCACAAGAGGTGGATACATGCTTTCTCCCTACATCACATGGGTTAGTCACATTTTGCAATTGATCATTTGATCCATGTGATGAACTCTCATTAATTTTAATTTTCTTTAATAACATCTTAAAGAGAGAAGCGTGTTCTTGTAACAAATTATCATGAGCAACACTAAGTTCCTCATGAGCTAATTTTAGCTCCTCATGTGAACAAGTAGTAACATAAAATAGATGCTTTTGTTGTTCACATGTGGTTTTTAGAAATGGGTTTTCATTTTCCAATTTCATGGTTTTAGCTTTCTCATTTTCTAAAGACATGTTCATGCTAGCAAGTCTACTAACAAGCTCATCATATGAATCAACATGATCAATCACATTATCATTTGATACATTTGTGTCACCTAGTGACATGAAGCAATGTGATGTAGTGGATGGGCTTGTAGTAGCATAATCAAGGCTTGAGCATGAACCAACGTTGTCACCATCAAGTGTGCTTGGGGTAGAAACATCACTTGCAACACTTGATGCATCATCACCATCCTTGTCAAGTGAACTTGTGGTAGATCGATCATCATCATCACTTGACCATGAGGTGGAGCAATCCTCCATGACCATCGTGTTGTGGTCATGCTCAACATCATCATGTGCAACCTCCTTGGGCTTGACATCATCGTCATCATCGGTGATAGCTCCATACTTTTCATTGAGATAGGCCCATATCTCATGAGCGGATTTGAGGTCCATGATCTTACCAAAGATGCTATTATCCAAAGATCTATACATGATGTTAGTAGCTTGGATGTCAAGATCTAGACATTTCTCTTGTGCTTGAGTTAGATTATCCTCATCCAACACATGAGAAAAGCCTACATCTACCATCCACCACATTTGAGGGCAAATAAACTTAAAATTGCATATCATCCAATTTTTTCCACCGTGCAAAGTGTGTGCCATCAAACATGTGAGGACAATCAACATCTAGTCCATATTCCGCCATCCTCTCGGGTCGGTGAAGACCACAAATGAGAGACCGGGCTCCGATACCAATTGAAGGGTTGAGATGGTGGACTAGAGGGGGGAGTGAATAGTCCTTTCTAAAATTAATCGCGTCGGCAAACCAAAACAAATGTGGAATTAAAACTATCGGTCTAGCCAAGACTACACCCCGCTATCTAAGTTCACAAGCACCTCACAAAGATCCTAATTATGTAACTAAGGTGCTTTCCTTAGCAAGTGCCCTCCTAAACAATTCTAGAGCAAGGTCACATAAACCTATGCACTAGTACTTTAGCAAAGCTGGGGAGCTCCTACACAATTCTAGTAAGCAAAAGCACGAAGCCACCTATGCTCACTATCAATGCTCAATAGCAAGGCAACTAATGCCAAACTAGAGAGCGCAAATTACTTAGCTACACAAACTAAGCAAAATGACTAATAAGGTTACACAAACCAAATTAGCCACGCAACGGGAGCTACTTCTATGCTACACAAGCAAGAAGGTAACTAGCTAACTATACAAGCAAACTAGTTACAAGAGGAACTACACAAGCACAAGTATATGAATGTAAATACAAGCTTGTGAATCGAAAGCAAACCACCGAGAAGATGTACACAATGTTGACACGGCGGTTTTTCACCGAGGTTCACTTGGTTGCCACCAAGCTAGTCCCCGTTGTGGCGATACACCCACTTGATGGATCATGAGCTAATTGACTGTTAAGAGTCAAACCCTCAGCGGGTGCCGCACATCCACTCTCAAGACAGGGATCCTCCAAGCCATGAGCTTTACTAGAGTTGCTCTTCGCGATCCCCGTGGGGTGAGCACAATCCCCCTCATAAATCCTCCTCCGGAGCCACGCACAATCTCCACGCGTGCTTCAACGGAGTAGTAAGCCACCAAGCCGTCTAGGAGGTGGCAACCTCCAAGAGTAACAAGCACCACCGGCTTGCAACTCGATCACCTAGTGCTACTCGATGCAATCCTCACGATGCAATGCACTAGAATCGCTCTCTCACTCGATCGGATGATCACTATCAAGCTCAAGTGAGTTAGAGGGCTCCTAAGCACACCAACACAAGCCACCAAGGCCTAAGGGTGCTCAGCTACCGGCCAAGGCCGACCAATGGGCTATTTATAAGCCCCACAACGAAATAGAGCCGTTAGTCCCCTCACTGGGCGAGTTTCGGGTCGACCGGACGCGTCGGTCGAACTGACCAGATGCGCAGGTCAGTAGCGTGTTCCAATGGCTAGTTTTCGCGCGTATAAAGTTGTATTGACCGGACGCGTAGGTCACTAACGGGACCAAACGCGCAGGTCGCAGCGAAACAACGAACATAGAGGTTCTAGTAAGCTCCCGAAGCGACCGGACGCGTCCGGTCATCACTGACCGGACTCACTGCAGCGTCTGGTCACTTTCGCCCACGAAAAACACTGACCGGACGCGATGACCGGACGCGCAGGTGCTGACCGGACGCGTCCGGTCACGAGTCCGGTCACAGACCACTCTTCGGTAAAACGACGATAACTCTTAGCTCCGAACTCCGATTTCGATGATCTTGGACATTTTGGAAAGCTTACTCAGAGGGCTACACAACCCACTAAAGCACTTGATCCAATTCACAATGGGTCAAAGCAGTATTCCACTCCAAGAGCCATCCTAGTGTCCGGAGAACACCAAAAAACATTTCTCTCTTCTCCAAGTTGATCAACACCAACTCCAACACCTTCTCCTTTGCAAATGTGCCAACACCACCATGTGTAAAACACCACGTGTATATGTGTTAGCATTTTCACAATCATTTTCTCAAAGAAGTTAGGCACTCAACTTGCCTCGCCACTCAATCCTAACGCGTATGCAAAGTTAGATCGCTCAAGTGGCACTAGATGACCAATATGCAAATAAGTTTGCCCCTCTTGATAGTACAATCATCTATCCTAAACCCGGTCATCAACTTCTCTACACACCTATGACTGGTGAAATAGAAATGCCCTAGGTTATACCTTTGCCTTGCGCATTCCATTTCATCTCCTCCGACGTTGATGCAACACATGCATGAACCATATCACAAATGATATGATCCACTTTATATCATCATGTGACCGTATTGGTTCATCGATCTTGACCTCACTTGCTCTTCACCGTTGCCTCGGTCCTTCGGCGCCAAGCCATCACAACTTGTCCTTCACCCTAGCAATCGGTCCATCAAGCCAAGCCTCATCTTGATCTTCTTTACCTTGGTCACATGACTCTATGTCATGTCCCATGTGCAATAGCCCCCTTCATGACATCATCACCTATGGACTAATCGCCTGTGTATCTCACATAACCACATATTAGTCCACCTAAGTTATCACTCAATTACCAAAACCAAACAAGGACCTTTCACACGCTAGTCCCCGTTGTGTCCCTCTACACCACGTGGTTCGGTGGCTAATCGGTCTCACGCCGAGCCTCTCAAAAGGCACCACAAGAACCTACAAAATGGCAAGAGGTTGCAATGACACGAGCAATTTACTAACATTGCCTTCGACGCTTCACTGAGGTAGGCACAAACCCCTCACAATCATCGGAGGTGGCCAAGAACAATCACCAACTCTTGCCAACGCCTCTAAGCTGCTCCAAGCCATCTTGGTGGCGGCAACCACCAAGAGAAACAATAATCCCACAGCAAATCAACCACCAAGTGCCAACTAGATGCAATCTCATAATGCAAATGCACTTGGATCACTCAATCTCACTTCGAATATGCAAAGAAGCAAGAGAGATGAGTGGGAGGGGAGTTGCTTAGCTCACAGTGCTCACAAGTATGTCAAAAAGTGCACGAGTTAGAGCTTTGAGCCGGCCAACGAGTATTTATAGACGTACCCCTTCGAATATAGTCATTAGACACTCGAAACAGCTACAGTCGCGCTGACTGGACGCGGTGGTCGCGCGAAGCTCGACCGGACGCGCTGGTCAAGCCTGAGCAGCGCTCCAATGAATCAACGATCGGACACGCTGTTAGACGAACCGGACGCCATAGTGTCAGCGTCCGATTAGAGTCCAGTAAGCATCTAGAACGACCGGATGTGCCACCGCTGAAAGGTCTTGATGGCTAGAGGGGGGTGAATAGCCTTTTAAAATTTTCTACAAAGACAAGCTAAACAAGTTTATCAATATAACAAGTAGTGAGATGCGAGTTTTGCTTAGCCTATGGGGTGTTTGCAAGCCACCTAACCAATTCACAATTCTAGTATATTTGCACTTAACTGCACAAGTCAAACTGAGAAGGTAACTACAACTACAACTAGCAAGCTACACAAAGGAGCTACTTTAGCAAAGCTAACTAGCTAGCAAAGATAACTAAGAAAATAATGCGGAGTTGAGTTAGGAGAGTTTCACCGAGGGACAAAGTATTGAGCCAACCAATATGATCAACAATGAATACCAAAACAACCAAACACCGGGATCAATCAATCACAATATAAAAGTGATGACACGAAGATTTATCCCGAGGTTCACGTGCTTGCCGGCACGCTAGTCCCCGTTGTGTCCCTCTTCACCACGTGGTTCGGTGGCTAATCGGTCTCACACCGAGCCTCTCAAAATGCGCCACAAGAACCTACCAAATGGCAAAAGGTTACAATGACACGAGCAATTTACTAACGTTGCCTTTGGCGCTTCGCCGAGGTAGGCACAAACCCCTTACAATCACCGGAGGTGGCCAAGAACAATCACCAACTCTTGCCAATGCCTCCGAGCTGCTCCAAGCCGTCTAGGTGGCGGCAACCACCAAGAGAAACAAGAATCCCGCAGCAAATCAACCACCAAGTGTTAACTAGATGCAATCTCGCAATGCAAATGCACTTGGATCACTCAATCTCACTTCGAATATGCAAAGAAGCAAGAGAGATGAGTGGGAGGGGAGTTGCTTAACTCAAAGTGCTCACAAGTATGTCAAGCCTGAGCAGCGCACAACGAAACAGCGATCGGACGTGCTGCAGAACTGACCAGACGCCACAGTGCCAACGTCCGGTTGGAGTCCAGTAAGCTCCCTGAACGACCGAACATGTCCGGTCGACAGTGATCGGACATGCCACCGCATCCGATCAAAAATAGAAACACGCGTAGATGCTGAACACTGACCGGACGCGTCCGGTCAAACAGAGACCGCGTCCGGTCCAGCGTCCGGTCACCTCTGTGACCTCCGTTTGCCTCCGTTTCTTTTCCGACTTCCGGCGTAGTGGAAAATAGTCGTTTCAACTCCTCGAAAACACCTGAATCCCGCCTCGCAAGCTCGGTGAGAGGGAGAGAGGGACCCAAACCCTCTCTACCGCTCAAACTCCAATGCCATCGCAAAAAGTGCTAACACCACCCAGTGATCACGTCATGTGCGAGTGTGTTTAGCATTTTCACAATCATTTTTCGAGGCCTTATTAGTTCTATCCAAGTGCATATGATTATAAAATGCACACCTAGAGGCACTTAGGAGTTCAATAGTCATGCCATTCCCCTCTTTATAGTATGACTATCTATCCTATAATGTAACCACACCCACTAGGTGTCTTGGTTACTAAAACACAACCCTTAAGCATATACCTTTGCCTTGATCACGTAGGGTTGCGTCCAAAACCAAGTGTGGCCATCATGATCACCATATCCATCTTGCCACCAACCTTGGAATATACTAATCATCATATGCTACATACAACTTAGGCATAGGATTAGTACTTAGGCATTGTCACTAATTACCAACACCAAACATAGGACTTTCAATCTCCCCCTTGTTGGTAATTGGTGACAAACCTTTCACAAAGATATTATGATAAAATTTTGATTGAACCCATGTCACATTGTCCAAGTATATTACCATGTGTAAGAATTATGGACATGTGATCATGAATTCAAATTGATAGCAATGGCTCCCCCTACATGTATGTTATATGTTTAGATTTTGGAAGCATACATATTAGATAGGAAAGATTAGGAGCATTGACTACCAATAGGTGCTAAGTGTTTAAGATTATAGACCTTTGAAGTGTGATACCATCAGAGTAGCGATAAACACCATCTAAGCACCTTGTGTAGTTAGATACCACTTGGAAAAGCACAAACATAACTAGAAACCTCGTGAGATCAACATTATAAGCAAGGCTCTAGCACCACTTTGAAAAACATGAGGCAAGAAAAATATAACTACTTCCTATTCATGCTAGTACCTCAAAATACCATTCAAATTATACTAGCAAGTCACCATACAAGCAATGTATCGGAGAAAAAGAAATGTATAACTATGCATCATACATATGAAGTGCACATGGAAATGCAACAAGCATGCTTAAGAGCTTGGTCCCCCTACTTATGTGCTCAAAATTTTAGTTGATCCCCTTCTTTTATCAATTCTCCCCCTTTAGGTTTTCTCTCCCTTTAGAATCTATCTTTGTGAACAACATTTTCTCCCCCTTTGGCACCAATGACCACAAGAGACCAATTTTAGATAGATTATCATGTTGAATTATGGGGTGAGGATCAAGTTTGTGATTTAACCTAGATTGCTTGCATAAATAAAATGCTTCGGTTTGATCCAAGGGCAAGCTTCTTCACACCTCACTAGAAGGGTTATCATGCACCATGTTGAAGCAAATATTTAGACAAGTTTTCTAGATTAAACACTTAGGATCACAAGCTACTTAAACAAGTTATATGCTACCACTAGATCATACAAGTCATGGAAACAATAGTGGCACCATATAAACTTCAAATTCATTTGATTTTCATGAATGAGCCTAGAACATGTAAATTATGACTAGATGCACTAAACAAGTCCTTAGCATAGAATGTATGACATGTCAACCAATTGTACCTTGGGGCTCGAAGGAGAGGCATGTCATATATGGGGTGCATCAACTCATGTTGGAGAAGTCAAGTATGTTCAACTCATTCTTTAGCTTGTGAAATCTCTTCTCATCAAGTGGCTTGGTGAATAGATCGGCTAATTGATCTTCGGTGCCCACACTCTCAATAGCAATGTCACCCTTTTGTTGATGATCTCTAATGAAGTGATGGCGAACATCAATATGCTTTGTTCTTTGATGTTGAACCGGATTTTTGGTTAGCTTCATGACACTTTCATTATCACATAGCAATGGCACATTCTTGAAATTGATTCCAAAATCCTTCAATATTGCCTTCATTCACAAGATTTGTGCACAATAACTACCCGTGGCGATGTATTCGGTCTCAGCGGTAGATAGTGCAATACTATTTTGCTTCTTGGATGACCATGAAACAAGTGATCTTCCCAACAATTGACAAGTCCCAGAAGTGCTCTTTCTCTCCACTTTATCACCGGCATAGTCGAAATCTGAATATCCAACAAGCTCAAAGCTTGCACCTTTGGGATACCATAATCCAACATCTTGTGTATGCTTTAAGTACCTCAATATTCTCTTTGTTGCCTTCAAATGACTTTCTCTTAGTGAGGCTTGAAATCTTGCACACATGCATACACTAAACATCACATCAGGCCTTGATGCCGTCACATAGAGTAGGCTACCAATCATTGATCTATATAGCTTTTGATCCACCATATTGCCATTCTTATCACTATCCAAGCTTCCACTAGTGCTCATTGGAGTAGTGATTCCTTTTGCATCTTCCATACCAAACTTCTTTAGCATATCCTTTATGTATTTGGTTTGGCTTACAAATGTTCCTTTCTTCATTTGTTTAATTTGAATTCCAAGAAAGAAACTAAGTTCACCAATCATTAACATTTCAAATTCCTTTGCCATCATTTTCCCAAACTCATCACAATAATCTTGATTGGTTGAACTGAATATGATATCATCAACATATATTTGCAACACAAATAAGTCTTTCCCAATCTTCTTGGTGAATAGTGTTGTATCAACTTTGCCCATGACAAATCCTTTGGATAGCAAGAAGTCCCTCGATCTTTCATACCATGCTCTAGGTGCTTGCTTCAATCCATACAAAGCCTTCCTTAACTTGTATACATGATTGTGTTTCTTGTCATCTTCAAAACCGAGAGGTTGCTCCACATACACCTCCTCTTGGATGTACCCATTGAGAAATGCACTCTTCACATCCATTTGATATAGCTTGATATTGTGAGCACAAGCATAGGCAAGTAAGATCCTAATTGCTTCTAATCTTGCAACCGAGGCATACGTTTTACCAAAGTCAAGACCCTCTATTTGTGTGTAACCTTGAGCCACTAGTCTTGCTTTGTTCCTTACTACTATTCCATCTTGATCTTGCTTATTGCGAAAGACCCATCTTGTTCCAATGACATTGTGATCCTTAGGCCTTTCAACTAGTTCCCATACTTCATTTCTCTTGAAGTTGTTGAGCTCTTCATGCATTGCATTTACCCAATCCGGATCTCTCAATGCTCTATCAATGTCCTTGGGTTCTTCCATTGACACAAAAGAAGAGTGAACACAAAATGATGTCAATCTTGATCTAGTTTGAACTCCCCTTTGTATGTCACCAATGATAGAATCCAATGGATGGTCTCTTGCAATGTTAGTTGATTGAAGCACTTGGACTTGATTGCTTGGATGTTAATGTTGATCATGAGTTGAAGATGATGAACTAGCCACTTGTTGATCTTGTTGCAATTGAGATGATGTACTAGCTTGATTTTGTATTAGAGAACCACTAGCTTGAGTGATTGGACTTTGGAGCACTTGATCTTTGTTGTCATCCACATCAATCACTTGCTTTGGTCTAATATCACCAGTATTAATTCCCTTTATAGCATTACTCAAATGAGTTCCTTTCACATCATCTAAGTTTTCTTCTTCATCTTGAGAGCCATTTGTTTCATCAAACTCAACATCATGTACTTCTTCAAGTTGTCCACTAGCTAGGTTCCATACTCTATAAGCTTTGCTAGTAGTTGAGTAACCAAGTAGGAATCCTTCATCACATTTCTTCTCAAACTTGCTCAATCTAGTGCCCTTCTTTAAGATGTAGCATTTACAACCAAATACCCAAAAGTATGCAATGTTGGGATTTCTTCCATTTAAAATCTCGTATGGTGTCTTCTCTAAAAACTTATGGCAATAGAGGTGATTGCTATAGAAGCAAGCCGTGTTGATTGCTTCGGCCCAAAATGAACGACTCACATTATACTCATTCAACATTGATCTTGCCATGTCAATTAAGGTTCTATTCTTCCTCTCAACTAGGCCATTTGATTGAGGTGTATACTTGGTCGAGAATTGATGCTTGATTCCAAGCTCATCACATAGCTCATCAACTCTTGTGTTTCAAAACTCACTTCCATTGTCACTTCTCACTTTCTTGATTGTGGTCTCAAACTCATTTTGCACTCTCTTGATGATCTTCTTGAATATGTCAAAAACATCACTTTTATCCACAAGAAAGAATACCCATGTGTATCTAGTGAAATCATCCACAATCACAAAGCCATACTTGTTGTCACCAATGCTTGTGTATGTAGTTGGCCCAAATAGATCGATGTGCACCTACTCAAATGCCTTGGAAGTACTCATAATGCTCTTTAATGGATGAGTGTTGCCCACTTGCTTTCCGGCTTGACATGCACTACATAGCTTATCTTTCTCAAATGTGACATCCTTCAAGCCTCTAACTAAGTCATGCTTCACTAACTTGTTCAATTGCTTCATGCCAACATGACCAAGTCTTCTATGCCATAACCAACCCATACTTGATTTGGTGAGCAAGCATGTTGAAAGTTGAGTGTCACTAGCATTGAAATCAACCAAGTATAGATTCTCATATCTAAAGCCCTTGAAGATCAAATTGGAGCCATCAACACTAACTATCTCCACATCATCAACACCAAATATGCGCTTGAAACCAAGATCACATAATTGAGCAACCGAGAGAAGATTGAAGTTCAACTTTTCAACTAAGAGCACTTTGGAAATGCTATGATCATTTGAGATTGCAATCCTTCCAAGAGCCTTTACATCACCCTTGCTATTGTCACCAAATGTGATACTATCAATGTCACTATCATTTGGTTTGAGAGAGTTGAACATTCTTGAATCACCAGTCATATGTTGAGAGTACCCACTATCAAGCACCCAATGCCTTCCTCTGGCCTTGTAATCTACCTACAAAACAAATTAATGTCTTTTAGGTACCCATACTTGCTTGGGTCCTTGGAGGTTAGTAACTACATTCTTTGGTACCCAAATGGTCTTCTTCTTTGGGCCCACAATTGGTGTACCAACAAACCTAGCATGCACACCTTTCTCACCCTTGGTAAGCACATAACAAGAATCAAAAGGAATGCAATCTATTTTAGCAAGAAACTTGTTGTTCTTGTTCATTTTATTACAATTAATCTCTAGATGCCCAACTTGCTTGCATCTATTGTAATAACGACTATTACTCTTCACAAAGTGAGGCTTTGGAGTAGCAAAGGCCGCCTTGCTCTTCTTGGGAGTAAAGCCCAAACCCTCTTTGTTGAGAGAGAACCTTTGGCTACTCAAGTATTTTAGCAAGCGGGTATCCCCACCATAGGCATTGCCTAATACGCGGGTGAGATCATCCACCTCTCTCTTGAGAGTCTCATTCTCAACCACAAGTGATGAATCACTAGTAGTAGAGATAGAGTTGGTTGTGGTGGATGATGATGAGCTACATGAAGCATTAGTAGGACCAACAAATAAAGAATCATCAATAATATCACATGTTAGTCCAATGTCACAAGTGACAATCACTTGCTCCTCCTTAGCTTCCTTCATGAACTTCTCCAACTTGAGGTCCTTTTCCTTGATGAGCTCAAGTAGAGTGGAGTGGGCTTCCTTAAGCCTAGTGTGATCAATTTTAAGATCCTCGTGGTCTTCCTTTAGACACTCACGAGAGGTGTTATAGAACCTCCTAATTATGATGGCCCACATGTACCTGTCATCATCATAATGACCTCTGACAACCGTACTTATATTTCTCATCACTTAAAAGGCATGCTTTCCTCCGAACATGATCTAATCATAGGAGTATTGCAATATTACAACAGTTTATTCAAAATACCATCAGAGTAAAGTAGCGGAAGTCTTACAATAACTTAAGTTTACAAACCACAGTTTCCAAACTTCAAACCTTATGTAACATTATTACAAACCGGTAGTAGAGAAGTATCAGTAGTAACTTTATTACAATCACACAAATGAAGTGTCTTGCCCAGAGGCCACACAATCTACTTGTCGTCACTTTCTTCAGCCACAACGGTCATGCAACAAGGCTCAAAGCAACTTGTTCATGAACCGCACCTACAACAAGGGGTTTAACAAACCCTGAGTACGAGAGTACTCAACAAGACTTACCCGACTAAGAAAAGACTCTAAGGGCATGTTAGCTTTAGAGAATCAAGGTACGGGTATTCAAGAATCAAAATTTCTTTTGTAGAAAAGCTTACTAAAATAAGTCCTTACCTTCATTATTTTACTTTTACCATTGATGGTTCATTAACCAATTCTAAATGATCCTAATCTAGATCAAAGTAATTCTCATCAAGACCTTTCTCATTCTTTCTTTCAATTCTAGTTCTTAACTACGATGTTGGTGCAAGGCCAAGACTCCTTTCTCGTGGAGCAACGACGATTCGAACCACTTCATTTACCCAGCTGGGGATTCCTAACCACATGACATATGTAGAACCGAATCTTGCATATATGAACTCTTACCCGAGTAACCCAAAACCAGAACGTGTCCATCGCCACCCGAGAGCACAGTACTCCTCAAACCCGGCCTAATTCTAGTCCCGAGGGTACACGCTACTCTCGCCATCTCTCCACTCCTAGTGCGAGGTTAGACGTTCTCGTAATGGAATAGTCGAAGTAAGGCTTACCCGACATGGGTACATGACTAGTACTAATAAAAACTCCATGACGCGAGGCCAACAACGTACGGTCTTTAACTGATAAGGCGGAAACACTACATTGAGACTCCTTTCCCAATGCAAGTTAGCAGTGGTCAAACCACCTGTCCGATCTTACAAGTTTATTCTCATGTTTCAATATTTATCAAGTATGCCATCATGGCTATGTAAACATTCATTTAAAAAGCTTAACTCATAAGCATAGCGAAGCATACTATGCATTTTCAGTAAAACAGGTATCAAGGGTGATATTACAATAATCAAGGATGACAATGCAGCAATTGGGTTATCACTCAACTCCTAATTACTTAATGCAGTAAACCCTAGTATAAATAATAAAGATTTATAAAACTCAAGGTAGGGTTTAAATGCACCGGGGCTTGCCTTGCTCTGACGCGACGACTGACTCGGACCCGAAGACTCCGACTTCTGGTCCAGAACCCACTGACAACAACTCTTCTCCGAAGACTTGCTCACCAACTTCGACTTCCTCGAAAGCGGGAACTACACGAGTATATAACATGTCTCAACATGATGCAGTGATAAACATGGTGCTTGATGATGATATGCCACAGTTTACGACTTGAGCACAACTTTTCTTCGCGGTACAGTCGCAAAACAGTAAAACCTACTAACTAATAGCGATAACTTAAGCGATACTAACGTTTCTTACCAAACATGTTACTAACGAGCTCAATCATGAAATTAAGGTGCCAAGGATCACCAAGAATTAGTGACCCAAGGTCATCACTCAATTAAAAAGGCACACAACACTTAAAGTTAACAATTTAACAATTATTTAAACATTTAATTAATTAGGGCATAATTAATAATAAATCAAACTTCATCTAATTGAGCTTAAACTTTTTCTAAGCATTAATCATGGCCTAAAACAGTGTTAGAATAAATTTCATGATTTTTGGATTAATAATTTGATTACTAAAATTAATGGAAGTTGCATTTAATATTTAATTGAACTAATTAAATAACTTGCAAAAAGTAATCAAATTTAGCATTTAATATTTTTCCTAAGTATTTTACATCTTGAAAAGCTTACACAAAAATTTTCACTATTTTTAGAGTTGTACAGAATTTTTAATGAAATAAACAAATACTATTACTATTCACATTTTTGAAAAATCAAAACAAAAACTTTCTTTTCGGGCTGCCTCCCCTTCCTTCCTCCGGCTCGGCCTAGCCGCATGGCCTGCCCGCGCGCTCGTGCCCACTCCTGCGCGGCCTAGCAACGCCCGCGTGAAAGGTCTTGATGGCTAGAGGGGGGTGAATAGCCTATTAAAATTTTCTACAAAGATAAGCTAAACAAGTTTATCAATAAAACAAATAGCGAGATGCGAGTTTTGCTTAGCCTACGGGGTGTTTGCAAGCCACCTAACCAATTCACAATTCTAGTAATTGCACTCAACCGCACAAGTTAAACCGAGAAGGAAACTACAACTAGCAAGCTACACAAAGAAGCTACTCTAGCAAAACTAACTCGCTAGCAAAGATAACTAAGAAATTAATACATGAGAGAGTTAGGAGGGTATCACTGAGGGGCGAAGAATTGAGCCAACCAATCAATATAATCAAGAGATGAATACCAAGATAACCGAACACCGGGATCAATCAATCACAATATGAAAGTGATGACACGAAGATTTATCCCGAGGTTCACGTGCTTGCCGGCACGCTAGTCCCCGTTGTGTCCCTCTTCACCACGTGGTTCGGTGGCTAATCGGTCACACACCGAGCCTCTCAAAAGGTGCCACAAGAACCTACCAAATGGCAAAAGGTTGCAATGACACGAGCAATATACTAATGTTGCCTTTGGCGCTTCGCCGAGGTAGGCACAAACCTCTCACAATCACCGGAGGTGGCCAAGAACAATCACCAACTCTTGCCAACGCCTCCAAGCTGCTCCAAGCCGTCTAGGTGGCGGCAACCACCAAGAGAAACAAGAATCCCACAGCAAATCAACCACCAAGTGCCAACTAGATGCAATCTCACAATGCAAATGCACTTGGATCACTCAATCTCACTTCGAATATGCAAAGAAGCAAGAGAGATGAGTGGGAGGGGAGTTGCTTAGCTCAAAGTGCTCACAAGTATGTCAAATGTTCGAGAGATGGAGCCTTGAGCCGGCCAACGAGTATTTATAGACGTACCCCTTCGAATATAGCCGTTAGAAACTTAAACAGCCGAAATCGGGCTGACCGGACGCGCTGGTCGCCCAATGGCTAACTGCGAAGCAACGACCGGACGCGCTGGTCCAACTGACCGGACGCGCCGGGAACGACCGGACGCGCTGGTCCCGTGAAGGACCGGACGCGCTGGTCGCCTGAGCAGCGCTCAACGAAATAGTGACCGGACGCGCTGAAGAAAATGACCGGACGCGACAGTGCCAGCGTCCAGTTACAGTCCAGTAAGCTCCCTGAACGACCGGACGCGTCCGATCATCAGTGACCGGACGCGCTGGTCGCCCAACGGCTAACTGCGAAGCAACGACCGGACGCGCTAGTCCAACTGACCGGACGCGGCGGGAACGACCGGACGTGCTGGTCCCATGAAGGACCGGACGCGCTGGTCGCCTGAGCAGCGCTCAACGAAATAGTGACCGGACGCGCTGAAGAAAATGACCGGACGCGACAGTGCCAGCGTCCGGTTACAGTCCAGTAAGCTCCCTGAATGACCGGACGCGTCCGATCATCAGTGACCGGACGCGCCTCGCGTCCGATCATCGAACTGCAAAACGCGCAGACACTGAACACTGACCGGATGCGTCCGGTCATGCAAGGACCGCGTCCGGTTCAGCGTCCGGTCACCTCTGTGACCTCCGTTCGCCTCCGTTTCTTTTCTGGACTTCCGGCGTAGTGGAAAATAATCGTTTCAACTTCTTGAAAACGCCTGAATCCCGCCTCGTAAGCTCGGCGGGAGGGAGAGAGGATCCCAAACCCTCTTTACCGCTCAAACTCCACCGCCGTCGCAAACGTGCTAACATCACCAAGTGATCTCGTCATGTGTGAGTGTGTTAGCTTTTTCACAATCATTTTTTGAGGTGATATTAGTTCTATCCAAATGCATATGATCATGAAATGCACATCTAGAGGCACTTAGGAGTTCAATAGCCGCGTCATTCCCCTCTTTATAGTACGGCTATCTATCCTATAATGTAACCACACCCACTAGGTGTCTTGGTTACTAAAACACAACCCTTAAGCATATACCTTTGCCTTAATCACATAGGGTTGCGTCCAAATCCAAGTGTGGCCATCATGATCACCATGTCCATCTTGCCACCAATCTTGGAATGTACTAATCCTCATATGCTACATATAACTTAGGCATAGGATTAGTACTTAGGTATTGTCACTAATTACCAACACCAAACATAGGACTTTCAATCTCCCCCTTGTTGGTAATTGGTGACAAACCTTTCACAAAGATATTATGATAAAATTTTGGTTGAACCCATGTCACATTGTCCAAGTATATTACCATGTGTAAGAATTATGAACATGTGATCATGAATTCAAATTGATAGCAATGGCTCCCCCTACATGTATGCTATATGTTTGGATTTTGGAAGCATACATGTTAGCTAGGAAAGATTAGGAGCATTGTCTACCAATAGGTGCTAAGTGTTTAAGATTATAGACCTTTGAAGCGTGATACCATCGGAGTAGCGATAAACACCATCTTAGCACCTTGTGTAGTTAGATTCCACTTGTAAAAGCACTAACATAACTAGAAACCTCGTGAGATCAACATTTATAAGCAAGGTTCTAGTACCACTTTGAAAAACATGAAGCAACAAAAATCTAACTACTTCCTATTCATGCTAGTACCACAATGCATCATTCAAATTATACTAGCAAGTCACCACACAAGCGATGTATCGGAGAAAACGAAATGCATAACTATGCATCATACATATGAAGTGCACATAGAAACGCAACATTCATGTTTAAGAGCTTGCTCCCCCTACTTGTGTGCTTCTTTTATCAATTCTCCCCCTTTAGGATTTAACTTTGTGAACAACATTTTCTCCCCCATAACATTTTTTGAGTTCTATCTTTGTGAACAACATTTTCTCCCCCTTTGGCACCAATTGACCACAAGGAGCAAACTTTAGATAGATTATCATGTTAAAATATGGGGTGAGGATCAAGTTTATGATTCAACCTAGATTGCTTGCATAAATAAAATACTTCGGTTTGATCCAAGGGCAAGCTTCTTCACACCTCACTAGAAGGGTTATCATGCACCATGTTGAAGCAAATATTTAGACAAGTTTTCTAGATTAAAACACTTAGGATCACAAGCTACTTAAACAAGTTATATGCTACCACTAGATCATACAAGTCATGGAAACAATAGTGGCACCATATAAACTTCAAATTCATTTAATTTTCATGAATGATCCTAGAACATAAGAAATCATGACTAGATGCACTAAACATGTCCTTAGTATAGAATGTATAACATGTCAACCAATTGTACCGTGGGGCTCGAAGGAGAGGCATGTCATATCATGGGAGTGCATCAACTCATGTTGGAGAAATCAAGTATGTTCAACTCATTCTTTAGCTTGTGAAATCTCTTCTCATCAAGTGGCTTGGTGAATAGATCGGCTAATTGATCTTCGGTGCCAACACTCTCAATAGCAATGTCACCCTTTTGTTGATGATCTCTAATAAAGTGATGGCGAACATCAATATGCTTTGTTCTTTGATGTTGAATCGGATTGTTAGTTAGTTTCACGGCACTTTCATTGTCACATAGCAATGGTACATTCTTGAAATTGATTCCAAAATCCTTCAAAGTTGCCTTCATCCACAAGATTTGTGCACAACAACTACCCGCAGTGATGTATTCGGCTTCGGCGGTAGATAGTGCAATACTATTTTGCTTCTTGGATGACCATGAGACAAGTGATCTTCCCAACAATTGACATGTCCCGGAAGTGCTCTTTCTCTCCACTTTATCACCGGCATAGTCGGAATCCGAATATCCAACTAGCTCAAAACTTGCACCTTTGGGATACCACAATCCAACATCTTGTGTATGCTTTAAGTACCTCAATATTCTCTTTGTTGCCTTCAAATGACTTTCTCTTGGTGAGGCTTGAAATCTTGCACACATACATACACTAAACATCACATCGGGCCTTGATGCCGTCACATAGAGTAGGCTACCAATCATTGATCTATATAGCTTTTGATTCACCATGTTGCCACTCTTGTCACTATCCAAACTTCCACTAGTGCCCATTGGAGTTGTAATACTCTTTGCATCTTCCATGCCAAACTTCTTGAGCATATCTTTGATGTACTTAGTTTGGCTTACAAATGTTCCTTCCTTCATTTGTTTGATTTGAAGTCCAAGAAAGAAACTAAGTTCACCAATCATTAACATTTCAAATTCCTTGGCCATCATTTTCCCAAACTCATCACAATAATCTTGATTGGTTGAACTGAATATGATATCATCAACATATATTTGCAACACAAACAAGTCTTTCTCAATCTTCTTGGTGAATAGTGTTGTATCAACTTTGCCCATGACAAATCCTTTGGATAGCAAGAAGTCCCTCAATCTTTCATACCATGCTCTAGGTGCTTGCTTCAATCCATACAAAGCCTTCCTTAACTTGTATACATGATTGGGTTTCTTATCATCTTCAAAATCGGGAGGTTGCTCCACATAGACCTCCTCTTGAATGTACCCATTGAGAAATGCACTCTTTACATCCATTTGATATAGCTTGATATTGTGAGCACAAGCATAGGCAAGTAAGATCCTAATTGCTTCCAATCTTGCAACCGGGGCATATGTTTCACCAAAGTCAAGACCCTTAATTTGTGTGTAACCTTGAGCTACTAGTCTTGCTTTGTTCCTTACTACTATCCCATCTTGATCTTGCTTGTTGCGAAAGACCCATCTTGTTCCAATGACATTGTGATCCTTAGGCCTTTCAACTAGTTCCCATACTTCATTTCTCTTGAAGTTATTGAGCTCTTCATGCATTGCATTTACCCAATTCGGATCTCTCAATGCTTTATCAATGTCCTTGGGTTCTTCCATTGACACAAAAGAAGAGTGAGCACAAAATGATGTCAATCTTGATCTAGTTTGAACTTCTCTTTGTATGTCACCAATGATGAAATCCAATGGATGGTCTCTTGCAATGTTAGTTGGTTGAAGCACTTGGACTTGATTGCTTGGATGTTGATGTTGATCATGAGTTGGAGATGATGAACTAGCCACTTGTTGATCTTGTTGCACTTGAGATGATGTACTAGCTTGATTTTGCATTAGAGAACCACTAGCTTGTGTAATTGGACTTTGGAGCACTTGATCTTTGTCATCCACATCAATCACTTGCTTTGGCCTAATATCACCAATATCCATTTCTTTCATAGCATTGGTCAATTGAGTTCCTCTCACATCATCTAAGTTATCTTCTTCATCTTGAGAGCCATTTGTTTCATCAAATTCAACATCATGCACTTATTCAAGTTGAGTAACCAAGTAGGAAGCCTTCATCACATTTCTTCTCAAACTTGCTCAATCTAGTGTCTTTCTTCAAGATATAGCATTTACAACCAAATACCCGAAAGTATGCAATGTTGGGCTTTCTTCCATTTAAGATCTCATATGGTGTCTTCTCTAAGAACTTGTGGCAATAGAGGCGGTTGCTATAGAAGCAAGCTGTGTTGATTGCTTCGGCCCAAAATGAATGACTCACATTATGCCATATCAATTAAGGTTCTATTCTTCCTTTCAACTAGGCCATTTGATTGAGGTGTATACTTGGCCGAGAATTGATGCTTGATACCAAGCTCCTCACATAGCTCATCAACTCTTGTGTTTCTAAACTCACTTCCATTGTCACTTTTTACTTTCTTGATTGTGGTCTCAAACTCATTTTGCACTCTCTTGATGAACTTCTTGAATATGTCAAATACATCACTCTTGTCCACAAGAAAGAATACCCATGTGTATCTAGTGAAATCATCCACAATCACAAAACCATACTTGTTGTCACCAATGCTTATGTATGTAGTTGGCCCAAATAGATCCATGTGCAACAACTCAAATGCCTTGGAAGTACTCATAATGCTTTTCAATGGATGAGTGTTGCCTACTTGCTTTCCGGCTTGACATGCACTACATAGCTTATCTTTCTCAAATGTGACATCCTTCAAGCCTCTAACTAAGTCATGCTTCACTAACTTGTTCAATTGCTTCATGCCAACATGACCAAGTCTTCTGTGCCATAACCAACCCATACTTGATTTGGTGAGCAAGCATGTTGAAAGTTGAGTGTCACTAGCATTGAAATCAACCAAGTATAGATTCTCATATCTAAAACCTTTGAAGATCAAATTTGAGCCATCAACACTAACTATCTCCACATCATCAACACCAAATATGCACTTAAAACCGAGATCACACAATTGAGCAACCGAGAGAAGATTAAAGTTCAACTTTTCAACTAAGAGCACATTGGAAATGCTATGATCATTTGAGATTGCAATCCTTCCAAGAGCCTTTACATCACCCTTGCTATTGTCACCAAATGTGATGCTATCAATGCCACTATCATTTGATTTGAGAGAGTTGAACATTCTTGAATCACCGGTCATATGTTGAGAGCACCCACTATCAAGCACCCAATGCCTTTCTCCGGCCTTATAATTTACCTACAAAACAATTTAATGTCTTTTAGGTACCCATACTTGCTTGGGTCCTTGGAGGTTAGTCACTAAGCTCTTTGGTACCCAAATGGCCTTCTTCTTTGGGCCCATAATTGGTGTACCAACAAACCTAGCATGCACACATTTCTCACCCTTGGTAAGCACATAACAAGAATCAAAAGGAATATAAGGTACATTAGCATTTTTCTTGTTCTTGTTCATTTTATTGCAATTAATCTCTAGATGCCCAACTTGCTTGCATCTATTGCAATAACGACCATTGCCCTTCACAAAGCGAGACTTTGGAGTAGCAAAGGCCGCCTTGCCCTTCTTGGGAGTATAGCCCAATCCCTCTTTGTTAAGAGAGAACCTTTGGCTACCCAAGCATTTTAGCAAGCGGGCATCCCCACCATAGGCATTGCCTAATGCGCGGGTGAGATCATCCACCTCTCTCTTGAGAGTCTCAACCACAAGTGATGAATCACTAGTAGTAGAGGTAGAGTTGGTTGTGGTGGATGATGATGAGCTACATGAAGCATTAGTAGGACTAACAAATAAAGAATCATCAATAATATCACATGTTAGTCCAATATCACAAGTGACAATCACTTGCTCCTCCTTAGCTTCCTTCATGAACTTCTCCAACTTAAGGTCCTTTTCCTTGATGAGCTCAAGTAGAGTGGAGTGGGCTTCCTTAAGCCTTGTGTGAGCAATTTCAAGATCCTCGTGGTCTTCCTTTAGACACTCACGAGAAGCCTCTAGCTCATCAAAGGATTTCCTAAGAGCTTTGAGCTCTTGTTCAATTCCTTTGCACTCCTTACTCTTTTTGAGAGCAACAAGCTCCTCCATCAAGGCATCATTTTCATTGCTCTTGGCAATAAGCTCTTGTTCCAAGATTTTGTATTTCTTGGTTGTCCTCTTATAGCCCTTGCTCATTTGATCTATTATGCCTAATAGATCATCCTTGGAGTAGTCCTCATCCTCCTCATCATCACTCCTACAATCATCACTAGCACAAGAATCATCATCACTATCATCATGTTTTAGCTTGGTAGGCTTGGCCATAAGGCATGTTGATGTAGTGTCGAAGATGGATGGCTTGTTGGAGAGGGCGATGTTTGCAGTGGCTCGTTGAGTGATCCTCTCATCATCACTAGAGCTTTCATCATCATCACTATCGGAGTTATCACTATCCCAAGTGACTACATAACCACCACCCTTCTTCTTCTTGTTGAAAGTGAAGCTCTTCTTTGCTTTCTTCTCATTCTCTTTCTTATCCTTCTTGTTCTTCTTGAGCTTCAAGTCCCCATTATGAAATCTCTTATCTTCATAGGGGCAATTCGCCACTATGTGATCGGGGCTATTGCAATTGTAGCAAAGGGTCTTTGCCTTTATAATGTCTCTCCTCTTCCTTGCCCCATATCCTTTCTTCTTCATGAACCTTCCCATCTTGTGCACAAGGAGGGCCATGGTCTCATCATCGAATGGATCATCATCATCACTTTCTACCTTGCTCTTGCCCTTAGAGGATGAAGCCTTGAATGCAATGGGCTTCTCTTGCTTGACCTTGGTCTCCTTCTTCTCTTCTACCTCATCTTCATCATCATTGTATTGGGCATCGGTCATTATATCTCCAAGCACATTGGTTGGTTTGACCTTGTCCAATCTCTCTCTAAAGATCATTCTTCTCAAGGTGGCAAACTTCTTGGGTAAGCACATCAAGAACTTGTGTGAGAAGTCCTTGTCCTCAACCTTCTCCCCAAGCCCCTTGAGATCATTGACAATGACTTGGAGCCTATAGAACATCTCCGGGATGGATTCATCATCCTTCATCTTGAATGTGGAGAACTTGTCCTTGAGCATATATAGTTTGGCACTTTTTACCGTTGAAGTGCCTTCATATGTTTCTTCAAGCCTTATCCAAAGCTCATTTGCCTTTTCAAGATCTTTGATTTGCTCAAATACTTTATCATCAATGGCACGATAGATTGTGTCAAGTGCCGCCGTATTGCATTGTTTGTTGATGCGGTCATTAGGAGTGAGGTTTTCCTCATCAAGAATGACATATCCTTCTTTGGTCACATCCCAAACCTTCTCATGTATATTGCCTAGATATTGCTTCATCTTCCTTTTCCAATGATCAAAGGAAGAGACGCCATCAAAGAATGGAGGCTTGCCATTAACATGATTGAACATAACTTGAGCCATCTTACACCGAGGTTGTTAAGCCTTACAAACGGTGACCACGGCTCTGATACCACTTGAAAGGTCTTGATGGCTAGAGGGGGGGTGAATAGCCTATTAAAATTTTCTACAAAGATAAGCTAAACAAGTTTATCAATAAAACAAATAGCGAGATGCGAGTTTTGCTTAGCCTACGGGGTGTTTGCAAGCCACCTAACCAATTCACAATTCTAGTAATTGCACTCAACCGCACAAGTTAAACCGAGAAGGAAACTACAACTAGCAAGCTACACAAAGAAGCTACTCTAGCAAAGCTAACTCGCTAGCAAAGATAACTAAGAAATTAATACATGAGAGAGTTAGGAGGGTATCACCGAGGGGCGAAGAATTGAGCCAACCAATCAATATAATCAAGAGATGAATACCAAGATAACCGAACACCGGGATCAATCAATCACAATATGAAAGTGATGACACGAAGATTTATCCCGAGGTTCACGTGCTTGCCGGCACGCTAGTCCCCGTTGTGTCCCTCTTCACCACATGGTTCGGTGGCTAATCGGTCACACACCGAGCCTCTCAAAAGGCGCCACAAGAACCTACCAAATGGCAAAAGGTTGCAATGACACGAGCAATATACTAATGTTGCCTTTGGCGCTTCGCCGAGGTAGGCACAAACCTCTCACAATCACCGGAGGTGTCCAAGAACAATCACCAACTCTTGCCAACGCCTCTAAGCTGCTCCAAGCCGTCTAGGTGGTGGCAACCACCAAGAGAAACAAGAATCCCGCAGCAAATCAACCACCAAGTGCCAACTAGATGCAATCTCACAATGCAAATGCACTTGGATCACTCAATCTCACTTTGAATATGCAAAGAAGCAAGAGAGATGAGTGGGAGGGGAGTTGCTTAGCTCAAAGTGCTCACAAGTATGTCAAAAGTTCGAGAGATGGAGCCTTGAGCTGGCCAACGAGTATTTATAGACGTACCCCTTCGAATATAGCCGTTAGAAACTTAAACAGCCGAAATCGGGCTGACCGGACGCGCTGGTCCAACTGACCGGACGCGCCGGTCGCCCAACGGCTAACTCGTGAAGTACTGACCGGACGCGCTGGTCCAAATGACCGGACGCGCTGGTCGCCCAATGGCTAACTGCGAAGCAACGACCGGACGCGCTGGTCCAACTGACCGGACGCGCCGGGAACGACCGGACGCACTGGTCCCGTGAAGGACCGGACGCGCTGGTCGCCTGAGCAGCGCTCAACAAAATAGTGACCGAACACGCTGAAGAAAATGACCGGACGCGACAGTGCCAGCGTCCGGTTATAGTCCAGTAAGCTCCCTGAACGACCAGACGCGTCCGATCATCAGTGACCGGACGCGCTGGTCGCTCAACGGCTAACTGCGAAGCAACGACCGGACGCGCTGGTCCAACTGACCGGACACGCCGGGAACGACCGGACACGCTGGTCCCGTGAAGGACCGGACATGCTGGTCGCCTGAGGAGCGCTCAATGAAATAGTGATCGGACGCGCTGAAGAAAATGACCGGACGCGACAGTGCCAGCGTCCGGTTACAGTCCAGTAAGCTCCCTGAATGACCGGACGTGTCCGATCATCAGTGACCGGACGCGCCTCACGTCCGATCATCGAACTGCAAAATGCGCAGACACTGAACACTGACCGGACGCGTCCGGTCATGCAAGGACCGCGTCCGGTTCAGCGTCCGGTCACCTCTGTGACCTCCGTTCGCCTCCGTTTCTTTTCCGAACTTCCAGCGTAGTGGAAAATAATCGTTTCAACTTCTCGAAAACGCCTGAATCCCGCCTCGCAAGCTCGGCAGGAGGGAGAGAGGATCCCAAACCCTCTCTACCGCTCAAACTCCACCGCCGTCGCAAACGTGCTAACATCACCAAGTGATCTCGTCATGTGTGAGTGTGTTAGCTTTTTCACAATCATTTTTCGAGGCGATATTAGTTCTATCCAAATGCATATGATCATGAAATGCACATCTAGAGGCACTTAGGAGTTACAACTTTGCTAAACAAACCATTTTCAAATTCTGCCTCCATTTTGAAATTTGAGTTTGGGGATAAAAGGGGGTCAAATTTGAAATTTGCTTCTTTTCAAAATTGCTCCACATTTTACACTAAAATTTTGAAAACTCAAAACACCAAAGTTGTAGCCCTTGAAAAGTTCTACAAACTTGGTTTTAAACTTTTTCTCAAATTTTGCTTAGATTTTGAATTATTTCAAAAGAGGTAAAACAAGGTTTTGGATTTTAGGGTTTTCAGAGGAATTTTCAATTGAAATTTGTTGCTGCCTTAATTAGTGATTATTTAATGATCAAACCATCATCCAAGGGCATCATTTAGACAAGCATAACATGGTTGACCAAATGCCACTCTTGGTTGATCAATTTAACTTTTGAAAATCTTTTTAATATTTCCCCAAATTTGAATTTAAATTCGAATCGGAAAACTCGCGACAAGTTTTTGGATTCCAATTCAAACTCAAACTTGGAGCTTCATTTTACGTGTCGTACTTGAGTTCATACCCTACACTTGACACTAGTGTGTAACACAGTCACACACCTCAAATTACGCAGGGCATGGACTAAGTTTTTGCGGTGGCATTCGAAATTAGGGTTTTCGGTTCGAATCACACCACTAAGAAGCACATCCAACCTAGAAAGGTAAACTCATTTTAGTTAATGCATAACAGGATTGACCTAATTATGGATGCTTTGCGATGCAATATGATGACAAGGTAGGTTAATTAGCAACCATAACACCCGAGGTGTTACAGCCCTTCCCCTTAAAGAAATCTCGCCCCGAGATTTAAAGCCTTGAGTTAAGTAATGGAAAAGGAAACGTGTCAAACAAACACATTCAGAACTTGTCTACAAAATAGGTAGGGGGTTTTCTGCATTACAAAAATTTGAAATGGACATGTTACAATTTAAAGAAGAAATTGCAACCTAGATAGAAGCAAAGAACTCAGGGAAATTCTCCAACAGAAAATCTTCTGATTCCCACGTGGCTTCTTCTTCTGAATGTTGATCCCATTGTATCTTGTACCATTTGATTGTTCTACTTCGGGTAACATGATCCTTTTGATCCAAAACTCGGACAGGATATTCAGAATAAGTCAAATCTGGCTCAAGTTCAACTCCATCAACATCAACAACTTGATCAGGCACTTGAAGACACTTCTTCAATTGCGATACATGAAATACATTGTGCACGGCTGACAGTTGTTCAGGCAACTTTAACCTATATTCCACCTTTCCACATTTTTCAATGATTTGGAATGGTCCAATATAACGTGGTACGAGTTTGCCCTTGACTCCAAATCGAGTAACTCCATAAAACCATCTTTCTCCCGGTTCTGACCAGTTCAACGGAGTTCTGCATCTACGACCATACAATGCTTCAAACGGTGCCATTTTGATACTCTCTTGATAACTATTATTATAGGAGAATTCGGCTAACGGTAAACATTCATCCCATTGATATTGATAAGTGAGAGCACAAGATCTTAACATATCTTCTAGAATTTGATTTACTCTTTCAGTCTGTCCCCCAGTTTGCGGGTGATAAGCTGTGCTGTAAAGAAGTTTAGTACCTAGTGACTTTTGAAATTGTTTCCAAAATTGTGAAACAAACTGAGTACCTCTGTCAGTAACAATTGTTTTGGGTATTCCATGCAAACTCATAATCTGGGCAACATATATTTCTGCATATCTAGATGCTCTATAATCAGTCTTCACAGGTACAAAGTGAGCTGATTTAGTCAAACGATCCACAATAACCCAAATTGAATCAAAGCCTCTTGAGGTCTTGGGTAAACCAGTAATGAAATCCATACTGATATCTTCCCACTTCCAAGATGGAATGAACAAGGGTTGTAACATTCCTGCCGACTTCAAATGTTCAACCTTCACTCTACGACAAGTGTCACATCTGGCAACATACTTAGCAATCTCAATTTTCATTTTAGTCCACCAGAATCTTTATTTAAAATCTTGATACATCTTATTACTCCCTGGATAAATAGAAAACCTTGTATTATGTGCTTCATCAAAAATGAGCTGTCGTAACTCTAGAACTTTTGGTACCACTAACCGGTTCTTGAACCACAACACATCAGTATCATCAATACTGAAATATGTCTGTTGACCTGTTCTAACTTTTTCTTTGATGTGGGCTATACCGGAATTCTTTCTCTGAGCAGATATAATCTGATCTTTGATTGTTGATTCCACAGTGACATTGGTTAACTGACCTTGCTGGACTATTCCAATATTCAACTTTTTCAATTCATAACACAAACTATAATCCATTGGCTTCACAGTCATATAATTGCAATGATTCTTTCTACTAAGTGCATCAGCAACAATATTTGCTTTTCCAGGATGGTAGTGCACTTCTAAATCATAATCCTTTATTAACTCAAGCCACCTTCTTAGCCTCATATTCAATTCTGACTGAGTAAAGATATACTTCAAGCTTTTGTGATCTGTATAAATGTGGCAAGTATTATCTAACAAGTAATGATGCTAGATTTTCAATGCATGAACCACAACTGCTAGTTTAAGATCATGAGTTGGATAATGCTCTTCGTGACACTTCAACTGTCTCGAGGCATAAGCAATGACTCTACCTTCTTGCATTAAGACACAACCAAGGCCAATACCAGAGGCATCATAGTATACATCAAATGGCTTTTCTATATCTGGCTGTGCTAAAACTAGAGCAGTTGTCAGTGACTTCTTTAGAATTCTAAAAGCCTTCTCATATTCTGGAGACTAGATGAATTTGGTTTGATTTTTCAACAACTCTGTGATTGGCTTGGCTACCTTCGAAAAGTCAGGTATGAATCGACAGTAATAACCCGCCATTCCCACAAAACTTCAGACTTCATGAACTGAGATTGGTGGTTTCCAATTCAAGATATCTTTCACCTTATCAGGATCAACTGCTACTCCCTCGGCTAACAACACATGTCCTAAGAATTGTACTTCCTTTAACCAAAACTCACATTTACTAAACTTGGCATACAGTTGATGATCTCTCAGACGAGTTAGAACAACTCTAAGGTGCTCAGCATGCTCTTCTTCACTTTTAGAGTATACCAGAATATCATCAATAAAGACAACCATAAACTTGTCAAGCTCTAGCATGAAAACTGAGTTCATCAAATACATGAAATGCACCGGTGCATTAGTGAGGCCAAAAGACATAACTAGATACTCATACAATCCATATCTGGTAGTTAATGCAGTCTTTGGAATATCTTCTGGTCGAATCTTGATTTGTGGTACCCCGATCGAAGATCGATCTTTGAAAATACCTTTGCCCCCGCAAGTTGATCGAAAAGTATATCAATGCGAGGCAACAGGTACTTGTTCTTAACGGTTACTTCATTCAACGGATGATAGTCAACACACATCCTTAAAGTCTGATCCTTTTTCTTGACAAAAAGAGCTAGACATCTCCACGGTGATGAACTGGGTTTGATGAAACCTTTTTCAAGCATCTCTTATAGTTGAACCTTGAGTTCGGCCAATTCATTTGGTGGCATTCTATAAGCTCTCCTGGATATTGGGGCAGTACCAGGTTTTAACTCAATTACAAATTCTACTTCTCTGTCCGGTGGCAAACCAGGTAGATCATCTAGAAACACATTTGAAAATTCACAGACTATCGGTATATCACAAATTTCTTTCACTGAAGTTGCACATATCCTCTCAACGGTTCTCTTTGGAATAGGAAGTTGGATAAGAAGATGAGATTTATTATCTGGCAAGTTCAACCTTATAGTTCTGTGCAGTGCATCTATAATAGCTCCTCGTTGGTACATCCAATTCATACTCAGGATTACATCTATATCATATTTCTGTAATATTATCATTTAGGTAGGAAATATATGCCCACCCAACTCTATAGGTACTTCGCGTACCATCTCCTTAGTACACAGTCGTCCCCCGAGCGACTGAATAAAGAAATCCTCTTGTGTTCCTATAATTAGAATGCCATGCTTTGTAACAAAGGTGCGATTTATAAATGTATGCAATGCACCAGAATCAAATAACAGTACTACTAGATGATTAGCGACAGAGAACATACCCATCATAACAGGTTCTCCCTCTAGAATTGCACTTGCTTGGTGTAGAATACATGTCCCGTCTTCTTCTTTTCACCCTTACCCTTCTAGACATTTAGATTATGATTCTTATCTGAGGCTGTTGTTGTTGTGGTACGGAAGCTCTTGGATAATTGGGGTTGTACTGCCTTGGATACGGGCAATCCTTTGAGAAGTAGCCTGGCTTTCCATAGTTATAGCAGGGAAAGTTATGGGTTATTGGGCTCTGATTTTGAATACCAGGGGCATTCGGCTGTTGTGGATATTGTTGGTTTGCGGCAGGACAGATAAACGTCTGCGGCCGAGCTTGGTATTGCGGTGGACGATAAGGAGGGCGGAAATGATTCTGAGGGTGGTAGATAAACCTTTGGCGCTTCTTAATGCCGCCTGATGAGCTAGACAACACCTGCTTCTTTTTCTTTGACTCTTTGTGAATGCGGGACTTCTCTTCTGAAGCAATAGCGATATTGACTACTTCATGATATGTGGCATTGTAGCATGTGACCAATGCTGCCTGAATCTTGGTATTCAAACCCCTCATGAAACAACTCTTCTTCTTTGCATCAGTGTTCATATACTCGGCTGCATACTATGACATATGATTGAATTTGCCAATATACTGAAGAACTGTCTGGTTTTCCTATTTCAGAGAGAGAAACTCTTCTAACTTCATGGCCATGACACCATCTAGAATGTAGTGTGCTCTGAAAGCATCATGAAACTCTTGCTAAGTGATACGATGACCAGCGGGCTGTGCGGCGACCAGATTTGCCCACCATGCCCCTGCGGCACCCCTGAGCTGCTGTGCTGTAAACACGGGTTTCTGGTATTCCATGCACTGGATAAGTTCAAACTTTTGCTCCATTGTTCGGAGCCAGTCATCCGCCTCTAGCGGCTCATCAGCCTTTGAAAACACCGGTGAACGGGTATCGGTGAAATCCACATAAGTGGTTTCTCCTCCATTATTTCGGCCCCGACGACCCTAATTTCCGTTCTGATTCTGGGCCAACAGAGTAGTGGCATTGACCAGCGTTGTGATAGCTTCTGCCAGAGTAGGTGGGAATGGTGGGGGATTTGGAGCATTGTCCCCAGCCTGAGAAGTTCCAGTATCGTCCATCTGTTGTACACAAACCATGCTTATTTACATTGCTTTATTGAATTACAAAGCAGTTAGTACAGTACTAGTACACACATCAACCTTATTTTACATTATTTTTTCACAAACTTGCTCGCAAGCAAGCAAACCAACCCCGCTAAGGTTCTTAGAAAACAAGAAAGACTACTATATTACATAACCATCTATTTTGACACTTCACTCCTCATCATCATCACTGATCACTATCACTCCATCCTCATTCTCCTAAGCACTTGCACCAGGGACATGACTTGCCTCATCCCCACTTTCCATCATCGGTTCATTTTCTTCTGAATCCTCTTCCTCATTATCCTCTCCACCAGGAACGACCACGGCACCAACATCATCTTCTACCGCCTGGGGCTGATGATTGGGATTCATTAGGTCATGTAACCTATGGACTTCCTCATGCAGGATTGTATTGTACTGCTCCAGGTGTGTCGCATAAAGCTCCAACTCTTGAACACGAGCCCTGGCTTCTATCTCCTTTGCCAGAGACTCGGTCTGGCACTGTTTCCAAAAATACATGTTGCGCTTCAGTCGCTCTATCTCTGATGCAAGCCTTGCGACCTCTGATTGGGAATCCGGGTTCAGATTGCGACTACTGCTCGCTCCATCACCTCTGGTTGCCAACTGATGACGTGGCACTCCTTGCGGACCAGTTTCCTTGTGAGGAGTCGTCTTCACACGTGCCATCCTAAAGCAAGACAGAATTAGAAAGATGAGGACAGATGGGAGGGATTTAAAGGTTAGCATGAACAGGATTGAACCTTACTTAACTCAAACCACTTTAAAAGGGAAGGTAACTTAAGCAGGTTAATTAAACATGATGCATGCATCGTACTTACAAACTAACAGAAAAGTTTAAGTAACACATGCAACAACATTTGTAACTTAGGGCCATATAACATGATACTTCACTACGAAGCTTTCAAATATGAGCTAAGGAAACTACAGAGAGTAGATTGGGATAAGCCAAAAGCAATTTGGACCAAAATATCAATATTAAGTTTGTTCGATCTAAATCATTTTGAAGTTTTATAAAGTAATACTACAATAACTCCAGTAATTATGCTCTGGTACCAGTTGTCACAGAACCTCCTAATTATGAAGGTCCACATGTACCTGTCATCGTCATAATGACCTCTGATAACCGTACTTATGTTCCTCATAACTTAAAAGGCCTGCTTTCCTCCGAACATGATCTAATCACAGGAGTATTACAATATTACAACAGTTTATTTAAAATACCATCAGAGTAAAGTAGCAGAAGTCTTACAATAACTTAAGTTTACAAACCACAGTTTCCAAACTTCAAACCTTATGTAACATTATTACAAACCGGTAGTAGGGAAGTATCAGTAGTAACTTTATTACAATCACACAAATGAAGTGCCTTCCCCAGAGGCCACACGGTCTACTCGTCGTCACTTTCTTTAGCCACAACGGTCATGCAACAAGGCTCAAAGCAGACTTGTTCATGAACCGCACCTGCAACAAGGGGTTTAACAAACCCTGAGTACGAGAGTACTCAACAAGACTTACCCGACTAAGAAAAGACTCCAAGGGCATGCTAGCTTTAGGGAATCAAGGTACGGGTATTTAGGAATCAAAATTTCTTTTGCAGAAAAGCTTACTAAAATAAGTCCTTACCTTCATTATTTTACTTTTACCATTGATGGTTCATTAACCAATTCTAAGTGATCCTAATCTAGATCAAAGTAATTCTCATCAAGACCTTTCTCATTCTTTCTTTCAATTTTAGTTCTTAACTATGATGTTGGTGCAAGGCCAAGACTCCTTTCTCATGGAGCAACGACGATTCGAACCGCTTCATTTACCCAGCTGGGGATTCCTAACCACACGACATATGTAGAACCGAATCTTGCATATATCAACTCTTACCCGAGCAACCCAAAACCAGAACATGTCCATCGCCACCCGAGAGTACAGTACTCCTCGAACCCAGCCTAATTCTAGCCCCGAGGGTACACGCTACTCTCGCCATCTCTCTAGTCCCAGTGCGAGGTTAGACGTTCTCCTAATGGAATAGTCGAAGTAAGGCTTACCCAACATGGGTACATGGCTAGTACTAATAAAAACTCCATGTCGCGAGGGCCAACAACGTACGGTCCTTAACTGATAAGGCGAAAACACTACATTGAGACTCCTTTCCCAATGCAAGTTAGCAGTGGCCAAACCACCTGCCCGATCTTACAAGTTTATTCTCATATTTTAATATCTATCAAGTATGTCATCATGGCCATGTAAACATTCATTTAAAAAGCTTAACTCATAAGCATAGCGAAGCATACTATGCATTTTCAGTAAAACATGTATCAAGGGTGATATTACAATAATCAAGGATGACAATGCAGCAATTGGGTTGTCACTCAACTCCTAATTACTTAATGCAGTAAACCCTAGTATAAATAATAAAGATTTGTAAAACTCAAGGTAGGGTTTAAATGCACCGATGCTTGCCTTGCTCTGACTCGACGACTGACTCGGACTCAAAGACTTCGACTTCCGGTCCGGAACCCACTGACAACAACTCTTCTCCAGAGACTTGCTCACCAACTTTGACTTCCTCGAAAGCGGGAACTACACGAGTATATAATATGTCTCAATATGATGCGATGATAAACATGATGCTTGATGATGATATGCCATGGTTTATGACTTGAGCACAACTTTCCTTCGCGGTACAGTCGCAAAACAGTAAAACCTACTAACTAATAGCGATAACTTAAACGATACTAACGTTTCTTACCAAACATGTTACTAACGAGCTCAATCATGAAATTAAGGTGCCAAGGATCACCAAGAATTAGTGACCCAAGGTCATCACTCAATCAAAAAGGCACACAACACTTAAAGTTAACAATTTAACAATTATTTAAACATTTAATTAATTAGGGCATAATTAATAATGAATCAAACTTCATCTAATTGAGCTTAAACTTTTTCTAAGGATTAATCATGGCCTAAAATAGTGTTAGAATAAATTTCATGTTTTTTTATTAATAATTTAATTACTAAAATTAATGGAAGTTGCATTTAATATTTAATTGAACTAATTAAATACTTGTAAAAAGTAATCAAATTTAGCATTTAATATTTTTCCTAATTAGTTTACATCTTGAAAAGCTTACACAAAAAAATCACTATTTTTGGAGCTCCACAGAAATTTTAATGAAATAAATAAATACTATTACTATTCACATTTTTGAAAAAGCAAAACAAAAACTTTCTTTTCGGGCCGCCTCCCCTTCCTTCCTCCGGCTCGGCCCAGCCGCATGGCCTGCCCGCGCGCTCGCACCCGCTCCTGCATGGCCCAGCAACGCCCGCGCCCACGGCCGCGCGTTCGCTCGCTGACAGCTCTGTCTCACCTGTCATCTCCCTCCTCCTACTCTCTTGCTCTCTCCCGCGCGCTCGGCCATGCCCGCACGGCGGCCAGCCGGCAATCACACCGCCAGCGACTCAACCATCATGACCAAAGCGATCTACACCATCCCACGAACTCATTACACCCCCTAACAACGTAGCTCGAGCACCGGCGACCCCTTACCGACGACGACGGCGGACCACAGTCGACGATGAGCCGCGGAAACGCGCCACCAGCGACGTAGCGACCAAATTGATGCGAGAAAAAGGTTTAGGGGCTCATAGCGATCATGTTAGTGCTCTCGGTGATGATGGAGAGGGGTCGGAGTGGTCTGGCCATGTGAGGGCGGTGATCGCAGGGCTCCGATCGGACACGAGGAAGACGGCGGCTATCCGTGCGCTACAGGCGGTAGATGTGGATGTGAGTGGTCGGGGAGATGCACGGGAGCGAGGAAAATGTGATGATACAGTTTGCGTGGCCGGAGGTGGCTCGACAGAGGCGACGGCGAGCGATGGAGCTGCGGCGGCGGTGGACATGGAGAAAAAATAAAACACGCCGGTGACGATGCTCTTCTTTTATAGGGCGACGAAAACGACCTCCAGACGACGTGTCGCTCGACGCGAACCCACTGAAGCCCACACTGGCGGTTGAAGGCGCACCTGGAAGCTGGCCGAAGGCCACGGCGGCTCACGGTGCCCATGTCGCGCGGTGCCCTGCTCTGATTCGTCGAGCACTGTAGCTCTCCCCCTAAACTTTTTAAATTCCAAACTGTTTTATTAAATTACTCCCAAAATCATGTAACAACTTAAAAAATTCCCAAGATATGAAATCTTCATAATTTCAATATCTACAAGTTTTGTATTGAACACTTTTTCAAATTCAAACTGAATTTTGAAATTTGAGTTTAAATTCAAAAGGGGACACTTTTTGGAAATTTAGTAATTTAGAAATTACTTTGAATTTTATATTAAAACTTCAAAAACTCCAAACACCAAAGTTGTACATCTAGACAAGACCTACAACTTTGCTAAACAAACAATTTTCAAATTCTTCCTCCATTTTGAAATTTGAGTTTGGGGATAAAAAGGGATCAAATTTGAAATTTGCTTCTTTTCAAAATTGCTCCACATTTTACACTAAAACTTTGAAAACTCAAAACACCAAAGTTGTAGCCCTTGAAAAGTTCTACAAACTTGGTTTTAAACTTTTTTTCTAAATTTTGCTTAGATTTTGAATTATTTCAAAAGGGGTAAAACAAGGTTTTGGATTTTAGGGTTTTCAGAGGAATTTTCAATTGAAATTTGTTGCTACCTTAATTGGTGATTATTTAATGATCAAACCATCATCCAAGGGCATCATTTAGACAAGCATAAATGGTTGACCAAATGCCACTCTTGGTTGATCAATTTAACTTTTGAAAATCTTTTTAATATTTCCCCAAATTTGAATTTAAATTCGAATCGGAAAACTCGCGACAAGTTTTTGGATTCCAATTCAAACTCAAACTTGGAGCTTCATTTTACATGTCGTACTTGAGTTCATACCCTACACTTGACACTAGTGTGTAACACAGTCACACACCTCAAATTACGCAGGGCATGGACTAAGTTTTTGCGGTGGCATTCAAAATTAAGGTTTTCGGTTCGAATCACACCACTGAGAAGCACATCCAACCTAGAAAGGTAAACTCATTTTAGTTAATGCATAACAAGATTGACCTAATCATGGATGCTTTGCGATGCAATATGATGACATGGCAGGTTAATTAGGAACCATAACACCCGAGGTGTTACAAGAGGCCTCTAGATCATCAAAGGATTTCCTAAGAGCTTTGAGCTCTTGTTCAATTCCTTTGCACTCCTTACTCTTTTTGAGAGCAACAAGCTCCTCTATCAAGGAATCATTTTCATTGCTCTTGGCAATAAGCTCTTGTTCCAAGATTTTATATTTCTTGGTGGTCCTCTTGTAGCCCTTGCTCATTTGATCTATTATGCCCAATAGAACATCCTTGGAGTAGTCCTCATCCTCCTCATCATCACTCCTATAACTATCACTAGCATAAGAATCATCATCACTATCATCATATTTTACCTTGGTAGGCTTAGCCATAAGGCATGTCGATGTAGTGTCGAAGATGGATGACTTGTTGGAGAGAGCGATGCTTGCAATGACTCGTCGAGTGGTTCTTTCATCATCACTAGAGCTTGCATCATCATCACTATCGGAGTTATCACTATCCCATGTGACCACATAACCACCACCCTTCTTCTTCTTGTTGAATGTGAAGCTCTTCTTTGCTTTCTTCTCCTTCTCTTTCTTATCCTTCTTGTTCTTCTTGAGCTTCAAGTCTCCATTATGAAATCTCTTATCTTCATAGGGGCAATCCGCCACTATGTGATCGGGGCTATTGCAATTGTAGCAAAGGGTCTTTGCCTTTATAGTGTCTCTCCTCTTCCTTGCCTCATATCCTCTCTTCTTCATGAATCTCCCCATCTTGTACACTAGAAGGGCCATTGTCTCATCATCGAATGGATCATCGTCATCGCTCTCCACCTTGCTCTTGCCCTTAGAAGATGAAGCCTTAAATGCAATGGGCTTCTCTTGCTTGACCTTAGTTTCCTTCTCATCTACCTCATCTTCATCATCATTGTATTAGGCATCGGTCATTATATCTCCAAGCACATCGGTTGGTTTGACCTTGTCCAATCCCTCTCTAAATATCATTCTTCTTAAGGTGGCAAACTTCTTGGGTAAGCACATCAAGAACTTATGTGAGAAGTCCTTGTCCTCAACCTTCTCTCCAAGCCCCTTGAGATCATTGATAATGACTTGGAGCCTATAGAACATCTTCGGGATGGATTCATCATCCTTCATCTTGAAAGTGGAGAACTTATCCTTGAGCATATATAGTTTGGCACTTTTTATCGTTAAAGTGCCTTCATATGTTTCTTCAAGCCTTATCCAAAGCTCATTTGCCTTTTCAAGATCTTTGATTTGCTCAAATACTTTATCATCAATGGCACGGTAGATTGTGTCAAGTGCCACCGTGTTGCATTGTTTGTTGATGCGGTCATTTGGAGTGAGATTTTCCTCATCAAGAATGATGTATCCTTCTTTGGTCACATCCCAAACCTTCTCATGTATATTGCCTAGATATTGCTTCATCTTTCTTTTCCAATGATCAAAGGAAGAGACGCCATCAAAGAATAGAGGCTTACCATTAACATGATTGAACATAATTTGATCCATCTTGCACCTAGGTTGTTAAGCCTTACAAACGGTGACTACGGCTCTGATACCACTTGAAAGGTCTTGATGACTAGAGGGGGGTGAATAGTCTTTTAAAATTTTCTACAAAGATAAGCTAAACAAGTTTATCAATATAACAAGTAGTGAGATGCGAGTTTTGCTTAGCCTACGGGGTGTTTGCAAGCCACCTAACCAATTCACAATTCTAGTATATTTGCACTCAACTGCACAAGTCAAACCGAGAAGGTAACTACAACTACAACTAGCAAGCTACATAAAGGAGCTACTTTAGCAAAGCTAACTAGCTAGCAAAGATAACTAAGAAAGTAATGCGGAGTTGAGGGACGAAGTATTGAGCCAACCAATATGATCAACAATGAATACAAAAATAACCGAATACCGGGATCAATCAATCACAATATGAAAGTGATGACACGAAGATTTATCTCGATGTTCACGTGCTTGCCGGCACGCTAGTCCCCGTTGTGTCCCTCTTCACCACATGGTTCGGTGGCTAATCGGTCTCACACCGAGCCTCTCAAAAGGCGTCACAAGAACCTACCAAATGGCAAAAGGTTGCAATGACACGGGCAATTTACTAACGTTGCCTTTAACGCTTCGCCGAGGTAGGCACAAACCCCTCATAATCACCGGAGGTGGTCAAGAACAATTATCAACTCTTGCCAATGCCTCCGAGCTGCTCCAAGCTATCTAGGTGATGACAACCATCAAGAGAAACAAGAATCCCACAGCAAATCAACCACCAAGTGCCAACTAGATGCAATCTCACAATGCAAATGCACTTGGATCACTCAATCTCACTTTGAATATGCAAAGAAGCAAGAGAGATGAGTGGGAGGGGAGTTGCTTAGCTCAAAGTGCTCACAAGTATGTCAAATGTTCAAGAGGTGGAGCCTTGAGCCGGCCAACGAGTATTTATAGATGTACCCCTTTGAATATAGCCATTAGGCACTTGAAACAGCCGAAGTCGCGCTGACCGGACGCGCTGGTCACACTGACCGGACGCGCCGATCGCACAATGGCTACACTTGTGAACCACCGTCCGGACACGCTCCACGCAACGACCGGATGCGCTGGTCTCGTAATGGACCGGACACGCTGGTCAAGCCTGAGCAGCGCACAACGAAACAGCGACCGGACATGCTGTAGAACTGACCGGACGCCACAGTGCCAGCATCCGGTTGGAGTCCAGTAAGCTCCCTGAACGATTGGACGCGTCCGGTCGATAGTGACCGGACGCGCCACCGCGTCCGATCAAAAACAGAAACATGCGCAGACGTTGAACACTGACCGGACGCGTCCGGTCAAACAAAGACCGCGTCCGGTCCAGCGTCCGGTCACCTCTATGACCTCCGTTCGCCACCGTTTCTTTTCTGACTTCTGGCGTAGTGGAAAATAGTCGTTTCAACTCCTCAAAAACGTCTGAATCCCGCCTCGCAAGCTCGGCGGGAGGGAGAGAGGACCCCAAACCCTCTCTACTGCTCAAACTCCACCGCCTTCGCAAACGTGCTAACACCACCAAGTGATCTCGTCAAGTGTGAGTGTGTTAGCATTTTCACAATCATTTTTCGAGGCATTATTAGTTCTATCCAAATACATATTATTATGAAATGCACACCTAGAGGCACTTAGGAGTTCAATAGCCGCGTCATTCCCCTCTTTATAGTACGGCTATCTATCCTATAATGTAACCACACCCACTAGGTGTCTTGGTTACTAAAACACAACCCTTAAGCATATATCTCTGTCGTGATCACATAGGGTTGCGTCCAAATCCAAGTGTGGCCATCATGATCACCATGTCCATCTTGCCACCAACCTTAGAATGTACTAATCCTCACATGTTATATACAACTTAGACATAGAATTAGTACTTAGACATTGTCACTAATTACCAACACAAAACATAGAGCTTTCACCGGGTCCCGCCCACGCGGAGAGAGAGAGAGGACAGAGGAGGGTGTTAGGGGGGAAGGAGCCGGGTGCAGCGACGGGGCCGGAAGGGGGCATTGCCGAAGTGCCGCACGAGATGGAAGGGGCGAGGCGGAGGGGGGGCTGCGCGGCCGTCCGGGCGTGAGGAGCGGCGGGCACAGCGTCGAGGGTGGGGTGCGCGTGTGAGTCGAAGTGAGGCAACGAGGTAGGCTGTGCGGACCTCCGGACACGCGCGTCCGTCCAGATGTTCGGATGCTAGCCACGCCCAAAAATTAATCTAAATCCATGGTTCAGGAAGTATAATTTTTTTCATGTAATTTACCAACATATGTACTCAAATGAAATCCAATGTTTCTTAACAAAATGGCACATGCTCAAAATTAAGTTTAAATTTAAATTTAAAATTTAAAAAAAACATTGAAAAGAAGCTCATTATGTATACGACAACCGAAATCGTCATTGGCTTTGGTCTTTAATGGCAAGGTCATCGTGTAGACGTTTTGCATGCTTTTAAATTTAATTTTGAACTAAAACTTAATTTTGGGCATAAATTTGAATTTCACTTGAGCACATATGTTGAGAAATTACATGAAAATACTTTCCAAGCCATGCATTTAGATCTTTTTGGTCAGATTTTTGGAGACGATTTGGAGGCTAAACAATTTACTGAAAATTCAAATAAAGCATCACATGAAGATTTTTAATAATTTTAAAACAACAAAATCTAGGATGCCAAATTAAAGCAAAATGTCTAGTGCTTGATTATTTTTATGTACTTGAAAAGTTACAAACTTTTTTTTGGAGGTCTTTAGGTCGTTCATTTTGGGTTGACAAGAACTATGAAATAAAAAATTACTTTTTCGTAGGAGTGGTAAATAACTAAATATCCGAGAGCCGATTGTCCTATCAGCTTTCCAGTTGCCGACAGACTTCAGATAAGTTAACCAGCCGTCTGGTGGTAGCCGATAAGTCTATGGGAAATAATTAGGCTACGTGGAGTACACTTGGCTGGGCTTCCGACAAGGAGTCGATTACTGTACTATCGGCGTTCATTCAAGCTAGCTTGACAGGCTTCTATTCTTACAAATATTCTATCACAACATTTTTTTTTCCTGAAATTCTCTATTAAATCAGTATTGTTGTTAAAAAGTTCTCCCCTAGTGCCATAGTGCTTCCTGCTGTAGTTACATAATCTATCTCTCCCTATCTGTCTCCCTTATTCCTTGCATCTGTAAATTTGACGTAACTCCAGCAGTTAGCCAGTTACCATGCAAGTAAAAAGGGCAGCAAGCAAGCAAGCGATTTTTTTGAAATATTATTATTTTAATTAATAATCGCATATCTAGATGTTGCTTTTATAAAATGGTAAAACTAGTATACTGTCGGCTATCCAGCAGCCGACATGGTGCCTATCGGCTATTGGGCGCCCGACATCCTACGTGGCAAGCGAAGAAGTTAAAGTATGGTCTACTCAGCGTTCAGTAAGCCGACTAAAGACCAGTCGGCAATTCAGCAGCCGAAAGGCATAGTCGGCTAACCAAGTGCCGATTGGCCTATCGGCCCTAGGATAGCCAATTGGACTACTGCCCAGCTACACTTCCAAATGGACCCTTTATTTTTACGTTTTATTTTCTTATGATCTTAAGTAAAATACCTAAACACCTTAAGAATTGTTGTAATTTTTTATGTACATGCTTGGATCTATTGTCATTGTTTTTATAGTTTTCAAATTTTGCTTGGATCTATCGTCATTGTTTTTATAGTTTTCAAATTGAAAATATTTATGTAATGTTATACTTGAGTTTTGGGGTAAGTTGTTTAGCCCTGGAATGGTCACCACGAATTCTAAAAAATCCTCTAAATTAATGGTTGGAAAGTAGTACTTTGTCATACTTTATATGTGGGCCCCTTTGACATAGCTCCCAACCCCAACTTCACTCTCAGCTTCCGCGGAGCCTTGCCAAATACTAAAAATGCAACTGGATTATGGTGGCGAGCTGACGAGAATTACTTCTCCATTTGCACTACGAGCTAGGAGATAAATAAACCCACTCTCCACCGCTTCCCGCTGCTCCCCATTCATTTGATGTTGGTGTAGACATAGATGTTGTCACATTAATTATAGGGTCAATTTAATAGCCAACTTGCTTCTTATGCCGCACGTATCACGTACAACGTACATTCTGCTAGTTTTATTTCATGATTTAACGACGTTGTGTTACCTGACACTCTCTTCGTAAAAAATGTAGCTATGAGTTACGTGCAATTTAATGATACTTATTTTGTCTCATAATTGTTAGTATATTTTTATATAATTTTAGTTAAACTTTAATTTTTTGATTTTTCTAGAGGGAGGGAGTAGATATGAACAATAAGTTATGTAGGCAACTTGTATGTCTGTTCTCTGACTTGTAGACAACCTCGGTGCCTCAACCTGAAAACCTCGGTGCTAAGACCAGGCAGCCATGCAAAAAAAAAGGAAAGGACATGTCCAGTCCAGCAGGGGCTGGTTTCGGTGAAAAAAAAAATAAACAAGCATGTCCATCAGCCTATCGGCGTGTGGATGGCCGACTGCTGCCTATCGGCAATGACTGGTCGTGGCCGATATCTCTATCGGCAAAATTTAGCTCCACTTGGACAGGACATAGAACATATGGCACTACTTGTCGGCAGTTGAATTTACCCAGCTGCCGATAGGTGTCATGTCGGCTGCTGGATTTATAATTGTTTAAATATATATGTGTTTACGTTTTCTAAGAAATAATTTTGATTAAATATATATTAAAAAATATTAATATTTATAATACTTAATTAGTATCACTAGAAAGATTTTTGAATCTACTTTTTAATAAATTTATTTAGAGATATAAATGTTGCACGTATTTTTTATAAATCAAATAAACTAGTGGCATGTATACCAATAGTAATAACAGATATAAAGGGATTGAGGGAGCAGGCCCTTCGACCTCTGGTCCTGCTCCAGGTTTCAGGACGGTCACAAGCCAGCAAGCACAGTGCAGACGGACGAGCTCAGCAGGCGAGATCACCGGCCGGCCTCCCGGCGTCAAGTCAAGCTCGGCATCATCGTGCAACACGCATCTCGCCGGCATTATTGGCTCCCCCACGAAACGAGCCTTTTTTTCCCCGGTGGTGCGGCTGCTGTTTCCACAGGAGTCACGCTGTCCAGTCCGCATTTTTTAGTTTATTTTTTAAGTTAAAATAACATTTTTTTTCAGTAAACAGTACTTTCAGTCATGGTTTTTCAGCGAAGGAAAGGGGCTCAATATATATCCCATCGTCGTCCTGCGCGTGGCAGTGGCAGCGGCATCACCCTCGTCTCCGGCCGGCCCCTCTTTTCCCCGCTAGTGCACACCGATAGGATACTAATTTTATAATTTTTTAAAAACAGCATCTAGATCTATAATTGTTTATTAAGATAATATTATTTTTAAAAAAAATCCGCAAGCAAGCACGCATTGCCAAAAAGTTGACTAGCTGGTGGCCACCCAAAATGCATCGCATGTTTACCGTCTTTTCGCATCTCCGCAGGCACGAACACAGAACACGTACAAGAACGCAGCGCACGAAGTGATCAGGCCACGCACTGACTCTGCAAGCAAGCATGGCAGTATGGCAACATCACCTACTGTTCGCCATTCCAGCGCACGTCCAGATTCCAGAACAGCAGCAGCACAACAGGTCCCCTACCCGTAGATTGGCAGATCTACTGCCGCCGTCTGCACTATGGCTGTGTTTACTTCCTCAAAAAAAAGTATTGTGCAAACAAAAGATTCTTCGTCACATCAAACTTGCGATACATGCATGGAGTACTAAATATAGATGAAATCAAAAACTAATTGTACAACTTGGTTGTACTTTGCGAGACGAACGTTTTGAACCTAATTAGTTAACGGTTGGACACTATTTATCAAATAAAGCCAAAACGTGCTACAGTACTTTTTTTACACCTTTTCGCGGAACTAAACACACCCTATGCAGAAAATAGCTCCTCCTCATGTCTTTAAATATATGTTGTTTACGTTTTCTGAGAAATAATTTTGATTAAATATATATTAAAAAATATTAATATTTATAATACTTAATTAGTATCACTTGAAAGATTTTTGAATCTATTTTTTAATAAATTTATTTAGAGATATAAATGTTACACGTATTTTCTATAAATCAAATAAACTTATGGCACGTATACCGATAATAACAGATATAAAAGGATGGAGGGAGCCGGCCCTTCGACCTCTGGTCCTGCTCCAGGTTTCAGGACGGTCACAAGGCAGCAAGCACAGTGCCGACGGACGAGCTCAGCAGGCGAGATCACCGGCCGGCCTCCCGGCGTCAAGTCAAGCTCGGCATCATCGTGCAACACGCATCTCGCCGGCATTATTGGCTCCCCCACGAAACGAGCCTTTTTTTCCCCCGGTGGTGCGGCTGCTGTTTCCACAGGAGTCACGCTGTCCAGTCCGCACTTTTCAGTTTATTTTTTAAGTTAAAATAGCGTTTTTCTTTTCTAATAAATCAGTAAACAGTAATTTCAGTCATGGTTTTTCAGTGAAGGGAACGGGCTCAATATATATTCGTCCTTGCTTCTCTGCGCGTGGCAGTGGCAGCGGCATCACCCTCGTCTCCGGCCGGCCCCTCTTTTCCCCGCTAGTGCACCGGCCATGGCTGTCTAGGAGACTGCTCTGCTCAGTAGACCATGTGGCGATGTAAACTCAGCTTGGATCCATCGATGGATGATGACCGATGATGAGGGGCATTAGCATGTTCATTATGCAAACCGTGCTCTGTCAGCTGTCAAGCGTGTGTAATCTGCTGCCTCTTTTCATCTTTAGGCCAACTTCCGTTGCTTGCTATTGGATCATCTGTTCGGCAGCCACTTCACTGACCTGTCATTCTCCGGACATTATTGGAACGTGTTAATTAGCAAATCGTGCAGGACGGGTAACTTGGACGCTGCTCAGTAGACCAGACCATTGGGGCATGCACTGTTCAGTAGACCATTTGGACACTGCTCAGTAGACCATGTGAACTTACACGACCTGATGACCGGTGACCATTGTCGTGTCTATGAAAAGAAACCATGTAGTGTGAACTGTCAGGCTAATTGTGACATTTAGCCGGCTGCCCATCATTTGGCCAATTGCCACTGCAATGTTCACAGGTAGGCATGACACAGAGGCTGATAGGTTTGAGTCATTGGGTGAGCCACTTCACCGAAATATCCTTCTCTAGGGATTGAAATGGTTCAATCCTAGGATGATACGGAGCAGGAATAATCCGGCATAGATCCTTATCAACAGTCGAAGCCACGAGCCCGGAAGAGTTTTTGGAAGGTCCACACACCACAGCCCCACACGGACGACCAACTTTCCCAGCCTTCTCCATTGCATGTATGCACGATTGGTCAGAGTAGCACGAGCCACAGGCCATGCGCTCGGCCACCCCGGGTTGGATCACGGTTGGCCACAGTATTTCTGTGCACAGTGCATAGGAATGAGGAGAAACACTCCCCGGTTCAAAAAAAAAGTTTGTGCCATGGAAAGGTGAAGGGACCAATTGGGATAGCCGTTCTGATAAAGATGTAGACGACATCCATTCCAACATTGAACCCATTGAGCAGCTGAATAGAGAGGGGTCTTCAACAATGGCAGCACCTTTGCATCCTGTACAAAACCAGTAATCCATGGAGCATCCCAACTTATTGCAAAGTCAAGGAGATCTTATCTATATTGGGGCCAGAATTATGCAATGTCATTCAGCTTTCTTTTCCATCAAATTGGAGCGTTCTTTCCCTGATCAAAAAGCTGAGCTTTCGCCATCAGCTGCCCACTCCAGACAAAGGGTCATGCCTCTTTATTTGATGCCTACTATTTGTTGTATGCACAAATATTCCATGACACTGATACTGGACAAGGAGACCTCTGCAGTGCCAAGGTTAGTGGAACTACGAACTATCCAAAGGTGTAATCATGCAATACAAGACACTGGGTAGTTAAAGTGACCAAGCGCCGTACATTGCGTAAATTTGGGCCAGTCGTACAGAGAACATGCACAACGGAGTCGTCCCCGATGAGCTTATTATTTGGAGGTGATGGATATAGGGCCATCACCTCTGCATTGTGTGATCTTCTTAGTTCAGTTCCAATCTGATGCTCTGGTGTAATCACTTTTGTAGGTTTGTTATTTCTAACAAAAGCAACATCTTTATCTTCCCCACATGTTAGCATTGAATAGATAGCCCCCAAACAACACATTAAGATGCATTTCTTGGTCGAGAGAGAGGCTTCAGGTTCTTAGCAAAAGGAGAGCTGCAGCTTCCAGGAAAACAGTGCGATACCTGCCTTAGTCATGAAAATCACTCGGTCAGTTTGGTTCAGGAGCACTCTCATAAAGCAGCAAGGTGGAGCAACGTCTTCCAGGTGCAATAAAAGATACGTGAACTAACAACAACCAAAAAGGAGCAATATCCTCAAAGAAAAGGTCAATTTTAATCTCAGGGATGAATCTACCAGTCAGTTCATGAACAGGTTTTAGTCTCATCTCTCATCGCAGATGATTGGGCATGAGTGGAACATCATATTCAGCCCACCACCAAAAAGAACTCACCAGCAAAGTGCAGGCCCCAAAAGAATTTAATCAAATTAAATAACTAATGACAACACTTTGCACTGCAGTTTTTGACACAAGAATGTGGAAACTGAAAGTAACAGACCCCACCCGGCCCACGAGATGCCAATCCGGCAACCATCCCAATCAACACATTCCTCCTATATAAAGCACAAACCATATGCCTCTCCTCGCAGCTCATACTAGAACATACAGCATATCACAAGACACAACATAACCAATGGCCACGGGGGCTGTGAAGCATACCTTGAAAGTGTTTCCATGGCTCCTACTCTTCGCACAATTGGCTGTGGCCACCACCTCCAAGTGCACAAATACCACAAATGGGACCGAGACTGACAGCCTGGGTGCAATGAAGCTGAAGCTGATTGCCATTGCATCCATCCTCACAGCTGGAGCAGCTGGTGTGCTGGTACCAGTACTTGGCCGCTCCATGGCCACGCTACATCCTGATGGTGACATCTTTTTCGCTGTCAAGGCATTTGCAGCTGGTGTCATCCTGGCCACAGGCATGGTCCACATTCTGCCAGCAGCATTTGATGGGCTGACATCCCCATGCCTCTACAAAGGTGGCAGTGGTGGGAACATTTTCCCCTTTGCAGGCCTCATTGCAATGTCTGCTGCAATGGCCACAATGGTGATAGACTCACTAGCTGCCGGATACTACCGCCGGTCTCACTTCAAGAAGGCACGGCCAATCGACAACCTAGAGATCCATGAACAACCGGGAGATGAGGAGAGGACTGGGCATGCACAACATGTGCATGTGCACACCCATGCAACACATGGGCATTCACACGGAGAGGCGGATGTCATCAGTTCACCAGAGGAGGATTCAATAGCTGACACAATCCGGCACAGGGTGGTATCTCAGGCAAGTGCAGTCCCTTGGTGTCCATAAACCTCCCTTGCAAATAGTACTGATAAAAGTTGAAGTCAGTGCAGCAAAGAAAAACATAAAAAAAGCATGGCATTACTTTAAATAGAATCAAGAATACACCATTTTTCCATGAGTAGTGCATAACAATCAAGATATCACAGCAGTTTGCTGAATTAGCTTCAAATATCTCATTATGATCAATCATATATTTACATTGTAAGATACATATAATTGTCATTCATAGTTCCAGAGAACAAAAGGCACAATAATATCTTTACAGTTCCCAAAACACATTAATGAAGAAATATAGATTGGGACAAGGAGATAAATACCTAAAAAGTGGGTGTTAACTTGTGCTTCAGAGCATAACGTTCCTATCCAGCCTGAGAAGTGAGCGCACTGTTCATCAGCTAGGTAGAATTTTCAGGACAAAAATATATTGAAACAACAAAGTAAATCTCTCACCATGCAGGTCCTTGAGCTCGGAATCTTGGTGCATTCGGTGATAATTGGGGTGTCCTTAGGTGCATCTGTGAGGCCAACCACCATCAGGCCTCTTGTTGGTGCCCTTAGCTTCCATCAATTCTTTGAAGGCATTGGCTTGGGTGGTTGCATTGTGCAGGTATATACTTGGACCATAACCTACAATACCTGAATATATCTTGCTGAAAAAAACTAACCATCCTCTATGCTTTGACCCTTTGACTAAAACAACGAGAAGCTACAGCTTTTATGAAAAAGGCACTTTTATAACTCAGCGTGTCAGAAAATTTATACTAAGTGCCCCTTCGGCAGAATGGGGGGATAAACAAGAGGAAGGAAAAAAAAAGGAGATGTACAAAGTTAAAATGGAACATTCTTCAACAGCAGCATGGCATATTATACAAGTACAAACTATTGCGAGTCAATTTTTCTAGTAATAACAGAAGGCACATAATATAACACTGATCAACAATCAATTGTTGAACAGACATGTTTCGAAAGCTAAATCAAATAAATCTCAAACTTTTTCGAGACAGAAAAAACAATTTTTACCAATTACTCCATGCAAATAGACCCTAGCAATGATATGTTACCATTTATTCAATAAATAAAATAAATGAACACAAAGAAGATAGAATTAACCTCATATTGCGCTTCACAACAACAACAACAAAAAACTAACATCCTCTGGCTCCCATTTCTCGCTGCAGGCAAATTTCAAGTTGAGGGCTACCGTCATGATGGCAGTTTTTTTCTCCCTGACTGCACCCATTGGCATTGCATTAGGGATTGCAATTTCATCTAGCTACAATGGCCATAGCACTACAGCCATCATTGTTGAAGGAGTGTTCAACTCAGCCTCAGCAGGAATTTTGATCTACATGTCATTAGTCGATCTTCTGGCCACAGATTTCAATAAACCCAAACTACAGACGAATACAAAGCTTCAGCTGATGACATACCTTGCACTTTTCTTAGGTGCAGGGATGATGTCCATGCTTGCTATATGGGCATAGGTCTTCAAACCACCAGAGGATGGCTAGAGTTGAAGACATAATTTTATTTGTCCAGACCCCACCCGTGTGGGAGCCTCTGGCACTGGGTCTGCCCAAGAGTTCTCCATTTTCTCAAATAAGACACCCTTGTTGAAGGGTTCATCATATTAATCCACAAGTTCTCCATTTTCCATACATATAGCCTCAGATGGTCCTTTGTATGTACTTCATAATGTGACATTGCATGATCCATTATTCGTTAGCATAATCCTATATCCTAAAGTTATGCTAGCCATTAGCTGTAGGTCCAGTCCAGAGCTGTCAGTCGTAAAGAGAGAATTGAGCCCATTTTATCATACAATCAACCAATCTGTATATTTTAGCTTATCGCAATAACCAGAAGAAACATGTGAAATTCATAGTTAAACATATGACCTGAGAGGTACAAACTACAAAGGCCATGGATATAAGCAGGAAAATCAATGGTAGTACACTCTTCTGAGAAAAACATGTTTTAACAAATACTGATCGAAGTGATATTAGAAGGAATCCACCTTGGTCCTATGTTGAGAGAAATCTTCATAGAAGATTGACATCCTTTAAAAAGAATGCCAAATTAACACAACAACAACAACAACAACAACAACAACAACAATATAGTCTTTTGTCCCAAGCAAGTTGGGGTAGGCTAGAGATGAAACCCAAAAGAGACGAGAAACAGGGAGACACATAAAGGGACATAAAGGGCACAAGACAAAAAGAGGTCACGGTTCAGGCACGTTGATTGCCAATCTCCAAGCGCTCATGTCCATAGCTAAATCCTTGGAGATATTTCACTCCTTAAGATCTCTCTTAACGGACTCGTCCCAAGTTAGTTTAGGTCGACCTCTACCGCTCTTTACATTATCGGCCCGCTTTAGAATTCCACTACGCACCGGCGCCTCAGGAGGCCTCCGTTGGACATGTCCAAACCATCTCAACCGATGTTGAATCAATTTCTCCTCAATTGGTGCCACCCCAACCCTATCCCGAATATCGTCGTTCCGGACTCTATCCCTCCTTGTGTGCCCACAACACCAACGCAACATACGCATCTCTGCTACACTCAATTGCTGGACATGTCGCCTTTTGTAGGCCAACACTTAGCACCGTATAACATCGCCGGACAAATCGCCGTCCTATAGAACTTACCTTTCAGCTTCTGAGGCACCCTTTTGTCACAGAGAACGCCAGAAGCTTGACGTCATTTCAACCAGCCGGCTGAAATTCTATGTCTAACATCTTCATCAATGTCTTCATCCTTTTGTAACATCGACCATAAATACCGAAAAGTATCCTTCTTGGCCACCACTTGCCCATCGAGGCTAACGTCTCCCTCCTCGTGCATAGTCGCGCTGAAATCGCACCTCATCTACTTGGTCTTAGTCCTACTAAGTCTGAACCCTTTCGACTCTAACGTGTGCCTCCATAGTTCTAACTTCCTATTAACTCCCGTCCTACTATCGTCAACTAGCACCACATCATCAGCAAAGAGCATACACCAAGGGATATCACCTTGTATGTCCCTTGTGACCTCATCCATCACCAAAGCAAATAAATAAGGGCTTAAAGTTGACCCCTGATGCAATCCTATTTTAATTGGAAAGTCACTGGTGTTGCCATCACATGTTCGGACAAACGTCACCACATCCCTGTACATATCCTTGATGAGGGTAACGTACTTAGTTGGGACTTTGTGCTTTTCCAAGGCCCACCACATGACATTTCTCGGTACTTTGTCATATGCCTTCTCGATGTCAATAAAGACCATGTGCAAGTCCTTCTTCTGCTCTCTATATCTCTCCATCAATTGTCGTAATAAGAAAATCGCCTCCATGGTCGACCTACCAGGCATGAACCCAAACTGATTTTGGGTCACATATGTCACTCTCCTTAGGCGATGCTCGATAACCCTCTCCCAGAGCTTCATCGTATGGCTCATCAACTTAATCACACGGTAGTTAGTAAAACTTTGAACATCTCCCTTGTTCTTGAAGATAGGTACTAATATACTTCTCCTCCATTCTTTAGGCATCTTGTTAGACCGAAAAATAAGGTTAAAAAGCTTAGTTAACCATACTATCGCTCTGGCGTCTAGGTATCTCCACACCTCAATGGAGATACCATCAGGGCCTATCGCTTTACCTCCCTTCATCCTATTCAAAGCCTCTCCGATCTCTGTCTCCTGAATTCTCCTCACAAAGCGTCTGTTGGTATCGTCAAATGAGTCGTCCAACTCAAGGGCAGGACCCTCATTCTCCCCATTAAACAGCTTGTCGAAGTACTCTCTGCATCTGTCCTTGATCTCCTCATCCTTCACCAGAAGTCGATCTGTCCCATCCTTGATGCATTTTATTTGGTTGATATTCCTTGTCTTCCTCTCGTGGATTCTAGCCATCCTATAAATGTCCTTCTCCCCTTCCTTCGTGCCTAACCGCTAATAAAGGTCATCATACGCCTGACCTTTTGCTACACTCACAGCTCGCTTTGCAACCCTCTTCGCTATTTTATAGCCCTCGATGTTGGCTACACTCTTGTCATGGTGGAGACGCTTGAAACACTCCTTCTTCTCCCTAATAGCCCTTTGCACCTCGTCATTCCACCACCATGTGTCTTTCGCTTCCCGTTTGCCTCCCCTACTCACGCCAAACACTTCCGAAGCCACCTTCCGGACACATGTTGTCATCTTTAGCCACATGTCGTCGGCATCTTTTCCTTCTTCCCAAGGCCCCTCGTCTAGCATCCTCTCCTTAAACATTTGCGATGATTCCCCTCTAAGCTTCCACCACTTCGTTCCTGCAATCTTGGCCCGTTTGTCCCGGTGGACACGTACCCGAAAGCGAAAGTCCGCCACCACAAGCTTATGTTGAGGGACAACACACTCCCCAGGTAACACCTTACAATCAAAGCAAGCACGTCTATCCTCCCTCCTTGCAAGGATAAAGTCGATCTGGCTCGAGTGTTGTCCACTACGAAAGGTTACTAGATGAGATTCCCTCTTCCTAAAGAGGGTGTTCGCTATCAACAAGTCATATGCCAGCGCGAAGTTCAAAACATCCTCCCCCTCTTGATTCCTACTACCATACCCGAACCCCCCGTACACCCGCTCGAAACCTACATTAGTCGCACCAACGTGGCCGTTGAGGTTAACAAAAAAAAGCTATAAGAGTTTAGAAGCCCTTTGTAAATTCTTAGGGATGTATACATTACTTTGTGATTAGCCTCTTGTACAGGAGGTTCTTTGCTTATGCGCATTAAGGCTATTGAACAGAATCGTGCAGCATTTTTCAACAAAATCCCATTGATCCTATAATAAAGTTTGCATGTTGGATAAAGGTTGCTATAGGTCAAAAGATATAAAAAAAGGTGCAGCAATTAACGACCATACCAACTTTCACATGTACTTCAAGGTAATTAATTTTTCTCCTTATGGAATAATAACATTATAACAATCATCAATAACGAGTTGGACCAGAGCTAATAAAGGTTACAGTGTGCATAGAAAAATATCCACAGTGAAGCAGATATTACAAGTATCACCCAGTAACTATGTTGATAGATTTTATCTCACAAAAAACCAGAATGACACCACATAGCAGCTGTGTTCAAGGCACATGCGACATGCTTAAATAGAATCAAACCAAATAACCAAAAAGGACCTAAATACAACCAACAGTAGTTTCAATGAACATTGTAACTAAAATAACATTGAACACAGTTTCCAAATTGAATAGGTACAAGAGGTTCAACTTCGTATTGCTCCACAACCATAAATGATAAGATTTACAGCAAAATCATGAGCTTTAAAAGGTTGCAGTGTAGTGTGATGGCGTAGCACAACTATTCCTCCTAAATAGCATGCACTTAACATACACGAGACCAAAGCCAACATGCTACAAGCTTAATCGACCTTTCCCTTCCCCTTGGAATCATCACTCACTTGAGAGGATGTTGGCTGGTTGATACTAGCTTTGGCGTTCGCCAGGAAGGTGGGATCTGGCTGTGGCTCTTGGTGTGGAGTCTCCTTCATCGCCATGAATATGTAAAAGCCGATCACCAGATTAACTGATATGACGGCCAGGAACCCGCTGGCGAGTGTCTGCGCCGAGGATGACATCTGACTCACACCTGAAATTAAGAAACAACTACCATTACCAAATAAAACTTATGTGCTACATGTCTGCATCTGAACATAGTAGATGGAGTACACCAAAACAGGAACAGAAGCCGAACCTGGAAACAACTCGTAGTAGAACCCATACATGATCGCAACCGGGGCCATCCACACCACAATGGATGTAATCGCAAACTTTGTGATCACTCCTGACATTGCTTCTCCGGACGGGGAAGCTGAAATCAACGTACAGATATCCGCGGTTCAGCTAGAGCCCAAAAAATAGAGACTAAACTGCCTTTAGCGCACGCGCGCACACATAAAGCAAGCAACTCCACACTGGATTGGAGCGTACATCAGAGCCAGAAAGATTTGGACTAGATCATTGGCAGCAAGAAGGGATCCGCGAAACAGGCTAGAGGATTTCTTAGCAACAAGAGACAAAGTCAGTTCGATTTCCGATTGGGTCTCCGCTCGACGCCGCCCCAGCAGAGAGGGCAGCAACGGCTCCAATCCCGGAAGAACTCCTTCCGAGCGGCTAGTAGAGTGTGCTCGGCGGCCGGAGGAGATTCGACGCCGAGAGATGGAGGAAGAAGCGACGAGAGGAGAGGGTTGCGGTCCGGAGGCTGCGGAGCCGTCGATTGGATCGAACCTGCCTGTCACGAGGGGGAAGGAGAAGGAGACGGAGACTGGACTGGACCACAAACACAGCAGGCCGATTTGGAATGGGACACTCGTTCCTTTGGGCTAGCCCGCTCATTCGTGGGATGGACGGTCCGTTGCAATCTGGGCCGTCGGATCGGTTTGCCGTTGGCGACTTTGTCCACCGGCGGCGACCAAACCACCGAGCCAGACAGCAGAAGCGATGCTGCCCCGCGTCGGCCTCGCGCGCAGCGCCCGCCTTCGCGGCGGCGGTGGCGGCGTTTCCTTCTCCTTACCCCTAGCGCGGCGTCTGTCGTTCGAGCCGCCCCCGCCGCCGCCCGATACTGAGTGGACGGACACGGTGGAGTACCTGGACGAGTCGGGCGCGCTGCTCTCCTCGGCGCGCGGGGCGCGGCCGGCCGTGCCGGGCGCCGACCCCACCATCCTCTCCGGCGCCTCCGCGCACGCGCTCCCGCGCCCCGCAGCGGCGGCCCGCCTCGCGGTGCTCGCGCTCCGCCACCGCTCGGGCGCGCCACTCTCCGCCGCGCTCTCCGCGCTGCCCTCCGCGCCCGACGCCGCGCTGCTGCTGCTCGCAGCCTCCTCGCTCCCAGCCTCCGACCCGGTCCCGCTCATCTCCCTTGTCGCATGGGCGCGCCTCCAGCCGTGGTTCGTCCCCTCCGACGACCTCTCCTCGCTCCTCGCCGCGCGTCTCCCGCCAGCCACCCACTCCTCCGAACTCCTCGCGCTCTTCGACGAGACCCTCGGGCTTCCCGACCTCGCCGCCTTCCCCAAGACTTTCAACGCCGTTGTCTCCGCGCTCGCCACCCACGGCCTCCTCGAGCCGGCCTTCTACTGCTTCAAGCGCCTCCGCGACGCCAGCTTCAGGGGCCTCGAGACGCCCTCCTACAACGCCCTCCTCTCTCTGTTGCTCACCAGGGGCCTCGCCTTCAAGGCCTTCGAGGTGCTCGACCAAATGGCGACCTCGGGCTGCGCCCTCGACGAGGGCACGTACGAGCTCGCGGTGCCTGCGCTGGCGCGCGCCGGGAGGATCGACGCCGCCCGCAAGATGTTCGATGAAATGAAACAAAGGGAGGGAATTGGGCGGGCGCCGGTGGGCGTGTATTCAGTCATGGTGGACGTGCTGGCCAAGGCAGGGAGGCTTGATGCGGCCATGGGGATGTACAGAGAGATGGTGGCGGTTGGGCATCGGGTGAGCACTGCAGTGAGCACCGCCATGGTGGAGGCGCTGGTGAGATCTGGGAAACTGGATGCTGGGATGGAGCTTTGGGAGGAGATGAGGAGGGGAGGGCTCCGACCAAGCTTTGGCTTGTACACCATGGTGGTCGAGGCCAATGCACGGTCTGGAAGGTTGGACATGGCTGCCAAGTTGTTTGGTGACATGGAGAAGTCTGGTTTTTTCCCTACACCGGCCACATATGCCTGTCTGGTGGAAATGCATGCCTCGGCAGGGCAGGTGGATGCAGCAATGCGGTTGTATCACTCCATGGCGAATGCAGGGACAAGGCCAGGGCTTAGCACTTTTACAGCGTTGCTCACGATGCTGGCGAATAAGAGGCTGCTGGATTTGGCTGCAAAGGTGCTGCTGGAGATGAAGGCATCAGGTTTCCCAATAGAGGTGACCGCAAGTGACCTGCTGATGATCTACATCAAGGATGGGTCGACTGACCTTGCACTCCGGTGGCTACGGTTCATGGGTTCGGCTGGCATAAGGACCAACAACTTCATCATAAGGCAGCTGTTCGAGTCTTGCATGAAGACGGGGCTGTATGACTCAGCGCGGCCGTTGCTTGAGACATATGTCGCTGGGGCAGCGAAGGTGGACTTGATTCTCTACACATCCATCCTTGCTCACTTGGTGCGGTGCCAGGACGAGAGCAGCGAGCGTGCAATCATGGACATCCTGAGCGCCAGCAAGCACAAGGCGCATGACTTCATGTGTGGGCTGTTCACTGGTCCGGAGCAGCGGAAGCAGCCTGTGCTCTCGTTCGTGCGCGAGTTCTTCCAGGGCATTGACTACGACAATGAGGAGAGCGCAGCCAGGTACTTCGTGAACGTCCTGCTCAACTACCTGGTGCTCATGGGGCAGATGAACCGTGCCCGCTGTGTGTGGAAGGTCGCATATGAGAATAAGCTGTTTGCCAAGGCAATCGTCTTTGACCAGCACATCGCCTGGTCCCTGGATGTCCGAAGCTTATCTGTGGGCGCAGCTCTCGTGGCGACTGTGCACACACTGCATCGGTTCAGGAAGCGGATGCTCTACTATGGGGTTGTGCCACGGCGCATCAAGCTGGTGACAGGGCCGACACTGAAGATGGTGGTGGCACATGTGCTGGCGTCACTGGAGTCGCCGTTTGAGGTGAGCAAAGTCGTCTTGCGGGCACCTGGTGACTCTGTACTGGAGTGGTTCAAGAAGCCAATCGTTCAGCAGTTCCTCCTGAACGAGATACCATCCAAGGCCGACGTCCTGATGCACAGGCTCAACGTGATGTTTCCAAGTTCGGCGCCGGAGGTCCGGTCCCTGTCCATTCCAAGATCCCTTGGCATGTCTAGGTGATGACACGACATGCCTTGTTGCTTCAACACTGCAAGCTGAAATGTGTTTGTATACTAAAGCTTCGTGAATGTGGAATCCAAAGTTTCTAAATGTGGGAAAAGAGAGAATGCAAATTGAGTGTAAGGTTCTGTTCTGCTGTTTAAGAGCGTCATCGTATCTGTATAAGTGGCATGGACATGATGCTTAAGACAAATAGTATTACTTGCGTTTAAATTGCTATATAGAACTTCCTTTTTATTCAAAATATACTTCACTTAGGCACCATATATCGACACACAATAATATGTTTAGGTGATCATTTGTTGATCCGAGCAGGGAAGGTGTCGTAACTACAGAGCTGGGACCGGTGAGCTCGCTAGTGACGCCGCGCTGAGGGTGTTGCCGACGTCGATGACGAAGCGGTACCTGACCTCGCCCTTGGCAAGGCGCTCCATGGCCTCATTCACTTCTTCAGGGCCGATCAGCTCGATGTCCGCTGTCAGCCCGTGCTTGGCTGCGAAGTCCATCATCCCCTGCGTGTCCCTGATGCTCCCCATGCAGCTCCCGGCCAGAGTCTTGCCGCCTGTGTGCACAGATTGTTGCAACATTTCTCATCATCCACCGCCATGGAAGATCATCAGAGTACCATTGTGCAAGATGTATGGGTATTGCCGTCTTTTTTTTTTCTTGAAAATGGGTATTGTCATCTTATCATCAACATATGGAAGATGACGAATGGTGTACCGTGTGCAATTGTTGAAGTGACCTCTGCAACGGTATCGGAATTTAGAAACCGTCAAACAGACTTACCAGCAACCAAAGAGAAGGCAGAGATCTGCAGAGGCTTCTCAGGCAGGCCAAGTAAGATCATCTTGCCGTGGGGCTTGAGGAGAGCAAGGTAAGAGTACATGGACATGCTTGCAGAGGCCGTGTTTAGAATGCCATGCATTGTGCCCTTCACAGCCTGTCAAAATGCAGATCAAGATACATAAGTGAGAGCAACTCCAAGAGACTCTCTATTTCGTTCCTAAATATTAGGAATAGAGATTTTGATAAAAAAAAATATATCCTCCAACAGTTTGTTTAAATGGTTATGCAAATATAGCCATCTTCTATTCCGAATTTTTCGCTAGCCAAAAATAGAAGACGAGAATGACTCTCTAAAGTGCGCATGAGATATGGAAAGATTGTTGGAGAGTCAAAAGATATAAAAATGTAATTTATGCAAACGACTCTCCAAATGATGATTTAGACAATGAGATTTAGAAAGGCTCTTAGAGATGCTCTGAATACTTGGTTAAAGAAGATGACATGATGGTATAAAATGGCGTGTTCTCAAGTTAGGGTCCATAAAGCTTTGGACGTTTTTGTAATGAAGCAGCAGAACTTCACCAAGGATTCTACCATTGATAGAGATCTGAAGCTGCACCCTAAATACAAGCAGATAGATTGGTCCCGCAATGATAAATAGTTCATTTACTCATAATGCAACGCAAAGTGGTTCTTATCAACTAGTGCATGAGTATTTTTGTTCATCCAATTTATCCCTTAATTGGACTACTTAAAGTCCCCATGAAGCCAACCAAGCCAATTCTTACCTTCATCTGATTAGCATCAGTGCTGACAACAAAGGCGTCTGCACCAAGCGTCTCCATAGCCTCCTCCCTCTTCTCCGGGGACGTGCTGATGACGGTCACCCTCATCCCGAACGCCTTTGCAAACTTCACAGCGACATGCCCAAGCCCCCCAAGGCCAACCACGCCAATGTGCTTGCCCGGCTCGTTCAGTCCATGGCACTTCATGGGATTGTACACGGTTATCCCAGCACAGAGCAGTGGCGCGCCTTTGTCAAGGGGCATACCATCAGGGAACCGGATGACAAAGCGCTCGTTAACAACAACCATGTCAGAGTAGCCACCGTAGGTGACAGTGCCGTCCCTGTCATGGGAGTTGTAGGTGAAGATGATCTTGGAGCAGTAGTTCTCGTGTCCTTCCTCACAGCTCTCGCAGGACTGGCAAGTGTTGACCATGCACCCGACGCCAACCTTGTCTCCAACGTTGAACTTCTTCACATTCTTGCCAACCTCAGTGATCAGTCCGGCGATCTCGTGCCTGCATCCATCCGTCAGCATTATTTGTGCTCACAGCAACCAATCAGAGTTACCTCTGTTAAAAGTGAGACAATGAGAGCGCTAAACAATTTGAGATGGCCTCGTGCTAGGTATCTCACATCCAGAGAGGATATTATGTTCTCTCCTCCTGAACGAAGATTCAGAGCGGGTATTATGCAAGTATGGGCAGCTAGAATTGATGAAGTCTTTAAAAAAGGATTATGAACTAGTAACTCTTTTCAAGACATGAGAACCCTTACCCAGGGACAACAGGGTAGTTGGCGTTCTTCCACTCATTCTTGATAGTGTGCAGGTCAGAGTGGCATATCCCGCAGTACAGTATCTGTATGGCAACATCGTCATCTCCAGTGTCCCTGCATAATGGCAAGGTGCCAAGGTATAAAACATCTTCTCATGCTACAAGCCTATTCTGCTTATCTGTCCGATCTATTTGAAGGTTCAAGTCAGGAAAGAACTATTTATTAGGTGCTGGAATGACAATAATTCAGTCTTGAGAGTTCAGATTTCATCACACATATGGTCGCGAATTTCCCCACACAAAAAGAGACCACCTAATCATTCTAGACCAAAGTATGGGCAGTAAAGTGCCCAACTCAACTTCATACCCAAGATTTTCACTACTCCAAGCTTTTTCTTTTCTCAAACACACACAGTGTATCTTTGTATTAAGGAGCAAGAATCCTTACAAAGCACACACATGAGTCTAGAAAAGCATTTGTGCCTTATGCTTAGAGGAAAAAAAAAACTCGACCAAGAAACCAGACACCTCCTGGTTGCCTTGAGGCTCCAAGGCAAGAAGAAAAGAAATGCCCCGAACCCCTGCCGGACACTATTCCAAGTGTAGACAGTCCGTTCCAATCAATCAAACTGCTGCTCTGTAAGGATTAAGGAAAAACCTTCCATATATGATTGCATAGTTTTAGCTGAAATAGAATGCATAGTTTCACCAGCAGTAATACTAGTACTCGAGAAAGAAAACATATCATTAGGCCAGTCTCAATGGGGTTTCATTAGAGTTTCATGAGCATTAATTATGCTGATATTGCACCATATTAATGAAAAGAGAGATGATAAGAGTTTCATGGGAGTAGAGAGAGTTTCATGAGGATGAAACTCTTCTGCACTGTTTTCAAAATCTGGATGTGTTGGAAACAGTGACATGAAATCTCAACTGAGACTGGCCTTATAGCAATTGCAGAAGATGAGCTGGCACCCAGGGAAGCAGGCAGACATATCACCAACAAACAGATTGTTGGCTGGTTGAAATTTTGGAAAGGCCTGCGCTGCTGCACAGACAAAATCTGGTAATGACTTCAACACCCATGGGCCAGATGCAACCAACTCATGGACCTGTTTTCAACACACCACCTTCAGTCTCCCTATGGATATTGCTGGTCTTATTGAAACGTTTGTCACAGAGGAAGATAGGGGGGGAAAAAAACATTAGCATACATGACTATGAACAGGGACGCAGCTCACTGCTCACATACTCCATGTGCTGTCAGGCCCTACAGGTTGAAACACATCCATGCACGGACCAACGCTCGTGATGGGCATTTATTTATTTACTAGGAGGTGGAGGCTCCACAACGGAAGGAAATGGTGACTGCGACGGTAGCAACCAGAAACCAGAAAGGGCTGCGTACAATGAAGAGAGGAGATGGCCAGATGGATGATGGTAACGGTGAGGAGTGGTGGGCTCAATAAATTCCTGCAGGAGGAGGAATGGTGTTGTCACCTTGTATTGATGCACCAGCAAAGGATTTTTAAGAAGGGTACATGCCGTTGAGATCTGATCAGATCTGGCAAGATGGCAATGGGGACCCGCGACCCGATACCTGATAGGTATTTACTCTATTAAAGTACCAATATGGAGTAAAACTCGTACTCATGGGTACGTAAACGGAGCAAAAACTTCACCCATCGGGTACGTGGGTACGGGGACGGTGTAGCAGGCCCCATACCCGTTTACCCGTGGGTAAAAAATATCCGGCCCAAAATTAAAGAATTATTATGGTGCTATGCGACTTGTGGTTGCAATAGAAATTATTATGCTACTATTTTGTCTATTTTTTTTTCTAGGAGTGATGGTGGCTTGTGATTTGTGAATCGTTGATTTTCTATGTAGCAACAAAAGGACTTTTGGTGGGTATGGGTGACCCGCCGAGTATAATTTACCTTGACGGGTATGTGTCTGGGGAAATTCCTCCACCCACAACCAGATATGGGGATACCCGCGGTGTCATATTATTATCATGGGGATAGGTCTGGGGAGTCCATACCCGATGGAGATTTACCCATTGCCAGGCACGCCAACAGCTGAGCTGTCACCAATTTACCACTACCCACAATCCATTCCCTAGCAAGTCAGGGGTGAGTGCTAATGTACGGAACCTTCCTCAACGACTTCAGCATTTTTATTACTGGAATCATTCTGTACTTGAGGTTTTTACAGTGGTTTATTTGCAGTGGAAGGGCTGACCAGAAATACTGGAACCGTGAGAAAGTACAGCAGACGGCACATAAGCCATCAGCCTGGCGATTGCTATCAAATTTTGTTTGCTTTGCACATAAGCGCGTACAGTATGCAGTCGTAACACTGCATACTGATGCTCAACTCAACTACAAACTGAGAGATAAAAAAAAATGTGAGGTTTTAGCTCTAAACATCCCATGAAATACGCTTCAAATGTAGTTGCAGATCGACGCTAACAAGAATTCAGAATCTCAATTTCGCAGTGGATGGAACTGGAAGAGAAACCCGCATCCCACGCGCAACAACTAGGCAAAGATCCTACTCGCCCCCATAGTTCTGCTAATCCTACATTGCACCTCAACTCCGAACCAAGCCAAATTAAACGCACTTTCTCAGACGGGAGGCAAAACATCCAGCAGCCCGCGAGATTTCACGCGCGTCGGTTTACTAATCCTGTATTGCACTAGCACGCACTCGATTCCATGTCGAGGCACGCCTCACGCTACCACGCTATCAACCGCAATTGGGTGAGGCCACCGCTAGGAACAGATCGAGCAGGCAGCGTCTGGCTACGGCCAGCTGCCAGCGCCGCCCGCGAGAGCGCGCGCGTAGGCGTACCTTCGCGAGATGCGGATGGGGGAGAGGCGGCCGGAGGCGTCGTGCGCCGCGAGCGCCAGCGCGCTCCGCGGGTGCTGCTCCGCCTCCACCGGTGCCATAATCGTTGCGCCGCGGTGGCTTGATTCGCAGTCAGCAGCGGAGGTGGCGGCCGGTGAGCTGGACTGGAGAAGCGGAGGAGAGTGGTAGCGGTGCTGCGATTGGCGGTGAAGACGGCGCACCGACTCCGGGTTGCCGCTCTCTTTATAGCGCGAGCCAAATGAATTCTCTTGATCCAGACAATTGCTACCTGTCAACCGAATTTTCCTGCCACCGCAAGCCGCATTGCCTTCCTTCGTTGTAACGGCCACCAGCGTGTAGCTGCGTTGCCGGTGGGCTGCGGCCGTTGGTGGAGGCACGAATATTTTCTGCGTGCGGCGGAGTTTATAAAGGTCGAACATGCATAATATAATTATCAACTAAAGTAAAGTCTCTGCACTTGGACGCGCCGCTATTTTTGGATGTGCGATAGCTGATAGGTTTTGGTCCTCAGAACATACGAGCAGTCGATCAGCCAGGAAGAGCACCTTCCTTTCGTGGACAGTGCCATGGGCTCTTGACGTAGTTACGTAGGCCCATGAGATACCAGCCCACAAACAAAATTCGTCCGTACACAGTGGCAAAGGCAAACACAACCATGTATATTTCAATATTTGTACTTCACGTATATTCCGTATATCCACATAATATACTAGTGTTTTCTATACATTTTAGGTATGGCGGAGGCCAGACCTCGCCATACAGCTGCCTTCGCCAGTGGCTGCGGCGTACCCGGCTAGCAGCGTGTTCGTCGGCGTCGTGGCCTCGCCGGATGCAGACAAGGACGCCTGCATATTCTAGAAGGACCTCTACTAATTTGTAATTTGTTCTGAGATTTGTGAATAATTTGTGAACAATTTGATATATATTTCTATCTGCAATCCGTAAAAATAATTTGTAAAATTTTCTGCAAAATTTGGCATATATTTCTCTATAGAAATAAAAGTCCCCAAATTATATTACTCCGTCCAATAAATTATACCGAAGAAATCATTGTAAATATAGTAATAAGATAGTATAAATATAGCTACGAGACGATGTAAGTGTATGGAAAAAATTCGGTTGACAAGAAGGACCAAAACAACTGAATGTGACCTAGACATATCTTTAAAAAATGATTACCGTAATAAAATACTAAGAAAATTCCTATATCGCTAAATTGAACAGTGAGATTTAAATTCCGTGAATTCAATTGGTGGAAGTCCTTTACCACCACGTCAATAAGCAAAAACTCTTTGTCCTACTATAAAAGAGCGAGTTTTTTCGAGGGGGTTCTCACTGCGTAATAACCGTTGGATCTAGACGTCGTGCTATATGAGCCGTCCGTCATCCGTGATCTTACATCTTTACATGTATAAGATGTAAACATCCACGCATTTACAATCCTAAACGGACTCTACGACCTCTCTATTTCGTCCGAGATCTTACTCTCTCTCATAAATAACCATTAAATCTGGACACCGTATCGTACGAGCCTTTCATCATCTGAGATCTTACATCATGTATCCACGTCCTTAAAAAACTTCTCATAGCTCGACTCCCTAAAGTGTCCAACATGAACACGCACGACCAGGGGTGCCTGCCCCCCCCCCCCCTAATCATGCACAATTTTTATTATTACCTCTCATTAGTTCTTACAAATCGCTAGAAATTAAATAATCAAGCCTTCTTAGTCAATTCTAAAATGTCTTTTCAAATAAATCTCTTAATTGTCTAATGTTAAGTGTCTAGATATAGTAAATATGATGGTATCGTTGACATATGAACAACCTTTTTATTTTTAATTTAGACATTTAGCATTTTTCTAAATAAAAAGATTAATAGCATCTCTATGAATTTGGTATAGTTTACTCGCAAAACTAATAGATCTAGCAAGTTAACAGAAGAAATAGGAACCTTAAAATTTGTCCTTCTCCAACAGTCTCCTATAATAACTTCTAAATAATTTTGCATAGGAATCCCAGACTATTTTTTACGAACTAAACCCGTTTTAAATAGTTTTTTTTTTTGTCTCTTACCGCTTTCTCATGCATCCAATTTACGTCGATCTCCAGAGAAAAAATGTTGAACAGGGAGCGAATACGGAGTTTCACTTGACTGCAGAAACTTACACGTTGTAGAGGATATTTAGTAATTTTTTATTTTTAAGGAGCCCTTTTACCGAACAGTTGGAGGGCACCTTTTTTTCTTTTTCTAAAAAATCCAAAATTAGAGTTGTTTTACAAAACTTCTAGACATGCTCTAAAGACAATTTATTATAATTTTTTAAGCCAACATCAAAATGATAATTTTTAAACTGACATCAAGATTTGATAGTTTTCTGTGGACATTCGATGACCCGGCCCCCCTATATCTAAATCCTGGCTCCGCCCTGCGCACGACATGGGAAAAAGGGCTAGGCTATAATGTCCCAAACTCAAGTTGACCCGGCGATGGATCCAGGCGTCCGTGACCGGAGTGGTTGCATGTCACAAACTCTCTCTGGTGCGCGCCGGTGGTCATCATCCTGTCGACGGGCCACATCTTCAGGGCGCACCTCAACCTTCGCTCACCATCGCGTTCGCGGCGCTGCGCCACTTCCCCTAGCTGCAGGTGCCCGCGTACGTGGGCGTCCAGGTGCTGGGATCCATCTGCGCCAGCTTCGAGCTCAAGGGCGTCTTCCACCCGTTCCTCTCCCGCGGTGTCACCGTGCCCAACGTCACCATCTCCACCGCGCAGGCCTTCTTCATTGAGTTCATCATCTCCTTCAACCTCCTCTTCGTCGTCACAACCGTCGCCACCGACACACGCGCCGTACGTACGCATGCATGCATTCTCGATCGGATATACTACACATGATGCTTGCAATGGTATATATAGTACCATCGATTCAGGTTCAGCTCTGAATTGTTTTGCCCTCTGTTCTTGTATGCAGGTGGGTGAACTCGCCGGGATCGCGGTGGGAGCGGCCGTAATGCTGAACATCCTCGTCGCCGGGTAAGTCTTCTTGCTTATTATCACTTGAGATGATCAACATGCACGCATGGTTGAGCTGACGTGATGAGCGTGCCGCGGCACGCGCGTGTGTCTCTGGGCAGGCCGAGACGGATGGGTCCATGAACCCGGTGAGGACGTTGGGTCCAGCGATGGCGGCGGGGAAATACCGGCAGCTGTGGATCTACCTGCTGGCCCCGACACTGGGCGCGTTGGCGGGGGCCGGCGTGTACACGGAACTAACGAGTCGCACACTAAGCATAACAATTATATTAAAAAATTTATTAATTTTCATTAAATCTTATAGAAAGAGGGATATTCTTCTTTTTTAAGGGATTTTTGGAAAAACAAGGTTCTTGTCATTTTTTTATTCTACCTTGAAGTTCAGGGACAAGAACGGTGAGACGCCGCGCCGCTTCCGCCGCTGACGCGCACGGGCAGCCAGACGTATTGTCCGGCCATGTCACGCCCTCACGTCGTCCTCCGCGTACGTAACGCATGGCCACGCTGCGACCGTGGTTTATGGATCATATAAGTAATTAATTACAATATTTTTATATTAAAAAAACAATTGATGATATATATGAATTGACATATCGAGAATTCAATTAATATTCTCATTGTATTTGAAATGATTTTTCACACACACACGTGCGTGTCACACGTGCATATTTGCTAGTATTTAAAAATCACAACTTTCTCATTTGAAATCCGGTCAAAGTAATATTATATAAATTATAGAGCTAAGATGAAATCTTCGACTTTATATTTCACAAATATTTTGTGTTTTGAAACCATATGATGCTAAAATAATTCATACAATGTTCACACTTACATCTACATATCTGAAATATTGTATCAATTATTTTGGCATGAGCTACATATCTCCTTGAGCATTATAATTTTCATATGTTTTATTTTTCATATGCAATCATATAAAAGAGCTATTATTTCGTTAACATAGTGAAGGAGAGTGAATGAATTACCGCATATTTATTTCACTCACCGGTGTATCTCTTAAAATAATTGTAACTTTTTTATATGACCTTATATGAAGATAAAATTTACATGAAAATTATTGAACTAGATTACATAAAAAATTATAAAGCTAGACAAGATGGCTTAGAACGAAATTTGTACAAACTACAAAGTTGTAGATCTATCAAGCTCTACCATTGTCATACTAGTTTTATCTCCATTCGAGAGCTCATATTGATAAATTATGTTTTTTTTAACCACGGATGAAGGGAATTTCCGCCATTTGATTTGATGGAAAGGGAAATTCCGCCTATTAAGCTAGTGATTTTTCATCTCGACATCTCAATTGGCGATAGAAGTTTATTTCTGAAAAATAGTGTGATAGTTTTTTAAACGAATTCACAATATACTCCCTCTGTCTTAAAATAAATGCACATCTCACACTTGGAGGAATCAATAGATTCTATGTTTGACCAATTATAAACAAAAAAAAATTAATGTTTATGATCTCAAACAAACATTAGATGAATCACTTTTATATATTTTCATAGTAAACATATATAAAATAGAAAGGGTAATATAATTTTTAAAAATCTATTAATGCTTGATTCCTCCAAGTGCGAGATGTGCATTAACTGGGAAGGAGGGAGAATAAAAATCCGAGCGAAGACCTTTTTGTGTTAGTTGGGGCCGCCGCCATCGCATTCGCGCGCGGCGCGGCGGTCGGGGAAGCACGATATCAGGCTTTGGGTCCGCATAGTCACAAAAAAAAAGAGGCTTTGGGCCCGCATAGGACGCACTCAAGGCTCAATTGTATCCATCTAAGGCCCAACTAGAGCCCAATTATAAGTATAACTCCATTCTCCTCCGTCCTCCCGCAGCAACTCGAATCACCAAACCGAAGAGACCACAGGGCGGAGTCGAGAGCAGACCTCCCGGATCTCTCTGCCACCCGCACCTCGTCGCCGCCGTCGACTGACGCCGCGATGGCCTCCCCCGACCTGCTCTTTAATCTGCGGAACCTCTTCTACCTGGGCGCCTACCAGGCGGCCATCAACAACAGCGACGTCCCGGGCCTCGACGCCGACGCCGCCGCCGAGCGCGACGCCATCGTCTTCCGCTCCTACATCGCCCTCGGCTCCTACCAGGTTGGAATTCATCCGGCGTCAGGCGCCTCACCGCTAGCTCGCCGCACTTGGTTCCGGCTCTGATAGGTTCCTCTCTGTGTTTGTGCAGCTGGTGATCAGCGAGATCGACTCGTCGGCCGCGACCTCGCTGCAGGCTGTGAAGCTGCTCGCGCTGTATCTCACCGGAGACAAGGTTAGCGCGCTGGATCTGAACTATGTCGCCTCTGATCTGGTCCTGATCGTGCTCTGCTTGTCTGGATCTGAGTCGTTGGTTTGGGAGTCGTTGTGATAGTAGGGTTAGATCTGTCACTGCTAAACTAAGTAGTGTGGTCTGGGTTAGGTCCTGTGCATCACGTGCATTGCTAGAGGTTACGGAGTGACATGTTGATAATCCCACTACGGCCATTTTAGTTGAAAGCGTGAGCTCGTTTGCGCCATGGGTACTATGATCCTGTATTCCTGTTTTTGCTTGTGTTTTGAATAGGTATCTGTAAGAGCAACAATCGTACAACAATGCATATCATCATTTCTACACTGCTGTTAGAAACTACCCTCTCCTCTCCTCCCTCCCCTTCCCACTAAGGCATAGGGTTGACGATGTGATCACTACAATATAGCATTGGAAATACGATTCAGTTAAAACTTCTCAACACAATCAGCTTATCAGGTTTGTTGGTGGACATGTGTTGGACCTTTTCAAATCATTGTTGCAACCTGTGTGTGCCTAGGCATATGACCTCTCCTCCAATGAAACGTGCTGCTTATAAGTTTAGGCAGTGTGAAGTCCACTTATCTAAATCTCAGGGTGACCCTGTGTGCCTGGGTGGGTGGGAATCTAACTGGACAAAGTTACAAATTGCATACCTGTTTTTTCATATAATAAAGGCACATATTTACTTATTTGGCTTGTGATCTTTATAACAATTTATAAAGGTGATAAAATGCTACCAAAAAGAAGCATCTGGAAGTATCACTCTTTGTGAAACACATACTGTTTGTATATCAGCGAAAATTATAGATTTGACCATATGATGTTCCTTGAGGGAGTTAGTACCATAGACTAATTACTTTACCCATACTGGAAGCAAGGACCTGTGGTAAATTTTCATCTGGTGATTACTCATCTGAGACACAGGAGTACCAATATTATGTGCAATGATTTATCTTTCTTATAATTTGGTTATAGTAATGAGATAGCAGTTCAGGTGGTACAAATACCAAATTTCTGTGCATGTATGTGTCTGTTTTGCAATTTAAAGGCGCTTCTGATGTTCAAACCTTTAGTATTTTTCATTTCCATCCAGATAGTCTGAAATGACTTTTATGTTATTTTTCATTCAATCCTGAAGGAAGGTGCTATCTCCAGTCTCAAGGAATGGTTGAGCGATTCAGCAATTGGAAGCAATCCTGTTTTGCGATTGATTGCTGGAATTATATTTATGCATGAGCAGGACTACAATGAGGCTCTCAAGCACACACACTCTGGAGGAACTCTGGATTTGTATGTTACTATGTTTACCTTTATCCTCGATCTTTTGATGGTGTAGAATTTCAGTATTGAACCATATGAATGAGATTGGACAGCTGCAAATGTTCTATGAATTTTGATTGCCAGACAGCAAGTGTACAAGTCGATTTCTTGTATGGTATAGCAACTGAAATCTTACTAATGAAAAAGTAACTTAAAATACTACAGTTTCCTTTACACTGTTCATTACCTACTTGATGTGGTTGTAAGCTTTTCCTTTGCTAAAGCGCTAGAGCTTCAAACCTTCCATGACTAGATGTTATTATGTTAATGTTGTTGAAATTGTGATGCTTTAGAGTTGGGCTATTTAGATGTTCATTTTTGTAGGATCAATGGCAGATATTCATTTTTTTAAGTGTTCTGTGATTTGAAGTTATGATATTGCTTAGTATTGGTTTCAATTCTGAGTTTCTGACATTGCTGATTTGTAAATTCACTGTGAAGCTTGGTGTTTTGAACAACATCTTTAATACATCCAGCGTCCTTCAAACTTAAGCTGTTTGTTGATGGGACTTGCACTTGGTTACAGGCATGCATTGAATGTCCAGATCTTCATCAAGATGCATCGTTCAGACTATGCTGAGAAGCAGTTGAAGATCATGCAACAAATTGATGAAGACCATACACTGACACAACTTGCAAACGCATGGCTTGGCATTGCTGTTGTAAGTAATTTCACAGTCCAATGTTATGACATGCTGAAGTTTCATCTCTGCATTGGTCCAGAAACATGTGCTTTGACATCATCTTTAATGGTTGCAGGGTGGCTCTAAGATCCGTGAAGCTTATCTCATATTCCAAGACTTCGCTGAAAAGTACCCAATGACAGGGATGGTTCTAAATGGGAAGGCAGTCTGCTGTATGCACATGGGAAGCTTTGAGGAGGCCGAGACTCTATTGCTTGAAGCGCTGAACAAGGTTTGCACTGATTACACACATTTGCAGCAATGGGAGCTCTAAATCTTGTGAAATTTGTTTTTTTTTATTTTCATTTGCTTTGGTGTTGCATAATGTTGTAACCGTGTAACTCTAATTTTCTATTATTGTAGGATGCAAAGGATCCTGAAACTCTTGCCAATCTAATTGTATGCAATCTCCACCTTGGCAAACCATCATCACGATTCCTCAGGTACAAAGTGTAACTGAAAAACATCTATACAGTTTCTACTGCTATTCTGCTACTCATTATGTGATTGTGTATGTCTTCTCTTTTGAATTTGAATAATCCAGTAAATGCATGGTAAATTGATTTAGTGGTCTTAGAAATACTCTCTCCATCCCAAATAAATCAATTTCTAGAATTATCTACGTCAAACAATCTAAAGTTTGACGGAATTTATAGATACAAGCACATATATTTATGAGATCAAATTAATTAATATCATTAGATGCACTGTGAAATATAATTTCATGGTGTATTTATTTAGGATCATAGATGTTGGTACTCTTTTCTATGAAGTTGGTAAAACTTAAAATAGTTTGACTTAGGACAACTCTAGAAGTTGATTTATTTTGGGACGGAGGGAGTAACCCAGTTGATGAATGTACATGGATGGACAACTAGCAGACATTGTTCTAAATATAAACAACTAGGAAGATTGCAGGACAAATGTAGATTGTACCATTACTGTTTTTGGCAACTTGTATTAAACTTCGTGTATAGGGTCTTAAACATTTAAGATTAACAGTTAAATTGAGAAATGAGAATATAATTATGCATCAGAGACAAGCATTCTAGTGCAATTAGCTTCTGTTATAGAAACTAGAAAGAGCTGTGCCCTTGGAGTCTGGGCTCAGGTGTTGTGACGTGCTGGGATTAGGACCACAGGGACATTGTTGTGACTTGTGAGATATTTTTCCGATTCAATGAATTCGTCTGCTCTAGTCTCTTGCGGCCTAGCTGTGGTTTTTGGCCTCTGATCCTGATTTTGCAAATCTGGGATTAACAGTTTACAGCCACTTCTTCGTGATCTCAGATATCCTGACAAAGCCTTCATAACAACTTGAAACTGACCTATGTTGGCTGTGTTTACCAGTCCAACTTTGGGTCCACACACATTCAAGAATACTGTTGTACTTGCTTTATATGCCACCACTAATATAGTACGAAAAATAAGTGGCAGAGTCCTACGAACTTTTGATTTTGGAGGGATGTTATAAATCACTTAGGGATACCCTAAGACCTAAGCTTCATTTAATTAACTCAATTAGTGGATTGTGACATATCCAAGACACAGGAGATTGATACGTTGAAAAGCTGAGGGCAACATCAAGACCGTAATTATATTATGGATAGATTCGAAACCGTTTGCTGGCGCACCCCGGATGTTATAATTAGAACTTTCCCTGCTTTGTTTTTGTGTTTTTACTTGGTCACTGGCTAATACGATGCTTTCCTTTGGATTTGTCAAAAAAAAAGTGTAACTCTCTTTCCATTTGCAGCCAGCTGAAGCTATCGCATCCTGATCATGTGCTCGTTAAGAACGCAGCATCATCAGAAGCGACCTTCGAGAGGGCCCTCCAAGCCGTCGCTTGAGTTCGACAAACCCCAACCAGATTACAGAAAGCAGCACATTGATCTCTTTTTTCCCATTTCGAGCGTGTTAACCCAGGCCTTGTTTAGATCCCAAATTTCATCCCCAAATTTCACTATGCAAAAAGAAGATTCCCATCACATCAACATGCCGGCACATGCATGTAGTACTAAATATAGATGAAATTACAAACTAATTGCACAGTTTTGTTGTACTTTGCGAGACGAACATTTTGAGCCTAATTAGTCAAAATTTGGACAATTTTTACCAAATACAAACGAAATGCTACAGTGCGCTACAGTGTTCAACAGGAAATCAGCCGCCACCAATTCGGTGGAACTAAACACGGCCCCAGTAAAGTATGGTGGTTTTGGTTGTCTATCGTCGCTGTTAATGCGACTCTGCCAGTCTTGTACTACAACTGCTGTATAAACGGATATGTAGAATATTGAACCGTTACATCTATTGCCAACATCAGTATTTTGTTTTGTTATAGTAGATATATGCAATACTGTCAAGTGTCAACCCTTGTGGGCGACGATCTGAGAACCATACGTATAAAGAACGTGACCGTGTCTTTTTGGACCTCACAATAATTTCCTCATGTGCTTTAGGAAACGGAATTGTGACGTTTTTCGTGGTGGCAGTGTGCTTATGGTGTTATTCGTGTCCAAGCAACGCTTGTTGCTGAAGAAACAGCCTATACTGTGTATGCTGAGATTGGGTGGGAAAGGTTGGGCAAATGCTCGTCGCCTTTGGTTTAAAGAAACAATTCGATGATTCGCTGCTGCTGCTGCTGCTGCTGCCTCGTTCAAATGCATGGAAGTCTTGCCGTTGCCTGCACAGTCGTACCGTACTTGCAGCGCCTTTCTTTGGTATGCTTATATTAATGTCCGCTCATTTGCTCTTGAAAGTTTCATGCTTCATTTGTTTCTGGGACACAATTGGGTATTTTTCTTGATCGTAGTCTCTTCTCATTTCGTTGTGTTGATCGGTGATTTTTCGCCGCATGGAAAGAATTTCTGGAATAATGGAGATTTTATTCGACTGTAAAAGACAATAGTTTTCAGTTTTGGCACAGCTGAAAAGAATGTCATCCGGTAAACGCTACTCTCTCTCCCACCGGCCCACACATAACCTTGGAACCGGCTGGATTTTTTCCAAGGTCGAAAATGGGATATCACTAGTAACATGCATTTTGCGCATTTGTGCCAGTGCCACACACCTGACAACACTTGATGATGGGATGGGACTTTCAGGTCAGGACAGGTCTATACAAAAGTTGAAATCTTTGCTCGAAGGAAAATTGGGTGGAGTCCGAATTTTGTGTATGAAAATAAAATAATTGTGTGCGGAGTCTGAACTTTGTGTATGAAAATAAATAAATGGTGAAGACAACCAGTTCGTTAGTAGTACTATACTAGGACTATGAATAGTTGACAGATTTTGTCAACATTACACCAGAAGCATCATATATATTACACACGCACTTTATTCATAAATTTTCTTAACGACTACAAGCGGCCTCACCAAGGCCACAACTCTCACACTGGTTTATGATACAATAATATTGGTACATGATTACAAAATAAATGCACAACCCACAGCTCCATGTATATCACAAGCCAGAGCTCATGTATATGAAGCTACATATGCTTAATAAGCAATATATGTATATTTTTGTTATATGCATGTATAACTTGACTGATTTATCATATGTATACGTATACTATATATATATAAACCCTTAATAACCCAATGCATTGATGCATGCATGCGGATATTATATAGTATAATGATGATACATCATATAGTGGTACATATATATGCAGTGATGATCAGAAATGGGCTTAATTTACGGGCACGTGTAGCTGGAGGGCACGTGCTTGCCGCACTCGTTGACGAGCACCGAGATGGCGACGGGGAGCACGACGCTGACGCTGAGCGCCTTGGCCTTGATGGTGGTGCAGAGGCAGAGCGCGGCGTCGAGGTCGGCCACGCCGGAGAGCAGCGGGCAGCAGGTGTCGCTGGCCTTGGTCCCGACGACGGCGTGCACGAGGCCGTTGAGCGCGTCCACGCACGCCAGCAGCTTCAGCGTGTCCACGGGGCACTTGCCCGTCGGCGTGGACGGCGTCGGCGTCGGCGAGTAGGGCGGGGGAGGGCACGGCGTGGACGACGGCGGCGGCTTCACCTTCGGGGGCGGCGGCGGCGGCGGCTTCGGCGTTGGGCAGTAGGGGCACGCCGCGGCCTGCGCCAGCAGCGTGGCCGCGACTAGCAGGAGGGCCACAATGCGGCGGCGGTTCGTGGTCGTGGCCATGGCGCGCGGCGCGGCGCGGCCGCGCGGCTTGTAGCTAACTTGCTTCTCAGGTTGAGTACTGGTGCGAGCGAAGCGAGTGGTGAATGAAGCAGGGTGGGGCGCGCTTTATATAGGCGTAGGTGAGGCCGTGGAGTGGCATTGGCAATGGCCGAGCTGCTGCCATGTCTCACTGTCGGTCTCGGTTGCCAAGGTTGTGGCTGGCGTCCATCCACCGAGTTTGATGGATGGGATCGTCGTCGTTGCTTCGACGCCCTAGTCATGATGCTGGCAACTTGCTGGGCGATCCATCATCCAACGAGTTGTCCTCTCCTCGTCTCGATCAGCTCGTTCTTGGAAACGCGCGCATATGTGAGTGTTGTGAGGACGTGCAGTGGGGTCCGCGGCATGTCGCGGTTGAATCGACAGCCTACCGGAAGACAGCCGGCTTTTAACTGTCTCTCGACGACCGCCCGCACTGCACGGTTGTTTTGTTGTAATGGACAGAACAGACTTGTAGTTTTCGAGCGACGCGGTATCTTCTGGTCCGCGTAGGCACGTCAACACGAGCTCGACCCGTGTATACACGGCTGGGTGAAAGAAACCTTTACCCTAATGACGTCTAGCCAGCTAACGTGCATACAATACATCCTACTACTAATTACAATATCAAAGTCTCAAGTAAAAAACAAGAACTGTGTACGTACGTAGTGCAAGAACTTGAGTAGCTAGCTGCCGTGGTTTTTGTGTTTGTTCTTCTCTGCAACACGCATGCACCATGTGTGTATGCTTGCAATCCGTTTGCGATTTTGCATGGGCCCTTACTCCGATACTCCATTGGCAGTTTGGCGCTATCTTCAGATATTCTTCTTTAAAACTAAAGACTAGATTGCATTTATATAATTTTGTATTGATATTTCAGCCGTCGACAATCATCGTATATATAGTCTCTTCATCATTTAAGACCGAATAAATGAGAGCTTAGCTAACTCCACGAAACACTATACCACAACACTCATCTATATAGCGTTGTTTGTCGTCGTCATTGTTTGGCCATCCCCGGCCACTGACGTCGCTCTTGGCTCCTCCTCGGGCGGTCGCCGCCGAGTGTGTGATGCCCCTCGCGGATGCTGCATGATCCAGCGACCGTGTCGTCTTTCGGTGGACTCCTGTGCCACCGCGGTTACATCTCCTGAGCTGGCGTCATTGCAATGTTGCACCTTGCCTCGCAAGGTTGCGTTGTTGGGCGTGGTGGAGGGTGCTTTTTTTCTTCGTTAGTCGTGTTTGTTGTAACCACTTTCTCTGTGGTTATCTTTATCGTGTTGTGTTGTATCCGCCGTACTTTCGGCCCCCTTCTTCTTAATGAAAAGACACGTGAAGTCGTGTTCGAGAAAAAAAAGTATCATTGTTCGTCTACATGACCGTTTAGCCTATTTACACGCCGTGCAAATGCTACACGTACGACGGCTTGCCGCGCGTGTCTGTTTAATTAGTCATTTATCCTTTTTCATCACTGTTTACTCCGTTTAATTGGCCATTCAGCCCAAATAGATAGTTAGATGATAGGTGACCGTTTAGTCTAAAAATGTTTAGGCTAACATTGGTCGATATAAGCCGTTATACTGATCAACGATTAGACGTTACTGTGTAGATATATCGATTGATAGTTTGGCATCTACTGTAAACTTATACTGACCAATGATCTGGTGATATATATTTATAACGACCAACACTAGGCATAATATGGACTAATTAGTCTTACAGTAACCATATAACATCATCCATTTAAACATTAACCATCCAAGCTCATGCTAAACATCAAATACCGAAATGGCTAAACCATGCTCACAATTTTCATTGAAACCATCAGCATTTGTACTTGTACAATGTTTTATTAAAACACCCACAACCAAGCTAGATCACTACACAACTAAGATGTTTGTCATGTATAGCCCATAACTGACAGGTATTGTTTGCACAATCATAAAGTTCTTTTAAAAACCGTTTCATCTCTAGGAAGTCATGGAACAAAACAACCACTATAAGCACTTTGATCATATTGCTCAACAAACTATATATATCTAGTAATTTGTACCTGAAAATCAAAACAGCCATTCAATTCGTCAATAACACTACCTAAAACTTAATATACAATTTCTATAGAAAACATCTTATATCATCAAGAGAACACAACTTTTCATGTCATTGGAGATGGAAAAATATGGTATGCATTGATCATATCACCTTTGCTACAGCTTGTTAACTAGCCAGAAGTGGGTGTGTTTCCTAACCTTGTACTAAACCATTGATGGTCTTTTTTAGGGCAGATACAATCAGTCAATCACACTGGCATTTGCAAAGGTGGACTACATACAATTTTTGTAGGCACAAATTGGGGCAACCGAGCACACGCGAGCCCAATTAATAATCCTTGGATGCAAATATCAAGATTTACCGACCGACTGCACATCGATATTATAGTACATTTATCAACTATGTCCGGCGTTATTAATTTGGGTTGTGGTATATACTCCGTAGTGCCCTGCTTAGTCTATACCGTGTGCCGAGGGGCGCACAACATCTGTAGCTAGCACCAGTGGACTTCCGGACGATCGTTCCGGGCCACATTTTTTTATTTTGGACTTGCTGAGCTGCAAGTGGACGATCCATGGACCGACGATGGACGGATACCTTCCTCCTACCATCACGCATCGGTAGGAGCAGGGCACATCGTCATACGCTGCTGCTGCTATGCTAGCTAGGCGAACAAACGTGTGAAAACAGTGCAGGATTACAGGGGGCCAGCCGGCTGCCGGCGGGAGCCCGGACGAACTGATATGATATGATAGGGAGGCGACGGTGTCTCCCGTCCAACGGATCCAAGACGTGGCGACATATGCCCCCTTTGGAAGGGCATGGCGCGAAGCCGCGAACCGCTTTGGCGCCTTCCCGTGCCGACCTCCACGTACCTGTCATCCAGCCATGCATTTCCCTCTTCACGGGACTGCGGTTTTTGCCGCTAGCGCGAGACCCCTGTTCCTGTTGTGTGTACTACTCAAGTCTGAACGCGGTGCATGCATGTATGATACTGTTGTACGCTTGCACCGGATTCGTCATCTCTTGGATCTTCCTGTGTCCTCTAGATGCCAGGCGCCACAAGCGAATGAATCTAGTCGTCCTTCCTGTCTTCCGGCGTGCGATGATTGTTTTATTTGCTCTATATAGTTTGCTTTCCTTCCAGCAATAATCTATGTTAACTCGTTACCGGTGTAGTTCTTTAACTATATCTACCTGCACTAAGATTTTGTCCAAGTTGGTGAAGCCCTGTTTAGGATTAGCGGGCATCATCTTTAGGCCATGCATGTTTGGATCACTAGTACCTAATAATGGTTGGTTGGTTAATAGTAGTTCATAGCTAATAATTATATAATAAAGCTAGCTAACTATTACAGTAATTCTACGTCTCACTCGAGTATTGGAACACTCAATTCGTCTTTTTCTCCATCTCCAACCTCTCCCTCTCCCTCTCTTCTCCATCTTTGGCGGGCTTAGAAGAGATTTTTGGTGAGACAGACAAGCCAGGTGGTGGGGGCGGGAGAGATGGCGGCGAGGCATGCGGAGGCAGCGGTGACGCCACTGGAGCGGGCCACGGAGGAGGAGGCGGCCTGGCCAGGTTAGGGCTGGGGCGACCATGGCCATGACGGCGTGGGGGAGGGGGGGGAGGTCACCGTGAGCGCAGAGCTTCGACTGGGCGGCGGAGGAGGCAGCGGCCGGGCTAGGTTAGAGCAGGGGCGGCCATGTCCATGACAGGGGGCGCGTGGAGCTTCGGTTGGGCACTAGGCAACGGCGGCATGTCGGAGGAGAAAGAAGACGTGAAGGAAAAAAATCGAGTGTTCTGGGCACCAGAAACACTTGAGTGATGCATAGATGACTCTTACCGGATCCTTTCGATTTTCACCACATATATATATGAGGAAATATATAGTTTGACTTTGCTTTCATTAGTTGGATGAGATTACACTTCCAACGATGATGTACTGAAGTTGATAGACGGAAACGAGAACAATGCGAGAAGAATATATATATATATATATATATATATATATATATATATATATATATATATATATATATATATATATATATATATATATATATATATATATATATATATATATATATATATATATATATATATATATATATATATATAGACACACACACCTCTAGTCCAAGTTAGTGGGCAGAATGTAGTAGATGCATGCTTGCGAGCCTCTTGGGTGTCTTGGCTATGAACAGATATATATAGGTTGTATGAAAAAAAAAACTTAGCCTATGGTGGACAGACAGCCCCCGCAACTTTATGCTTAAGGTGGAAGACCTCTCATGTAGGCCGAGAAAACCCCCGAACCCTATACCCCGCCCTCACATAGGGGTCCGTTATCCTGTGAGTGGGTCGGTCCTTTTAGCTGTAGTTTGAGAAACGCGGGACAGACGGGAGGATTTTTTTTTACCTCCGGCAGGCAAATCCTGCACGCGAGGGAGGCACGCAGGTGTGGAACCTGGGTTCGAACTCACGCCCGGCTGCTGGCGCACCTGGTGAGCGAGCCAACCGAGCTAGGCTCGGTCCTCCATAGGTTGTATGAAAGACATATTTGATCAGAAATAGATATATAGGCGATGTAATACTGTTATACAGTGGTGGTTCTTATGCCAGGATGAATCTACTGTGGAATATATATGACATGTTCATATGGAAGAATTCTCCAGCTGTTCTAGTAGACGTACTGTTTTACACCTACGACCGGAGCATGCATATATTGGTCTACTCGAGATTTTTATTAGTCGGCGAAACGCACGTTCCAGCAGTTTGTCATGTCTGCACTATTTGTGCTGTAGGCTTGGCTTGGCATGCTGCATGCTGCATCTGCATGCATGCCCGCCTCTCCGTCAGGACTCAGGACCCAGGATGGATGTGATACCTCACCAGGGTGCATATAACACTAATCAATTACGTCCGAATCGCTGTGGAGGATCAGAGTATATCTAATTACCCTTGTTTGGAACTTGACCGGTTTAGCTGTATTTGGTTTTTACTCCCCGAGTCCAGGAATAAATCAACTTCCGCCTGAGTTGTTCAAAATCAAACAACCTTAGGTTTAAAATTTTTTAGACAAAAATATCAACATCTACGAGTTTGGGGTATTCCAAAGGTGTAACATAGACACTATAAAAATGTATTTTTTATTTGTCTAATGACACTAATTTAATGTCATAAATACATATATTTTTGTCTACATAAAGCTAGTCAAATTTAAGATATATTTACATTAACTTATAAAACAATTTTATAAAAGATAGTTTATTTTTCGGGACAGAGGAAACTAACTTCGTTTATCTACGAGGTACTACACCAAATAGCGGTTGTATAGTTGCTGTAGCATTAAATAAATAGCGTACCAGAATTTATTAGTGGCAGCTAGATCGCTTTCTAGACCGATCGATGTATGTAGCGGTTGCGACCGATTTTACTAGCTATACTATAGCACACTATCTTGCTTGTTAAATTAATTTGTCATACTTTTATTGTTTCGTTTATCAATTTATTAAATACATGTATGTGTAAGTTATGTTTAAATCCAATTTTTATGATTGGATAAAGTCATACTCTCTCTCTCTCTCTCTCTCTCAAAGAATAGAGTGTCATAGAAAAATACACATGTTTTTGTAGTAGTTCTTAAACACGCCACTATTAGAGCTTAGCACTTGCTATGGAGTATCGGGTACTTCCTTGGGACAAATTTCGCATTTACCTTTGTATGGTCAATGTTATATATTTTTTGAGAATTACACAGTACAACGTTAATGTCCACAATATGCACGCACACTCATCCCTAATAATAACTTCTTTTAAGAAATATAGTGTATTCTTAAAATCTTCCAAGTTTATGAGTTTTAGCAAGTATTTTCAAGATGATTCTACGCTGTGTATTTTAAAAGTTATTAATAATGTTTGATTTTTTAAAAGTTTAACCAAATCTTATCCTAAAGTATGATAGGTTTATTTAAACGAACCGTCATGAAATTGTGTCTATTTAGGTTTTTATGACCCGTGGTAGCCCCTCGTGTCGAGGTGAACCCCACTTGTTATGGTCTCTTTGGTAGGGTATGCGCTTCTTAGAAAATGGTGAAAACCCATGTTTTGGTGGTTTTGGCTTCTGGCCAAAAAAAAAAAGAGGGCTTTGGCTTCACCACTTTTCACTTAGTTTTGACTTCAGAAACAACTCTTGTGTATATGCTCTATAACAAAAGTTCTGACAAAGAAAACCTTAATCCGATTAGCTAGCTCGCGTGTTGTAGACGTCAGACCTACGTGATTTATTCATCCATTCATTTCCTAATATCTATAAATGGTAGTCGCGCGCAGCTTGTTCGCAGGCTTCTTGTCTTGATCTCCCGTTGTGGCATGCACTAGTGCAGTGGTGTTTTGCCATGGCAGCCCGGCATGCATGCCCGCTGCCCTTGGGATGAGGGAACACCGATCGATCGCTCAAATCAATATAATCGGCCGCCGTACATAGCATATGGGTACCCGCGCGCCGCCGTCGTCCGGCCACGCAGCAGCAGCAGCTAGCCTAGGTTACTAGCTACGTCGATTGATTGACCGACAAGCGAGACGACCTCTCGATCGATCGATCTCTGGACGGGGCGGTCGGCATGCACGGGCAGAGCGCGGCCGATCGTTCGTCGTTGTCAGTAGGCACGTCGTCGTTGTCCGTGCAGTCCATGGTACGCGCGCATCGTCCTGACTCGCTGGGTGACGTACGGTGAGGGCTGAGGGCGTCGGTCGGCGTGGGCGACGACGGTGCTGCGGCCGCGCGTGTATTACTGACCCGGCCGTCCGATGACATACAGACTGCAGGCCGACGCGGCGGCGGCGCGCGGCCAAGGCGGGCGGGCGGGCGTGCATGCATGCAGGCATCCATCGGTCTTCGATCCCATCCACCCCTGCACGATTTTTGTCAACGCGATTTGGCATCCAATGCTGGCAATGGGGCAGTGCCCACGGACCAGGGGCATCTACAGTAGCCACTACCCACTAGCCACCGGCCCGCTGCGACGGCGACTAGGCGACGACGGCATGTATATAGTAGACAGACGTAGACGTAGCTTGCTGCCGCGTAGGCCACCAAACCGGACGCATCCCATGAAAACAGATTGGATCGAAGCGAATAATTTCTTCTATATTCTAATATGCTTTTGTTTGTCTGATTCAGATCAGAGCAATAATACATGGATGCAGATATTTTAGATATCGAAAGTGGTACGGAGATGGAGTAAAATCGAATCATAGACTGGTTTAAAATGTCAAGTAATATGTGCAGGCGGGGAGAATTGGAATTGATCTGATTTAGTAAAACCAATAACAACCCGTAGATGATTATCTTGCATTGTATTTCATGTTGTGGCTATCATACCGATACAACAAACACTTAATAGGGTATCTTCACTTATAAGTAATATATAAGTTACTATTAACCAATAAGTAATAACAACTAGCAAGCTCTCAGTTGCAGAATTTAGAACATCAAACAACCATGTCCCAAAATAAGAGTTCTCAACTAACATTTTTTTTAAATCCTAAATTGCTCTTGGGTTTACTCTTGGGTGAGAAACTATTGAATTTCCTATTTTCAACATCAGATAATCCGCATAAAATTTACGACAATCCATATCTACTGGATTTTTCCCGTTACATATCCAATCTCGCATTCACGCACAATTAGATTCAGATTGTTCATATCCTTATGCATATTATTAAAAGTTCTTTTTCATATCGGTGTGCCTAGCGCCCGGACGTCCGGCACCAGGACGCGTCCGGACGAACCTCAAAAAACAACAACCGCGTACAGAAAACAACGGCAACATCGCCGCCCCCCCTGAAAGGTCCTTGTTTGGTTTTGGTAATTGAGTGACAACTTAGGTGGACTAATATGTGGTTATGTGAGATACACGGGAGATTAGTCCACATGTGATGGTGTCATGAAGGAGCTCATTGCATATGAGACATGACATGGAGTCATGTGACCAAGGTGGAGAAGATCAAGATGAGGCTTGGCTTGATGGACCGGTTGCTAGGGTGAAGGGCAAGCTGTGTGATGGCTTGGCGCCGAAGGACCGAGGCAACGGTGAAGAGCAAGTGAGGTCAAGATCGATGAACCAATACGGTCACGTGATGATATGAAGTGGATCATATCATTTGGTGATTGGTTGGTGCATGTGTTGCATCAACATCGGAGGAGATGGAGTGGAATGCGCAAGGCAAAGGTATAACCTAGGGCATTTCCATTTCACCGGTCATAGGTGTGTAGAGAAGTTGATGACCGGATTTAGGATAGATGGCCGTACTATCAAGAGGGGCAAACTTGTTTGCATATCGGTCATCTAGTGCCACTTGAGCGATCTAACTTTGCATACGTGTTAGGATCGAGTGGCGAGGCAAGTTGAGTGGTTAACTCCTTCGATAAAATGATTATGAAAATGCTAACACACGTGCACAAGGTGGTGATCACTTGTTGGTGTTGGCACATTTGCGAAGGCGGTGGAGTTTGAGCGGTAGAGAGGGTTTGGGTTCCTCTCTCCCTCCCGCCGAGCTTGCGAGCGCGGGATTCAGGCGTTTTCGAGGAGATGAAAAGCCTATTTTCCACTACGCCGGAAGTCAGAAAAGAAACGGAGGCGAACGGAGGTCACAGAGGTGACCGGACGCTGCACCGGACGCGGTCATGGTATGACCGGACGCGTCCGGTCAGTACAGCGCAGGCGCGGATGCTAGGGTTTGCAACCGGCGCGTCCGGTCACTCGCGGGACCGGCGCGTTCGATCAGGTGTCCAGAGGAAGCTGAGTACGATCGGACGCGAGGCGCGTCCGGTCACACATGATCGGACGCGTCCGATCATCGAGGGAGCTTACTGGACTCAAACCGGACGCGGACACTGTCGCGTCCGGTCGTCGCAAGGAGCGCGTCCGGTCATATCGTTGCGCGCGTGGTACTATGCGATCGGCGCGTCCGGTCGTTGCTAGGGGCGCGTCCGGTCGTGGCAGCGGCGCGTCCGGTCATGACAGCGGCGCGTCCGGTCGCTGGTTTGACCGTTGGGTGTCAGTGACCGTTGGAGAATCGGACGCGGCTGAGCGCGTCCGGTCAGTTACGACCGGCGCGTCCGGTCGTCCCGAAAAAGACCCAATGAAGGGGTAACGACTCTATTTGACTGTGGGGTTATAAATAGATGCCTTGGCCGGCCATGGCCGGTAGCTGAGCACACTATAGTCTTTGTGACTTGTGTGGTAGTGCTTGGGAGCTATCTAACTCACTCATGCTTGATAGTGTTCATCGGATCGAGTGAGAGAGCGATTCTAGTGCGTTGCTTTGAGAGATTGCATCATGTGGCACTAGGTGATCGTGTTGCAAGCCGGTGGTGCTTGTTACTCTTGGAGGTTGCCACCTCCTAGACGGCTTGGTGGCTTGTGGCTCCGTCGAAGCTCGCAAGAAGATTGTGCGAGGCTCCGGAGAAGCTTTGTGAGGGGGATTGTGCTCACCCCGCGGGGATCGCGAAGAGCAACTCTAGTTGAGCGTGTCATTGAGCTACCACACTTTATGGTGGGTTCTTGCGGTGCCTTTTGAGAGGCTCAGTGTGTGACCGATTAGCCGCCGAACCACGAAGTGTTGGTCGACACAACGGGGACGTAGCTTGGTGGCAACCAAGTGAACCTCGGGAGAAAATCACCGTGTCAACATTGTCTACTCTTCTCGGTGGTTTGCTTTCGTGCAACACAAGCTTGTATTTACTTTCATATATACTTGTGTTTGTGTAGTTGCTCTCGTAACTAGTTTGCTTGGGTAGCTTGCTAGTTATCTTCTTGCTTGTGTAGCTAGAAGTATCCCCCTTGCGTGGCTAATTCGGTTTGTGTAACCTTGTTAGTCACATTGCTTAGTTTGTGTAGCTAAGTGTTTTGCGCTCTCTAATTTGGTATTAGTTGCCTTGTTATTGAGCTTTGCTAGCGAGCTTAGGCTTTGTGCTTTTGCTTCACTAGTTGTGTAGGAGCTCCCTCGCTTGGCAAAGTACTAGTGCATAGGTTTGTGTGACCTTGCTCTAGAATTGATTAGGTGAGCTCTTGGTAAGCTTAGCACCTTAGTTGATTAATTAGGATCTTTGCAAGGTGCTAGAGAACTTAGATAGAGGGGTATAGTCTTGGCTAGACCGATAAGTTTAATTCCGTATTTGTTTTTGGTTAGCCAATACGTTTAAGTTTTAGAAAGGACTATTCACCCCCCCTCTAGTCCGCCATCTCGACCCTTCACCCCCCCACCGCGCTCGCGCGGCCTACCTCCTCTACACCCCCATCCTGCCACCGCGTTGCCATCTCAAGCACACTCTCTCTGCAGAGCCCCCCGCGGCACCCCCTTTCACAGGCCCCTGCCGCGCCCGTTTCGCGCTGCACGCGGGGCTGGCGTCGCCTGAGTAACAAGAGGGGAAGGGCGTGTGGCGCCTTCGATTCGGAAGGACCCGGCTGCGGCGTCGTATGGATGCCCTGCCGGCTCTGGGAGAGACGATGCAACAAAAGGTGGGAGGAGAAGAGATACAACACCCGACCTACTTTTAAGACATTCAAATACCACGGTTGCAACATACGTCTAAAGGCAGTTGAAACACTTAAAACATGCTTCTAAAACACTTGAAAAAAAACACCTGAAACACACTTGAAAACCATTGCAACCATACGCAATATCCAAATAAGACCCATGCAACATATGTGTGAAACATATGCAACATCCAGATAACACAATTGCAACATGCGTCCAGGAACCACAGATGAAATATGTCTCTGAAACATTTGAAACACTCAAAACATACTATTGCAACATGCCTCTGAAAACAATTGCAACATATGCAATATGTGCAACATCCCTGATCTATTTTTGCAACATCTATATGATTCAATTGCAACATACCTTTGAAACGTCTAAAACAATTGAAACATACAATTGCAACATAGAGGGGGAGGGAGAGAGCGCCTGGCACGGGGAGCGCCATGGCCGCCGGATCTGCGGGCATTGGGGGCTCCCGGTAGGGGAGGACACCGGTGTGTGGGGAGGGGCACCGCACGGGATGGGGGAGGAGGACTCCAGGGTGGGGGAAGGAGCCACCGGGGTGGGTGAAGGAGCCGTTGGTGTGGGGGAAGGAGCCGCTGGTGGGGAAGGAGTACACCGAGTGGATGAGGGCACCGCCGCCGGCCAGGGAGGGAGTCGGTGGCACGCGCGACGGGAGGGGCGAGAGGCGTGCAAGTGAGCGGATGGGGAGCAACGACATGGTATAGGGTGCACGCGCGGCGGAGCCTTGCGCCGCGAGCAGGCGCGCGTTGCGGGAGGGAGCGAATCGGCATGGGAATGAGCGGACGGTGCGACGAGCGGATAAGGCCGTGGAGAGATGAGTGGAGGAGGACGCGCGGGCGCCGTAGCGAATCGTTATTTGCCGCGTCCGGAATCGGACCGTTTGAGGTAGAGCATTATCATTTTCATATTTAAAAATTTTCAAATTTGAATCGAATCGAATCGAATGGTAAATCCACGTCACTTTCACAACTACGTCCATGGATGGATTGTAGCTCTTCGTCGCCTCAAGCGCGGTGCAGCCCAGCAGAATTGATAGGCGTGGACGTGGCGCCCTCCTCACCGGGATGCCCTTCCCCTTCTCTTCCGCGTCCGCGTCGTACGCGGGCCGAAACAACCGTGGGGTGACGCTGTCCCTGCCCCAGGCCTGTGTGTGGGCTGCGTCCAGGCCGAAACCACCTAGAAAGGCTACAAGACGCAAGCCCCGTTTTCCTCTTTTCCCCCGCTCCGATTCAGAAAGATTTCCGGCCCCGTCAAGAAAGGCATAATACCCTTTGTCTCCCCCGACCTCGGTCAACATAAGCTCATCGGCCGACGAACACACAAAAGCTTCTCGATGCAAGAAGCCCGGCCGGCCAGAACACAGCAGACACTAGTGACAACTGACAAGTCACACTCCACAGCAGTAGGAGTAGGAGCATCTCTTCCCTTGAGCACAAAGCAAGCTGAAGATGCAGACACGTCGCACGTTGCCCGTCCCGCGACGGCCCGGCCGGACGTACTAGCATTTTCCCTAGCGGCAAGCAAGCATAGATACCAAGACTAAACAACAAGCTAACAAAGGCGACACATCGTCACTCCCCTCCATCCATGGCCACTGCCCACTGCACTGCATGCATGCACCAGTCATCGCAACAACTAACCCCGACGTCGTGATGCCTTCTCTAAGTTTTTTTTTCTTCGGAAAGCGAAAGCGGAGACGGGGAGCATACATGCATGGCATGAGCATCATCATCCGCCACCGCCACCGCCACCGCGGCCGATCCATCCCTTTTGCGGTTTCGCCTCTTTCCGCTGCGCCGCCCGGCTTTTCTAGTTTCCCCGACGCTTTGGAGATCCATGCATGGCCGATCCACACCGCTGTTCCACCAGCTGCTCCTTTAGCCTAGCGAAAGCCAGACATATAACGGCCCCCACTGCTGCCTGATGCTGCACAGGGAGTCAGGGACAGGGCAGCGCCGGCGGCAGCCATGGCGCGCAGCAAGGACAGAGTGCTCGTCAGTAGTGCCGGGTTCGCGGTGGCGTCGCTGCTCCTCCTCCTCTGCGCCACTCGGTGTGGTAAGTACGTGCGCTGCACTTCACTCGCACGACCAACAGCGAGGGCCATGGCGATCAATGCTGGATCACTAGCTAGGAGTAATAACTAAGCGAGAGGGTTTTTGACTTTTTGTTCGTGCATGCATGGAGCAGAAGCGAGGGCCATGGCGGCGGCGAGGCGACTGCGGAGCACGAGCAGGAGCAGCAGCCCGCTGCTCAACGCGCTGTTCAAGCTCAACTTCATCCGGACGGTGGACCCACCGCGCCGGCTGCCCACTCCGACCACCGACGCGGCCGACGCTGCGAGCCTCGCCGCGGGCGACACCACCAACTCGCCATTCTGCGTCAACCCACCGGACTCGCCGTCGTCCACGACGCCTCCGTCCACGTCGTCCACACCCTTCACGCCTTCGTTCCCGGGCCTGACGCCGCCGCTGCCGCCGATCACCCCCGTGCCGCCATCCTTCGAGCCCAGCCCGCCGGAGAACGGCGCCCCGGGTGGAGGCCAGGGACAGGGTGGTGGTCAAGGCCAGGGTGGAGGTGGTCAAGGCCAGGGCGGAGGTCAAGGCCAGGGTGGAGGTGGTGGAGATCAAGGCCAGGGCGGAGGTCAAGGCCAGGGAGGCGGAGGACAAGGCCAGGGAGGCGGAGGACAAGGCCAGGGAGGCGGAGGACAAGGCCAGGGAGGCCCACCGGCATCCACGACACCGAACCTGCCGCCGCAGGTCGGTCCGGGCACGCCGTTCGGATCGGTGCCGCCGAGCCCCATCGTCGTGGTGCCGAGCCCGCCGGGATTCGGCCCTGGTCCCGGATCCGGCTCAGGCGGCGGCGGCTCGGGTTCCGGCGGCGGCGGCGGTGGTGGCCCGTTCCAGCCGCCGATCGTGTACCCACCTCCGCTGGCCCCGCCGATGCCGCCAGGCGCCGGGCAGACGCTGTGGTGCGTGGCCAAGCCCACGGTGCCGGACCCCATCATCCAGGAGGCCATGGACTATGCGTGCGGCTCCGGCGCCGAGTGCGACTCCATCCTGCCCAGCGGCGCGTGCTACCGCCCCAACACCGTGCTCGCGCACGCCTCCTTCGCGTTCAACAGCTACTGGCAGCAGGCCAAGGCGAACGGCGGCACCTGCGACTTCGGCGGCACCGCCACCATTGTCACCAGAGACCCAAGTAAGCATCGTCATCAGCTCCCTCACCTTCAATGCTTTCATGCCGTGGTGGATTTGCCTGGTTTGACTTTTGCTTCATGTCAATCTTGCTCGAACTCGAAGATGTTGTTTGGCCTTTACTGATCACTGTCAATCTTGCTCAGTGATGCTGTAGTCTGTAGATTTTAGACTACTCTGCTTCTGACTGAACTAGTGCATTGCTCTGAGGCTCTGACTGAACTGAACTTAGATACTTGCCTTCCGGGACTTGTTTATCCTTATTAACCACATATTCCAGGTTTTTAAGGAATCGAACTGTTTCCTCTGAGATGCCTTTGTTCAAACCGGCATCTTACCTGCTGTAATTCCCCTAAAAAATGCCATCAATATTCTTGTTAACTATGGTGTAACTTGCGTGTTAAACCGAACGCAACTGCATTTCCCTCCTAATTTACTTGAGTTGGATTGTAACCAACTAACCCTAGTACCCTACTGCATTATTTTGTCTCTGCAGGCTACGAGAAATGCAAATTTGACCTTCTGTGAGGAGGGAGGGTACGTAGATATGCAGGAGAACAGACTGCAGATGTGCAAATTTTTCCCAAATTCATTTGGGCTTATCATTCCTTTTGCTTCTAGGCCACACCACTGCAGATTTTGTAACTAGCTCTTCTTCCATGCAGGAGAACAGACTTCTAGTATGGTTTTGAATTTTGTAAGACCAATACTGTGCAAAGGTGAAACTAAAAGTGATTCCTTGACATATTTCTGCTTGCCATCTTTTCACTTTCAGCTTTTTCGCCCAATTATTTTAAGTCAAATATGCTAACTTGATGCTTACGCCTACTCTGGGAATCTTTACTCTCTGATGTTAAGCTGTAGTAGGATTTTGCTCTCTATGATCAAGCTGACTTCTTTCGACACTAAGCGTGTGTTTGATTTGGAGGCAAGTTGAGAAGAACTAGGGTTAAGTCCACTTTAGGTCCTCCAACTATCGCAAAAGTCTGAATTTTAACTTCCAACTTCAAAATCGGATAACATTGGTCCTTCAACTCTTGAAAAAGTTCACTTTTCACATCTGGGCGGTTTTCTAGGCTGTTTTGCATGGTTCATGGTGCTGACGTCAGCGATGACGTCAGCACTTATTTTTAATTTACGAAATTAATATCTTTTTATTCGAAGCTCAAAATATAACAAATAATATATCAATTTTGATCGTCTCGACGAGCTCTTTGCAATGATGTACTCTGTTTTGTTTTTTGAGATAGTTTTATTTTGTTAAAAATAAATATTTCTATAAAATAAGTGAGAATAACAAAACTCGCGGCCATCGTGTCGCTGTACCGGTACGAGGAGCGGACCGCGAGTTTTGTTATTCTCACTTGTTTTATAGAAATATTTATTTTTTTACGAAATAAAACTATCTCAAACAACAAAACGGAGTACACCATTGCAAAGAGCTCGTCGAGACGATCAAAATTGATATATTATTTGTTATATTTGGAGCTCCGAGTAAAAAGATATTAATTTCGTAAATTAAAAATAAGTGCTGACGTCAGCACCGTGAATAGTGCCATGCAAAACAGCATAGAAAACCGTCCAGGGGTGAAAAGTGAACTTTTTCAAGAGTTGGAGGACCAATGTTATCCGGTTTTGAAGTTGGAGGTTGAAATCCAGACTTTTGCGATAGTTGGAGGACCTAAAGTGGACTTAACCCGAAGAACTAATAAGGGGGTGTTTGGTTCGCGAACTAAATTTTAGTTTCCATCACATCGAATTTTTGGACACATGCATATAGTATTAAATATAGACTATTTACGAAACTAAAAAAATACGGTGAGGATAATTTGCGAGACGATTTTTTAAACATAATTAGTCCATGATTAACACTTTGCTACAGTAAAAAAATGTGCCAATGAAGGATTAATTAGGCTTAATAAATTCGTCTCGCGGTTTACTCACATAATAAATTATTTATTTTTTTATTAGTATCCGAACACCCTATGGTCAAGCTCAGTCAACATTCGATGTGACACGAACTAAAATTTAGCACACAAACCAAACACCCCCTAAAGCATCTGAAGTGCAGAAGGGTGACTAGCAGGATACAGATGACAAGAAAACCTCAGTCGTGATCCTTATCGTAAATTCGTAATAGGGTAAATAAGAGCCCAATAAGACAGATTAATATTTATTTATGGGTTAAAGAAAGAAAGGCTTTGGGTAGGGAGCGGATTTTGGTCAGGATATTGCAAATTCTCGACAAAATCTTGAGAAAGAGAGCGAATAACTCTCACTAATACCTTGATCCACATACAACAAAACTGTACCTTCACCGATCTACATCAGCCCAGTTACAAACTCACAAATATCTTAAGCTTGCTGCTGTTGTATCTGATCCATATGAAATGGATAAATTACATGAGATCCTCACTCTCTTCATGAACTAGACAAAAACGAACTAGTACTATTTTGGACTCCGAGTGGCTCGTTGATAACAGCATTCACTGCACTTACCATTTCCTTTGGGGAACTAAATCCATCAGTCTGAGAGTAGAACAAGTGAACTATCTTACACATCTTCCAGAAGAGCTCCTTGCATGGCCTAGGAACAGGGCTTTCTTTCCTGAGAACCAATCTTAGCAACTCTCTCCTAGAGACGTCCATGGACTTCCGCATTGCCTTTTTAGCGGCTTCTATGGACATAGAACCACTACTGTGGAGGACAAGTAGAGAAACACTATTCAGCTTCCCCTGGTTGCCTTCCCTCTGCAGACATGGACAAACAATTTTGTAAGAATCATCCAGTTGCAAACTTAAAGTGAGAAAACGAGGAAAATTTTAGGAAGATATGCTTATCTAGTAGACAATCATGACTTTTATGTGTAAAGGGGTTCTAATACCTCGAAACTTTGGCAGTCATTGAGGAGCCTCCCACAAGTGCTCATTAGCCTAAATAATTTATCGTACTCTTCATCTTTGACAGCTTGCTCTAATACCTCTTGCCCTACAAAATACAATGCTGGGAGCACAATTGGGCCCAGTGCAAACGAGACAACAGCATTTGTCATGTATTCTTCAACTGTTGGCACATATTGGCTTCTCTGCCATTCTGTCTCCACCATCATAGACCTCAACAAATCCAGCCACTGCAAATGTGCTCCAAGTTGTCAGTACTGAACATAACCAAATGCAAGATTATTGGGACACACATCAGACTTACTATTTCTACTAGGTGGTTTGTAACACCACGGCCTTGTGCTGCAGAAGCCATTGCTCCAAGATGGTTCACTGTTGTATAAATAGCAGAAAATACTATTTTCACTTGCTCTGAGTAGAACTCAACTGCATGGTGCGCATGCCATCTATGAAAACCATCAGCCGAAAATGGGAGATTAATTAGGCATGCATAAGTGATCAGCATTACTTCATAAAGAGTAGACATACTTCTCAACTAGTGCTATCAGGTTTTCTAATTCTTCTTTTGATCCCCCAACATCGAAGAAGTCATCAACCACAGTTGTGAGAACACCATTTTTTGCCCATGAAATGCGTGCGTCAGACAATTCAGAAGAAAATATGGTAGCAGCAGCAGACAGATAGCAGTATTTCAGTTTCTGCCGAGCAAATTGTAGCTGGTCCAGCTTGTTCTCCTTCACCCAACTGTTGCAACAAACTTAAGCAATTTACCTAAGGGAGAAAATTCAAAAGACAAGTATATGACATTTATATTACCTATCAAGATGCTGAAGTTCATCCTGGTAAACATATTGAGAGGAACTGAAATCTTCGACAGCCAAAGCTACAAATTCTTGATTGATACAAAAAGACCTGATACAACAAAGTGTATAACATTGGTACTCAGCATCTAAACTACTCAAATTTGATGAGATGTGCTTCTGCAAAATTAGAATCTTACGAGGATTTTGTTGTTAGCATCAGAGGACCCCAAGCATCAAAATGTTCGATGTTTCTCTTGTGTTCTAGGCGCTCCAGTGTAGCATAAAAGGGAAACTTAACAGCATACTCCATCTGAAATCAGAAAACACAGAATTAAACATAAACTGAACCTCCCAAGTGAAAATGAGAATTTCAAATTTTATGCAGCACCTCTCCAAAAATCAGGTCTTTTTGCACCCTACTAGAGCACAACTTATCCTTCAATAAGTTGCCAGACCAGGATCCTATGCCATCTAAGATCAAATCGTTTTCTGATAAGCTGACTTTTGAAGCCTTGTACAATTCCAGTAGGGATTTTGTATCATTCAAATATCCATGTAGTGAATCATGAAAATTGGAAGGTCCAGCAACATGAGACAGCTCATCTGATGTAAATTAGCACATTAGTTTGGGCAAAGTCAAAGAAAAAACTAATTTTGTCTGGAATTCCAGACTTGTGAGTTCTGAAGTACCTGAGGAAACATCGTAACCATTCATCCTCAAAAGGCGAAATGCCATTCCACAAGTTGCTATGTCCATCATGATTTCCTCATCTTTCTGTAACCAGCAACTGCAAGCTGGATATAGTCAAGTATATAAGTTACTAAAGGAAGATATAAAATTTTGAAACAAGACGATTACCTGTAAGCCATGTCCAGGATGCTTTCTATGTCACTGACAAAGTGCTGAGAAATTCCCATTTTGTCAAGTGCATCCACCATTGAAAGCTGACAATGTATTTTTAAAGGATACATTGCTGGTACTGCAAAAGCCTAATGCCATTAGGTATTAACTAATAGTCCAAATGCTAGAATGATTATGAGAAGGAATAGTACGGCAACCCACCTGCACTGCCAAATTCACTGACAAGCAAATTTAGGTATTGAAGGGCTTGATCATTGTATTTGTGGATTAATGTAACAGCAGTTGTGGAAGGAGAGCTGAACAATGATCCATTCTTCCTCTGGAACTTCATAACTTCATCCCAGTCCAGCATGTTTCCTAATCCTTCTGCGATATAAGCCATATATGCTTTTCTCCCAGAAGAACTGTCCACAGCCTGTCTAAATTAAATCAACTATCAGGACTTTCAGTACATTATTCACAAGCTCATGTCAAATTATGAATCAATCAAAAGACGATATGAACAACATCAGGAGCACCCTTTTCCAGCAAAATTATGGTCATCTGACAAATTAATGCAAACTCCTTTAATGTTTCAAAAACAAGGAAGAGAATTACGAGTGAATTTCTGTTCATACGTTAAATCCATCTATACCAAAAAATCAATAAAACAAGTTTTCCCTGATATGCAAACACAAAGAAATACAAGATGAACTTTCATGCCAGGATAAGTCATTGACAAACCTTTTCAATTCCATCTCCCGGAGGTGAAGAATCCCACGGACATCAGTTTGTCTTATAGGAAATTCTAAACCCATATCAATGGCGAGGCTAAGCAAACCAGGAAAAGTGATGTTGAAACCTATTGGAGCAGTGACGTGCTCGTCCATAGCAACAGAGAAATTCCTCCCAATGAAATGCAGTCCTAATCGAAACACAAAAGGAAAAAAAAGGTGATTGGTCAGCATCAATTTTCACTGAAATAGAAATACCTTCAAATCTCTCTCAATGAACCTCAATTTATACCTCTCCACATGTTCTCTCTGCCAACATTCCATCTCCTCAACGCAAGAACACATGCCAACGTGGATAGGAGAACATCCTTGCTGATTGATGAGTCAGATTGGTTGACACCCCAAGATCCATCATCCTGCTGGTTCTGCAATATCCACTCAACACATTGTGGGAAGCAGGGAGTGTGATGAGAGCCCCGCATTGGCACCATAGAAACCCAGGCCGTGTCGTATGAAGAAGGTGGCAACTGGGGCCTCCGGAGCTGATTCCTTATTCTAGTCTCCAGTTCCTCTTTATGCTGCAATTTATTAGCATGCTAGTATTATTTCATAGAAACCCACGGCAAGCTGCACACTTACAATAATCAACAATGAGGCCCGTACCTTGTTTGGCAGGCTCATGTTTTCTGCAACCAACCGCCTCTCGGCATATGCTGTTCGACGAAAGGAATCAGGCAGCAATAAGTACCAGGCATAAGAAGGTGAAGTAAAATCCTGCCCTTAGCAACTTGCCAGAGTAAGTGCCCGGGAACATAAGAACTAAAAAATTCTGGCTTGAACCAAACATAGCCGTCGAAGGCGACAGAAACCAAGATAAATATCACTTTTCCTCAACTGTGTTACGCGACGGCATCGTCATGGTAGGATGCCAACGGATGGAACCAAGAAGACGGCGTGGACGTACCTTTAGCTACCCCGGAAAGAGATGCTCTGCCTCTGCTCGATCGCGCCGGAGTCACCGCGCAAGGTGAGCAGCCGGCCGGGGCGGCGGCCGTAACGTTGGGCATCGGGTCCAGCAAAACCACCTGGGAAAAGAAGAGGAGGAGGAATCTGATCGGCAAATTTGAGTTTTTGGCACTGCCTCATTTATTATAGGAATGCATCATGCACGAAACGAATCCGAAGATCTGGGACCTGGTCGCCCGCACCCATCCTCATCAAAAATAGAGAGAACCAACCAAACCAAGCTAGGTTTTACTCACCAGCAGAGTACGAAAGACAATCAGCTGCCGGGGCCGCGGAGAGGAGAACCGAGAACCTCGGTCGGTGGGACTAGGAGGAACCGAGGAGGGGATCAGCGGCGGCGAAGAAGAAAGAGGCGAGCGGAGGCGGCGGAGGACGTTCGAATCGGCCCCCCGGCCGTGCGCCTGCCCCCGCTCTGAGTGGGAGCGCCTTTTTGCCGTCGGATTAGGATGCTTGCTTGTTTGCTTTGCTCGAGATGGGACTGGGAGGAGGACAGAAATCTGGAGTGATTTTGTTTGTCGTCGGAGTCGGACTAGCAATACAGTACGCTTTGGCTTTCAACCATCGATGAGTTGGTTTTATAGTGTGTGTTCATTTCCAATGCAAACCAAAAATATTTTCTCTTTCACCCATCACATCGAATCTTTAGACGTATGTATGGAGCATTAAATGTAGGTAAAAAAGATAACTAATTACATAGTTTGTTTGTAAATGTTGAGACGAATCTTTTAAGCCTAGTTAATCCATAGTTGGACAAATTTTATCAAATAACAATAAAATATAATACAGTAACTTTTCACCTGCTTTTCACCGACTAAACACACACTCGTACTCGCAGTGTGTACGGGTGTGTTGAGGCAGAGGCGCAGAGCATGCCGCTGTCAGTGTCAGTCGGCCACTGGCCCCAGGCCGTGTTCAGTTCCGAACTGGGCAGCCACCTAAGGTGTTCTCGTCGGAACACTATAGCGCGTTTTGTTTTTTTATACAAAAAATTGTTAAAAAATGATTAATTAGACTTAAAATGTTCGTCTCGCAAAGTACAATAAAACTGTGCTATTAGTTTTTGATTTTATCTACATTTAGTACTCCATGCATTTGCCGACATTTTGATGTGACGGAAAATCTCCTTTTTTGCATAGTGCAAATTTGGCACCCAAATCTAGAACTGTTTAGATGCCAATTTTTTCCCCAAATTCTACTATGAAAAAGAAGATTCTCCATCACATCAAAATGCCGGCACATGTATAGAGTACTAAATGTAGATGAAATCAAAAACTAATTGCACAGTTTAGTTGTACTTTGCAAGACGAATCTTTTGAGCCTAACTAGTCAATGTTTGGACAAAAATTTATAAATACAAACAAAATACTACACTGTCTGGCCCTGCACTGTGCAGATTTTGGTGCTGCCAATTTGGCCCAACTAAACACGGCCTAAACCAGCCCCATACCCAAATCCACCCTTCCGGAAAGCACCGGAGCCCGGAGGGGAACCATCGACGACGGTGTTCGTTGCGAGATGCTCCCAAGTCTAGTTTTGTCCCTGTCTGCCGATCTAGGAAAACGATAAGGGCTGTGAAATTTTTGACAAAATGGTACTATCGCGCTTTTTGTTGTTATTTGGCAAATATTGTCCAATCATGGTCTAATTAGGCTTAAAAGATTCGTCTCGTCCATTTCGTCTAAACTGTGTAATTAGTTTTATTTTTTATCTATATTTAATGCTTCATGCATGTATCCAAAGATTCAATGTGACGGAGAATCTGAAAAATTTAGCAAATTTTCTGGGAACTAAAGGGCCTAAGAAGAAGGGGGAAAAAAACAATTGGGAGCTGTTGGCGTGCTGCTGCCTGCCGCCTGCGTGCGAAAGAGTAGGAGAGCCGGCGGACAGTGACGGGCCACGTGCTCACGTCACGGACGGGCCACGGGCGGCGGTGCGAGAAGGGAACGCCTGCACTGCGACTCTGCGAGACTGGGTCATTAGGGAGACGGCCCAACAGGAATGTTCGGGCCCTTCGTTTCGCTAGATCATAAGGTTGAGGTAGTGGGCTGGGCCATTTCTGCAAACTGAACTGAAATCGCTGGAGCTGGCTTGTTATTACCTGTAATAAATAAAGGGCCAAAAGTTTTTTTTTCTTTTTTTAGGTCAAGTGTTAGGTTTCATTGTACTGTTTCAAGACTGCCACGTCATATAAAATGAAATGAAACTTAGATGAAACACTCACTCTCAATGGAGAATTTCATTCTATGGTTTCATAGGTATTTAATTTCAAGACTCATAGAGAGTTGATTATCGTGCCAAGAGAGTTTTATCTTCTTCTCTCTTCTTAAATATACTGTCATATCATAAAAAATGCCTATGTCACAACCTATTTAATATGAATGAAACTCAAATGAAACTCCCATTGAGACTAACCTTACCCCTCCAACAGTTCAACAACTCAACTATGCTTGGAGTTCGATTTTTCTCCGAATTTTCTTAGCCAGCACAGTGTAATGTGGGAGTGGAGAGTAAAGAAAACAGACAAAAATACAGGGAAGAGAACAGAGGGATACATGTTGGGGTCCCCAACTCCTTGGGGCTTGGGCCATGGGTCTCGGCAAATAAGCAATTAATGGCCAATGATTAGCTCTGTGTAAACTGTGTTAGAGCAAGTATAATAATAGGATGTAAGCTGGCTAAATACTAAGATGGAGAAGAATGGATAGGAGAGAGAGAGAGGAGAATCAGGCTGTAAGCTTACAGTCGGCCTAGGCACAAGAACCAGGAAAGTTTGTGAGAGAGATAAGTGGACCATATATTAATAATGAAGAGCTAACTATTAGATGGATGAGCTAAGAAAAGGCTCTAAAGAACCTCACAGCCAGCAGCCGGCTGTAACTATTAGCCTTACTCTTATAGTACATGACTTAGTACTACACTTTTTATATTGACTAATTTTAAGGTGTTTAATAATATTATCATTTAATTGGCTCTCCAAAAGGCTAATAGGCAATTAATGGCCAATGGAGTATTCGTAACTTTTAGTCATTTCCTTTATACCATTTGCACATGAAACTTCAATGAAAGCTGTTTAATAACTTAATTAGGATTTAATGGTCACAAGGTTGACTTTTGTGCACAAGCAAATATATAGAGTTATATTTAATAACATATGTTTAAAACTTTTAAATACATTATCGTTTTATGTGGCCTTTATTTTTCTCCTTTATCTTTCTTTTATTTTTAGTCAGAGTTAAGGTTTGTGCATCATGTGTTTGGAAAATTGAATTATTTTCATTTATTTGACATTAAATTATATTTAATAATTATTTAATTTACTTTATATTTTTCACCAAAAATTGAGTTTGACCATAATTAAAAGGTTTTGACCTCTGCATAACTATCATCGCATGTGATATATTTATCTTTAGTTAGAGATACTCTTAACAATGCTTTTAGTTAGGTGATCTGGTGATAAACAACAACAGAAGCTGTGTGTGCACTCATGTTTGTAACATGTATATGTTGTTTCCACACACAGGTCATAAGAAAGCAGGTTGGAAACTTCATCAAAGTGTGACCTTATCCTCTAAGCAGGTTACAAACATCAAGTTTTCCATTTCTATGTTACATAGTTTTGGCATCGCACATGAGATTTCCGGTTTCTAAAAATCTTGTTACACATGGTGGCTCACATCCAAGTTTATGTTTGAGAGTTAAGGTTTTGAATGTCCACACATATGATTAAGTTGTCCTAAAGCATCATCAAGATCTGAAGTTCTTATTTAACAATTTGTTTTTATTTCCTTGTATTTTTTAGTTATCTCTTACACTAACCTTACCATAAGTCTGTCATTGACAAGTTAACCTTTCATGTTTAGTGCTAATGGTGTTACAAAAACGAGCAGGGTAGGGTACATGCCACGCAGGCTAACACAACTACTTTGAAAAATTATCCACGTAGGGACCTGCGTCTAATACAGTCTTGACAACCGCTCCACTGTGCTTCTATATAGTTTGGACGATCAACATTGACTAATTACAGTAGATAACGAGACCTACTAGCAAATAAGCACCAAAATGACTCCGTCATTTTTTTAAAAAAAATCAATCTAGGCACCATAAGTTGATTTTTGAAAAAAGATCTGAAACTAGATTCATAATTTTCTGAGGTAACACAAACTTTCTATGAATTTTCTTAGATTAAACCAGATTTTAGAATTTTTTCATTACTAAAAATTATTTGAATAAATATTGATTTTTTTGAACTTTTTGGATCTAAAAATATTTCTAGCCTTATTTACCTCACTAAACTTTCAACTTAGCCAATTACCCCCTCTGACGTGGCGTCACATCGACAAAACCACCATCAAAAGCACCAAGACGAAAAAAACAAACGGTTTTTAAAATTGACGGGGGTGTTAAAAACTAGTTTTACAGTTGATAGAGAAATATTGAACAATCATGATAGTTGATGGAGGTAAGTGAGTCCTTTTCTAAAAAAAATCAGCCGTGTTCGTGCCCTAGCCCATAATATATTGGCTGCTCGGTCTATGGCAACAGAACAAGATACTTTCATGGCTTTCGTTTTCTTCCTTCTTTGCTTTATTCCTCTTCTTATGTGAACTTAGCCATTCATCAAAGTGGCCTCTAGTCTTCATGCTTGACATATTTCTAACCTATAGCTACTCTTAAACAATATGCCAACTAGTTTAATTCAGTTACCGTCAACTAAAATAATTTGGCTGATTATGACAAACTAACTAGCCAAATTACAGCATCAACAATGAGCTTACAAAATGTCAGTATAATTCACTCCAAGGGCACAACACTCCGTGAATACCTTACATATCTCCTACTTCGCTCAACATTCCTATATCTATGCTACCAACATCAACGCAAGTGGTTACACTTACACCACCTGATTTTTTTAGAAAATGGAAGAAACTTCCCGCTTCTACATTACCACACACAATGTTCACATTATTATATAGTTTCAGCCAGAGAAACAAGAAATGCAAAAATTATGCATGCCAAAGTCTTATTAAATTTCCACCCATGAGAAGCAACAGCTTCAGCGCAGTGGTCTCTAATTTTCAGCTAGCTAACTAGAAAGACTCCTTTGTTTCATCATCATGTTGCAGCAGTGCCCAAAACCGTAGCCAGGTTCTCCTGAAAATAGACTACATAAAATATGTATATTTGTAATTTTGAAAAATTAGATCATTACAACATTTCCAAATTGAAGCAACTACCCCAACCAAAATATATTTTTCTCTTTTAAAATCAAAATTCGATAACCAACTCCCTAACATGTGGGATACAGAGCTGGGAGGGGTTAACCTAGTAGCTATATAGATAGTCCTCCATACTGTCTTGGCATGATGACAATCAAAGAAAAGATATTTAATGGTTTCGTTGCAATTATAGAAACAACACTTTTGTCTACCTTTCCAATTTCTCTTAATGAGGTTGTCCTTTGTTAAAATTACCCCCTTTTGGAGATATCAAAGGAAAATCTTGATTTTTAGAGGATTTTTAACTTCCAAATCAATTTATGAGAGAAGGATGTATTCTAATTTATCATGTGAAGATACATAGAGTGGACCGTAAATTGACCATTGTTATGTAAGTTCCAAATAAACAAATCACTCTCATCAGTTTAATTGATATGAGTGATCTTGGCTACTAGCTCTTCCCATTCATCAAGTTTATCCCCCCTCAGAGAGCTCTCCGAAAAGAAATATTCAGTGGTGTTGATCTCATAACATTGGCCCTGTATTATAGGGACGATTTGTAATATTATACACTGCTAGATAAAGGTCTTTGAATGGGTGATTACCCACCCACACCGGCGGAGCTCAGTGGCGGCCAACCTGGGCACCGCCCCCCTTGCCCCTTGGTCTGTGCATACGTATGTCTGAGGAGCCTGGGCCTGCAACACACTACTAGCTAGCGCAAAGCAGCAGGACTGTCCGATCAAGCAAGTTAGCCATACAATAGTAGAGATGCAGTAGTAATAATATGAGTATATCCGTGCCAGTAATAAATAATACATCTGCAGCAGAACAACTAGCTGCTCTCAAGTGGTAGTTCAAGGATGCTACAGTATAATTGGCCCTTCAACTTTGATTCACGCTCCGCCACTGCCCACCCATGTATCTTCCCAAAATCTTGTTTGTGATCCATCATTAATTTTGAAGGAACCACAATCCAAAACCTGATCTTTTATTTACACCACCTGATGCAGTCACCTACCGAACTATCTCACAGTAAAAACACACCTACTGAATCAAAGGAACAACATCATCGAGGCTTGGTTTCTCTCACACAACAGGCAGCGATGCATGGCTTCCTTGGAGCTTTAGTGGCTCATTGATCACCGCATCCACTTCTCTAGCCTTCTCCACTGGTGAGCTAAACCCATCAGTTCCTGAGTAGAAGAAGTAGCACACCTTGCACATTTTCCAGAACAACTCCTTGCAGGGCCTAGGAACAGCACCTTCTTCACGAAGAACTAGTCTTAGGAGGTCTCTCCTGCATGTGTCTATGGGCTTCTGTAACTCCCTTCTAGCCTCTGATATGGATGTGCAGCCACCATGAAGAACGAGGAGAGAAACACTGTTCAACTCGCCCTCGCCGTACTCCCTCTGCAACAGTACATCAGTTGATCACTATGTGTCAACTGGCGTCATATTTTCCTATCGGGGATATGAAATACTGACAGGAAAATACAATAACCAATTTTCTTGTCGGCTTTTAAATTTGTCTGTCGGTATCGAGTACCGACAAAACAATTCATGCTTTCAGGAGTATTTCCGTTTCCAGTGGTGCAAGGCTAAATTGGTAGTATTTAATATATACCATGCTCCTATACCTATTAACACAACTACCCGTAATTCTCTATGCTAATTAATCCCACTATTACTTTCATGAGAATAACAAGCCTGTCATGAAAATTAAGAGTTGCAACCCAGTAATTTACCTTGAATGTCTGAACATCATTCAGGAGCCGGCCACATGTGCTCATTAGCCTAAACAACTCGCTGTATTCTGGATCTTTAACGACAGACTCGGGGATCTTTGGCCCAACAAAATACAATGATGGCAATACAATGAGGCCTAATGCGAATGTTAAAGATGCATTTGTCATGTATTCCTCCTCTGTTGGCACATAATTGCTCATCCGCCACTCTACCTCTGTCATCATGGACTTTAGCAAATCCAACCACTGCACAAGCCGTTCAAAACTAGTCAATACTCAGCTGAAAAGAGAAAAGAAAAAGAAAAATTGGGACTTACTATTTGTATTAGGTGTTTGGTAACATTGCGGTCTTGTAGCAAAGAAGCCTTTGCTCCAAGCTGGTTAACTGAGTTGTAAATTGAAGAAAATACAATCTCTACTTGTTCTGAGTAGAATTCAATTTTGTGATGTTCGTCCCACCTATAAAAACCATTGAAAATAGAAGAGTTAAATTATAATAAGAAACCATCACTATTTCTTAATAAGGATGATGATGCACCGATGCACAAGCAGACATCGTGGTGAAAGGACGAGGACCATACATCTCAACCAACGTGACAAGGTTTTCAAGTTCTTCTTTTGATCCTCCAACATCAAAGAAGTCATTGACAACGGTTGTGAGCACACCATTTTTGGCCCACAAAATGCGAGCATCAGACAGTTCAGGAGGGAACATGGTTCCAGCAGCAGACAAGTAGAAGTATGCCAACTTCTGCCGTGCAAATGGTAGCTGGTCCAGCTTGCACTCTTTCACCCAGCTGTAGCAACAATATTTGCAACCCACAAATAAGCTAAGCTGTTGATGGTTGTAGGTTTGACATAGGACAGGAGTGCATAACAATCTGATTTACCTTTCAAGTTGCTGAAGTTCTTGCTGGTAAGTAAACTGAGAGGAACTGAAGTCTCTGATACCCAACGCTAGAATATCTCTGCTAGTATATCGACTGGACCTGTTTCAACATTAATATTTAGTATCATCAATGCAAGTATCTGCATTACAACGGTTTAGTGAAACCTTACTTTGTGGATTGGGAACTTACACGTATGGTTTCTCTAGCATGTGGTGGCCTGTAACATTGAAATTTTCGATGGTCCACCTGTGGTCTAGACGGTCCAATGTGGTGTAGAAGGGACAGTCTAGAGCATGTTCCACCTGAAAAGAAAATACAAAAAATAGCGCTAAACATATATAGCTAATCTTTCCAAATTCTAAACGTGACAAGAACAATAAATCACTGAAGCATATACCTCTCTAAAGAGTGGGGTTCTCCTTAGTGCACCACCAGACCCCAGCTGTTCCCTCAGTAAGGTACCTGACCATGAGCCTATGGTATCCAGGATATATTCATCTTCTGAGATACTAACTGTAGAAGCCTTGTGTAATTCTAACAAGGTTCTTGTATCATTCAAATATCCTCCAAGTGAATTTTGGAACACGGATGCTTCAGCAACATGATACAGCTCATCTGCACCACGTTTTCATGTGGATAAGTGTGTTGAGTAAGGGTCAAAAGTTAAAATCCATCTGTTAAAAGTGCTGAACTTTTCTAGGTCTAGAAAAAATAATACCAGAAGAGACACCGTATCCGTTCATCCTTAGAATACGAAATGCCATCGCACATGTCGCTGTGTCCAGCATAATTTCCTCATCTCTATGTAACCAACATCTGTCAAATGACTGGTTAAGTACATGAGTTTCTAATATGTTGAGGGCAAGGAATGAGTAATATGTGTTCAAAATTCACTACTAGAAACGGAAATTTCCTTGACGGTGCAAAAACCAACAGGATAATGCAAAAGACCTATAATTTTTTTAAAATAACTAAAAGGGCTATACAAAATTTTCCTGACGGTGAACAGACAAAGCTAACTTGTTTGTTAGTTCAGCGTTAGAAATAACTTCCTGTGGACCTTTGAATTTTCCTGCCAGTTTAAACAGCGCCGACAGGTTAAACGCTAATTTTCCTGTTGTTTCCAACAAAAACTAACAGAAAAAATTGTTCCCTACAGGATATTCTGGTTTTCAGTACAGTGTTGCAATGGTACCTGTATGTCCTGTCAAGGACACGCTTGATTTCACCAGCAAAATGCCGAGAAATCCCCATGTTCTCAAGCACATCGACTTGCTTGAGCTGCTGCCTTATCGTAGTCTCCGATGCTCTCTTATCGTGTTGCTTTGCGTCTGCCAGGGCTAACTGAAGCAAGAAATAAACCGTTACGTGATGAATTTGAAGTCATTTTATACACACCAAACACGAGCTTGAATGAATTCTTACAGGTTTTCGCAGGCTGCTTATTGTCTGCGCGTTCTTGTGCTACTTCCAATGGCTTCATCTCAACGTGTACCACTTGAAGAAAAGAACCCCGGATGGGTGTCATGTCAGTAACACACATCGGCGCCAGGTGGCGAACAAAAAAAATCCAAGAAAATGGCACTATGTCAAAAGAACCGATAGAGAGCCATTGAGCCAATAATGTACATGCTGTTGGAGTGGACACGAACATGCACAGGCGACGCTACGTTGAGCTAGCCCAGGGTAAAATTTAAAACTTTGCTACCCCAGGGTAAAAGGAAAAGACTTTGCTACCCCAGGCTAAAAGGAAAAACTTTGCTACTACGTATAGCCTCATATTAATTCAACATGCATGTATTGTTGCTACGGATTATTATGGGGGAAAGTAAATGCTTAACGCGCGACCCGTCACGCTATTGAGCGAGCACGCGACCCTGTCACCGTCCGTGCCGCCGCAGCGCGGTAGGTTCTCCTGAAGCTTTGAAGTCGCAGAACTCCTGCAAGACCCTACCGCCCCCATGGCAGTCTCTTTCTTCCCTCCCCACTCCCGCCACCGCCATGGCCGGGAGCACCCCTGTCCTGACCTAGTCCAACCGCCTCCTATGTCCCTAGCATCCTAACCGCCACCCTCCTGATGTCCCCACCGTTTGGCCGCCCTGCCTCCCGCAAAGCCTCCTTCTAAGCCCGCCGGTGAGGCCCCTAACTTCGCCCTCCGATGCTGCTAAGGTCCTCGCCGGAACCCTAGCCGCAGGCGCGGTCGGGCGCATGGACGCGGGTCTCTTGCTCCACGCGGAGCGCGACCGAACGAGCAATAGAGTTTGCGATTATTATGTGTATGTACTATATGTTCCTTCAGCAGTGCATGCGCATGCACCACTGCACAGTCAAACAGATCGAACCACAAAACTGCTGGGGGATAATTTGTACCTCTGTTCACCGCAGGCGCAGGGCGCGTAGACGACGACGTGCTCCGTTGCGTTTGCGTCGGCATCCTCCTCACGCAGGGTAGTGACGAGCCGACGCGCTGCGCATGCCCGCCCGAGCTGAGGCGGCAGCTGACGATGGCCCTCAGCGAGAGGGAGGCAGCAGTCAGCTGCTTCACGGGCTTGGCCATCGAGTATAGCTATCGATCCACCCCCAGCTGCTGGCCTGGTACGTGCGTCGCCAATGTCGTCGAGCAACGCGGCCGGGCGAGCTCTACGTACTTGCTCTACTAGCTTAGTCACTCAGCCTGCCGCAGGAAACTTGGCGAGCGATCGAGGGTTTCACGTGGTGGCCCTGTGGTGGATCGCGGCGGTAGCTAGGCCGGTAGCCGCCGCAGTTTGCAAGTAAGTCTTGCTGCTCTGCAGGTGTGGTGTTGCCGTGTCGTACGTCCTCGCGGCCTTATTTGTAGTGCGCGTGGCTGGTGGGTGCTGGCAAAGTGTCAGGGCACAAGCGGCGCCACACGCCACTCCATCATCCTACGCGCCATGTGTTTGCAAGTCGTTGCTAATCCTCGTTTGCTATACATATACGTACGTGTATACACGGAATATTACGAGGATGCATATGTACGTACGTAGTACATCTCTCGTGTTACTTGTGCGCAGTGGTGGTGCCCTAGCTGCAGCCCTCTCAATCGCGCGCGCGTTATCCTTCGTTCCGTGCTCAATTACGCGACGGCGACGCAATCCGGCAATACCCGGCCGACCGGCCGGCGTGGTCCCGTGAAGTGACCCGGCGAGCAGCGCGATGCACTCGTCGTGCGGCGCGACCGCCAAGCCGTCAACCTCGGCCGGACAACATCGTATGTACTAGTGGGAGGCCGGACAGGCACCACCACCACCACCACCGCCCACCGGCCACCGCAGCAGAGGCACACACAATATATCGTTGGATGGTTGAGGTCGAGATCCAGCGTCGGAATATCGTTCACGTGTTACGTGTGTCTTATTCTGTGTCGTCTGCACTCTTCATGAGTGATACGATCGACCATGCCGGCAGGGGCTCCGGCCTGAATTGAACGATCGGCCCGTGTGGTGACCAGACGAGCTACCTGTTTTTGGTGCACTCGCACAGTCGCACTCGCGCTAGCTGGGACTCGACGTCGACCTGCCGACGACGGTCATGACTAGTCGTCGTCCGATATAATATGTGAGCAGTGCACCCAGGTTTACATCTATATCTATACCTAATCCACTTACTCTTCACTCCAGGCTAACTCACTCGGCGGCCACTCCAGCAACAAAACTGCACAGTCCGAATCAAACTACGATTGCATTAGGCCCACCCCACAGCCCAGTCAATCCACCGGTCCCTGGCCCACGCCCACCCGTGGCCCAGTCCAGCCATCGGTCCCTGGCCCACCCGCGGGAAAAAACCAAAAATTCTATTTCACCGGAGGGAATCGAATCGTGGTTCCAGCCTCCAACTCCTAAGGGATTACCACCATGATATACATGTTGATGTGTAGGCTCATGAAGTTTTCTTCATTTAACAGTGCTAACACCTTCAAACATATGACAACCTTATTATGGTTGGTAAGGAAAAATAAATAAGTAAATAAAACTATGAAAATATGGTATTGCTTGCATATATTATTTATAGTAATGTTGTCTGTCCACCCGCGGCCCAGTCCAGCCACCGGTCCCTGGCCCACCCGCGGGAAAAAAACCAAAAATTCTATTTCACCGGAGGGAATCGAATCGTGGTTCCAGCCTCCAACTCCCAAGGGATTACCACCACGGTATACATGTTGATATGTAGGCTCATGAAGTTTTCTTCATTTAACAGTGCTAACACCTTCAAATATATGACAACCTTATTATGGTTGGTAAGGAAAAATAAATAAGTAAATAAAACTATGAAAATATGGTATTGCTTGCATATATTATTTATAGTAATGTTGTCCGCTACTAGACTTGCTAGTTTACTTCGTTTGTAAGAAAAAAATAAATAAAACTATGAAATACGGTATTGCTTGCATATATTATATGTAGTAATATTGTCCTACTAGACTTGCCAATTTCCAGCTCCTCCTGCGTATGCACATTGCATGCTACTGGCAATGAGTTGTATTAGCGTTGGAATCAAATTTCTCCTCAGCATCATAAGAAAGGAAAGAAAAGAAGAGAAGAAAAAATCGACCTAAGTTCCAATACAATGGAAGAGGAGTTGGAAATCAAATAATTTTTTTTGCTCTATCCTCAATTTCAGACTATACTCCAATCCAAATTGTTTAAAGCACCGAAGCTCTTTTACACAAAAAGGAGTCCTCAGAAACATATGTTTCAAAATAGCAATCGAACTTCTCTTCGCTCCTATGTAGATAGAAAAAACCAACATTCCCTCAGGCAATAGATCACAAATAAAGTTTAAAATATATAAAAAAACAAACTAACTATCATGCCAAGTGATTGCAACAAATTTTACAAATTAATTTGTCAGATGAATAGATCTGCAATACATTTTATAAATTAATTTATTAGAGGATTAAATAAGCAATAAATTTGATTTCTACCTCAAAAACTAGACTTTACTAAACATGGCTGCAATGCAACAAATACACATAAAAGTGTATTATTTTTTGGAGGAAGAGAGTACTTTGGTGCAATTTGATAAACTGATGTCCTATTCAAAAATGAATTGTATTATAAAGTGTTTTCATAGTCTGTCACTCTATCCTGTACCATACAAGACATAGTACAAAGTTTGATTCCAGAGTGAATTCAAACACATGACGTGATTGTTGAATAAATCTTCTAGCGACATGTGGTCTAAGTGACCATGCAACAAACTCCCGTTGCAACGCACGGGCATATTTGCTATATTAATAATGAGGCAAAATTTCAGGCTATTTTTTTCATCCATCCATTCTTTTGGTCCATCTCTCTCTGGCTACCGGATAATGGAGAGTTTCTTCTGTTCGAACTTATATATATAACATGTGCTAATACGAATTAGAATAGCTCTTATCTAGCGAGATACGAAGTCCGATTCCAAAATAGACACCGGTTCTTAAGGTGAATCCTAATCCAAATAGATTCCTCGGCTCCGAGTAAACTAAATAGGAATATGAATCCTAACCCAAATAAAGAACCTTGCGAAAAAAAACCAAATAATGACCTATATTTGGATATGGAATATTTGGTAGGGTCGGCGTGCTACAACAATGTATTGAAGTCAAATTGTTTAATATCACATGAAGCATTGAAGGATCAATTATTGGCTGGGCATTGGATTGGGAAGATTCGAGGTCCTGATACATCACGTATCACTTATTTTGCTTGACGGCTGATCGTGTTCATACCTACATGATTAAAAAGGAAATAAGCGAGCTACATAAAATCAACTAGCGTCAACGGTGCTTGTGCGGACTAGAGTCTTGGTTCAAGGTCTACGTAGGAATTTTGAAAAGCAAAATACAATTGGGACTCGACACCTGATTAAACGGCTTTGAGCTAGCACGTAGTACGTACTATTACTACTTGATTGAAGGCCTCGAGGAAGAATCGTCGTACACAGGGAGCGCCTCGATCCCCGGAGCACTGGAGTCGTTTGTCGCCACCTGCCGGGCGCAGCTCCGTCCCTCGCACTTGGAGTCCCGGATGCCGGTAGAGTTCGTCCAACCACCGCTAGATCCCGCGACCATGCTAGCAACCATCCGCACGAGGGTAGTTCGTGCTCCGCCAACGGCTGTGCAGGTGGGGTAAGGCCGTGAGGGCCAAGGGCCAGTGACTCTAGCATCCGCGTCATGCACCCGGGAGTTCCCGGACTTCATAGAACGATGGGAGAGACCAATGTACATCTCCAACGGCGTCCTCGGACGGCAAGCTCCACCACGCAGCCCTGTGGCACGAGGAGAACACAGAAGCACTCTTGCCTACGGCCCCACTGAGCTCCGTGTATGACCCAGACCTCGAGGAGTCGAGATCACCGGTTTTGACAAGTTCCTGGACACTACGGAGGAGCAGTACAAGGCGTACGCCGAGAGGCTGGGCACTCTGATGTCCTACTACTCCGCAGAGCACGAGGACAGAATCTAACAGGCAACATCCGGAACAAACTAGTGTATCTACGCTCTGCGGCGGGACAACAAGCGCTACTTTGAGATGAAGGAACGTATCATCGCCGTCGTCGACACCCTGCACGCAGAGGTGAGGAGTGGCTCAGGGCGTCTGTTGACGGTCCTTAACTCCAAAAATAAACCGTCAACCAAACATGAAAAAGATGAATATGATAAAATATCAACATAGAATAGGGGTTATCTGACAGAATTCCACAATTTTGTAGAATCTGTATTTCTCCAAGGGGTGTATCAGAAAAGAGGAGGAGATATGATGAACGTCGGGCTAAAAAGCATATTCTCCGGCGAAACCAAGTCTAGAAGAATCCACAAAACACGAGAATCCACGTCAACGAAGGTGGGGCCCACCTGCCATAGAGGCAGGTCGGCCGACCTGGCCTGGGCCACTTGTCGGTGCCCTCCTCTCACAATCCTCCACCGCCTCCAAGGTTTCATCTCGTCCATTGCTTCAAGTCAGTTTGATCCGAGGGCTACGGTTCATCCCACCGGTTTATATAAACAGAGCCCTACCCCTAGGAGAAAGCACCAAGTCATTTGATTCAAGTCATCAGAGCTAGAAACCCTAGTCTCCTTAGAGTTCCTCCTATTTTAGAACTTAGCTACATAGGTTAGTAGTAGAGAGAAGGCAAGCTTCGCTTGGTTCTGGATCTTTCGGGGGCGTTGCTCAGTAAACCCTTGTAATCTCTCTATTTGTATTCTGTCGTACATATTTTGCTTAATACTATAGATATGACTTTGCTCTACTTGTTTATGTTCTTAATTATATTGTTCATTGTATACTTTGATTATATGCTTAGTATAGTTGGATTGGTATTATCTTTATGCATATCTTTGTATAGCGTTCATCCTTTGAATTCATGGGTGAATGGTCGATATCATGTAAGCGTGGTGCTTATATGGTATTTACCTGCGGATGCACCCTATATGCTGGGAAGTGTGGTAGATCGCGGACGTGACAATCCTGCTGAGTCCTTTGTAACACACATCTCGTATATAGGTCAAGTAGAAACTGGTTGCGGGAGAATAGTCTTGATATGTCCTGACTCTCTCTTTGGAAATGTTCCTTATACATAGATATAATATTGGTCTTAACAATGATTGCTAAGTGTAATTGCACTAGTCATAGTATACCATGACTTGTAGTTAAGATGACTTAGGAATGTTTATTTCTCGGCTCTGCCTAATACCATGCTATTGCTATAGATTGGAGTGCTCTAGGTGCATTTATTATTATTTATTATGACTTGGATGTTTACCATTTATTATATATTTATCTTCTGACTTGTGGCACTTATTCCTGCTATTAAGTATATTAATTCTATATGGTTAACTCTCCATCGCATGTGCAAGTGCTAGGCATTAGGTGATAAGTGATAATCATATTTCTTAGCTATCCATTCCCAGTGGTATAAATATAAATCGACAACCTAGTAATACTCTAGGTAAAATGCTACAATGATATATTTAATCTGTGCGCTTATGGATAATATTTCTTTCTTATCTTTATATTCTTTTAGTTACATGAAATAATAGATCATCTACTTTATAGTAATACTAGGTAGTACCAATAAACATTTCTGGCTCCATCACCAGGGATGACAACCTGGTTCGCTAAGCTAGAAGTGTAGGAAGTTAATAGGTGACTAGTTAAACAAGTGTTGCATTAATAAATACCAACAAGCATTTTTTGTGCCGTTGCCGGGGAAGGTAGAAAAGCTATTAGATAGAAGTATAGATATCACTTGCACCACACTGATGTGATTGAGAACACCATGTATCTCTACTCAAACAGGCTTACCCTTGGTTTGTCTATCTATGTATCTTATTTGCAGGGGTAATGTATGCAAGGTTTTGATCTCCTAGAAAATTTCACTACAAATCTAGAGGCATCACTCAGAAAAACAAAAGCCAAACTTAAGAGAGTGCCAAAGGCAATTTCGGAGAACAACAACCTAAAGAAGAGTTTGACACCAGTTTTTGAAGCTATGGCCAACAAGACACTGCGCGAATATTCTACTCCAACTACCGCCAACATCCGTACCGGACCAACTGTGGACATCAGAGACAATACTTTTGAGCTCAAGCCAGGCCTCATTAATATGGTGCAAGCCAACCAGTTCAGTGGGAAATCTCATGAAGATGCTAGTGCACATTTGCAATATTTTCTAGAAATTTGCAGCTCCTTCACCATCAAGGGAGTAACAAAAGATGCAATTCTACTACGTCTTTTCCCATTTTCACTTCTAGGAAAGGCTAAGTAGTGGTTCTACTCCAATAAATACAAGAATACAACATGGGACATCTGCTCCACTGCCTTCCTAGCTAAGTTTTTCCCAGTAGTCAAGAAGAATGCCTTGCGTGGGAAGATTTTGAGTTTTCAACAACAGCATGATGAATCTGTCTCGAAGGCATGGGAACGCTTCCAAGATTACATTTCAAACTGTCCTCATCATGGGATGGAGAGTTGACTCCTGATGCAAACCTTTTACCATGGATTAACCAATAGTACCTGTGAGACCATAGATGGTGCTGCTGGAGGTTCATTCCTATCACTCACTACTCAAGAAGCAACCACTCTTATAGAGATGATGGCATTCAACCAAGGTTGGAATGAAGAAAGAACTCAAACTCGCAAGAGGGGAGGAATGCACCAACTCAAGGAGGTAGACATGTTGTCTGCCCAATTGGATTTAATAATGAAGATGACCAAGCTAGTGAGAAGAAGGAGGTCATGCTTGTTCATGAATCCCGCATGACTTGCGAAGAGTGTGGAGAAATAGGACACTCAGGCAAGAATTGTCCAGTGATACAAGAGGATATAAACTACCTCAACAACAACTATCGTCCTCAGAATCAATGGAATCAATAACAGAATCAAGGATGAAATCAACAACAGAGGCCTAACTATTTAGGTAACTATTTGGGTAATTATCAAGGTAACAATTATAACAATGTTTTCAATCAACCACCATTAAGAGAGTTACTTGCTAATCAATCTAAGGCTATGGATCAATTGTCTAAGAAAGTAACTGTGAATGATAAAATATTAGAGAATATTAATACTAGAATGGATAGTTTTGCCTCTCCTATTAAGAATCAACATTGCTTTAATAAAATGATAGTCACATATATCTCGGCTGGCAGCTGTTGTTCCTCCGGCCGACAAAGGTAAGATTCCTGGGCGACCGGAAGATTTAGAAACTGCAAATATTATAGATATATTTCATGCAGGATGGTACCACCCGGATCAGCCATCATGAGGATGGAAGGACGAGTCCTTGCCATTAAAGAAAGGTGATCCAGGGAGACCCGTCATCCCAATAGCTATTGGACCGCACATCTTTGAAGAAGCACTTTGTGACTATGGCGCAAGCGTCAACATTATGCCAATGGTAATCTATGAGAAGATTCATGGAGATCCATTATTGTATACAACCATGTGTTTGCAGCTTGCAGATCAGACATTGTGCTATCCGAAGGGCATCCTTGAAGATGTTTGTGTAAGAGTTGGACAATCCTATATACCAACAGACTTTGTGGTAATAGAGACAGGAGGCGATGTGAAGGCACCCATTATCTTAGAGCGACCCTTCCTGAGCACTGCAAAGGCCATCATCTACACTGAGAGTGCCAACATATGTTTCAACATCAATGGCAAGAAGGAGAGATTCACTTTCAAGAACAAGACATTGCAATCTCCCGCGCATCCGCAGAAGCCATACATCTACAAGAACAAGAACAAGAGCAAGCAGCCACTAGTGGAGACAGTCAAGATGATCAACTCAGTTCACACGGAGTATGACCACCTCCTAGTGTCCCTATACCTCAACAAACGAGACGGTCTAGGCGTACCAACAATCGAGTGCAAAATCAATCAAAGGATCTTCCACAAGACCTTCTGCGACACTAGGTCGAGTGTCAACATAATGTCCAAGGTAACATATGAATATTTATTCGGTAAAGAACCATTGTACTCGACCTATGTGCAGTTGCAGATGGCGAACCAAACATTCAGATTCCCGGAGGGGATAGCAAAGGATGTCAACGTACAAATTAAAGATCACTACATCTCCACCGACTTCATGGTCCTAGACATGAGGGAGGAAGAACATGATCCACCCATCGTCCTTGGAAGGCCATTCCTCAACACCACTCAAGCAATCATCTACATGAGAAACGGGGAGGTTCACTTCCAGTTCCCATCCGAATAGGTACGCTGTTATTTCAATAGTTACACTAATCGTGAGCAGTCAAGAAAGAATAGATCAAGGAGGAGACGCCATGCATATCAACGCCGTCAGAATCAGTCCCTAATGGAGGAAGAAAAAGAGAGGTACTACTACCACTACGATGAAGAAAAACACTATGAAGAAGGACCTGAGAAGGACGATTCCCCTATATCTACACTAAGTCTATCAGCTAAACAAGTATGCAAAATCAAGAAATCACCGTCCACTCCACCACCACAAGAGGAACAATCGGAGTCCCTAACCCAGTCCGATGTTGAAGAATGAGAAGCGCAAGAAGTCCTGTTCAGAGGACTTAAAAATCTGAACCCTCGCCAGGAGGTAAATCTGGTAGTTATCCATATTTTCCTTTTTAGCATTGCATAATTTCCTTTAGCATATTTACTTTCCTGCATTAGTGCACATTTACTTTATTGCATATATGCTCGAAAAAGAAATAAAAATGTTATAGTAGCATTAGAGGATAATAAAAAGAGAAAATAAAAATATTGTTTACTTTGTTGTATCATAGAAGCTTGAGCCCTATGTAAATAATTCTATGGCAACCCCTCAAAAATATTCACCATGGTGGCACAAAAAATGAAAATAAATATTTATTATCATCTTACATTTTCTTTCGCATCATAAATAAGAAAATCTAAAAATATTAAAAGGTGATCCTTTTGAAATTTAATTAAATATGAGGACTCAAGATAATTTGTGACTAGATTGTCAACCACTAATGCTTAATCAGTTTTATAAGTTTTGTTGTCTATTTGAGTTCTACAGATTTGAAGGATCAGGAAGTACTGACAAGCAGGAGGATATTTTGTCCACTGTTGGAGTGCTATCTTAACAGCCAATCAAATTCATGTTTCAAAAAGAGAGAACGTCTACACTGTCAGTCTGCTACTTTGAAAGATAAAATACTACGTCAACATCTAGCTTAGAGGAAAAGCATCTTCCAGGTATCTAGCTAAATATTCTTTCCCTTATATAGCTTTACTATTTCTGAGTGTGTTCTTATTTGTTAAAAAGAACTAAAAAGATGAATACTCATAAAACCAAAATAAAAGTTTGTGTTATATACTTTTAAAAACAGAATAAAGATTTTCTTTTTAAGTACACATTAGTAGTGTGATCTGAATAAATAAAGAGTGCGTCTAAATAAGCTCTAGTCTAATTTAGCTATTTGGAAATGATAAATAGTTGCTCTGCCGTAATTTCTCTCAAGTGCCTAGTTTTCAGACTAGAATTCTTCCGAGTCTTAGATACAATTGTTTTGACCTAAGATTTGCTCTGAACCTAAAACCTGTGGGTAGTTTGCTCTAAGTCTAGGTAAGTGACGGATATGATATGAGAAGGTCTGAGTTGCTATTTATCTTGTTCCTAGTGACGCTAGAGTTCTGAAGATTTATCTTTTAAAAATCTTAAAATGCTACATGATGAGTTTCTTATGTGATAGAGCTTGAATTCCTACCACAACCATACATGCTAGATTAGGAAACTATATATATATATTTGCATTGAGTGTTGTCGAGCTTTGTTGACCCTTAGAAACTTGTCATGCTTTTAAAATCAAGATCATGCACACTCCACCCACATATGCTGCTTCTACCCTGGAAGTACGCAATCCTATACCATGTTTTCCATTTCTATCCACAAAAAATGTTCCACTCTTACATTGAGAGTGAACACCAAAAATATCTCATTCACCTTATCAGTCCATTGCCATTAAATAAATGCTCCAGGTTTCTATTTTATCTCTTAAAAAGTTTTATTACAGAAAGAGGCATGTGACTATGCAAAAGTCTAAAAAAAGAAAAGAAAAAAGAGAGAAAAAGGAAGAAAAAGTATGAGAAAAATGGAAAAGTGTCCAAAAGAAAGAAAGAAGAAAGAAAAATGAATAAGATAGTCCATGCTCTCTAGCAAGTGTTTCTAAGTTTCATAAGAGAGGTATATTTCCTTCGAGGAACAAAAGTAGAATTAGGATTTACCACTACCACCTTTAATACCATTTACAACCACTTCCACCATATATCCACTTCACTCCTCATACACATGCACATCTTGATTTAATTGTATGACTCGTTTCTTTGGATCCATTGTTTGACTTTACAATATATGCTTTGTAAGTATGTATGTGCTATCTCCCTACCTATAAACTCCACATAAGCTTTATTAGTTATAGGATAAGAGAGAGAAGGCATACCACTATTATTGCCTTAGAGAGGATCCATAAATACCACATATTGAGAGACTTGAGAGGATCATACAAAGGAAACTCTAAGTTTTATTTTAAAAATTCATGAAAACTCTAGAATAATGGTTGAACAAAGAACTTGAGACATAGTGCTTGACTTGATCATTCTGTCTTTCAATTGCTCAAGACCCAAGAAAAGGCTATAAGCCCCATGGTTAAAGGTAATATGGGTAAGTTTGAATGTCAGAATAGTTTACTCTAATCCGGAGAAGAATTTTTGTTTGAACACATGTGTACTTTTGAGGCGTGAAAGCATTTGTAGAAACTCCAGATCTAAGTTTGCTGAATTTGGCTTTGCTAAGGGACTAGCAAAGGGTAAGCTTGGAGGAGCTTGTTGACGGTCCTTAACTCCAAAAATAAACTATCAACCAAACATGAAAAGTATGAATGTGATAAAATATCAACATAGAATAGGGGGTTATCTAACAGAATTCCACAGTTTTATAGAATCTGTATTTCTGCAAGGATATATTAGGAAAAGAGGAGGAGATATGATGAACATCAGGCTAAAAAGCATATTCTCCAGTAAAACCAAGTCTAGAAGAATCCACAAAACATGAGAAGCCACGTCAACGAAGGTGGGGCCCACCTGCCATAGAGGCAGGTCAGCCGACCTGGCCTAGGCCCACTTGTTGGCGCCCTCCTCTCACAATCCTCCACCGCCTCCAAGGTTTCATCTCGTCCATTGCTTTAAGTAGGTTTGATCCGAGGGCTACAGTTCATCCCATCGGCCTATATAAATAGAGACCTAACCCCTGGGATAAAACGCCAAGTCATTTGATTCAAGTCATCAGAGCTAGAAACCCTAGTCTCCTTAGAGTTCCTCCAATTCTAGAGCTTAGCTACATAGGTTAGTAGTAGAGAGAAGGCAAGCTTCGCTTGGTTCCGGATCTGTCGAGAGCGTTGCTCGGTAAACCCTTGTAATCTCTCTATTTGTATTCTGTCATACATATTTTTCTTAATACTATAGATATGACTTTGCTCTACTTGTTTATGTTCCTAATTATATTGTTCATTGTCTACTTTGATTATATGCTTAGTATAGCTAGATTGGTATTATCTTTATGCATATCTTCGTATAGCGTTCGTCCTTTGAATTCATGGGTGAGTGGTCGATATCATGTAAGCATGGTGCTTAGATAGTATTTACCTACGGATACACCCTATATGTAGGGAAGTGTGGTAGATCGCGGGCGTGATAATCCTCCTGAGTCCTTTGTAACCCACACCTTGTCACACCCAAAATTTTCTATTTTGGGTTGTGCATAAAAAACACTAAATAAAATAAATGATTTCAATATTTGAATAAATTTATTAGATAAGTTAAGTTGCTGCTAATTTAAATATAGAAAATTATGGTTTTAACTTTTTCATATTGATTTGATAATGTGGTGTTTGTGTAATGCTTATCTTTGGTATTGGTGAGTGCTATTATTTTTTTAAAATACCATAGGACGACGTTTACTTCTCATCGGAAAATTTTTTGGTATTTTCTGAATTTAAAATTTTAATTTCTGTGAGCTTAATCTTTTTTCTTGATCTCTTCATCATTCTTTTCATGAGCCCAAACCTATTTAGTTGAGTTCTTTATCTCCCCAAGAGTGTCCAGGATTTTTTTCCGTGATTTTTCTGAGCTCCGGGCTATTTTTCATGGCTTAAAAGGTAATTCTAGATATTCTGAAATTATTTTTATTCGCGGAATTAAAATAATCCCGAAATTAAGAAAATCTGAAAAGTTTCTAAACCCTACAACTATATATATGCCGGCGTAGCCCTCGACACCATGATTTCAGAAGTACAACCCTTATCACGAGCCACCGCTCGTAGCTCTCTCCTTCCCTCGCCGAAGTTCTTCATCTACAGCTTGCGTTCCGGCGAACTCTCCGACGAGCTTTTTCGGCCAAACCGTTGCGTCCCGACGCTAGCCACCACCAACAAGATGCAGCCCTCGTCGTTCTCTACACTGTGGTATATTCGTTTGCGCGAATCCATCACTGTTTTATCGAGTTCCCTTCTCATCTTGCTTCTCTCCAGCGAGGTATCACCATGGCTGACCGGAGCTCCTCCAAACCCAAGGTAGAAGATGATACTATTTATATTTTTGTCACTAAACTTGTTTTGATCGTAAAATCTTTGTTTTAACTCTGATTTGACCCGTTCAAGTTGCGTTAGATTTGTATTTGCGAGCTCTACATGTTAGTATAGCTGTACAGTAGGTTTAGAAAATTTAATTTTCGAGTTTATATTAAAGTAATTATTTATTTATAGGAAATCTTAGAAAATTCATAACTTTCACGTTTTAACTCTAAATTTTGTGTTCTTTACGTCTGTGTGATCGTAGTAACGTGCAGAAGAGTTTTACAAACTTTTTATACTGTTTTTCTACTGTTGGTGTATTGTTTTAATTATGTCTCCTAGTTTACTTCGTGTATGATTGCTCGGATGATTGTGTGTTGATGCTTGATGATCGAGTATAGACGGTGAGCAGTTTCTTGACGATCAGGAGTATTATTTTAAGCCAGATCAGCAGTATCATCAGAAAAGCTTTGATCAAGGCAAGTATAACATGGGACCATCCTTGTTATCTTATTCACTGAAATTATCATACATATGCATGTGTATTCCTTGACAACCATAGAGATTATAACTTGGATATTGATATCTTGATTCCTTATTACCTATGGGTTATGCATTTGGTAGCTATTGCTAGTGCTTAATTATGAACAATGATATTGTAATTTGATTAATGGATTACGCAACCAACCATTAAGATGATTTAATTACTGTTGAAAGGGGGCTAGAGCAAGGGGTTATATTGTTGCTCTAGTTACTCTCCATAAGGACTTACCTGTAAGTGATAATCGAGATTGACAGTACAACTGTGAGGGCTATATGGCTCTGTCTCTAGTTGTTCAGGAGACCTTTTCTAGCTTGTTAGTGGTTACCTTAAATGGCGTAAGAATGGCTTGCCACTTTGGGTGTAGGACAGCCTCTAGTCTTATGAGTATAGCCGAGAAGAAATTGTGCCATTTGAAAAGGAGGGTTCATACATCTGCCTGCTGAGTGAATCTAATAGTCCTAACTTGTTAGACGAACTTTTGAATGGCTTTATATGGTTCTCTGGCGTTTGGGTTTGATCTCCCCATACATTTAGAAATCATGATTCACAGTGAAAGTGTACACCTCTGTGCAGAGTTTAATAAACTAGTATACTAGCCGTGCTCATGGACACGAGCGGCCTTGGGGATTCTTACAGAATAGTTGATCACCATTGTTATATCATGCTTAATCATTATTGTTATTATTATGCTCATATTAATGCTATTCATTATCCTTATTACAATTGATCATTGGTTCATTAATGGGATTTGAATTATCTTGATGCTACTCAATTGCTAATTATATGATGATTAAAAGCTAAACGTAGTCAAACAATGTCTAGCCTTTTGTGCCTCATGAACCCCATGATATATTTGTTGAGTTCGACATGGACTCACTCTTGATATTTCCACCACATTCCAGTGTGAAGTAAGGTGTTGCTCAGAAGAAGGATAAAGAGGTAGTGAAGTTTTAAACTTTTTCATATTGATTTGATAATGTGGTGTTTGTGTGATGCTTGTCTTTGGTGTTGGTGAGTGCTATTATTTTTTTAAAATATCATAGGACGACGTTTACTTCTCATTGAAAAACTTTTTGGTATTTTCTAGATTTAAAATTTCAATTTTTGTGAGCTTAATCTTTTTCCTTGATCTCTTCATCAATTTTTTTTCATGAGCCCAAACCTATTTAGTTGAGTTCCTTATCTCCCCAAGAGTCTCCAGGATTTTTTCCGTGATTTTTCTAAGTTCCGGGCTATTTTTCGCGGCTTAAAAGGTAATTCTATATTTTCTAGAATTATTTTTATTCGCAGAATTAAAATAATTCCGAAATTAAGAAAATCCGAAAAGTTTCCAAACCCTACAACTATATATATGCCGGCGTAGCTCTCGACGCCCTGGTTTCAGAAGTACAACCCTTATCACGAGCTGTCGCTCGTAGCTCCCTCCACCCCCTCACCGAAGTTCTTCATCTACAGCTTGCGTTCCGGTGAACTCTCCGACGAGCTTTTTCGGCCAAATCGTCGCGTCCCGACGCCAGCCACCACCAACAAGAGGCAGCCCTCGTCGTTCTCTACACCGTGGTATATCCGTTTGCGCGAATCCGTCGCCATTTCATCGAGTTTCCATCTTATCTTACTTCTCTCCGGTGAGGTTTCACCATGGCTGATCGGAGCTCCTCCAAGCCCAAGGTAGAAGATGATATTATTTATATTTTTGCCACTAAACTTATTTTGATCGTAAAATCTTTGTTTTAACTCCGATTTGACCCGTTCAAGTTGCGTTAGATTTGTATTTGCGAGCTCTACATGTTAGTATAGTTGTACAGTAGGTTTGAAAAATTTATTTTTCAAGTTTATATTAAAGTAATTATTTATCTATAGGAAATCTTAGAAAATTCATAACTTTCACGTTTTAACTCCAAATTTCGTAATCTTTACGTCTGTGTGATCGTAGTAACGTGTAGAAGAGTTTTATAAACTTTTTATACTATTTTGCTACTGTTGGTGTAATGTTTTAATTATGTCTCCTTGTTTGCTTCGTGTATGATTGCTCGGATGATTGTGTGCTGATGCTTGATGATCGAGTATAGACGGTGAGCAGTTTCTTGACGATCAGGAGTATTATTTTGAGCCAGATCAGCAGTAGCATCATGAAAGCTTTGATCAAGGCAAGTATAACATGGGACCATTCTTGTTATCCTATTCATTGAAATTATCATACATATGCATGTGTATTCCTTGACAACCATAGAGATTATAACTTAGATATTGATATCTTGTTTTCTTGTTACCTATGGGTTGTGTATTTGGGTAGCTATTGCTAGTGCTTAATTATGAACAATGATCTTGTAATTTGATTATTGAATTACGCAACCAACCATTAAGATGATTTAATTACTGTTGAAAGGGGGCTAGAGCAAGGGGTTATATTGTTGCTCTAGTTACTCTCCGTAAGGACTTACCTGTAAGTGATAACCGGGATTGACAGTACAACTGTGAGGGCTATATGGCTCTGGCTCTAGTTGTTCAGGAGACCTTTTCTAGCTTGTTAGTGGTTACCTTAAATGGCGTAAGAATGTCTTGCCACGTTGGGTGTAGGACAGCCTCTAGTCTTATGAGTATAGCCGAGAAGGAATTGTGCCATTTGAAAATGAGGGTTCCTACATCTGCCTGCCGAGTGAATCTAATGGCCCTAACTTGTTAGACGAACTTTTGAATGACTTTATATGGTTCTCTGGCGTTTGGGTTTGATTTTCCCATACATTTAGAAATCATGACTCACAGTGAAAGTGTACACCTCTGCGCAGAGTTTAATAAACGGGTATATTAGCCGTGCTCACGGACACGAGCGGCCTTGGGGATTCTTACAGAATAGTTGATCACCATTGTTATATCATGCTTAATCATTGTTGTTATTATCATGCTCATATTAATGCTATTCATTATCCTTATTACAATTGATCATTGGTTCATTAATGGGATTTGGATTACCTTGATGCTACTAAATTGCTAATTATATGATGATTAAAAGCTAAACGTAGTCAAACAGTGTCTAGCCTTTTGTGCCTCATGAACCCCATGATATATTTGTTGAGTTCTACATGGACTCACTCTTGCTATTTCCACCACACCCTAGTGTGAAGTAAGGTGTTGCTCAGAAGAAGGATAAAGAGGTAGTGAAGTTTCCAGAAGTCTTTCAGAAGTGTTTGGCATACGGAGCCACCAGTCAGCCGTCCCTGAGAAGAATGGAGCCTAAAGTTTAGTCACTGTTCCGTGATACTCTGATGTAAGTGTTAATATAGCTATGTATACGTTATATAATAACATTGTTTCTGATACTTTTTCATTCTGACATATGTGTGGACTTCCTGGGCACACATATGATTAGCCTGATTTTGTTCTTTAGAAAACCAGGTGTGACACACCTCGTGTATAGGTCAAGTAGAACCCGGTTGCGGGAGAATAGTCTTGCTATGTCCTGGCTCTCTCTTAGGCAATGTTCCTTATACATAGATATAATATTGGTGTTAACAATGATTGCTAAGTGTAATTGCACTAGTCATAGTATACCATGACTTGTAGTTAAGATGACTTAGGAATGTTTAATTCTCAGCTCTGCCTAATACCATGCTATTGTTATAGATTGGAGTGATCTAGGTGCATTTATTATTATTTATTATGACTTGGATGTTTACTATTTATTATATATTTATCTTCTGACTTCTGGCACTTATTCCTGCTATTAAGTATATTGATTCTATATGGTTAACTCTCCATCGCATGTGCAAGTGCTAGGCATTAGGTGACAAGTGATAATCATATTTCTTAGCTATCACTTCCTAGTGGTATAAATATAAATCAACAACCTGGTAATACTCTAGATAAAATACTACAATAGTATATTTAATCTGTGCGCTTGCGGATAATATTTCTTTTTTATCTTTATATTCTTTTAGTCACATGAAATAATAGATCATCTACTTGGTAGGAATACTAGGTAGTACCAATAAATATTTCTGGCTCCATCACCGGGGATGACAACCTGGTTCGCTAAGCTAGATGTGTAGGAAGTTAATAGGTGACTAATTAAACAAGTGTTGCATTAATAAATACCAACAGTGTCCATGGACGATGACGCATTGAAGGTGGCATCAGCATGGTACCATGTGACGTATCACCTGGACCGCCGCGATGAGAAGTGGTTTTGGAGCTTCCCACGGATCGTCTGTGACACCCTGCTAGCAAGCAAGGCGGCACGCAGGTGCAGAAGCTGGTGGAAGATGGTACCACTATGACGGTTAAGTTAGCTTGTGTTGTGAGTGGAAAATAGGTAGTATTGGATTTATCAAGAATTGATGATTAAAACACTACGTTAATAATCTACCTTTTGCAAATTATAAGTTGTTCCGCCTTTCTTAGGTAAGAGATTAAAATCATAATTACTTAATTGTCTCAAACTCATGAGTCATACTCATGCAGGTTACATAGCATATGTCCAACCAAAGTAGGAGTCCGATTCTAAAGTGTATTAGAACAAATTGCACAGGATATAAATCTCGTTGCAACACACGGGCATGTTGGTGGTACAAGGAAAAAACGTGCGTGCGAATAATCATCGGCGCACGTGAGCGTTTGGTTACGCTCAGTGGTAGATCTAGAAAAATATTTAGGAGGGGCTAGGCCGAGCTAGATCAACTTCACTCAATTATATCCCATACAAAGCTAAGATATGGATGGCTCGTCTCTCTCCTCTTGACACGGGCGACCCGAGCAATTCAGGCGACTCATGTCAGGGCGACGGGAGTGCCACGTCCTCGAGTGCTGGTACACGAGAAAGGCAGGTCCGAGCAGTGGGCACAGGCTACAATGGCTGGCTCGTGCGCGCAGCCTGGAGGTGAGTCAGCTTCTCCTTCCACGAACACGGTCCATGACTCGACTCCTCTACAGTTGCTGTCCTCTAGGCCATGGAGTTCGGGCGATAGGGCTGTAGACCATGGTTCTATGTCCAATAAGAGTGCCAAATCCTCACCAACCCTGCACCCCCACTCTATCCCCTTTGTCTTCCTTGGTGAAGGCGGAAACCCTAATGAATCCTCTCGATTTGTGGCGGCAGGGAGGGAGGAGAGAAAGGTTCGGCTTCCGCACGAGGTACGTGACCATCCTGATGCTAATTTGAGTGAGAGGCTTGTTCACCTTTGGAAGAATAGCTGAGGTTGGAGTTTATGGGGTGATTTTTGTGTGAAAGTCTATGGATTCGTGTTCTGCTCTACCGAAGGTAGCTCCCCTTCGTTGTGCTAATCCAATGAGAATAAGCTAGTCGACGGTCGACTCTCGGTGGTGATACCAGATCATTTGTGTAGGTCCTTCAGGCTCCTCTACAGCCGAATAGGACCATGGAGTGTCATCCATTTCATCTTGGAAGGTTCAATACGAGATATGGCAACCATGGTGGTTATGGTGGGTGGCAAGGAAATCGGGGCTTGGCTCCTCGTGGGGGGCTCATGGTGGTGGTATATTCCAAGGCAATTTGGGGTGTAGAGACAACAGGGTTGTTGGGAATCATGCAAGGCCTGAGCAGAATTTAGTACCATAGGAAAAGCAGAGGGAGGAGTCCAATTCTAGTCAGAAAAACAAATCCGCTGAAGTCGAAACTTATGTGAACAATTCTACTCATATTGTGGTGAGTGATGATCAAGTGGGGCAGGGGGTGAAAATGTGGAAAGAGAAGCTCCTCCAGAGCTTCTAGGAACACAACTGATCTGTCAAAGGTGTGGAACGGTTGGTCATGCCTCAAATGCATGCCCTAACCCTATTGTATGCTCGAGATGCAACAAAGAAGGTCATGTTGCAAGAGTTTGCTCTGCTAAGATGCCCTAGGAGTTTATCTCACAATTCTGTGGGCTATCAGCTTATGGACAAGGTTTCCATGTTATTGAAAGTGCCAAAACTGAGGAGGGAATTAAGGACATGTCTTCTACTGCTCTAATAACTATAACAGCTGGTGAATCTAATGGCAGAGAAATTGAAAGTGAGTTTAAGCTCAAGGCTGGTCCAAATTCATCTTGGCGCTGGTATGCTAAGAAACTTGGGGAAGGCAAGTATCAGATGAGATTTCCTAATGCTCAGACTATTGATGATATAGCTCACTTTATGGAGCTAAGAATGAGGTCCAAGCCTGATGTTGTGTGTAAGATTGAAAAAGGAACCCAGCAACTGGCTCTAAAGGTGCCCTAGATGTGGCTTTGTTCAGGATTAGCAATATCCCATATAAGAAAAGGTCATACTCAAATGTATGTATGGTGGGATCCAAGGTGGGTCTGCCTCTTGAAGTAGATATGGAAAACTTGCATAAGAATGACTATGTCAAAGTCAAGATTGGGTGCAAAGATATCACCAAGGTGCCTGCATCAGTTGATGGCTTACTGGACTTTAATTTCTATGATTACTTCTTTCAGAGAGAGGTTCCCTAGGATGTCTTCACTAATCCTGCTGGTGATACATGGATCAGAAATGATAAGAACAAACCACAAGATGATTTTCCATATCCTAAAAAGCAAAAGATAGATCCTAGTAATAACTCTGCTCAAACTTTTGAGGCCGGCACTAGCAGGTCTTCTAGGATTGGCAAAGGAAAGCAAGTGGCTGGTAATGAAGTTCATACAAAAGAGATCCCACAGCAGGAGAGTGTGGATGAGGATAGTGAAGATGAAGCACTCTTAATGGGAGATTTAGTTCAACCAGGATCTGAGCAGTTACGTTTTGGATCATTTGACAATATAGGGATCAGGATGCTAAGTACCATAATAATGAATGAAGAATCACATGCAGTGATTAATGAGTATGGATCTAATCTGAAAAAGTCTAAATTTGACCCTCTCAAGACTATAGAAGCCAAAAAGGCCCTGCATGACTGTGGCAAGATGAAAATCTTTCAACTTGAAGATTACATGATTGGGACTAGTTCTAGCAAGGACTTCCAACTATACAAGAAGAGAAGAAGGGAGAAAATGTTCCTGAAAGAGCTATCTCTATGAGTCCTATCAAGGGCAGCCAAGGTGCTCCTGAGGTTGATTTGTCTAGTCAAGAAGAAGCTCTGCAGAAAGTCAGTCAGGACATTGATTGGGATCTTATACAAGAAGAGGATGGTTGTTGGGATTTCTAACATCACTTCGCACTAAGTTGTCATCCCTAGCATGATATTAAAAACACTGGTAAAATAATCTATACTTGACTCTCTAAAAATATTACAAAGAATATATCCACAACACACAGATAAATCACCCATTGTAGAATTTCACCCAGTGATATCCCGAGTATTGTTATTTATTTTTAGCCAAAAGGTAAAAGCTTTCAATTTCACATGGTTAAAAGATGCTATGGCTTAGAACTATAAATGTGCAGACCTACGATAAACCAACCACTCTAATACTTTAGCAGGGGTAAGTCAAGATGATGATAATAAAATGAGTAGAACATAATAATAATGGTATTCCAGAGACAGAAAGTAGAGACTCAACAAATGTAATCCGACACAATCAAGAAATTCAATTAAGCTAAAAGACTCCTAAGTTACTCCTAAATAATAGTCTATAATTCACATCAAGACACATACTCTCATCTACAATAATGACTAGTTAGAAAGAACAATCACAGGAGCATCATCTAAAGAGGACTTTTTAAGCATAACCATGCCTCTTCCGTCGCGACCGCGCTCTACTTTGCCTATGTACGAAAGGTGGATTGCACAAGGACTCAACAGACCCATCACACCTATGATCTACCACACGTTCTAGCACATTAGGAAGCATCCGTAGGTAAATATAATATCTAAGCACCACACTAACATAAAATATACGACCTAATCCACTCGAGTATTGAACTAGGCGCTTTACGAACATATGAAAGTCATCATTACTAATTAGAACTATATCAAATATGCAACTAGAGCAAAGTAAAGACATACTAAGTAGAAATATATTGAAATAGAACAATGTCACAAAGATACAATGTATCATACCAATCTAGATGAACAAATTCGGAATCCCGGACTTCTACACCCAACTCAACTCGATGCGCCTAGACTTGAAGAACTTGAAGAACTAGAGCTCTCTCTAATCTCTGGAAACCCTAATTTTTGGACTAATATTGACTAATGAATATTGGTCCTCTTAGGGGGGTCTGCCTCTTTATTTATACCCCGGTGGGAGAAACAACGTTCGTTGGATCAAAACGACTTCACGTAGGGCTAATATGCATCCTTGGAGGTGGTGTGGGAATACTTCAGAAGCTCGTGGAATATGGTGGAAGGGGGAGACCGGCCGGCCAGGGGTGTGGTCGGCCGGCCCCACCTGGCGGCCTCTGGCTGCCCCGCTCGGTCTGGTGTCTTCTGGTGTCTTCTACACCCTTCCAGTGTATGTTTCGTTGTGGATAATTCTCATAATTATTGATACATTAATCCTCTTTTTACTCTTTTCTAGAATAAACCCTACAAATTTATAAATCACCAAAACTTGTGGAAATTATCATATAAAACCCCTAATTTTCTATTTGGTGACCAATTGCATGCTTTAAGTTGACGGGTTATGATGGACGTTGACTACCATCAACAATGATCTGGAAGCAGAAGTGACTGTGATGGCGGTTGAGATAGACAAAGACAGTGACAAGAGGGATGTTGTAGTGGTGGTAGCCACTGAGACCTTAGGAATGGAATCACAAATTGTTGAGCAAGGTGGGGTGACCCTAAATGAGCAAGATTGTGGCGCTGACAAGATTCAGGAAACTGTGAACGCTTGGGAACAACAAGATAATAGTCCAACTCATGTTGTGGAGAAGGAACAAAGCATTAATCAAGATGGGTGGCCAGTTTGGCAGCAAGTGAGGCAAAGCAAAAGACTTAGGGATAGTGGGACAGCTCAAGCCAAGATGGTGGAGCAGGGTCAGGGCAACAATTCCACTGCTATGGAGGTTGAAGGTATGGAATCTAATGACCAGAACTCCTTTGCAGTTCTATCTAATTTTCAGATAATTTCTCTTGCCACACAAATGGGGATTCATACTTAATCTCTTTCATATGAGAAAATTGATGTCCTTAAGGACCTGGAGAATGCTAGAATGAAATTAAATGAGCACACAAACATGATTCTGAAAAAGTGAGTAATCTGGAAGAAGAAATTCTCCCCTTAGAAGATCAAAATGTGTTGGATTGGGGGACTAAAGATTCAAAGGAAGACTCCTATGTGGTTATTCCTAGTTCTAGAAAAAAATAGATCTTCTAAAAAAATGTAAGAGAAAGGGTAGAAGGAATAAGGATCACCCTGCTGTGGGCCCTAGCAAATATGTGGGAGATGAACCCAAGGTTAGCCCTAGGTTCAATCTCAGGGACAGGACCACCATCAAGAAAGTTTACAAATGATAGGAATAATTTAGAACAGTAGAGGGGTGGCAAAGAAGGGCCTAAACTCCTATATTAAATAGTTGATTTGGGACCATAAGGTGGACATTATTGGTATCTAGGAGACTATGAAGAAGTCTTACTCTGAATTTTTTTAGAAAATTGATAATACTAAGGAGTTCAATTGGCACTCGATTCCATCTAATGGCAAATCTGGTGACATGCCAAGTGGGATTAAAAAGGATAGATTCAAGGTTGAAAATTTTGAAAATGGAGACTATGTTGTCATTGCTGATGTGTTTGACAAAAATTTGGAAAAGAAATGGACTCTGGCCAATGTTTATGGCCCTGCTCATGATGAGTCAAGAGAAAGTTTCATGTCTAAACTTTCAAAATTTTGCTTTAAAGCAAAGTACCCCATGTTGATGGGGGAGACTTTAATATTCTAAGATTTAGTTCTGATAAAAACAAGAAATTCGTTGAGAATAACTTTTCTGCACTCTTTAATCTCATCATCAATTCTTATGAACTTAGAGAGATCTCTTTGAATGGGGGTAAATATACATGGAGTAATAACAGAGAAAACCCCACTTTAGAGAAGTTAGATAGAGTGCTAATCTCTAATGCTTGGGAAGTGGAATATCCCCTTTGCAATTTAAGAAAGATACCTCGGTATATGTCTGACCACAACCCGCTGATTGTGAGAATAGACTTAGAACAAAAAATTGGTTCAAAGCCTTTTTGCTTTGAAACATCCTAGCTTCAGCATGCAGATTTCTCTCTAAAAACTAGTGAAATCTAGAAGGTAAACATTTATGCAAATTCTGCTATTGATGCCTGATGCCTTAAGATGAATAGAGTTAAAAAGTTTCTTAAAGGATGGGGTCAAAGCCTAAAAGGGCACACTAGAAAATACATACACATTCTGGAAGAGGAGTTGGAGAAATTGGAAAAACAAGAGGAGGAAGGAAATTTGTCTACTGAGAAACTTGAAAGAAAAACTTTTATTCATACTAAGTTACTTAGGCTATCTGAGGAAGAGGAAATGTATTGGTATAAAAGGTCAAACAACATGTGGCTCCTGAAGGGGGACAACAACACTGCTTTTTTTCACATAGTAGCTAATGGTAAAAAAATAAAAAATACCATATTTTCTCTTAACCATAATGATCAAACTGTTGAGGGGGATGCTGCCCTTGTGGAGCATGCCACTCAGTTTTATAAAGAACTTTTTGGTCCTTCCACTCCTTTAGGTGTATATATGGAGGCTAAATGCTGGGGATCCTTCTAAAAAGGTATCCAGCTAGGAGAATGAGAGCTTAGAAAGAAATTTTTTCAGAAGATGAAATTAAAGAGGTTGTATTCTCCATGGAGAAGAACACTGCGCCTGGCCCTGACCATTTCCCCATTGAATTCTATCAACATTGTTGGGATATCATTAAAGATGATTTGGTGGTTTTGTTTCATGACTTTCACTCACTAAAACTTGATATAGCCAGATTTAACTATGGTGTTATCACCCTTCTACCTAGAGTCAAGGATGCCAATAATATCAAACAATATAGGCCTATTTGCCTACTAAATGTCATTTACAAGATTTTTACAAAAGCTCTAATGCTCAGACTTGAGAAGGTGATGGGTAGAATTATTAATAAGAACCAATCTGGCTTTTTGAAAAACAGAAATATCATGGACAACATAATGGCTCTCCATGAAATCTTACATGATACTAGATCCAAGAAAAAGGATGGCATTATTCTCAAGTTAGATTTTAAAAAACATATGACAAGTTAAATTGGGAATTCCTGTTTGAATGTCTCAGATAGAGAGGTTTTGAAGACAAGTGGTGTGAGTGGATTAAGCTTGTTATGACCTCGAGGACTGTGAATGTTAAAATTAATAACACCACTGGGAGCTATTTTAAATCTGGTCAAGGTGTCAGGCAAGGGGATCCTTTGTCTCCCTTTTTGTTCAATATTGTCGCTGACACTCTTGCAAAAATGATAAATATGGCACAACAAAATAATTTGAATCAAGGTCTTGTGCCTAAGTATGTTGATAATGGTGTGGCTGTCCTACAATTTGCCAATGACACAATTCTTTGCTTGCAAGATGATAGGAATCAAGCTGCCAATCTTAAATTGTTGTTGTACTTGTATGAAGATATGTCTGGTCTCAAAATTGATTTTTCTAAGAGTGAAATTGTTATGGTAAGTCAAGATGATGCAAAAAGCATAGAATTTTCTAACTTGTTTAATTGTGCCATTGGTAAATGGCCCATGAAATATGTTGGAGTCCCTGTTGCGGGCTCAAGGTTACATGTGGCTGATTGGGTGAGTATCTGTGAGAAACTGCATAAAAGGTTAGATGGCTGGAAAGGTAGCTCTTTGAGTCTAGGAGGTAGACTGGTGCTTATTAATTCTTGTTTGAGTAACTTGCCTATATATGCTATGTCCGTGTATTGGTTGCCTGTGTCAACCATTGCTAAAATGGACTCGGTCAGGAAAAGGTTCTTTTGGCAGGGGGTAATTTGAAGAAGAAATATCATCTTGTAAAGTGGACCAAGATTACCAAACCTAAGGAGAAAGGGAGACTTGGTGTTAAAGACCTTAGGAGGATGAATATTAGTCTCCTATGTAAGTGGTGGTGGAAGGTTGAGAATGGACATGGAATTTGGCAAGATATTGTGAGGAAAAAATACTTGAAAAAAGGCTTAGTATCGCATCTGAAAAAGAATTATAAAAATTCCCCTGTGTGGAATGATTTACTAAAGGTGAGACATGTATATTTGAGGGGTAGGTCCATGATAGTGGGGGATGGAAAGAATACTAGTTTTGGCACAACAAATGGTGTGGGGCTGTCTCCTTGGCAGACAAGTTTCCAAGCCTCTATGAAATTTGTGAGGATCAAGACTGTTCGGTGGCTGCTTTGAAACAAAGAGGTTGGTGTCGAAATTTAGGAGATGGTTACATGAAGAGCTACAAAACCAACTGAGAAGGTTACATGATTTGATCTTTTGTTTCAACACTAATGACGAGAAAGATGTAGCTAAATGGGATTGGGAGAAGTCTGGTTTCTTCTCTGTCAAGTCTACATATAAATTTCTGTGTAGAAATGAATATGGTCTCAACCATAAGAAAATTTGGAAAGCTAAAATTCCTCTAAAAATTAAAATTTTTATGTGGCTTGTTTCTCAAGAGGCTATTCTCACTAAAGACAATTTGAGTAAGCGTAAGGGGAAAAGTGATAATACTTGTGCCTTTTGCATAGATAAAGAAAGCGTACATCATATTTTCTTTGAATGTATGACTGCAAAGTATATTTGGAGTCTTTTGGCTTACTCACTGGGGGGTGATTGTAGACCCAATAATATGAACCAATTTTGGTTCTGGATTGAGAAAAATTTGCCTCAAGGGTCTGTAATGCACGTTGTGGGTTTGGCTGCTATGTGTTGGGCTATTTGGCGTTCTCGAAATATTGTTTGCTTTATGAGAACAAAAGAGTCAAATCTCCTATTGAGATTGTGTGCATGATGTGCTCTTCTCTCATATACTAGGCAGGCTTGCTGACGGAGGAATGGAAGCATCAAGTCATTCAAGGAGCTGAAGCTGTGAAGACAGCGACCATCTTCTTTCACCGGCAGAATGTGCAGAGTTGTGCTCAGAAGGAACATCAATTGGTTCCATATGTTGGATGAAGCAGATCGTCAGAAGGCAGGCACTGCAGAGGTGCTGCAATCATTTTGGAGAAAAGCCTTGGCGTAGTTATGATGTTTTGTCTTGAACTGTGTCTTTCTAGGATATCGTTGGGTATTTTCTTCTATCTTAGTCATGGTGGTTTGTTATTCTTGCATATGTTCCCTTTGCGATCGTATGCAGGAATAGGGTACGTCTAGCAAACGTGAAACTCTGTAATGGCTTAAATCTCTCTGTAATTTCGTTGCTTTGGTAATGAAATTCGGTTTTTACCGTTGTGGAAAAAAACAAGGCTAAGATATAGCAGTTTTAAACCTTTTACATGATAATTATGATAAACAATCAAAAGTGCATTATAAAATGCATAAGAAGAAGTAAAAGATACAATTTTTAGAACTAACCAACAAAAGATCGATAGACGATGACGCATTCACGCCGTCGTATTCTTCATGAATCTTTAGAAGCAATCTATACAAGAAAAAATAAATTAGTGACAGAAACTTCAAGTATTTAACTTCAAAGTTTTGAAGGTAGAAGAGAACATATATCATACCACTAAATTGTTCCGAGGCACTAACATACGCCGGGTTTTCATGTCTTCAAATCGTTTTATGATTTTATCATTCTTGATGCTTCCAAATATCTCCTTTTTAGTGTAGCATATCATTAAGTCATTGAGCCATTCATCACCCATTTTGTTACGCAAATCTGTCTTCACAAAAGATATAGCAGAAAATATCCTCTCAACTGAAGTTGTTGCCACCGAAAGAATTAATGTTAATTCAATGAGTCGATACACCAATCCATAAGATGTGTTTATTTTAGTTTTGACCATAATTTCAGCAACCTTTCCAAGCTCTGTACATCAAGAAACTCTTGAGTTCTTCTAGCACGACTGACAAATCCTCTCAGTTGGCCAGGCAAAACAAGGTCACCGATATCAAAATCCACAGCATAAATTTCAGCAAGTCTCACAAGCTTATCCACATCGAAATTAGAGAAGAAGTTCCTTGGGTTAAGATAAGCCATGTATACTAATAATTCTGAACTAACTTCACCAAATCGATGATTCATCTCAGACAAAATGGCATCTATGGCAGCAAGGAAAACCTCAACATGGTAGAAGTGCATGTTTGTTACCTTTTGTTACCTTTTGCTTCGCCCTCTGCCAGTCCGGCCCTCAGCTCTGCCGTGCGCCGTTCCTGTCCGCCCAACGCTCTGCCGCTCGGTGCCGGTAACCCTAGCCGCCGATGCCCGATGCTGCCCGCTCGACTCGCTCGGACTGACGGACGCGAAGTTATGGGGGCTAAGGGGGGCTCCAATGGCGCGGCTAGGGTAGGGGGGCTTGAACCCCGGTAGCCCCTCGGCAGATCCGCCCCTGGTTACGCTCTTGATTAACCTAAGGGAGCTGCTAGCGCCCGGACGTCCGATCCGGGGCACTAGCGCTGGAAGTACTTGCTCAGTTAGAGCGAGCACCCCAGCAGCGGACCCACACCGCCCCCGGACATCGCCTACGCGCCAGTCGTTTCCCACGCACATCCCATGTGTAACCCCCGATCTACTTTTGAAACATCTGAATGCAACAGTTGCAACATGCAAAGAAGATAGGTGAAACACTTGAAACATGCATCTGAAACACTTGCAAAACACCTGAAACACTTGAAACCACTTAAAAAATACGCTTACAACATGCATCTATATGCAACATCCGGATCTACTTTTGCAACATGTAGATGAAAATATCTGCAACATACGTCTGATACAGATGAAACATTTAAAACATACACTTAAAATATACGTGTATAACCATTACAACATGTGCAACCTCTCGATCTACTTTTGCAACACCGATATGAAACACTTGCAACATACATCTGAAACACCCGAAACATATGTTTGCAACATTCATTTTTCGCCCTTCTTCTTTCGTGCGATGTAGAGCAGAGCGGGGAACGGTCGGGTCCGGCTAGCTGGCGGCAGAGGATGGTGGCGTGGCCTGGCAGCGGCCAGCTGCACTTGCGCCTGGGTCTGGCCAGCGACGGCCTTCTCTCTTGGCCGCCTGGCCTGGGCGCGGCAGACGATGGGGCACGGCATGGCGCCGTGGGTGATGGTAGCGACAACGCGCTGGAGTGGGGCATGGCACGGGATGGAGGCGCTGCGAGGGATGGCAGCGGTGGCGCGCGGAGTAGGGTGGGCGGATGCAACCGTGAAGCCACGACAGCCGAAGTGAGCGGGGAATTTCTATCGTAGCGTTCTCAGTAGAGAGTAGAGAGATCGGTAGAGCATAGAGGGGAGCAGGTCGGCCGGCTGCGTCTTGGGCCAGACCGCCGCACATGCCCAGAAAATGCGATGTTTGGACGAACGGGCGCTTGGTTGTGAGCATTACCCTTAACCTAACGCATGAACATCTAAACCGAATCATTACATGTGATTATATACGATGATGCCTTAATTTTGGACTGCATGCATGATAAGATCCCCGTGCTTTGCCATTCTTCGGAGGTGTGTATTATTCGCTAATTATAAGCGTAGCGTACGTAGCCAGGATTTTAGGATAGTATCATAGTAATAGGGTCTAATAACTTTGCCCAAAAATTTGAGTACTGTGATGCGAATGTAATAACCAAGTAGTATACTAGTGCAGTAGAATACACCAAACGCAGATATGTTCATGCATCTTAAAGTGAACACGAGTCAGCGTACCCTTTTTCTTCAATTTTCTCTTTTGACACACCCGCAACCATGGGATATAATATGGAAAAGAAACCTCCTTTTAATTTGCTGCAATACTTCTTCCGTTCTCCTCGTCGCTTCCTAAAAAATCAAACGTACTAAAGTGATATTTATAATATATAATTAGTATCACCGGATGGATCGTTGAATTTATTTTTATAATAATAAACCAATTTGAAGGTATAAATGTTGCTAATAATTTCTACAAACCTTGACCGGGCCTTATATTTTTAAAGGTTATACTAGTTCAAATCAGACTGCTTGTGCAACCAGAAACAATAGATCATCTATGCATGCATTGTCCTTTTGCAGAAGCAGTCTGGGAAAGAATCGAGCATGACCCGGGAATGCCATCACAATATACCATCAGAGGAGGACTTTAGCTTAGAGATATGGTGGGCAGATTCTCTAAATGGACAAACCAATCAAGCACCTAAAAAGAACTATGGCAGCGATACTTTTCTACACTAAGCTGTTGGAACCTATGGAAAGAGAGAAATAGAAGAGATGACATGATGACACCAATGCAGGTTACTTTATTGATCAAGGAAGGAGATGGCGCTTTCAGCAGGCTTGCAAGCATCCCTGCGTAGTTTAGACCCAATGTTTTCTATTCATAATGCTGAGGAGTTTCATTCAGTCAAATCTAATCAATTTTGTATATAACTTCAATTACTTCTTGTTTTCTTAAATGATGTAGCATGCATTGCTCCTGCCCAATCTTTCCATCTAAAGGGAAAGCGATGCCGTTCTTCGTCCCGAGTGGACTGATGTACTACATAATCTTCACAGGTTTGACGCGACCTCCCGGCCGTTATCGGTGGTGATGTACGCACGTGAGGGAACCGGTCGGGCTCTCCGGCCGTTTCCTGCGAGCGCGAAGGAGGGTACGCCGTCACAATAGGCACAGTACATAGTGTGCTGTGCGTGCACTCGTCTTCGTGGTCCAACCACGCGGGCTCCCAGCTGTTCCCGCCGTCGCAAGTTCGCAACACACACGTTCACACTCTACAGGCTAAGCTACAAAAGCACGGGATTGAACACGTTGCTCAATTTCCTGGTGCTGCGGTCCGTCCACGTCCTGCGCACTCACGGAGGAACCCCTCGAGCTAAAGTGCTAAGTCTTTCTCGTTCTTCGGTGGCAAAAAGAGAAAGACACCACAAAGAATAAGTTTCTCAGCTCCGCCTATATGAATGTTGGTCGTCATTCGTTGGACGTATGTTCTCAGACCTTTTGCCAAGTGTTTGCATATGCGGTTATTCATACTGCAAAGCATCGTACATATTCGGTTTTAAGATCCGGAGCAATTTACAGTGTGGGTATAATTTAGATGAAAATTAGTTTCTGAATATTTGTGTAATTTAGAGTGTTTGTAATGTGTTGATGTACACGACTAATTTTTCTTTTGTTGCAGCCCCCCCCCCCCCCCCCCCAACTAATAATATGAGATTCTCTGAAGTCGACCCTCTCACCACTGCATCCAACAGTCGCGTCATCCCTGCCGTTCCTGGCATCCAACAGACCAGCCGAGCCTAGCCGCTGCACCTCCTCCACACTTCCTTCCGCCCCAGCAACCCTGACTGTTAGGCGTCGGTCGTTCTTCTTTTTGGCGCGGCATCTCGCAGTTTTGGCGCGACCAGGGCTTGTTTTAGCGCGACGAGTGCTGGAGCCATGAGGATTGTGTGAGAGATAGCAGAGGGGGGAATCGAGAGTGGAAGCAGAAGGATTGGGAAGCACGGCAGCACAGCAGCGAGGAGGAGGAAGAAGAACAGGATACGGCTGACGAGTGCTTAGTTTAGGAAATAACAGAATGTGTATACAACTTGGTGACTTCTCCATTCCTCTCCCTCTCCTTAAGAGTACAGAGGCGTTGCCTCAGCCAGCGCATGCAAGCGCTTCTACTTGGCCCACTCCTGTCCGGCATATCGCAGATTGGGCCGCCTGGGCCGCTTCCTGGGCTGAGCACTAGAGACACTGGCATCCTCCGAGCTTAGGCCGTCGACAGCAGGCAGGCGCCGGTCATCAGGCGGTGTGCTCACATTCCCCCTCCCTTGGAACACTGCTCGGAAACTCTTGGCGAAGCGTTTCATAGTCTTCCCAGGTAGCAAGCGAAGATGGCAGGTTGTTCCACTTGATTAGCACCTGCTGGATGGAGGAGTTGCCGCGCCGCACAGACCGAGTTTCGAGCACCTGCTCAGGCGCCAGCTATAGTGCAAAGTCCGTAGGTAGTGTTGGTGTTACCTGATGAGCTGCACCGACGGCGCGCTTTAGCTGCGAGACATGAAACACCGGTGGATGGCTAAATGTGCAGGCAGTGCCAACTTGTATGCAACAGAACCCACACGCTGCAACACGGGATATCGGCCGAAGAAGTGGAAGGCAAGCTTCTGATGAGAACGAGGTGCCAATGAAGACTGAATATAGGGCTGGAGTTTTAGAAACACCATATCACCGACGTCAAAGTGTCGTTCAGCGCGGTGTTGATCCGCTTGCTTCTTCATGCGGTGTTTGGCTCTATGCAGATGATGTTGCAGCAGGGTATCCATCTAGGAATGGTCAGCTGACTATAGCCAGCTACCTCAGACTGAGATGGTGCAGATGTAGGAAGCACCAGCAGCCGAGGATAATAGCCATACAAAGCTTCAAAAGGTGAACGCCCAATTGCAAAATGAAGACAGGTGTTATACCAGAATTCCGCTGTGGCCAACCATTGACTCCATTTTGCCGGACAAGCATGGACGAAGCATCGGAGATATGTCTCAAGACACTGGTTCAAGCGTTTGGTCTGTCCGTCGGATTGAGGATGATAAGCAGTGTTGCGACAGAGTTGCACACCAGCAAGCTTAAACAGTTCAGACCAAAAATTACTAGTAAAAATCTGGTCTCTATCAGACACAATAGATGTAGGTAACCCATGGTGGTGATAAACATGCTCGAGGAAAGCTTTAGCAACCATTAATGCAGTGAAAGGGTGGCATAGGGGAATGAAGTGCCCATATTTGGTAAACAGATCAACTACCACCAATTTGCAGTTAAATTTACTAGAAGATGGAAGCCCCTCAATGAAGTCTTGGAAAATCACTTGCCAAGCCGAATCAGGGACTGGCAGGGGTTGAAGTAACCCAGGAGACTTGCCACGGTCATGCTTGGATTGCTGACATAGAGCAGAAGACTGAACAAAGAGCTTAACTGCAGCTTTCATACCTTTCCAAGCGAAGTACTGGTTCAGGCGTGCATAAGTAATAGGTACGCCCGAATGGCCGCCCCAAGCTGTAACACCCCCGGTGTTACGACCTTGCTTAGCACATTGGTTAGGGCCTAAAAGAAATTAACTAAACGAGGTTTCAAGTTTCAACATTTTTGTTACTCACATGAAATGATAAGCGAACCTTATATGACTCACTTCCGTAGTTAAGAAAAACCAAATAAATAATGTTGGTTAGTTTGCCTTATGTGAAAACATGCTAATGAGATTCTAATTAGAAAAATAGAATAAGTTGCTTTAAATTAAGTGACATGAAAAACCAATTTATAATATGGTCTATAATTAAAAAGTGTCATCATTGGGTGGACTGTTTTGAACAAAGTAATCAAATAGTGCTCAAATGTTTTGTTTCTATGAGTTAGTATGGAGTATGGGCTATGTCATGTATGCTTGTTAGTTGGATTAACAAAGTTTAGATCATTTAGAAAATAGAGCAGAAGTGCTTAAGGATAATAGCTATAACTGAAACCTGGAATTCTTTTGGCTGGAATGACTATAGACGATGCCATTTTGGCATTTAAATTCTAACGAAAATGCTTAAACGCTAACTTCATGTTTCTGCACGGTTGGTTGCATCAAAGTGAGTGCTTGAGCTTGGTATAGGCCGTGGTTGTGTTGGATGTCACCAGGTTCTCTTAAAAATTGCTTAAACATCCTTGGAACGCGTTGTGAAGCCCGATTGGCGCTCTATCCGTGAACTAGCGTTCTTATGGCGAGCTTATGTTGGCGCCTCCCTATCTCCCTTCATGGTCTCTCTTTGGACGTGAGGGTTGCCTTGATAGTTGGGTTCCAGTATCGGTTTTAGGAAAGTGGTTTTGGTTGAGCCTCAACCGAGTTGGATTCGAAGTTTGGCACGTGTCAAAATCCGTGCACGCCACCGTTTTGGCCATTTGGCCCCGTGAGCACGATCACCGCGCGCGTGCGCGTTGCTGGGGGAGACGTGGCCAGGCCGCTATCGCTGGATGGCCCACGGGCCGCTATGTGCCGCGCGACACCCGTGGCCTTGCGTTGGCCGGCCCTGGCTGGTCGCGGCCTGGCTCCCGACGCCACCGTGCCGCGCGCTGGGCCGCGCCAGGACTGTGGCTACCGCTGCGTAGCCATCGTGGCGCTCACCCCTCCAATCGATCCATCCCACCCACTGCATTAGCCTAGCGTAGACGTTGTTGTCTGTCGAGCCGTTGACTAGAGCACAGCGTCGATGCGTGCCGCCTTTGCTTTGTCGCCCACGCACCATTGTCGCCTAGGCGCGCGCTGTGCCTGGCACTCGGTCCCGTCCCGTCCTGTCTTCTTTCACTCGCTAACCGACGCGCCTTGCCATCACCTGTGCGGCCTTGCCTCCTCACGGCTGTGTCCTTATCATGCCTTGGCGGGAGCCGCTCAGCTTCATTTTGCTCAGCTCGCTCGTTTACCCCCCTTCCTGGCCGCATCAGTCACAGAGCCGCCACTCCTTCGCCCCCACCAATTGCCAAGTTTGAGCCCCGTAGCGTAATCCCTCGCGTCGGTGGTTAGCTTGGAGAGTTAGCTTGGCGCCCTATTTTCATCAAGCTCGGTCGTGCACCACCGGCCACCAATTTGGCGTTTCCGTGGTTGTCGGCCATCTCGCCGTCGTGGATGGCACGCTTGGGGGTAAGGTCCATAGGACAGGTAGAAGTGTAATTGGTTGTAGCTGTAAACTCGTATTGATCTCCTCCAGTTGGTGCTCGTGTTGTTCTGGCCAGAGCCTCCATCGGAGATGGGGTGACACGCTAGGACCGCCGCGGGATGTCGCCACCATGCTTGGGCTCACATGGCTGGGTCACCTCAACCCTCCCCGGCTTCAACCGCCACCATAGCACGGACCAAGGTGAGCTCCGGATGCTTCCCCACCACCGCTACCCCTCCATTGGCACGTAGGTCCGCCGGAACAGTAGCACCGCCGCACGATTCGGCCCGACGTCAGAGGTAGGCCTCAGTAGGGCATTGTGGCGCTCCCCTCTGTTTCACGTCACCACGCGCTGACCCGTAGGTCCCCATCGGCTCATTGACGGGCCGCTTCGGCCCTTGGTTGGTCGGGGTTGGCCGCACAGTGCCGGTGCCGCGCCGGCGAGCGCGGTGGTGCCAAGGACCGCCTAGTTGCGAAGGCGGGTTTTTGCGGGGGTCTGCCTGTAAACCGTCTCTATGTGAGAATAGTGTGCGCGGTGGAAGCTAGTTTTGCTTGGTCACGGGGACTTTTCTACAAAAGTCGTCTTCGCGCGTGGGCTTCTTGGCCTTGGGCCGCGGCTGGGCCGGCCTGCTGCGCGCGCCCACGTCCCGCGTGGGCCGCAGTTTGTGCTGGGCCGAATGGGTCGCCGCCAGCCCTTCCCTTTTTCTAAATGCTTTGCTAATATAGGTTACTAGTTTCACTTGTATAATCAATACAAAGTAGTATGGGAATCCAAAAATTATGAGTACCTGTTAGTGTATTTCATTCGCATAGCCCTAAAATATTTCAAGGTCGCTCTAAATATTCTAACATGCTTAAATACTATTAAAGTATAAACTTGGAGAAATTTTTATGGCATAATGACGATAGTGCTGACTCTGGAAATTTTACAGTAGATTCCTAGTAATATTACTTGCTCACTGTAATAGCTCTAGAGTAATTAGTTTTCTAAGGTAGCTAAGGAGCTCTAGTTAGAATATAAACACTAATCGATAAAATGGATAAAACAGCACTTTGGGTTCATATGACTAAAATACTTGTTGAAAAAAATAATGTCTTATTCGATAACTTGGGTACGTGGCCAAATACGTGAGAATTTGATCGTTAGCTTGCGAAGCATATGGTGTTCTCCTAGTTGCATTTATCGTTATCTATTTACGTCTCTGCATTGCATCCACGAATGTCATAATAAGAGCGATGATGGATCGTGGAGTCATCCGGAGGTAGCAGAAAAGATGACGCCTTGAGGATCATGTCACCATGGTGGAATGCTAGCTTTGGTTAAATCATACTCAGGCAAGTCCCGGTGAATAACTCCTATTACTTCTGCATTTTATTTTATACTTGTGTATTAAGTTTTAAGGAGTTGAATGAAACTCACTTGCATAGATATTTCCTTACCCTATGAGTCTCACTAGTATGATAGGATCGTGTAGCTGCTATGCTATAGGATTCTGGTAGAAGCCGAGTGATTATCAGTCACTCGCGAGAGATACGAAATATATTATTATTATTATTATTATTATTATTATTATTATTATTATTATTATTATTATTATTATTATTATTATTATCATCATCATCATCATCATCATCATATTACTATCATATGAAATATATATGAATAATAATTGGAGACCAGGTGGAACAGATTGGATGGACTTGGACTTGGTTGGGCAACAGAGTGGGACTCTGATTGCAATTGTTCCGCCTGTGTCGATTAAGGATCGTTTATTGCATTGGATTTCATAGTTAGGTCACAGACCTATTTGTCCCGAGCATATACTTGTTTATGGGAGCGGAAAGACTTGTTTCTCTCTTGTCATGGGTTCCAGCTCTTTTCGGACCGGCTTTTTAGGTTGTTATATGTATTGGGTTGAGGAGGTCTAAGCACCACACTGAGCCTGGGCCTGCAGTGTTGGGAAAATAGAGTCCGAGCTTGGACGGGGACTTAGATCCCTTGACAGGAGTGGAACGGGTTAGTCTTGCTTGTGTCCGGGGTACAAGCAGTTTTCGGGGCACCTGGTTGGGCACATTGATTCGTGAATCGTCGTCAACTTGACGGTCCGACATGACTATAACCTGTCACGTAGTAAGAACTATGGAAGATGGTAAAATAGTTCTGATTGCTTACCACCTGCTTGAAAATAGCCTTGGCGCTTACATAGAAGGGCCGGTTAATGAACTAATGATGAATGCTAATAAAAAGAAATATAAGGATGCACCTTTAGTAATGCTTCTTGCAGATGCAATAAACCCATAAGCCAGAAAGCATTGCATAATCTTTGGAGTCCTTTTTCTTTCCTCCTGACGGGTAAGTCTTGCGGAGTATAATTGAGTACTTAGGATTTATTCTACTTTGTTGCAGGTGACAGGTGCTGATAAGTTGACACTTGCATGTGGAAACCTCCTGGTGGGCTCAGCGAGGATTTCCTTTACGATACGGAGTAGAGTTTATTTAACAAAAATCCCACCAAAAGTTTTTCCAAAGAAAATACTTGTAACTTATTACTATTTCATGCTTATAAAAGCTTATCATGTTAATGTTTAACTTATCATTAAATAGTTTCATTTCGCCAAACTCTGATAGCATGTTATATTCCGTTGTTATAACCAAATAATAAATTACTCTGATGTTGTACTAAAAGTGATGTAAGAAATGGTAAGGATGTTGTAAGTTTTACTCTCTCATTTGTGATCCTGATGTAAAAATATGGACCTTTGAGTTCTCCCTTGCAGTGTGCTAGACAGAATTGCATAGTTTAGTGTTCTCCCTGGGGTACTTAGGATCTAATGGAAGACGAGTACTCTTAGGAGGGCATTAGATTAGGCGGTTCTGCCACACAAGCACTGGCATGAAATTCGGCGATGAGCTTGAGCTGCAAGTCACTGTCATTGCCCAGCCATATCTTGTTACGGTAGCACAGAATACCCGAGTGCAATGTGAATCCGGATATACAGTTAGGGTCTAGGGCCAATTTGGCTATCATCTCGTGAGCAACTGGATCGTTATCATAACTGGAGGTGACTGCTGTTGAAAGTCCTATGTTTGGTGTTGGTAATTAGTCACAATTCCTAAGTACTAATCCTATGCCTAAGTTGTATGTAGCATATGAGGATTAGTACATTCCAAGGTTGGTGGCAAGATGGACATGGTGATCATGATGGCCACACTTGGATTCGGACGCAACCCTACGTGATCAAGGCAAAGGTATATGCTTAAGGGTTGTGTTTTAGTAACCAAGACACCTAGTGGGTGTGGTTACATTATAGGATAGATAGCCATACTATAAAGAGGGGAATGACGCAGCTATTGAACTCCTAAGTGCCTCTAGGTGTGCATTTCATAATCATATGCATTTGGATAGAACTAATATCGCCTCGAAAAATAATTATGAAAATGCTAACACACTCACACATGATGAGATCACTTGGTGGTGTTAGCACGTTTGCGAAGGCGGTGGAGTTTGAGCGGTAGAGAGGGTTTGGGTCCCTCTCTCCCTCCCGCCGAGCTTGCGAGGCGGGATTCAGGTGTTTTCGAGAAGTTGAAACGGCTATTTTCCACTACACCGGAAGTCCAGAAAAGAAACGGAGGCGAACGGAGGTCATAGAGGTGACCGGACGCTGAACCGGACGTGGTCCTTGCATGACTGGACGCGTCCGCTCAGTGTTCAGTGTCTGCGCGTTTTTTCAGTTCGATGATCGGACGCGAGGCGCATCCGGTCACTGATGATCGGACGCGTCCGATCATTCAGGGAGCTTACTAGACTCTAACCGGACGCTGGCACTGTCACGTTCGGTCATGTTTCTTCAGCGCGTCCGGTCGTTGTTTCGTTGAGCGCTGCTCAGGCGACCAGCGCGTCCGGTCATTCACGGGACCAGCGCGTCCGGTCGTTCGCAGCGTGTTCGGTCTACGCGATGAGCGCATCCGGTCGTTGCTTCGCAGTTAGCCATTGTGCGATCGGCGCGTCCGGTCGTTTGGACCAGCGCGTCCGGTCAGTGTTTCACGCGTTAGCCGTTGGGCAACCGGCGCGTCCGGTCAGTTGGACTAGCGCGTCCGGTCAGCGCGATTTCGGCTGTTTAAGTTTCTAACGGCTCTATTCGAAGGGATACATCTATAAATACTCGTTAGCCGGCTCAAGGCTCTCTCTCTTGAACATTTGACATACTTGTGAGCACTTTGAGCTAAGCAACTCCCCTCCCACTCATCTCTCTTGCTTCTTTGCATATTCGAAGTGAGATTGAGTGATCCAAGTGCATTTGCATTGTGAGATTGCATCTAGTTGGCACTTGGTGGTTGATTTGCTGTGGGATTCTTGTTTCTCTTGGTGGTTGCCACCACCTAGATGGCTTGGAGCAGCTTGGAGGCGTTGGCAAGAGTTGGTGATTGTTCTTGGCCACCTCCGGTGATTGTGAGGGGTTTGTGCCTACCTCGGAGAAGCGCCAAAGGCAACATTAGTAAATTGCTTTGTGTCATTGCAACTTTTTGCCATTTGGTAGGTTCTTGTGACGCCTTTTGAGAGGCTCGGTGTGTGACCGATTAGCCACCGAACCACGTGGTGAAGAGGGACACAACGGGGACTAGCGTGCCGGCAAGCACGTGAACCTCGGGATAAATCTTCGTGTCATCATTCTTATTGTGTTTTATCGATCCCGGTGGTTGTATATTGTGGTATTCATCTCTTGATCATATTGATTGGTTGGCTCAATACTTCGCCCCTCGGTGATACCCTCATATCTCTCTCTTGTATTAATTTCTTAGTTATCTTTGCTAGCTAGTTAGCTTTGCTAGAGTAGCTTCTTTGTGTAGCTTGCTAGTTATAGTTTCCTTCTCGGTTTGACTTGTGCGGTTGAGTGCAATTATACTAGGATTGTGAATTGGTTAGGTGGCTTGCAAACACCCCGTAGGCTAAGCAAAACTCGCATCTCGCTATTTGTTTTATTGATAAACTTGTTTAGCTTGTCTTTGTAGAAAATTTTAATAGGCTATTCACCCCCCCTCTAGCCATCAAGACCTTTCAGCTGTCAGCCAGGAAGGAACCAGTGAAGTAACCGCGGCACAGAGGGCTGGAGGGGAAGGATGGCGTGACAGAGCGTCCGCTGCGTGATTATCAGCACCTTTGCGGTAGACGATGCGGTATTGCAAACCCAATAGCTTAGAGAAGATTTTTTGTTGCCAGGTAGTGTGTAGACGTTGATCCCCAAATTGTGTGAGACTTTTCTGATCTATCAGAATCACAAACTCTTGGAACTGCAGATAAGAACGCCAAGACTGAACTGCCAACAATATCGCCATGATTTTCATACGTAGACAACCCACGGGATTTAGGACCAAGAGCTTTACCGAGGTATGCCAGAGGATGGCCATCCTGCATGAGAACTGCCTCAACTTCCGCGTCTGATGCATCCATTTCAATACAGAAGGGCGGTTAAAGTTGGGCAGGGCCAAAACTGGGGGCTGATAGAGAGCCTTTTTGAGTGTCTGTCCAAATGAACAAAGCATTCTTCTTTAATAAGTTGGTCAATGGTTTGGAAATGATACCAAAATGACGCATAGACTTTCTATAATAACCGGCAAGCCCTAGGAATCCACGTAACTCTTTGACAGATGCAGGGGCCGGCCACTGGGCAATTGCTTCCAATTTAGCTAGGTCAGTACTAACACTGGCCGCACTGATCACATGACCTAGGTATGAGATCTTCTCCTGCGTGAAGGAGCACTCGGATAATTTCAGCTTCCACTGATCTCTGGCTAACAGTTCCAACACCAACCGTATGTGTACCAGATGTGATTCCCATGTAGGGTTGTAAATAAGAATGTCGTCAAAGAATACCAGCATAAAGCGACACAAGTATGGAGCCAGAGTCATGTTCATGGCGTCTTGGAATGATCCAGGGGCGCCCGTTAAGCCGAAGGCCATCATACAGAATTCAAACTGTCCGAAATGGGTTTGAAAGGCATTTTTAAATTCTTCTCCAGATTTCATCCGAATTTGGTGGAAGCCAGCTTGAAGGTCCAGACTAGTAAAGTAGGCAGCACCTACCAATTCATTTAACAATTCATCGATAATAGGAACCAGATATTTGCCCTTGACTGTGATTGCATTAAGGTGGCGGTAATCGACACAAAACCGTCACGATCCATCTTTCTTTTTTGACTAGCAGGACATGAGAGGAGAATGCACTATTGCTCTTCTGGATAATTCCTTGTTGGAGCATATCCCCCACTTGGTGTTCAATTTCACTCTTGAGCATTGGTGCATACTGATAGGGCCTGATAAATACTGGCTGGGCTCCCTCAACAAACGGAATATAATGATCACAGGCACGCCTTGGCGGTAATTCAGTTGGGGCCTCGAAAAGAGGAGCGAACTCAGATAACAACTCAGTAAGCTCGGCTGGTAACACCGGCGCTGTAGAAGAACCGGCATCGTTGTCAGACTGCAGCAATGACAATTGAACCACAAATCCCACTAGCAGGTCAGGAATATCACCAAACAACGCTGCAAGAGTACCATTGTACAGAATGGCAATCCATTTTTGCTGCCAATGTACTTGCATGGGGCTGAAGCTTGATAACCAATCAAGACCCAAGATCATATCATAAGCTGATAGAGGTAGAAGCTTGAGATCGGTGGTGAATGAATATCCCTGCATGGACCAGGACGTCGTAGGAATACGAGAAGTACACTGCAATACAGCCCCATTGGCTACATGCACTTGAACTACGGGCATAAGCTTTTGAACTCTTTGTAATGACTGAGCAATTTGTGTGCTGAGGAATGTATGAGAACTGCCTAAATCAACCAAGATGGCCAGAGCAACACCTTGAATAACACCAGCAAGGCAGAGGGTCTTGGGGGCTGAAACGCCAACCGCAGCAGCAACAGACAAATGGAGCATCAACTGTGATTTAGTAGGAGAAGCTGGAGCTGAAGCCTCGATATCATCTTCATCATCAGGAAACATATCCAACAGTTCTTGAATGAGATGCAATTGAACGACTTCAGAACATTTGTGGTCGTGGCTCCATTTAGCTCCACAACGAATACACAGCCCTCAAGCACGGCGGGAAGCATGCAGTGACTGGAACTTCTCTTCGACAGTGGAGTGAGGAGTATCCGTCAGGTGCTTGACTGCACCGTTTGCAGGCTTGGGTGGAGGTGGTGGCAGTGGGAGTGCCTCAGTCCACGCCGGCTTGGAATCATATCGCCGATAAGGTCTCTTGGTTAAGCCCATCGCCTCCTCCTGTAATTGAGCAAGCACACAAGTAGTATCTAGTGTGGTATGGCGTTGCACAAGAATAACAGCTTTAATTTCATCACGTAAGCCATCTATGAAGCGCTGGGTGTAGTAAAGTGGGTCAGGATGCTTAGCATAGGCCTTAAGCTAATCGACCAAGGCAACAAACCCATCTATATACACGGTGACAGAACTAGACTGATGGATTTGGAACAAACGGTGAATGAGCAACTCATGTTCATCCTGTGCGAAGCGAGTGAGAAGCTGAGCACAAAAGTTAGGTCATCTGGTGGACTCGAGCTGGTCCTCGACGGATGAGAGCCAGCGTTTGGTTGCACCATGGAAGTGCATTATGGCTGCCTGGACCCAGACAGATGACTCAACACGGTATAGGGCAAAATAATGCACAGTCTGTTTAATCCATAGCTTAGGATGATCCCCATCGAATCGAGGGAAATCATACTTGGGGAGTTTGCCAATATGGCCACCCCCGCTACCGCCCTGGTGTCCAGACTCCCAATGACTGCTAGTGAGTGGTGGTGGTGGTGGACTCGGTAATGGAAGGGGGGAGGCGGGTCGGCAAGGAGACATACCCTTGCCGGGGGTGGAATCAGAGTGGTCACCACTCCGAATTCACCTGCCCGGGTCCATAGGTCGACGCGGTGCCCGTTGGGCAGTTCGGCTGTTGCTCCGGTAGAAGCACGCCCGGCAGCCTGGAAGTCGTCGTTGGCCGACTTGAGTTCAGGAACGACGACGCCCTTGGACTTAAGGTCGGGAACGACGGCGGCCTTGGAGTCGAGGATGACATCGCCTGGGGACGCAGGGGTGTAACAACCCAGAAATTTCTAGGAAACAAAAATCACAACTGCAAAATTTTTTTTCTAAAATAAACCTATGTTTGGTGAGGTGTCATGTAGGAAACCTAACCTAGTTGCACAAGTAGCACCTAAAATAGCTAATTACATCTTTGCATTTAACCATATATGCTTGAGTTGGATTTTATGTTCTTTGGATTAAATTAAAAGCAACAACATTTCTTGAATTAATTGCTTAAGTAAATAAATATAGAAATATAAACCTATCAAATAAATGGAAAACCAAAAATATATTTTTGTGGGCCCCATTGTGTTAACCAAGTGGAGGCAATATATTGGTATGCATACACATGCCATGGCATATTTGGAACAAAGGAGATACAAAATAGAAAAGCTTTGTAAATAATTCAGAAAAAGAAAACTCATCTGGCCCGGCCAACCTCACTAGGCAGGCCTCCCAAGCCGGCCTGCCAAGCCAGCCCGAGCCGCACAACATCACCTTAGCAATAGCCGGCCTAGCTCAGCGAGCTGGCCCAACCCACGGCCGAGCTTGCTTCACGCGACGCTCACGCTCGCCCACGTGTGGGCCAGCCCAGTAATCGTGCTCACCTCACGTCGCCGACAGCTGGCCCCACGGTGTCATCTCCCTCATCCATTCCCTCTCCCCTGCCACACCGAGACGGAAAACAGAGGGAGGAGGAAGGAGGAAGCAGAGTCACGAAAACGGCGAGGGGAGATTCCCCCTGTCCCCTGCCGGTCGCCTTGCACGCCAAGCTACCATGCCCTGCTCCGCAAGCGCGCCACGCCACTGCTCACGCACACCCCACTCTTCTCCCCACGCACCGCGTGCGCGGTCGCCATGGCCTGCCTAGCGCCCTGCCACCGCTGTCCAGTGTAACCGCCTGGGAATCAAATTGGCATCGCCAATTCAAACCCCACCACTCCAATTGCTCCAAACCCTAGCACAATCGCGTTGATCATCTCCACGTGTCCAACTTGTCACATCCACCGTCCGCCATAGCCATAGCCGAGCTCGGCTATAAAAACAGGGCCTCCCCGCTGCCCTAGCCTTCCACCCCCTAGGCCACCGCACTGGTGGTACCGTAGCCGCGCCACACCGCTAGGAGGAGGAGGGGAAGGAGGAGAAGAGGAGTAGGAAGGGGCTGGGAACCGAAGCCGACGCCGCCGCTCGAGTACGCCAGAGAAGAAAAGGACGCCACCATCTTCTTCTTCGCCGGGGACATCACGGCACTGCTACCTGTCTTCACGGCCTCGAATCGACACCGCACCACCATCCTTTCACCACCGCCACCTTTGGTGAGTCGCCGTGCCCAGCCCCTCTCACCCCGATCACCACTGCGACGCACACCGGCACCGCCACGGCTACTTCGTATCGGAGATGGCCATGGCGAGGCCGTGAACACCACTACACACACATGCGTGCACACACTGCTCTCAAGAAAGGGGCAAGGCCAAGCCACCGCACGCTCAGGAACGCCGGCTGCACACGCGAACGCTGAGCGCACTCGCCATGGCCAGAGCCTGGCCATGGCAAGGCTGTTCCACCTGCCACCGCACGGTAGAGACTGGGGAAAACCCTCTGCAAACCTAGCAGTGCTGCTAGACATGGCGCATGGGCTATGATAGGATGAAGACCTTCTACGAGAACCGTGAGCAGTCACTTCGGAAGGAGATCGCCAATCTCAAGGACAAGGTTGGGGAGGCCGAACTTCGCCTTGACTATCTTGAGTCCAAGGTGCTTGAGTGTGAGGATCAGATTGAACGTCAGAGGCTTACCCTGAGAGAGCTCCACGAGAAGAAGAAGCAGCGTGGCTTCAGGAAGCTTGCCCTGGAGGCCCGTTGCAACACAATGGAGAAGCTAGCTGTGGAGGCTGTCGTCACCACCACCTACAACATGCACCACTTGGTTCACTACATTAAGAGCACCGAATATCTTCAGGACAAGGTGAACCGCATCAGTCAGGCTTGGATCGACGCTGATCATAAGCGTGTCTAGGAGATCGGAAAGGTTCAGGACGTCCTCTTACCTAGGATGCGCAAGAAACCGCGCAGACAGCCTTTCCACGTTGAGGCCACCAAGCTCAACTTCAAGGCTTGCCCGACTGAGGGTTACTCAGAGGTTCCGAGGACTGAGATGTTGGAATATGCTCTCACTTACGTCACGAGGATCCACCACTCTGATGACGAGCTTCGTGCCAGGGAGGGCACTCTCGAGGCTTCCACTTCTGGTCCTTCTACACCACCTGCCACTCCCGGACAGGAGTAGTCACCTTTTTCACATAATCATGTAATAAGGTAGTAATAGACAAGTTGAGCCCTGTGTGGCCAGAGTTATGATGATGCACTTAAGGAGTAATGTAGGATGTCCCACTTTTGGAGCTGCCTACGAGTAGCACGATTCCCGCGAATCTGTCAGTGTAGCTACTGGAGATATCGCTATGTAATAAATTAATGTAATGGATGTTTTGGATCTTATCGCATCTTATGGTTCTTATTGCATCTTTGTATGAGTGTTGGATAGTTATCTCTTTTTAAATTGATAAATCGCTTAACCATGCATCTAAAAAAATGTTAAACAACGATCTGACCCTGCAGAAAGATGTCTTGCCGCCGATCCGCTCGTCTGAACAACTGCTCGCTTTCCCCTGCACCTATGGCCCGTGGTCATGGTCGAGGCCGTGGAGGAGACCGGGGAGTTCCCTTCGGTGTTGGGGAGGAGCCTGCACCAGAGGAGCCTACACTGGGGGCGGGTGCCGCCCAGCATCTTGGAGAAGAAGCACCGCCGCCGCCACCACCACAGTTGGCGGAGGTGATGGACCGCCAAACCCGCCTCTTGGAGACACTGGCTTAGGGAATGCTTCACCACCACAGGGGTCCTCCCAACGACTTCCAGCGGAAGTTGGAGGGTTTTCTCAAGCTAAGGCCTCCTACTTTCGACACCGCTGACGATGACCCCATCGCCGCTGAGGACTGGCTCCGTGAGATGGAAAAGAAGCTGGACCTCACCACCTGCACTGACGAGGAGTGTGTGGGGGTAGCCGCCCACCAGCTCACTGGCGTTGCACGCGCATGGTGGGACAGCTACTGCGACGCCCACGAGGACCCGGGGAGTATCTCTTGGGAGGAGTTCGCCGAGGCATTTCGTGAGCAACACGTGCCTGAGGGCGTAATGGATGCCAAGGTAGAGGAGTTTCGCAACATTTCCCAGGGCTCCCAGAAGGTTCAGGAGTACACTACTCGTTTCACCCACATGATGAGGTATGCTCCAGGTGAGACCGATACCGAAAAGAAGAAGATGTACTGTTTCAAAAAGGGGTTGAACTCTCGTCTCAAGGTGGCCCTCTCGGGTCATGCTTGTCGCACCCTTCGTGAGATGGTCAACAAGGTGCTGGAGATGGAGAGGGACCGTCTAGAGGCAGACGCCCTCCACAAGGAGAAGAAGCGCCGGTTCGAGAGTTCCACTTGTGGCCCGGCTCCGCAGAGGCCACGTGCTCACGTGCTTCCTCCGCCCCGCTCTCGCTACACTTAGGGGGCAGTGACCGCTCCAAGCCGTGGAAGTGGTACCTACACCGCCAACTACCACCGCCCCGCTTAGAGCCGACCCGCTCCGAGTTGCCCCACTCAGGGAGCTGGCACGTGGAGGACCGCTACGCCTACCTCCACAGGTAGCGCACCCTTCACCTGTTTCGGTTGTGGCCAGCCCGATCACAAGATCGCTGAGTGCCCTATCAAGAAAGGCACACCGCCTGCTTCGACCCAGACAAGACAGGCTGCTACACCTGCTGCTCCACGCAAGAACGTTGCTGGGGCTGTCCGCGGTCGTCTCAACCACATGACCGCGGAGGACGCCCAGGACGCTCCCGACATGGTGTACGGTATGTTTTTGGTACAGTGAGTTATAGCTTCAGTTTTGTTTGATTCTGGAGCTACTTATTCTTACATTTTCACTAAGTTTGCATGAGAACATAGCATACCTGTGACTCCCCGCAAGGAGCCCATTGACACTAGTTCTCCTTTGTGTCGCATTTTATGCACCAAGAGATGTCAGGGAGTGAGTATCACCATTGAGGGCTACCCTTTTCTAGCCGATCTCACCTTACTTCCATCTGAGGGACTAGATGTCATACTGCGAATGGATTGGTTGACACAACATAAAGGGGTGATATCTTGTTCACCAAGGTATGTGGAGATCACACACTCGAGTGGACACATAATCCGCTGTAAGCCAAATCAGGGAAAAACAGTCTCTAAGTTGTGTGCCCTAGAGGCCAAGACAATCGAGGAGGTACCCGTTGTGAATGAGTACCCTGACGTGTTCCCTGAAGAGTTGCCAGGCATGCCACCTAATCGGGATGTGGAGTTTGTGATTGACCTTCTGCCTGGTACCGGTCCTATTGCTAAAAGGCCCTACCGCATGTCAGTCGATGAGCTAGAGGAGCTAAAGAAGCAACTCAAGGAGTTGTCAGATAAGGGATACATCAGACCCAGTGCTTCACCCTGGGGTTCCCCTGTTTTGTCGTGAAAAAGAAGGATGGGTCCATGAGGATGTGCATTGACTATCGGAACTTGAATGCCGTAACAGTCAAAAACAAATATCCTCTGCCCAGGATCGATGATTTCCTAGATCAGCTGAAAGATGCTAAGTTCTTTTCTAAGATCGATCTCAGGTCTGGGTATCATCAGATGAAAATCAGACCCGACGACATTCCTAAGACAGCTTTTGTCACCAGATATGGGCAATATGAGTTCACAGTGGTGTCCTTCGGACTCACTAATGCCCCGGCTTATTTCATGAACATGATGAATAAGGTATTCATGGACGAACTGGACAAGTTTGTAGTGGTGTTCATTGATGACATCCTTATCTATTCTTCCACCGCCGAAGAACATGAGCAACACTTGAGAGTGGTTCTAGAGAAGTTGAGGCAGAATCAGCTATATGCCAAGTTCAGCAAATGTGACTTTTGGCTTGAAGAAGTTGCTTTCCTTGGTCATGTACTCATTGTTGAGGGAGTTGCTGTAGATCCCGCAAAAATCAAAGCTATGAAAGAGTGGGAACAACCCCGCAATGTGACCGATATCCGCAGTTTTCTTGGTTTAGCTGGGTACTATCGTAGATTCATCGAGAACTTCTCAAAGATAGCCAAGCCCATGACTAACCTGCTAAAGAAGACTAATGAGTTTGAATGGACGCCCGAGTGTGAGCACAGCTTCCAGACTCTGAAACAGAAGCTTACCACCACACCTGTTCTTGCCTTGCCCGATATCCAGAAAGACTTCGTGGTCTATTGTGATGCATCTAGACAGGGACTTGGTTGTGTTCTGATGCAAAGTGGAAGGGTAATTGCCTATGCGTCCCGACAATTGAAGGACCATGAGCAACGCTACCCAACCCATGATCTGGAGCTTGCCGCTGTCGTGCATGCCCTAAAGATATGGAGGCACTACTTGATCGGAAATAAGTGTGATATCTACACCGACCACAAGAGCCTGAAGTACTTCTTCACTCAAGAAGATCTAAACATGAGACAGCACCGATGGCTTGAGCTTATAAAGGATTATGACCTGGAGATTCACTATCATCCGGGAAAGGCTAATGTAGTCGCTGATGCCTTGAGCCGAAAGAGCTATTGCCACACCTTAAATCTCGGGACGAGATTCCTGTGAGGGGGGAGGACTGTAACAACCTAGAAATTTCTAGGAAACAAAAATCACAACTGCAAATTTTTTTTCTAAAATAAACCTATGTTTGGTGAGGTGTCATGTAGGAAACCTAACCTAGTTGCACAAGTAGCACCTAAAATAGCTAATTACATCTTTGCATTTAACCATATATGCTTGAGTTGGATTTTATGTTCTTTGGATTAAATTAAAAGCAACAACATTTCTTGAATTAATTGCTTAAGTAAATAAATATAGAAATATAAACCTATCAAATAAATGGAAAACCAAAAATATATTTTTGTGGGCCCCATTGTGTTAACCAAGTGGAGGCAATATATTGGTATGCATACACATGCCTTGGCATATTTGGAACAAAGGAGATACAAAATAGAAAAGCTTTGTAAATAATTCAGAAAAAGAAAACTCATCTGGCCTGGCCAACCTCGCTAGGTAGGCCTCCCAAGCCAGCCTCCCAAGCCAACCCGAGCCGCACAACATCACCTTAGCAATAGCCGGCCTAGCTCAGCGAGCTGGCCCAACCCATGGCCGAGCCTGCTTCACGCGACGCTCACGCTCGCCCGCGTGTGGGCCGGCCCAGTAACCGCGCTCACCTCACGTCGCCGACAGCTGGCCCCATGGTGTCATCTCCCTCATCCGTTCCCTCTCCCTGCCACGCCGAGATGGAAAACAGAGGGAGGAGGAAGGAGGGAGCAGAGTCACGAAAACGGCGAGGGGAGATTCCCCCTGTCCCCTACCGGTCGCCTTGCACGCCAAGCTACCATGCCCCGCTCCGCAAGCGCGCCACGCCACTGCTCACGCACACCCCACTCTTCTCCCCACGCACCGCGTGCGCGGTCGCCATGGCCTGCCGAGCGCCCTGCCACCGCTGTCCAGCGTAACCGCCTGGGAATCAAATTGGCATTGCCAATTCAACCCCACCACTCCTATTGCTCCAAAACCCTAGCACAATCGCGTTGATCATCTCCACGTGTCCAACTTGTCACATCCACCGTCCGCCATAGCCATAGCCGAGCTCGGCTATAAAAACAGGGCCTCCCCGCTGCCCTAGCCTTCTACCCCCTAGGCCACCGTACTAGTGGTACCGTAGCCGCGCCACACTGCTAGGAGGAGGAGGGGAAGGAGGAGAAGAGGAGTAGGAAGGGGCCGGGAACCGAATCCGATGCCGCCGCTCGAGTACGCCGGAGAAGAAAAGGACGCCACCGTCTTCTTCTTTGCTGGGGACATCATGGCACTGCTACCTATCTTCACGGCCTCGAATCGACACCGCACCACCATCCTTTCACCATCGCCACCTCTGGTGAGTCACCGTGCCCAGCCCCTCTCACCCCGATCACCACTGCGACACACACTGGCACCGCCACGGCTACTTCGTATCGGAGATCGCCATGGCGAGGCCGTGAACACCGCTACACACACATGCGTGCACACACTGCTCTCAAGAAAGGGGCAAGGCCGAGCCACCGCACGCTCAGGAACGCCGGCTGCACACGCGAATGCTGAGCGCACTCGCCATGGCCAGAGCCTGGCCATGGCAAGGCTGTTCCACCCGCCACCGCACGGTAGAGACTGGGGAAAACCCTCTGCAAACCCAGCAGTGCTGCTAGACATGGCGCGCCCTTGAAGTTTGGAGAAGAGGAGGACAGACGGCCATAGGATGCGTCCGCCTCACCGGAGCAGAGGAGGTGCCGGAGCTCCGCTGCACACCCAACCGAGGGCACGTGCTCTGCCACTTGGAGAAGTCATCAACGGTGGTCTTAAAGCCTTGCTGATGTTTCCAATTGAAAATCCAAGGGCCGAATTGGACCCTGGGTTAACTGTGGAGGCCTTACCGCCGCTCGCCATGCCGGCCGAGCCGCCACCGCCATGAACAAGCTCTCTAGAAACTCCAATCCGCACCGTTGACCCTCTATTGAGTTCCATGAGACCACACGGTGCCCTCGAGCCTGCGATTTTTGCCCTTGAGCCCCCAGAGCGTGAGCTCGACCGCTTGCCGCCGGTGAGAGCGCGGCCAGGAAAAAGGAAGCAGGTGAAACTGAGCAGAGGAGCTGCTAGATGCACTCGGTGCACCATGAGCCGAGAGGGAAGAGAAGAAGGTGAACCGAGTCCACCGTAGACCGTGTTCAAAACCCATGGACCGAACCTATCTGCTCACCGTGAGCCGAGCGCACGGACCCGCAGACCTTTTGAAACCCGGACGCGTGATGTGGCAAAGTCACAGCTTGACACGTGTCTGGCCTGGCCTGGCCCAGACCGGCCCAACCCGGCCCGTATCCAGCCCTGACCCAGCCCACCAAGGCCCGGTCTCGGCCCGGTCAACGTTGACCGTTGACCAGTCAACGGGACCCACCTGTCAGTGGCACTTTCAGACTCGGCCAATCGGATGCTGCCACGTGTCTCTGCCTGAAATTTCCTTTTTCTTTTTCTTTTTTAGAAAATTATTTAATCTTTAGAAATTCATAACTTATTCATTTTAACTCAGAAAAATACCAAACCAGTCTCTAAATTTTTCTAAAAATGAGCTCTACATCTTAGGCTTGTGTTTGAGTGCATTTGGGTCTTTTGAATTTTTGTTGCTTCTTTGTGCATCTCTATAGGAGTCGTTAATGCGACTCTACGTTACGTTTAACAGAGCCGGAGGACCTGCCGACTGAGGAGTACGACCCCGACTACAGCGAGGACTTGGGTGACGACCTGCCAGGTGCCACGCCCCACCCATCTCCGTAGAACCTATTACGCATGCAAATATAGAATTGCTAGCGCTTTACTTTTTGTAAATTATTATTGATGATAGGCCGCATGGTAGATGCTTTACTTTGAGCCCTTTACATTGTCGTAACCTTACTCCTGCTCACCCTGCTGTTAGGCTAGATGCTCGCATGTTACATAATACTGCTTTTACTCTTACTCGCATTATATCTGTGATGTGATGCCGGTGAGTGAGAGGCGTATATGTGTAAGGCACGTAGTGCCGAGAACTTGATAAACCTGACTAAAGAACTGGGGAGATCTTGACGTGCGTCTTGGGTGAGTGCTGAGGGTTGAGTCGATCGGACAGGATCCTACGACGAGTCTTTGAGGCAAGTCTTGCTGGAGGGGTGCGACCTGGGCATCCCTCACGAGAGATACCTGTGGCGGGTATATTTGAGAGGTGAACTAGGGTGTTGGTTATCCTTGGTGGAGGTGCTGTCGTGGCACGGGGAAGACGGTGTCTCCCCCTTGAGAAGATATCCTGTCTGGTCACCCTAAGGACTAGTATGTCTTGAGAACCAGAACTATGGGACCTTCGTGCACACCACTCGCTCCCGATGGGCGGGAGACGATTACCTGACTGACTAGGGCGGTACCACTACTACTAGGTTGGAAGGTGATAATGTAGAGAGGTACGGGCATGGGGACCCACACCCTCCTAAGACAGCGTAGTGACCTTGGGGGCCCGGTACTACGTCTCACAGTCTCAGCGTTTCGGTGGATGCCGGGGTGGCCCAGGGCTGAGTGGTAGGGTGGTACTGTATCGGTTGGAAGGCAGTTGGAATCAGCCTAGACGAGCTGGATCGTCGAGGATGGCGATCTTGTGGATTACCAGGTGTACACGCTCTGCAGAGTTGATCGATCTATATGTATAGCCGCGTCCACGGATATGGACATTCTCATAACCTACGCTTCACTTGATTAGATGATAGGAGTCCTTTCTACCTTTCCCCCGGGTTCTGTGTTGGATTCCGGCTTTGGCCGTTGAGACGAGATCTGAGCGGGAGTCAATCTCGTCATCTAGAGAGAGAGAGTGAGATGAGATGTGTTGTGTGTGGTGGGATTGGGAAAATGTGTGACTAAGATGAGTTAAAAACTGAGGAATATCTTATTAAAATATTAACTACTTGCATAGGAAACCCACAGCCTAAGTAGGTCTCTTTCTACTTCCCTCAATGCATTCCACTTTCCATAAAGCATTGCAAGCATAGGGTGGGCGATACGTGGCCAGTACCAAGTGTACTGATAGATTTTTGACAGGTTTCGAGCCCGAGTACGACTACGAGGGCGATGATTGGGAGAATTAGAGGGTCTGTTCTACGCTCAAGCTGGTTCCAGAAGATCTTTTTCCGCTGCTATCTACGTCGGATGCTGTTCCGGATGCTTGTGTGAGTGTGTTCCGCCCAGCGAGGCGAAGAGAATAAATTATATAAAACTCTTTATTGTACTCTGATATTCGTGCATGACTTTATGTATCGCTGAGATTTGGATAAATTGACGAAATGTTTTGTCATTTTACATTTCGTTTCTGTGGATTTCCCTTCGTGAAAATCAAGGACGTTTCACAGGGGCGGGAGCGAACACGCCCGGGGTCGCTGACGGCGCGTCCACCATCGAACGCTCCCAGTACTTGGAGATCTTCCCAACCTCCATCTTCATGGTGGTGAGCTTGCCGACTTCGATCTTTAAATCATCGACGACACCTTCAATCCCGGGGCGCCATTCGTGGAACACTTGGGCTGCGGTCTCCAGCGCCTTGAGCCGAGTGGAGGAGGAATCCACGTTGGCGTTGATCTTACGCTCCAGACCATCGAAGCGAGCGGCGAACCTCTTGTCAATCTCGTCGAGCAGGATCTTTGGCTCTGGGTTCATGGCGCTGCGCTGCCTTTGCAAATGGGTATAGTGGGTATGGGGAAAAGGCGAATTGGATGGATCCAGAACGGAAATCCGCCACAAATTGGACTATCCGGAGAGGGGAATTACGGAATCTCAACTCAAACCTGCAGCTCACAGATTGAGAAGAGTTAGACCTACCGTCTCAGTTGGATTATCCAATCGATGGAGTGAGGATTTCGCGGACGGAAACGGCCGAGGATTGGTATCTCTGATACCACTTGTGAGAGATAGCAGAGAGGGGAATCGAGAGTGGAAGCAGAAGGATTGGGAAGCACGGCAGCACAGCAGCGAGGAGGAGGAAGAAGAACAGGATACAGCAGACGAGTGCTTAGTTTAGGAAATAACAGAATGTGTATACAACTTGGTGACTTCTCCATTCCTCTCCCTCTCCTTAAGAGTACAGAGGCGTTGCCTCAGCCAGCGCATGCAAGCGCTTCTACTTGGCCCACTCCTGTCCGGCATATTGCAGATTGGGCCGCCTGGGCTGAGCACTAGAGACACTGGCATCCTCCGAGCTTGGGCCGTCGACAGCAGGCAGGCGCCGGTCATCAGGCGGTGTGCTCACAGATTGAGGCGGCGATCGTCTACTTCTCGACTCCCCGTGCTCGGTCGCAGTTCATAGGAGAAATTGGTGGAGTACTGTGCAGTCTGCACTCCTAGATCTTTCTCTCTACTCAGATTTTGCATTGTTCTAATCTAGTTCTCTTTGCCATCCCTAGATGTGTTGAAATTGATTGAAGTTTTTCTTTTGTCTATGGGAAAACAAAACCTGCATGTTTGAGATGGAAGAAAATAGGTTCAAGTGTAAATTTCAGTCTATTTACATTTTGTGTAGTCTCTGAAGTTTAGCAGTTCTGTGTAGCCTCTGAAGTTTTAAAAATTCAGCAATGCCTTCTCTTTATTCAGTCATAACATTCCAGAAGACAATCTATACAATTCGCTCTGCTTTTCTGTTCCCAGACAATCACAATTTGGTAGCACTTTTGCTGCCTGCCTGCACAAATTGCTAAAACTTGTGCTTCCTATTCAGTTACGTACTGAACAACTGTAAGCAATGGCACAACTCACATAACACAGTACAAGCTCAATTTGCAGAACACAGTGGTTTCAATTGCAGCAGCCTCCATGCTCCCAGTCCAAGCTTGATGGCCTCCATGCTCCCAGGCAGCTGGAGCTCGATGTTGCGGACCTCGACCGCGGTGGCCGCGTACTACAGGGCTCCAGCACCACACAGCTAGCGCATGGGAAACCGGCCTCTGCGACTCTGTGTCGCCAGCGAAGGTGCAGACAAGGTTTTCATTTTTGGAAATTAAGATTTATCGGGTCATGGGTAAAGAGGATAAACAAGATATATCAGAAATATCGAACCAAATTCAAATAAAATTTAATTTGAATTTAAGTAAATTTAAATAAATTTGAATAAATTCATATGAAAAAGATAGATTATTTCTTATTGGCACCTCAAGATATATCAGAAATATTGGGAGATTTCGGCCGACAAAGGAAACCATGGGTGCAGAACGCCCCCGAGGCGCCTAGCTGGCCGGCGCGGCATCCGGAACGAGGACACCCGGGCTCCGCGGAAGGAAGAAGAGAAGGGAGGCCGACGCATGTGCTCGCGGGAGAGACGGCGGCGGCGCGGATAAGAGACCGACGCTGATGTTTTTTACCCTTAACGGGCCGTGTTGCTGGGCTGGAAGGACATGCGAAGGAGGTGCAGCAGCTGGGCTTGGCTGGTCGTCTGGTCCGTTGGATGCTAGGGAACGGCAGGGATGAAGCGACTGCCGGCTGCAGTCGTGAGGGTCGACTTCAGACGATCTCGTTCCGCCGCCACAACTGCTCAACTTATCGGCAACCTGTTGCCGGCGACGGGACGCGGGAAGGCCAGCCATCCGGTCGCTCTCCTTTGGCCGAAGCCGAGAGAAGCTGGGCGGAGATCCATCTAGCTCGTCCTTTCCTGGCGGTGAGCAACCCTAGCGAGCATGTCGTCGCGGCTGTGCGTGAAAAACCTGCCCAAGGGCGCCGACGAGAGGCGGCTGCGGGAGGTGTTCTCGCGGAAGGGCGAGGTCACCGACGCCAAGGTCATCCGAACAAAGTAAGCAAGCTGAGCAACGAACTATGTTTGCTCTCTTACTTGGTTAGTGTAGGAGGCGAAGTGGGATGCTGCCTTCTCTCGTCTCCCTTACCCGAATGAATTGTATTTTAGTGGAAAGAATCTGCTTGAAAATTGAGCTTTCGCTTTTGGGCAGGGATGGCAAGAGTCGGCAATTTGCATTCATTGGTTACAGAACCAATGAAGAGGCAGAGGAGGCACTCAAGTATTTCAACAATACATACATTGACACTTGTAAGATCACCTGCGAGGTACTTTCCTTTCTAATCGTTTTCAACAATTTTTTTCCTCGATGCCGTGCTAACAGTTTGGTGAATTGTCTGTACGAGATTGAATTGGACAGCGATGATGTCCGTACCTTACATCTGTCATGTTATTTGGCAGGTTGCCCGAAAGATTGGTGATCCTGATGCTCGTCGCCCCTGGAGCCGCCATTCTTTGAAGAAACCAGAATATGGTAGTAAAGACAAGAATAATGCTGGAGTTGTTGATGCACTGCCAAAAGGTTCCAAGGCCCAAGGAACATCGGCTCATGCTAGTGGTTCTAAAGGCAGTGTAGCCAATGATCCCAAGTTCCTGGAGTTCCTTGAAGCTATGCAGCCCCGTTCTAAAGCCAAGATGTGGGCGAATGATACAGCTGCTACTCTTGACACCGCTGCAAAAGATAGTGTAGTAGCCACTAAAGAATCTAAGGGACCTCTCAAAAATGTTCCAGCCTCTGAGAATGATTCATCTTCTGAAGACGCTTCTGATGAGGAAATGGCAAATGATTCGTCTTCCGAAAATGCTTCGGAGGAGCTACAGACAGAGAATAAACAAGACAAGAATATGACTGATGCAGATTTCTTCAAGAGTAAAGTGAAGAAAAATTGGTCAGATTCTGAATCAGATGATGAAGGTTCTGGTGACCAGTCAAATACCACCACTGACAATGAAGAGTCATCAGATGAATCACAGTATGCTGATAACCAGTTGGCGGATCTGAAGGGCAATCTGGACAAGAAAAACATTGTGGACAAAGACACTCTTGTGGAGAATACCAACTTGCAAGAGATGGAAGATCTTGACAACAAAGAGAGTGAAGACCTTGATGGCAGACGAAGAGAAACTGAAATTCGTGAAGATCAAGAAAAGGAAGATGAAAATGGTGCTTCAATTACTGATGAAAAGAAGTTGGCCCTGGAGACTGGTCGTCTATATATCTGCAACCTTCCATATGCAACCAGGTATATTGCTGTTGCCTGGTCATGTTACCTTGGATCAGCATTTTGTATGTTATTTTTGTATATTCATGATACAGCTGCATAGTTTTCTTTAAAAAAAAAGGATATGTTGCTTATTTTCTCAGTGAAGATGATTTAGTGGAGCTGTGCCGCCAATATGGTGATCTGGAACAGGCACATATTGTTGTCGATAAAACAACTAAGCTCTCAACAGGTAGAGGCTATGTGCTTTTTAGCCTTCCAGACTCAGCAGTCAGGTACGAATTTAAAATTTAAATGTACAATTGTGAACTTAGGACTTGCAACACGAAGCTTAATTGCAATGTGACAGTATGCCTTTGGATATTATTATTTAAGATATAATTCACCGAACTTGGCTCAAATTTGTTTTGTATTTTTATTATCCTGCACATAGTTAATACCTGTCCCTAAATAATTCCTAACAAGATGTTAACGATTCAAAGGCAAAAGCTGAACGATGTCTCAAATATCTCGTACATTAGATGCATATCCAATTCAATAATGAATGTTTTAAACAATCACACCTATCCTTTTTAAGACTACACAAGTGCAAGTTTCATACACGTCCTAGTTACTGAACACTCATCACTATGTGAGCAAGAAGTTTGACTGAGACACGTCTTATTTTCCATGCTTGTGTTGCTTGCTTGCTTGATGGTACATTAACCGTTATATACCTGTCTAATATTGAACTGCTGTTTTTGGCAGGGCACTTGATGAACTAGATAACTCAAGCTTTCAGGGCAGAGTGTTACGTGTTAAGGCTGCTAAACCACTAAATAATAATAAGTTGGAGTAAGAAAATAAATTTCCATTTGTGTTGTTAGTCGTTAGATCAATACACCTATAGTTTTTACTGATTTGCTATTGAATTTTCAAGGTCTAATCATGAAACTGTTGTGGAGAAAATGAGTCTCAAGCAGAAAAGATTGGAACAAAAGAAAGCTTCTGAGATCAGTGGGGATACGAGAGCATGGAACAGCTTTTATATGCGTCAAGATACTGTATGTGTTCCCTGTCTTTGAAATTGATTTACTGTTTTCTGTTTTGTCCAGTGTCAACTCAATACTCCTCTGATATGTTGTTTCTGAGATAATGTGGATAGATACTGACTCACATGATCTTGTCAAGTATGTCTAACGATTGAGCTTTGCTTTCCTGCTTAGGTTGTTGAAAACATTGCAAGGAAGAATGGTATCAGTAAGAGTGAGTTACTTGATAGAGAAGCGGATGACCTTGCTGTTCGTATTGCTCTTGGTGAGACACACGTCATTGCAGAGACTAAGAAATTTCTATCAAGGTCTGGAGTTAATGTTGCTGCATTGGAAGAACTTGCTTCTAAAAGAAACGAGAAGTTCAAAAGAAGCAATCATGTGATATTAGTAAAGAACTTGCCATTTAATTCTACTGAGGAAGAACTCGCGGCAATGTTTCAGAAACATGGTAGTTTGGATAAAATCATTCTACCTCCAACAAGAGTATTTGCCTTGGTATGTTAGTATATTCCAGCTGTTTTTTGTATATTGCAGCACCTTATGTTTTTACTGCACTTGACTTCTTCTTCTTTCTTTCTTTTTTTTAACTTTGTCATTTTTCAAATGCCATCCTGAGTGTCTGAATTGCACAAATATTGCCCCTCGAGTTTATTTATCTTGAGTTACATTTTGGTGTATCAGGTAGTCTTTGTTGAAGCAACTGAAGCTCGACATGCATTCAAAAAATTACTATATACGCGATACAAGTAAGTTCCTGCAATTGTTTTAGTTTTTCTTTTATTTCAGTGACAGTTACAGCTTACAAACTTTTGCATTTACAAGCTTGATTATTTTTCCCTCTATGAAGATGTGCCAGCTCCAATTCTCTTGGCAATTGGTGTATCTACTGTTATTTATATAACATTTGCTTGATTTAATCGAGTACTTAATTTAGCTTAAGATAAATTGCTGTAATAAATTGGTTCTTGCTTATGGTTATGTCATGTTATTTGGTTGTTTGCTAGATTGTTTTTTATTTTCACAAATGTGTGTTCTGTATCTTAAATCTTTTGTGGTGCAGGGATACTCCTCTGTATTTGGAGTGGGCACCTGAAAACATATTATCTCCTACCTCAGCTCCAGTGGATGAGGAAGAAAAGAATGAAGTTGGCGAGCGTATTGTTACTAAAGCTAATATAGAGCAAACTGTCGAAGGAGTAAGCGCTGAAGAGATTGATCCAGATAGAGTGGAGGTTTGGAACTTCAACTTCTTTGCATGAATATCCATTACCTCTTTATGCTTATGGCACTAGGGTTTCCTATGGCAAAAACTTGTGTTCCCAAGTATGCACCTGTTTTTGCATATGAATTGCTGCATTCCAAGATTGCTTAAATTTATTTAGTTGCTTATCATTGGAGTCAATTTCTGTTCTTAAAAGATACCATTATTCATTGCAGTCACGATCTGTGTTTGTCAAGAACTTAAATTTCAAGACAACAGATGAGTCGTTGAAGCAGCATTTCAGTACAAAGCTAAAGAGTGGCAGCCTTAAAAGTGCAACGGTATGGATTATTGGACATGCTGTTATTATGATATCAGGTGCATCTTGCAGCATACTGCTTTATCCATTTTCTTTGTCTGTCTTTAGGTGAAAAAGCATGTTAAGAAGGGCAAGACTGTTTCAATGGGATTTGGTTTCGTTGAGTTTGACTCTGTTGAAACTGCAACAGGTGTGTGCAAGGATCTACAGGTAGCGCTCGTCACTCCTCTTCTGATTTCCTTAGGGCCTGTTTGGATTCCCTCTAAACTTTAGAGCTCTAAAAACTTTAGAGCTCTTTAGCTCACTTTGAGATCTAAAGCTCTAATGTGAGGTGAGCTAAAGTTTAGAGCTAATTTTAGACCACCTGTTTGGCGCTTTAGCTCTAAAGTTTAGAGAACATCCAAACAGGCCCTTATTTGCTTCTTTCCATTAAATGCTCATATAGATGTGCAGCATGCTAAATGTTCCTTCGGTTCATAGGGAACGGTTCTGGATGGACATGCTTTGATCTTGCAACTGTGTCATGGGAAGAAAGATGGTCAAGCTGCAAAGAAGAATGGCAAGGATAAAAGTTCAACAAAACTGCTTGTGCGTAATGTAGCATTTGAAGCAACTGAGAAGGACTTGAGGCAGTTATTTAGTCCGTTTGGCCAGGTCAGCGTTTTTTTTTCGTCTGAATTTAGAGGAAGTCCCAACTTGGGACCAATGGTAGACTGGTAGTTAATGAGGTTAAATTGTGTTCAATATTAGTCAAGTTTGTCTTTTCAGTTCTCCAAAAAAAACATTAGTTTCAAGTTGATATGTGATTTTACTCTTTTCCCCAAAAGTCTTCTGATTTGAATTCCTTAAAATTTGCAGATCAAAAGCCTCAGGTTGCCTATGAAGTTTGGAAGTCACAGAGGTTTTGCGTTTGTCGAATATGTCACAAAACAAGAGGCCCAGAATGCTCTACAAGCCCTCACAAGCACTCATCTTTATGGTCGCCACCTGGTAATTGATCGACATGTCTCCCTCAAGCTTGCCATCTACTTTACATCGTAATAAATTTTAAATCAAACTTCCTGACTCCACTTCAGGTGATTGAGCGAGCAAAGGAAGGAGAGACTCTTGAAGAACTGCGAGCAAAAACTGCCGCACAGTTTGTGGACGAACACAGCGGTTTCCAGAGCTTGTCCAGAAAGAAGAAACAGAGCAGTCTTGTGGACGATGGCTCTGTTAAAATTTCCAGAATAGTAGAGTGATGATTTTGAACGACTACACTGAAAATTTTGACCATGCTGTGCAATAGTATCAGTTTGTTAGGAAGAACTGGGTTCTCTTAGGCTGTTTAATGTATGTGTGCTGTTTTAGAGCCGAGGAAAAGAAATGCTGGAAAAGATCCCACAACCTGCAAAGTGATTAAAACTACATCATAAATGCAAGAGCTGTCTAAATCAATTTTGACACTAGCTGATCTGATATGGTAGCATATCATATGCATCGCAAGCGTATGTCTACAGCCTGTCGGTCTCCAGTATATAACTGTATATACAGCACGATCTCAAATTTTATACACCACTTGAACTGATCACGTCTCATCTAATCTAAGTTTCTTTCTCTACCTGTGTATACCTCTCCGTAACAAAAGCAGAACGTGCAAGATCTGTGTGAACCGCTGTCACGTACATTGTGGCACTTTTATCTCTGGGCAACATTTATACAATTTACAAATCTCAAAACTCGTCGAGGAGAGATGGCCTTGGATAACTCCAGCAAGTGTGGAAAGAAGGTTAGTTATGCTGCATTCTCATCGTGTGAGATATAGCCACGTTAAACTGAAGATGCTGTCACAAGCCTAGCTACGCTTGCTGGGCGTCCTCCGTCCTCAGCGGCTGGTTCTCGTTGTGCTGGCTGTCTAGGGGCATGTACTGCGCCATGATCGCCATGATCTCTGAGTCCATGTATCGCTGCAACACAAGATGGCGAATCCACGGTCAGGAAGAAAGAGAGAACCTAATGTTTCTGCCTGGATTTGGGAAGAGATCGTTCGGTCCCTACCCTGAGCCTGAACTTGTAGAACAGGTATCCGGCGATGCCAGCGCCAGCGACGCACGACAGGACCAGGGCGGTGACGAGCCACCCGAACGCCGACATGTTCTTGGCTGGACGTTGAACAGCAAGCAGCCGAGTGTTAACTCTTCAGTGACAGCAAGAAGAATAACAGAAAGAGGAGCAGGAGGAACAGAAAGGTTCTTGATGATGGCTCACCAATGCAGGTGTCTTCGTTATTGATGTAGATCATGCCGCCGTTGCACTTGCAGTCGAAGCCGCCCCAAGTGTTCTTGCACGAGCAGTGCGGGCAGGAGCACGCCAGCTTGTCTCTGCACTCATCGACGTCTGGAATGCCAACAGCAATCAGCAAAGGCAGACCAGGCTCGCTCAACTCGATGCAATTCTCATGCAAATTTGCAGGGAATCTGAGCAAGGTGAGTGCATGTTCATACCTTGGCAATGGAAGCCGTCGCCCTTGAACCCCGGCGGGCACTTGCACCCGCTCAACTCTGAATCCTGCACACGCCGGAAGCGTTAGAGTTTCAGACCATTCAGTAACCAGCGTGCCTGAATATCACACCAAAGAAGCAACACGGGAACTGCTATTCTTAACAGAGTTACCAAGCAGGCAGAGAAGGTTTTCCCCTGTCTGGTGTCCTTCCAGCACCCTCCATTGTCCATGGCGCATCGGCCCGGTCCGACGGCTGATGATGCAATTGAGGACAGGTCCGAAATCCATTCAAGTTCAGTCTTCACTCTTCAGTGGTAGAATGAAACGACTGTGAGCAATACTGATGGAATGTTTGGTACCTTTGCAGTCGGTGTACCCGTCGCCTTGGTACTGAACGCCATCCACCACAGGGCACTGGCAGATCCTCCCTCTGTAGGTGTCCTGCTTCCATTCCAGCACGCAGTCGGTTAGTAGGCAGGCAGGTAATGTGCACTGCAAGGAAGGGCAGGCCTGGTGCAGTTGGTGAGTGCTAGCTCGCCGAGTCACCAGGTTCTGGGTTCGAAGCCGTCTCTCTGCAGAATTTCTGCGGGGGTAAGACTTTGCTTCGGTTATTCCCTTCCCCAGACCCCACTCGTATGGGAGCCTCTGGCACTGGGTCTGCCCCGTAAGGAACTTCGTTGGAGGAAGAGGTGGGTACTGGAGTAGTACTACCTTGCAGGCCGTGGTGTTGGTTTTCTCGTCGCGCCAGCAGCCGCCGTTGTTGTGGAGGCACTCGTCGGTTTCCATGCCTGAAGAAATTGCAGAGGTGAGTTCAGGGATCGGAGACGAGTACTGATTACTGAACTAAAGGAATTGCTCAAGTGTAATGTGGTGGCTTCATCTGCTGAGGTTACTGACCGGGCGTCAGGCAGACATGAGGTTCAGTGGACTCCTTGAACCCGGCACAGATCGCTTTGAGAACCGCAGTGCTTTCCAATTTGCCTGAAAATGCCAAATTGTTCAGAGAAAAGCGGCACGGCATGGTCTCATCTTGTGATGAAAACTGGAGGGCTTGTACGTCCATACCTCGATACTGCACATTGTTGATCACCAGCGTCGGCAAGATCGTCACGTCCCCTCGAGCTCCATGCCCGACCTACAAGAACCGAAATATAATCATCAGTTTGTGAATGTGCAAACACTTGTGAATGAATTGATACCAATGCAAGAACACGCCACTCCCGGCCCAAATGGACGCTTGACATTCCAGAATCAGCATGATAGACTGACAAACCTGAACAATCTGCTCCGTCCTGAGCACGTCGTTCTCGGCGTCGGCGTCGGGATCCCCCATGCACTTGTCGATCTTGTCCATCGGCAAGCCTGCAACGCCGAAACCAGATCAGCACTCCAGCCCATCGCGGGAGGCCGGAAGCCGGAAGGGGAAAAAAAACTCTCAGGGTCAGAGCGCGCACCGAGCGACCGGACGACTTCCTGAGCGCAGGCGCTGCTGTACTTGTTCTCCTTCATGGAGCAGCGGAGGTGGTAGTCGGCGACGTAGTCCCACCACACCCAGGGCCGGCCGGAGGCGTTGGCGACGCGGTGCACGCAGAGCTGCCGGAGGTTCTCCACCACCACGTCCTTGCCGTCGTAGCCGGCGCCCAGGTCGCCCTCCGGGTCCGGCGCGCAGTAGCGGCCGCGGTTGATGCACTGCGCCTTGCACTGCGGCGTCTCCAGGAACGCGTCGGGGCAGAACCAGGTGATGTAGTGCGGGGTGAAGAGTGCGTAGCCGCCCTTCTCCAGCAGCTGCGCGTGGCCCCGGAACGCGCGCACGAACGCCGCCTGCTCGTCGCACCGCGGCCCGCACTCGTCGTTGCTGTTGGTCCAGAACTCGTACTCCACCCGCTCGTCCGGGTGGGGCATCGACTCGCGCCAGTCCAGCCGCACCACCACCTCCTCCGCCTTCTCCTTGGACGCGGCGCGGCGGAGGGTGTCGCCGAACTGCTTCGACACCAGCGCGGACGGCACCGTGATGTTGGCGAGGAACGCCATGTCGGGGGTCTCCTCCTCGGGGCTGTCCATGGTCAGCAGCGGCTCGTCGGCGCTGTCCGCCACCAGCACGGCCGCCGCGCCGGCCAGCTGCGCGTGCCACGTCTTGAGCGCGAAGTAGCAGCCCCCGCGGTCCACGAGGAGGACCACGGGACGCCCCGACGGGGACCTGAACTTCTCCCTGCCGAACGGCTCGCAGGCCGTGGCAAGCTTCGCGTCCGGGTACAGCACCACGCCCGTCAGCGTGCCGCCGTAGTCGGGGACCCCGTAGTTGGCGATCGCCGCCTCGTGGTGGCCGCGCAGCGAGCGCGGGGACAGCACCTTGATGCTGTTCTTCTCCACGACAAACCGTGCCGATGCTAGGCTCGCCATGGTCACCACCAGGCACGCCACGGCGGCGAGCCTCCTCTCGTGGCCTTGGACGTGCAGCGCCATCGCCGTGTTCCTTGGGGACTCCGGCCCTCTCTGTACGTGTTGGTTTGGCAAATCCTGTAGTTCGTTAGAGGCGGAGACTTAGTGGAGACGACATGGAGTTTTACGAAGGTGGTAGAGAGGAAGCGAGGAGCCCGACTAAAAAGTTTTGGCTCCTGTTGGAATATTGTACTAGACTAGATGGGACATGTCAATATACTTCATCCGTCCCAATGAATATGCAACTATAGAAAGCGTGTCGGTCAAACTATATCAACTTTGACCAAGTTTATAGTAAAAGATATTAGCATTTATGTCTCGAAATAAATTTATTATAAAAATATATTTCATAACTGATCTAACGATACTTATTTTGGCTCATAAATGTTAGTATTTTTTATATAATTTTAGTCAAAGTTTGCGATGTTTGACTCTTCGGGATGTGAGAATTGCACGTTCATCGGGGACGGAGGGAGTATCTTCATGGAACAGGAAATTCTTTGGCAGTTTGCGCATAATAATAAACTGAAATCTGGACCGGTAAAAGTTTGAATCTTTCTGCGCTATGTCGCCGTACATGGCCTTGCGTTGACCTCTAGAAGCTTGTTAAGAAGTCTATTATTTACCTCAAAAGAAGTCTTTTATTTCGCTCGCGCGAACCCAAAAAAAAAAGTGTCCCCTCGCAACACAAGAAAAAGAGGGGCAGGAATGACAAAGGCAGGCAGGAATGACATCGCTTGCATTGCACATCATGGTACGATAATTTGTTTGAACAATTCGTTGGTGACACTGACATGAGAGAGTTGCAATAGAAACCAACCATCCAGCTCTTGCGGTCAGTCAGCGGGTGGGGATGATGATGACAACTGGGCGTGTGGTCCAAATACATGCGCAAAGACGATTACAAATGAAGACCAACTCAAAAGGCCGTCAGGTCACTGATCCAATAACATAGGTACTACAGGGAACCAACATTAGTTCTTGGAACATGCTACAAAAAATCCTGCACAGTACTCGTCCTCCGGTTTAGTACCGCACACGTGATGTTAGCGAACGCGAAGTCAACTGCTGTCATGTTGTTTCACAAACAAGATGATGTGCACATGAGTACATGAGCACCAGTGGACTTGTAATAATTTTATCAGCTCCTGTGGCAGCCCCATATCCATATGGGTGACACCAAATGACAACTCATATGCTCCCTAACTGCTCGACCTGGTTCCAAACATGGGCGATGAACCGATGAGAACATGCTCGACATTGGTTCCAAACACGGGCGATGAACCGATGAGAACATGGTTCTTAAGGACTGAATAGCTTGAGAGAAGTTTCTAACATCCTAAAATGGCATGCAGGTAGGTGTTCAGCTATTATCAACTTTATCAGCTTCTGGAAACACCTCCATTGTGAAAATGAAACCATACTACACATGCCTAATCAGCAACTCAAAACAGTTCACCACGATACCATGTGAAAATGAAACATAATCTCAGCAATTTCAGTACCTGACATCAACGAAACAGAAACAGGCAAACAGCTTGATAGGTCACCTCTATCCTTTTTCATATTCATTTCATAATTTAGTAGGCAACCCAAGAATGGACTTAGGTGCACATGACTGCCGTTACATTGATTGTTCAAACTGGAAACAAAAATGCATGATTCATAAGACAATAAGCTTTTACGCCTCTACTTCTTAAAAGAAAACTTCCCCTTCTTCCTAGCTTTTCTCTTGTCTTTCTTGATCTTCAAATGAAGCTGTACCTTCTTCTTGCTAATGGTGCCAAGTGGCTTCAACAAGGTTTTAGACCTGTTGTTCCCTTCATCAGACATCTCCACATCTGTATTCATGAGAGCATGGAACACGTGAGTTGAGGAAAAACAAGATAAGGTGCAAGTGAAGTTGCAGGAAGAGAAAACAACAGGAGCCACAAAGGGTAAACTTGCTACTATGAATTGTATACATTGACAGACATTCATAACAGAAAGCAAATTCTGAAAAACAATTTGCATGTTATTTAATCAAGCATTTGAATTTTGCTTAATGGCATCACACGTTCAAAAGGTTGCAAGATTATGGTAACCATCACCGTTCATGCAAAACATCATAGAACTGGTTAGTTCGTTTTCGGACATGTGCTAACTGCTAAGGTCACCAGATTTCTAGATATGAGAACTAAATATCAGTTCAATAGTTAACAGTTTTTCAAATAGGTATAATTTATGATTTTTCTTTCTCAATATGGTTCACATCATCCAATCCAAGTGGTAGCAACAAGGGTTCACATCATCCAATCCAAGTGGTAGCAACAAGGTATGTACTAAGATGGCACACATATCAGGGCTTAACTGCAAATTTATATATGGCAGCTTAGCCATAGATCTTTACGATCAGGCCAATCCAAACCCAGACGAAGCTAATCAATCAAATGTACAATAAGGCTGCAACTGGTAGCAGAATACCAAAGCCTCTCCAATCAACAAAAAAGATCTAAGCGTGATGGCGCGCAATTTGCAAAGGTATATTAAGTTTGTATTCCAGGACTAAACTATTAAGACACTTCTTACTGAGCTAATGTGTTCTTTTTTTGAGAGAGCTAATGTGTTATGATTGTTACTGCATGCTTCGATCCAGACAGCTTAAATCATTGTCATCGAGATCAAATTCACAGCCGACACACTTAGTATTACAGAATACTGATGCAGCTCCGGATAGAAAATCAACCAGTGGGCACCTCCTTGCGAGTAGCGAGCAGTATTGTTTTAACAGATTAAGAAAGTGAACGGTGGATGAACAGCTAGCAGTCTAGCACACAAGGAGCGTGGAGGAATTCCGATTCCACCAGAAACTAAAGGAGGCCGGCGCCTGGTGAAACATAAAAGTTTTATAGCGCTCACCCATAGCCGAGGCCGAGCTAGCGCCGCGGGAGCTGCCGGCATCCTGGGACGGCGGGGGCCCGCGGACCTGGAGCGGGGGAGCAGCAAGGGCAGCGGCCTGCGCCGCGAGCTTGGCGGCCTCCTTCTTGTCGTAGAAGGGCTCCGCTATCTCCCGGCGCAACGTCCGCAGCCGCTTCTCCCGCTTGGATCGCAGAGACTTCGCCATCTCCGCCGCCGCCGCAACAAGCAATGCTAGGGTTTGGGAGTCGGCGAAGCAAGAGGCGGAGTGGGTTTGCCTTGCTTTGGTTTTGTAGGAAGGAGGGGTTATCTGAACTTGGGCTGGGCTTTGCTTTTAAAAATGTAATATGGGATGGGCTTATTTGTTCCACGTAGGAATTGTCGAATTGACGATACCACCGAGGCTGTTTAGTTGGCTAAAGTTTTAAAATTTTAGTACCGTAGCACTTCGTTTATATTTGGTAATTATTGTTTAATTGTGGGCTAACTAGTCTTAAAAGATTCATCTCATGATTTATAATCAAAGTGTGCAATTAGTTATTTTTTTATCTACATTTACTGCTCTATACATGCGTCTCTAGATTCGATACGATGGAGATAGTGTAAAAACTTAAAATTTGGGAGCAATCTAAACAAGGCTGAAATTGGGTTGTATGGGGGGCATGGGCCACTTGTTTCTAGACTGACCCAAATCGGTGATTATGGATTATATATAAGAAAAGGTCCATTTAACTTTCCATTTTTTTTGTAGACTTTCCATATTTTCGATGAACTCCGATTTGTCTCTCCAAATTAAAAAAAAAAGTAGTATATTAACCTCCTTTTAACATTTGAAACCACTCGAATTCACTCATATGCATTTTTGAAAATGGTTTAGCTGATGTGATGGAGGTAGATCGAATTATGTTAACAATCTAGAGGTCAATTAGACTTTATTTTCCAATAACTATAGAAAACATACAATTAAAAATTGTATGATCAGAGCATGGGGCTGATGTATTTGTTTCTATTATTTTCACACTAAAAGCGAGCGGATGGCTCGTCCAGGGCCTAAACCAAAAGGCCAAACTAACACAGCGTGGGAAAAAAATTGTCCAAAAAAATGGACATTTTTCGTCTATGTCTAATAGATAATGAGAGCATTTGCAAGCAAGTAAACATCAAGAGGAGACCATACAAGACTCAAATAATTCCAAGTTAGATACCATAAGACAGAGTATTATTTTGGGGTAAAATGAAACTAGTTTCATATTTTTTGTAAGCTAAAACAAAATTTCTAAGATTAGATTAGATTTTAGGATTTTCATTTGCATGTTTTCAAAAATATTTGTATAGTTTTTTATAAAGTCTAATTGATCCCTAAACTAACACTGATGCAGTAATGTGGCGGTGTAAGCCAAGGCCACTATCAAAACCGTGTAAGCCAAGGCCACTATCAAAACCGTGTAAAGAACATATATACTTCCTCAGCCGCAAATAAATTGCTCCGAGGCCACCAAGCACTATTCAATACTATTAACGTACTGTTTGCAGCACTGTTAAACACTTGTTAATGCGCTGTCTGCCACTGTTTATCCATTTGTAATGTTCATTCACCTGCCTTTTACTGTTCTCCCGCGCAGCGGACCGCGCGCTATCGAGGTAGTAAACGCTGATGGTTTCAGAAGTTAGTGGATGTTTAGAAAACTGATTTTCCGGTAGGGGAGGCTAATCGGTACTTCATGAACTTTTTACTTTGCATTTATGGCCTGGAAAAAAGTTATTGACACCAGTTGTCGGTGACCCAGATCTGTGATTCAGTGTCGCAGTTTGCAGGTCGCCAGGACATCAAGCCAGTGTTAGTGGAAGTACACAATTTCATATATGCCTCTGAAATTATTCGGCCCAAGTAACAAATTGTACTCAAATATATTTCGCGGGGTAAATACGATTTTCAAGCGAAAACAAACTGTTTGCCAAAGTAAACGCGAAATGCTTCTGAAATTCAAAACTGGACTTAATCAACAAGCAAGCAAGCAAAATCTTCGTGAGAACACCCAAGATTATGTTGTCTCATACTATTATTTTTGTCTATAGTCTCCAGTGTAAATCTTGGTACATTTTTGCGTGATCTATTCGAGCAAATTATTAAGGAAACATCATCCAATACATAACAAATAACTTCGCAAATCGGCCACAGTATTGGCGCATCAGACTACATTCGTACATCACACACGCGCGCCTCATTACGCTACTACACTTGTTTAAGCTGCGGTATCTGATATCGCCAAACCGAACAAGACTTACGTACGCCGCGGCGCGGCTTGGCGCTCAGGCGACCTGCAGCGCGCTACCGAGCGCGGCGCGGAGGCTGTCGATCTCGTCCCTGGGCAGCACCGCCGTGACGAGGCGGCCGCGGCCGTCGGCGTCGGGCTGCACCAGCACCGCGCCCTCCTCGCCGACGCCGTCCATGCCGTACTCCACGTGGACCGGGCGCAGCCCCTTGATCTCCAGCGCGTACACGTCCACCTGCTCCATGTCCACGAGCGTCAGGTGTGCGCCACCGTACACGAGGACGTCCCCCTGGAACGCCGCCACCGCGGCGGTCTCGTCGACCACGTGAAATAACTGTGGATCAACTAGGGCAGATCTAGCGGGTAGTTCTCTTTACTGTTGTATAAACATGGGGTAACAGAGATGACTTAGAGATAGAGAGAGAGAGCGGTAGAGACGCAAACCGTTGGGCTTGGCGGAGGAGCTCGACGTTCCCATGGCGTTGGTGACGAAGGGGAGGCAGTGGCGTCGATGTGCAGTGGTGGCGCTTCCCGTCGCTGACAGCGCCTCCCGGATCGGACTAGGGTTAGGACGGTGGAAAGGCGGCTGTGAAAACCTCATCCTTTAGCCAGTGGCTCCCACCTCCTATTTATGGCACTGGGCGACGGGGGCCCACCAGCCGTGCTTGGGCTGGACGCCCCCGATCAGGGCGCGAGTCAAGGCCCAAGTGGCCGTTGGGCCATCTTGGTGGGAGATCAATTCCAACATTCTCCCCCTTGATCTCATCTTATACTTTAACTTTAAATTTGACTTTAATCTCTTTCACTTTTATTTGTTTCATCACAAATCAGTGCATAGAGCATGCCTCATCGTCACGGTCAGTCGCCGATAGATTTAACAGCTACAATACACATCTCTGATATGAAACAGATTCTTTAACTTTTGGGCCCTTTATTGTCCGGAAATCATAGGCTATACCATAAAACCCATGTCGACTGTGTGTTCTCCGAACACACTGGGCGGTAAGCCTTGGTAAGCAGATCCGCAAGCACTTTCTTGTCACTTACATGTTTAATACCCTTTGGTATGATTCCGGACTTTTTCCTTAACAACGTATAACTTTAATGTCAATGTGTTTGGCAGCACACTTGACTTATTGTTATAGGAGTAAACTACTTAAATGGTCATTGCTGTTGACAACCATTATCAATTCCGGGTACAAGTTACTTAACCATTTCGCCTGTCCCTCAGCCTCATATCATGCTATATTATAACTTTACATCACTGATGATACTAGAACTGTTTCTTTTGGAGCTTTTCCACAATAAAACTCCAACTGCGAGTGTTAGCTACTATGTGGGTTTCACTAAACATCTCGCCAAAATATAACATTTGTACCCACAACTACTTGAGAGTACCTGTTCTTTCTTTCTTAGCATGAGGCCGACATTCTTAACTCCATTCCAGTGATCTATATCTGGACTGGACTTTTGCCAAAACAACCCGGATACGTAAACTGTGTCAGGGCAAGGTCTTATCTTTGTACTCATTAAACTTCCAACAGCTGAAGCATATAGGACGTCCATCTATAACAATCTTACATTGCTTTTGGAACATTAAAGTTCTCAAAACTATTACCCTGACCATGAGAACAGGCGTAGGTTTACCCGCATAGGTACTTTATTTCTTTAGAAACTTTTCTTAGCATGCCTATGCGATAGTCACAATACCCCTTTTCTTCTATCTCGGTGAATTTCAATTCTTTTAACGGGATACATTTCACCGAGAGTTTTCTTATTCAACCTTGAGGACAACAACTTCTTCTCATGCAGTAGATTGACATCACTACTAACAGTTAGGGTGTCATCCACACAGGATTAGGAAATGAATTTCCCCTTCTATAACTTTGTACAAACGCAATTGTCCTTTCATTCTCTTTAACCCAAAATTTCTAATTGACTCTTCAACTTTAAATGCCACTGTCTATAGATTTGCTCTATTCCATAAGAGATTTCTACAGGTGGCATCCCTTACATTCTTTTCTTTTCATGACAAAACCTCTGGGTTGTGCCACGTAATTATTTTCATACAAATCCCATTGGGAAATGTTGTCTTTACTTTCATCTGATGTTACTCAGATCATGATGTGCCACTAGCACTCATTGTAATCTATTCATTCGCTTCACGCAAAACTTTTGATTCAAGTCGCGCTCCACATCTTTACATATTTCCCTTGGAGTCACATTTTGTCTTGTAGACCCATCACAGTCTACTGTTTTGGCTCCTTAGGAATTTATTCTAGATCCCAAAATATTATCTATTTTATCTTTCTTTGCTTCTTGCCACTTAGACGAGTGAAAATCTCTCATGGCTTCTTCAAATTAGGTGGGATTACCCTTCATTTGAATTTCACTAATATAGACTTTATAGTAATCAGAAATATCTGATTTTCTTATTCTTTGAGACTTTCTGGGGCCTCAACTTCTAGCATTTCTTGACCTTTATTGCCAAAAGACAATTGATTCTACAAGGTCCTGTGTAACAAGATCCTTGTTTATATTATCCATCCTCCTTGTGGAGTTAGGTCTCTTTGTATCATGCTCCCCCAGATTGTCCCATCTTTAAACTTTCTTATTTTTGGGTTTAATCTGCTAAAACTCATATGGCGCGTTTAGCACCGTCTTAATAACTCTGAATACGTCCAGTATGAATACTGACTGACTATGTTATCTTTCTGTTGGAACTGTAAAAGGTCCATGAATTTAGCTATATCTTTACTTTAGGGGGTATCGATATTATGACCGTCTTTCTCCCCCGACGATCACATTCATCTTTTATAGATCACTTTAGTATGCATCGTATTGTCTGAATTATGGGGAAGTATCTTTCTTAATTGATCTCACATTTCTCCCCCTCGAAATGTGGTACAAACTTTTCTACCACAATTTCGAAAATTATCCAGAACTCTTGTGAATGAGGAAACTTTGATTACTTTCTTCATCCACATGATTATATCATGCAAATGAAATTATTTCTTAATTTGTTGAGAGTACTTTTCCCTCATTTCACTTCAAGAACTCAACAGAGTCTTTTATCATTGATACTTTCGCAAGTCACACTTGCATGTCATTCTTATCTCGAGGTTCGTCTATAACTTTATGTTCTCCTTAAACTCATTGAGTGCTTAATTACTATGACACAATAGAAGAGCACTGTCAAGCACATGAGTCATCACAACTTTCTCCTGCCATACAGGATAAGTACTATGTCAAACTTCTCCCGCCATGCAGGATTAATTAATACAAGTACTATGCCATCTTCACCCCGCCATGCGGGTATTTTCTCAAACTTTTCCCGTCATGCGGGTACTGTCACAAACTTTTTCCCGCCATGCGAGATAATTTCCTTGAAGGGACATAAGAGTCAAGATTGGCTCATATTTAATCATCAAATTTGGGAATAAATCCAAATACTCTTTAACACACATGCTTAATCCGACGTTGGTCAAATTGAACATGCATGTCACTTATTATATTTCATATCATGATGATAAAAACTAAAAAACTAATTATTATTATTATTATAAAGAGTACATAAAAGACATCTTTTAAAATAAATTCTTAATGTTCTCTTTCTTGGATCAATATACTAGAATTCTTTCTTTTGAAGTCATTCTTTAAAGAGACCGTAGTCCCTTACGTAATGGTCTTCTTTCTGAAGAAAATTGCACTTTTCATCTTCTGGGTCACAAGTACCCAACTCATTTCCTTTTCACCCTTCAAGAATAAAGGCATGAAGTTCTTTGTCTGAAAACATTAATCAATAATCAATAATAATAAGCATGAAAATAACCTTACATTGGTCTGGTTAAAGACACGCACATTAAACTTTTAAATCTTTAAGTTCTATTCTATATCACCGTTGGGCAGAAATAGAACAAAACCATCAATCTTATACATCAATTCCACATCACCGTTGGGCAAAAATGGAATTAACATATGAAAACTCAATTATCTTATAACACTCTTCAAAATTAAATTCTCCCGTTGGTTCGAATTTAATTTTGAAGATCATCATCACTATTGCAGCGGAAACATGAAAATACATTACATTCTGCTCGCTCTGGAGCATCTATTGTCTCTTATCTATTCTCTGAAAATTGGTCACTTTGATGCAAAATTCATCAGAGATTTAAGCTTTAAACATAAAACTCATAGAATTATAATATTGTTATCATCAACGTTGGTCAGAAAATAACAATATCATAATTTTCTTTAAACACAAACTCTTAAATAAATTTATAATATTGTTATCATCAACGTTGGTCAGAAAATAACAATATTATAATTTATCTTAACTATAAACTGATTATTCCTCCAATTTAAAATTTCCGTTGGTTCCAACTTTAACTGGAGGATCAACTTTTCATTATCATTTACTGAATAACTATAACTGCTCTTCAAATTAAAACCTTCCGTTGGTTCGGATTTAATGAGAAGACAATAAACTTTAACTTTGCAGCAGAAAACATGAATCAACAATAATTATCTACTTTTCAGAAGCATTCTTTACTGATCTATTCTCTAAACAATGTGCACATTGGTGCAAAATTGAATAGAGATCAAAGCTTTATACAAATTTCATCAAAATATCATTTAAATATGCTTCTGAAACAAGGTAAAACTAAATTCAAAAGATCCTTGTGTATCTGGCCATTTCGGCCTGAAAGCCTAGCTCACTCGGCCGAAGGCCCATTCACGCTCTGCGTGATCAGCTGCCCAAGTAGCAAAAACCGGCTACCATCGTTATACTTATTCAGAAGCATTACTTTGAACTTGTCTACTCTCTAAAAATAAACACGTTGGTGCAAATTTATAGAGATATAAACTCATACTTTGAATATAAATAAACATAATTTGCTTCTGAAATCAAAACTTTAAACGTCAACTGTACTGTACATGTGGTTCAACACCAGATCGGCCCGCGGCCAGCACTGCGCTTGGCAGCCCATTTCCTTCGTGCGTTCATGCGTAGGCCCGTGGCCCAACGCTTGCGGCAGCCCTCCCCAGCGCCCAGGCCACAACGTGGGCCTGGGCCGGCAATCTGCGTTCCCACCTGGGCCGAAAGCGGCCCGGCTGATCACAGCCGTGCAGCTACATCCGACGGCCAAGCAGCTTTGTCGCGGGAACAAAACCCAGGGCGCCGCTTCCCCGAACCCTAAGGCTCATTCTTCTCCTCCCTTCTCACGACCGCAGTCGCTCCGGGAGAATGGCCCGCGGCGGCCGGCGGCGGCGGCAAGGGGTTGGAATCCCAGAGCAGAGCAGATCCCGCCCGGCAACCTCCTTTTTCCTCCTTTCTCTGCGATGCCGTGGCGACAGTGGGTCGCCGGCGGCGCTACGACCCGAAACCCTAGCCCCCATTCTCTCTTTCCTTTCCCTCTCACCGTCGCGGCCCAAAGGAGCAGTAGCGATGGTGCCCACCCGTGGCGGCTGGAGGAAGGTGTGCATGGCGCCGCCGTGGAGCTCATCGCCGGCGCGCGCGCTCGCCCGTGGCTGAGCACGCCGCCGTCGATTGGCCTCGCGACGATGCCCTTTATCTTCTCTCTCTCGCGCATGGTGGTGCGGCCGAGCGCCGGCAAGCCGGCGGTGGCGGACCTCCCTAGTCGGCGGCTCTAGGTTCTTTCCCCGCGCACCGGCAGAGCAGTGTCGCAGTCTGTGCCTTCCCGCGCCAGCAAATCGCCGCCGTGCGGTGGATAGCAGGTGAGCAGGTAGGCCACTGTGCCCTTTTCTTTCGATTAGGGTTAGGGTTCTTTAGGGTAATCCGAATCGAATTCGAATCTCTTTCTTTCTTTCCCGACCTAGATCCACTCACTAGGTAGGCTCTCGATACCAATGAAATAACTGTGGATCAACTAGGGCAGATCTAGCGGGTAGTTCTCTTTACTGTTGTATAAACATGGGGTAACAGAGATGACTTAGAGATAGAGAGAGAGAGCGGTAGAGACGCAAACCGTTGGGCTTGGCGGAGGAGCTCGACGTTCCCATGGCGTTGGTGACGAAGGGGAGGCAGTGGCGTCGATGTGCAGTGGTGGCGCTTCCCGTCGCTGACAGCGCCTCCCGGATCGGACTAGGGTTAGGACGGTGGAAAGGCGGCTGTGAAAACCTCATCCTTTAGCCAGTGGCTCCCACCTCCTATTTATGGCACTGGACGACGGGGGCCCACCAGCCGTGCTTGGGCTGGACGCCCCCGATCAGGGCGCGAGTCAAGGCCCAAGTGGCCGTTGGGCCATCTTGGTGGGAGATCAATTCCAACACCACGTTCTTGGCCAGCAGCGCCGCCAGCTCCGCGACGTCCGTCTTCGCCGGCGACGACCCCGCCGACGCCACGTACCCGACCGTCATCTCGTTCGCCAGGGACTTGCCGCTCCGCGCGGCCGCGCCGGTCCTGACCACGGTCACGGAGTCCACGTCGCCGCCCCTGATCTTCGCCACCGTCTGCCACACCAGCGCGGACACGAGCTCGAAGGTGCCAGCGGCCGCGTTGTGGCGCCCCTGCTGCTGGAGCTTCTTGAGAACTGCGTCGCGGACGTGGAAGGAGTAGCACGCCATGTCGCGGCCCGCGGGGACCAGCCAGTGGTCCTCGATAGGCCCGACCTGCTTGACGGAGCGCGGCGCCGCCACAGCGGCCGCGGGGGACTGGCCCTGCAGCGGCTTGTTCAGCGGGGTCAGGACGGTGGCTTCCGGCTTCTTGCTGCTCAGGATCTGCGCCCACTTGTTGAAGCAGGTGACGGCCGACGGCACGTCGCCGATGAGGTGCGCCCAGCTGAACCCCAGCGCCAGCCCGCCGCATTTGAAGTTCGTGATCTGCGAGCGAGCAACGATTGTCACTCAATTTTTCAAATGGTAATTAGTATGGACGTAGCTGATAAAAAGATTTTTTTCGAAACGATGTAGCCGATAAATATTGCTACTTTGCTCAATAACAGAAGATTTCTTAAACAATCCTGAAATTTACAGAAAAAGTTCTAACGCCAGAGATAGGACCGTGCAATTAGAGTAGTACTCCTAGTCTCCTGCTAGTACCAAGTTATTTTTTAGCCAAGGCCTTGTTTAGATGGCAAGTTTTTTTTTTAATTTTCGTTATTGTAGCATTTTCATTTGTTTTTGATAATTAGTGTTCAATTATAGACTAATTAGGCTTAAAAGATTCGTCTCGCAAATTACAGACAAACTGTGCAATTAGTTATTTCTTTTACCTACATTTAGTGCTCTATACATGCGTCTAAAAGATTCGATGTGATAGAGAAAGTATAAAAATTTGAAATTTGGAGTGTAACTAAACAAGGCCTAAGTACCTTTGCACTGTAACACTAAGACTACTGCTCCCTCAGTTCTAAATTATAAGTTGTTTGACATTTTTAAATATATTGATTTTACTATATATATCTAGACAAAGTGTATACTTTTGCGTGTCATATTAGCTTTGTCTTAAGTCAAACATTATCATGCATCTTTAACCATCCATTTCAAAAAGTATTTATAATTTCACAATATATGAATTATAGATTATGAAATTATTTCTTACAGTGAATCTAAGAACATAAATCTTATGTTATCAACCTATATAAGTTATTGTTTTCTAAATCGACAGTCAAAACCTATAAAAGTTTTTTTTTTCTAAATCAACAGTCAAAGATACAAATGTTGGACTTAGGACAAAGCTAACACGACATGTAAATAAAAACGGAGGGAGCATTTTAAATACATAATACAAGCTATATATCTAGAGAAGTCAAACCATCTCATAATTTGGAATAGAGGAGTAGTACATAAAAAAAGCAACAATTCCAGGGTTGTTTAAAGAAACACACTCCATCCAAAAATAAATCAATTTCTAGAATCATCATAAAAATTATATTAAGATTGACCAACCGTACAGTAAAGAATAACAACATTTATAACACTAAATAAGTAGATTTTTAAAATATATTTGTGATGTATGTGGTGATACTAATTTGATGATATAAATATTGATACTTTTTCTATAAATTTAGTCAAATTTAAAATAATTTGACTTAGGATAATTTTATAAGCTTATTTATTTTGAGATGGATGGAGTAGACCAGTAGTATAAATAGACTGGTAGCATGGGAAAACTAGTCCACTAGTACTATTAATTTGCAATAATAGACTAGTCTAATAGACGAATCCGTGATTTGCACCTTTGATTGACTTCACACGTGCTATGGAGGTAGTATTTGGCTAAGCTAGTGAGACGATAATGCAACCAGCGCATTGGGCCTACATGAAAGAGGCAGATCGTAATGCACCGCCCGCCTGGGCGGCTGGGTGGCGATCCATAAACGTTATTCCGATTGCACAATTATGCAGGTTGTTTAGCGCTGGCCCATTCATGTTCGCTCGGGGTTTGTTGTGGAGTTTAGTGAAGAACTTTCGCTAATGAAGTACAGAGGCTTGCTTCGTGAACTCGACGTTTCTATCGATCGGCTTCAATACCTTTTTGTCTCAGAGGTAGAACTGCGAGTGAATGAGTGAATTGGGCCATGTTTAGTTCCCCAAACTTCTGAATTTAGCGCTACGCAAAAAGAAGATTCCCCATCACATCAAATTTACGGTACATGTACGAAGTACTGAGGCCCTGTTTGGTTTGGACATGTTAAAGTTTAACTCCCATCACATCAATGTTGCGGCAAATGCATGCAGTACTAAATGTAGACTAATTGTATGCATGTCGGCACAGATTAGGAGTAATTTACGAGACGAATCTATTAAGCCTAATTAGTCCGAGATTGGAAACTTTTTGTCAAATAAGACGAAAGTGCTACAGTGTTTGTTAAACTTTAACACCCAAACCAAATAGGCCCTAAATGTAGACGAAATCAAAAACTAATTGCACAATTTGGTTGTACTTTGCGAGATGAACGTTTTGAGCCTAATTAGTTAATGGTTGGACAATTATTATCAAATACAAACGAAATGCTACAGTATACTACAATGTATTTGCAACCGTGTATTCGGCTACGCCAGATTCGGCCAAACTAAACAAGGCCTTGATTGCAGGCCTGTGAACTGACTTCTCAGAGAACTGTTGAAAGGAATGGAGTACTGTACTAGACTTGCTGATTTGTTAATTTCGAGGAGTCCTCCCACCATTTCTCATCTTTACAAGGGTGTGTTTAGTTTGCGAAAAAATTTAGGTTTGGCTACTGTAGTACTTTCGTTTGTATTTATCAATTAGTGTTCAATCATGGATTAATTAGGCTCAAAAGATTCGTCTCGTAGTTTTCTACCAAACTGTGTAATTAGTTTTTCTTTTCGTCTACATTTAATGCTCCATACATATGTCTAAACATTCGATGTGACGAGAAATCTTGAAAATTTTTGAGAACTAAACATGACCAAAGGTCATTTATCTCAAGTCATCAGGTATGTTCAGTTGTTCACAATTCGCCTACACAGTTTCGTGCTCAATTAGCCGGTTCTTCAAGAACACAGTGAGTGATGTATGAAACCACTGTCACAAGCTTCAAGTTTCATCTGCCACCTGATTCGCGTGAGCCACCGCCTCCCGGAACCGGAACCAAAGAACAGCGGCGGCTGCGGCTGCAAGTTTCAACTACACCGGCGGCAGATGAATGAGGCCTTGTTCACTTCCCCATCCCAACCCAAAATATTTCCTCTTCTACCTATCACAGCAAATCTTTCGACGTATGCATGAAGCATTAAATGTAGATAAAAAAGATAACTAATTGCATAGTTTGTCTGTAAATGTCGGGACGAATCTTTTGAGCCTAGTTAGTCCATAATTAGACAAATTTTGTCAAATAACAACGAAAGATGCTACAGTAACTTTTCATCTACTTTTCGCGAAGTAAACGCACCTGAATGGTACGTCGGCGCGTCCACCCTCCGCCACCCCCGGCGCAGCAATTAGGGGTTGTTTAATTGGTGAAAAAGTTTGGGTTCGGCTACTGTAGCACTTTTCGTTTTATTTGGTAATTTGTGTCCAATCATGGACTAATTAGGCTCAAAAGATCTGTCTCGTGATTTACAACTAAACTGTGTAATTAGTTTTTTCTTTCATCTACATTTAGTACTCATGTGCCACAAGATTCGATATAATAGGTACTGTGCAAACTTTTTGGGTTGCATGAGCAACTAAACAGACCCTATGTTTCGACGCCGATCCGACAATCTCACGACGAACCCGCCGCATCTTTCAAGAGCATGTGCCTATATGGATACTACTGTGACCCAGTTTAGATGTAAAAAATTTTGCAAAAGAACAATAGATTCTTCGTCACATCGAATCTTTGGACGCATGTATGAAGCATTAAATATAGATAAAAAATAAAACTAATTATATAGTTTAGACGAAATGGACGAGACGGATCTTTTAAGCCTAATTAGACCATGATTGGACACTAATTATCAAATAACAACAAAAGTGCTACAGTTATATTTTGCTAAAAAAAATTTTACCAGCTAAACGAGGCCTATGTGTTGTTTTGTTTTGTTTCTTTTCATTTTTTACTACTACCAGTACCACGCGATTTTTGCTAGACTGGTGACAGCCGAGCTGACAGACACTACACAGTTGACGGTTGTGGCAGATGGTTGCAGTCGGTGACCAGCTCTAGGTGACCACTGGACAGAGTATAAATGTCTGGTAGTTAACAGGTACGGCCGGACATAATTAGGCCCTGTTTCGTTTGATCACATCAATGTTCCCTAAAATGCATCGAGTACTAAATGTAGACTAATTGCGTGTATGTTGGCATAGATTAGGAGTAATTTACGAGGCGAATCTATTAAGCCTAATTAGTCTAAGATGAAAACTTTTTGTCAAATAAGATGAAAGTGCTATGGTGTTTGTTAAACTTTAACGACTCCTTTAACCAAACACCCTCTTAAAAGCTTGCTCAACTGCACTGCCCGAACCACTGAGGCCTTTTTTTTATCCGGGGATAAAAGTTTCTTTGTCACGTTAGATATTTCAAGACGTCAAAAAGGTGTTTGATACTAATAAAAAATTTAATTACATAACTCGTCTGAAAAATACGACGAATTTATTAAGACTAATTAATTCGTTTTTAGCATATGCATGTTATTATAGTAATTATGGCTAATCATGGATTAATTAGACTTAAAAGATTCGTCTCGTGGTTACTGTGTAATTAGTTTTTTATCTACATTTAACGTTCTACGTATATGTCAAACATTCCATGTGACGAGGTAAAAAAGTCTTTGGGTGAGAAAGGGCCTCGAAGTGAAAACTACAGCTGCATCTCCTTTTCCCACCAGGAATCAGGCAACCAGCGATGCCAGAAATCGACCACATCTCCAGCTCCGACAGACGTTTTCACTCTACTACCTCTGTAGTCTACGCTAGGCTGTGCTTAGATGGCTAAAAATTTGCAAAATACTACTATAACTCTTTTCGTTGTTATTTGATAGTTAATGTCCAACCATGAACTAATTAGACTTAAAATATTCGTATCGTGAATTACAGCTAAATCGTGTAATTAGTTTTATTTTTTATCTATATTTAATGCTTCATGCATATATCAAAGATTTGATGTGACGAAGAATCTTGAAAAATTTTACAAAATTTTCTAGAACTGACCAGGGCCCTAGTTGAACTGCTGGGTTTTCACGACTTCTACTTTGGCACCGTTTAGATGCCAAAAATTTTACCAAAATTTTCAGATTCCCTATCACGTCGAATCTTTGAACACATGCATGAAGCATTAAATATAGATAAAAAATAAAACTAATTACACAGTTTAGCCGAAATAGATGAGACAAATCTTTTAAGCCTAATTAGACTATGTTTGGACAATATTTACCAAATAACAACGAAACCGGTACAGTAACGTTTCGCCCAAAATTTTGTCAGCTAAGCAGGCCCTTTACTCCTGCCTCCTGTCGCGCGCTCACCTACTCCAAATTAAACTAGTACGGTAAGATGTGGAGAAGATTACTAGTACGTACCTGGACGTAGAGCAGCGGCGAGAAGAAGAGCTCGGGGCCGAGCACCTTGTCGTAGCAGAGCTGCCTGAGCCTGTCGGGCGCGTCGTCGCGGAGCCACTCGTCCATGTCGCGGTCGCACTTGGCCTCCACGATGCGCACGCCGCAGTCGTTGCACTTGATGTAGGGCCGGCGCGGAGCCCCATCGGCGGCGGCCTCGGCCTCCTGCTCGGCGCGGCGGACGCGGCCGGCGACGGGGAAGTAGTCGTCGAGCCAGGGGAACATGGGGTCCTTGAGCACCTTGGTGGCGAGGCCGCGCGCCACGTCCCCGGGCGGGTAGTAGTACACCCCGCGCAGGTAGTGCAGCTTGAAGGCCAGGTCCGCGTCCGCCAGCGCGTAGTCCACCTCCCCCGTCACCGAGCTCGGCACCACCGTGGAGAGGCGGTGCCCGTGCACGGCGCCCGGCGCCACCTCCTCCTGCTCCTGCTCGAACACCATGCTGCTTTTGCTTTGCTTTGCTTGTACTCGGCTGGCGGCGCCCGGCCCGGGTGTCAGGTGCTAGCGGCGCGCGCGGATGTGCATATGCTATGCCCCTCGGCAGACGCTTGCGGCGCGCGGATATATAGCTGAGGAGGGCCTGGCGGTGGGTCATCAGCATCACAGCCGAACAGAACATCAGGCAGAGGTGGCGGTCTTAATTAAATTCGGGAGCGAGTCGGTTGGGTGGCTCAACCCAACGGCGCCGATGGGTGACGGGATGACGCCGAGAGCCCGATCGAGACGCCGATGGGTGACGGCAGGGCCGCCGCACCCACACGTCCCGGAAGTGTACCACGACTGAACTGTTGGACGGTTGAGCGCGAGCCAGTGCTCCGCTGCCCGTACGTACGCCGGCCGAAAGCGGCCGCGATGCGAACGACGACTGCGCTCACTCACTCACTCGCCTCGCGCATGCTCTTGACACTGTTGCTGCCGATCGTCGGTTTGTATCGCGACAACGTTCGGTATATATTCATTCGGGTGATGTAGTCCGGGCCCGATTGGTCAATCGCGGCTCGGCCGAAACAAAAGGCAGCAAAAGAGAAGAGAGTGGCATAGTAATTTGGAGTGCCAGTAGCCCAGCCCGAGATCTGTTGCGAGCCAATTACTGGCCGGATCCATAGGAGCTGGCTGGAGAGAAAGATCCGTTGTGGCCCAGCCCTATTTACTCGTTCACAAGTGGCATCGGATCGGAGGTCATACGGGTGCAAGCTAGACCATGGACAAACCTTATTAATGCAGTACTAAAACGTAATACGGAGTGGGTGGGTGAACAGATATGGATGAACGGGCCGGGGGAAGGTTTGCAGCCATGGCAACCAAAACTTGATTTACCTCCAAACTGGTCATCAGGGAGATATCATCCAGTAATAAACGCTGGCCGCGCGACATGCTCAAAACACACAACGCACAGGTCCTGCTGGCGATTCCAAATATTCTAATCCTGGGTCATTACTCGAGCAGCAGGACTCTAGTCTCCAGCATTAGTCCTGGATGGAATAGTAATTAAGGCCTAGTTTAGTCCGCGAATTTTTTAGAAAGGGTACTGTAGCACTTTCATTGTTATTTGGCGATTAGTGTTCAATCATGGTCTAATTAGACTTAAAAGATTCGTCTCGTGAATTTCGTCTAAACTATATAATTAATTTTATTTTTTATCTATATTTAATGCTTTATGAATACGTCTAAAGATTCGATGTAACGGGTATCTTGAAAAAATTTGCAAAATTTTGGATACTAAGGCCCTGTTTAGTTCCCAGAAAATTTAGCAAAATTTTTCAGATTTCTCGTCACATCAAATCTTTAGACATATGCATGAAGCATTAAATATAGATAAAAAATAAAACTAATTACACAGTTTAGACGAAATGGACGAGACGAATCTTTTAAGCCTAATTAAAGCATGATTAGACACTAATTACGAAATAACAACGAAAATCGCTACAGTGCCGTTTTGCTAAAAAATTTGGAACTGAACCGGCCCTAAACATGGCCTGCTCCGCAAGTAGTCCTGTTTAGATCTGTCACTGTCTTACTAAGTTCGTACAGCGCCATTGTTCGTACAGCTTCTTTTTGTCTTTTGGGCTGCCTAGCATGCCAGGTGCCCGCCGCGCCCGGTGGTAAGGTCCTGTTTGGTTGAGTGGGTTAAAGTTTAACTCCTATTATATTAATGTTTTCTTAAATGCGTGGAGTACTAAATATAGATTAATTGCATACATGTCGGACACAGATTAGGAATAATTTACGAGACGAATCTATTAAGACTAATTAGTCCAAGATTAGAATTTTTTTTTGTCAAATAAGACGAAAGTGCTACAGTATTTATTAAACTTTAACACCTAAATCAAACCGAGCCTAACTACTGACTGGTATAGTTGTTGCCTTTGCCATGACGGCACGGCCGCCGTCTGCCCAGATACATAGGCCTTCTTTACTTCCCAAAATTTTTACCAAATTTTACTATGCAAAAAGAAGATTCCCGTCACATCAAAATGCCGACACATATATGGAGTACTAAATGTAGATGAAATAAAAAACTAATAGCACAGTTTTGTTATACTTTCCGAGACGAACATTTTGAGTCTAATTAATCATTTTTTGGATAATTTTTACCAAATAAAAACAAAATTGCTACAGTAACTCGGGTACTGTTCATGCTCGAATTCAGATCCGAATTCAGGTATCTAAACACGAGCCGTTCGGCTGTGCTGATAAGCCGGCTAAAAAACACTATTGGCTGATTTGTTGTGAGAAAAAAATACTGTTTCGACTGAAAAACTGAAAGCCGAATGAACAGGGCCGATGACGACCGGGAGTGGAGGAGAGGAGAGGGCCTGCATGCGGCATGCGCTGCACCATAATTAGACTAACTGCACCGGGTCCGGTAAACACGTCCGCTACGCGCGGATAGCGTACCGAATAGCTGCACCGGCGTCCTGTATACGGCCGCTTCATCCGCTATCGCTTCGTCCGTCCGCCAAATTTGGCGACGTAGCGTTCATCCGCTATCCGCCGCGCGGGACCCACGACGGAGGGGGGGAGAGAGGAAGCCGCCGACGCCGCGCCCCTGCTTCCCCTCGCCTTGGCCGCCGACGGCGCGCCCCTGCTCCGCCGTCGCAGCTCGAGGAGGCCGCCGTCGAAGCTGTCGCCGAGGCTCGCCGCTCCGCGCGCTCGCCGGTGCCGCTCCGCGCCCTCCGCCGAGGAAGCTCCACCGCGCCGCCGATTCGAGACCAGGGAGGAAGCGGAGAGGGAGGAGGGGGAGCTCCGCCGACGCCCGCCTGCTCCGGCCCCGGCGCCCGCCGACGCCGCGCCCCTGCTCCGCCGCGCGGTGAAGGAGGACGAGGCGTGGAGGAGGAGGCGGTGGCGCCGCGCGGGCGAGCTCCGCCGAGCCGCGTGGGGGAGCGCCGCCGCCGGGCCACGCGGGCGAGCGCCGCCGGAGCACGAGGGGCTGCCGCGCGTGCTTGCTGGAGAGGGAGGTGGAGGGCGGTCGAATGGATAAAAGAGGATAGGGGAAAAAGAAAAGGAAAGAGAAAAAGGGAAAAAAAAGGAAAAAAATCTGACAGGTGGGTCCCACAGTGGATAGAGGAAGATATAGAGTATGGATGAGTGCGGGAGAAATTGATATAGAGGATGGAATCTCGATGATCAGGATAGAATATTCCTTTTAGAAGATGAATTTAGAGGACGAAGAGTGCAGTCAGTCTTAGGCCAGAAAAAACGGGTGCGTGCCAATCGATCGATCGGACAACTGGAGCAACAATCCCGCGTCTTGAATGAGGTGCTGCATGCACTACTCGTCAGGGCTGGTACTCTGAAAGGAAAAAAAAAAAAAGCTGTGCCTGGCTGCCTGCCTCATAACAAGGTACGTACTGTACTCTTGTTTGCTTCAGCAAAGCCAGCCCTGTTCGCTTGAGCTTAGGGCATGTTTGGTTCAGGCTGCTAAAGTTCAGTCCGTGTCATATCGGATGTTGATCGGGGTTGACTATAAGTTTTCGGATACTAATTAAAAAAACAAATTATATATTCGGTGGATAATCCACGAGACGAATTTATTAAGCCTAATTAATTCATCATTAGCACATTTTTATACTGTAGCAATTAGTGGTAATCGTGGACTAATTAGGCTTAAAAAATCATCTCGCAAATTATCCTCACCCTGTATTTTTAGTTTCGTAAATAGTCTATATTTAGTACTTCATGCATGTGTCCAAACATTCGATGTGACGGGGACTAAAAATTATCCTCCGAGGCCTTATTAGCCAAATTAGCCAACCATTCAGCAGTGTTTTTCTCTTACAACAAATCAGCAAATAGTACTTTTAGCCATGGCTTATCAATCCCGTGAACAGGAGAGGACGAGGCTGGCGCGGTTAGTGCTAGTACTGCTGCTGATCTATTAGCATCTCCTGAATACTAGTAGTAAGTACTACTAGTGTAGTGCCAGGTTCAGGGCATGCAAAAGAACTTGGTCTACTTATGTATGACAGTCTATACTTGATTTGCTGATCTATTAGCATCTCCTGAACGATTTGCTGAACGTCAGGTGTAGCTAGTGTCCATATAAGTTACTGTTCATCCGAGTTTACGAGACCAAGTAGTTCCTGGGTCGTCGAGTATTTTGGAAGAACGATCGAGTTTTGTTTGATCAAGCAATCAAACTTGTCTGCTGTGTATATGTTCACAGTTCGCGCTTGGTGTATGTATGACAGTCTATACTTGATATACACTATCTCTTACGTAGTCTGTGATGTATTTCGTTCTTACAGAAATTAAAACGTACTGCCGGCCGCCACCTGACCGACCTGTTGGCTTCGTGTGAGCCAGCCAACACACCGCCATGCATCTATCTACCGAGTATTATACCGGAACTAAAGAACGCCCTGGCAGAGCGAGGGTCCGCCATAACTAGGGCAGAAAAGCTGGTGCATGCATGCCACTCGATCGATGGGAGGAGCATACTCTGGTTCTTGAATGATGCGGTGCTGCTCCCCCTCCTGGCTGCACGATCACGATGGATGATGGCAATCGCATACAGATACAGCGACGGTCGATCTACTGGTAGGCCTTGCTTGTGCCAATCGATTCGATCATCCTGTTCTCTGCCCTCAATAAAAGCGGGTAGATGGACACGGACCTGGACGAACGTACGTACACTGGAGATAGATCTACTTCTGTTTGCAGTTTGCACGCACGGGATCTACCTCTGTTCGCGCGCTGTCTTGCCCGCTTTGATTTCACCCGCGCACCGCTTGTGTAAATCGTACGTGATGGGCAAGCACGATCAGGTGACGTTATCGTTAACGCATACAGTATGTGGACTCTGCTCCGCAGGGGTGGTTCACCAACCATCCCCTCAAGAATTTGCTATACATACACATATCCAGCGATCGATCGATCTACGCAATCAGATCACGGTTACCGAGTAGCAAAACTGAGGAACAAGAGATTCAGAAAACATGCATGATTACCCTTTTCCCCCCCTTCCAATCGAGATGCCTACACAAAATACATTACGAGAGTACAAACTAGAGCAAGTAGTACATCAGCTCATTAGTAGTGCCTGCGAACTGCGATCTACTCCATCCAAGACGTACAGCTTGGCAACTGCTTCTAGCTAGTGCTACGATCCACAGACCGCAAGAGGGCCGGCAAACGATTCAATCCGCATCAGCATCTCATCAGTTGCCAGTTGGTCAGCGGTCAGCAGGTAGTTCCATTGTGTGACCACCGGATCGCAGGCGGAGGCGGAGGCGGAGGCGCATGAACCACGCCCACGTACGCACAACGGCGCGCACAAAAGGACAGGACGAACGTCGAGCGAATTCAACGGGGGTTGGAAGTTTGGAAGCTGGCCACCACTGATCAGATCATCAGACTGTACGTACGTACGTATCCAAGATCATCAAACAGACGCGCGCAGCAACAGTGATCGCTGACCGGCCGCCGGATTCAGTTAGCAGGTGACGATGGGTTGATTGGAGGAGCTTTTTTTTTTGGACGGCAAAAGCTTTGCCGCAATTTTTATTAGATGAGAAAAGCAAAAAAAAAAGGTTTTAGTACAAAAAGAGCTACTCACCTAAGCGCTTCAGTCGAGATTGAAAGAAAACACTAAAACAAGATAAAAAGCCTGAAACCACTCTCGATCAAAATAAATACTGACTGAAGCGCAACCCGCTAACATCTAACAATAACAAAGGCCCCTTAGGGAGCAACCGAAAATGATAACAAGTCAACTAACTTAAGGACATTCTAGGAACCATCTGATTGGAGGAGCTCGCGACGTACGGGGGTCTTTTCTCCCCGCATGCCATCGCCGTCGTCGGCTGCTACAGCTTGCAGTTGCAGATAGCGATAGATACTTGCTATACTCATATCACGTTTCTTGTGCCTCGTCGTACTCTTGACTCTTGTGCGTCAAGACGATCGATCTCCAAGACTATATAGCTTGTCCTCCTCGTTTAACTGGCCACTAGCCCACTATCATCTTATCTTACCATATCTTATCTATTGTTACTATTACATACTGAAATGACTTCACGCCGATTCTACAAGAATTTGAGAGGGGAAAAAGTTAAATTGCAGAGATTCTTACAGAAATAAAAATATAATAAGGGGACTTGCTATATTTCAGGTGCCTAATATAAAATATAACATGTTTTCGGGCAACGATCCTCACCCTTGGCTCATGAGCATGTAAAGCTGAGATTCAACTTGATGGGGGAAAAAATCAAGGGATGGACACGATATCGACTGAAGAGAAGCTAGAACTCAGCCATTTGACCATTAGGAAAAGTGAAAATATAACCATTATTAGTTCGGTATACTCTAGTCATTATCTAGACTAGAGGATAATGACTAGAGGATAATGTGTGCACTTGTGTAGTTGTCTCAAGTCGAGAACTCATAACACACGCATCCGGACCTACTTATATCTCATTCTGTTATCTTCTTCCTGACCTTTCGCGATTCTCTGTTGCAGGTCCGACAACAGGTGCCAATGGCTAACGCAAAAAGAAAGGGAAAACGCTGGGAAGCGACACTAGTCCCGGACGCGAAGGTGACGGAACGCGCTAGCTAGGAAGCACCACCAGAGGGCTAGACCATGGTGAATGTAGACGGTTCCTTCGTTGATCAGATAGGAAGGGCGGGGATCGATCATTAGGGACAATAGGAGCGAGGTAGCCCTATTGGCATGGTGAGTGCTATTTCCCTGCGCTTCAGCAGACGAGGCCGAGCCACTAGCTTGCGCGGAAGGAGGGGGCTTCGCCTAGCATCGCAATGGTGCCCAGGCCCGCCTATAATCGAAACGGACAACGCGCGTATGGTGGCAGCACTGACCAGCAGCGTGACGGACAGATCAGCAATCGGATCGACGGTGTGGAGGCCAAGGAGCATTTGTAGCTGCTGGTCAACTGGAAAGTCAAGAAGATAAAAGAGAGAGTGCAACATGGTGGCTTACGAGTTAACCCAGTTAGCTAGACAAAATACTCATGCTGCGACATGGTGGGGGCAGGCACCTGCGTGCGTTCTTGATCTCCTAAAATCTGATTGTAATATTCTGGTCAGCTAATAAAGATCTCTTTAAGTCAAACACACTCAACTTTGATCAAATATATATATAAAAATATAAATATTTGTGGTACATAATTAATATCATTACATAGATCATTGAATTTATTTTCATAACAAACTTATTTGGAGATACAAACGTTGATAATATTTTTTTTAATCTAATCAAATTACTTAAAGAAAGTTTTACTAGCATGAATACCATTGCGACATATTAAAAAGGACACAAGGAGAAGTATGGATGATGTGTGTTACCTGCAGACCATGAGTACATATAAGGGAACATATCGATTTCCATCTGGATACACGTATGCAAGAAACGAGGTGGATATTGGTTCCATGTTAAAATTATTCACACGTGTCGCAGTGCAAACCTGTGAATACACGCATCCAACCGATGAGCTCCCCGAATTTATATATGTATCTTAAAACTACTAGCCCGGCGATCGGTGACTGAACAATACAACAAGTTTATTTGTGCGCCCTCCACCCCACCTCATCGAGCGACTCGGGGGCGATTCCACGGCCCCAGCTCTGCCCCCACCACCGCGCCCTCCCCGGCCGCCGCCGCCGCCCTCCCGGCGTGCAGCGGTGGCGGCCAGTGGCGGATCCGCACAACCGGCCCCGTTGCGGTTCCCCTTCCCCTCCAGCTCTCCCTCCTCTCCCCCACCTCCCCCTCCTCCTTCTCCCCTCCTCCACCACCGCTACTCCGGCGAGTTGATGGCCAGCGGGGTAGATCCAGACCCCTCTTGGCCGGATCCGACCTTCCCCCTCCTGGATCTAGCGAGCGCAGAGCCTCCGGTGGCTGCCGATGAGTTGGTCCGGTAGGGCGGCGGCGGTCGTTCTCTCCTGCCCCGATGCGGCGGCGGACGGGTCAGACCTAGCGCGGGCCGGCCCCCGGTGCTCCTCGTGGCCGCCCCCCGGCGGTCGTCCTCCGCATTCAGATCCTCCACGGCGGCCGTCCTCCATGGCGCTGGTGGCGCGAGCAGGCCCACAGCGGGGACATCGGCGGCTCCCTCCCGGCGGCCGTCCTCCCCGGCACTCGGCTCCGGCGTCAGGTCCAGGCGCGGTGGCCGGCTGGATCCCCCCCGGGTCTGGATCTGGTGGCCGGGCACCCTCCCCTGCGTCACGGTGGCCCCCCTGGCGGCAGCTGCTGTTGCCGATGACGGGTTAGGGGTGAAAACCCTGCCATGCTTCATGTCTTGGCCGACGACGGTGGCGCCTCCGCGTCATCACCTCCTTGGAGGCGTCGTCACTGCTCATCCCGTCATCGGCGGCTGCTGGGGCAAGCTTTGGAACTAAAGTTCCTTCGGGTGACTGTCTCAATGTGGTTGGTGTCCGCGGGCGTCATCCCCTTCCTGAAGGCTACGTTGATGCACCCTCCTTGCCCGCTGCGCCAGGCCCTGCCCTCGCTTTGGTCCTCCCAAAGGCTAGTGTTGTCGTAGTTGTTCGCTGTCATTGGCCGTCCTCGGCCACCGACGTCGTGCTTGGCTCCACCTCGGGCAGTTGCTGCCGAGCGTGTTGTAACACTCCGGTCTTACGCATGCAGTTAGTATTGCAAATCATACGCACGAGCATCATTGTGCATTCATAATCACATGTAAAACAAAGTAAATCATTGAGTTGAAACATGTGAAATGTCACTTTGAAACATGAAATGTTGCATATGCTTATTTAGGTATATTTTTGCCCTGATTATGCTAGCTAGATCAATAAAACATGTTTGGTTGTAAATGCAAATCACTTAGAAATATTTATCATGCAATTTGGAGCAACTTTGGTATTTAAAATTTTGTCAAATTTTGCTTTTAAAAATATTCCCAAAATTGGTCAAAAACCCTTCATATTAGCTTTTACATCCCAATTCAAAATCTATGCAAAATTTTTAGTTGGTCCCTAAAGCAAAGTTGTAGAGGATTAAATTCTAAACGACTTTCATTTTTGGGCCATTTCCAGAAAATATTATTTTCTTACTCAAATTTTGATTTGAAACTGTTGTTTGAAATTTATTTGAAAATAGAAAAGAAAAAGCTTTTCATTTGTTAACTGGGCTGCGCTCCTCGCTTCTCGGCCCAAGCTGAATTGCTGGCCTAGGCCCACGCCGCGCGCCTCCTCCCGCTCGCCTACGCGCGGACGCGCGCGCCCGCCTTCCCCGCCTGCTCGGCCGCCATGCGGCGCCCGTACACCGGCGGCGAGGGGCGGTGCCCGCTCTGACCGGCTGCGTGGCCTTCAAGAGCTGACCAGCTGTACCCTGGCACTCCACTCCTCACGCCCCTGTCTCCCTTCCTCATCCGCTCGCAGTAGCAACATCGTGCGCGCCGGTCATTGCCACCGCACGCCGAGCTGCTCGCCGGAGTTGGCTCTCCCGGCCACCGTAGCTTGCCGCGGCCACTACACCGCACCACGAGCACCGCTTCACCATTTCTGCACCTGCTGCTCGCATCGGTACTCCGTGGTAAACCCTCACGCCGATGCAATGGCTCGCCGGAGTTCGGCCATTGCTCACCGGAGTGCACTGCTCCATGGATCTTGCCCCTCCGCTCCACCTCTCGCTTTTCTTTCGCGTGCACCAGCACCACACAACCTCATCGGAGCCCGTGAGCCCTTCCCCGCGCCTTGACTCGGCCGGAGATGGCTCACCGCCGCGGAGCAGCGGAGCTGCTCCGCCATTGGCGACGGCGAGCCTCTTCCTGAGCTCCTCTGGCCACGCCAAGGGCACCGCTAGGTCCACACTGAGACAGTGAGCACGGTGGTGACCACCGTTTGGCCGGGGACCTCACCGTCGGCGAGATCCCGCTGACCCGCCGCCGCCTCTGCCTCTTCCCGCTGACGGGTGGGGCCGGACTCCCCCGTGGACCCGCCTGTCTGTCTCGTGCATGTTCGCTGTGTGCAGATCTGGGGTGCGTGTAGCATTTAAGCGGTCGGGTTTGAAAATGATTTCGAAAATGGATTTCCAGAAAATGAGAAAATGATTCCAAAAATAATATCTTGAGATTTATGGCTCCAAAAATTGTGAAACAAATTTTGGTAGACTTCTCAGGAGTAGATCTATGGTTTAAAAATATTGTATGTTAAATTTGTGATACTTTTCTGTGGAGCTTTATTTAATTCTTGAAATTGTTGTTTTCTTAAGAAATGCATAATAAATTATAGGAAGCTCAGAAAAATATGGTTCCAAGTTTGTTATTCTTCTTATGTGATGCACTTTGTATGAAAAATATATGCCATGCATGTTCTGTAGAAAAATTATGATGTGTAGTTCAAGTGCTTTTATTTGCTGATATTTGTTTTTTTGCTAGAGAGAAAAATATGTATAAAACATGGGTATGATAATTTTTGTACAGTGCTTTTTTACTATGTAGAACATAGAAAAAATACTAAATCTGTTGTTTGATAATTTTCATAATACAAAGTATTTTCATGCTCATATTTATGCCATAGCTTATCATTTTTCTGTAGGCTATTTTATTTAGCCAAATGCCATGAAAATTTTATGGTAGTCTACTTAGAGCAATACTATGCTATGGTAATTTTCTAAGATTTTTCTGTACTACCAAAATAGATGTTGCTATTCAAACCTAATGTTAATTAGGGTTTAACTAAATCTTGTCTTGTACATGATTAGGGAATTAGTGAATCTTTGGTGTATCTTTGAAGCATTTTAACAGGATGAGGTGACTTAGCATATTAGTACAGTGGTTGTAGTATTAATGTGGCAGTACTTATACGTAGCTACATGGTAGTTAGTAGTAGAAGAGAATGCAGTAGATGACATGTACTTATAGTACATGTTGTTGGATGATGTTGACTATCTTGTATGAGAATTGTATTATACTCTACCCATTAAAATAAATCATGCTCGTCTACCTTGCATGCAAGCATATTTATTGTGTGCATTTTCATCTGATGCACCTTTTCATAAGCACTTACGCACCTGCATCATACAGGATCACAAACAGAGAATCTAGTCGTCATACTCGAGGAGTCGGAAGAGCAGCTCGAGGTGCACCCGTAGGAGGTGCCTGAGGCCGACGAGGAGGACGTTGAGGAGCTTCCGGAGTGCCCCGATCACCGTCCGAGTTTCTTCGAGAGAGGCAAGCCCCGGATCATTTCTCCCTCGGTTTGCAAATATTTAATTATTGTTTTACTTTAATTAATGCATTACGTTCAGGAGTTGTTTGCAAACGTTGCTACATTATACCATGTTTATCTTTGTATACTATATCCTTGTTACCCTGGTATCCACAGTCGAGTCAATGCTTAGCTGGCTTAGATCGGTAGAAGTCGGGTGATTTCCTGTCACCTGCGAGTTATAGGTGGTTACCTGGATCTGTTTGAATAATTATGTCATCATAGGATAACTAAGTGTTAATTTGAAGTTGAGACCGGATGGAGACTTATAGAGTTTCGGACTATAGTGCTTTCTGTCTGTGTTGATTAAGGACTGACTGTTGTTGGGCCTCGGGTCATGTTGAACGCATGCCTCACATTTAGCTGGCCGAATAACATACCTTTCGATCGCGAAGCTGGAAATTATTCGGGCCTAGTGGATTGCCCGTATCGCACTGTACCGGGGAAGGTGTGGTAGGACGCGGGGGCGCGATGATAAGACCGAAAGGCAGTCGGTCGGCCCCCGGGTACCTGTGGTTCCTGGCAAACTCGAGATTTTTTCTGGATAGTTGACTCGGTGACTAATACCACACTTTAGCAGGTGTAACACTCCGGTGTTACGCAATGCATTTGCATGGCAATCATACTGCATGGCATTTCATGTCATCATAATCATGTGTGATAATGCTATAATTTGAATCAAATAAAAGCTTGAAAATAATATATGTAATGAACTATATTAATATGATAATCACATTACACCAAAAATCTTGCAACTATAAATTTTACATCACTTGGAACCTTAGTTCAATTTTTGGAGCAGCTAGATGACTCAAATTTTGTCGAAAACCTGTTAAAAAATATTGAGTAAAAATATTCAAAAATATCCCCTATTTTAGCTTTTATTCTGCCATTCAAAATCTATTGGGAATTTTTATTTGGCTCCTTAACCCAAGTTGTAGAGAATTAAATTTTGAACAACTTTTGTTTTGGGGGCAATTTGTGAAAATGTCTTTTTCATCTTCAAAATTTGAATTTGAATCAAATAATAAAATCTGGAATTTTATTTAGAAAAGAAAATCACTTTTTCAGCCTTATCGGGCCGCCGCCCCACTTCCGGCCCAGCGACCGAAGCCGGCCCGGTCTAGCCGACCGCGCGCTCGCCCGCTCGCCCGCGCGTCGTGGCCGCTCGCCAGCGCGCGCCGCGACACGCACGCGCCCGCGCAGACGCCGCGCGCCCCGTGGCCGGCATGCGCCGCTCGCCGTCGCCATCTGGCCGCCGGTGGCCCCCGCCAGCGCGCGCCCCGCTCTTCTAAGCCGCCTGCGCTCCGCACCCACTCCCCCATTCCGAATTTCCTCACCCCCGGCCCTCCTCCGCTCTCTGCCGCACGAACGCCGCACCGCGCGAGCACCGCCACCGCCGCACCCGCCGGCCAAATTGGCCGACGGTGAGCCGCCATTGCTCTCCTCTTCGCGCACCCAGCTTCGCCCCCTTCTCCGGCATCCCGTGCGCACCTTGTTGCCGCCTTCCGAGCCCAGCAGGTGCGGACCCCGTGTTTTCGCCGCCGACGGCCATGGCGCCACCGCGCGCGGCCTCCCGCGGAAGCGACTCCCCGCTACCCCTCTCGTTTCCCTAGCACCGAAAACGGGTTCGCCTTCTCGTCGCGGTTCTCGTGCGCGCCACGCTCCGCCCGCTCGCGACCGGAAATGGCCGTTGGCCGTTGGCAGTCGCCGCGCTGCCGCGGCCAAGGTCGCCGGCGTGGCGTGGCCACAGTCGCGCCCGACCGCGCGGGGCCAGGCCGGCCTTGGGCCGAAGCCCGAGCCGGGCCGGCTCGCCCTTCTCTCCCCGCGTGCGTGAGCAGGCCGTGAACAGCCGTGGGCCGCTTGTTTTCCCGGGCCGGCCCAGCGTCGTATAAAGAATTTCATTTCTATTTTCTTTTTATTATTCTTGATAAAAATGCTTTGGACAATATTTTTAGCAATCATTTCAGCTCCAAAAATTGTGAAATAAATTTCTCTAGATGCAATGGAACCAGATCTATGATATGAAATTATTGCATGTCAAATTTGAGATACTTTTCTGTAGAGTTTTTAATTAACTATTGAAATGGCTGTTTTCTTGTTAATTGCTTAATAAATCCTAGAAAAATCAGAAAAATATGATTCCAAGTTTATTAATCTCTTTATGCCATGTACTTGCTAGGGAAATTTTATCTCATGCCTGTTCTATAGAAAAATGTTGAAGTGTAGTTCAAGTGCCTTTAATGGCTGATTTTTGTTATTTTTGCTAGAGAGCAAACTTTGTATAAAACCTGCATGTGATAATTTTTATACAGTCATAGTATGCTATGAAGAATCTAGGAAAAATATTAATTCTGTTGTTTGACACTTTTCATAGTACAAAGTAATTTCATGCTCATTTTTATACCATAGCTTGTCATTTTTGTGTAGGATAGTTTACTTATCCAAATGCCATGAAATTTTTATGGTAGTCTATTTAGAGTAGTATTATGCTACTGTAATTTTCTTAGATTTTTAGGAGCATCAGAAATATATGTTGCTATTCAAACCTACTATTATTACTTAGGGTTTAAGCAAGTATTGCTTTAAGTGTGATTAAGAAATTAGTAAAGCTTTGGTGTATCTTTAAAGCATTTCATAAGGTAGGTTAACTTAACATAATAGTAGTAGAAGAGAATGCAGTTGATGATATGTGCTTGTAGTATATAGTTTCTGGATGATGTTGACTACCTTGCATTTCAATATATTCATTGCATTCATCTCCTTCGATGCACACTTGCATAATCACTTACGCGCATTGCATCATACAGGATCGCAACCCGAGAACCCAGTCATCTTGCCCGAGGAGCCAGAGGAGCAGATCGAGGTGCAGCAGCAAGAGGTGACAGAAGCCGAAGCAGAGGTCGGTGAAGATCTCCCGGAGTGCCCCGATCACCGTCCAAGCTCCTTCGAGAGAGGCAAGCCCCGGAGCATTTCTCTCCCGGTTTGCAAATAATTTATTATTAACTTTACTTAATTTGATGCATTACGTTTAGGAGTTGTTTGCAAACGTTGCTGCATTATACCTTGCTTACATTCGTTATACCCTATCCTTGTTACCCTGGTATCCGCAGTCAAGTCAATGCTTAGCTGGCTTAGACCGGTAGAAGTCGGGTGATTTCCTGTCACCTGCGAGCTATAGGTGGTTACCTGGATCTGTTTGGTTGACTATGAAGTCATGGTATAACTAAGTGTAAAATGAAATTGAGACTGGGCGGAAACTTGCAGGGTTTCGGACTGTAGTGTTTTCCGTCTGTGTCGGTTAAGGACCGTCCGTTGTTGTCCCTCGGGTCATGTTGAACGCATGCCTCACATTTAGCTGGCTGGATAAAGTACCTTCCGACCGCGAAACTGGAAGATTATTCGGGCCGAGTGGATTGCCCGCAACGCACTGTACCGGAGCAGTAGTGGCAGGATATGGGGGCGCGATGATAAGGCCAAAGAGCAGTCGGGCGGCCCCCGGGTATAAGTGGTTCCTGGCAAGCTCGCGACTTTACCTGAATGGTTGACTCGGCGACCAACACCTCACTTTAGCGGGTGAGTGAGGTTTGTGTGAGAAATAACTTACCAGCTGGTTCATAATCGATTCGAATCGCCATCGTTCACTGGATAGTGAACACTTGACTTGAGCTACTTCATCGTAGTGATATTGATGGAACACTTGGACAGTTATATGAATTATGACTTAATGAAAGTTGTTAATGATCATTGGTTATCATTGCCTGTTTAATTACATATTACTTTAGTACAGGTGCAAATGTAGTTGACAGATTAATAAAGCTTTAACTTGATGCAAAGCTTTTGTAAAGGTTTTTCCTAAATGCTAAAAATGCCTTTTGCAAATGAGTCAGCTACCCCACCAAAAAGCCTATCATGATTCCTTGGTGTCTTTTATTTCTGGTTTATGACGGGTAAGTCTAGCTGAGTACCTTCTCGTACTCAGGGCTTTGTTTCCACTTGTTGCAGATGGACAGATGTACTATAGCTATTGTATCAGCTGTCTCTACCCTGCGATGGGCGAAGCTTAGGACCAGGGGCAATGGTCATTCACTACTTCTCGCCTGATGCTTTTGCTGGAGATGATCGCGAGCTGGCACTTTATCTCAAAACAATGTGTGTGTGCGTGTTTTAAACTAATGCTTCCGCTACTTTTATTTGAAACTGGTTTGTAATAACTATGTTTAAACTCCGATGTATTTTGTGCCACGAACTTCTATGTAACTTATGACGGTGACCTCTAAACTTAGTACGATCTTGGCTGTTATGGGAATGGTTTGAAATCCGTCGAGATTTCACGGACTACCGGGTTATACGGGCTTAAGTTTGTTAAATTATCCTGCCGTTGGACGATTTTCTTACTTAATCTCGTATAATTGGGCGGTTCTGTTACAGCGGGCGAGTGAGGTTTGTGTGAGGAATAAATTACCAACTGGATAATAATCGATTCGAATCGCCATCGTTCACTGGATAGTGAACACTTGACTTGAGTTACTTCATCGTAGTACTGTTGATGGAACACTCAGACAGTTATAATGGATATGACATTATGGAGGTGCTAATGATTATTGGTTATCATTAATTGCTTAATAACATGCTTGCTCTAGTATAGGTGCAAATGTAGCTGACAGGTTAATAATAATTAACTTGACATAATGCTTTTGGAAAATGTTCTTGAAATGCTAAAAATGTCTTTTTGCAAATGAGCCAGCTACACCACTTTAAAGCTCTTCATAATCCTTGGTGTCACTTTATGTTTAGTTATGTCGAGTAAGTCTAGCTGAGTACCTTCTCGTACTCAGGCTTTTGTTCCCACTTGTTGCAGATGGGCAGTTGTATTACGGTTACTGTATCAACTGCCTTTATCCTGCGATGGGTGATGCTTAGGACCATGAGCAATGGTCATTCCTTACGTCTCATCTAATACTTTTGTTGGAGATGATCATCAGCTGACACTGTATTTCGAACTCCGTGTGAGTGTGTGTGGATTTGAACAAATTGCTTCCGCTACTTTCTATTTGAACTCGGTTTGTAATAACTATGTTTAAACTCCGATGTATCTGTGATGCAAGCTTTTATGTAATATGTGATGGTGATCGCTAAACTTATTACGATCTTGGCTGGTATGCGAGTTGGTTTGAAATCCTTCGTGATTTCACGGACTATCGAGTTATACGGGCTTACGTTTGCTAAATCGTCTGCTCCGGCGGGTGATTTTCTTACTTAATTTCGTATAACAGGTCGGTTCTGTTACACGTGTGATGCCCCCTCGCGGATGCTTGGCCGCGTGGGTTTTGCTTTGGTCCTCTCGGATGTTGGTGTTGCCGAAGTTGTTCGCCGTTGTCGTTGCTTGGCCGTCCTTGGTCACCGACGTCGCGTTTTGCTCTACCTCGGGCACTTGCTGCCGAGCGTGTGATGCCCCCTCACGGATGCTTTGCCGCGTGGGCCTTGGCGGCCGCTTGGTCGTCTTTCTCGGTGGATTACCGCCGCGGCTACATCTCCCGAGTTGGGTCCTTTGCGTTGTTGCAACTTGCCTTGCAGGTTGTGTTGTTTGGGTAGTGGTGGAGGGCCCTATCTCTCTTTTCTTGCTGTTTATTGTTGTGTTGTTGTTGTGTTTTAGGGTGCTAACCTCTCTCTGTGGTTCTGTGTCTCGCTTTGTATTCGCCGGGTTTTCGGCCTCATTCTTCTTAATGAAAAGACACGTGAAGTCGTGTTTGAGAAACTACTAGCCCGGCATGGGCCTGCCAGCCTGTGGGTTGATGAACTATGCACCAAATAGCGAAGAGCTAGTATTTTTTTAGGGTCAATTTGAAGGTGACGTAAATGTTGTGGTATAATCTCTTTGTAAAACAGTAGTTAGTAGCTTTCGTACACAAATATTCTCATATAAACACACCGCATGAGCTCAACTTTTTTTTTTGGTATAATAGACGGAACCGGAAGAAAAGGGTCATACGAAAGATTTACAGAAGGAAGCACGCGTATACGGCTATCTTGATGTGCGTTCTTCATGGTCATGGCTGGGGCTAGCGGCAGGCGGCTCCACCTTGCCTGGATATATTGTGACAACCAGTCCACCACCGTCTGAATATTGGTGATTGCATTCAACCGCTGATCGAAGGTATGGTATGGTATGGTTGATCACCTGTGCCCACCAATCGACGTTCAGGTTTGTTCACAGGCCAGATCAAAATGACCGGATATTATAGGCCATGTTCGCTTGAACTTATCAGTTTTTTCTCTGACAGCAAATTAGCAAATAATATTTTTCAGTCTGGCTTTTCAACGAAGCGAACAGGACCGGCCGCCAAACCGATCCGCCTAGGCTTGGCAACAACCCTGCAAAGCGAGCACCCTATCTGTTCTTCCATGCAATCCTGAATCTATGACGGCTGGAATATACGGAAGCTAACTGGAGGAAGAAAGAAGACAGGGTAAGACACAAGAGTGCGATCCCTGTTTAACGGCAAATGGTTGGGATGGGAACTGCAGCTCAGGTGGTGTTTAAATCCAGAGCTAAAGTTTAGGGGTGTCACATTGGATGTCACATAGAAGTGTTCGGATTAATAATAATAAAATAAATTACAGAAGTCCGCAGGAATCCAGGAGACGAATTTATTAAGCCTAATTACTCCGTCATTAGCATATGTTTACTGTAGCATCGTATTGTCAAATCATAGACTAATTAGACTTAAAAATCGTCTTGCAAATTAGTCACAATTTGTACAGTTAGTTAAATTTTTAGTCTATATTTAATACTACATGTAACCACTAATTGACGAACGTTCACCCAAAAAGAAACCAGCGAACGAATTTCAGACACCAAATATTTCCTAAATAGGAAAACATTCATTTCACTTCACTTCTCTTTCTTTTTTTTGGACGGCTCAGGCATTCCATTCTCTTTCTCTCTCTTGCTCCCACATTCACTTCACTTCACTTTACTTCATCGCACTTCACTTCACTTCTTTCTCTTTCTTTTTCTCTTGCTGAATCGCACGCGCTGTAACATTTTTTTGAATCATGCACACATAACTTAGAAAACTGAATTACAGAGCATAACTTCGACGAATAACTTAACAATGCTAACTTGACAACGATCCCACGTTCTCTTTTAGGTTTATCAGCGTTAACTTAGATAACTGAATTAGACAGCATAACTTTGACAAATAACTTAACAGTCATAACTTAGTAGTGCTCCCACATTCTCTTTTAAGTTTCAACAACCTTTTTTTCTCTTTTCAGAAACTAATCATTCGGAACATGGGAAAAGGGTTTATAAAAGGGAGGAGATAAAATAAAAGTAACTTTTACAATCTATACTACACAATAAATTTCATAATATGATGATGCAACCTTACAAAACCAAGATAAATAATAACTTTCATAACTTCTGCAGCGATAATCTCAGCACCTCTGTCACTATGACATTGAGCATATTTGTTTCTTCAATTGAAAGATCTACAAAATATTTTAATATTTAAAATAACAAATACAAACAAAAGTTGATAACAAAAGTTAAAGACATAACTCTTAATAGTAAGTTAATCAAATAAATCGGGTAGCATACACAAAAAAAGAAAAGTTAGACATATAACTTTATACTAACTTAGTCAAATAAGTTAGGTAGCATACACATGAAAGCACAAGTTAGATACATAACTCTGTAGACTAAGTTAATTGACTAAGTTAGGTAGCATAGACATGAAAACAAAAAACAGATACACAAATAATAACTCTACTATTTAACATAGCAACAAAAAATACTATATAGAACAAACGAATAGAGCAAATACTATATTAGTCAAATAAGTTAGGTAGCATACACATGAAAGCACAAGTTAGATACATAATTCTGTAGACTAAATTAATTGACTAAGTTAGATACCATAGACATAAAAATAAAAAACAGATACATAAATAATAACTCTGCTATTTAACATAGTAAAAAAACTATATAGAACAAATAAATAGAGCAAATACTATATAGCAACATCAATATTTCATATAAGACCAAACACTTATGCCATAAATTACACATAGAGGCATTGTGATATAGAATGTAGTATATGTAACGTGTTGTTCTGGTCATGTATCATGTGTAAAAACAGAAAGGTAGATAACCCAAAAAAACATGAGAAGTGTCCTGGCCATAGGAAAAATGATACAACTAGACAATAACTACATAGGAAAAATATAAAATACAATGGATATTACTTTGCCACATGAAAATAACTCCAAACAAAATACCATTGATTCAAAGATTGTTTAGAAGTAGGCAATTTACATAGCACAATGTCAAGTACATAAAAAGACTCTTGAGGAGCGGCTAGTTGCCTCCCAGCTAGAAATATAGCCAAATGGTTACTGTGAGCGCATGCGAAGAAGGGTATTTCTAGATCTTGTTAACACCATATACACTTGTCACCATTTGTACTTCACAGTTTGTTCTAAACCATATCACATAATTTTAAATACACCGCTACTAAATTGAGTTTAAAAAATTGACTATTATCTCTAAAGGCAGCAACACACTATAGAACTAGTAAAATTCTAGATAGGTTAATCTTGTTGAGGAGACTGCAATGCTTTTCCATGATGTACTCGTCATCAAATAACTAAATTATCACAGATAAAAAATAGGTTATTACTATCTAGGCTAAGCATAACTACTTAACAGTTAGCACAGACAAACTGTGATGTAGCTCAGAACAATGTGGGCATAATCTATGTTATATGTTGATATTGTAAGCTAATGTCATGAGGCTCATGCATGTTCATCTGTGACTAGAAGAAAATTCAGGATCCATGTAATTAAAATTAGGGCATGATTATGCTAGTGCTAAAGCGTGTGGATCATGTAATTAAAACTGAGGCACCATTATGCAAGTGCTAAATAGCGCATTTCACCTAGATCTGGAGATGAGAAGGGAAGGGAAAAAGTAAACTCACTGCTCTTATGACACCGACGCTAGCACGTCGTCAGCATAACATGACAATACTGCATCTTCACTTGGAAGGTCTGAAAAATATTTAACATTTAATAAATAAAAATAAGAAACTTGACAACAAGAAACAAAAAATTAAAAACAAAAAGGTACGTAAGTCGGTCTGTGCATATAAGTTAGCCTGTGTAACTTATGTATATATAAGTTATGCTATACAACTTACTCTCCTAAGTTATATAGTACAATTGCAAATGCTAAGTAAAAGCATTAACATGTTTATTCCTTATAATAGCCACAGAACGCACAATATGGACTATAATAAACAACAAAATTTATTATACAAGTTTGTCTATAGAAAGGGAAAGTTTAGATTTCATAGTTGTACATAAATATTAGCCATTGAACATCTAAATGCAATTGCAGCTTAAATTTTTAAGATAATTTGCAATGTTGAATGGGAACGAGTACACGGGTTGAATCCACATAATGACAAACAACTATAACATAAAGGATGTAGAGAACTGAAGTTATCTGTCTAACCATACCATGTAATAATACAATCAGAGTAGAGATTTTATTCATAATCATGGTATAGTACAGATAGACCAATCTAAATGTGCTTATGCAGTTAGCAATATCACTGCAATAATTTTTGAACACAAATATCATTGCAATAATACAATTAGAGTAGAGCTTTTGTTCATAATCATGATATGATACAGACAGACCAATCCAACTTACAAACGTGCTTATGCACTCAGCCATAACACTGCCCACTTGCCTGAAACCACCAAACATCACCATGAACTTGCATTGCATATTACCTTCAGATCACACAGGATTAAAACAAGGTCTGGCTATAAGATGGATACAGGCCAATTGTACAAATAACTTTTTCTTAAAAAATAATTTGGCAAAAAATAATTTGGCCAACCACATGCAGATCTGCCTATTAGCGATTCATCCAAGATAATATTCACTAAGTCCCCTCTTCATCAGGGGAAAAAATAAAATGGAAATCGGCACCCCGCAATTGACTAGTTCCATTCTCAATAAACCACTTAAACATGTGGTAACCGCACAAAATCCAACAATCACTCGCTTGGAAACCACCCGCACTTCCAGTCACACTGAGTGCCCATCGCTAGACGAATATCCAATCAACAAACTAACAAACATTAACAAATTCGCAAATCGCATCGAGCACAGAAGATCAGATCAGAGCAAGCCCGACAGATAGCCCAGGAGTGGAGGAGGGAGGAAAAGTGAGGTCAGGAGAGGGCTCACTAGAAAGCACTTGAACTGGTCCTCGAGGTCCTCGAGCGCGGCGCGGATGGCATGCAAGCTCTTGGCCTCCTCAGCCAGGGCCGCTAGGGTAGCGACCTCGTCTCCGCCGCGCGCGCCGAGACCTAGACCCCCACCCTTGATGTACGCGAGGCCGACGGCGGGCTTGTCTCTGGAGGCGCGGCGGCGGACGGTGTGCAGGAACTGGGCGCGGGAGAGGGCGTGGATGGCGTCGCTGACGTTGTCGTGGAGGTCCCAGATGGTCTCTAGCACGGCCTCCGCCTCCTCGGGCCCCATCGGGAACCCTAGGCCCGGAAGGTTCTAGAACATTCAACCGTAGAGGGCTTGTTTCGATTTCGAATCCAAACACAAACCCAAGGTGAACAGAAAACACAAATCAGATTTAGCAGAACAGAGATCAGAGGAATAGGAGAAATAGGCTGCTCACCGCTGGGGACGGAGAGATCTCCGCTGTCTCCGTGGGCATAGCAGCGGTTGGAACAGGCGGCAGGCCACCTCTAGACACCTGCTGCCGTACAAGTGGCCGAGGTCCGCCATCTCCAGGAGCCCGTGGTTAGACGGGAGGCAGAGATCCATCATCTCCTATCGCCGATGATTGGACATGAGAATGAGATTCGTTGGCTCCGAGGGACGAGGGCCGGCCTGGAGGGTGAGATCTGCTGCCTCTAGTTGCAGATGGCTGGCATCAGGGTGAGATCGGCTGCCTGCTAGTGCTACTGGCTGGACCGGTGGGGGATCTGATGCCTCCTTCCGCTGGTGCCTGGACTGCAGAGAGAGAGAATGAGAAGTGTGAGAAAAGGAAGGAGATAGGAAAGTCACCGGAAGGGGAAGGGGTATAGAAAAAAAGTGAAGAGATGTAGAAAGATGATGGACCCCACAAATAACTGCACGCGGTCGGGGATCGTTCGCTGAAATCCAAACAGGTGAACGCTCACCCAAATAAAACTAGGTGTCCAAACATCCGATACGATAGAGACTCAACTTTAGGAGAGGAACCAACGAGGCCAAGCTAAACGAGCCGTTGAGGACAGGATAGATATTGGCAACCACTTGCATGCGTGCTACAATTCAGTCCTAGACCGTACGTACCGCCGCCGGACACACAGCTAATTTCGTTACACGCACGCCCTGCCTGTACCGGTCGTGTGCTGCCGTCTGCCGGTCTGCGTGCGCTTCACGGGCAAACAAGTCTACCTTTGCGGATCACACTGTTTTCGGTAGACAGTTCTCAGTTCGCACGCTATAAACGGCGGAGAAACTAGTGGAATCTGAAACCGTTTTGGAAATGGACTAGTACAATGTAGATTTTCACATATCATCAAAGGGGGTGTAGCTCATATGGTAGAGCGCTCGCTTCGCATGCGAGAGGCACGGGGTTCGATTCCCCGCACCTCCATTGTTTTATTTTTGTTCCCTCGGGTACTTTTTTGTTTTTTTTAAGCTGGGTGTTTTTTTTGCTGGCCGCATGGGGAACGAGTACAGGTACAGTTCATATGGTTGGCATTTGTCTGTTTACCTTGACTCCTGAGAACCAGCCACTGAAGTTGACGGACTGCGAATTCTACTTGTTCAATTTGGTATGGTGTTTCTTTCTTTTACACACATACAGCCTTGCCCTGTGTAGCACTGCTAGTACATCCGGTTGCTTTTCGTCTTGTTCGGTTGGCTAAAAAGTTATGGCTAAAAGGACTGTTTGTTGATTTGTTGTGAGAGAAAAACACTGTTCGTTAGCTGAAAAGGTACGACTTATAAGACAAACAAACATGACAGCCTCCAAGGTAGTTTTATTTGGAGAAAAATTCATCAGCAGTCTCTGAACTTGTCAGCTGGTGTCACTTAGGTCCCCGAACTTTGAACAATGTATTTCTAGGTCCTTGAACTTGGCTTCAGGTGTCATCTAGGTCCCTGAACTTTGCTTTGAGTGTCACTTAGGTCTCTGAACTTTGAACAATGTATTTTTGGGTCCCTGAACTTGGCTTCGAGTGTCATCTGGGTCCCTGAACTTGGCTTCGGGTGTCATCTAGGTCCCAATGCTGACGTGGCGCGGTCCTACATGTGGGGCCCACATGTCAGTTGGTTATATTTCTATTTCGAGTGTACTGTAGCTATAATTTCTAAAATATTCCAAAAATTGTATCTTTTTCATATGATCTCGGATGAAGATGATTTTTATATGAAAAATGTAGCTCTCGATGAGATCTACAACTTTCTAGTTTTGAGTTTTTTTAATTTGAGATCAATAAAATGCTTAAAAAAATTAAACAAATTTTCAGCAGTATATTAATCGCGTACAAGCGCTTGTCGGCTTGGAAAAATCATATATTTTTTTATATGCTGTCAAATGGAGATGATTTCTATATGAAAGTTGTAGCTCTCGATGAGATCTACGACTTTCTAGTTTTGAGTTTTTTTTAATTTGAGGTCGCTAAAATGCTCAAAAAAAATTAAACAAATTTGCAACAGTAATATGTGTAGCTTTAGTTCGATAGCATCTGTGCATCATGCTTCTAACCTTGTAACGACTGACGAGTGATGGCAATGGTGGGTTGCCAATTTTAGGGTAAATTTGTACCTTCCCTTGTGATAGAGAATATATTCTTCTGGTACATGAATGGCACGTACTTCAGAACTACTCCCTCCGTTTCCTGGAGTACATCTGGGAAATAAATCTGGTTATTTATTCCTCATGTAGTTGTAAAAGTTTGCCAATTGTGCTGTGTCTGTGTGACCGTGTCCTTCAATCTTATTTAGCCCGTGTTCAGTTCCGGAATTGGTTCACCCGACTTGCTACAGTGCGCATTAAATGCGCACTGTAGCAATTTGTTTGTATTTGGTAAAAATTGTCCAAACTTTGATTAATTGGGCTCAAAATGTTCGTCTCGCAAAGTATAACAAAACTGTGCAATTAGTTTTTAATTTCATCTATATTTAGTACTTCATGCATGTGCCGCCATTTTAATGTGATGGGAATCTTCTTTTTGCATAGTGGAATTTGGGAGTTGAATTTGGAAACTAAACAAGGGCTTAATTGGCTAATAATGATGAATGTGTAAGGACTGTATGAGGGTTTCACCATTTGCCCACACATGTGCTTAGGCCACTCGTAACCCAGAAACTTTCTATGGCCATTCGTTAAGGTGTCAATTAATATGGCAACTGAATAGATTGTTTACACAGCTGGTTACTGGTTCAGAGCAGTAAACACTCGTCTTGCATGACAGCGATAATCTTCTCTGACTCTGAAAGGACGCGAGTGACGGAAGCCATGCCCGTGGCGCCGCGCTGCCCGATTGCCAGTTGCCAGATACTCTTCGCCGGGCCTCGTAGCGGTGGCCCACGTCATCCCAAGCTTGGGGGCAAAGGTGCTGGCTCGGCGGGGCGCAGAGACTGGATCCGACATCTTCGGCTCACTGCTGGCTATCCGGTGTGACGGTCGCGATCGTAAATCCGGACGGCCTGTACGCGGAGGGTGGCTCGCTCCGTCCTTTGCTTTGCTCTCCATCGAACCACCACGTTGAAGCTAATCAATTGAAGTATTGAACTCTGGAACTATGTGCAGATAACCGAAATGCAACAATCAACTTCAAATGGTTTACGGTTAGCTGATGTTCTCTTTGACTTGAGGTGACGAATCGGTGAAATTGCCGCTTACAAATGCTTCGCAGTGTCAGAACTATTCATGTCTGCTTGCCAAATGACAATGCCCAAAGAAAAAAAAATGAATCTCCTGAGAAACTCTATATCTATATCCTGTGAGCTATTCTAATTTGGCATCAAAACTGTCTTTCCTTTCTCCTAGAGCACATATCTTCAGTCCTAGTGCACAACCAATAGAATCAGTTAGAACATTCAAGGATAGCAGATATTCAGACCACCCAGCTACCCCAGAGGCCAGAGCAAGTCAGCAACTTCTGTTAGCACTCCGAATCGCTGTACAAAGGCTGCCCCAGGGCAGCATGGGAGAGCAAAACGCAACGAGTCTTTGGTTTGCATGAGGATAAAAAGATAAGTGACCTAATGAACTCGAGGCAGCATTGCACTTGTGCTGCTTCAAGCTACCTCCTCTCCTTCCTTAAGGGCACAGTCTTATTCCTTTCTGTAGTTTAGCATGGACAGAGACAGAAAAGGAATGAGAAAACGAGAGAAAAATGGAGTGGCAAAGGCCCAGCCAAGACAGCCAGCAAGAGTCCTCATGAACCTCCAAGAAGCGCCTTCAGTAACTTCTTCAGCGTATCCACAATGCTCGAAAACGAAGGCCGCTGCCTTGGATCGCTGAATAATATTGAAAGCAAAGATAGCATCAGTGATAAAGTTCTTTTCCCTGAAAAATGCATACTGTCATGCACAAATTTGGACTATTTTGATTATAATAACTTCTGGCTGTTGGAAAGGCTTACTCATCCCAGCAGGATTCAACAAGAGCAGCAAGTTCTGGGTCGGTATCTTTCGGAATTGGAAGCCTTCTGTTCTGAAATGCTACAGCTCCTACGACCTGCAGATGTGACCTTACCAAATCAGAAACGACCACTATTTTCCACATCAGCAGGACATCGGGATTAAGAGATGGAAGGTTACCTGCGCAGGGCCTAGGCCACTCCATGGTTGCTGCATTGTCAGGAGCTCCCACAAGATCACGCCGAAGCTGTAAACATCACACTTCTCGTTGGATGGCTCGCCACGGAGAAATTCGGGTGCCATCCATTCTGGCTGCAGCACAAGAGTACTTGGGTGGTAAGAAAACAGTAAATTCAGTGCCAGATTGCTGTTTGGGCACAAAACTACGAAACTTACTGTTCCAGCAACTGATTTGGATGATATGAAGGTGTTTGCCTTAAATCTGGACAAGCCAAAGTCACCTACCTGAAGTCATATCATCAAGGAAAGTAAAGAAACAAAAGTAGAACAGTGGATCTGGACCATGCGATGCTATCTGGGAGGTGGACTAACCTTCACAGACCAGTTCCGGTCAACCAGCATGTTTGGTGTCTTGAGATCCCAATGCACAATAGGAGGATTCAAGCAGTGGAGATAGTTGATGCCTTTTGCCTGCATTGTACATACAGCACGTAGAGATATCAGTGACATTTCAGGAGTTTCTCACACGTGGAACACAATATGATACATACAACGTCTAGTGCCATGCGCAAACGACGCTTTAGATCCAGCATTTCTCCATTAGCTGCCTTGTTGATGAGGCGGAAGAGGCTCCCTCTGTTTACACCAGCAGGGTTCTTATTTTCTCAATGATAACCAAATATCAGTAACAAGTCCGACAGCCGAAATTGATGAAAATTTTACCTGGGCAAATACTCTGTCACTATTGACAAATGTGGGCATTTTGTCACCGCACCCATGAACAATACCACATTCGGATGGCGGACTCGTTTCATAATAGCAATCTGGAAATCACGCGCATATGTTCAGGTTATGATTGCTAGTTAGACATGAGAACTTAAAATTAGGGTGGTAAAGTGACCTCTCTTAGGAATTCCTTCAGCTGAGCTTCGCCGACATCCTGATCTGTAAGCACCTTTACTGCAACATCCTGCAGACCCCAATCTACAATCTTTAATTTATGGTCTCCAAAGGACAACCCACAAAAGTACATATAAAACGGGTTTCAGAATGCAAGTTTGAGGTGCTTACTGAACCATGCCAGTCTGCACGATAAACAGTGCCAAAAGAACCTGCATTGTACCCCAACAATGATCAGATTCAGAGCACACAGTAAATTAGGTGAAATCCTGGAGGCAAAGGAGTACCAGCGCCTACGCGTTCCTTGAGGTCAAGCTCCTCCCATGATATCTCCAGCCAGTCTACAGCAAAAGGCGGCTCAATGCTCAAGGGTTTCGGAAGATTAGCACCAGGGACGTTCTCCATGTTGCCATTCTCAGCACCGATGTCCATTGCCTTCAATTGCGCCGACACTTGTAACATGGATACACCATTGCAGTTTCCATTCTGTGTGATCTGCCCACACTTTGGCAACAGGTCTTCTTTGCTGGCTACCTGAACAGAGTTGTTCTCCACAGTGCGGCACCTAGCAACTACAAGTAGCAGAATATTGGACTATTTTGGGCAACAGTACGGTTGAATTACCTAGATATGGTGAGTTGCGCAATAGTAGGTTGCGTACCTGAATACTGGGAATTTGACAATACCATGTTGCGACGTTCATCTGCTATTGCTTGATTCCAGGCTGCAACTGGTGTTGTGTAGTTCCCCGAGCCAACTGCACACGAAGTCTTGAAAGGTGAAGGCACGGTGGACAGCAGCTGGCCGTTGATGGATGAATCTGGGCTGCTGATGCTTCCTGGCTCAACTACAAGGTCCACGACGTATTCCCTGAAACCACAAGCAGGATTACTAGACAGATTGAGGCGATGTGTGACAAAAAAAAAGTGTGGCAGCTGCAAAAAGTTCAGTGTGCATCGGCATGCACCAACGTCAGATTATATGAAGGCATTGAAATGCTCAAACTTCACAAGAGGAGAAGCTACAAATTAATAGAGCAGTATTAATTGTCTAAAGCTCTGCTATTCTACAATATATCTGCAGAAGAGAGGGAAAAGAACTTTTTTTTTTTTTGACGGGCAACGGGGGGAGGCGTTCCCCACCTGATTTTATTAATGGCCCCAAACGGCCCGATCGGATGTAAAGGTTACATGTTTACAAGATTACAGGGAAAAGAACTTGAATGAGCACAGACCTTACATATCTCCTCTCACTGTCGACTTTGACAAGGCAAGATGATCGGTGAGGCGCAGAGCAGTACTTGCAACCTTGCGCAATCCGGCATGGCAGGCCGATGAAGTCTGCAAGTACCTGAAAGTATTCGGAGAAGAAAGGTGGCACTCGAGCTTAAAACATACTGTAACAAGTTGCATTGCGCCATGGCCGTTGCTGGGTCTGACCGATGGTACCTAGCTAGTACCTTGAAAAGAATAGCACGGTGCCGGCAGAAGCCTACGGACAGGCCACCGATGGGGACGACGACGCACTTCTGCCTCTTCTTCAGCTTCTTGCTCACCGCTTTCCACCGCAGGTACAGGTCCCCGTCCTCCGATCGCAACGCACCTCTTCAGAAGGAAAAAGGGAAAACAACAAAGAGAGAACGTCACATGCATGAAGGTGGTGCACTCAAACCAACAGTCAAACGACTGTTGAGTTCACGTGTTCGTCGGTGACCATGACCACCGGGTTCACGGAACATCTTGCAACTGCAAAGCCTAGGCTACGAGCAGCCTAGCGATTGATCTAGCACATGGACCGGTGCATGCGCACGAGCGTGGCATGTACGCCGGTGCTGATATTTACGAGCACAGCTTGCTTTTCTGAAGCGAAGCAAAGGAAGGGACACGGGCGACACGCCCATGCAGGCAGGAAGGCAGGCAGCGCGGTCAGTGTGTGCTCACCCCATGTGGTCGGAGACGAGGACGGCGAGGCTGCGGGCGAGGTCGAGCGTGACGCCGAGCGCGCGGACGAGGTCGAGGGCGCGCCGCTCGAGGTCGAGGAGCACCGAGTCGGCGCCCTTGTCGACGAGCACCACCTCCAGCGAGGACTCGCTGGCGTCCACCGCCCGCAGCGCCGCCAGCGACGGCAGCCGGCGGCCCTCCTCCGCGACGTTGCACATGGCCCACAGGTGCGGGTCGATGCCCATGATGTTGTAGAACCCGTGCGCGATCTTGTCGCCCCACGACAGGCACCCGTTCACCTGCGCACCGCAGAACACATGCACATCGCCATTGCTAGCTGTCAGCTTCCTAGCTCCCTCAGGTCTTACTAGCTCCTTAATTACAATGCTTGCTACTACTAGTATAGCAATCAATAAATAAGCACAGTTCCACGCGCTAGATCGTCACTGCTCATCACTGTTCACTAGGACTAAGCGCAAGGTTGCACGGCTCATCAGCTTGCGTCAACTTGCAATAATAAATTAGAGCGCATCGAAAATATATATAATGTTCAGCGGAGATGAGTCTCTGCATCATTTGCAATCAGTAAATGTGCTTGTTCTTTGATTATGCGCATGAATATTATATCAGCTTTACTTATCAAAAAATATATATATTATATCAGCTTTTAAGCGACGACATCATTGACCAGCATGGAGATATGGCCACTAAGTAATCACCGCCACTCCTAAACCACTTATTGTATGCAAGGAACGAACAACATCACCAACTTTCAGTAAACACAGAATTTTCTCTTTCCCAACCTTTTTCCAGCAAATTAAGAAGCAAGCAAGAATGATTCAGTCACAATAGAAACCAAACAAATTTGAAATCTTGTTGTGTCATAGTAGAGGCAAGAATAGTTGAAAGGCGTGTCCAGGAGTTTGTGCTTCTCGTCTCTACAAGCATTGCACCATAGATCATATGGCTCGTGTGTTGTACTTGTACCATGTCCGTGCGACCCATATATGCATTCGTGTGGAAGTATGCACGTACCCAGAGCCGGTAGGAGATGGCCTCCGGATCATCCGCGCCGTCGCCAGCAGCGTGGTGGTCGGCGACGACTCCGGAGCCGCAGCCGAAGAGGAGCTCGGGCGCGGGCGGGGCGCCGGCGAGGAAGGCCTGCGAGGTGAGGCGGATGGCGAGGGAGAGCTGGAGGTAGTACCCCTCCCTGGCCCGGCGGACCCACGTCTCCCTCTCGCTCCCGCCGGCGGCTTCGGCGGCGGTCAGCAGCTGGGAGGATGAGCCCGGAGCCGTGGCGGTGGTGGTGGCCGCGTCGGAGGTGGCGGTGAAGGTGCTCCCGGAGCTCCACTCCGACGACGCGGAGGCCGCCGCGGGCGCGTCGACGACGGAGACGGAGGCGGCGGAGGACTGGTGGAGCAGCGCGTAGTCTGCGAGGAGCGGCAGCCGCGCCTCGTCCGCGCCGTGGTGGCCGAACGCGGTGGCGGCGGGAGGTGGCGGGGGCAGAGTCGGGTTAAGGGCTCGGCGGCGGTGCGGCATGGCGGGCGGAGACCTTATGCATGGAGCGAGACGGCGTTTGCCCGGCTGGTGGTTGCTTGTGTTGCTCGATCCGGGGGATTGGAGAGGAAGGAGGAGAGATGTGAGCTGGTGCTGGGAGGCGTGTGAAAGGAGTTGAAAAACTTCAGGCAGGGTTGTGCGTAAGCACACGCTACCCAGCCCAAGTCGCTGTGATTTGTGTGCGGCACGCAGACTCTGAAAAGAAAAGAAAAAAAACAAAACTGCGCAGGGTTGCAACTTGCAAGTAGGTCCTGTTGCGTTGCTTATTTTTCTGTTGAGTTTTTCCTTTATTATTATGTCTACCTGTTATCATCATCTTCTTTCCTTATACACTACTGGCTTTAAATAACGTATAACACGGTAGGTCGGTAGCCGTATATATCCTGTATAGCAGCCGTATATTTATCCGCCTAGACTCATGTATTGACTAGTATTGGCTTATTGCTCCCTCTAATACGTACGTTCTTCTTACCTCCATCCAAATTTTATAGGTTAGATTAAGTCAAACTTCCTTAAGTAATCTATCTTCCTTAAGTTTAATTAAAGAAAAATATTTACATTTATCATTTCAGTAGGTATAATATAAAACATATTTCATAATTAATTTAATTAATGATACTTACTTGATATCAAAAAATATTAATACTTACTTATGTAGGTCTAGTCGAACTTTGAACTACTCGACTTGTCAAAAAAGAAAAAACAGAATTGCATTCTACGAAAAAAAGTACTCCTATACTCTAATTTATAAGATGTTTTAATTTTTCTAGATACATTACTTTTAATATGAATCTTCTGGACATAGTGTATATTTAAATGTATAAAAAAATAAATATAAATGTCATAGCATCTTATAATTTAAAATAGAGGGAGTTTTATTGTGTGAACATAAACATGTCTAATTTTTTGGGCAGCTTCTGGAGTCTGTTGACAGATTCTGAGATTAACGAAGGCTTATTCTAGAAACAATCTAGTCATGAGGGATCTGATGAAGGTTGGAAGGTGGGGTTGTGAAAGCATCTAGGCCCCGAGGTTTGGTTTCGGCAATTGATGACAACGCTTTATTACCATGACTAACGTGTGTTTTGCAGAAACTTTGGTAAGTTAGGTCATGGAGGTTTTAACTGCTTTGGGCACCATGGTATTCATGCCCCTTGATGGAAATCGTTTCGGTTTTCAAAAGAGTGACGTCAAGATTAAGGACGGTTAGTTCTGGATGTCGAGGTGTTGAGATACATTTGGAATAGTCGTTAGGATCTTCGTTTTTCTCTTTTGGCCGTACTATAAAGGGGGGCATGAGCGGGTAGCTTGACCTAGGCGAGTCCTACGTTTAGGTGTGGTGCACACTTGTTAAACTTGGCGCTAGGCAGCTCTAGAATAGCTCAAAGTTCAGTTGGAAGCAACTTGGTTCAAGTTGTGACGCGTTTCGGAGAGTTTCGGGTCGTTTTCCCATGACCGGACGCGGTCCTCGGCATGACCGGACGCGTCCGGTCAGTACAGTTCCGCGGCTAGGGTTTCAGCTCTGAACACCGGACGCGGTCCTCGCGAGGACCGGACGCGGTGGTCAGAAGTCGACACGTGTCACTTGAGGAAACACCCGATCGGACGCGACCTGGGTGTGATCGGCGCGTCCGGTCACAGTCCAGTAAGGTCCAGAGACGACCGGACGCGTCCGGTCATCACCGATCGGACGCGGTCGCGCGTCCGGTGCGAGTACAGTATGCTCCCTGCACGATCGGACGCGTCCGGTCACCCCTGACCGGTGCGTCCGGTCACTCAGTTGATTTTCGGATTTCGACCGTTACGAGTGACCGGCGCGTCCGGTCAGTTCAACCGGCGCGTCCGGTCAGCTCGTGTTTTGCTGAGTCAGCGGGTAACGGTTCGTTTTGTCTGTGGGGTGTATAAATACATCCCCACCACCTCTTTTAGAGGTCTCTTGCTTATTTGATCAGCTGATAAACACCTTTGGAGTGCAAGGGAGTGCAAGAGCACTAGTGAGGATAGAGATTTGAGAATCAAAGCTTGAGAGTTCCTCACTAGCGATTAGAGAGTAGCAAGTGTGCATCCACCTTCTCATTTAGGCTCGTAGTGGTCAAGTGAGAGTTCTAGCTTGTTACTCTTGGTGATCGCCATCACCTAGACGGCGTGGTGGTGATTGGGAGTTCGGTGATCATCCGGCGGAGCTTGTGGATGACCTAACTCATCTTGTGAGCGGTTTTGGGTGATTCACCGCGATGGAGTGTCGAAGAATCAACCCGTAGAGAGCACTTGATCCTTGCGCGGATCAAGGGGGAGCTACACCCTTGCGCGGGTGCTCCAACGAGGACTAGTGGGGAGTGGCGACTCTCCGATACCTCGGAAAAACATCGCCGTGTTCCTTGCCCCTTTACATTCAAGCATTTACATTCTCGTATTTACTTTCATTGCTTGTTTTACATTCCTAGACTTGCCATGCTAGACTAGGATTGGAAACTAGGGTGCAAAACTTTGTATCGGTAGACTCTCTAGGAACACAAGTAGACACTAGGGGTGAATTCCGGCTTGTAGGATTTAATTCTTGCATTTAATTTTTAGAAAAGCCCAATTCACCCCCCTCTTGGGCATCTTGATCCTTTCAATTAGTATCGGAGCCATGTTGCTCTAATTTTAGGCTTTACCGCCTAGAGCAAGATGTCTAATGGGGAAGGACCACCTCCCACTTTTGAGGGAGATGATTTTCCATATTGGAAAATTCGTATGGAGGCGTACCTCGAAGCCATAGATGTTGGGTGCCTTAGAGCCGCAACCGAAGGGCTTCCCCCCATAAGGGATCCCACTAACCCAAGTGGTGACGAGGAGAAGTACGACCGGTGGAATGCAAAGGCCAAAAATGCACTCTACCGGGGCTTAGGCAAAGATATCTTCAATCGTGTGCGTAATGCAAAGAACGCTCATGAATTGTGGGAAAATCTTTGTGCTCTCCATGAGGGAACTAAGAGTGAGCGTGAGAAACGCTATCACATAGCTTTAAAGAAAATTAATTCTTTTGAGATGCTTCCCAAAGAAAGTGCTAATGACATGTACACTCGCTTGAATGTTCTTGTAGAGGACCTCAATGCTCTTGGGCTCACTAAAATGAGCCAATCGGATGTTGCAAGGAAGATCTTGAGTGTGCTTCCCGTTGAGAAGTATGGTCACATTGTCACGGTGCTTCACCAAAGTGATCTTTTCACCGCAACACCGACTCAAGTATTAGGAAAAATCAATGCTCATGAGATGTACATGCATATCACTCCGGAAGAGGGCTCATCATCTTCCAAGAAGAAAGACTTGGCCTTCAAAGCTAGTCATGACAAGAAGAAGAAGAAGAAGGGCCAAGCCATGATGGTGCAAGAAAGCTCAAGTAAAAGTGATGTTGATGATGAATCACTTGCACTCATGGTGAGAAAGACCACCAAGATGCTAAAGAAGCTCAACAAGAGTGGCATCAAGTTCGATGGCAAGATGAAGAAATTCTTCACAAGTAGCAAGAGAAAGCCAATCTCGGAGATGGATTGCTACAATTGTGGTGAACTTGGCCACCTAGCTCATCAATGCCCTAGACCACCAAAAGACAAGTATAAGAACAAGAACAAGGGCAAGAAAAATGATTCAAGTGATGAAGAAGAAGAGAAGAAGAAGAACAAGCCATACAAGAAGAAGGATGGCAAGAAGAAGGAGTTCCACAAGAAGAAGAAGGGAGGAAAGGCATACATTGTTGGTGATTGGCTCACCGACATTGAATCATCTTGTGAGTCCTCCGAAGATGAGAGCGATGATGAGAAAGAGAAGGTTGCCGCATTTGTGATGGGGCCATCATCTTCACCGATATCTTCATCACCACCTTCACCACCTCCTTCACCATCATCGTCCACTACTCACCTATGCCTTATGGCCAAGGGTGAACGAAAGGTACAAAACCATGATAGTGATGATAATGATGATAGTGATAGTGATGATGAATATGACTCACCTTCTTATGATGAACTTGTTAAATTGCTAAACAAATACACTAAAATCATAAGAAGGACTAGAAATGAAAATGATGATCTTCAAAATGAAAATGAATCACTCTCATCCAAGCTTGAAAATATTCAAAAGACTAGTGGTGAGCTTAGAGTTCAAAATGAAGTGATGTCTTCCACTCTCAAGGAGCTCAAAACCTCTTATAAAGAGCTTAAAGATCAACATGATAAACTTGAGAAGAAGCATGATGAGCTCATCATTAGACATAATTCTCTAAAGGACAAATACACCACATTAAAAATTGACTATGATAGTCTTGTGGTTGCTAATGAACTTGCTCTTGAGACACATGATGCTACTAACTATGTTGTTAAGTGTGATATAGCTACATCATGTGATGACTTGATCATTGAAAGCATTGAGCAAGGTTCTAGTAGCAAAGGCAAGAGTGTGGTTGAGTCAAGCAACTATGATGATTATGCCAAGATTAAGTGTGAGAATGAAAAGCTTGCAAATGAGAACAAGAAGCTAAAAGGTTTGATGGCTCTTGAGAAGCAACCAACAAATGAGTCACTCATTGAAGAAAACAAAAAGCTCAAGCAAGAAAAAGAGCATCTCAAGACCGACCTAAGCAAGTTCACAAGAGGCCAACATTTGCAAAGTGAGCTCCTCATAAACACCGTAATGAAGATGGATAGAAGTGGTATTGGGTACTTGGCAAATCAAGAGAAGAAAGCAAAAGCTCAACAACAACAAAGCAACTCAAAGCCCAAGCCAAAGAGATGTGTTGAGTGTGGTCAAGAAGGTCACTTTGCTCATGAATGCAAAACTCCACCACCACAACCCTTGCCCAAGCATGCTAGACCTTTCGCTTTCAATGCTCATTATATGCTAAGAAAAGATTCAAATGGAAAGATGAAAGTCATATTTTTGGGTCCCCCAAACAAGAATAGGCCAAAGAAAATATGGGTTGCCAAGTCACTTGTGGAGAAAGTCAAGGGCCCCTCTCAAGTTTGGGTCCCTAAACAAAAAGCTTGATCTCTTGTGTGTAGGTGAACTACAAGACCGGTGGATCTCATTGGGTTATTGATAGTGGTTGCACTCAACATATGACCGGTGATCCTCGTATGTTCACCACCATTGAAGAGAATGGAATATGTCAAGAGAAGATCACATTTGGGGATAATTCAAAGAGCAAAGTCAAGGGTATAGGCAAGATTGCAATATCACATGATCACTCACTCTCAAATGTGCTCTATGTTGCTTCATTGAGTTTCAACTTGTTATCCGTTGGGCAACTTTGTGACCTTGGCTTCCAATGCTTGTTCACACCAAATGAAGTGGAAGTTTCAAAGATAGATGACAAGCAAGTGATATTCAAAGGCTTTAGATACAACAATCTTTATCTTGTTGACTTCACCTCCGAAGATGCAAATTTGAGGACATGTTTGTTCACTAAGACCTCACTTGGTTGGCTTTGGCATAGGAGGCTTGCTCATGTTGGAATGAACACTCTCAACAAACTATTGAAGAAAGAACTAGTGAGAGGATTGAAGGATGTGAAGTTTGAAAAGGACAAACCTTGTAGTGCATGTCAAGCGGGCAAACAAGTTGCAAACACTCATCCAACCAAAGCTTTCATGTCAACTTCAAGAGTGCTAGAACTTCTACACATGGATTTGTTTGGGCCTACAACATACAAGAGCTTGGGTGATAATCTCTATTGTCTTGTGATAGTGGATGACTACTCAAGGTATACATGGACTTTCTTCCTTCATGACAAATCCGAAGTGACAAATTGCTTCAAGAAGTTTGCAAAGAGAGCTCAAAATGAATTTGAAGTCAAGATAAAGAAGATTAGAAGTGACAATGGCAAAGAGTTTGACAACACCAACATTGAAGCTTATTGTGATGAAATTGGAATCAAGCATGAGGTCTCTTCAACCTACACTCCTCAACAAAATGGTGTAGTTGAGAGAAAGAACCAAACTTTGATCACCCTTGCAAGAACAATGCTAGATGAGTACAACACTCCGGAGAAGTTGTGGGCCGAGGCAATCAACACCGCATGCTATGCTTCAAATCGCCTCTTCCTACAAAAGTTTCTTGGCAAGACCCCCTATGAGTTGCTTAATGGGAAGAAGCCGGACGTCTCTTTCTTCCGGGTGTTTGGTTGCAAATGCTACATCTACAAGAAGCGTCAACACCTAGGAAAGTTTCAAAGACATTGTGATATTGGTTTTCTTGTTGGTTACTCATCAAAGTCCAAAGTATATAGAGTATTTAACCATGCCACCGGTTTGGTTGAAGAAACATATGATGTGGAATTTGATGAATCTAACGGCTCCCAAGGAGCAATTGAGAATTGTGATGATGTAGGTGATGAACCCTTGAGGGAGGCCATGAAGAACATGTCGGTGGGAGACATCAAGCCAAAAGATGATGATGACGATGTACAATTTGTTGATCCACCATCTTCATCACGTGTGCCTCAAGATGTTGACAAGAATGAGAGAGTTGAAAATGAAGACACTTATGTCTCTCATGAACAAGCCAAGGCACAAGCTCAAGATGTTGATGCTCCCCATCCACCTCCTCAAGTGGTTGATAGAAGAAACTCACCACTACTTCAAGCACATCAACAAGATCTCATCATAGGGAGTCCTACAAAGGGAGTAATGACTCGATCTCAAAAGCTAGCTTCTTTTGTTAAACATCACTCTTTTGTCTCTTGCGTTGAACCTAAGAATATAGAAGAAGCTCTTCAAGATCCGGATTGAGTGAATGCAATGCATGAAGAATTGAACAACTTCACCCGTAATCAAGTATGGACACTTGAAGAGCATCCTAAAGGTGCAAGAGTCATTGGAACCAAGTGGGTGTTCCGAAACAAGCAAGATGACCAAGGCATAGTGGTGAGGAACAAGGCAAGACTAGTTGCAAAGGGGTTCTCTCAAGTTGAAGGTCTTGATTTTGGAGAGACCTTTGCACCCGTTGCAAGACTTGAAGCCATTCGTATCCTCCTTGCATATGCATCACATCATGATATGAAACTATATCAAATGGATGTGAAAAGTGCATTCTTAAATGGCTTTATAAATGAACTAGTCTATGTTAATCAACCTCCCGGGTTTGAAGACCCTAAATATCCTAATCATGTTTATAGGTTGTCCAAGGCGTTATATGGGCTCAAGCAAGCCCCTAGAGCGTGGTATGAGCGCCTCCGGGACTTCCTCATTGAGAAGGGCTTCACCATTAGGAAGGTCGACACCACAATATTCACCAAGAAGTTTAATGGGGAGATCTTTATTTGTCAAGTATATGTTGATGATATCATCTTCGGATCAACAAATGAAGATTATTGCAAGGAATTTGGTGAATTGATGTCGAAGGAGTTCGAGATGTCAATGATTGGTGAGCTCACATTCTTCCTTGGATTTCAAGTAAAGCAAATGAGAGAAGGGATTTTCATCTCTCAAGAAAAGTATACCAAGGATCTTCTCAAAAGATTCAAGATGGAAGAATGCAAACCAATCAAGACCCCAATGCCATCAAATGGACATCTCGACCTAGATGAGGGAGGTAAACCGGTTGATCAAACTCTCTACCGTTCTATGATTGGTAGCTTGTTGTACCTTACCGCATCTAGGCCCGATATCATGTTTAGTGTGTGCATGTGTGCCCGCTTTCAAGCGTGCCCTAAAGAACCTCACTTAAGTGCCGTAAAAAGAATCCTAAGATATCTTAAGCTCACCCCAAGCATTGGTCTTTGGTATCCCAAAGGAGCTAGATTCCAACTAGTTGGCTATTCCGATTCGGACTATGCCGGTTGCAAAATTGATAGAAAAAGCACATCCGGAGGGTGCCATTTGCTTGGAAGATCTTTAGTATCTTGGTCATCTAAAAAGCAAAATAGTGTGGCTTTGTCCACCGCCGAGGCGGAATACATTGCCGCGGGGGCTTGTTGTGCACAAATCTTATATATGAAACAAACCCTCCTAGACTATGGAATTGTTCTTGAAAAGGTGCCACTTTTATGTGATAATGAAAGTGCCATTAAAATTGCTAACAATCCGGTACAACACTCTCGCACCAAGCACATTGATATCCGCCATCACTTTCTAAGAGATCACGTTACTAAAAATGACATATCACTAGAAGGTGTAAGAAGTGAAAATCAATTAGCGGATATCTTCACTAAACCTTTGGATGAGGCAACCTTTTGTAGGTTAAGAAGTGAACTCAATGTGCTTGATTCTAGCAACTTTAAAAAATGAGCGTGTGTTGTCCCTTGCATTGCATTGTATAATATGCCATGTTTATTTTATCGCAATGCTTTTAGGGCTTGGCTAACACGGTTACGATAACCCTTCTTTGGAGGAGTGAAGAAGCCTAACCGTGGATCAAACTTGACAAGCATTCTAGCTTTACCTTCTTGTATTGCATTGCATATGCATGGTTGTTGTTCTTGTCATTTCTTTTCGGTTAAGCTTTGAGCAACCTCTGTGTTCGTCCATGGATAGAGAGAGCATTTTGATGCTCCTAAAGGTTCAAAAACTCTATTGCATGGCCATACGTTGCTCCTTGGGTGTTTATTGCCTATTTTCTTAAAAATAATACTAGCCTAAGGCAATCTATTTTGAAAAATTTGAGGGTTTGAGCGAGGTCACTCATATCGTGTTCCAATTGGTGTTTATTTGTGTCTTTTTGAATTGGAACCTGATTGGGAGAAGTCGCGTCGTAGTTCGGAACGAAGAAGGGCGAAGAACAGTGACCGGACGCTGGACCGGACGCTGCACCGGACGCAGTGATGCTTCACCACCGCGTCCGGTCCCGGCGTCCACCAGCGTGTCCGGTCATCCAGAAGACCATCTCCAGATCTAGTGACCGGACGCTACACCGGACGCGCCACTGTTGACCACCGCGTCCGGTCCCGGTTACCACCACCGCGTCCGGTCATTCGCGATGAATTCCCGAGCTCCCCTCGACCGGACTCTGATCGCGTCCGGTCAGTCCTCACCGGACGCGTCCGGTCACTCCAGGAGCTTACTGGAGTGTGACCGGACGCTGCACCACCGCGTCCGGTCATAACGACCACCGCGTCCGGTCATCACGCGTCGAGCGGATCTAAACCCTTCATATACCGGTTCGTCCTCGGCCGTGTTTTTCATCCGCCCGAGTTTTTTTCGCCGCCGCCTGCCCTAACTCGCAGATTCGCCGGAGACGCCGCGTCCTTGCCGTCTTCCTCGCCTCCGGCAAGCCCAGCTCCGACCCAGCCGCGTCTCCTCACCCGCGCTAGCCTCGCTCACGCGCTCGCTGCCGCCCTGCCCGCAGCCGCGTCTCTGCCCGCAGCCACGCCCACGCCAGTCGCGCAGTCGCGCCACCGCTGCCCGCTCGCACCGCCGCCGCCGGTGAGCCGCGACCTTGCCGCCGGTGAGCCGCGCTCCCTTTTGCCAGCTTCACCTCCGGCAGTGGACTGCCTCACGCTCGCCTCCGATCGTTCTTCGTCGAGTTGCCCTAACCCTAACCCTAGGGTTCGCGTAACGTCGTTCGATCGTTCGTCGTCGAGGTTTTGTCGCGCGTCGTCTTCTTCGCGAGGTTGTTTCGCGTCACCTTGACCTCCTCACTAGGGTTTGCCGTAATTCTTTCTTTTAATCCTAATTGCATCATGTTTCGGCAAATCAGAGCTCGTCCGGCGATTTCGGGGAATCTCACGATCTAGGTCATCTCATCTTGTCACCGTCGTCTCGTCGATCCGAGGTAGCTTCGCCTTTCGATTCACATCGTATCTCATATGCTTGCTATCTCTAGGGTTTCGTACCTTTTAATTATATATGTGCTTATAGTAGATCTCTCTATTCCGTCGTTGCAGCGAGTCTGTCCGTGTGTCAGGGTGAGATCAGTTTGCTGAATCCGAGGCCAAGCCTGCGGATACGGATTGAGGCTAAGCCTCTCGAGTGACAGTTCACCATCTTACAGAGGTTTTCGGTCAGTTTGTCAGCATGGTGCGTTGCAAGAATGCCGGTGGTGCTCCTGGTGATGGGGACGACAGTCCTCCTCATCGGTCTGAGATTGCACGTGGGAAGCGTATCAAGATCTTGGCCAGAAAGAAGAAGAAGACACTTACAGAGGCAGAGATTGCTCAGGCCGTGGCAGATGCAGCAGAGGAGGCAGAGAGAGGTGGCAGGAGCAGTGGCATACGTATAGGTGAGCGTCGCTTTCATCTAGAAGGTCGACAGCTCGGCACAGAGGCCACTGAGGGTACTGAGGATACTGGAGCTACAGAGGGTATGTTAGTTGATCCACCTCCAGAGGCCACAGAGGCTCCAGAGGCCACAGAGGCTCCAGAGGCTACAGAGGACACAGAGGAGCAGCCAGCTCAGTCTCTACCACGTCGCCGCTCCACACGCGCACGTACTCAGGTGACTCCTAGGCCAGAGGGCCAGCGTCGTGGAGCACGTCCTCCTCCCAGAGCTAGAGGTTCACCCCCGGTCGAGCACTTTGACTTGAGGGGTGCTATAGCACGTCAGGTGCAGGGGTTGAGGTTCATGGAGGTCAGTCGGTGGTTTCCACCTGTGAGGGATCACATAGCCTCAGAAGGCTTCTATACCCCACTTCAGGAGGATTTCTACAGGGCTCTAGTTGACAACGATATTGCTTTCCGACCACAGAGGGTCTGTCGACTTGAGTCACTAGTTGAGGTTGTGGGAGAACAGCTACGTCCGCACCTGTCCTTTCTGCCAGGCTTGTTAGATCTTCTTGGACGGACAGGTGCATACTGCGGCACATGGGTCAGAGAGTTTTATGCTTCACTATGGATTGATCCTGCCCATGATTTCATTCACTTTGCATTCCGAGGCCGCGATCACCGTCTATACAGCACCAGAGTGCGGGAGATTCTCAGACTCCCAGCTTCCAACACGAAGATACATCAGCTGTGTTTTGGTCAGACTCCTCCACCGAGACGCCCTCACGGCGGGGCAGTGCCACCTACAGACTTCATTCGACCCTGCTTCCGTGAGCCTTTTGGCGAAGGGTCTCATCGCACACCTGCCAGTTTGACACCACTAGCCAGAGTTCTGGATGCTATAGTCAGACGCACTCTACTTCCCAGACTTGGCTACAGAGAGGGACTGACTCGGATGCAGCTATGGGTTGTTCACCACCTCCTCTCACAGACACAGTTTGACATTTGGGATCTCATACTTAGTGAGATGGAGGACACCATAGCTAAGGGCTTCAAGGGTAATCGTCAGCTGCCCTATGCACACTGAATCTGCTTCATAATTAGATCATCCATTCAGCTACCAGCAGAGATCCGAGCCGAGATATCAGATACTACTACTGCTTTCCCTGAGTATGATATCCGTCAGCTTTGGGCTTCAGTCACTAGAGATCAGGCCCCAGTGCCAGGACAGCGTGTGCGACCTAAGGTTCCTGAGACAGCGGCTGAGCAGGACGCCACAGTTGATGAGCTTGCAGAGGCAGAGCTTGCCGATCTTGACGCTTAGCCTGCTGATCTTCCTGAGGATGTGACATCTGATAGCACTGATGAGGACTACCAGCCCATCCCCAGGTACCGGTCTCCTCGGTCTCACGACCACGAGGCCGGTGGCTCTGGTTTAGCCTCCCGCACAGACCCAGCCATGGTGGCTATACTTGAGAGGTTGATCCAGGCACAGGAGCAGCAGCAACAGCAGATACAGCGACAGGCTCAGGACACAGCTGCAGCACTTGCACAGATTCAGGCTCGTCAGGACGAGTTTCAGCGTCAGCAGCTTGAGATCCAGAGGCAGTAGGTTGAAATGCAGCGACAGCAGTACGAGATTCAGCGATAGAGTGCAGCTAGTCAGCAGCAGTACTTGGATGTCCTGCGCCACCTAGTCACTGTTGGGGTTCCTCCGCCTGCTTCTGTCCTGACTTCTGCTTTACAATCCAGTGATCCATCGAGTCAGGGACAGCCGGGTTTCCAGTTCACATCTCCACAGCAGCAGGTTCCCCAGTCATTCCAGTCCCCGAGCGTCATGCCTATTCACACGGGGTTTACACCTTCAGACCAGCCTCGCCCTCACCTCCTGACAGGCACACCCTTCGGTGATTACAGTGCTACCTACAGCGAGTTGACTGGTCAGCCGACGCCCTCGCACACTACCTTTGCTACTTCTTCAGGGTTGTCAGCTTCAGAGGCAGCTATTCCTCCAGTGACAGGGACTGGTACTACAGAGACTCTTCCTTCGTCAGTTGCCTCGACAGATTCTCCTGCTATTGGCTCGCTACAGGCTCAGGTCACTCAGACGGATCCTCTTATTGCTACTACGACAGTACCTGTTCCTGCCGTTCAGACCCAGACAGTTACACAGCCGCATGCTTCTTCAGAGGGTCAGCCAGATAGCTCCGAGTCCGAGGGAGACACCTCACAGTTTGTGATTACTCCGCGCACCTCGGCACCCGACACGACTCCGTCTGTCCCCCTGTCAGATCCTTAGATTAGTTTTTTTGGCGCTTGATGCCAAAGGGGGAGAGAGAGTAGTTTCAGGGGGAGTTTTGAGAGTGGGTTTTCGTTTTTTCTTGTGTGCTACCATTCATGCATCATGTTTACTTTTCAGTCATTGCATTCGTGTGACATGTCGTCGTGTGATAAACCTTGAGTCTTAATGTTTTATCCAGTCGCAGTGTTAACACTTGTCACCGTTTTTAATTATAGCTCTAAGGTTGTGCTTCCGTGCCTTACTCCGATTTCTTATGATCTATATTTGTATGTGTACTAACGTTCTTTGTCTTATCTTATGAGTACACTCTTTTGGCTTGGGGCACATAAGCAATTCCTAACCCCTTGTGCTTATTGCTTTTTGCTTATGTGAACCATGCATGCTCGAAAACCTCAACTCAAATCTTTTATATCTGAGTATTGTCATCAATCACCAAAAAGGGGGAGATTGAAAGCATCTAGGCCCCGAGGTTTGGTTTCGGCAATTGATGACAACGCTTTATTACCATGACTAACGTGTGTTTTGCAGAAACTTTGGTAAGTTAGGTCATGGAGGTTTTAACTGCTTTGGGCACCATGGTATTCATGCCCCTTGATGGAAATCGTTTCGGTTTTCAAAAGAGTGACGTCAAGATTAAGGACGGTTAGTTCCGGATGTCGAGGTGTTGAGATACATTTGGAATAGTCGTTAGGATCTTCGTTTTTCTCTTTTGGCCGTACTATAAAGGGGGGCATGAGCGGGTAGCTTGACCTAGGCGAGTCCTACGTTTAGGTGTGGTGCACACTTGTTAAACTTGGCGCTAGGCAGCTCTAGAATAGCTCAAAGTTCAGTTGGAAGCAACTTGGTTCAAGTTGTGACGCGTTTCGGAGAGTTTCGGGTCGTTTTCCCATGACCGGACGCGGTCCTCGGCATGACCGGACGCGTCCGGTTAGTACAGTTCCGCGGCTAGGGTTTCAGCTCTGAACACCGAACGTGGTCCTCGCGAGGACCGGACGCGGTGGTCAGAAGTCGACACGTGTCACTTGAGGAAACACCCGATCGGACGCGACCTGGGTGTGATCGGCGCGTCTGGTCACAGTCCAGTAAGGTCTAGAGACGACCGGACGCGTCCGGTCATCACCGATCGGACGCGGTCGCGCGTCCGGTGCGAGTACAGTATGCTCCCTGCACGATCGGACGCGTCCGGTCACCCCTGACCGGTGCGTCCGGTCACTCAGTTGATTTTCGGATTTCGACCGTTACGAGCGACCGGCGCGTCCGGTCAGTTCAACCGGCGCGTCCGGTCAGCTCGTGTTTTGCTGAGTCAGCGGGTAACGGTTCGTTTTGTCTGTGGGGTGTATAAATACATCCCCACCACCTCTTTTAGAGGTCTCTTTCTCATTTGATCAGCTGATAAACACCTTTGGAGTGTAAGGGAGTGCAAGAGCACTAGTGAGGATAGAGATTTGAGAATCAAAGCTTGAGAGTTCCTCACTAGCGATTAGAGAGTAGCAAGTGTGCATCCACCTTCTCATTTGGGCTCGTAGTGGTCAAGTGAGAGTTCTAGTTTGTTACTCTTGGTGATCGCCATCACCTAGACGGCGTGGTGGTGATTGGGAGTTCGGTGATCATCCGGCGGAGCTTGTGGATGACCCAACTCATCTTGTGAGCGGTTTTGGGTGATTCACCGTGACGGAGTGTCGAAGAATCAACCCGTAGAGAGCACTTGATCCTTGCGCGGATCAAGGGGGAGCTACACCCTTGCGCGGGTGCTCCAACGAGGACTAGTGGGGAGTGGCGACTCTCTGATACCTCGGAAAAACATCGCCGTGTTCCTTGCCCCTTTACATTCAAGCATTTACATTCTCGTATTTACTTTCATTGCTTGTTTTACATTCCTAGACTTGCCATGCTAGACTAGGATTGGAAACTAGGGTGCAAAACTTTGTATCGGTAGACTCTCTAGGAACACAAGTAGACACTAGGGGTGAATTCCGGCTTGTAGGATTTAATTCTTGCATTTAATTTTTAGAAAAGCCCAATTCACCCCCCTCTTGGGCATATTGATCCTTTCAGGTTGATTTTAATATACATAAATGGGCTCCATTGAATGTTTAAGGGGGTGTTTGGCACAGCTCCTCTCGAAGGCTCCTACAGAGGAGCCAGAACCGTTTTGGAGGAGCCACAATATCCTCCGAAACGGCTTTGACTCCTCTGCTTTTTGCTGAAAAACGGCTCCTCCAGGAAAACGTTTGCCAGAGCTCCTCCGCAGGAGTCAGAGTCGGAGCCACGGAAGAGCCCTACAAAACATGCCCTAAGCGTAGAAGCGGAACATTTTGCTGACAATTCTTGATTTCTAGAATGTCAAAAAAAATTCTCGATCACGCAAAAGCTTTACGCATAGAAAAAATTCAATACAACACGTTAGCGGCGCCCTAAAGTCAAAAAAAATTATACATTGACGCCCGAACCCTCCTTCATATATTGTAAGCTAAGTTATATTGGACACTGATCAAGACGCCGGCTAGGAGGCCTATGTCCGGACTACCGAGTGGCGGCGGCGCTGCTTGCGCGCGCCCACCTCGCCGTCCGTTGGGAGAATGTCAAATTTTAAGAATAAAGGCAATATATGATATTTTTGTTGGTGGCGAGACGTATGTGATGATTTTGTTGATTTTAAGATCTACAAATACAATTTTTTTTCTAAGTGCTCATAAAACTAGGGGGTACGGCGTGCGTACCTCTGCTTATAGCCGCAAGTGTGTATGTGTATTCACTAGCGAGATGTCAAGTTGTCAACGCTACTTCATCAAGCTTAAAATCTTCCAACTCAGTCTCTCACAAATGGTTATACTGGTTAGATGTAAGTGCATTTTGTTCCTGGTGCACGTTAGCGTGTATAGAGCATATGCGAGTGCTTCAAAAAAGAATAGGGCAACCATCGTATTAAGGCCCTATTTGGATTAGACCCGAATTATTATAATATGCATTATGGATGGAATTATTATAATTATGACTATAGATAATAATAAGGGTGTTTGGATCCATGGATTGTTAATATGGTTTATCGTCGATCAAAGAAAGAAATGTCAATAATTTTTTTTTAAAAAGAGGGTTTCATTAGGATTATAGGATTAATATAATACAAGATTTTGATTATAATACTCTATCCTATTTGTTGAATTACAATTAGATTATTTTAACCATCACGATAAGTTCAAACAGAGCCTAGCCAAGTTGCCAAGTGGCCATGCACGCTGAAAGCACCCCCAACCCATTAACCCAATTACCCAAATCGGCAACTCCACGAGGGCACGCAAGCAAAAGCAGCCGCCTACTTTCCTCTACTCGCAGTGGCTACTCTAAAGGATACTCTAAAGCTTTAGAGTATGAATATAGAATAAAAACTGCTGCACTGGATACTCTAAAACGATACTCTATCCTTTTTCTCACTCTATATTTAGAGTGGTACAATGCTTACTCTACAGTGGGCAGTGGCGGGTCCCACTAGCTAAACAAAGGAAAAAATGCTATAACTCACAAACCAAAAATCTAAATTAAATTCCGATTACACCATTAAATGCGTTTCAATAAATCCTTCGAAACTAGATCACACATGGATATATTTAGATAAAGTGATAAGTGAGTTAGAGTGGATAGAGAATAATATAGAGGATGGATAGGTGCGGGAGAATTAAGTATAGAGGAGAGAATCTTGCTGACTAGGACGTATAGAGGATGAATATAGAGGTTCGTGAGCGTGGATAGCCTACTTCTTCCATTGACACGCACACACCACGGCCCACGGTCAGGCCGCGAGATGACGGGAAAAAGCGCTCCTTCCTCCCGCGGCAGCGGCGCCCCCGTGCACGTGCGCTGGAGCCTGTGCGGAGCCGCCGCGTGTGGCGAGGCGGGACACCCGTCGCGCGCGGGGCGGCCGAGTCAGCTCGACGGACGAGGGGGGTGCGCCGGCCGGGGCCTGGGCGGATTGGAACGTGCTCGCCCGCGCCGTCTTTTGGCTTGGCCCTTGTTTAGTTGCGTCGATTCTCCTCCAAATTTTACTATGTAAAAAGAAGATTCTCTATTACATTAAAATATCGGCAAATGCATGGAGTACTAAATGTTGATGAAATCAAAAACTAATTACACAGTTTTGTTGTACTTTGCGAGATGAACATTTTAAGCCTAGTTAGTCAAAATTTAGATAATTTTTACCAAATACAAACGAAATGCTACAGAAATTCTGATACAATATTTTTCTCCCTAATTCACCGAAGTAAACGAGGCCTTGGGCGGCTGGCGGCCTGCAGCCGGGGACCCCGCGCGCGCGGCGTTCCATACCATCCACGGTTCCCATGCATGGCAAGCGCGCTCGCTTTGCTGCGTCCTCTCTTGCGGAACCGGAAACGAGGCCCGCAGCCCGGCGCCGGCGCGGTCTGCTGTAGTCGGCACATGCGTGCGTGGTGCTCGACAGGTGAAATCGGGTGGAGGGATGATGGCGACATGGGGTGCGCTGCAGTCTATCTGCGGAGCAAGTTGCGGGCAGCGGGCGTGTCTCACAGCTTTCAGCTGGTGGGAGGTGAAACATGGAAATACAAAGATTCTATTTTGTTAACGGGAAGGAAGCAGTGGCGGATCCAGGACTCAAAACCTATGGGGCCAGCTAGTAAGAGTTGTGGGGCCAAGTCATATATGCTACAGTAAAATTACACTAGTTTTATCAAAACCTGTGGGACCGGATGGCCCCACAGGTTATACATAGATCCGCCACTGGAAGGAAGGTATGTTTGTCTTTCATCTAAGGCCCAGTTTAGATTCAGAAAATTTTGCAAAAGAACAGTAGATTCCCCGTCACATCGAATCTTTAGACGCATGCATGAAGCATTAAATATAGATAAAAAATAAAACTAATTACACAGTTTAGACGAAATGGACGAGACGAATCTTTTAAGCCTAATTAGACTATGATTGGACACTAATTGCCAAATAACAACGAAAATGCTACAGTTGCATTTTGCCAAAAATTTTGGCAACTAAACAAGGCCTAAGGTCACGTTTGGTTCCCAAGGACCGAGGGAATTTGAAAAAGTAATTTAATAATGAAATAGGAACCATTTTCAGATGTTGATTTTAGTTCGTGAGATCCAATCATGTTCTAATAGTAATTCATTACATTGGTACGAACAATTCGAAGCTCAAAGAAACATCTAGGTTAATTTAGTTTTTTTATAGCTAGCATCTCTAGATTGCAGTGCAAAGTTACAACTGTCCCGCACCTAAACCGTAACAATCCAGCAATCTGGTTCCAGTTGTTTTTAGAAATCATCAATCCATATGTCAAATGTTGTTCACAATATGTAGTCGACAAAAAATGGTATAAGATGCGTATTTGACATGTTAAATTAGGTCAGCATTATGATTTACCGTAGGTTTCCAATCTCAGGATTGGAATTCTTTAGGCCGCCTCTGCAATTACCGAATTTTGCAAAATCCAGCCGGAATTTTTTAATGATAGACATGAAGTATGTTTTTTCTAAAAATTTTAGACCTAAACAAAAGATTAACATCATTAAGGACTACTCATCTATTGAGTTCAAGAATATGCATGCAACATAAACAGTACCTTAAGGTTATATATTTATAGTAAATCACATGTACTAGTGTAATATAAATTTTTGGATTTTTCTTGCAGACACCACCGAAATTAATAAAATTTCGAAGAAATTTCATCGAAACTATGAACCCTAATTTACCATAGGATCGCCAACGTGGGAAACAATGTTCTCCACCTTGAGCAACACGTATCCAGTTTTATCCATGCTTTCATTTGGGTTAAAATCTTTGGCTCGAGCCTACCCTAACACATTGGTGGATTGGGCTACTTCTTGGATTTTTCTAATTTGGGTCGAATTTTTTAGGTCGGGTTGAGTCATGGGTCAAAAATCATGACCCTCACCTGACTCGACGCGTTAGCGTGATAGGTCGTGTTTTCTTGAGTGGGTTGGTTGGGCCGGGTGGCCCATGATCAAGTTTAATTTGCGTGCTTATCCTAGACTTGGTTCCCCATTGGGGGCTCTCTATCTCTACATCAAAACAAATCATTCCCATATGAGCATTTACTTGTATCTATGGAGTTAGACATCCTAACTATGATTTTGCCGCTCATTTCTTCAAAAAGCATTAGTTAAAATCCCCTATTCAGTTCGTCAGGATGGATAATAGCATATACATTTCTGAAGGATTATTAAAAACTTCTGCCGCAAAGAACATTTCTAATAAGAACTGCTCCCTTCGTCCCATTGTAAGTGTCGTTTTTCACTTCTAGACTTCTTATTTGACCGTTCGTCTTATTTAATTTTTTATACAAATAATAAAATAAATGAATCATTATTAAAGTATCTCTAATGATAAAATAAGTCATAACAAAATAATAATATTTATACAAAAAAATTTAAATAAGACGAATGGTCAAACAAGAAGTCTAAAAGTCAAAAACGACACTTTCAATGGGACGAAGAGAGTACTTGATTTTCTATGTTCTTGCTACAGTTAAATAATCCTCCTTCGATAATTAGGGCCGTTTGGATTCTCAGTTGTCCCTCGCCTTGCCTAGCTAAGCAAAGAGTTGGAACAATTGATGCATTGAGATCCTTATGCTCATTGTCTAATTGCCTCTGAAAGCAAGAATTTTCCTTGCTAGTTTAGGTGAGCTAAATTGGCTCTCCTGCCTTGGCAAAGTTAGCCTTGCTCAGTGAGATGAGGCAAGCAAGGCAGGCAAAGGAACCAAGCAGATCCTCAACTCAATGTTCTTTGTAATATTGTAAACGTTTCAGTGCAGTTTCATAATATTCGTTGCCAACTATCCAAGGTTGTAACATAGTTGAGGTTGGTAAAATCCTAGATTCATGCACTCTTACTGTGAAGGGCTATTTGCAAAAATATGTTATCGTCTTCTTGTAGGGCTTTGTGTCCGATAGATCACTAAATTTCACTTTTATGATAAGTTGGCTTACTATCACGGTGTATAGCACACTACTCAACTTGCTTGCTACCTTTCCCCAAAAAAAAAATTGCTTGCTTTCACAGTATGTTAAACAAATGGCACTGCTTCGTGCCTTGGGAGCCGTGCTGTTATACTGTAACGAAATTTGAAGGGACCTAACTCTACTGTGATCACCACTACTTTGAGAGGGAAAAATGATACTTACAAATAGCATTAAAATGGCCGGGAGAAGCACGTGAGCCTTTTTCTTTTTAAAAACAGTACCGAAGGAAGATCCATGTAAGATGCTTCTGTTGCAAACCCTTTCTCGAGTTCCTGTCATCCTTTTTTGCAAAGTTTTTTCTTTCACTAATAAGTTGTCTTCCCGTGATACTTTTATGTAGGATCTTTTATCTGTAATAAAAACGGATGTTGCTCATAACCAGATTTTTTGTAGCTTCACATGGATGGTGTGCGCTGCAAATATTGACACTTCTAGGGTGCTAAATGCTGATGTTACGGGATAAACACTGTAGTCGGCAGTCACTACTCACCAGTGACTTTCTTGAAAAAGATGGGCGTCATATATAGTTTTCTGAACCAACAGACTTGTCATGACCAAAGTGACGTTAACAACCATGATATCTCAAAATTAAAACTGGCAAAGCACCATCTCAGAGCCTATTTTGCACACCGTCACCAATCAGCTGAAAGCATCCAAGTTTGCTTCTGGTGACGCAACAAACCACACCAATTATATAATAATATATATCGCAACTTGACTGCTAGTGGCTGCCATTAGCAGCCCAATTCTTAATGATGCAGCTGATGGGAGGCCATCAAGATAAACAGGCACCTCCTTCAGTGGAGCTAGGCATGTGATGCAAGGTGGTTGCATTGGACTTGGACCGAGTCAATGTCTTTGGAACATGCACAGAAATAGAAAGCAAGGAGAAGTCTATTTTTGGCTGGCCTCTTTCACTTTTAGGTACCACATCTATCTAGCTGACCATCCCTAGGAACAAAACTATTTTGACCCAATTTCTAGTCAGTGTTTGCAGGAGCCTGATGTTGTAATCGAGGATCACCGAGCGATCAGTAAAACATGAACAATAGATAAGGATATCTCGGCGACGAACGCCACGGTGACGAATGTCTATATCTTGGCTATTATTGATGAAAGACAACACAACTCGAGACACCTCACACAATGCTTACAAGCCGGCTTTTATAGCCCACAGACACATCACCCACGCAACCACATTGCTGGTCAATACGCACACGAACACTTCGTGACCGCGAGCTCCTGACCATAAGTTGTTGCTCCCTCCACAAGAAAAGGTCTCCATTTTGACCATAGACTTGGCCATGAGCCAACTTTGGCGCGTATGCATCCCTCCAGCCTTCACCGCCGAACGTCGAAGACCTAGCCAAACACCGACTTGATGGACACAACGCATGCATATATACATGCAGCCACACATGCCACAATGAACATGACACACACACACACACATGTATGGTCAGGTTTATTCTAACATTCTCCTCCTAAACCTGAACTCATCATAGACATGTCGCACACACGACAAACTCGATCCATCAATGGACTTCAACGCAAGCTTGAACACGCGCACCATTGACAACTCACACGCCATGCACGAACATGACGTCACGTCGCTCACACGACAAATTCGACCGAGTCAATGGACTCCAACGCGAGCTCGAACACGCGCACCATCGACGACTCACGCCACGCACGGACATGATGTGGATTATTCTCGCTGCGCGTCCTGCTCTTACAGGAGCACCCCTTCTTCGGCGTCGCCGTACAACGCCTCCTCCTTTCTTGGCTTCGGGCGTTCCCTCGAGAAGTGGCCACGAACGCCACAATTGAAGCACCTTCCCTTGCTGGAGCTGCGCCGGCGCCTGCTCACACCTGAAAGGTCTTGATGGCTAGAGGGGGGGTGAATAGCCTATTAAAATTTTCTACAAAGACAAGCTAAACAAGTTTATCAATAAAACAAATAGCGAGATGCGAGTTTTGCTTAGCCTACGGGGTGTTTGCAAGCCACCTAACCAATTCACAATTCTAATAAATTTGCACTCAACCGCACAAGTCGAACCGCACAAGTCAACTACAACTAAAGCTAGCTAGCTACACAAGCTAAGAGATACACTAACAAGCTAGCAAGGTAACTAAGAAATTAATACAAGAGAGAGTTAGGAGGATATCACCGAGGGGCGAAGTATTGAGCCAACCAATCAATATGATCAAGAGATGAATACCACAATATACAACCACCGGGATCGATCAAACACAATAAGAATGATGACACGAAGATTTATCCCGAGGTTCACGTGCTTGCCGGCACGCTAGTCCCCGTTGTGTCCCTCTTCACCACGTGGTTCGGTGGCTAATCGGTCACACACCGAGTCTCTCAAAAGGCACCACAAGAACCTACCAAATGGCAAAATGTTGCAATGACACGAGCAATATACTAATGTTGCCTTTGGCGCTTCGCCGAGGTAGGCACAAACCCCTCACAATCACCGGAGGTGGCCAAGAACAATCACCAACTCTTGCCAACGCCTCCAAGCTGCTCCAAGCCGTCTAGGTGGCGGCAACCACCAAGAGAAACAAGAATCCCGCAGCAAATCAACCACCAAGTGCCAACTAGATGCAATCTCACAATGCAAATGCACTTGGATCACTCAATCTCACTTCGAATATGCAAAGAAGCAAGAGAGATGAGTGGGAGGGGAGTTGCTTAGCTCAAAGTGCTCACAAGTATGTCAAAATGTTCGAGAGAGGGAGCCTTGAGCCGGCCAACGAGTATTTATAGACGTACCCCTTCGAAAATAGCCGTTAGAAACTTAAACAGCCGAAATCGGGCTGACCGGACGCGCTGGTCCAACTGACCGGACGCGCCGGTCGCCCAACGGCTAACTCGTGAAGTACTGACCGGACGCGCTGGTCCAAACGACCGGACGCGCTGGTCGCCCAACGGCTAACTGCGAAGCAACGATCGGACGCGCTGGTCCAACTGACCGGACGCGCCGGGAACGACCGGACGCGCTGGTCCCGTGAAGGACCGGACGCGCTGGTCGCCTGAGCAGCGCTCAACGAAATAGTGACCGGACGCGCTGAAGAAAATGACCGGACGCGACAGTGACAGCGTCCGGTTAGAGTCCAGTAAGCTCCTTGAACGACCGGACGCGTCCGATCATCAGTGACCGGACGCGCCTCGCGTCCGATCATCGAACTGAAAAACACGCAGACACTGAACACTGACCGGACGCGTCCGGTCATGCAAGGACCGCGTCCGGTTCAGCGTCCGGTCACCTCTGTGACCTCCGTTCGCCTCCGTTTCTTTTCCGGACTTTCGGCGTAGTGGAAAATAATCGTTTCAACTTCTCAAAAACGCCTGAATCCCGCCTCTCAAGCTCGGCGGGAGGGAGAGAGGAACCCAAACCCTCTCTACCGCTCAAACTCCACCGCCGTCGCAAACGTGCTAACATCACCAAGTGATCTCGTCATGTGTGAGTGTGTTAGCATTTTCACAATTATTTTTCGAGGCGATATTAGTTCTATCCAAATGCATATGATCATGAAATGCACATCTAGAGGCACTTAGGAGTTCAATAGCCGCGTCATTCCCCTCTTTATAGTACGGCTATCTATCCTATAATGTAACCACACCCACTAGGTGTCTTGGTTACTAAAACACAACCCTTAAGCATATACCTTTGCCTTGATCACGTAGGGTTGCGTCCAAATCCAAGTGTGGCCATCATGATCACCATGTCCATCTTGCCACCAACCTTGGATTGTACTAATCCTCATATGCTACATACAACTTAGGCATGGGATTAGTACTTAGGCATTGTCACTAATTACCAACACCAAACATAGGACTTTCAATCTCTCCCTTGTTGGTAATTGGTGACAAACCTTTCACAAAGATATTATGATAAAATTTTGATTGAACCCATGTCATATTGTCCAAGTATATTACCATGTGTAAGAATTATGGACATGTGATCATGAATTCAAGTTGATAGCAATGGCTCCCCCTACATGTATGCTATATGTTTGGATTTTGGAAGCATACATGTTAGATAGGAAAGATTAAGAGCATTGTCTACCAATAGGTGCTAAGTGTTTTAGATTATAGACCTTTGAAGCGTGATACCATCGGAGTAGCGATAAACACCATCTTAGCACCTTGTATAGTTAGATTCCACTTGGAAAAGCACAAACATAACTAGAAACCTCGTGAGATCAACATTATAAGCAAGGCTCTAGTACCATTTTGAAAAACATGAAGCAAGAAAAATCTAACTACTTCCTATTCATACTAGTACCTCAATGCATCATTCAAATTATACTAGCAAGTCACCACACAAGCAATGTATCAGAGAAAACGAAATGCATAACTATGCATCATACATATGAGGTGCACATAGAAATGCAACATTCATGTTTAAAAGCTTGCTCCCCCTACTTGTGTGCTTCTTTTATCAATTCTTCTTTTATCAATTCTCCCCCTTTAGGATCTTTGTGAAACATTTTCAAACATTTTCTCCCCCACAACATTTTTTGAGTTCTATCTTTGTGAACAACATTTTCTCCCCCTTTGGCACCAATTGACCACAAGGAGCAAACTTTAGATAGATTATCATGTTGAAATATGGGGTGAGGATCAAGTTTATGATTCAACCTAGATTGCTTGCATAAATAAAATACTTCGGTTTGATCCAAGGGCAAGCTTCTTCACACCTCACTAGAAGGGTTATCATGCACCATGTTGAAGTAAATATTTAGACAAGTTTTCTAGATTAAACACTTAGGATCACAAGCTACTTAAACAAGTTATATGCTACCACTAGATCATACAAGTCATGGAAACAATAGTGGCACCATATAAACTTCAAATTCATTTAATTTTCATGAATGATCCTAGAACATAAGAAATCATGACTAGATGCACTAAATATGTCCTTAGTATAGAATGTATGACATGTCAACCAATTGTACCTTGGGGCTCGAAGGAGAGGCATGTCATATCATGGGAGTGCATCAACTCATGTTGGAGAAATCAAGTATGTTCAACCCATTCTTTAGCTTGTGAAATCTCTTCTCATCAAGTGGCTTGGTGAATAGATCGGCTAATTGATCTTCGGTGCCCACACTCTCAATGGCAATGTCACCCTTTTGTTGATGATCTCTAATAAAGTGATGGCGAACATCAATATGCTTTGTTCTTTGATGTTGAATCGGATTGTTAGTTAGCTTCACGGCACTTTCATTGTCACATAGCAATGGCACATTCTTGAAATTGATTCCAAAATCCTTCAATGTTGCCTTCATCCACAAGATTTGTGCACAACAACTACCCGCGGCGATGTATTCGGCTTCGGCGGTAGATAGTGCAATACTATTTTGCTTCTTGGATGACCATGAGACAAGTGATCTTCCCAACAATTGACAAGTCCTGGAAGTGCTCTTTCTCTCCACTTTATCACCGGCATAGTCGGAATCCGAATATCCAACTAGCTCAAAACTTGCACCTTTGGGATACCACAATCCAACATCTTGTGTATGCTTTAAGTACCTCAATATTCTCTTTGTTGCCTTCAAATGACTTTCTCTTGGTGAGGCTTGAAATCTTGCACACATACATACACTAAACATCACATCGGGCCTTGATGCCATCACATAGAGTAGGCTACCAATCATTGATCTATATAGCTTTTGATCCACCATGTTGCCACTCTTGTCACTATCCAAACTTCCACTAGTGCCCATTGGGGTTGTAATACTCTTTGCATCTTCGATTCCAAACTTCTTGAGCATATCTTTGATGTACTTGGTTTGGCTTACAAATGTTCCTTCCTTCATTTGTTTGATTTGAAGTCCAAGAAAGAAACTAAGTTCACCAATCATTGACATTTCAAATTCCTTTGCCATCATTTTCCCAAACTCATCACAACAATCTTGATTGGTTGAACCGAATATGATATCATCAACATATATTTGCAATACAAATAAGTCTTTCCCAATCTTCTTGGTGAATAGTGTTGTATCAACTTTGCCCATGACAAATCCTTTGGATAGCAAGAAGTCCCTTAATCTTTCATACCATGCTCTAGGTGCTTGCTTTAATCCATACAAAGCCTTCCTTAACTTGTATACATGATTGGGTTTCTTGTCATCTTCAAAACCGGGAGGTTGCTCTACATACACCTCCTCTTGAATGTACCCATTGAGAAATGCACTCTTTACATCCATTTGATATAGCTTGATATTGTGAGCACAAGCATAGGCAAGTAAGATCCTAATTGCTTCCAATCTTGCAACCGGGGCATAAGTTTCACCAAAGTCAAGACCCTTTATTTGTGTGTAACCTTGAGCCACTAGTCTTGCTTTGTTCCTTACTACTATCCCATCTTGATCTTGCTTGTTGCGAAAGACCCATCTTGTTCCAATGACATTGTGATCCTTAGGCCTTTCAACTAGTTCCCATACTTCATTTCTCTTGAAGTTGTTGAGCTCTTCATGCATTGCATTTACCCAATCCGGATCTCTCAATGCTTTATCAATGTCCTTGGGTTCTTCCATTGACACAAAAGAAGAGTGAGCACAAAATGATGTCAATCTTGATCTAGTTTGAACTCCTCTTTGTATGTCACCAATGATGGAATCCAATGGATGGTCTCTTGCAATGTTAGTTGGTTGAAGCACTTGGACTTGATTGCTTGGATGTTGATGTTGATCATGAATTGGAGATGATGAACTAGCCACTTGTTGATTTTGTTGCACTTGAGATGATGTACTAGCTTGAATTTGCATTAGAGAACCACTAGCTTGTGTAATTGGACTTTGGAGCACTTGATCTTTGTCATCATCCACATGAATTACTTGTTTTGGTCTAATATCGCCAATATCCATCTCTTTCATAGCATTACTCAATTGAGTTCCTCTCACATCATCCAAGTTATCTTCTTCATCTTGAGAACCATTTGTTTCATCAAATTCAACGTCATGCACTTCTTCAAGTTGACCACTAGCCAAATTCCAAACTCTATAAGCTTTGCTAGTAGTTGAGTAACCAAGTAGAAATCCTTCATCACATTTCTTCTCAAACTTGCTCAATCTAGTGCCCTTCTTCAAGATGTAGCATTTGCAACCAAATACCCGAAAGTATGCAATGTTGGGCTTTCTTCCATTTAAAATCTCATATGGTGTCTTCTCAAGGAACTTGTGGCAATAGAGACGGTTGCTATAAAAGCAAGCCGTGTTGATTGCTTCGGCCCAAAATGAATGACTCACATTATACTCATTCAACATTGATCTTGCCATATCAATTAAGGTTCTATTCTTCCTTTCAACTAGGCCATTTGATTGAGGTGTATACTTGGCCGAGAATTGATGCTTGATTCCAAGCTCCTCACATAGCTCATCAACTCTTGTGTTTCTAAACTCACTTCCATTGTCACTTCTTACTTTCTTGATTGTGGTCTCAAACTCATTTTGCACTCTCTTGATGAACTTCTTGAATATGTCAAATACATCACTCTTGTCCACAAGAAAGAATACACATGTGTATCTAGTGAAATCATCCACAATCACAAAACCATACTTGTTGCCACCAATGCTTGTGTATGTAGTTGGCCCAAATAGATCCATGTGCAACAACTCAAATGCCTTGGAAGTACTCATAATGCTCTTCAATGGATGAGTGTTGCCTACTTGCTTTCCGGCTTGACATGCACTACATAGCTTATCCTTCTCAAATGTGACATCCTTCAAGCCTCTAACTAAGTCATGCTTCACTAACTTGTTCAATTGCTTCATGCCAACATGACCAAGTCTTCTATGCCATAACCAACCCATACTTGATTTGGTGAGCAAGCATGTTGAAAGTTGAGTGTCACTAGCATTGAAATCAACCAAGTATAGATTCTCATATCTAAAGCCTTTGAAGATCAAGTTAGAGCCATCAACACTAACTATCTCTATATCATCCACACCAAATATGCACTTGAAACCGAGATCACACAATTAAGCAACCGAGAGAAGATTGAAGTTCAACTTTTCAACTAAGAGCACATTGGAAATGCTATGATCATTTGAGATTGCAATCCTTCCAAGAGCCTTTACATCACCCTTGCTATTGTCACCAAATGTGATACTATCAATGCCACTATCATTTGATTTGAGAGAGTTGAACATTCTTGAATCACCGGTCATATGTTGAGAGCACCCACTATCAAGCACCCAATGCCTTCCTCCGGCCTTGTAATTTACCTACAAAACAATTTAATGTCTTTTAGGTACCCATACTTGCTTGGGTCCTTGGAGGTTAGTCACTAAGCTCTTTGGTACCCAAATGGCCTTCTTCTTTAGGCCCACAATTGGTGTACCAACAAACCTAGCATGCACACCTTTCTCACCCTTGGTAAGTACATAACAAGAATCAAAAGGAATGTAAGGTACATTAGCATTTTTCTTGCTCTTGTTCATTTTATTGCAATTAATCTCTAGATGCCCAACTTGCTTGCATCTATTGCAATAACGACCATTGCCCTTCACAAAGCGAGGCTTTGGAGTAGCAAAGGCCGCCTTGCCCTTCTTGGGAGTATAGCCTAATCCCTCTTTGTTAAGAGAGAACCTTTGGCTACCTAAGCATTTTAGCAAGCGGGCATCCCCACCATAGGCGTTGCCTAATGCGCGGGTGAGATCATCCACCTCTCTCTTGAGAGTCTCAACCACAAGTGATGAATCACTAGTAGTAGAGGTAGAGTTGGTTGTGGTGGATGATGATGAGCTACATGAAGCATTAGTAGGACTAACAAATAAAGAATCATTAATAATATCACATGTTAGTCCAATATCACAAGTGACAATCACTTGCTCCTCCTTAGCTTCCTTCATGAACTTCTCCAACTTAAGGTCCTTTTCCTTGATGAGCTCAAGTAGAGTGGAGTGGGCTTCCTTAAGCCTAGTGTGAGCAATTTCAAGATCCTCGTGGTCTTCCTTTAGACACTCACGAGAAGCCTCTAGCTCATCAAAGGATTTCCTAAGAGCTTTAAGCTCTTGTTCAATTCCTTTGCACTCCTTACTCTTTTTGAGAGCAACAAGCTCCTCCATCAAGGCATCATTTTCATTGCTCTTGGCAATGAGCTCTTGTTCCAAGATTTTATATTTCTTGGTTGTCCTCTTGTAGCCCTTGCTCATTTGATCTATTATGCCTAATAGATCATCCTTGGAGTAGTCCTCATCCTCCTCATCATCACTCCTACAATCATCACTAGCACAAGAATCATCATCACTATCATCATGTTTTACCTTGGTAGGCTTGGCCATAAGGCATGTTGATGTAGTGTCGAAGATGGATGGCTTGTTGGAGAGGGCGATGTTTGCAGTGGCTCGTCGAGTGATCCTATCATCATCACTAGAGCTTTCATCATCATCACTATCGGAGTTGTCACTATCCCAAGTGACTATATAACCACTACCTTTCTTCTTCTTGTTGAATGTGAAGCTCTTCTTTGCTTTCTTCTCCTTCTTGTTCTTCTTCAATTTCAACTCACCATCATGATATCTTTTGTCTTCATAGGGGCACTTTGCCACTACATGATCGGGGCTATTGCAATTGTAGCAAAGCACCTCCTTTGCCTTCATGAAGTCCCTTCTCTTTCTTGCACCATAGCCTCTCTTCTTCATGAACCGACCCATCTTTTGCACTAGAAGGGCCATGATCTCATCATCAAATGGATCGTCATCATCATCATCAACCTTGCTCTTGCCCTTAGAGGATGAAGCCTTGAATGCAATGGGCTTCTCTTGCTTGACCTTGGTTTCCTTCTTCTCTTCTACCTCATCTTCATCATCATTGTATTGGGCATCGGTCATTATATCTCCAAGCACATTGGTTGGTTTGACCTTGTCCAATCCCTCTCTAAAGATCATTCTTCTCAAGGTGGCAAACTTCTTGGGTAAGCACATCAAGAACTTGTGTGAGAAGTCCTTGTCCTCAACCTTCTCCCCAAGCCCCTTGAGATCATTGACAATGACTTGGAGCCTATTGAAGGGTCGAGATGGCGGACTAGAGGGGGGGTGAATAGTCCTTTCTAAAACTTAAACGCGTAGGCTAACCAAAACAAATGCGGAATTAAACTTATCGGTCTAGCCAAGACTACACCCCTCTATCTAAGTTCTCTAGCACCTTGCAAAGATCCTAATTAAGCAACTAAGGTGCTAAGCTTACCAAGAGCTCACCTAATCAATTCTAGAGCAAGGTCACACAAACCTATGCACTAGTACTTTGCCAAGCGAGGGAGCTCCTACACAACTAGCGAAGCAAAAGCACAAAGCCTAAGCTCGCTAGCAAAGCTCAATAACAAGGCAACTAATGCCAAATTAGAGAGCGCAAAACACTTAGCTACACAAATAAGCAATGTGACTAACAAGGTTACACAAACTAAATTAGCCACGCAAAAGGGGATACTTCTAGCTACACACGTAAGAAGATATCTAGCTAGCTACACAAGCACAACTAGAACAAGAGCAACTACACAAGCACAAGTATATATGAAAGTAAATACAAGCTTGTGTTGTATGAAAGCAAACCACCGAGAAGAGTAGACAATGTTGACACGGTGATTTTCTCCCGAGGTTCACTTGGTTGCCACCAAGCTACGTCCCCGTTGTGTCGACCAACACTTCGTGGTTCGGCGGCTAATCGGTCACACACCGAGCCTCTCAAAAGGCACCGCAAGAACCTACCATAAAGTGTGATAGCTCAATGACACGCTCAACTAGAGTTGCTCTTCGCGATCCCCGCGGGGTGAGCACAATCCCCCTCACAAAGCTTCTCCGGAGCCTCGCACAATCTTCTTGCGAGCTTCGACGGAGCCACAAGCCACCAAGCCGTCTAGGAGGTGGCAACCTCCAAGAGTAACAAGCACCACCGGCTTGCAACACGATCACCTAGTGCCACACGATGCAATCTCTCAAAGCAACGCACTAGAATCGCTCTCTCACTCGATCCGATGAACACTATCAAGCATGAGTGAGTTAGAGGGCTCCCAAGCACTACCACACAAGTCACAAAGACTATAGTGTGCTCAACTTCTGGCCACAGCCGGCCAAGGCATCTATTTATAACCCCACGGTCAAATAGAGCCGTTACCCCTTCACTGGGCAAAACTCGGGACGACCGGACGCGCCGGTCGTAACTGACCGGACGCGCTCAACCGCGTCCGGTCGCCCTGCGACGTCCACGTGTCCCTCAAATTTCAAATGCACTGACCCACGCGCCGATCGCACTGACCCACGCGCCTGCGACGCAACGACCGGACGCACCGGTCACGACCGGACGCACCGGTCCCGTAACTGACCGGACGCGCTAGTCAACCCTGAGCCGCGCACAACGAACCAGCGACCGGACGCGCTGAAGAACTGACCGGACGCCACAGTGCCCGCGTCCGGTCGGAGTCCAGTAAGCTCCCTAGACGACCGGACGCGTCCGGTCGCCTGTGACCGGACGCGCCTCGCGTCCGATCAAACAACTGAAAAACGCGCAGATACTGGACACTGACCGGACGCGTCCGGTCACACCGTGACCGCGTCCGGTGCAGCGTCCGGTCACCACTGTGACCCCTGTTTGCCTCCGTTTCTTTTTCCGACTTCCGGCGTAGTGGAAAATAGGCATTTCATATCCCCGAAATCGCCTGAATCCCGCGCTCGCACGCTCGGCGGGAGGGAGAGAAGACCCCAAACCCTCTCTACCGCTCAAACTCCAACGCCGTCGTAAATGTGCTAACATCACCAAGTGATCATCACCATGTGCATGTGTGTTAGCATTTTCACAATCATTTTTCGAGGCGTTAACCACTCAACTTGCCACGCCACTCGATCCTAGCAACGATGCAGTGTTATATCACTCGAGTGGCACTAGATGACCGATATGCAAACAAGTTTGCCCCTCTTAATAGTACGGCCATCTATCCTAAACCCGGTCATCAACTTCTCTACACACCTATGACCGGTGAAATGGAAATGCCCTAGGTTATACCTTTGCCTTGCGCATTCCACTCCATCTCCTCCGACGTTGATGCAACACATGCACCAACCATATCACAAATGATATGATCCACTTCATATCATCATGTGACCTTGGTCCATCGATCTTAACCTCACTTGCTCTTCACCTTTGCATCGGTCCATCGGCGCCAAGTCATGCTCAAGCTTCACCGTCACACGCGGTCCCTCACTCCAAAGCCTCTGACTTGCCCTTCACACATGCAACTGGTCCGTCGAGCCAAGCCTCATCTTGATCTTCGCCACCTTGGTCACATGACTCCATGTCATGTCTCATATGCAATGAGCTCCTTCATGACACCATCACATGTGGACTAATCTCCTGTGTATCTCACATAACCACATATTAGTCCACCTAAGTTGTCACTCAATTACCAAAACCAAACAAGGACCTTTCAATCTCCCCCTTTTTGGTAATTGATGACAACTCTACAAAGATATGGAAATTAAGTTCTTTTGGATTTTATGCCACTTATCCGGCGTTTAAGCTCTGTGTTATGATTTGGATAAGCATCATAAAATCCGACTTGGTAGTGATAACTCCCCCTACATATGTGCTCAAATGGTTTGGTTTCAAGCTCACACATATGCTTGAATATGAAATTTGTGGGAGGGTTAGCACTACTAAGTGATGCTAAGGTGTATAGAATAAACCTTTGTAGCTTGATACCAATTAGTAGCTTGATACCATTTGAAAAACACAAGTTTACCACCATCCTTAGCATCATGAGTAGCTAGACATAAAAAAAACACTAGAAACCTCGTGAGATCAACATTATAAGCAAGGTTCTAGTTTTTGCATGATAATCATAAGTCTAGCTAACATCCTATGCATGCTAGTTATCAAATCATCATTCAAGTTCTATAACTAGCATACACCACACAAGCATGCATATTGAATTTAAGAACTTTATGCAATGCAAGCAAGCACATGAATTATGCACATATCAAATGTAATCAATCAAAGTTCATGAGCTTGCTCCCCCTACTTGTGTGCTTTCTTTGTCCAAGAATATTTGATCCCCTTACATTCTTCAATGTTGCTCCCTCTTTGTCCATGTCTATGTCCAATATCATCTATCTCTCTCCCAAAGCAATCTCTCCTCAAAAGGAAATCTTGCATATCTTTGTCCAACTTCTCCCCCTTTGTCATCAATTTCCATAAAAGGTGTTCTTCTTAATTGATACAAAGGCTTGTATTGGGGTAGATAGTTGAGACTTGAATATTGCATTTTTGATGGACATTACCACATATGTTGGAATGACAAACTTTATGGTTGCTCTTGAGATTCCACATAGGATCTTTGACCTTGATACCAATTGGTGGGGCTCCTCCCCCTATGTCATAGCATGTGTCATTCACTTGAGATATCACTTGAAGATGAGGGTAGCATTACTTGATTTGATCACTTAAAGTTGAGGATCACTTGTGAAACCATCGTCTTGCATGAATGATACCACGTGAAGCTACCATGAGTAGAAATGTGATACCATTTGAAAGAGTTTTCTTGTCTGGATTCACTTTGAAGGATTTGACAATAATATTCACTTCTTGAACATTTTCTATCTTCATGAGTACCACTTGTAAGATATCACTTGTAAGTTGATCTAGACACCACTTGTGAATACCATGTGAGAAATCAAATGAGTCTAGATAACACTTGAAGCAAACTAGATATCCATTTTCATTGTTGTCTTGTGCTTGTACTCTTATCATTGTCATGAGCTTCTTGTATGACTTGAACTATATTGATTTGCCTAAGATTCCAAGTCCGATTTGATCCAATGACAAGCTTCTTCACACCTCATGCTAAGGGTTATCTTGCCAATGTTGTACTTATCACTTGTTAGCAATCCAAACTAGATCAAGTACTTGGGTTTACTAGCTCATGAACAAACTCATATACATACCACTAGAACATTTAGACAATCAAGCAATAGTGGTAGGCTATGAATCTAAAATTTTCATTTGTCATGCATGATCCTAATAAACATGTACTATATGCACTAACCGCATACTAGTGAGGAATGAGATGATCATGCACATTGCAATGATACCTTTGCTATGTTGGAGTAGAGGATAGTCACATAGATTCCAATTCATTACTCCAATAGCAATATGAAGTCTAATTTATAAGCTTGGTGAAGACCAATCATCATAGATAAATCCATTCTTCACCCATATGAAATGAAAACCACTTATGATCAAGTGCACTATCGCTAGAGTTGTGGTTGGCTTGCTTCATCTTTTTGATCAATGCTTGCATGAGAGAACTACTTAGAATACCACTTGAAATATATGACTATCTCTCTTTTGGGTGTTGCTTGCTCTTTAGATCAATCCTTTTGATTGCTTCAACTAAGCATCACAAGTTCCTCGGATCACCACTTCCATGTTAGCCTTCCAAGTCCCAAACTTGGTTTCACCTACACACGGCGGCAAGCCCCTCACTAGGGAGAAGTGACCTTTCTCCAAAGAACCACTCTTGATACTCACTTAAAATGATATAGTTTGATTGATCCAAATGATGAACTCAATCTTGATGAATAATCCTTGAATCTTCATTTGAGTCCAACTCTTTTTACTTGTTTAAGTCCTTTTCTTTCTACAAAATGATCTCTAATCATCACTAGAACTTAAACTTTATCTTCATCTTAAGTTTGATCTTGATCTTCAAATTGAGTACCAAATAAGTACACCAAGTACATTTCACAATACAAAAGTCTTGTACTCATTGCTTGTCATGCTTCTAGATCAATCCAAAACCAAACTTAGGTACCTCAACCACTTGTAAACATGTTTCCAACTTGAGGACCTTTCAATTAAAGTGACTCTAGATTAATCCAATGATTGTCACTTTTCTGGCAGATTCTGTACCCTTCAAAGAATAATTCATATCTCCCAATGTACAGATCCAAATGCCATAAAATTTGGTGGAGATGTGATTCACTAAGTCATATAGCAACTGTAAAAATTTGAACTTCTTTTGACTTCTAGATTGCTACTAGATTTCAAATCTTCCACCACTTCTACATGCTGAAAACTGCTGCACTATAGCTGACAAGATGCACTCCAAAACCGAAGCATCTCTTATCCACTTCTCATGAAATTTCTACAGCATCTTCTTTCATAAGTGTAGAGCATGTATACCAAATTTTAAGCCAATCCAAATAGATTTGATCACTCAAACATGGCTAAGATCACTGCTAGCTCAGATTTTTAATGTAGGACAGATTTCAATACATGAGCTATTCTTCATCAAATATGAATCAAACTTGAAACTAACTTGTTTGAATACTTTCACAAGACATATATCCATCCAATCCACTTACTAAATGTCATCTCATGAATTTATCCAACACAAATCAATTCAAACTTGATTACTTAAGCATTTAATCCATTCAAACATCTCATAGCAAGCAACATTGCATATATATCCAATTCAATCAACTCATATGCACCCAAGTGAAATGATCAACAAGAGATATACCTTGGTTAGCTCATGATCATCCAATAGCAAGCTTTCAACTTGAATATTTGCAAGCCATCAAATATATCCAATAAATCACCACAATCTTTAATATTGCACTTGTATGTTGTAGCACTTGGACTTCACTTATTTTGACTTGGCATTGGGATTGAATATGTATTGAGATTCATAACTTGAGTCAACATATAATGATAAATATGAAATCAATTTGAGTCAAGCCTCCAATGCCATGGTACCTACACACATTTATCCACTCTTTGATGGTACCCAAACAAGTTTGGGTCCTCTCAAATTAGGTGCAACATACTTAGGCATAGCCTTAGTATGAGTAGCGGGATGTTTTGCAATTTCAACCGATGAGGTACCATTGCCATCCTTTCTAAGCATATTAGTATTATCAATTGAAATAGGCTTAGAATTTTTACCTAGGGGACATGAATGAGCCATGTGTCCCCTTTCCCGGCATGAGTAGCACATTCTCTTTGCTTGAGCCTTTTCTTCCTTGCTCATGTTGTGCTTCCCATTGCCTAGCCTCTCATGAGTTGCTTGAGCCTTCTTCTCAAGCTTGGTAGGACACCCCGAGGCAAAGTGTCCCATATCTCTATACTTGAAGCACTTGATGTGAGCATGTACTTTCTTCTCGATTTGATTCTTGCTCATCATCTTGGCATCTTGGATTTGTATTGGATGCCTTGCTCTACCACCCCTTCTTGTTTTCTTCTTCTTCATCAAGTCATCATCATCTTTATGGTTGATCTTGACTTGATCTTGGGGCTTTGCTTTTGGCTCAACTTGAGACTTCTTGGTAGGGCAACACTTGGCAATATGTCCCACTTCATGGCATTGGTAGCACATGAGTTGGGATAGCTTCTTTGCATCTTGCTTCTTCTTAATCTTGCCCTTGCTCTTGTTGTAGCCAATACCACTCTTATCACCATATCTTCTTTGATTGGTCATGATATGCTCAATGGCGATTTTAGAGTTGTAGCACCTCTCTAACTTGTTGCTCAAATTCTTCACTTCACTTTTGAGCTCATTGTTCTCCTTCAAAAGGTTAGTCTCACAAGACATAGAAGTAGAACAAGCATCTAATTGTGAAGAACATGGCATATCTAATAAATCATCACAAGAGGTGGATACATGCTTCTTGCCTACATCACAAGGGTTAGTAATATATGATTGATCATTTGACCCAAATGATGAGCTCTCACTAGATTTGGTTTCTTCATTAGAAAGCTTCTTAGTGAGTAAAGCATGTTCTTGTACCAAGTTATCATGAGCAACACTAAGTTCCTCATGAGCCAATTTTAGCTCCTCATGTGAACAAGTAGTAACATAAAGTAGATGCTTTTGTTGTTCACATGTTGTCTTTAGAAAAGAGTTTTCATTTTCCAATTTACTTACTCTTTCCATTTCCCTTTTCAAGGCTCTTGAGAGTTTATATAAAAGCTCTAAATTTGGATCATCACAATCCACAACAAAACCACCAACATGTATCTTAGTGTTACCATGTGATGATGTTGAAGAGCTTGTTAAGGCATCACTCTCATAGCCATCATCTTCACCATCAAGTGTGCATGAGGTAGAATCAATGTGTGCATCACTTGTGGCATTATCATTCTTCTTGTCAAGTGATGTTGTGATATGATCATCTTTGTCATCACTTGACCGTGAGGTGGAGCAATCCTCCACAACCACCTTGTTGTGGTCATGCTCAACATCCTCATGTACCTCCATCACTATGTGATCATCCTTCTTGAATTTTCCATCATCCCAAATTGAGGAGTCACCATAGTGATGCTTGAGCGCCGTCCACATGCTATGTGCACTTGAGAGACCCCTCACCTTGTCAAAAATCTCATCATTCAAAGCTTTGATTAGATAAAACTTAGCTTGTGCATCAAGTGTTCGGCAATCCTTTTGAGCTTGGGTACGGCTACCACACCCATCCAAGTCATGAGAAAAGCCAACAACTATGATCCACCAAAACTTAGGGCCAAGAGCACGAAAATGATCAAGCATGTGATTTTTCCACCGTGCATAGTGAGTGCCATCAAAAATGTGTTCCACACAATCATCTAGCCCATAAGTCGCCATTCTCTCGGGTCGGTGAAGACCACAAATGAGAGACCCGGCTCCGATACCACTTGAAGGGTCGAGATGGCGGACTAGAGGGGGGGTGAATAGTCCTTTCTAAAACTTAAACGCGTAGGCTAACCAAAACAAATGCGGAATTAAACTTATCGGTCTAGCCAAGACTACACCCCTCTATCTAAGTTCTCTAGCACCTTGCAAAGATCCTAATTAAGCAACTAAGGTGCTAAGCTTACCAAGAGCTCACCTAATCAATTCTAGAGCAAGGTCACACAAACCTATGCACTAGTACTTTGCCAAGCGAGGGAGCTCCTACACAACTAGCGAAGCAAAAGCACAAAGCCTAAGCTCGCTAGCAAAGCTCAATAACAAGGCAACTAATGCCAAATTAGAGAGCGCAAAACACTTAGCTACACAAATAAGCAATGTGACTAACAAGGTTACACAAACCAAATTAGCCACGCAAAAGGGGATACTTCTAGCTACACACGCAAGAAGATATCTAGCTAGCTACACAAGCACAACTAGAACAAGAGCAACTACACAAGCACAAGTATATATGAAAGTAAATACAAGCTTGTGTTGTATGAAAGCAAACCACCGAGAAGAGTAGACAATGTTGACACGGTGATTTTCTCCCGAGGTTCACTTGGTTGCCACCAAGCTACGTCCCCGTTGTGTCGACCAACACTTCGTGGTTCGGCGGCTAATCGGTCACACACCGAGCCTCTCAAAAGGCACCGCAAGAACCTACCATAAAGTGTGATAGCTCAATGACACGCTCAACTAGAGTTGCTCTTCGCGATCCCCGCGGGGTGAGCACAATCCCCCTCACAAAGCTTCTCCGGAGCCTCGCACAATCTTCTTGCGAGCTTCGACGGAGCCACAAGCCACCAAGCCGTCTAGGAGGTGGCAACCTCCAAGAGTAACAAGCACCACCGGCTTGCAACACGATCACCTAGTGCCACACGATGCAATCTCTCAAAGCAACGCACTAGAATCGCTCTCTCACTCGATCCGATGAACACTATCAAGCATGAGTGAGTTAGAGGGCTCCCAAGCACTACCACACAAGTCACAAAGACTATAGTGTGCTCAACTTCTGGCCACAGCCGGCCAAGGCATCTATTTATAACCCCACGGTCAAATAGAGCCGTTACCCCTTCACTGGGCAAAACTCGGGACGACCGGACGCGCCGGTCGTAACTGACCGGACGCGCTCAACCGCGTCCGGTCGCCCTGCGACGTCCACGTGTCCCTCAAATTTCAAATGCGACCGTTAGATCCTCCAACGGTCACTGACCCCAACGGTCAAAACAATGACCGGACGCGCCCCAGGCAACGACCGGACGCGCCCGTCAAACGACCGGACGCGCCGCTATGAACGACCGGACGCGCCGATCGCACTGACCCACGCGCCTGCGACGCAACGACCGGACGCACCGGTCACGACCGGACGCACCGGTCCCGTAACTGACCGGACGCGCTGGTCAACCCTGAGCCGCGCACAACGAACCAGCGACCGGACGCGCTGAAGAACTGACCGGACGCCACAGTGCCCGCGTCCGGTCGGAGTCCAGTAAGCTCCCTGGACGACCGGACGCGTCCGGTCGCCTGTGACCGGACGCGCCTCGCGTCCGATCAAACAACTGAAAAACGCGCAGATACTGGACACTGACCGGACGCGTCCGGTCACACCGTGACCGCGTCCGGTGCAGCGTCCGGTCACCACTGTGACCCTGTTTGCCTCCGTTTCTTTTTCCGACTTCCGGCGTAGTGGAAAATAGGCATTTCATATCCCCGAAATCGCCTGAATCCCGCGCTCGCACGCTCGGCGGGAGGGAGAGAAGACCCCAAACCCTCTCTACCGCTCAAACTCCAACGCCGTCGTAAATGTGCTAACATCACCAAGTGATCATCACCATGTGCATGTGTGTTAGCATTTTCACAATCATTTTTCGAGGCGTTAACCACTCAACTTGCCACGCCACTCGATCCTAGCAACGATGCAGTGTTATATCACTCGAGTGGCACTAGATGACCGATATGCAAACAAGTTTGCCCCTCTTAATAGTACGGCCATCTATCCTAAACCCGGTCATCAACTTCTCTACACACCTATGACCGGTGAAATGGAAATGCCCTAGGTTATACCTTTGCCTTGCGCATTCCACTCCATCTCCTCCGACGTTGATGCAACACATGCACCAACCATATCACAAATGATATGATCCACTTCATATCATCATGTGACCTTGGTCCATCGATCTTAACCTCACTTGCTCTTCACCTTTGCATCGGTCCATCGGCGCCAAGTCATGCTCAAGCTTCACCGTCACACGCGGTCCCTCACTCCAAAGCCTCTGACTTGCCCTTCACACATGCAACTGGTCCGTCGAGCCAAGCCTCATCTTGATCTTCGCCACCTTGGTCACATGACTCCATGTCATGTCTCATATGCAATGAGCTCCTTCATGACACCATCACATGTGGACTAATCTCCTGTGTATCTCACATAACCACATATTAGTCCACCTAAGTTGTCACTCAATTACCAAAACCAAACAAGGACCTTTCACCTATAGAACATCTCCGGGATGGATTCATCATCCTTCATCTTGAATGTGAAGAACTTGTCCTTGAGCATATATAGTTTGGCACTTTTTACCGTTGAAGTGCCTTCATATGTTTCTTCAAGCCTTATCCAAAGCTCATTTGCCTTTTCAAGATCTTTGATTTGCTCAAATACTTTATCATCAATGGCACGATAGATTGTGTCAAGTGCCGCCGTATTGCATTGTTTGTTGATGCGGTCATTGGGAGTGAGGTTTTCCTCATCAAGAATGACGTATCCTTCTTTGGTCACATCCCAAACCTTCTCATGTATATTGCCTAGATATTGCTTCATCTTCCTTTTCCAATGATCAAAGGAAGAGACGCCATCAAAGAATGGAGGCTTACCATTAACATGATTGAATATAACTTGAGCCATCTTACACCGAGGTTGTTAAGCCTTACAAACGGTGACCACGGCTCTGATACCACTTGAAAGGTCTTGATGGCTAGAGGGGGGGTGAATAGCCTATTAAAATTTTCTACAAAGACAAGCTAAACAAGTTTATCAATAAAACAAATAGCGAGATGCGAGTTTTGCTTAGCCTACGGGGTGTTTGCAAGCCACCTAACCAATTCACAATTCTAATAAATTTGCACTCAACCGCACAAGTCGAACCGCACAAGTCAACTACAACTAAAGCTAGCTAGCTACACAAGCTAAGAGATACACTAACAAGCTAGCAAGGTAACTAAGAAATTAATACAAGAGAGAGTTAGGAGGATATCACCGAGGGGCGAAGTATTAAGCCAACCAATCAATATGATCAAGAGATGAATACCACAATATACAACCACCGGGATCGATCAAACACAATAAGAATGATGACACGAAGATTTATCCCGAGGTTCACATGCTTGCTGGCACGCTAGTCCCCGTTGTGTCCCTCTTCACCACGTGGTTCGGTGGCTAATCGGTCACACACCGAGTCTCTCAAAAGGCACCACAAGAACCTACCAAATGGCAAAATGTTGCAATGACACGAGCAATATACTAACGTTGTCTTTGGCGCTTCGTCGAGGTAGGCACAAACCCCTCACAATCACCGGAGGTGGCCAAGAACAATCACCAACTCTTGCCAACGCCTCCAAGCTGCTCCAAGCCGTCTAGGTGGCGGCAACCACCAAGAGAAACAAGAATCCCGCAGCAAATCAACCACCAAGTGCCAACTAGATGCAATCTCACAATGCAAATGCACTTGGATCACTCAATCTCACTTCGAATATGCAAAGAAGCAAGAGAGATGAGTGGGAGGGGAGTTGCTTAGCTCAAAGTGCTCACAAGTATGTCAAAATGTTCGAGAGAGGGAGCCTTGAGCCGGCCAACGAGTATTTATAGACGTACCCCTTCGAAAATAGCCGTTAGAAACTTAAACAGCCGAAATCGGGCTGACCGGACGCGTTGGTCCAACTGACCGGACGCGCCGGTCGCCCAACGGCTAACTCGTGAAGTACTGACCGGACGCGCTGGTCCAAACGACCGGACGCGCTGGTCGCCCAACGGCTAACTGCGAAGCAACGACCGGACGCGCTGGTCCAAATGACCGGACGCGCCGGGAACGACCGGACGCGCTGGTCCCGTGAAGGACCGGACGCGCTGGTCGCCTGAGCAGCGCTCAACGAAATAGTGACCGGACGCGCTGAAGAAAATGACCGGACGCGACAGTGACAGCGTCCGGTTAGAGTCCAGTAAGCTCCTTGAACGACCGGACGCGTCCGATCATCAGTGACCGGACGCGCCTCGCGTCCGATCATCGAACTGAAAAACACGCAGACACTGAACACTGACCGGACGCGTCCGGTCATGCAAGGACCACGTCCGGTTCAGCGTCTGGTCACCTCTGTGACCTCCGTTCGCCTCCGTTTCTTTTCCGGACTTCCGGCGTAGTGGAAAATAATCGTTTCAACTTCTCGAAAACGCCTGAATCCCACCTCGCAAGCTCGGCGGGAGGGAGAGAGGAACCCAAACCCTTTCTACCGCTCAAACTCCACCGCCGTCGCAAACGTGCTAACATCACCAAGTGATCTCGTCATGTGTGAGTGTGTTAGTATTTTCACAATTATTTTTCGAGGCGATATTAGTTCTATCCAAATGCATATGATCATAAAATACACATCTAGAGGCACTTAGGAGTTCAATAGCCGCGTCATTCCCCTCTTTATAGTACGGCTATCTATCCTATAATATAACCACACCCACTAGGTGTCTTGGTTACTAAAACATAACCCTTAAGCATATACCTTTGCCTTGATCACGTAGGGTTGCGTCCAAATCCAAGTGTGGCCATCATGATCACCATGTCCATCTTGCCACCAACCTTGGATTGTACTAATCCTCATATGCTACATACAACTTAGGCATGAGATTAGTACTTAGGCATTGTCACTAATTACCAACACCAAACATAGGACTTTCAACACCTGAAACGATGCTGCTGCCTCCGTCATCGTCGTCTTCGTCGGAGTCTTCTTGGCTGCCGCTATGGCCTCTGTTCTTCTCGTCGTCACCACGCCGTGCACGCTCCTTGCCACGACGTTCACGCCGGCGAGCCTCCCACTGCTCCTCTGTGAGCAGCAGCAGCCCCGCAATGTTCACAACCACCTCGCCGCCGCCACAGCGCTCCTCCGCCACGCGCAGCCGGCCGATGAGCTCCTCCATCGACATCGTCTTCATGTCTGCGAACATCTCGATGGAGCACGTGATTTGATTGTACCTCGCTGGTACCATGCGAAGCATCTTCTTCACGACACGTTGCTCCTCCATCTTCTCCCCCAGCTCGCGAAGCTCCGCGGCAAGAGAGTTGAGACGCACGGCGAAGTCATTGATCGCCTCGCCGTCCTTGAACGACGCGTTATCAAACTGCTTGAGGAGGTGTTGCGCCTTGGCCTCCTGCACATGCGCATCGCTCATCCGCAGCGACTTGATTGCCGCCCAAGCATCCTTGACGGTCTTCTTCGCGGCGAGCTCGGACTTCATTTCCGGCCGCACACCGCGCAGGATAGCGTCTAGCGCCCGTCGATCCTTGCCGTGCTCGGCACTGTCGCTCTCCACGGCATCCCAGAGCTCCATGCCCTCCAGGTTGACCTGTACCTCGAGCGCCCACTCGTGGTAGTTGGTCTTCGTCAGCTTCGGGATCTCTCCCGTGCTACTAATGATGCGATCCACCACGAACGTACGCGGTGAACTGCTATCACCCTTCTCACTATCACCGGCCATCTCCCTAGTGCACAAACACCTCTCAATAATCTAGGCTCTGATACCAATTGTTGTAATCGAGGATCACCGAACGATCAGTAAAACATGAACAATAGACAAGGATATCTCGGCGACGAACGCCGTAGTGACGAACGCCGCAGTGACGAACGCCTGTATCTTGGCTATTATTGATGAAAGACAACACAACTCGAGACACCTCACACAATGCTTACAAGCCGGCTTTTATAGCCCACAGACACATCACCTACGCAACCACCTTGCCGGTCAATACGCACACGAACACTTCGTGACCGCGAGCTCCTGACCATAAGTTGTTGCTCCCTCCGCAAGAAAAGGTCTCCATTTTGACCATAGACTTGGGCATGAGCTGTTGCTCTTCACAGGAGCTGGTCTCCAGCTTGACCGCAGACTTTAGCGCGCATGTATCCCTCCAGCCTTCACCGCCGAACGTTAAAGACCTGGCCAAACACCGATTTGATGGACACAGCGCATGCACATATACATGCAGCCACACACGCCACAATGAACATGACACACACACGCACACACATGTATGGTCAGGTTTATTCTAACACCTGATAGGTTAGTACATACTACATGCATAGGCTTGTAAGCCATCTCTGCTTTGCTTTGCTTTGCTTGGAAGCCAAAACCCACGGCAGATCAGATGCTTGAGTTTTATCTAGTTCTGCTTGGGGAGCGCAAGCAAAGGCTGCAAACTGGGGCTACAACCTTATCACTTTTGTTGGGAAATCATATCTCATTTATGATTATAAAGGTCATCTGCTTTTGGTACCACGAGCAATGATTTCCCCCCATCATTGTGCAATGTTGCAAGATTTTTCTAGCTAAGAAAAATAAACCAGACAATGCTGCAAGTTACATTATTTTTCAGACTTTGTGTAATCTCGGGTTCTATAAATTATTCTTAGCTTGTTAGATGACATACATACACTATACGCTATACTTAATGAGGGCAATTTTAATGGCAAGTTTGCTTCTGTTTACTTCCCCGGGCAAGCGTTCAAGGTACAGAAGTTTGCAAATTTTCGTTTGGGTAAGTCAATGATTGGCCTCTCTCTGGAAACTTCAACCAACTTTGCATTTCTAAAACATATACAGATTCTTGAGTTCCAAATATACGCATATAAAGAACAGTGAATGTAAAAATGTTAGGGGCGGGTGGTGGCGCCTTCCAATATATATGTTCATTTTCTCGTCCACTCCAGTTATGCCTATACCAGAACCATTTTATAATATTGGGAAGTGGCATCAAACTTCTTGCAAGTTGAATGGGAGTGCCATGCAGACATGCAGTGTGCCACTGATTGGTTGGTTATCCAAACTAATACTGATTTGCCTTTTAAAAAAATACTAATACTGATTCGCAAACAAAGGTCGATCATCAGCTCACCTACTTTTTTTGTTCATTAATCTGTTGTGCATAATTTTCTATTGGAACAAAAGTTTGTATGCATATGTTTTCATATATGGCTTGCTAGAGCTCTCTATGCGTTGATTATTCCCACAAACACTAATAAAGTGGAGTTCTAAAAGTTCATATACAAATCCACTGGTTAGCAGTTAGCATCAGTTCGAAAATCGAGATTCGATGGACAAACCTGACATCAATCAGCAACATCAGCTCTAGATAGTTGGGCCGCTGTGGGTGTGAAGTATGAACTCCCTACTTTTGCCAACAAAGACTTAGCTCCCATTCAGACAGAGAGGACCCATGCAGCATTACCTAACTCATCTTCCCAGCTCCCATGCCTGAAGAATCATCATCTCCATCCCAATCTGCGCACTTTGGTCATTTCGTTCTGATCATCGTACACGAAGTTTCTGACAGCGCAATCACATTACCTTGTGAAAAACCGAGAGCAGCCCAGGCAGTCTCGAGTGCAAACTGCAAAGAATCAAAGAAAATGATCCAGCAGCTGGGCAAGGCAAGGCATCATTGAGTTGTGCCGATGTCGGCCACGCACGCTCCACAACAGGCGCTTTTCAGATATACTTCCCTAGCTCCATCAACAAAAGGAATGAGCGACGTAATAGATCGAGGCTGCCGATTGGGAACCAGTTCTAGCTTCTTTCGTCGTTGCCCTGCCCCTCGTGTGAACCGGACCGGACAAAGGCCTTATCAGTTATCACAGTGCGCTGCAACAACTCGCAACCGCGATCGCCATGCTCCCCACTCCCCATGATTGCAGTTGGTCCACGGCCGCAGGCATGCAACTCGCGACGACCTTTTGCTTGGCACGCACATACACGCATTGGGGTGCAACTCTGTCAAGCGATGGAGGGACATGCATGGTCAGGTCAGATAAGATAAGAGTCGTCTCAATACGGCAACAGACAGAGATGGGAGCACGGAGGGGAGCATGCCGGCGGACGGCGGTGGCCTCGCTTGCAGTGGACCAGTGGGGCGGTGGCCGTTTATCTCATCCCGGACCCGGACTCACCACCGTCCACCGGCCGCCCAGCTGGGACCGAATCCTACTACTATTGCTGGCTCTACGTTGAGAAGCCTGAGTACGGGAAAGCTCCCCATCTTTTACAGGGTTTGTCTGGCTTTTTTAAAGAACGGCCAAAGCTTTGCTATTGTTTTATTAACAGGGTCTTGTCTGGCGAACCTTGCAAATTCATAAAAAGAATGCAATATAATTTTCATTTCCTAATAAGTCAAACAGTTTTAATTTAACATAAATTTATAAAAAAAAATAATTCTAATATTTATTGTACCTAATAAATACTATTATATTAATTATGAAATATATTTTGTTAGTAAACCTATTTTGTAACATAAATGAATGTTATTTTCTATAAACTTGCCAAATGTACAAAAAGTTTGACCTGTCTAAATCTAGAATTTGTATTTTTTATATAAAGGCCAACATAGTGCACAATGTCATGCACTAATACTAGCACATACTAATTATTAAAAAAAACAGAGCACTTTGAAGCGAGCGGGAAATGATGCGGTGTTTTGAGTATACTATTGCGCACCCATGACGCACGTTGACCACTTGGCACATGAGTAACTTTTTCAGTGATGACACTCATGCATGCAGGCTACAGGTTCCAATTCGATTCATTTTAGGTTTTACACACCATCCAGCTTTAGCTTGGCCTATCAGTAATCAGTTCATCAGCTAGCGCCTCTCCATTCCTTCATGCATATGCACATGAGTTGTTTATGCCTGAAAGATTGTTAAACCTAGATTCGGTGTGTCTCTTTGCTTTGTGCGCTAACCTAGACTACTGTCTAAATGTCCCTAGCCTCTCATATCTTTCTACTCCGGGCAAATCACAATTCACAAGCAAGGAGCAGTAGGGCGTCCTCAACAGTAAGAGACAGTAGCTACCTTATACATGTCATGTCATTGCATTGCCACTTCATTACATGAATCCCACATATAAATAGTTTTTTATTCTATATCTTCTCACCTCCATCTCTCATTTTTTATGAGCAGGCCCACAGACTACCTTATTTTTTGAGCTAGATAGATGTTGAGATAAGAGATAGTCTCTTCTATTTTTCACCTCATCTCTCCTCCGCATAAGAAAAGTGTTGACATGGATTGCTATGAGCTAATTAAAGTGGCACTGTTGAGGACACGCTTAGTATAAGCAATCCCATGCATATAAAGAATTGTTATTGCTAGCAAGCAAGATTTGGGAAGATCTAGCATGTCCATATAGGAGTAGTCCACTAGCTCACAGTTCGAGGCACATGCAAGTATCTTATGTGGGTGGGGCCATGCTCAATTGCTGAAATTAGATATTTGTCTCCAACCAGCGGGACATTGTGATGAGGGGATAAGTGCTATAGCTCCATCGGTAATAAAAACAATCAAAGGGGTGAGCAGAATATGTAGCGGTACGGAATGCACGTATATATAGCTATATCCTCTCCTCGTCCACGAAAGAATGCAATTCAAAAGAATGCAATTCTAGTACAGTGTCATATTTTGTATCTTTAAGTTTGATTAATTATAGATAAAATTATCAATATCTATGATATCAAGTAAATATCATTTTAATTACAAAATATATTTTTATAATAAATTAATTTGAAACCATAAATATGAATAACATTCACTAGAAATTTAGTTAAATGTGAATTATTTTTTTATGGCACACAACTCGTAGTTGTATTTCTTTCGTGGACGGAGAGAGTATAGGGAGGAAAATCACTCAAGTGCTTGTGCTTTTCCCGGCACAGGAGCAGCAATGAGAATTGCTGCTCAGAGGCATAATTTTGGAGTGTAAACTGGTGGTCGCTGGTTTATTACTTTTTAGGGTGTTAGTATAGATTATTATGTCTCTGCATCCGTATCTTTGGCCCCGTTCGGCTGTGCTGATAAGCCGGCTAAAAAACACTTGGCTGATTTATTGTGAGAGAAAAATATTGTTCCGGCTGAAAAAACAAGCTGAAAAAGACGGATTATAAGCCGGATGAACAGGGTATTTGATGTTATCTATTGAAGTCTCCGCATTAATGTTTACAAGATAAAGTAGAAAAAAAGATAAATTATACCGTTCTCATAAAAATCAGTGACATCTCGTCATCTACTTGAAGGATGCTGATCATTGTAGACAATAATATGGCTGCGCTAAAAAGCAGTTGCTGCTGCTGCATGCCCTCTCACAAAAAAAAAAAAAAAAAAAAAAACTGTAGCAACAGCTGCTAGTGGCTGCAGCAGCAGCTTTTTATAGCAACCGAACGGGGCATTAGATATGTTCTATTTTTCTAAAAATTATCTATATTTGCGATTACAAAATAGTAAGTAATTCCCTAAATCTTAATCTAAATTCATCATCACTGTCATTATGTAAACAACTTAAACTACCTCTTCATTACTCATATGCCATTAGAAAAAAATAATAATAAAACAGCCTCTAAATTTGCATGAAATTACCAACCTCTACTATTGATAAAAATAACCTAAAGTGACCCGTAAATATAAGACTGAAAAGATATACTATTGGGGAAAAAATATGAACAAGGACGAAAAAGTAGATAAAAGTAATTGTGACTCAATTATATCTCGGAAAAAGATAAAGTACTAGTAATAAAGTATTTAAGGGTTGTGTTATTATTAGAATATGACCAAACGATACAAAGCAAATACAATATTTTTTTCATTAGAAGTATGTTCTATGTTATGCCTCTTAAAGTTATGTTAGCCAGCTGGCTAACCCGGAAGCACAAGCCCAAGACAGGTCGTCGCGCCGACCCAGAAAGCCCAGTACTCGTTTTTACGGCCCAACATGGTCCAACAACTAGCATGAGAGCCTGGCTTGCAGAAGGGGAAGGTCGTTTATATACGCCGCACGCGAGAGAAAGTGAGGGAGGAAAAATTGATTCATTACCCAGTTCCTGTAATCACTTATTGTTCCAGTTCTAATTTAGCACTCATAGTTACTCGTCGTTACTTCCTGTTGCTATTTCGATTTGGTTCTTCTAGTTCATCCGATTGCTAACAAATTGGTATCGGATTCGTTCGACCCTGGACTCCAACCCCCCTCATCCACACTACACCCGCCGGCAGCGTCGTCTCGGCGTCATGGATCCCAACTTGAAGCTCATCCTCGACACGATGAACAGCCGGTTCGACGAGCTTGACCGCCGCTTCGCGGATCGGGACCGTGCCACCGCCGAGCGGGACGCCGCCGTCGATGCCCGCTTCGACGCGCTCGTGACGACTCAGGCGGCCGCCTCGTCAGCTGCTGCGCACACCGCCGCCGCGCTGGAGCAGCGCCTCGCCGGCCTGGAGTCCATCCGCGTCGACCCCGCCGCCGCCAGCATGATCCAGCGACTCACTTCGCTCGAGGCGTCCTACGTCGACCGCGATGCAGAGTACAGCCGCCGCATCTCCGACCTCGAGACCGCTCGCATCGACCGTTCGTCCCCGGACCGCGACGATCGGCTGCGTGCACTGGAGAAGGCTACGGCGGATTTCACGGCATGGCGGCCCGAATTGGAGGGAACATTGGATGACGTCAAGCTCCGGGTGGACAAGATGGACTCCAAGCCCGCCTACAGGGTGTTTGACACTTTGCCGCACAGCGGGAGTCCACTTCCCCTTCGGCTTCGGCCTCGGCAAGTGCATCATTCGCGGTCGCTGTCGATCCGACTTCGCCCATGGGGCCCGGCTTTGATTCGACTCCACGGGATGTAGCCTCCGGGGTCGTTACGACCTGGTCGCACGTCCCGGCCAAGGGTACGTGCTGCACCTCGCCTCCCACCCCTGATCCTCCTCCATTAGTGTTTCCACCACCACAGCATCCTCGATGTGCTTTCCCACCTCCACCTCCACCTCCACCTCCACCTCCACCGTTCACTCAGTCTGTTCCTCCACCTCCATCTTCGTTTCCACCACCACCAGCGTTGTATCAGTCTAATCCTCCACCCCCCACCTCCTCCTTCATTCCCACAACCAATGCCTCCTCATCGTCCTAATCAATCTTCATTTGCCTTTCCTATACTTCCACCTATGCCTTCCCCTCCACAGCCCACCAACACCCACCAACGCCCTGCCCATCATGCTCCATTTCCTCTGCCTCCATCTGCAGCTCTTATTGCCGCTCAATCCACCGCTCCACCTGCCACCGGTCGTCTTCCCAAGTTGTCCTTCCCTCGTTTCGATGGCGATAATCCACGCCATTGGCAGTCGCTCTGTGCCGATTACTTCGAGATGTACAGCGTGCCGTCTGCCATGTGGATTAGAGTTGCTAAACAACATCTCGACAAAGCTGCAGCCCGTTGGTTTCAGTCCATCGAACCCGGGCTTGATTTCTCTGACTGGCAGAATTTTTGCCGTCTTCTGCATGATGGATTTTACCGCGATCAAAAAGAGCTGCTCATTCGCCAACTTTTCCAAGCTAAACAAACTTCCTCAGTCGCTGACTACATAACCCAATTCACTGAGCTGGTGGATCAGTTGAAAGCATATTCTCAGTCCACTGACCCTATGTTCTATACCATGAGATTCATAGATGGCCTTCGCGCCGACATTAAAGCCATTGTTCTGGTACTTCGTCCCAAAGACCTCGATACTGCTTGTACTGTCGCTCTGTTACAGGAGGAGGCGGGCTCTGTTGTCTAGCAGCGCCCCGGTCGATCTGGTGATTGGTCTTCTACTCCAAGAATGCCGGCGATATCTCACCCGGCCGCACCTCTTCAACCACCACATCGGCCAGCTAAGCAGGCTCCTGCTCCTCAAGCTTCTCCTGATGCCAAGCTAGCCGCAATCAAGTCTTACTGGCGTGCTTTGGGGCTTTGTTTCAAATGTGGTGTCAAATGGTCCAAAGACCACAAATGTGCTCCTGAAGTATTACATGCAGTGGAGATTCTCTGGGATTCACTGGACGATGATGATTGTGGTTCCACCACTGAAGTTCAGCAGCAGCCGGATGAACAAGTGTGTTTGGCTCTGTCCAAGTTGGCCTCCAATGGTTCCCCTTCCTCCCGAACCATCCGTTTTCAGGCTCTGATTGCTGGTATTCAGGCTACTGTTTTGGTTGACTCAGGCAGTTCCACTTCTTTTCTTAGCACGGCTTTGGCAGCGCAGCTCACTCATTGCACAGCTGTTGGTCATTCTTCTACGGTGCAGGTGGCTGGCGGGGGCATGCTGTGCAGCCCGGCAGTCCTGAAGTCAGTGGTTTGGTCTATTGATAAATGCAGTTTTCTCTCAGACTTCAGAGTTCTGGACCTGTCAGCTTTTGATGCAATTATTGGTATGGATTGGCTGGCTGCGTTCAGTCCCGTGCACGTTGATTGGCGTCAGAAATGGTTGGCTATCTCTTATCAGGGACAGTATACACTTCTACAGGGATTGGATGTATCTGTTCCGGATTCAGTTTGCTTGCAGTTATACTCTATTGATCCTAGCAGCTCATCAGCAGTGCCTTCTCTGCATCCTGAAGTACAGCGTGTGGTGGATTCTTTCTCCGCTCTGTTTGAGCAGCCCACTACCTTGCCTCCCTCTCGCAACTGCAATCACACAATTCCTTTAATACCAGGAGCACAACCGGTGTTTATCCGACCTTATCGGTATCCACCAAGTATGAAGGATGAGATTGAGCACCAGGTTAAGGATATGTTATCCCAAGGAATCATTCAGCCGAGCTCTAGTGCGTTTGCATCACCGGTCTTGCTAGTTAAGAAGAAGGACGGTTCCTTTCGCTTCTGTGTTGATTTCAGACACCTCAACGCGCTAACAGCAAAATCCAAGTTCCCAGTGCCCATTTTTGATCAGCTCATGGATGAGCTCGCGCATGCAAGTTGGTTTTCCAAGTTGGACCTCCGTGCTGGGTTTCACCAGATTCTGATGCAGCCGGGTGAGGAGTTCAAGACTGCTTTTCAGACACACTTAGGTCAGTATGAATTCTGTGTTATGGCGTTTGGGTTGACTGGAGCTCCAGGAACCTTCCAGGGCGCCATGAACTCAACTTTGGCACCCGGGCTTCGTCGATTTGTGATTGTCTTCTTTGATGACATCCTAATTTACAGCCGCACATTTGAGGAGCATCTTGAGCATTTGGCTCTTGTGTTCTCTTGGCTCCAAGCTGACCAATGGAAGGTTAAGTTGTCCAAATGCACATTTGCTCAAAGGTCCATCTCGTACTTAGGCCATATTGTCAGTGAAGCGGGTGTTGCCACAGACCCAGTTAAGGTTCAGGCAATTATAGAATGGCCAGTACCAACCACAGTTCGTGCTCTGCGGGGATTCCTGGGCCTAGCCGGTTATTACCGGAAATTCGTCCGCAACTTTGGCGTCATTGCTCGACCACTTAATGACCTACTCAAGAAGGATTCTATGTTCATTTGGACCCCGATTCATGACTTGGTGTTTTAGGAATTGAAGTCTGCTCTTTCATCTGCGCTGGTTTTGGCTCTACCGGATTTCACATTGCCCTTCAATGTCGAGACCGATGCTTCGGGCACGGGTGTAGGTGTTGTGTTGCAGCAGAATGGGCATCCCCTGGCCTTCGTTAGCAAGTCTCTCAGTTCTCGCAACCAAGGCCTTTCGACTTACGAGAAAGAATACCTGGCCATTTTAATGGCGGTTGATGCCTGGAGACACTACTTACTGCAAGGCGAGTTTGTGATTCATACTGACCAGAAAAGTCTGATCCATCTAAATGAGCAGCGGTTGCATACCCCATGGCAACAAAAAGGTCTTTTGCAAACTATTGGGCTTGCGCTATAAGGTGGTCTACCACCGTGGTGTGGATAATGGAGTGGCCGATGCTCTTTCTCATCGGGAGCATGCTGATGTTCTGCTCGCCATTTCTTTTCCTTCTTATGATTGGTTGGCTGACATTCAGGATTGGTACCACTCTGACCCCGAGGCTTCAGCCATTTTCGCACAGCTGTCCTTGCATTCCGGTGCTCGCCCCCCATTTTTGCTGCAGCAGGGTCTGATTAGTTACAAGAACCGGATTTGGTTGGGTTCAAATGCCGCCTTACAGCAGAAGGTCATATCCGCCCTCCATGACAGTCCTGTCGGGGGCCACTCGGGCGCTCCTGTCACTTTTCAGAAGGTGAGCAAACTCTTCTTCTGGCCGGGCATGCGTGCTTCTATTCTGGACTATGTGCGGCACTGTTCTACCTGTAGTCAAGCAAAGTCGGATCGATCTAAGTACCCGGGCCTCCTCCAACCATTACCAGTACCCCACTCTGCTTGGGAAATCATTTCCATGGATTTTGTGGAGGGTCTTCCGCTGTCTGGTCAGGCCAATGCAATCTGGGTTGTGGTCGATAAGTACTCCAAGTTTGCTCATTTTATACCTCTTCGCCACCCGTTTTCAGCTGCCACCATTGCCACTATGTTTCTGGATCATATTTACAAATTGCACGGGTTGCCGCAGTCCATCATCTCGGATTGGGACCGGGTCTTTACCAGCAAGCTTTGGCAGCTATTATTCAAGATGGCCGGCATTCAGTTGCGCATGAGCTCGTCGTATCACCCGCAGACGGATGGACAGACGGAGCGGGTCAATCAATGTCTGGAAACCTTTCTCCGCTGCTTCGTTCATGCTTGCCCGAGCAGATGGGTTCGTTGGTTGCCTTTGGCAGAATATTGGTACAATACAAGCACACATTCTGCTCTCGGCTGTACCCCTTTCGAGGTTTTGTATGGCCATTCTCCACGGCATTTGGGCATCGATATCTCAGCTACAGCACCTGTGCCAGACCTTCATCGGTGGCTGGAGGAACGTGAGCTCATGCAGGACCTGGTGCGTCTGCATCTTCAACGCGCTCAGGACCGAATGCGCCGTCAGGCGGACAAGAATCGCTCCGAGCGCACTTTCAGTCCTGGTGATATGGTGTTTCTCAAATTCCAGCCATACGTTCAATCGTCTGTGGCTCGGCGTGCACATCATAAGCTGTCATTTAAATTTTTTGGGCCATTTCGTGTTCTGGAGCGCATTGGCCAAGTTGCTTACAAGCTTGCTCTTCCAGAAGGCTCTGCAGTCCACCCAATCTTCCATGTCTCTCAACTGAAGTCTTCTTCAGGAGTCCACACGGTGAGCACTGATGTTCCTTCTGAGTTGGCTGTGTTCCAGGTTCCTGAGAAAATCCTACAGCGACGCTGGACGTCCGGTGATCACCCAGTGGAGCAGGTCTTCATCAAGTGGTCTCATATGCCTGCTTCATTAGCAACCTGGGAGAATGCTACTCATCTCCGGGAACAATTTCCGCTGGCGCCGGCATGGGGTCATGCCGATACTCAAGAAGGGGGGAGTGTTAGCCAGCTGGCTAACCCGGAAGCACAAGCCCAAGACAGGTCGTCGAGCCCAAGGGCGCGCCGACCCAGAAAGCCCAGTACTCATTTTTACGGCCCAACATGGTCCAACAACTAGCATGAGAGCCTGGCTTGCAGAAGGGGAAGGTCGTTTATATACGCCGCACGCGAGAGAAAGTGAGGGAGGAAAAATTGATTCATTACCCAGTTCCTGTAATCACTTATTGTTCCAGTTCTAAATTCAGCACTCGTAGTTACTCGTCGTTACTTCCTGTTGCTATTTCGATTTGGTTCTTCTAGTTCATCCGATTGCTAACAAGTTACTAGACCATTTCAGCAACACAAGTCGATGGATTTGGCAAATTAATACATCATGTCAGTTTTAGGTCATTCTCGTGGGCTTCAGTGCTCCAATTCCCAGGAATATAAGCTTACTCAGGGCTAATTTGAAAACAAGGGGGGAGACACACCCAGAAATGGAAAATCCTCCCTAGAGAACTAAATAATTATTCAAATTATTTCTCCATGGATTTTTCACCTTGGAAAAAGTCTTGAGTTTTCAAATTAGCCCTCAGGGATATTCCATGTGAAGAAAGTGATTGGCAAACTCGAGCGGCTTCGGCACAAGGGGGGCGGTAGATGTTCTTGTTCCTTAGCTGAATCTAATGCGAAGCAGAAAGTTAAGATGAAAGCAAGCTGCTCCAGGCCACCAGTTGATACTCTTCTTTTTAAGGAAAGAACAAAGCGACCACTCCGTACCAGCTGCCAACCAATCGCCGTCGAACCGCGACTCGCAGCATAGCAATGTTGCCGGCGTTGTTCGAAAGCCATTGCGAGCGGGCTTGAAATCAGATGGGTACGGTGCATCAAGTGGTCGAGATGGGAGAAGCGCAGCGATGCGCCAGCACGATGGCCAACGGGCCCTGTGTGTGTTTTGGGGGCCAACTAGACCGGGCTGCAATGCACAACATCCATGTGACCGCGGGTGTATACAGACCTGCCTGCATCAGTGAGTATTTCCCCATAGTGTTTATAAAACCTGAATCCTTTGTAAATACAGAAGGCAATGGTTCTCTCATTCACATGCGTTAAAAAACAGCAGGTAGATACAGACAGCTACAGCATTACTACATCATATTTATTCACGACTCTACAGATACAAAAGTAATAATGAAACTACACGTGATCTGATATCTTGGCGCTACAGAAGGGAAAACTCTAACAAAAGATCTCAAGAACAAACAAACTTCGGCTAATCAGATCCAATCCTTCGGATTTATGCACGCGTCCAGAAGTTTCCATTCCTCAGTCCCTTCTTCCGGTTTCTGCAAATGAAGTTGCATGCTTAGTGTTGAGGAACAGTTGCCCAAGTTGTAAGTAAGATGCAGAGTAAATGATAATTACTAAGAATATAGCAATATCAGCAGTACGTTTTCTTCATTTATTTTGCTTTTTTCCAAGAACTCTTGAGCATTCTCTGGTGGAAAAACTAAGACATGTCGATATGTATAGAGTCCAAGCTTACATGATCATACTCCCACCGTGCTGTAAGTGGAAGGGACACGAGTATGCTCTCAATCCTTCCTCCAGTCTTTAGGCCGAATGTTGTACCACGGTCATAGACCTTCAAAAGACGAGTATGTTAAAGCCAGAAGATAGGCATCCAACTATCCAAGCAAGACACTGGATGTATTCGCCTAAAACCACTTACAAGGTTGAACTCCACATAACGACCTCTTCGCAATTGCTGCCATGCCTTGTGCTCCTCATTGAATGGAGTGTCCTTCCGCCGTTCTATGATTGGTATGTACGCAGGAAGTACAGAGTCCGCACATTCTGTAAAGAAAGAAAATCACTTTGGTTATCATAACTGTAAGTCTGTAACTACAACTCACCTCTAACTGCGCATATTGCACAGCAATCTAAACACTGAAATGCAACATCTAATAAGCTGAATATAGCTCGTAAAAAAGGAACAGAAGTCAAAGCTAATATCTGGCAAGAACTTGAACCCATCCTACACACATAAAAATTCCATCCCATAAATGAACACATTTAGAGACCACTGTACCAAGCTACCTGAATACAAATAATTTCGTCCAATCATTCTAGCAAATGGTTTCACCTGTAGCAAAGTTGAGAAGCATCTCTTGATCATAATCATTAAGGTCATCAAAAAATATTCCACCAAGTCCACGCCGCTCATTACGGTGCTGCATTGAGAGACAAAATACGAGAATTCAGGATCCCAGAAACTCTATGTTGAAACATCAACTGGTTCATCCAAAGTTTAAGAAAAGGCAACTAGTATCTTCTCCAGGATTGCCAAACTAGCATGTCCATAAACCCAAAAAAAAAGTCAGGAATTTCTTTCTTTCATTGAGGAAAACTGGAGGTATCTGGATCAAGTCAGCAAATGCAAAATCTTGTCATTGTAAAAAGGGAACCATGTGGTCTAAACTGTAGAATTGACTCCTTTCGTAGTTTCTAAAGTAACAAATGAAAGAATTTAAAGTACCTTAATATAAAAATAATCATCACACCATTTTTTGAATCTTGGGTGAAAACTTGGATCAAATTTATCACATGCTTGCTTTTGAACCTGAAATCAGACAAAAAATATGTTAGCGAATAGTAACAACAAATACAAAGCAGCAACTGAAGTGCTAACTAGCAATAGTTATTAACTAACTTATTACTATTTTCTCTGTTCTGATTCCTCTCTCGAGATTAGCACAAGGACTTTGCCCGTAAGAAACCCTAAACAACAAAAGGTGTGTAACTGCATGGAATTCTGTTTTGCATGTACTAGTACTGAGGTGAAGTGCCCACGTATTGGACTGGAAGACACCCTTTTTGAGAGCAGAGCAACTGTAAACTATATCGAGAACCTTATTGATTCTTTAACTACATTTAACACAGCACTTGACATCGAAGACCCTTGACTAGTTCACATCTAGAAATGGAGGAGCACAAAAATAGTACCAACTCCATAGGCTAGCCGAGCATAACACTGTCTAGGAAACAATTAAGCATTGTTCTAAGGATTTAGCTTTGGACAGGAGCGCTTGGAGACTGGCAATCAACGTGCCTAAACCGTGACCTCTTCCTGTCGTGTGTCTTTTATGTCCCTTTGTGTGTCTCCCTGTTTATCGTCTCTTTTGGGTTTCATCTCTAGCCTACCCCAACTTGCTTGGGACAAAAGGCTATGTTGTTGTTGTTGTTGTAAACAATTAAGCATTGTCCAAGACATCGAAGTAGAACACAAAACAGTATTGGGTGCATGGTTTTGCAACATGTAGGGAGTGGTACATACAGAATGGAAATGCTTCACATCCTCTTCGATGACGTATGAAGGAGTCAAGTCAGTACCACCGCCAAACCACCATTGTCTTGGTGCACCAGGTGCATCTGCAATTGGATGTCATAACAGATGAGTATTGAAAATACCATTTCCCAACAAGACATTTACAATATGCAAAATGATTGTAATAGACATGATCAACTTGATAAGATGGGCCCAGTTCTCTTACCAATCTCTAGAGGGGTTTATCTATTTTAAGCCTATACTCGCTAAATGCAAAGCATAAAACATCTAGTTCATACATGGGTCTTTGTATACGAGGGTGGCACACATATTGAAGCACAAAATTCACTTGGTGTGCAGGATATTAATTACATCATAATACTTCACGATTTACTAGGATAGAAAGATACCTTTTGGTGCATCCGTCTCAAAGTAACGGTAGTTAAAATGCAATGTTGGAGCAAATGGATTCTTGGGGTGAAGCACCTGGAAAAGGAAAAAGAAAAACTATCTTTAGTCCATGTATCATCATAGGTTAACACTAGAAGATTAAAGTATTGCCTAAGTTGAGTGAAAAAATTCATAAACATGAATAGTGGCAGATGAGCATTATCAGTATCACAAAAAAGGCATGTACATAGGGTCAAGTTGTAGCAGTGAAAAGATGCACCATATACAGCTACAATAGGGTCATTATCCGACTATAGCATTAGCAATATTTAGAACTAATGGGAATCTACACACTATGAATGGGCTCGAAAAGCCAAAGCAGCAAAAAATTGCTAAGGTGCCAACAGGTCCACAAGCATCCTGATTCCTTGCGTCAATTATACAAATGCAAGAGTACTACATATGCTGGGTAACTGGGAGCAAGGGGCAGCTAAACACTAAATTCCCTAAGTGGCATTGCAATGTCTGCATGCAACTGAAGAATCTACATAACGAGAGCCAAAACGGAGAAGAGATCTAGGTCCGTCAGGTCAATGCAGCAGGAAAGCCACTTACCGAACTAATCCCCGCGGCGAAGAATGGCACGGGGCCAGGCTTCTGGCCATCCACGGCGGCGGCCCCGTTCTTGCCGGCCTCCCCCTTGGCGGCGCGGTAGGCGTCGGGCGGCATGACCCCGTAGACGACGGAGACGTTGACCCCGGCCTTCTCGAAGACGCGGCCGTCCTGCAGGACGCGGCTGATGCCCCCGCCGCCGCCGGGGCGCGACCAGACGTCCTCGACGAAGCGCGCGCCGCCGCCGTCGGCCTCCTCGAGCGCGGCGCAGACCTCCCCCTGCACCCGGCGGATCATGGCCTCGAACCGCGCCCGCACGGACCCGGACCCGGCGCCTTGCCCGTCCTCGCGGAGGAACGTCGGCGGCGGCTCGCTCTCCGGCGTCTCCTTCTCGATCGCCACCGACGCGCGCACGCGGAGCGCGCGGCTGCGGCGGGGGGCGACGGCGACGCCGAGGCCGCCGCGCGGGAGGTGCGCCTGGGCCGGCGCCTGCCCGCGGAGGCCGGCGGGGGCCGGCGCCGGGGCTAGGGTTCGGGACGGGGTGGAGAGGAGGGAGGACGCCATTGCGTTTGGGTGGGTGGGTTGGTTCGGCGAGTGGTCGATTAGTGGTTTTATGTAGGCGGCGGTGGCCGCCGGTGGGCGGCGCGGGCGGGATGCTGCCCGCGGTTTTGCAGCTGGGAGAGTCAAAGGAGAGGGAGGTGGAGGTCAGGAGGTGGGTGGGAGCGAGGGAGCGGTTATGCTGCCCTCCTCTGCTGGCTTCCAAAGGGGATAAGGAAATGGATCATGTTTGTTCGAGGCTTTCGGGATTTTCAGATTCTGCGGGAGGGATGCGACACGAGCCTGCTGAGGGATGCGATGCGAGCCAGCCTGATGTGACAGTCTAGAATGGCTTCTAATAACAACGTGATTGATGATAAAATGGCTTAGAAATTGGATTTATATCTAGGGCACGTTTAGATGCTGAAAAAAATTTCAAACCGATGAATAGTACCACTTTCGTCTTATTTGGCAAATATTGTTCAATCATGGACCAACTAGGCTCAAAAGATTTATCTCGTGATTTTCAACTAAACTGTATAATTAGTTATTTTTTTACCTACATTTACTACTTCATACATAGGTTCAAAGATTGATGTGATAGAGAGAGTGAAAAAATTTCAACTTTTAGAGTGCATCTAAACAAGGCCCTAGTTGCCATTCATGTCCTGAACCTGTCATGTTCACTCAATCATTCTAATAACGATAGGTTCACGAGGTTAAGTGACAATAGGGCCTTGTTTAGATGACATCAAAATTCCAAGTTTTTTCACTCTCTCTCCATCACATCAATTTTTAGCCGCTTGCATGGAGTATTAAATGTAGATAAAAAAAATAACTAATTACACAGTTTAGTTGGAAATCACGAGATGAATCTTTTGAGCCTAGTTGGTCCACGATTGGACAATATTTGTCAAATAAGACGAAAGTGGTACTATTCATCGGGCTGAAATTTTTTCAGCATCTAAACGAGGCCTAGATCTCTGACCACTTCATGGCGACAACAAGAGTAACATACGGAAAGCTGTTCCACAGGTTCTTGTGTTTACCGGACCAGGTCACTTGTTTTCTGAAAAACGGAGCGAAACAGTGGTCGCCACACTGAAATGTTGGCCTCCGACTCCAGTTGTACCATAACTAGTGGAATGCGCGCGCCCTCGCGCGCGAGAGCAAAGGAGCCTAGCTTGTTTTTTTCATAGACATATACGGGTAGAATGACACAGGAAAAGTCCAGAGTAGAACCGCTCATGTCTATGTATGGCGTACTGGTGTAGAGTACTATATAATACGAATTGAGCACTGCCTAAAACTATGAATCTGTAAATATTTGTCACATACGCAGGGCATGGACTAAGTATTTGCGGTGACATTCGAAATTAGGGTTTTCGGTTCGGATCACACCACTGAGAAGCTCATCCAATGTAACAGAACCGACCAATTATACGAGATTAAGTAAAAAAATCATCCACCGAGCAGACGATTTAGCAAACTTAAGCCCGTATAACCCGGTAGTCCGTGAAATCACGACGGATTTTAAACCAACTTACATACCAGCCAAGATCGTAATAAGTTCAGCGGTCACCATCACAAGTTACATAAAAGTTCGTGTCACAAATACATCGGAGTTTAAACATAGTTATTACAAACCAGTTTCAAATGAAAGTAGCGGAAGCATTTAGTTCAAATCACACACTCACACAGAGTTCAAAATACAGTGCCAGCTCAGGATCATCTTCTAACAAAAGCATCAGACAAGATGTAGTGAATGACCATTGCCCATGGTCCTAAGCTTCTCCCATCGCAGGATAAAGGTAGTTGATACAGTAGCCGTAATACATCTGCCCATCTGCAACAAGTGGGAATAAAGCCCTGAGTACAAGAAGGTGCTCAGCTAGACTTACCCGACAGAACCAAAAATAAAAAGACACCAAGGATCATGACAGGCTTTCTGGTGGGGTAGCTGACTCATTTGTAAAAAGACATTTTTATCATTTAAAGAATCTTTCCAAAAACTGTGCATCAAGTTAAATCTTTATTAACCTGTCAACTACATTTGCACCTGTACTAGAGTAACATGTAATTAAACAGGTAAGATAACCAATGATCATTAACAACCTTAATCATGTCATATACCATATAACTGTCCAAGTGTTCCATCAGAATTACTATGATGAAGTCACTCAAGTCAAGTGTTCACTATCCAGTGAACGATGGTGATTCGAATCGATTATTAACCAACTGGTAATTTATTCCTCACACAAACCTCACTCACCCGCTAAAGTGAGGTGTTGGTCACCGAGTCAACCATTCAGGTAAAGTCGCGAGCTTACCAGGAACCACGTGTACCCGGGGGCCGCCCGACTGCTCTTTGGCCTTATCATCGCGCCCCCGTATCCTGCCACTACTGCTCCGGTACAGTACGTTGCGGACAATTCACTTGGCCCGAATAATCTCCCAGCTTCACGGTCGAAAGGTACATTATTCGGCTAGCTAAATGTAAATGCCTCCTGCTCCTCGGGCTGCTCTTCCGGCTCCTCGGGAACTGCTACCAGAGTTACTTCCTGTGATCCTGTATGATGCAAATGTATAAGTGGTCATACCTAGGTGCACTACAGAAATGACGTGTAATGATCATGATGAATGAAATGTAGATAAATAGGTTTACTTTGTTTCATAAAGTAGGAATGAAATTCTTCTATAAGGTAGTCAACATCATCCAAGAACATATACTACAAGCACATGTCATCTACTGCATTCTCTTCCACTACTACTATACTAAGTCAACACATCTTATTAAATGCTTCAAAGATACACCAAAGTAAACCTTATTACTAGTCATGCATTAACAAGGTTAATTAAACCCTAATTGCAACTAGGTTTGAACAACAACACCTATTTTGGTAGTACAGAAAAATCTTAGAAAATTACAGTAGCTCTCTATCATCTAATCTAGCATATCACAAAAATTTCATTGCATTTGAATTACTAGAACTGCCTACACAAAAATAACAAGCTAGGGCCTAAAAATGAGCATAAAAATACTTTATACTATGAAAAGTATCAAAGAACAGATTTAATATTTTTCCAACATTCTACACAATAAACAATCACCATAGAAAAATTATTACATGCATGTTTTATTCATCTTTTTCTCTCTAGCAAAAATAACAATTATTAATAATATTAAACATTTGTACTACACATCAAGATTTTTCTACAGAACATGCATGGTATATATTTTTCCTAGAAAGTACATCACAAAATAAAATTATTGCAAGTGGAACCATATTTTTCTGAACTTTCTATGAGTTACTACATATTTAACAAGAAAACAACAATTTCAGTGATTAAATAAAAACCCTACAGAAAAGTATTTCAAACTTGACATGTAATATTTTTGAGCTGTAGATCTACTCATGAGAAACACTACAAAATTTGTTTCATAATTTTTGGAGCTAAAATGAGCAAGTTATGGATTTTAGAAACCCTTTTAACAATTTCTGAAAAAATATTTTCGAAAATCCTTTTAACATCAGCCGCATGAAATGCTGGGTGCACCCGGTGCAGTGCACACACGATTGCGAGAGGAGGCAGATAGGTGGGTCCGTGACCCCACGAGTCAGCCACACAGAGGAGGGGAAGCGCTGACCGCGCGGTTCTCGCCGCCGGTGAGCTCGCCGGCGGTGAGGTCACCACCATCGTGATCCCCGTGCCAAGGCGATCACGTTGGTGCAAACGGCATGACCGGAGGAGCTCGGGAATAGGCTCGCCGTCGCCAATGGCGGAGCGGCGGCACGGGTGGTCACCGGCCGGCCATCCCCGACCATGCCACGGGCACCGGAATGGTGCTCGAGCAACGGTGAGCCATGGCGAACAAGATGCGCGTGCTAGAAGGAAAAAAGGTGGGGCGGAAAGGAGCGGTCCACGGAGCAGAAAGCTCTGGCGAGCTCGGCTCTGCTCCGGCGAGCATTTCACGCAGAGAGAAAGCTTACCACGAGCAACTGATGCGAGCACTGGCTGCGTGATGGAAAAGCGGAGCTCGAGGCAAGATGGAGGCGTCGATGGTGCGCTGCGGTGGCCGGAACGGCAGCGCCGGCGATGGCGCGCGGTGGCGGAAGCGGGACTGCGGCTGCTGCTGCTGGCTCGCTGCTGTGAGGCGAGGAGAGAAGGAATGAGCGAGCTGAGGGGAGGAGGCGGCTCTGGCGGGGGTAAGCGCGGGCAGCGGGGGCCACCGAAGGGCGCGTGGCGCGCGGTGTCGGCGATGTACGGCCACACGGCGGCCGGCTTCTGCCGCGGCGCCACGGCGTCACGCGCGCGTAGGCGTGGGGAGGCTGGCGCGGACGCGGAAGCTGGGCCGGGCCGCTTGCGAGAGCAGGCCGAAGCGGAGGCGGCGGCCCGTTAAGGTAAGAAATTCAATTTTCTTTTCTAAATACATTTCTAGATTTTATAATTTGATTTAAATTCAAATTTTGAAGATGAAAAAGTCATTTTCATAAATTGCCCCCAAAATAAAAGTTGTTCAAAATTTTATTCTCTACAACTTTCCTTTAGGGCACTTTTCAAAATTCTAAACAGATTTTGAATTAGTGATTTAAAGTCAAATTTTAAATGAAAACTCATTTTTCTAGAATATTTTTAGAAGCAAAATTTGGGGAGATTTTGAATACAAAACTTGATTCAAAAATCATGTTAATTAATTCTAAGTCATTTAGAGTTATAGCACAACAAATTTTTACCACTCTTAGCTAGAAATTTTTACTCATTCAGGGTTCAAACGTGTTTTCACAATTTAATTACTTCTAACTTAAATTGCATGCGATGATGAACATATATGAAATGATAATGCTCATGATTTGAGATATGAATGCATGCTTAACACCCATGGGTGTTACAGCCCTCCCCCTTATAAGAATCTCGTCCCAAGATTTGGGTTACGAACCATTTGTTATAAAAATCCTCATAAGCTTTTTGTAGATATTCACCCGTTTCCCAAGTTTCATCTCCTTCATCATGATGACTCTACTGTATCTTATATGTTTTCACCACACTATTTCGAGTAACCCTTTCTTTAGAGTCCAACACTCGAACCGGTTGCTCACGATATACCAAATCCGACTTGAGCTTTATGCCTTGAGGTTCAATTCTTTCATCTGGAACACGCAAACACTTCTTGAGATGCGATACATGAAAAACTAGGAATATAGCACCCATTGTCTCAGGTAACTCTAACTTATAAGCGACTGGACCTTTTCTTTCCAAGATCTTATATGGTTCCACAAATCTGGCTGCAAGCTTTCTACGTACTCCAAACCGTTTCTTCTTCATTGGCGTGACTTTCAGATAAACATAGTCACCAACTTCGAACACAAGCGGTCTCCTTCTTCTATCCGCATAGCTTTTCTGACGTGATTGAGCAGCTTTCATATTTTGCTGAATGATATGAACTTTCTTCTCGGCTTCTTCTACGAAGTCAATACCGTAGTATCTTCTTTCTCCTGGCTCGATCCAGTTTAGTGGTGTTCTACACTTTCTGCCATACAAAGCTTCGAATGGTACTATCTTGATACTTTCTTGATAACTATTATTATAAGCGAACTCCGCTAAAGGTAACCATGACTCCCATGAACCCCTGGAAGATAATACACAGGCTCTCAACATATCCTCCAGAACAGCATTAACTCTTTCGGTCTGACCATCTGTTTGAGGATGATAGGCAGTGCTACGAATCAAACTAGTTCCCAAACCTTTATGCAAGTGCTCCCAAAAGTGAGCAGTGAATTGTGACCCTCTGTCAAACACTATAGTCTTCGGTATGCCATATAATCTCACAATCTCCGCAATATACTTCTCTGCATATTGAGGTGGTCGATAACTTGTCTTGACAGGTAAAAAGTGAGTTGTCTTCGTAAGACGATCCATGATTACCCAAATTGAATCATGTCCTTTCTGAGTAGTGAGCAAACCTGTGATGAAATCCATACTTATATCATCCCACTTCCAATTAGGTATGGACAAAGGTTGCAACAATCCGGCAGGTCTCATATGAATAGCCTTTACCCTATAACATGTGTCACATCTGGCTACATATGCTGCAATCTCTTTCTTCATCTTGGTCCACCAATAACGAGGTCTTAGTTCTTGGTATATTTTGCTACTTCCGGGATGAATAGATAACTTTGAAAGGTGAGCCTCATCCATAAGTTTATTCTTAAGCTCTCGATCATTGGGAACAACAAGACGGTCGTCAAACCATAACACGTCATGTTCATCCAATCTAAAATGCTTGGATGGTTCTTCTTTAATATTTTCTTTGATATAGAATATCCCTTTATCTGTTCTCTGGCCTTCCAGTATCTTACTCTCTAAAGAACAACTAATCTGAATACTGTGTAACACGGCAAGATGCATTAGATCAAAACCATCTTCGAGCAAAGGTTGCGCATTTAGGCAATGTGACTTTCTACTCAAAGCATCTGCCACTACATTGGCCTTTCTAGGATGATATTGCACATTCAGGTTGTAATCTTTAATCAATTCTAACCATCTTCGTTGTCTCATGTTCAATTCAGGTTGGGTGAAGATGTACTTGAGACTCTTGTGATCGGTGAAAATATTACACACATTACCAATTAAGTAATGTCTCTAAATTTTTAATGCATGCACTACGGCGGCAAGTTCAAGATCATGTGTCGGATAGTTGATCTCATGCTTTCTCAACTGACAGGAGGCATAAGCAATGACTCTTCATTCTTGCATAAGAACACAACCTAATCATGTTTTTGATGTGTCGCAAAATACATCAAAAGGTTTCTCAATGTCCGGTTACGCTAGAACTGGAGCAGTGGTCAACATTTTCCGCAAGGTGTGGAAAGCTGTCTCACACTCCTCTGTCCACACAAACTTATGATCTTTCTGTAGCAGACTTGTCATCAGCTTGGCAATCTTCGAGAAATCTGGTATAAAACGACGATAGTAACCAGCTAAACCTAAGAAACTTCTAACTTCTGAAACTGTGATTGGTGTCTTCCAATATAGAACCTCTTGCACTTTACTTGGATCTACAGAAACTCCATTCTCTGACAGAATGTGACCAAGAAAGGGAACTTTCTTCAACCAAAACTCACACTTGCTAAACTTAGCATACAACTTATGATCTCTAAGTCTGGTTAAGATAATTCTCAGATGCTCTTCATGATCTTTCTCATTCTCAGAGTATACTAGAATATCATCAATGAACACAACCATAAAATTGTCCAACTCTAGCATGAAAACCATATTCATTAGATACATAAAGTATGCAGGAGCATTTGTTAAGCCAAAGGACATAACAAGATACTCGTACAACCCGTATCTGGTAGAAAAGGTGGTTTTCGGTATATCTTGTGGTCTAATCTTTATCTGATGGTAACCTGATCTTAAATCTATCTTGGAGAATACTCTGGATTTGGCTAATTGATCGAACAAAACATCAATACGAGGTAAGGGATACTTATTCTTGATAGTTACAACATTAAGAGACCTATAATCCACACACATTCTCAAAGTACCCTCTTTCTTTTTCTTCACAAACAAGGCAAGATATCCCCATTCAGACTTACTTGGCCGGATAAACCCCTTGTTCAACAACTCCTCTAGTTGCTTCTTCAGCTCAGCTAACTAATCCGGAGGCATCCTATAAGGTCTCCTTGAAATTAGAGCTGTCCCGGGGATCAACTCAATTCCAAACTCAACATCCCTATCTGGCGAAAGACCAGGTAACTCCTCTGGAAACACATCCGGAAACTTACACACGACCAGAATCTGATGAATCGGAATAACTTTCATAGCACATGTCACACTCACAAGGTCTATTCTTTTGGGCAATGGTACCTGAAAAGAACCCTCTCCCTAGGGATCCTTTAGGGTAAGTACCCGACTCCCTGTATCTATCACTGCTCCCCTATCCTTCATCCAATTCATCCCTATGATGACATCCAGAACTAGTCCAGACATAACTATCAAGTTTACTCGAAACTTTTAACTACCTAACTCAAGGGTTGCCCCTCTAACCATCTGATTGGTTAAAACATCAGCCCCTACTGAACTTATACGGTAACCATAACTTAAGTCTGTGCATAGTTGTTCATGTTTCTGTGCAAATGCTTGACTCATGAAAGAATGCGATGATCCAGAATCAAATAGAACAACTGCAGGGTTTTAGTTAACAAGAAACTTACCAGCAGTTACGGGCTCTCCTTCAGGAATCTCATCCACCGTGGTGTGGTGTACTCGAGCATTATAGGTCTGTTGCTTCTTTCTAGGCGGATAAGGATAGAACTTTGAAAAGTGGCCTGGCTGATCACAATTGTAACAGGGTCCCTTCACTGTACTAGCAGATCCTATAGTTCCCTTCGAGTTATCTTGTCCCACAGTGACGGCTGTCCTTGCTGGCGGCACTGCCATCTTGTACGGCTTCTGCGGTCCCTTGTAGTTCTGGGTTTTATGCTGCGGTGGCCTAAACCTTGTACCTGGTGCAGACGGACGATAGGTCGAATGATTAGCAGTGACAACTCTTGGCTGTGACGGTCCTGACTCAAAGGCTCTCTTACAAGTCTTGGATGCAGTGTACGCGTTGTTGTTATTTTCTTGTTTCAGACAATCACTGATGAAGTCATTGAATCTGGCGCGGGTATTGGTACCCACATGCTTCATCATCTTCGGACCTAACCCTCTCTTGAAACTAGCAATTCTCTTAGCATCTGTGTCAACCATGTTGGGAGCATAACGACACAAATTGTTGAAGGCATGCAAATACTGTGTCACGGTTTTGGTGCCCTGATTTAAAGCCAAGAACTCTCCCAACTTCATCTCAACCAGCCCTGGTGAAATATAAACTCCATGAAAGGCCTCAGTGAACTCTCTCCATGAGATCTGAGCATTTGGAGGGAAGGTGGTACGATGATGCTTCCACCACATCCCTGCTGGTCCTTGTAACTGATGCGCAGCATACTCTGTCTTTAGTACTTCCGTCAGCCTTAACACACGGAACTTATCTTCCATAGTGTTGATCCATTCTTCCGCGTCAAGTGGCTCGGTTGCTTCCTTAAAAATTGGTGGCCTGGTGTCCATGAAATCCTTGAAGTTGCTGTACTGATTCACCCCATTGCCACCACCTTGGTTGTTACCACGTTGAATATTGTTGGCAATGGTACACAGAAAATCTTTCATGTTCTTCTGTGACTGCTCGACATTGCGCTGACTCCCAAGAAACTGTGCAAAGAATACCTCTGCAGTGAGCGGTGGAGGAGGCGGCAATTGCGGCTCCGGTGAAAGTCCTATGTTTGGTGTTGGTAATTAGTGACAATGCCTAAGTACTAATCCTATGCCTAAGTTGTATGTAGCATATGAGGATTAGTACATTCCAAGGTTGGTGGCAAGATGGACATGGTGATCATGATGGCCACACTTGGATTTGGACGCAACCCTATGTGATCAAGGCAAAGGTATATGCTTAAGGGTTGTGTTTTAGTAACCAATACACCTAGTGGGTGTGGTTACATTATAGGATAGATAGTTGTACTATAAAGAGGGGAATGACGCGGCTATTAAACTCCTAAGTGCCTCTAGATGTGCATTTCATGATCATATGCATTTGGATAGAACTAATATCGCCTCTAAAAATGATTGTGAAAATGCTAACACACTCACACATGACGAAGATCACTTAGTGGTGTTAGCACGTTTGCGAAGGCGGTGGAGTTTGAGCGGTAGAGAGGGTTTGGGATCCTCTCTCCCTCCCGCCGAGCTTGCGAGGCGGGATTCAGTCATTTTTGAGAAGTTGAAATGACTATTTTCCACTACGCCGGAAGTCCGGAAAAGAAACGGAGGCGAACGGAGGTCACAGAGGTGATCGGACGCTGAACCGGACGCGGTCCTTCAGTGTCTGCGCGTTTTTCAGTTCGATGATCGGACGCGAGGCGCGTCCGGTCGCTGATGATCAGACGCGTCCGGTCATTCAGGGAGCTTACTAGACTCTAACCGGACGCTGGCACTGTCACGTCCGGTCATTTACTTCAGCGCGTCCGGTCACTGTTTCGTTGAGCGCTGCTCAGGCGACCAGCGCATCCGGTCATTCTTGGGACCAGCGCGTCCGGTCGTTTCCAGCGCGTCCGGTCTACGCGATGAGCGCGTCCGGTCGTTGCTTCGCAATTAGCCGTTGTGCGACCGGCGCGTCCGGTCGTTTGGACCAGCGCGTCCGGTCAGTACTTCACGAGTTAGCCATTGGGCGACCGGCGCGTCCGATCAGTTGGACCAGCGTGTCCGGTCAGCCCGATTCCAGCTATTTAAGTTTCTAACGGCTCTATTCGAAGGGGTATGTCTATAAATACTCGTTGGCCGGCTCAAGGATCTCTCTCTCGAATATTTGACATACTTGTGAGCACTTTGAGCTAAGCAACCCCCCTCCCACTCATCTCTCTTGCTTCCTTGCATATTCGAACTGAGATTGAGTGATCCAAGTGCATTTGCATTGTGAGATTGCATCTAGTTGGCACTTGGTGGTTGATTTGCTGCGGTATTCTTGTTTCTCTTGGTGGTTGCCGCCACCTAGACGGCTTGGAGCAGCTTGGAGGCGTTGGCAAGTGTTGGTGATTGTTCTTGGCCACCTCCGGTGATTGTGAGGGGTTTGTGCCTACCTCGGCGAAGCGCCAAAGGCAACATTAGTAAATTGCTTCGTGTCATTGCAACCTTTTGCCATTTGGTAGGTTCTTGTGGCGCCTTTTGAGAGGCTCGGTGTGTGACCGATTAGCCACCGAACCACGTGGTGAAGAGGGACACAACGGGACTAGCGTGCCGGCAAGCACGTGAACCTCGGGATAAATCTTCGTGTCATCACTTTCATATTGTGATTGATTGATCCCGGTGTTCGGTTATCTTAGTATTCATCTCTTGATTATATTGATTGGTTGGCTCAATTCTTCGCCCCTCGGTGATACCCTCCTAACTCTCTCTTGTATTAATTTCTTAGTTATCTTTGCTAGCGAGTTAGCTTTGCTAGAGTAGTTTCCTTGTGTAGCTTGCTAGTTATAGTTTCCTTCTCGGTTTGACTTGTGCGGTTGAGTGCAACTACACTAGAATTGTGATTTGGTTAGGTGGCTTGCAAACACCCCGTAGGCTAAGCAAAACTCGCATCTCGCTATTTGTTTTATTGATAGACTTATTTAGCTTGTCTTTGTAAAAAAATTTAATAGGCTATTCACCCCCCCTCTAGCCATCAAGACCTTTCAAGTGGTATCGGAGCCGTGGTCACCGTTTGTAAGGCTTAACAACCTCGGTGTAAGATGGCTCAAGTTATGTTCAACCATGTCGGGGGCAAGCCTCCATTCTTTGATGGTGTCACATCTTTTGATCATTGGAAAAGAAAGATGAAGCAATATCTTGGCTCTCTTCATGAGAACGTTTGGGAGGTGACACACCATGATTATGCTATCATTGATCCCGACAACCTCACCAACAATGACCGCATCAATAACCAATGCAACACTATGGCTCTCAATACTCTCTATAATGGGATTGATGCAAAGGTCTTTGAGCAAATCAAGGATCTTAAAATGGTAAGTGAAGTATGGACAAGATTAGAGGAAACATATGAGGGCACTTCAACGGTAAAGTGTGCCAAACTATACATGCTCAAGGACAAGTTCTTCACTTTCAAGATGAAGGATGATGAATCCATCCCGGAAATTTTCTATAGGCTCCAAGTCATTGTCAATGATCTCAAGGGGCTTGGGGAGAAGGTTGAGGACAAGGACTTCTCATATAAGTTCTTGATGTGTTTACTCAAGAAGTTTGCTACCTTGAGAAGAATGATCTTTAGAGAGGGATTAGACAAGGTCAAACCAACCGATGTGCTTGGAGATATAATGACCGATGCCCAATACAATGATGATGAAGATGAGGTAGAAGAGAAGAAGGAAACCAAGGTCAAGCAAGAGAAGCCCATTGCATTCAAGGCTTCATCCTCTAAGGGCAAGAGCAAGGTGGAGAATGATGATGATGATCCTTTTGATGATGAGATCATGGCCCTTCTAGTGCAAAAGATGGGTCAGAGCATGAAGAAGAGAGGCTATGGTGCAAGAAAGAGAAGGGACTTCATGAAGGCAAAGGAGGTGCTTTGCTACAATTGCAATAGCCCCGATCATGTAGTGGCAAAGTGCCCCTATGAAGACAAAAGATATCATGATGGTGAGTTGAAATTGAAGAAGAACAAGAAGGAGAAGAAAGCAAAGAAGAGCTTCACATTCAACAAGAAGAAGAAAGGTAGTGGTTATGTAGTCACTTGGGATAGTGACAACTTCGATAGTGATGATGATGAAAGCTCTAGTGATGATGAGAGGATCACTCGACGAGCCACTGCAAACATCGCCCTCTCCAACAAGCCATCCATCTTCGACACTACATCAACATGCCTTATGGCCAAGCCTACAAAGGTAAAATATGATGATAGTGATGATGATTCTTGTGCTAGTGATGATTGTAGGAGTGATGATGAGGAGGATGAGGACTACTCCAAGGATGATCTATTGGGCATAATAGATCAAATGAGCAAGGGCTACAAGAGGACAACCAAGAAATACAAAATCTTGGAACAAGAGCTCATTGCCAAGAGCAATGAAAATGATGTCTTGATGGAGGAGCTTGTTGCTCTCAAAAAGAGTAAGGAGTGCAAAGGAATTAAACAAGAGCTCAAAGCTCTTAGGAAATCCTTTGATGAGCTAGAGGCTTCTCGTGAGTGTCTAAAGGAAGACCACGAGGATCTTGAAATTGCTCATACTAGGCTTAAGGAAGCCCACTCCACTCTACTTGAGCTCATCAAGGAAAAGGACCTCAAGTTGGAGAAGCTCATGAAGGAAGCTAAGAAGGAGCAAGTGATTGTCACTTGTGACATTGGACTAACATGTGATATTATTGATGATTCTTTATTTGTTGGTCCTACTAATGCTTCATGTAGCTCATCATCATCCACCACAACCAAACCTATCTCTACTACTAGTGATTCATCACTTATGGTTGAGAATGAGACTCTCAAGAGAGAGGTAGATGATCCCACCCGCGCATTAAGCAATGCCTATGGTGGGGATGCCCGCTTGCTAAAATGCTTAGGTAGCCAAAGGTTCTCTCTTAACAAAGAGGGATTAGGCTATACTCCCAAGAAGGGCAAGGCGGCCTTTGCTACTCTAAAGCCTCGCTTTGTGAAGGGCAATGGTCGTTATTGCAATAGATGCAAGCAAGTTGGGCATCTAGAGATTAATTGCAATAAAATGAACAAGAACAAGAAAAATGCTAATGTACCTTACATTCCTTTTGATTCTTGTTATGTGCTTACCAAGGGTGAGAAAGGTGTGCATGCTAAGTTTGTTGGTACACCAATTGTGGGCCCAAAGAAGAAGGCTATTTGGGTACCAAAGAGCTTAGTGACTAACCTCTAAGGACCCAAATAAGTATGGGTACCTAAGAAACATTAAATTGTTTTGTAGGTAAATTACAAGGCCGGAGGAAGGCATTGGGTGCTTGATAGTGGGTGCTCTCAACATATGACCGGTGATTCAAGAATGTTCAACTCTCTCAAATCAAATGATAGTGGCATTGATAGTATCACATTTGGTGACAATAGCAAGGGTAATGTGAAGGCTCTTGGAAGGATTGCAATCTTAAATGATCATAGCATTTCCAATGTGCTACTAGTTGAAAAGCTCAATTTCAACTTGTTGTCGATTGCTCAATTGTGTGATCTTGGCTTCAAATGCATATTTGGTGTTGATGATGTCGAGATAGTTAGTGTTGATGGCTCTAACTTGATCTTCAAAGGCTTTAGATATGAGAATCTATACTTGGTTGATTTCAATGCTAGTGACACTTAACTTTCAACATGCTTGCTCACCAAATCAAGTATGGGTTGGTTATGGCATAGAAGACTTGGTCATGTTGGCATGAAGCAATTGAACAAGTTAGTGAAGCATGACTTAGTTAGAGGCTTGAAGGATGTCACATTTGAGAAAGATAAGCTATGTAGTGCATGTCAAGCCGGAAAGCAAGTAGGCAACACTCATCCATTGAAAAGCATTATGAGTACTTCCAAGGCATTTGAGTTGTTGCACATGGATCTATTTGGGCCAACTACATACATAAGCATTGGTGGCAACAAGTATGGCTTTGTGATTGTGGATGATTTCACTAGATACACATGGGTATTCTTTCTTGGGGACAAAAGTGATGTATTTGACATATTCAAGAAGTTCATCAAGAGAGTACAAAATGAGTTTGAAACCACAATCAAGAAAGTAAGAAGTGAAATTGGAAGTGAGTTTAGAAACACAAGAATTGATGAGCTATGTGATGAGCTTAGAATCAAACATCAATTCTCGGCCAAGTATACACCTCAATCAAATAGCTCAGTTGAGAGGAAAAATAGAACCTTAATCGATATGACAAGATCAATGTTGAATGAGTATAATGTGAGTCATTCATTTTGGGCCAAAGCAATCAACACGGCTTGCTTCTATAGCAACCGTCTCTATTGCCATAAGTTTCTAGAGAAGACACCATATGAGATCTTAAATGGAAGAAAGCCCAACATTGCATACTTTCGGGTATTTGGTTGCAAATGCTACATCTTAAAGAAGGGCACTAGATTGAGCAAGTTTGAGAAGAAATGTGATGAAGGATTTCTACTTGGTTACTCAACTACTAGCAAAGCTCATAGAGTTTGGAATTTGGCTAGTGGTCAACTTGAAGAAGTGCATGATGTTGAGTTTGATGAAACAAATGGCTCTCAAGATGAAGAAGATAACTTGGATGATGTGAGAGGAACTCAATTGATCAATGCTATGAAAGAAATGGATATTGGTGATATTAGGCCAAAGCAAGTGATTGATGTGGATGACAACAAAGATCAAGTGCTCTAAAGTCCAATCACTCAAGCTAGTGGTTCTCTAATGCAAAATCAAGCTAGTACATCATCTCAAGTACAACAAGATCAACAAGTGGCTAGTTCATCATCTCCAACTCATGATCAACATCAGCATCCAAGCAATCAAGTCCAAGTGCTTCAACCAACTAACATTGCAAGAGACCATCCATTGGATTCCATCATTGGTGACATACAAAGGGGAGTTCAAACTAGATCAAGATTAGTATCATTTTGTGCCCACTCTTCTTTTGTGTCAATGGAAGAACCCAAGGACATCGATAGAGCATTGAGAGATCCGGATTGGGTAAATGCAATGCATGAAGAGCTCAACAACTTCAAGAGAAATGAAGTATGGGAATTAGTTGAGAGGCCTAAGGATCACAATGTCATTGGAATAAGATGGGTCTTTCGCAACAAGCAAGATCAAGATGGGATAGTAGTAAGGAACAAAGCAAGACTAGTGGCTCAAGGTTACACACAAATAGAGGGTCTTGACTTTGGTGAAACTTATGCCCCAGTTGCAAGATTAGAAGCAATTAGGATCTTACTTGCCTATGCTTGCGCTCACAATATCAAGCTATATCAAATGGATGTGAAGAGTGCATTTCTCAATGGGTACATTCAAGAGGAGGTGTATGTGGAGCAACCTCCCGGTTTTGAAGATGATAAGAAACCCAATCATGTCTACAAATTGAGAAAAGCTTTGTATGGATTAAAGCAAGCACCTAGAGCATGGTATGAAAGATTGAGAGACTTCTTGCTATCCAAAGGATTTGTCATGGGCAAAGTGGATACTACTCTATTCACCAAGAAGATTGGGAAAGACTTATTTATGTTGCAAATATATGTTGATGATATCATATTCGGTTCAACCAATCAAGATTATTGTGATGAGTTTGGAAAAATGATGGTAAAGGAATTTAAAATGTCAATGATTGGTGAACTTAGTTTCTTTCTTGGACTTCAAATCAAACAAATGAAAGAAGATACATTTGTGAGCCAAACTAAGTACATCAAAGATATGCTCAAGAAGTTTGGCATGGAAGATGTAAAGAGTATTACAACTCCAATGGGCACTAGTGGAAGTTTGGATAGTGACAAGAGTGGCAACATGGTGGATCAAAAGCTATATAGATCAATAATTGGTAGCCTACTCTATGTGACGACATCAAGGCCCGATGTGATGTTTAGTGTATGCATGTGTGTAAGATTTCAAGCATCACCAAGAGAAAGTCATTTGAAGGCAACAAAGATAATATTGAGGTACTTAAAGCATACATAAGATGTTGGATTGTGGTATCCCAAAGGTGCAAGCTTTGAGCTAGTTGGATATTCGGATTCCGACTATACCGGTGACAAAGTAGAGAGAAAGAGCACTTCCGGGACTTGTCAATTGTTGGGAAGATCACTTGTCTCATAGTCATCCAAGAAGCAAAATAGTATTGCACTATCTACCGCCGAAGCCGAATACATCGCTGCGGGTAGTTATTGTGCACAAATCTTGTGGATGAAGGCAACATTGAAGGATTTTGGAATCAATTTCAAGAATGTGCCATTGCTATGTGACAATGAAAGTGCCGTGAAGCTAACCAACAATCTGATTCAACATCAAAGAACAAAGCATATTGATGTTCGCCATCACTTTATTAGAGATCATCAACAAAAGGGTGACATTGCTATTGAGAGTGTGGGCACCGAAGATCAATTAGCCGATCTATTCACCAAGCCACTTGATCAGAAGAGATTTCACAAGCTAAAGAATGAGTTGAACATACTTGACTTCTCCAACATGAGTTGATGCACCTCCATATATGACATGCCTCTCCTTCGAGCCCCAAGGTACAATTGGTTGACATGTCATACATTCTATGCTAAGGACTTGTTTAGTGCATCTAGTCATAATTTACATGTTCTAGGCTCATTCATGAAAATCAAATGAATTTGAAGTTTATATGGTGCCACTATTGTTTCCATGACTTGTATGATCTAGTGGTAGCATATAACTTGTTTAAGTAGCTTGTGATCCTAAGTGTTTAATCTAGAAAACTTATCTAAATATTTGCTTCAACATGGTGCATGATAACCCTTCTAGTGAGGTGTGAAGAAGCTTGCCCTTGGATCAAACCAAAGTATTTTATTTATGCAAGCAATCTAGGTTGAATTATAAACTTGATCCTCACCCCATATTTCAACATGATAATCTATCTAAAGTTTGCTCCTTGTGGTCAATTGGTGCCAAAGGGGGAGAAAATATTGTTCACAAAGATAGAACTCAAAAAATGTTGTGGGGGAAAAAATGTTGTTCACAAAGTTAAATCCTAAAGGGGGAGAATTGATAAAAGAAGCACACAAGTAGGGGGAGCAAGCTTTTAAACATGAATGTTGCATTTCTATGTGCACCTCATATGTATGATGCATAGTTATGCATTTCGTTTTCTTCGATACATTGCTTGTGTGGTGACTTGCTAGTATAATTTGAATGATGCATTGTGGTACTAGCATGAATAGGAAGTAGTTAGATTTTTCTTGCTTCATGTTTTTCATAGTGGTACTAGAGCCTTGCTTATAATGTTGATCTCATGAGGTTTCTAGTTATGTTTGTGCTTTTACAAGTGGAATCTAACTACACAAGGTGCTAAGATGGTGTTTATCGCTACTCCGATGGTATCACGCTTCAAATGTCTATAATCTTAAACACTTAGCACCTATTGGTAGTCAATGCTCCTATACTTTCCTATCTAACATGTATGCTTCCAAAATCCAAACATATAGCATACATGTAGGGGGAGCCATTGCTATCAATTTGAATTCATGATCACATGTCCATAATTCTTACACATGGTAATATACTTGGACAATGTGACATGGGTTCAATCAAAATTCATGATCACATGACCGGACGCTGAACCGGACGCGGTCCTTCAGTGTCTGCGTGTTTTTCAGTTCAATGATCGGACGCGAGGCGCGTCTGGTCACTGATGATCGGACGCGTCCGGTCGTTCAGGGAGCTTACTGGACTCTAACCGGACGCTGGCACTATCGCGTCCGGTCATTTACTTCAGCGTGTCTGGTCACTGTTTCGTTGAGCGCTGCTCAGGCGACCAGCGCGTCCGGTCATTCTCGGGACCAGCGTGTTCGGTCGTTTCCAGCGTGTTCGGTCTGCGCGATGAGCGCGTCCGGTCGTTGCTTCGCAGTTAGCCGTTGTGCGACCGGCGCGTCCGGTCGTTTGGACCAGCGTGTCCGGTCAGTACTTTACGAGTTAGCCGTTGGGCGATCGGCGCGTCCGGTCAGTTGGACCAGCGCGTCCGGTCAGCCCGATTCCAGCTGTTTAAGTTTCTAACGGCTCTATTCGAAGGGGTACGTCTATAAATACTCGTTGGCCGGCTCAAGGCTCTCTCTCTCAAATATTTGACATACTTGTGAGCACTTTGAGCTAAGCAACCCCCCTCCCACTCATCTCTCTTGCTTCCTTGCATATTCGAACTGAGATTGAGTGATCCAAGTGCATTTGCATTGTGAGATTGCATCTAGTTGGCACTTGGTGGTTGATTTGCTGCGGGATTCTTGTTTCTCTTGGTGGTTGCCGCCACCTAGACGGCTTGGAGCAGCTTGGAGGCGTTGGCAAGAGTTGGTGATTGTTCTTGGCCACCTCCGGTGATTGTGAGGGGTTTGTGCCTACCTCGGCGAAGCGCCAAAGGCAACATTAGTAAATTGCTTCATGTCATTGCAACCTTTTGCCATTTGGTAGGTTCTTGTGGCGCCTTTTGAGAGGCTCGGTGTGTGACCGATTAGCCACCGAACCACGTGGTGAAGAGGGATACAACGGGGACTAGCGTGCCGACAAGCACGTGAACCTCGGGATAAATCTTCGTGTCATTACTTTCATATTGTGATTGATTGATCCCGGTGTTCGGTTATCTTGGTATTTATCTCTTGATTATATTGATTGGTTGGCTCAATTCTTCGCCCCTCGGTGATACCCTCCTAACTCTCTCTTGTATTAATTTCTTAGTTATCTTTGCTAGCGAGTTAGCTTTGCTAGAGTAGTTTCCTTGTGTAGCTTGCTAGTTATAGTTTCCTTCTCGGTTTGACTTGTGCGGTTGAGTGCAACTACACTAGAATTGTGATTTGGTTAGGTGGCTTGCAAACACCCCGTAGGCTAAGCAAAACTCACATCTCGCTATTTGTTTTATTGATAAACTTGTTTAGCTTGTCTTTATAAAAAATTTTAATAGGCTATTCACCCCCCTCTAGCCATCAAGACCTTTCATCCGGGTGTGGCTCATTATGGTTGATGTTGTTTTCACCACTCCCACCTGCCCCGGCACCATTACCACCAGTTTCAGCAGTCTCATACGTGGCGCGGCGAGTGTTTGCCATCTGCATATTTCAGCAACAAGTAATGATTAAGTGAAGCTGTAGTAATTGTGAGTGAATGAAAAATTATACCATACTGAATTCATTAGAGAGAACAAAGTCATACAATAAAACAGAGGCACAATAATCACATTCCAATTAAAACATCATCACTAATTAAATTACTTCAAATACAAACATCGCGTCCAATACAACCATGTTGCCAGCATACACACACTGGACTTTATGCGCTCAGGTATCGCATGAACAATCAAGATCCAACATTCTACCAAGTCTCAAGGTTCGAACGAGATACATCAAGATACATAGAGCCAAAAGAAGGTCATCATGACAGGGCCTAGTAGCTAACGCAAAGCAATTAGCCTACTCCTCAGAGCCATCGTCGGGGTCGGAGACGTCACCATCGCTACCATCAGTAGCAACGTCGTCGTCGTCGACGTCCATACCGGCGGCTTTTGGAGGAGCATACGGGCCAATCCCGTTGTAGAGCGCATGAAACTCCTCATGCAGGTTGACGTTGTACTCCTCTAGCTCCTCGACCCTCTGCCTCAGGAGGTTCCTCTCGTTCCAGGCTTCATTCCTCTCCTGAACCAATTGTCCAATCATGTGGTCTGCATTATTGTTGGCCTGAGTCAATATATGCACCCGCTGTAGAGCACTATCACCTCTCTCTAGAGCCTAGTCTCGCTACAAGCTCATATCAGTCAACTACTCCTGCAAACTAGCTATAGCACGTGCCTGCTTCTTCTTCTGTTTTCTTGCTTTGAGCCGATCATCACCACGTAAACTAGGCAAAGTCCAATAGGTGCACTCAAGACCCTGGTATGCTTTGATAGCTGCATACATCGCACTCATAGCGTGGTTGTCGCTAGCCTGTCCTTCGTTTGGGCCTCTGACTAAAGCACTTCCCTACGGCTGCACCCAAATGGCATCGCGAGGATCATCCTTAGGAAAAGTGTCAGCCAAGGCTGCTGCCAGCTCGTTAGGAAATTTGCTCATTATGTCCCGGATGACACGAAAAGCTGCTCCCTCTGCACCCTCAACCGGAGTGTGTCCCTCAAACTCCAAGTGCCAACCATCCCAATCTAGAGAATCACCAAGAGCAGGGACGGTGATCTCCACTACTGCAAGTCCATCCTCAGCTAACTGGCTCTCATTCCAAGAGTACACTGGCTCTTGACCCTCTGGGTACCCCACATCATGGAGCACTCTCCAAAGCAAAGTTAGCATGCCAAACTCGCTCAGAAAGGTATCTGTGCTGCGGCACTCCCGCGGGGCCAACTGGTGTCGGGGTGCTCTTCCGCCTGTGGACTTATGGGCAGTCTGCTTCGTGCGGGCCATCTGTACCAAAAGTTTTGATTACCCGGTGAGAACATATTTTAAGTTGGTACAATTTTTATCAAAAGGGGATAATCAATTTATAAGGGGAGGAATGCATGACATGAATGAAATGCACAAGCAACATGATGCATGTATGTTTCGTACGTTCTCACAAACTTAAGAAATAAATGATATCTAGCGATGAATTCGGTGGCATACAGGTGATCTCTCGTATACGTAACTAATACGTTCTACACGAGAAACGCTGTTATATACCTACAGAAAATTCATTTCAGCCCAATTCCCCATGAATGCTTAAAAGCAATAAATCTATCTACACGCTCTACACGAATCCCCAGATACGCGTACAACGGTAGTAACTACCCAAAACATCGTCCTATTGACGGTATCGCCTCAACGGACGGAACAACCACACATGCGACACTTCTGTAAAAATATGCGTGAAACATGTAATTACTCTAGCATCATATAAGCACTCTCCCTAGATCGGCGCTGTATCCGATCATGCTCTCACATCTCACACTTACCGAGGCATAGAGGCAACTGATCCATATATTACCACTCAATTAAGTGACACTCATACAATAGCACGCCATATGAGCAACGAAAGAGAAATATGATGTAAGAACCCCTAAGTCAGTACTTGAATAAGCCACCTAGAGTCTTTACTGGGCATAAAGGATATGACCACTGGCATACTTTTAGTTTGGAAAATCATGCTTTTCAAACATATTTTTGTTTTAAATACACTTGTGAACAGTAAACACGCTAAACCATGTTCCGATGCCAGCTGTAACAGAACCGACCAAGTATACGAGATTAAGTAAGAAAATCATCCACCGAGCAGACGATTTAGCAAACTTAAGCCCGTATAACCCGGTAGTCCGTGAAATGATGACGGATTTCAAACCAACTTGCATACCAGCCAAGATCGTAATAAGTTCAACGGTCACCATCATAAGTTACATAAAAGTTCACGTCACAAATACATCAGAGTTTAAACATAGTTATTACAAACCAGTTTCAAATAAAAGTAGCGGAAGCATTTAATTTAAATCACACAATCACACAGAGTTCAAAATACAGTGCCAGCTCAGGATCATCTTCCAACAAAAGCATCATACAAGATGTAGTGAATGACCATTGCCCATGGTCCTAAGCTTCTCCCATCGCAGGATAAAGACAGTTGATACAGTAGCCGTAATACATCTGCCCATCTGCAACAAGTGGGAACAAAGCTCTGAGTATGAGAAGGTACTCAGCTAGACTTACCCGACAGAACCAAAAATAAAAGACACCAAGGATCATGACAGGCTTTCTGGTGGGGTAGCTGACTCATTTGCAAAAAGATATTTTTTATCATTTAAAGAATATTTCCAAAAGTTGTGCATCAAGTTAAATCTTTATTAACCTGTCAACTACATTTGCACCTGTACTAGAGTAACATGTAATTAAACAGATAATGATAACCAATGATCATTAACAACCTTAATCATGTCATATACCATATAACTGTCCAAGTGTTTCATCAGAATTACTACGATGAAGTCACTCAAGTCAAGTGTTCACTATCCAGTGAGCGATGGTGATTCAAATCGATTATTAACCAGCTGGTAATTTATTCCTCACACAAACCTCACTCACCCGCTAAAGTGAGGTGTTGGTCACCGAGTCAACCATTCAGGTAAAGTCGCGAGCTTACCAGGAACCACATGTACCCGTGGGCCGCCCGACTGCTCTTTGGCCTTATCATCGCGCCCCCGTATCCTGCCACTACTGCTCCGGTACAGTGCATTGCGGGCAATCCACTCGGCCCGAATAATCTCCTAGCTTCGCGGTCGAAAGGTACATTATCCGGCCAGCTAAATGTAAGGCATGCGTTTAACATGACTCGAGGCCCAACAACGGACGGTCCTTAATCAACACAGATGGAAAACACTACAGTCTGAAACCCTGCAAGTTTCCATCCGGTCTCAATTTCACATTAACACTTAGCTATTCTCAGATGATATACTTTCTCAAGCAGATCCAGGTAACCACCTATAGCTCGCAAGTGACAGAAAATCACCTGACTTCTACCAGTCTAAGAAAGCTAAGCTATTACTTGACTGCGAATAACAGGGTGACAAGGATAGGGTAAAACGGAGTAAACAAGGTATAATGCAGCAACGGTTGCAAACAACTCCTAAACATAAATGCATCACTTAAAGTAAGCATTAATAAAAATATTTGCAAACCGGGGGAGAAAAATGCTCCGGGGCTTGCCTCTCTCGAAAGAGCTCGGACGGTGGTCTGGGCACTCTGGAAGATCCTCACCGACCTCCTCGTCGGCTTCAGGCACCTCCTGCTCCTCGGGCTGCTCTTCCGGCTCCTCGGGAACTGCTACCGGAGTTACTTCCTGCGATCCTGTATGATGCAAATGTATAAGTGCTCATGCCTAGGTGTACTGCAGAAATGACATGTAATGATCGTGATGAATGAAATGTAGATAAATAGGTTTACTTTGTTTCATAAAGTAGGAATGAAATTCTTCTACAAGGTAGTCAATATCATCCAAGAACATATACTACAAGCACATGTCATCTACTGCATTCTCTTCCACTACTACTATGCTAAGTTAACACATCTTATTAAATGCTTCAAAGATACACTAAAGTAAACCTTATTACTAGTCATGCATTAACAAGGTTAATTAAACCCTAATTGCAACTAGGTTTGAACAGCAACACCTATTTTAGTAGCACAGCAAAATCTAAGAAAATTACAGTAGCTCTCTATCATCTAATCTAGCATACCACAAAATTTTCATTGTATTTGGATTACTAGAACTGCATACACAAAAAATAACAAGCTAGGGCCTAAAAATGAGCATAAAAATACTTTATACTATGAAAAGTATCAAACAATAGATTTAACATTTTTCCAACATTCTACACAATAAACAATCACCATAGAAAATTTATTACATGCATGTTTTATTCATCTTTTTCTCTCTAGCAAAAATAACAATTATTAATAATATTAAACATTTGTACTACACATCAAGATTTTTCTACAGAACATGCATGGCATATATTTTTCCTAGAAATTACATCACAAAATAAAATTATTGCAAGGGGAACCATATTTTTCTGAACTTTTTATGAGTTATTAAATATTTAACAAGAAAATAGCAATTTCAGTGATTAAATAAAAACCCTACAGAAAAGTATTTCAAACTTGACATGCAATATTTTTAAACTGTAGATCTACTCATGAGAAACATTACAAAATTTGTTTCACAATTTTTGGAGCTAAAATGAGCAAGTTATGGATTTTAGAAACCCTTTTAATAATTTCTGAAAAATCATTTTCGAAAATCCTTTTAACATCAGCCGCTGGAAATGTTGGGTGCACCCGGTGCAGTGCACACATGAGCGCGAGAGGAGGCAGACAGATGGGCCCGTGACCCCACGAGTCAGCCACACAGAGGAGGGGGAAGCGCTGACCGCGCGGTTCTCGCCGTCGGTGAGCTCGCCGGCGGTGAGGTCACCACCATCGTGATCCTCGTGCCAAGCGGTCACATTGGTGCAAACGACATGACCGGAGGAGCTCGGGAATAGGCTCGCCGTCGCCAATGGCGGAGCGGCGGCGCGGGTGGCCGCCGGCCGGCCATCCCCGACCATGCCACGAGCACCGGAAGGGTGCTCGAGCAACGATGAGCCATGGCGAACAAGATGCGCGTGCTAGAAGGGAAAAAGGTGGGGCGGAAAGGAGCGGTCCACGGAGCGGAAAGCTCCGGCGAGCTCGGCTCTTCTCCGGCGAGCAATTCACGCGGAGAGGAAGCTTACCACGAGCAACTGATGCGAGCACTGGCTGCGTGATGGAAAAGCGGAGCTCGGGGCAAGATGGAGACGTCGATGGTGCGCTGCGGTGGCCGGAACGGCAGCGCCGGCGATGGCGCACGGTAGCGGAGGCGGGGACTGCGGCTGCTGCTGCTGGCTCGCTGCTGTGAGGCGAGGAGAGAAGGAATGAGCGAGTGGAGGGGGAGGAGGCGGCTCTGGCGGGGGTAAGCGCGGGCAGCGGGGGCCACCGGAGGGCGCGTGGCGTGCGGTGTCGGCGATGTACGACCACGCGGCGGCCGGCTTCTGCCGCGGCGCCACGGCGTCGCGCGCGCGGGGGCGGGCGGAGGCAGGCGCGGACGCGGGAAGCTAGGCCGGGCCGCTTGCGCGAGCAGGCCGAAGCGGAGGCGGTGGCCCGTTAAGGTAAGAAATTCATTTTTCTTTTCTAAATACATTTCCAGATTTTATAATTTGATTCAAATTCAAATTTTGAAGATGAAATAGTCATTTTCACAAATTGCCCCCAAAACAAAAGTTGTTCAAAATTTTATTCTCTACAACTTTCTTTTAGGGCACTTTTCAAAATTCTAAACAGATTTTGAATTAGTGATTTAAAGTCAAATTTTAAATGAAAACTTATTTTTCTAGAAATTTTTTAGAAGCAAAATTTGGGGAGATTTTGAATACAAAACTTGCTCCAAAAATCATGTTAATTAATTCTAAGTCATTTAGAGTTATAGCACAACAAATTTTTACCACTCTTAGCTAGAATTTTTTACTCATTCAGGGTTCAAACGTGTTTTTCACAATTTAATTAATTCTAACTTAAATTGCATGCGATGATGAACATATATGAAATGATAATGCTAATGATTTGGGATATGAATGCATGCTTAACACCCAGGGGTGTTACATCAAACCTAGAAAGGTAAACTCATTTTAGTTAATGCATAGCAGGGTTGACCTAATCATGGATGCTTTGCGATGTAATATGATGACATGGCAGGTTAATTAGCAATTATAACACCCAGGGTGTTACAAACTTACGGTTTGATGAGTTTTATGTGTATGATGACCATTATGTGATAGTGGTTCATGATGTATGTCTTGGTGGTTTTCGTTACTAGTAACCGATAATTGATTTGTCAGTTTCATGAGTTACTAATAAAGGATTCTGCCATGATGGATATTACCTTTTCATGCGCTCGTCTCTTCACTTTCGTCTTCCTTTGTTGCTGCATAAAAGGGGCACCCCTTCTCTTGTTCGCGAGGGTTGAGAACACATAGCAAGAACACCAATTCGCTACTATTGTGTTGTTATCTATCATTCCCGTCCCGGTTCCTGCACGCACAGGAATAGGGAGAGTAGGCCTCCGAAACCGACGCTGTTCGTGAGTTCATCTGCTCGGGTGAAGACCGACCATTAAGTTTTTGGGGAGCGTCTTCACGCGACTACTTGATCGGTCCGCAACTTCCTCTACATTCCGGTGACGACAGCTTGCGTGGTGATCGGCACTGCAACTCATCTGCACGGCATCGAGCGGGACGACTACATCGACAACCGCTAGTCAACTAGCGTCGGCTCTGGTGCTGCTGGGTATGCTGCTACAACCCGTCCTTTGATTTCTGTGACTAAAATTATGATTATTAGTATTATCTACATGTTCGTGTCACTTATATCACACGTGCACATATATGAGACCACAAACTTGTTTTTAATCTTTTTTCTGAATTAAATTAATATTGAAATTGCCTAAATCTCTAGCATGTAGTACTACTGGGAACTTAGACTTTCCACTGACAGAAAAAAAACATGTATTATCCTGTAACCCGATAACTAAATATCATTGCTGATCTCCATTGGAACATCCCGGTAACTAAATGTAATTGCTGATCTCCATTGAAACCTCCTTCGTTGTTAGACTGTCCGCGGTGGGATACTCTAAAGGATAATCTAAAGCTTTAGAGTATGAATATAGAGTAAAAACTGCTGCACTGGGTACTCTAAAATGATACTCTATCATTTCTCTCACTCTATATTTAGAGGAGTACAGTGCTTACTCTATAGTGAACAGTGGCGGACCCCACTAGCTAAACAAAGGGAAAAATGCTATAACTCACAAACCAAAAATCCAAATTAAATTCCGATTGCACCATTAAATTCGTCCCAATAAATCCTTCAAAATTATATCACACATAAATATATTTAGATAAAGTGACAAGTGGGTCCCACAGTGGATAGAGTGGATAGAGGATGATATAGAGGATGGATGAGTGCGAGAGAACTGAGGAGAGAATCTTGCTGACTATGACGTATAGAGGATAAATATAGAGGTCCATAAGTGCGGATAGCCTTACTACGATACCATCCCAATCCTTTTTAAAATCTTGTTGCCACAAATTACTCTGTGCAGTAACTCTATTCTGTCACGCGGCACTCTAAGCGTTGCTTCGTGACATGAGATAACCCACGCAGCACTCTAAGCGTTGCTTCGTGAGATGAGACAACCCTGTTGGGTCTTAGCTGCATTTCCTATCATACAGGTTCAGCATATGAAACAAGTGCAAGTACTAGTAGAAAGCCAGGGTTAGCGTGTAGTCGTATTCATCGATCTTCTATGGTTGGCGCCTATATGTAATGCTACATTTGCCCGGTTGCCAATGTATGGAGTCGTGGTTATATGAGCACTGAGCCTAGTACATACAAACCCGGAGTACTAGTGTGTAGCAGAGAAGCGGCTGCGGGCTGCATAAGATCGATGGGTGCCATGAGAGACGAAGAGGGGCGTGGGGTGGCGATACAATCCCGAGACGGACCGCGACGACGGAGGCCGTTGACCGGGGGTGTCGCTGCACGCCGACCTGCTCGGGAGACCCCGTCGCGCGCACTAGCTCAGGCTGGTACGTACGTGTGCTCCGACCGACCTCTGATAGATCCTCGCGTCAATGCGTGCGCAAACATACGACGTATGGCGGTACGTTGTGCAGCGATCTGCAGTTGCACGGTTGGACGTTTGCTGTTTATCTGCATCGATCTCCAATTTATTTGCTGGTGCTGGGCTGTTTTTTCAAGTCGCGCTGCTGCATCAACTGCAGGTCGCTGAGACGTCCGGGCCGGGCCGCCGGATCGTCGGCCTCATCCGTCGCCTCCGCCCAGTAGCGGACCCAGAATCATTTCATTGGGAAGGCATACAGTATAGGAACAGTGCTCCACAATACGCTACAGTCTCGCTACAGTGCTCTGTTACCTTGGTCGCCGGAAATCTAGGGTAGTCCTGAGCCTACCCAGAACACAGCTGGGTTCGCCACTGCCTCCGCCAAGAGCCGCCCTGGCGCACCGGCCTTGGCCAAAGTCGGCTACGTCCTAGGCCTCCGCGTCGCGGCCTCCCACAGGTAAAGTTGCATTGCATGCTGTCCCTAAGTATTTGTTAGGGATTACTCCTGACATCTACGATCGCTAGCATCGATTTTACTGATCCATGCTCCTGTGTTAAATAAACTGGTGCATGCATCGCATCCAGGCGGATGGGCGTCGCGCTGGCGCTGCAGCTGGTGCGTCAGCTGGAGGAGTGGTTCGAGCTCTTGAGCGCCGATCGAGTACGCGTACATGGCCACCGACAGGTCCAACAAGGCGTCGCTGCGTCTCTTCACCGGCCGCTGCGGCTTCACCGAGTTCCGTTCGCTGTCCCTGCTCGTGCACCCAGTGCACTCGCACCGGCTCAAGGCGCCGCGCCACGGTCGTTCGCGCTCGGCGCCCGCGACGCCGAGCGGCTGTACCGCAGCCGGTTCGCGCACGTCGAGTTGTTCCCCGCGGACATCGGCCATGTCCTGGACAACGCGCTCTCCCGCGGCACGTTCCTGGCGATTGTCGGCGACGGCGGCTTCTAGTGGGGCGGTGACGTCGACCGCTTCCTCGCGTCCCCGCCGGAGTCGTGGGCCGTGGCGAGCGCGTGGGACTGCGGCGGCGTGTTCCGCCTCGAGGTGCGCGGCGCCGCCGCCGCCAGCCGCGCGCTGGACCGCGTGGCCAAGTGGCTGCGCGTGGCGTCCGTGCCCGACCTGTTCCGCCCGTTCGCGGGGTGGTTCGTGGACGGGCTCGCCGGGAGCGGAGGACGCGACGCCGCGCTGGCCGGGGAGGCGGTGTTCGCGTCCATCGTCAATGGCGCGCGGCAGGGCGGCAGCCGTGGTAGTGGAGGTGGAGGCCATGGACCCCCTCGGCAGGCGGCCAGGCGCATCCCGCACTGGCGCCGCCTGTCGTGCACCAAGGACGTGTGGTGCATGAAGCGGCTCGGCGGTGGCCACGCGGACGGCTGGGACTGGGCCAGGTCGGCCCCTGCAGCTCGCTCCATCTTCGTGGACCCCAGGGAGGTGTGACTCAGTGGCCGGCTGGCCGCACGCTTACGTAGAGCAATATATATACGCTATCGTCTGTCGATCATCATGTACTATGGGTGCGTTTAGTTGAGAAAAATTAGGTGAAAAGTTATTGTAGCACTTTTCGTTGTTATTTGGTAAAATTTGTCCAATCATGGATTAATTAGACTTAAAAGATTCGTCTCGAACTTTACAGACAAACTATATAATTAGTTATTTTTTTATCTACATTTAATGTTCCATGCATGTGTTCAAAGATTCGATGTGATGGGTGAAAAAGAAAATATTTTGGGTTCGCATGCCAAGTGAACACAGCCATACATGTCGTACGGTGCGCTCTCTGACGCTCCTCGCAAAGCTAGCTAGGTTACCCGCGCTGGCTATTACTCCCTAGCTTGTAATTATGGAAAGCGTGCCAGTCAAACTGGCTTAAGTTTGACCAAGTTTACAGTAAATAATATTAATATTTTTATCTCTAAATAAATTTATTATAAAAATATATTCTATAACTAATCTAATAATACTTATTTTATATTATAAATATTAATATTTTTTATATAAATTTAGTCAAAGTTCAAACTATTTAACTTCTAAAAAAACGAGAATTACATGCTTTTTTTAATGAACGGAGGGAGTATATCTGATCCGCCGGAGGACAGCTGGCCGGCTGGCCCTCCTGATTACATCCGGGTTTTTTTTTTTGAAATATTATAAGCACGTGCTATTCCTCATATAAAGCAGCATATATTCAGCATATACACGACTGCAGTTAATAAACCTAGAGACTAGAGATAGATGACATTATAATAGCAAACATAGTAGGATAGACGACGACAGCGCAACATAGAGTAGAGATAAGGACAAAAATACAATTAACTACCCTTTTGGATTTTTAAGCATTTAGGGACTTCCCATATAGTAGTTCTAGTGTGCATGTCATGGGTGGTTGGTATATATAAAGGAGAACAATCCTCTACCATCACGCCAACTAGCAATATGGTTCTAATTTGTACTATATCTTTTTTTCACTGGTGGGCTTAAACATTAAAGCACATACACAATAGACTAGATATTTATTAGAATTTCAGCATATTGGCTTGCAATCCAGATTCTCTAACTTCCTTCACAAAAGTCACAGCTGTCTGATGCCATCCATTTTTGGCCCTGTTCGGCTGTGCTGATAAGCCGACTGAAAAACACTATTGGCTGATTTGTTGTGAGAGAAAAATACTGTTTCGGCTAAAAAAAATAAGTTAAAAAGTATAGATTATAAGCCGGATGAATAGGGCCTTTGATCCGACGATGGCTATGCATGTGAGCTCTCCCACTCCCAGCCTCCTGGCCCAAACATGAAAACCAGCCAAAGTAAAACCCACTTCATGGCTGACAGGAATGACATGCATTTTACAGAGTTCAGTATATCAAATTCACTGCAAAACTAAAATATTTTTAACAATTCCATTCTAATAAATAAATTTCACCACAGTCACCACTACAACATATAAATGTTTGCCTTTAGCAAGAGAACTATCAAGGTTAAAAAAACCAAAATAATCTCCATTGAAGCAATCCATTAGCACACTCAACAATCATCCCAAAAGAACAAAATGTCCCATATATGACAACAGCTACTAAATTGAAGACCTAAAAGAACATCTTGAACGGCAAGCACGTCAATCACCACTTGGCCAATCGCGATACCACGTTCAGTCACAACACGAGCCTTGTGCGCCGCCCTCACATCGCAGCTTTGGACGAGGATGTCGCTCCCTGGCGCGACGGCTGCGACAGGCGCGATGGTTGGAACAGACGGTGAGCGCGACCTGGCGATGGCGGCGAAGTAACATAGGCGCAGCAAAAAAGCTCAGCTCAGTGATTTTTTCGTGCATAAAGTAGTCTCCGAGCGGCAAAATATGGGTCGATCATCTCTCATCTACGAAGTGAGCTTTACTTGGGCTGCTTTTCACATTTGGGCTAGGTGGTTGAGAGTGGGAGAGATGAGATACGTAGCCACCGTTGGAGGCAGACTTCTGTGAAGAAGTCAGAGAATCTGGATTGATAAGCTTGAGGGTTTAGCCCATATATTAAATCCTACACTTTTTCCGATGCACCTCTTGAAATTATGGCCCTCCTATGCAGTATTTTCACCAAACAAACAATGTTTTACTCTCATAACAAATCAACATAAGCTAAATTTCAGCGAAATGAATAGGGCTATGCCTACACGGACCTGCTATTCAATTATATAATCATATTTTGTATATATGTTGCACTTCCTTGTTTCCTAATGATTCGTAGTTCTTCATAACAATATACTTAGGTTTGCAACAGAAAGCCCTGTCAGTGAAGAGAACCTTATTTACGCACTCCCTCCGCTTGGCCAGACGCCTCGTCCTGCCACGCCCACGCGTGCCTTTGAAGGTTGTAGTTCCCGTACGGAGATTATTTCAGAAAGTATGGTTTGGGCAGCCACGTGCCTATGAAGAAGCTCGATCGGTACGTATATACTTCATCCGTTCCAAATTACAAGTGGCCATGACTTTTTTAGTTCATCCATTTTGTTATGTATCTAGATATATTATTATATCTATGCATAGCAAAATTAATGTACCAAGAAAGTTAAAACGACTTATAATTTGGAATAGAGGGAGTATTGTCGTTCACGCGGCTTCTAAAGTCGGTAATGAACAAAAACAATGGATTTGTGATTCTTCAGATAAGAGAGATACAGGATTGTGACCGATCTAAGGCCCTCCACAATGGTATAATGGTGTCAAAAAAAAACCTCTGGGTCCCACCTCTTGTTTTGGCATCGCTTTGACAAGCTGCAATGGTGGGCAACACTCATCATCTTTTCATGGGACCCACGAAGTAAGAAAAAAGAAATTAAAAAATAGATCACCCACACCTGCAGGACTGCGCCAGGCACAAGGAGTACGTCGCCGAGTTCAAGCTGCAGACAAAGAAATACTACTTTATGGTTTGGGCACTAGTGAAAGTAGTTGCGTCACTCTTTAATTTTCTGGGGCTGCTGGAAGTTGGCTTTGCTTGTTGCAGCAGGAAGAGTGGCGCCATAATTTTGCCTCTCTTCCTTTAGGCATCACTTAAGCGATACATTGTGGAGGGGGAGGGCCTGAGGAGGCTAACGTCGACGACGACCCGTCCCATCACCATCAGGCCATGGTGCTCTGCTCACCGAGGAAGAGAAGTACGGGCATGGCGATGGCGCCATGGCGGGCCGGGGGGAAGCGCTCGATCGTCATCGTGGACATGGACAAGCTAACGACGAGCCATCCTCCTTTCCGCGGACGAGCGGACCAGTAGTTGTACTGTTGTAATTTTGTCATTGTCCCCGTCCTCCTCAATTCTGAACACTACTCGAGCAGAAAAGAAACAAATGCATGATTCAGAACAAGAAATCATCGATCGCGTTCATCATATAAGCGCGATTCCTGATGAGGTAGGTGCCAAGCAAGATGTTGAATCGCATATATACCACCTTGTTGGGTCGCCCGGAGCGCCGGCAAGCCCCAAATGAGGTCCAAATTTACAGAAACCACTGTATTTCTCTAAGACCTGTTTTTTTTCTTTTACTTTGTATGTAGTACTACTTTATTTCCAGCAGTACTACAGTTTTATGACGGTTTATATGAGGTCAAAAAAAAAGTCAGACATCTGAGGCAAGGCAATACGACAGATTGTGATGCTTTTCAACCATGGATGTGGTGTTATGTTGTACGTATTGCCGGTGAGCTCTAAAGATCGAACTTCCCAGATGAGGCAGATTTATCCATGTAAAATCATAACAGTAGCAAGGTCTTATAGGTAACCAGAATATTCAGGATCTCTCCCAACCAAAAATATCCTTTTTTTTTGTATGTTTGGGCATTTTTTTCATTTGCCAGCTGCATGGGATGTCAAAATGGTTCGATTAAGTAGTGACCAAGCGCCAAACATCCTATACAAAAGGGGCATGCCAGTCAAAAAAATGTTGGACGGTTCAAGTGTCCTATTACACATGACACACGCATTTTGATATAGCCACCCCTTGTTAATTAGTAAAATTATCCACTGCTAAGCTCATGTATTTGATGAGCTTCCACGTGTATATCTTGCATATCTGTTGTTACATGAGATTTTTAGATGGGTTGAGGTTGTCACCCATAGGATTCCGTTAGGGGGCGTTTGGTTCATTTCCGTGATGAACCTGGCTCGCATGAGGCAGCCCAGGCTCCGGTTGGCCAGGCCCGACGCATGCATGAGAGCGTGATAGGTTGATGGATTCCTTCTGTCGCACAACCTTCTAATTATGATGGCCCACATGTATCTGTCATCGTCATAATGACCTCTGACAACCGTACTTATGTTCCTCATAACTTAAAAGGCTTGTTTTTCTCCGAACAGGATCTAATCACAGGAGTATTGCAATATTATAACAGTTTATTCAAAATACCAACAGAGTAAAGTAGCGGAAGTCTTACAATAACTTAAGTTTACAAACTATAGTTTCCAAACTTCAAACCTTATGTAACATTATTACAAACCGGTAGTAGGGAAGTATCAGTAGTAACTTTATTACAATCACACAAACGAGATGCCTTGCCCAGAGGCCACACAGTCTACTCGTCGTCACTTTCTTCAGCCACAACGGTCATGCAACAAGGCTCAAAGCAGACTTGTTCATGAACCGCACCTGTAACAAGGGGTTTAACAAACCCTGAGTACGAGAGTACTCAACAAGACTTACCCGACTAAGAAAAGACTCCAAGAGCATGCTAGCTTTAAGGAATCAAGGTACGGGTATTAAGAATCAAAATTTATTTTGCAGAAAAGCTTACTAGAATAAGTCCTTACTTTCAATATTTTATTTTTATCATTGATGGTTCATTAACCAATTTCAAGTGATCCTAATCTAGATCAAAGTAATCCTCATCAAATTCTTTCTGATTCTTTCAACATTTCCATTTCTTAACTACGATGCAGGACAGGTGATCGAGTCTCCATAATCGAGGAGCAACGACGATTCGAACCGATTATACCCAGCTAGTGATCTCTAACCTCATGACATATGTAGAACCAAATCTTGCATATATCAACCCTCATTTAGATCTCCCAAAACCAGAACGTGTCCATCACCACCCGAGAGTACAGTACTCCTCGAACCCGGCCCGATTCTAGCCCCGAGGGTACACGCTACTCCCGCCATCTCTCCACTCCCAGTGCGAGGTTAGACATTCTTGAAATGAAATCACTAACATTTTGGGCTTACCCAAGGCATGAGGCTAGTTGTAAAGTCTCGAAACACAAACAGGACTGCAACGTACGGTCCTTAACTGACAAGGCGGAAACACTACATTGAGACTCATTTCCCAATACAAGTTAGCAGTGGCCAAACCACCCGCCCGATCTTCTAATTCATTCTCATATTTTAATATTCATTAAGTATGCCGTCATGGCCATGTAAACACTCATTTAAAAAGCTTAATTTAGTAAGCATGGCAAAGCATACTATGCATTTTCAGTAAAACAGGTATCAAGAGTGATATCGCAATAATCAAGGATGATAATTCAGCAATTGGGTTATCACTCAACTCCTAATTACTTAATGCAGTAAACCATAGTATAAAATAAAGATTTGTAAAACTCAAGGTAGGGTTTAAATGCACCGGGGCTTGCCTTGCTCTGACGTGATGACTGACTTGGACTCGAAGACTCTGACTTCTGGTTCAGAACCCACCGACGACAACTCTTCTCCGGAGACTTGCTCGCCAACTTCGACTTCTTCGAAAGTGGAAACTACATGAGTATACAACATGTCTCAACATGATGCGGTAATAAACATGATGCTTGATGATGATATGTCACGGTTTACGACTTAAGTACAACTTCCTTCGTGGTACAGTCGTAAAACAGTAAAACCTACTAACTAATAGTGATAACTTAAGCGATACTAGCGTTTCTTAGCCAACATGTTACTAACGAGCTCAATCATGAAATTAAGGTGCCAAGGATCACCAAGAATTAGTGATCCAAGGTCATCACTCAATCAAAAAGGCACACAACACTTAAAGTTAACAATTTAACAATTATTTAAACATTTAATTAATTAGGACATAATTAATAATAAATCAAACTTCATCTAATCGAGCTTAAACTTTTTCTAAGGATTAATCATGGCCTATAACAGCGTCAAAATAAATTTCATGATTTTTGGATTAATAATTTAATTACTAAAATTCATGGAAGTTGCATTTAATATTTAATTGAACTAATTAAATAACTTACAAAAAGTAATCAAATTTACCATTTAATATTTTTCCTAAGTAGTTTACATCTTGAAAAGCTTACACAAAATTTCTCACTATTTTTGGAGCTCTACAGAATTTTAAATGAAATAAACAAATACTATTACTATTTACAATTTTGAAAAAGAAAAACAAAAACTCAACTCGGGCCGACTTCTCCTTTCTCCGGTTCGGCCCAGCCGAACGGCCCGCTCACGCGTTTGCGCCCACGCTTGCCCACTCGCATAGCCCAGCATCGCGGCCCATCCGCGCGGCCTGCTCGCGCGCGCGCGTTCTCCCTCTCTCTCTCGCTGACACGCGGTCCCCACCTGTCATCGCCTTCCTCCGTCTCCCTCGCTCTCTCCCGCGACTCGGCCATGCCCGCACGGTGGACAGCCGGTGATCACAGCGTCGGTCGCCCAACTGAGCTGTTCAACGGCATCAACACTTCACGGCGACTCTATTTTAACACCTAACGACTACGCTACGACCTTGGGAGGACCCTCCCGACGGCTATGGCGGACCGGCGGTCACGGTGACCAGCGTCCCGGTGGTCTAGTACGGTAACGTCTAAAACAAAAGCATGGGGAGCAACAGGAGCTTACAGCGGTCGCAGTGAAGCCACAAGGAGGCGCTAGGAGGCGGTGATGGATGCTGGCCACGTGAGGGCGGCTCGGTCGCCGGAGTTGGGCACGAGAAGTGGTGGTGCGGTGGTTCGAGCGAGAAAATGGCTAAACCAGTTGGACCACGAGGTGCGCGAGGGCGAGGCGAACTTGCTGGTGCGATTTGCGTGGCTAGTGGCGGCTCAACAGCGGCAGCGGCGAGCGGCGGTGGCAAAACAGAGAAAAACGAAAAACGCCACGGTGACCTCGGTCATATATATAAGCACGGCCACGGTGACGGTCACTGGAAGGCGTGCGTCGTCGCGCTGGCGTTTCTGGGCGCACGCGAGAAGGTCCTGGACGCCGCCCGGTGGCTCACCGGCGCCCATGTCGTGCGGTGCCCGGCGATCATTGGTCGGCTACTGTAGCTCCCTCCCCCCAACTTTGTAAATTTAAACTATTTTCTCAAATTACTCTCAAATTCATGTAACAACTCGAAAAATTCTCAAGATATGAAATCTTTAGAATTTCAAGCTCTACAAGTTTTGTATTGAACACTTTTTCAAATTCGAACTGGATTGTGAAATTTGAGTTTAAATTAAAAAGAGAACACTTTTTGGAAATTTGGTAATTTAGAAATCACTTTGGATTTTGCATTGAAACTTCAAAAACTCCAAACACCAAAGTTGTACATCTAGCCAAGACCTACAACTTTGCTAAACAAAACATTTTCAAATTATGCCTCCATTTTAAAATTTGAGTTTGGGGATGAAAAGGGGTCAAATTTAAATTTTTCTTATTTTCAAAATTGCTCCACATTTTACACTAAAACTTTAAAAACTCAAAACACCAAAGTTGTAGCCCTTAAAAAGTTCTACAAACTTGGTTTTAAACTTTTTCCCAAATTTTGCTTATATTTTGAATTATTTTAAAAGGGGTAAAACAGGGTTTTGGATTTTAGGGTTTTCGGAGGAATTTTCAATTGAAATTTGTTGCTGCCTTAATTGGTGATTACTTAATGATCAAACCATCATCCAAGGGCATCATTTGGACAAGCATGACATGGTTGACCAAAAGCCACTCTTGGTTGACCAATTTAGCTTTTGAAAATCTTTTAATATTTCCCCAAATTTGAATTTGAATTCGAATCAGAAAACTTGCGACAAGTTTTAGATTCCAATTCAAGCTCAAACTTAGAGCTTCATTTTATGTGTTGTACTTGAGTTCATACCCTACACTTGACACTAGTGTGTAACACAGTCACACACCTCAAAATACGCAGGGCATGGACTAAGTATTTGCGGTGGCATTTGAAATTAGGGTTTTCGGTTCGGATCACACCACTGAGAAGCACATCCAACCTAGAAGGTAAACTCATTTTAGTTAATGCATAACAGGGTTGACCTAATCATGGATGCTTTGCGATGCAGTATGATGACATGGCAGATTAATTAGCAACCATAACACCCGAGGTGTTACACCTTCCGTCCAGGCTGAACGGAGATGGCGATTGGTTGCTTGGATATGCGGATGGACATCGAACTTTTGTACGCGTTTCGTGCGCTTGCTGTGCCCGCTCGAGCCAGGCCGCACCGGAACGCCGATTTTTCTCGTATTTGCCGAGCCTGGCTGGGAGAGCCTTCTTGCACCTCATGGGCCAGGCCTAATAGTCGGTTCAGGCTACCAATCATGGCCAGGTTGCATCTGCTGAGCCTGAGCCTGGATGAGCTATATCCAGGCAACCAAACGCCCCCTTAATTGCATTAGGTATGCAGAACAATTGTAGTCTAGTTGTTCGTTGTCTATCTCCGAGTTACATCTCCCTCTGCCTCTGGCTAATCTCATCAATGTTCAATGTGAACCTCCACGAACATAAATTCTGCATTTGAGTGGCAAATGTAACTTTGTTCCACAATGCACACGAAATTGATTCAATCGCCATTACAACAACTATTGCTCAAAGTGATGCAGTGCAATGCTTCCTAGAGAAGTGTCCTCCAACTAGGTATGGCGCCAAAACTTTGTTGTTGTCATTGCCATCAGAGACAATGTAGAAGAGTTAAAGAGCAATCAGTTGCATTGTAGGAAATCCATTATGTAGGACATGGGTTGTATTTTATGGAAAAAAAGTATATATCCAGATATAATATCCCAGCTCAAGGAAAAAGATATTCAAAAAGTAGAATAAGATATTAATGGTAGAGAAATTAATCTATTCTTGGAAATCAGTATAATTTTATTATCCCATTTTTTTCATGGTTAGAGTAGTTGTACTTTTTTATATTTGATTGAAGAAGAAAATAGGAGTATTTGCGCAACTCATGTGATCCCCACGTGCTGCCACCTCAGCGGCACCGCACCCCCTCTCCTCCGTCTCCGCGAACAAAACCGCTCGCTCCCGTCCGGCCCGCCGTCGTCATTGGTTTCGCGCACTCTCGCTCCTGCTCCCGGTTTTGTCGCTCCCCACTCTCTCTCCTCCAGGCTCCAGACCGCCACCACCCCACACCGCCGCACGCCCACACGCAACCACGAAACGGAAATTTTCTATACCAGTTTCCTCGTCCTGCCTGCCCTCACGATCCGATCGAGACCCAACCCTAGCCCGTAATGGCGTCGGCGGCGGAATCGTCGGCGGCCGGCGGCATGCGGAAGGCGCCGTCGCTGGAATGGCGGTGGGTGTCCACGGAGGAGGACGACGACGAGGACCGCGCCGGGGCCGGGGTCGGGACCGGGACCCCCGCGGCCGTCGGGGCGGTGGGCAGGGGCGGGAGCTTCGAGTCGGAGGACGACGAGGATGACGACGACGAGGAGGAGGAGAAGGAGAAGGGGAGGAAGAGGCTGATCCGGACCGTGCCGTCCGTGGACTGGTTCGACGTCGAGGGGAACGAGGTCTCCGTCGCGCAGCAGCTCGACGACTCCGAGGTGAGGAGAGCACGGGTGTTGTTTCTGTTGCGTGATCGAGATGGATTTCCTGTGCTCGTGCGCTTACAATGGCCGGGATTACGTGCTGATTTGCTTATTTGGAGAAGGATTTCGGGATTTGTAGTAAATATAATCAGACGGGGGAAGGGAAATCTTATCATTGATCGAGAACCGCGTAATTTGAGCTTTAGGCTAAGAAGATCGAGTGCAGTGTAAGGTACATTCACATGAATGCCAATTTACTCCTCCAACCTGAGCCTACGACACACAGGTAAGGCTAGTGAATTAAAAAAGTGCAGCTAGTCCTCCCTCCGTGGTTTGGTCCATACAAAGGTCATGTTTAGTTCCCAAAAATTTTCGATTCCCTATCACATCCAATGTTTAGATACACGCATGGAGCATTAAATGTAGACGAAAAAAAAAACTAATTACATAGTTTGGTAGAAAACCACGAGACGAATCTTTTGAGCCTAATCAGTCCATGATTGGACATTAATTGACAAATACAAACGAAAGTGCTACAATACCAAAGCCAAAATTTTCACAACCTAAACACACTCAAAGTTGAGTACATATGTGAAAGCAATTAATGAATGTATTGTACAAGCAAATAGGGCAACATTGAAACGAAACTTACAGGCAGGTAGTGTAAATGTTCAATAATGTTCCAGGTGGGTTTTGTGGAACACCATCAGCTACTGTTTCTCTCTCCTTTTTTAAAAAAAACAGCCACTCTCATGGATTTGAAACCCACAAGAGATTCGTTGGGGCGTAACCCTCTTAGCGACGCGCTACATCGGAACCCGGGTGTGGTGTTAAATGGGCAAGGGCCGGGTCGTCATCCCCTTAGTGGCGCGTCGTATCGTGACCCGGGTACGATGAAAAATGAGCAAGGGTCGGGCCGTCGCAACCTTAGTGGCGCGCTACATCTACGCCCGGGTGTAGTGAAAAATGAGCAAGGGTCTTCGCACTTCCCTCGACGGGTGCGAAGGGTAAGGAAGCTAGCCGAGCCAACTAGGATTCGTCTAGGTAGCTGGAATGTAGGGTCCCTAACGGGTAAGCTAAGAGAGCTAGTCGATGCAGCAATTAGAAGGCGTGTAAATATTCTATGCGTTCAGGAGACTAAATGGAAGGGCCAGAAGGCGAAGGAGGTAGAGGATACTGGCTTCAAACTTTGGTACACGGGGACAACATCGGGTAGGAATGGTGTAGGCATCTTGATCGATAGGAGCCTTAAGGATGGAGTCGTTGATGTTAGGAGGCAAGGCGACCGGATTATCTTGGTCAAGCTGCTAGTTGGAGATTCGGCTCTGAATGTGATCAGTGCCTATGCCCCTCAGGTAGGTCTTAGCGAGGGCACCAAGAGGCAGTTTTGGGAAGATCTTAATAGCATGGTTAGTACCGTGCCTATCAGCGAGAAACTCTTTAGAGGAGGAGACCTCAACGGCCATGTTGGTGCGACTAATGTAGGTTTCGAGCGGGTGCACGGGGGGTTCGGGTATGGTAGTAGGAATCAAGAGGGGGAGGATGTTTTGAACTTCGCGCTGGCCTATGACTTGTTGATAGCGAACACCCTCTTTAGGAAGAGGGAATCTCATCTAGTAACCTTTCGTAGTGGACAACATTCGAGCCAGATCGACTTTATCCTTGCAAGGAGGGAGGATAGACGTGCTTGCTTTGATTGTAAGGTGTTACCTGGGGAGTGTGTTGTCCCTCAACATAAGCTTGTGGTGGCGGACTTTCGCTTTTAGGTACGTGTCCACCGGGACAAACGGGCCAAGATTGCGAGAACGAAGTGGTGGAAGCTTAGAGGGGAAGCAGCGCAGACGTTTAAGGAGAGGATGCTAGACGAGGGACCTTGGGAAGAAGGAGAAGATGCCGACGACATGTGGCTAAAGATGGCAACATGTGTCCGGAAGGTGGCTTCGGAAGTGTTTGGCGTGAGTAGGGGAGGCAAACGGGAAGCGAAAGACACATGGTGGTGGAATGACGAGGTGCAAAGGGCTATTAGGAAGAAGAAGGAGTGTTTCAAGCGTCTCCACCATGACAAGAGTGTAGCCAACATCGAGGGCTATAAAATAGCGAAGAGGGTTGCAAAGCGAGCTGTGAGTGTAGCAAAAGGTCAGGCGTATGATGGCCTTTATCAGCGGCTAGGCACGAAGGAAGGGGAGAAGGACATTTATAGGATGGCTAGAATCCGCGAGAGGAAGACAAGGGACATCAACCAAATAAAATGCATCAAGGATGGGACAGATCGACTTCTGGTGAAGGATGAGGAGATCAAGGACAGATGGAGAGAGTACTTCGACAAGCTGTTTAATGGGGAGAATGAGGGTCCTGCCCTTGAGTTGGACGACTCATTTGACGATACCAACAGACGCTTTGTGAGGAGAATTCAGGAGGCAGAGATCGGAGAGGCTTTGAAGAGGATGAAGGGAGGTAAAGCGATGGGCCCTGATGGTATCCCCATTGAGGTGTGGAGATACCTAGGCGCCAGAGCGATAGTATGGTTAACTAAGCTTTTTAACCTTATTTTTCGGTCAAACAAGATGCCTGAAGAATGAAGGAGAAGTATATTAGTACCTATCTTCAAGAACAAGGGAGATGTTCAAAGTTGTACTAACTACCGTGGGATTAAGTTGATGAGTCATACGATGAAGCTCTGGGAGAGGGTTATCGAGCATCGCCTAAGGAGAGTGACACATGTGACCCAAAATCAGTTTGGGTTCATGCCTGATAGGTCGACCATGGAGGCGATTTTCTTATTACGATAATTGATGGAGAGATATAGGGAGCAGAAGAAGGACTTGCACATGGTCTTTATTGACCTCGAGAAGGCATATGACAAAGTACCGAAAAATGTCATGTGGTGGGCCTTGGAAAAGCACAAAGTCCCAACTAAGTACGTTACCCTCATCAAGGATATGTACAGGGATGTGGTGACATTTGTCCGAACATGTGATGGCGACACCAGTGACTTTCCAATTAAAATAGGACTGCATCAGGGGTCAGCTTTGAGCCCTTATTTATTTGCTTTGGTGATGGATGAGGTCACAAGGGACATACAAGGTGATATCCCTTGGTGTATGCTCTTTGCTGATGATGTGGTGCTAGTTGACGACAGTAGGGCGGGAGTTAATAGGAAGTTAGAACTATGGAGGCACACGTTAGAGTCGAAAGGGTTCAGACTTAGTAGAACTAAGACCGAGTATATGAGGTGCGATTTCAGCGCGACTAGGCACGAGGAGGGAGACGTTAGCCTCGATGGGCAAGTGGTGGCCAAGAAGGATACTTTTCGGTATTTAGGGTCGATGCTACAAAAGGATGGAGACATTGATGAAGATGTTAGGCATAGAATTTCAGCCGGCTGGTTGAAATGGCGTCAAGCTTCTGGCGTTCTCTGTGACAAAAGGGTGCCTCAGAAGCTGAAAGGTAAGTTCTATAGGACGGCGATTCGTCCGGCGATGTTATATGGTGCTGAGTGTTGGCCTACAAAAAGGCGACATGTCCAGCAATTGAGTGTAGCGGAGATGCGTATGTTGCGTTGGTGTTGTGGGCACACAAGGAGGGATAGAGTACGGAACGACGATATTCGAGATAGGGTTGGGGTGGCACCAATTGAGGAGAAATTGATTCAACATCGGTTGAGATGGTTTGGACATGTCCAACGGAGGCCTCCTGAGGCGCCGGTGCGTAGTGGAGTTCTAAAGCGGGCCGATAATGTAAAGAGCGGTAGAGGTCGACCTAAATTAACTTGGGACGAGTCCGTTAAGAGAGATCTTAAGGAGTGGAATATCCCCAAGGATTTAGCTATGGACAGGAGCGCTTGGAGATTAGCAATCAACGTGCCTGAACCGTGACATCTTTTGTCTTGTGCCCTTTATGTCCCTTTATGTGTCTCCCTGTTTCTCGTCTCTTTTGGGTTTCATCTCTAGCGTACCCCAACTTGCTTGGGACAAAAGGCTATGTTGTTGTTGTTGTTGTTGTTGTTGTTGTTGTAGTAACCATTGTTTCAAACTCCTGTACCAGATAGATGCGATTTTTTTGGACACTTCGGGAAATTATGTTAGGTGTACATAGGTAGATCCTAATATGTTCCAGTTTGCTGAAGAATGTCTGCCATTGTTGATCATGTTTCACTCATTATCTTTCATGTGGTTTAGTTATTTCATTTACATGTGCAGGAGTTCGATTTTGGCAGGACAATGTTTCTTGCTCTTCAGACTCTTGCTGTGGTGTTTGGAGATATTGGAATTGGTCCATTGTATACATTTGATGTCATGTTTAACAAGTACCCTATTGTTGGAGAGGAGGATGTTCTTGGAGCACTCTCACTAGTTCTGTATGCTCTTATATTGATGCCATTAGTGAAGTATGTTTTGGTTGTCCTTTGGGCCAATGATGACGGTGAAGGTATATGCGAGGTTGTGAATTGAGTTAATCAGGTTCAGGCTTTTATGCAAAGGCGTGCCAGAGGCTTACATCTTCCATTGGTTCCATGACTCTGCAGGTGGTATATTTGCTTTGTATTCTTTGATTTGTAGAAATGCAAAAGTGAGTCTCATTCCAAACCAAGTACAGTCTGAGAAGAGGATGTCAAGTTTTCGACTCAAGCTTCCAACACCAGAGCTTGAGAGATCCATAAAAGTAAAAGAGAAACTTGAATCGTCACTACTGTTGAAGAAGTTGCTTCTAGGCTTAGTCTTGTTTGGGACTTCCATGTTCATATCCAATGGAGTTATCACACCAGCAATGTCAGGTTTGCTTCTTTTTCATCGTGTCCACATTTCAACTTAAATCACAAAAGTTCTGTTAGCGGATTAACCATGAAGAATACTATAGACATCGAATGAATCTTTGTCTTTTCCATGTCATTTCAACTTATTTCAATGCTAGAGAGCGTTTTTGTCCAGCCAAATTAATTATTTATCCTTGAATGTAGTGTTATCTGCTGTCAGTGGCTTGAAAGTTGGGCTACCAAATACCTCACAAGGTGATTTTTTTTGGTTCTCTTGTATCTCATAGCATGGAGTTTATTTTTTTAATGAATGATTGCTTACTTTACTTTGTATTTTCATTGAACGTTCTTTGCAGATGCTGTTGTGATGATTTCAGTTGCACTTCTTGTAGTATTGTTTAGTGTACAGAGGTATGCCACTAGCAAAGTGGGGTTTGCAATTGGCCCTTCTTTACTTTTATGGTTTTGTTGCCTTGGAGGGATTGGAATATACAATCTGAGTCTATATGGCCCAACAGCTTTTAAGGCATTTAATCCTCTCTACATTATTTATTATTTTGGGAGGAATCCTTTTCAGGCTTGGCTGTCCCTCGGTGGTTGTCTTTTATGTGCAACAGGTAATCACCATAGTTTATTGATCTATAATCAGCTGAATGTCCAACATTTTTCTCCTTTTGGTTGTCGTCTTATTCACTTTGTTGGATAACTTTACTATCGAGCATTTATTAATGAAATAAGATTCTCTTCTGTAATAGCATAGTGGTTCAGAACTTTGTCTTAAAATATGTGAGTAAAAACATTTGTTTCTGTCATTATAAGAGACTCACTTTAAGCTTATCCAAACTATATTGCAGGATCTGAGGCCATCTTTTCGAATCTTTGTTACTTTCCTGTAAGATATGTGCAGGTATTATCTGCAAGCCAATGAAGCCTCAACTTCATTTGTTCCTCCGTACTTGCAGCTAATATTTGAAACACTTATATGATTTGTATGTACTTAATAAGCTCTTATTTTACTTTGCAGTATATGTTTGTGCTTCTTGTTCTTCCTTGCCTTGTCTTGGCGTATCTAGGACAAGCTGCCTTTCTCGTTGCCAACCAAAAGTCATCTGAGCAGGTCTTCTTTTCATCTATTCCAAGTAAGTTGGATGGTGCTGAACATTTAGCTTATCTGCCATTTTCTCATGGATATTTTCCAATAATGCTTCTTCAATACGTAAACAGTTGCTGCTTAAATCAGTTGTGTTTTCTGCTTGTTTTTTTAACCTATCCGGGGGACTAGCTACTTCCACTTATTTTATGCTGGATTCTCTTTGCAGGTGGAGTTTTCTGGCCTGTTTTCTTAGTGGCGAATCTAGCTGCACTAATTGCCAGTAGGACAATGACGGTTGCTATATTCCAGTGCCTAAAGCAGTCTATAGCACTTGGTTGTTTTCCCCGGCTCAAAATTGTTCATACATCTCGGAAATTTATGGCTAAGATATACATTCCTGTTGTAAACTGGTTTCTAATGGTTTCCTGCTTGGGCTTTATCATTCTGTTCAGAAACATATATGACGTTGGCAATGCATATGGTAAATGATGTATTGATATGCTTTTGATGCCAGTATGTTCTCAATTTGTTCAATCTGTTAGTTTCTGTTGCTCTAACAAAGTTCCATCTTGAACAGCTATCGCTGAGCTTGGGGTGATGATAATGGCCACGGTTTATGTTACAATAATAATGCTTCTAATATGGGAGTTCAATATTATGAAGGTTCTGTCATTTGTTATCACATTCCTATTCTTGGAGCTGATTTTCTTCTCATCATCTCTGAGTAGTGTCGGAGATGGGGGCTGGGCGTTGTTGATTTTTGCATCTGTTCTACTCATGATTATGTTTATATGGAACTACGGGAGCAAACTAAAGTATGACAGTGAAGTCAAGCAGAAGCTTTCAAAGGATTTGATGAGGAAGTTGGGGCCCAACCTTGGTACCATCAGAGCTCCTGGACTAGGCTTAGTCTGCAGTGATATTGTGAAAGGAGTTCCTGCAATTTTTGGTCATTTTCTGACCTCACTCCCTGCGATACACTCGATAATTGTATTTGTGTGTATCAGGAATGTGCCAGTTCCTGTGGTTCCCCAAAGTGAAAGGTTTCTTTTCCAACGTGTATGCTCAAGGGGCTATCACATGTTCCGCTGTATAGCGAGGTAAAAGCTTGATCTTACATGTAGATAAGTTTTGTTCCATGTGAAACTTACACTTACAAAAAGAACATCATGATCGATTGTTGTTAATTGCATATGAAATGTAGATACATTCATGATTTGCCATCCAGTTATGAACTGCTGTAGGGATTTTTAAACTTCAGCATATGGAATCAACAGCAAAACCTCCCCTAACATTAGCTTGTTTCTAGCACAGATATGGGTACAAAGACAAGAAGCAGGAGCACCATAGCGTATTTGAGCGTCTTCTGATTGAAGGCCTTGAGAAATTCATACAACGAGAGGCAGTAGAGCTATCCCTACAAAGCGAAGACGACGTCGACTCGGATGAAGAGCCTCCAACCCCTGTGAAGATCATCCAAGCACCAAACGGCAGCCTCTACTCGCTCGACTTCCCTCTCCTGGCGGACTATGCGGCTTCAACAGAGCTCATTCCTGAAGCCAGCTGCTCCACGCCTCAGCACGATCCTGTACTGGATTATGCCCAGAACCTTGAGCTGGAGCTGGCGTTCATCAAGCAGTCCAAGCGGTCTGGGGCCGTCTACCTCATCGACAACCCCATCATCAAGGCTAGGAAGGACTCGTGGTTCTTGAAGAAGCTGATGATAAACTATTTCTTCGCGTTCCTGAGGAACAACTGCCGCCGGGCGATCATGTTGATGAGCATCCCGCACTCGAACATGATGCAGGTGCACATGACTTCTTATGTCTGATTGCTGGAACTGCACTGGTTCTGTTCATGGCTGTCTGATACAAACCACACTGACCGTAAAAGGATGAATGTGGCAAATGGCAAATGGCAAAGAGGATGTCGGCACTCTTGTTTTTGTTCACAAGTTAATGATGGCTTCGGTTGTTGTAGGAATCTATCTCCCGTGTAGTTGTACAATTCCAAAATGTGGCTGGAAGTTTTAGCTGGCACACCACTAGGGTGGTGTATTAACCTTTTTCCCCTTGTGCATTGTCACCCTCCTTGATTTTGTTAGACATTTTTGGTGTTTGCAAAGGTACTGGTGAAATGTGGCCATTTGTAAGTATATTCTCGCCTAGAGCATGTTCTTGCTTTTGCAATGAGCCAACTGAGATCAGTGTGTTTTGTTAATGTATGTGTTATTTCCTTGCCATCCTGTTGATTTTCAGCTTGTTCGCTTGAGCTTTAAGCCGTTTTTTTCAGCCAGCCAGCAGTATTTTTCTCTCACCATAAATCAGCCAACGGTACTTTCAATAGCCTATTTTCAGCCCAGCGCCAAGCGAACAGGCTGTTTGCTTCGTGCCGATCGGTCCAAGTCAGCCTGGCTGGAGAAGTGGAGAGTTACTGTTCTGTTCGCGGCGTCGCGGCAGCTAGATTAGTCGAGGACATGAGGACTTGAGTCAGGCTTTGCTTCGTGAGAAGCAGGCTTGTTCTCTTTCAGACCCGGCGTCGCGAATGATTGCGAACCCACATCCCCATCGCCTCTCCGGCCGCCGCGCCGGACTCCGCCGTTCGCTTGCCGCGACGCGCGCGTCTCCCTCCTCCCACTGCCTCCGCCGTCCCCCTCTACTCCGAGCGCGGCGCGTAACGTGTGTAGCCCACCGGCGAGGTGGCCCGCATTGACACAGAGCCGCGACGGTAGCCAAACGTTCGGGGAACCCGAGCGTACCGTTAAGCCCCTCTTCGCCCGGCCGCAACTAGCCGTTGCACCCGTCTCTCCCGAAAATCCATCCCGCTTCCCCTCGACGGCCTACCCCCTTCTCCACTCCGATCCGATCTCTCCGGCATGGCCGCCGCCGCCGCCGCTGCCACGCCGTCGGAGCGCGGGGACCTGATGCCGCCGCCGCTACCCGTACCGCCGACGACTGCGGCCCGTCCGCGCCGCCGCGGAAGGGAAGTCAGCTCCCGGTACCTCTCGACGCCCGTCCCCTCGACCCCGCGCCTCTCCACCGCCTCCGCGGCCTCCTCCACGCGGTCGCGCTCGCCGACGCCGTCGCCTCGTGGACGGCAGCGAGAGGCCACGCCCTTCGCCAACGAGAACCACCCGCCGCCGCCGCCTCCTACCATGGGCACCGTCGCGCGCCGGCGGGCCGTCCAGAAGCTTTTCGATGAGACGGGCGCCGGCAACCCGCGCACGTCGGTGGGCTCCAACTCCTCTGCCTCCGCCGTCCCAGCACCTACTCCGCGGCCGCTCCCGCGCTCCACCAGCCGGCCGGCCGCGCCCACCGCGCGGAGAGGGTACCCGCGCCTTCCGACGCCCGCGCGTGCTGGCTTCTCCTGCCCTTCCTCCGCCGCGGTGGAATCCGACGCCGCCTCGTGCTGCTCTTCGTCTGATACGTCGTCCACGGCCACTGACTTCTCTGAGGCCGATGTGGCGCTCGGGATGGCCCCGGCCGCGCCGTGCGAGAGCCCGCCGCTGCTGGGCCCAGCGTCCTGCCGCGGGGGACGCCTCTCGTCAGAGCTCCGCTCGTCGGTGCCGGAGTCGGGTGGGTCCTCGCGGGCGTCCAACCCACTATGCTACCGCTCGCTCAACTCGGCACTGTCGATCTCAACGGCGACGGCTGGGAAGCTGACGTCGGCAGGGAGGCCACCACAGCCGCAAGGGCCGAAGGCAGCTGGTCTGAAGAAGGCGGCGATCGTGGGGGGCAGGAAGGTCGCGGGGAAGCAGGAAGATGTGCACCAACTGCGGCTGATGGACAATTCGTACCTCCGGTACAGGTTCCTCAATGCCCGGGCTGAGGCAGCAGGCAAGGCCAAGGCGGCTGCTGCAGAGGTGAGGGGTTGCTAGTGCATCGGCCCAGCCGTCAAGGGGGTGGATCTTGTTCTGGTTGATGAAGATAGTGGATTAAGGTGCTGATGACAATTTGTTGTTTTTGGTTTTGTTGGGTGCAAAGAAATCCTTGTACGGGCTCAAGGAGAAGATTGCCAGCCTCAGGGTGTCTATTACTGAGAAGAGGGCAGAGCTGGAGAGGGTGAAAAGGGAGCATAGATTGAGTTCAGTAGTAAATGCGCAGGTAAGTTGAAGATGTGATTTTCTGAATTTTGAATTGCTGTTGTGTTCAGTGTGCATTTCTTCACAGTGGGTGCTAACCAAATTGCATGATTGTTGAATCTGAGCTACCTAAATTCTTCAATCAGATAAACCACATGAATCAATTTATTCTCCAACATCATGTGAGGAGAGTTGCTGAGTTAGACACTGATGTGGGAAACCTCACTCAGAATCGCTATTCACTATTAAACCAATAAGTATTACTTGAGGAATGTCACTAGATGGATATGTTTTACTACTATAACTGAATTCAGAAGTAGAAGAACATTATTTAAATCCAGAATAGGGTTAAGTGTCCAGAATAAAATCCAGTTTTCCCATGCAGAAGTTTGTTTTTCAAGAAAATGGAAAATGCATTTATACAGTTTGTGGGCACTCTCCCTTTTGTTGCCTATATAAAATAGAAAAATATATCGGTGAAGCTCTTGAAAGCCACATATATTTTGACAGCGTGAGTCTATTTGTATTAAATCGGGTACCATTCACTATTTATTTGTATCAAATCGGGTGCCACGTCTATTGTCAATTTGAATTTTACATGTAACAAGTTAAGTATTCAGAATTAAACCAGTTACCCCATTTGGTTAGTATTTCTTCTTTTTCAAAGGAAAAGAAAATATAAAATATATTACATGATTTGTGTGGCACTCTCCTTGTTTGCTTTTCTATATAGAATATGCAAAATATATAGGTGAAGCTCTTGAAAGCTATGTGTATTGTGACTGTGAGATTCTTTGTATCAAAATGGTTATCATGCTTTGATTTATTTTTGTTTGCTGAGATGTATGGTCAATATGAATTTTATATGTAACACCTTTCTCTTGCGTTACTCTAAAAGACAGATGTAAAACTTTCAGGTGCCATATTTGAATCAGTGGAGTGATATTGAGGGGGGTCATGCAAGCTGCCTTAGAGGGGCAACAACAGCACTGTATAACGCCTCGCTAAGGCTACCAATAATTGGGAGTGTAAATGTAAGACTTCAATACTTCATTACACATCATTTTTGTGCATAAGGCAAAGTATCATATTGTAAACTGATATGCTTTCACAGGCCAACTGCGAAGAACTTACAGAAGTCCTTAAGTCAGCAACACAATTGCTTGAACCGCTTTCGCCTTGCATCGAAAATTTCTTGCCAAAGGTGAGACTATAGAGATTTTTGAAAAGCATATCTACCAAAGCAGTGTGATGCCTAGCTCTCTTTAGGGCCATGTTCAATAACTGAAATCGTTAAATTTATCCGTAATTCACTATATCAAATATAGTTTTAGATGAAATATAGTGAGAATACCTAAATCTTTCAATCTACCACCATATGATTTGCAATTTCTAAGATATATAAAAATCAAAATCAGATAGGGTGAAGGAAATAGTAAATTTAATGGAGTAGAAACTTACTTCCTGGTGTAGTAGTCGTTCCTTAGTTCATATACTTATCATCGCTTCTTGCTTTAACTAACATTGATGAAGTGTTTAGAAATTTGCAAAATTTTAGATAGATTCAATTATTGTGGTGAATATGGTGTTCTCATTTGATATGCTGTACTTATTTATTATGCAACAAAAAAATTATGTTGTCACGTAGCCCTTGTTTATGCAACCAAAAAAAATTATATTGCCAATTTGCCATGTAGGTCGAACAAATCGACGATGTGGCATGTAATCTTGCCCAAGTTATCGCTACTGAGAGAAACTTGATAGAGGAGTGTGGTAATCTTCTATACCAAGCACAGAACCTGCAGGTATGGATCTAAAGTGACGATCATCTCACTTCAGTCAGCGTATATCACTTTCCCTGTCTGGCATCTGCTCTGACTTTGCCACAAAATATCCAACTGATGCAATGACAAATTCCAATTGCATAGATGAGGGAGAGCAGCTTGAGGAGTCAAGTGATGCAACTGAAACTAAATGAAGCGAAGTAATAGAAGGAAGAGGGGGAAAACACGCCGCCAGGTCGTTTGTTCAACTGAGGGAGCTAACTGTGCTCCACCGCTGGATGCCCAAGTGGACAGAGGTTGCCTGATCGATACATAACCAAAGGCAGAAGTGGGTTCTGCGAATCAAGAATTTCTGATTCTCTTCCCACACTTCCTAAACTACAGGCGCCTGAATCTCAGGCGACTGCTCTGCATGCCTCGACTGACCCAAGGAGGAGGATCCAAGACAGATGAAGACATGCACGAGGATCCAAGAGAGATGAAGACATGGCTGTCCATGGCTGCACTGTGTTGCCTGCTTTTCCAGTACATATGTTCGGTAATTTGCCGTGGCATTTTTGTTGTCTAGCTACTGAAAAAACAGATACAAGCATCGTTTTACGAATGGAAATTTGTTGATTCTTTGTAGTACGCGTGTTGTGCAAATACCACTACTTTTTTGTTAGCATCCGGGAAAGAAAATTCCCAGCTCTGTGTTTGACGAAATTTCAGCATAATCCTGTTAATGTATACTCCCCGCTTTGATTTATTTTGGTTTATCCATTTTGCTATGTATATAAACATAATATTATATCTAGAAATGTAGGTTAGCTTAGTTTGAGACAAAGGTATGAATTTAGACACATAAGCTACAGATGGTTCATGGTTTGAAATAGTTAGTACTCCCTCCATCCTAAATTATGAATTAATTATAAAGTAATTCTAATTTTTTTTTAAGAGTCAAAGCATTTCAAGTTTGACTAAATTTATAGACTAAATTTATAGAATATCTATTTGATGTTATAAATCTTTATAATTCTCTCTGTTATTTAAGAGACTTAAAAGTGACTAAATTTATAGAATACCCTAAATTTATAGAATTGCTATTTGATGTCAGTAAATCTTTGTAATTCTCTCCGTCATTTTAGAGACCTCAAATGTCTCAAATGTTTTGACTCTAAACGACTTACAGACCTCAAATGTTTTGACTCTAAACGACTTACGATTTGAGACGGAGGGACTCTAAACGACTTATGACTTGACTCTAAATGACTTATGATTTGGGACAGATTTGACTCTAAATGACTTATGATTTGGGACAAGAGGGACTCTAAACGACTTATGATTTGGGACGGTAGTTCCAGGTCGTTGAGACGCCAATTCGCCAAAAAAAAAAAGGTCGTTCAGATGCCGTGCTCAAGAATTATCCCCAAAAGATGGGACAGTCCCTCCCTGTTTAGAAGCTACTACTAGTAAACAGCGATGCTACATTTTAGACCAGTATCAGCAAATCGTTTGCATTACATTACAGAGCTTCCATTCGACACGATTTAACACTACAACGAAACTGGCGCGTGCATGAAATTCATCTAGAGAGCGAGAGAAATTGGTGTTCGGTCTACGGCAAGCCTGAGCCCTTCTCCCTGGCCTCCCTCTTGTTCCGCTCCCGCTCCACCCTGTCCATCTCCCGCGCGATACGGTCCCGCTCCTTCATGGCGGCGTCCACGTCCTCCTCGTCAGGGACCACGCTGTCCTTGACGCTGTGCGCGGCCTCCTTGGTCGAGTCCCAGGTCTTCCGCGCCGCCTGCTTCGCCATGTCCCCGATCGCCTGCGCCGTCTCGGCCACCTTCCCGGCGCCCTCCTTGGTCATCTCCACCACTTTCTCCCCGCCCGACACGGTACCCTCTACGGCCCGCTCCGCCGCCTCACCCGTGCGGTCCTTGGCCGCCCTCGCCGTCTCCTGCGCCCGGCCCGCGGCCTCGCGCCCCATCTCCTTGGCCCACTCCGCCGCCTCACCCGTCCGGTCCTTGGCCGCCCTCGCCGTCTCCTGCGCCCGGTGCGCGGCCTCGTGCCCCACCTCCTTGGCCCGCTCCTTGACGTGCCCCGCCCTGTCCGCGGCCTCCCGCGCCGCGTCACGCGTCTCGTGCTTCGCCCTCTCCGCCGCCCGGGACGCCGTCTCCGCGGCGCCCTCCGCCATGCCCTTCGTCTGCTCCTTGGCCCTCTCCGCAGTGTCCGACGCCTGTTCCGCCATGCGGCCGGCCTTGTCCTTCGCCTCTCCGGCCATCCTCTTGGCGTGCTCCTCGGCGTCGCCGGTGGCGTCCTTCGCCTTCTCCGCCGCGTCCTTGTACTTGTCCCTGATCTCCCTCCGGATCTCGGGCGCGTTGTCGTACGCCTGAGAAGCAACAGAACGTGCATGCGTGTCAGTGTCTACCTCCGACGAACTCGATCGCAGAAGTGACAGCGGCGTGCCAGCGGTGACGCAGCAGTGAGCATACCTGGGACGATCTTGGCGCAGCCTGCAAGCAGAGGCGGGTCCAGCTCGCCGGCTGCGGGCGCGGAGGAAGGAAGTACGCCGGCGTGGGGAGAGCCTGCTTAACGGCAGTGTTACCGGTGAGCTTGGCGGCGCCGGCGACGCGCGCGCCCCCGAGCAGCATGACGGCCATCAACTTGGACATAGACGACGACGTCGACGACTAATAACCGGCGAGACAGTGCGTTGAGGCGAGGTCTTGGATTGGATCAACGAGCTACCGATTGTGGATGGGCTTCAGGATCATGAGCTTGCAGGGCGGAGACCGTGCGTGGTTATAAAGGAGCCAAGGAGGTGGAGCTGACGAGACGAGAGGAGGTGACACGTCCGGAGACACGTTGCGGTGCAAGCTCCGGAAGAGGACACGTGCTGACGCGTGCGGCGCTCTGGTGTGTGTTGCTGGCCCGCGGGAGGGCAGTCGCGCCAAGTCAAAACCATTCAGAGGATCAGAGTTAGCGCGGCGATCTGTAAGAAAGCTCAGGAAGGCATCTACTTCCTCTGTTTAAAATCACCGAGTCGTCTTTCGCTAGAAACACAGGCGCGGCTTTGCCGTGCCCTCGTTGCGGTGAATGAGCCCGTGCTCAGACTTTTCTTTCCATATATACCTCAAATTTGGTATTTTGTTTCAATTAAAAATTATAGTACAAAACCTATCAATCTAAAAGATAAATCAATTAGTGAATGACATTAATCATAAAAAACTTGGTGTACAATATAGGACATCTGGACATGCGAATCCTAAAACACTAACATTGAGATGTAGATGCACCATAGAAGTATTTTAGTCTTAGTTTTTGTTGGTGCACCATGCTTGGGCAAAGGAAATCTACTTCCACAAACGGAAGTTTCAGTGTGTGTCAGTGTGGTGATCCGTTTACACTGTCCCAAAATTTACAAGATCACTTGACAACGAAACCTAATTACTTATTTGCTTCTGATGCCTGAAAACATAGGCGGGCCCACCCATAGGGCGAGGTTGGGCGGCCGCCCTACCTCCCCTCCGGCAGGAGCGGACCCTGGCATCTGGAGACCGGAGTGCAGACTGCTGAGTGTCGGAGGGCAGACTGCCGAGCTTCCGAGGTTGAAGACGGAGCGGCGGCGAGGAAAGGGGAGACGGATGGAACTTGGCTTCTGTGGCATATTGGGCTGTCCTCACTCACCTGCATGGGCCATCTAGGCAGGGAATTAGGCCTTAGGCGGCACTGGAGCAAGCCGGTAGGACAGACACATGGCGCAGTGCTCGGCACTCAGACTGTCTGCACTCGTATACGGTAAAACTTCCTCCAGGACGTGGGTACCGGAAATTCCTCCGCACCGGTGTACGCTAGACCATCCCCTACGCAAGCGATCAGTCCATCGTCCGCTATATTCAGAGGAGGTTGCGGCCTCCGCTACGTGCATGAGAGAGAGCGGGAGAAAGGAGAGAGGAGAGAGAGCGCGGGCCCCACTGCTTTCTGGTAACAAAAAAATATTATAACTCACAAACTAAAAGATTAAATTAAATTCCGATTGCACCATTAAATTCGTTTCAATAAATTCTTCAAAACTAGATCTCACATGGATATATTTAGATAAAGTGAAAAGTGGACCCCACAGTGGATAGATGATGGATGGGTGCAGGAGAAATGAGTATAGAATAGAGAATCTTGATGACCAGGATATATAGAGGATGAAAATAGAGGATCATGAGTGTGGATAGTCTCACAGCCCAAAGGCGCACAGACACGATAGCATTAGATTTTTTTTCTTTTGTCCCAAGCGGAGAAGTGGAGGTCCATGCTGCTATTAGTAGAGTACAATAACGTAATTAGGTTTCGTTGTCAAGTGATCTTGCAAATTTTAGGACAGTGTAAACGGATCACCACACTGACACACACTGAAACTTCCGTTTGTGGAAGTAGATTTCCTTTGCCCAAGCATGGTGCACCAACAAAAACTAAGACTAAAATACTTCTATGGTGCATCTACATCTCAATGTTAGTGTTTTAGGATTCGCATGTCCAGATGTCCTATATTGTACACCAAGTTTTTTATGATTAATGTCATTCACTAATTGATTTATCTTTTAGATTGATAGGTTTTGTACTATAATTTTTAATTGAAACATGTATTATTATTTATTTCTCTTTTAAAAGATAACATTTTGATTCTTATTTGTTGTTCTACCGCTTTGTTTCTGATAATCATGCTGTTGTTCTTTATCTAAAATTTTATGGTCAAAGTTCACCCTACCTCCATTTTTGAGCTGGGTCCGCCATGCAAATAAAATATTTGTGGTGCTGGTGTGCAGCCCTATTGATAAAAAGAAGTAGAAAAGCCTGGATCACAAGAGCATCCTACGTCTATTCCAACTTTAAAAATAGTCAGGGTATGCTTTTTCAGGTTTTCGGGCAACAATCTCTGCTTGAGTAAGAGCACCTCGAGTGTTGGGGTGGAACCGAACCATGGGACATCCGAGTCGAACTGTAGACACGGGAGCCTGCGAACCATACCTGTCAGAACTAAAAGCAAACCTTGCAGACAAACTGAACCCAGCCAATTAAAATAACATTGGCAGCACATGGCCTGAAGAAGTCTGCAGCCGGGAGCAACGCCCTGGCACAAATACATTATTTTATTTGTTTAAGAGGTGAGTTTTGGGTCCTAGCAATCGATGCTCAAACTACATACCTTAACCGTCTGACGTACTGCAGAATTTGCATATTCAGTTCACTGCTCACACTCTGCCCAAAGTAGGTCTCTCTCTGTCTCTAAGGGCGTGTTCAGATCCCAAAATTTTTTGGGAAAATTTTTTGTAGCATTTTCGTTGTTATTTAGTAAAATTTGTCTAACCATAGACTAACTAGGCTCAAAAGATTCGACTCAACATTTATAGACAAACTGTGCAATTAATTATTTTTTTACCTATATTTAATGCTCTACGCATGCGTCAAAGATTCGATGTGACAGGTACTCTATAAAAATTTTTAGGTCTTTCTAGGATCTAAACATGGCCTAAAGAATTAAACTGTCTCTAAAAAAAGTAGGTCTCTCTGACCTAGTTGAATAAGTAAAAAAAATCGAAGACCTAGGTTGGGCCTTGTTTAGTTGGCGAAAAATTTTGCAAAATGCTACTGTAGCATTTTTCGTTGTTATTTGGCAATTAGTGTTCAATCATAGACTAATTAGACTTAAAAGATTCGTCTCATGAATTACGGCTAAACTGTGTAATTTGTTTTATTTTTTTTATCTATATTTAATGTTTCATGTATGCGTCCAAAGATTCGATGTGATGGGAAATCTTAAAAAATTTTACAAAATTTTCTGGAACTAAACATGGCCTTGGTCTATTTACTTAACAATTGCACAACAATCTGACTAGGAAATGGGAGGACTAAGGATTAAGCTAGGAAGCTCAATATGCATATTGCCAGGTGCTATAATATTTGAGCTATTCAATTTCAGTTCAGGCTAAATGCAACATCTAGATGTACATCTAATACTGTGTCCTTGTCAGTTTCGGACAAGCGCCTATTTGCTAATGAAATACAGTACAGAAGGTAAAGGTAACTGTAGTGAAAATGCTATCACTTACTCTGTCAGCTCTCTGTATTGCCATCGTGGCTAGCTGAGCAGTGGTCGGACCAGCAGGCCAAGAAGCACCGGCGTGGTGTCCCCTCGCCGTGCAGGCGGCCACAAGCGTTTCCAGCCTGCGCCAGGCACACGTGGCGTAGGCGGGCGATGGTTGCGGCAAGCCAGGCACACACCTAGCAGGCACAGGTACAGCTTGCAACGGAGCAGGGGGCCGTCGTTCGTGTTGGTCCAGTGGTGCCGCGCACTGAATTGGAGGCCGCGTGAGATATGGGACGAGGCGCTGGCCGCGGAAGGGGAAGGGAATCCGGCTCAGGCGGACGGGATCGATGGCGGCGCGGAAACAGGAGGGCAGAGGATGGCGCGCGGCGTTGGAGAGACAGGTGAGGGCTGCGGGGCAGGCGAAGTGCGGAAGCCGGCCGTCCGGCAGCAAGCGTCGGCCGGCGCAGCATAGGAAGAAGGGGAAAAATCAGGATCGAGGTCCAAGGCTTCGTGACGAGTTGCGACGTTTGGGGGGGCCACGGGCAAGAGACGGAACGCTGGAAACACAGGCTGCTTTGCCTGTTTTTCTACGGTCCGATCAAAAACTAACGGCTGATAAAAAAAACAACGACGTGGCCCAATGGGAGGCCTGAGCTTGGCCCTGATTTCGTCTTATAGAGATAGAGATTTCATGAATAAACTTTAATAGTCCATAATAAATATGTTAACATATTTTTTGTATATAAAACTATAATTATAAATAAGTCCTGTAACAGCAATTTTACATTATAATCATATATAATAAATATTTTTTTACAACAACAACAATATATATATATATATATATATATAAGTTAAAGCGCAATACAACAGTGTGGAAAAAACTTTCCTAGATTACATAGCAAGCTATTGTAGAAGGAACTATCCATTTTGTAGATATAGGTGATGTTTTTGTCTGGGCGCTAGGCCTAAGAGAGGTGGCCAAGACCAAAACATCGTCTCCTTGATTGTCTGATCGGCCGATGACTTCGAGGATATACAATATAAATATTTAAATTGGATATGTTGTCTCACAACAAAACAAGATATCTCTTTATACGGTTCAGGGACCACAAGCGGGCTAAGAGATAGGTCACGTCGCTCGCAAACCGGCAAGCCGTCGGATCGAGCCAGCTCGTGCTAAGGGCCGTTCGACGTAGATCGGTTCGGGTCCTGCCCGCTTCGAAGCGGACCCAAAACCTCACGAAGTCTCGTGACCCAAAACTCCTCGCCTTCACCTCGGGCCACCCCACCCGGCACGCGACTCACCCCACCTCTCCGACTCTCTGCAGATCGCCTCAGGCTCCTCCTTGTGCTCCACCGCGAGCCGCCGATGGACGTCGTCGACCCACCGCCACGCGCGGAGGCCGCGGCTACCGCGCCGGCGCTCAAGTGGAGCACCAACATCGACTGGATCCCGAAGGACGCGCACTGCATCCTGCACCGCCTCGCCGGCGACCTCTGGGACAGCGAGGTGGACCCCAGTGTGGTCGTCATGTCCTAGATCAAAGGTGCCATGACCCACGACGTCTTCTGCATCACCTCGCTCGGCGGCAAGGGCGACCCGCATGACGTGCTCGTCCGCATCTACGGCTAGGGCGTTGAGGTCTTCTTCGACCGGGGCAACCACGACGGAGGTTAGGCGCGGGCCAATGGCCGCCCAGATCCACCTCGTCTCCGCGCTCGATTGCCATCGTCGGCAAAGACCTCAGCCAACTCCATTGTCGCCTTGTCCCCTTTCCCGCTGCAGCTGCTTCGCTACGCCGCTAGATTGTTCGATGAAATGACCGTTCAGAGCGCTGTGACTTGGATAAGCAGCGTAGAAGGTTTTATCAACTGTGACATTCAACTTTCTTTACTAAACTTCACCTATGCTTGCTCAAAAAACTGAAATATATGTTTTATCGGGCTATTAGTGCTTAGAGTGTTGTTGAGAATGCACGTACGTTTTTCTTTGTGCGATACAAGATTAAACTGGTTCAAAAATCTAATCAGGCAACAATAATACTTCCAAGGATATTATTGGTTAACGCAAAGATTTATTTAGTTTACTATTGCCTTTCAAATATATTTTACATAACAGTAATATAAGTGTTCGCTTGAATGGCTATTGTCTTTCAATTATATTTAAAATACATTGATTGCACTGTAAACTTCCCCTTTTGCTTCTGTTGCAGCATTGAACGTTTAAAAATTACACAGAAATTGTGAGGAAAAACATCATTAGCCATATTGACATTTCTCTTTATTCTGTATGAACAATGAATTTGCAACTACCTTATTCAATTTAATTTATAGGTCAGTGAAGCGCAAAACATAGCAGAATTTGGTAGTACAGTATTTGCAATAGATCTGCAATCCAACTTTCAAATGGTTCATGCATATTTCAATACATTATTCAAGATAATGCATTACAGAGTTACACTTTATCTAAAAGTTTTGCCTCTATAGATAGTTTATATCAAAGAATGTGTCTACCTTAAACAAAGAAGACCAAATTGCACCACCAATTCTTTTAGTTAGCACCTATCTTTCCAATTGAATTCTACAAGAGTTAATACTCCATCAGAAACATAGGACCCTCAATCTACTGGAACATTAATCCAGGCGAAGTATGTATCAAAATTCTACTAGATGTCCAAAACTGACAAAGTTCTGTAGAAGGCAATCTTGCATTCTTCTGAGTAGCAACACTTCGTGGGAGTCAATAAAGGTAGTAATGTTGTAAAAATACCTTGTAAGTTACTTTTTCTCAAGATATATAAACTCTAATTTTCCTTTCTGCCACATGTAGAACAGTACTATGCAACTTAACAGATCAAGTTAACACTTGTTTTTTCTTATGCAACTAACTCAGACAGGCATACTTGCTGAAGCAAACATTGCTATGTGAAAACTTAGCAGGCTGGTTCATTATTTGATCTGCTCAAAATAGTTAAATGCATAGCCTCACCATTCTTAAAGTGGGAATTCATGTAGGATGCTCTTGTGGTGCAGCCTTTTTTTTTAATCGGTACATGTTCGCTTATGCTGAAATTTGGCTTATGCTGAAATGTTGTGAGAGGAAAACATTGTTCTATAGCTGAAAAGTAGCTCAAGCGAACATGGTTGTTGCATTTTCAAGCATCATAAGCTAATAACTTTAGATGGAACATGTGAACCTAGCCCAACTCTTGTAAGCAATATTCAACTGGAGAAGGTATATTGGTATATGTGTCTGCCTTTTCTTGCATAAACTGTTTCTGGAAAAATACATATTAGTACTCAAGACACTTAAAAAATGTCAACAACTTTCTTCACTGCTAGCTACGTAAATAGAGGGAACCTATTTTATAACTCATTGCTGTTTATTCGAGATTATCTTCGGATTTCAATTCAGTCCTTTGCAGTGACTATTCGTCCACAGAGATGCCGATTGATGGAAAGCTACTTAAGTCCATGTTCAGATCTCTTTCACTGATGACAAGATCATACTATCACAGTTTGTTCAGAGAGCAGTGAATTGAGATGGCAAACTCTGTTTGTTGAGTTCTTTCCCTTAGATCCCATTCAAAGCAAAGTTCACTCAGTTCGCGCGCGCGCGCCCTTGAAACGGTGCAATACAGGTGATGAGCGAAACGTTTCACCAGAGAAACATTTCACAAGTAATGCTGAAGTTCCTGAATCGGCCAGAGGGTTTGCGGGATATGTATAGGGGTATGTATTTTAGGCTAATAATTTTCAAAAAAGTGTCTGTGGATGTGATTAGCGTCTGAAATATGCTTTGTGAAGAAAAAAATTGTTCTGGTCATTTTGTTAACTCGTTGGTTAAAACCAAACCGTGAAACCGGTGAGTTACAGGGCAACTAGCGCCCGGATGTTTGAACGGACATCCGCGCCCATCCCGCCTGATGCACCGCGCCCATTACCGTCCGGCCCTTGGCTGCGCGCATGCAACCCACGGCATCCCGTCCCCGCCACTCCCGCGTCCGCGGCCTCCATCTTCGCCATCAGCCCATATGCCAGGGAGCCATAGTAGTTGGCCTTCTTCGTGCCCGCGGGCCTCACCAAGGCCTCTACTGCGCCTCTCAAGCCCTCACAGGAGTCCAGCCTCCACCTGCTGGCGACCACGCCGTCGTCACCGGAGGTCCCCTCCGCCCGCTTCTTATGGTCGTCCATCACGGCAGACCAGCAGCCGCCACACTGTCCGGGCAGCAGCACGACCACCAAGGGCTTGGGCTTCCTCCATGTCAACATTCAAATTTACTTTTACAACATCAAGATGAAACAATTGTAACATACATCTGAAACAAATAAAACACTCTTGGAATATACACATGCAACATAGCTATTGCAACATATGTAACATACAGAGCTACTTTTGCAACACCAAATGAAATAATTGCAACATACGTCTGAAACAGATGAAACATTTGGAACATGCACATGCAACGTACATGTATAGCTATTGCAACAAATGCAACATCCAGATCTATTTCTGCAATAGCTTGATGAAACACTTGCAACATACGTTTGAAACAAATAAAACATTTAGAACATACACTTGAAATATACGTGTATAGCCATTGCAACATATGCATCAGTCACATATACTTTTACAACTTCCATATGAAAACACTTGTAGCATACATTGAAAACACTTGAAACATACGTTTGCAACAAGCGCTTTCGGTGCAACATCTCCTTGCTGCTTGGATGGATAGAGGTTTGTTGACGTGTGGAGTTCACCGGTGTAAAGCTCGTTGGTGGCGCGGAACTGGGCGGCGGTGCCTAGAGGGCAAGGTGGGGGTGGCGCGACGGATGACGCAGAGGGCGGGTGGGATGACCCGCGGGCGACCGGACACCATGGAGAATGCCGAGGTGGCACGGTCGCGGTGGAGCCCGGTCGCGGCGAAGGCGCGGAGCTAGGAGTCAGCGCACAGAGGGAGAGGTGCGGGCTGTGTGACAACAGTGATGACGCAAAGGGTAGGTGGGATGGTCGACCGGCGCCCAGACGTCGTGGAGAATGCCAAAGCGACACAAGCACGGTGGAGCCGTGTAGGGCAGTCGCACGTGGTCGTAGCGCTGTGGCAGGCTGGACGAGTGGATTTCATTGGGGCGAGCGGATGCGAGTGTTGAGCCGTTGAGCGTCGCGGTCCACCAATAGGAGCGTCCGCAGGTTGGGGAAGCCGGTGTCCAGTCGGACGGACGTCCTACAGCAAGCATTTCCGGGGGAGTTATTCAGAGGAAGAACAATCTCAGAACTGCAAGCCAACTGGACGACCGAAGATAGCCCTTTCCGTCGCCTGTTCCAGCATGACATACGACGGTACGACAACCCTTACCCGCCACAACAACACGCGCGAAAATGGCACGTTCTTCTTTTAAAAAAAGTGCTAACTGTCACGCGGTCCAAACTGGAAACCAGCCGAACGATCTCCCTCTTCCACCTCCATAAAAAAGCCGTCCCGAGCTCACATTTCATTTCCGGAAGCAAGCACACCCGATCGGCCACGGCCACCAGAACGCGCGCGGCAAACGTTAGCAAGCGCTAGCTCGGCGTGAGCTAGCGTTCGCCGCGCGCGCGGACAATGGAGCCTCCGGCCTACGACAACGACGACGACCAGCTGCAGGAGCAGGATGCCGCCGCCGGGCCGTCGGTGGAGCAGGTGTTCGAGGGGGAGCCGGTGCCGACGCCGTCGGAGATGTTCACGGCGCGGTCGGTGGCCGTGGGCGTCGTGCTGGGCACCACGCTCAGCGTCGTGGCCATCAAGCTGAGCCTCACCTCCGGGTACATGCCGTTCCTCACCATCCCCGCGGGGCTCCTGGGCTTCTTCCTCTCCCGCATGTGGACGCGTCTGCTGGACGGCTGCGAGGTGCCGCAGCTCCCCTTCACCCGCCAGGAGAACACCGTGATCCAGACCTTCGTCGTCGCCTGCTCCAACATCGCCTACAGCGGTGGCTTCGGGTCCTACCTCCTGGCCATGAGCAGGAACGCGGTCGAGGACGGCGGCTTCTTCGGCGGCGCCAAGAACGTCGACGAGCCCCGCATCGGCCGGCTGGTCGCGTTCCTCTTCCTCACCAGCTTCGTCGGCATATTCGCTATCATGCCCTTCAGGAACAGCCTCGTCATCCGGCACCACCTCACGTTCCCGACGGGCACCGCCACGGCGCACCTCATCAACAGCATGCACACGCCGCACGGCGCCAAACAAGCAAGGTAATTAATCTATCCTACGTGACAATTTTAGCGCAGATTTATTTTTCCTCAACAACACAAGCAGTGCGTCTCACAACATTTCCCCTTCTTTTTCCACGCTATATATAGCAAGCAGGTCTCGGTCATGTTCAAAACCTTCACCGGAACCGTGGGCTGGCAGCTCTGGCAGTGGTTCTTCGCCGGCGGCGAGGGCTGCGGCTTCCAGTCGTTCCCAATCTTTGGCCTTACAGCAGCTGAACGTGGGTGCGTATAAGACACGCATGAACTAAACAAGAAAGCCATGAAGCAATCATATACTTAAATCAAGATGGATTGCATACTGACGACGACTCGTAAATTTTAATCTCGATGCAACGTTCGTTTCAGGTTCTACTTCGACTTCTCGATGACCAACATCGGCGTCGGGCTCTTAAGCCCGTGCACGATCACCATCTCCATGCTCGTGGGGTCCGTGATATCATACGGGATCCTGTTGCCGTACATCGAGTACATGCAGGGCATCATCGGGATATCCATGGTCCTCGCCGACGGCGCCTTCCACCTGCTCTGCATCCTGCTCAGGACGCTCCGCGCGATGCGCAAGCGGCGGCACTCCCAGCTGGCCACGCAGCCGTTCATGTGCCTCGGCGTGGACGACCGGCCGCCGGCGCGGAGCTTCGACGACCGGCGGCGGGCGCAGGTGTTCCTCCGCGACCGGGTGTACGACTCGGCAGCCGCCGTCGGCTACGTCGCCCTGTCGGTCGTCTCCATCGCCGTCGTACCCTACCTCTACCCGCAGCTGAGGCCCGCGCACGTGGCCATCGCCTACCTCGTCGTGCCGCTGTTCACGTTCTGCAACGCGTACGGCGTCGGCGTGACGGACGTGAGCGTGGCGTCCACGTACGGCAGGATCGCCCTGTTCCTCCTGGGCTCGTGGGTGGGGCTCGAGAACGGCGGCGTGGTCGCCGGGCTCGCCGTGGGCATCATCGTCATGTCCGCCGCCTCCACCGCCAGCGACCTCATGCAGGTGTTCAGGACGGGCTACCTCACCCTCACCTCGCCGCACGCCGTTCTCATCAGCCAGGTCGCGGGGACGGCGCTCGGCTGCCTGGTCAACCCGATCATCTTCTGGGTGCTGTACGGGGGGTACCACGACTGGGGCGAGGTCGTCGTTCCCCCGTACGCCAAGATGTACCGTGAAATGGCCATGATCGCCATGTCTGACCAGGCCGGGTTTCCCAGGCAGAGCCTGCCGCTCTGCAAGATCGCCTTCGCCGTGGCGCTGGCCAACAGCGTGCTCCGCGAGGTGTCCGCGCGAAGGGGGTGGCGCGTCGGGCGGTACCTCCCGTGCACCATCGCCGTGGCAGTCGGGTTCTTCCTGCCGCCCAGGATACCCATCGGCATGTTCTTTGGGAGCGTCGGCATGTACCTGTGGAGGAGGCTCGATGCCGACGGCGCGCGCGCGCAGTCCATGGCGGTGGCCGCCGGACTCATCTGCGGGGACGCTGTCGGCGCGCTGCTGCAGTCCATGCTCGCGATGCTCAAGGCGCGACCACCGATCTGCATCATGTTCCTGTCTCGAAGCGACAACAAGAACCTGGATGCTTACCTGGCGGCATCACCCACCACGTCGTCCTAGTCTAGGGCTGGTCGTGTTCTTGTGTACTCCTCTTATAATTTATTAACGGGGGCGGGTCACACTTCCTGAGGATGGGATTCAAATGAAAGTAGAACTCGTCGTAGCAAAAGATTTTGTTTGTCACGGTTTCTTCAGTAGCTTCAATAATTGTTCAGCGCCAAACGAATATTTTTCTAACAGCTCCATACGTTGCTCTCACACCAAGTGAATGTTGGATTGGAGCTAAAAATAACATCTTCTCACGGCGTCCTCTCAAGGCTCGCAATTCTAAGTAACCATTGCTCTTCTAGTTAACAAAATTACATCGTCAATCTCACGGATCCTAAGTAACCGAAATACTATTATCAAGGACAACCTAGAAAATTACATTATCCTTGATTGTACACATATGTATTTAGAGAAATATTATCATCATTATGAGGCTAACTTCTTAAGAATCTTGACTTAAAAGTGTTAAATACTTTGTTTGATATAACAATATAGAGGAGAAACTTTATATGCTAAACATGTGTAGACTATAATTATTATAGTGTCATTTTTTAGCTGTATAGATAATAGATAGAGAATTCTCCTAACAAAAGATAATGGGTAGAGAAGAGATCGCGGGTAATTCATTTGCAGCAAGGACAAGGTTCTGCCCAAAAGTTTTGAGGAAATTTCTTATTTGGTCAAACTCGTTTTTCTTTCTTGGACCTGAAACAAATTTTCTTCCCTATTTCGCTTTACTTGAAGTTTAGTTTTCTAATTTGGCCTTACCGTCATCTGCTACCTCTAACGGCGTTAAGTGGTACATGAAATGACCAATTTACCCTTAGGCATTATGAAAAAAACAAAGGGCACCCAACATACCAACATAATTTTGAGCACTCTTTGAACCCAATTTTCATAACAGCATATTTTTAAGCACTTTTTCATATGATTGCAGCACGCAAACCTCCAACATTATAGTAGAAAAATGATGTCAACTTGATCATGGCAAACAATTTAAACAAGCTCATCATCCTAAAAATTCAAAAGGGACTCAACATAGTTTAACATAGTGTTCAACACATATATACCAGTTTCATAGTGCACTAGATCGACACATAGTTGGACACATACATCTAGTTCATATTAAATGTTGACATTCCACATTGAATTAAAATGAAGGCACGTGAAAGTCACAAATTGAGTCTCCTTTTGTTTCTTGTGCTCATTGCAGGGCTAGGAGGATCACATTTTTTCTTTGCTTCTTGTGCCCATCGCAGGGCTATCAAGTATCAGTGGCTTTATGGTAATGTCTTTCACAGCTTTATTAGATGTTGGGCTCGGCACATAGGGAGGCAGCAAACACCCTGAGCCTAGGCCGTCGAAGGCCAGGCCGTGCACCCAGGCTGCCGCATGCCGCCCGTCGAGACCGATGTGTGCCGAGATCGAGGTTGCTCCTACGCCTACGCCAGCCTCCGAGTCCCGCCTACACTATAGCCGTGTTTGGTTCTGCGTCGGCAACGCGTCTGAGTGAAAAAATCCCGCCGAACCGTCTGCGTTGCGTTCGACAACCGCGCGCAACGCGAAACGTGGCAAAATGAACTTCATGCTCAGGAATCATGAAGGCAGCGTCTGAGCCACGTTCGTTGGTCGCGGTCGCGGAACCAAACATGCCCATATATATAGGAACCAAACATGCCCATATATAGGAAAAAGGACAACTGTTGTAAAAAAAAAGGGGGACAAGGTATAGCTGCTGGACCCGGCCCGGCCCACTGTCTTTTTCTGGGAACAAAACGAAGAGGTGAAAAATCCATTTCCTTACGTATTATCCTCTTGCTCTGTCCGTCCGGCTCTTTGCCCTCGCTGCGCGGGTCTACCAATCCAAATTGGCGACGACCCTGCCGCCCGCCCCACTGCAGATTTGGGGAGCGCACCGCCCGCTCCAATGGCGATTAGAGTCCCGTCCATGGAGCTCCACCGCTCCTCTCCGTTGATCTCCGGTGGCCGAGGTATTTGCTCGGCCCTGTCCATGTGAATATGTGATTGTTCATATGAAACTTGAAATTTGTGCATGTAGAATGATTCTATGGGCATGTATTGTTCCTTCACCTGTTACTAATTCGATCGCGATGTATCCTCTTCAACATTTTAAGGGAGGAATACATGCCCACAGAAGAAGCCCTTCCTTGTCCAAGCAAAGAGACTAGGGGGGCTGGAGAAAGCAAGTACGAGGTATGAAATCCACTAGTTGCTTGATTGCTTCCCTTCTATAATTCGAAATTAGTTGTCTAATCACGTACAGTAGGACATATCATTGCTAGTGCCACTCTGCCACTGAACTGCAATTGCATCCTTGCCTGTATACCGTTCTGACGCTTGCTGAAACTCAAAACTCAAAGGCCAGGGACACAAGAGTCTGGACAACCAAAGAAAAGAGCACCCCTGGTTCGTGGAACTGTTAGCCCACCTCTTCCAGTACCAGGAAACATACCTCGGCCTCCTTATGTTGGCACAAAATATGTACCAGAGATAGCAAAAGAGGTACAAATGCACGACAAAGAGAGCATTGTCCACATGAGAGCTGCTTGCGAGCTCGCCGCTCGTGTTCTTGGCTATGCAGGAACATTAGTGAAAGTAAGCATGCACTTCTGCATCTCCACTATGTTTATCTATATTGTAGCTAATAAAAGTACCAGTTACCGCTACCATTATGTTTTTTGCAGCACACTTTATAGTGCTCGATTCTTTTCTTTTTCTTTCTAAAATTGATGTGTTTGTTTTGTTCATAAGACCCCTTCTCTTTTTTTTTATCCATGTGCACTCCGTCATAATTATATCTTGAGTGAGAAATCTACTGCATCTTTCTATCAGCCCTCTGTAACAACAGACGAAATTGATAAAGCAGTGCACAAGATGATCATCGATGCTGGAGCCTATCCATCCCCACTTGGATATGGTGGGTTTCCAAAAAGTGTATGCACCTCAGTGAATGAGTGCATGTGCCATGGAATTCCTGATTCTCGCGAGCTACAGGTTCACAAATCCTTACATTGACATGTTTTATGCCAGTTCAGGGCCTTTCAGTTGCATAGTTCCACAGCCACCATGACTGAACGTTTCACATTTGTGTTTTACAGGATGGAGACATAATTAACATTGATGTCACTGTCTACTTGAATGTACGTGTTTATCTTCTTGGTCATATATAATTATTGTCACTTCATGCTATTTATTTGTTTGCCTCATGGACTTGAATTTGGCTATCATCACCTAAACTGCCCTCACCATTTTAGGGTTATCATGGGGATACCTCAAAAACATTTCTTTGTGGAGAAGTCGATGAAGCCAGTAAACGACTTGTGAAGGTATCTATCCTTTTCTGTGGAGCAGATGCAATGCTTGCTATTGCAATCTACTATCTCCGTCCCAAAAAAATTGATGTTCTGGTTGTGTGCTAAGTCAAACAATATTATGTTCGACCAAGTTTATGCAAAAGAATACTAATGTTTATATTACCAAATAAGTATCATTAGATTTATCATGGAACACATTTTCATAATATAACTATTGGTGTCATGAATGTTAGCAATTTTCTCTATAGATTTGTTCAAACTTAAGATAATTTAATTTAGGACAAAACTAAAATGTCAAGTTTTTAGGGACGGACGTAATAGTGCTATTTTTCTAGTCATGACTAGCAGCTCTAGTTCACAAATTCTGACTGTAATATACTTATTCCCTTTTATTTCATGCCAACATTCTGATTTCTGACTAGACTTAAATTGATGAATGATGAGGGATCCTCACAATTACAATTGTCAGACCATCTTACTGACATATAAGTTTCTTTTCCTCTAGATTACTGAAAGATCTGTATAAATATATTTTTTGTTTTTGCTTATTTTGGCTGATAAGGATTAGTGTAAGAAGGTGCTTCTATCCTTACCTAGTCTGTTATTATTTCATATGTACATACCTTTTATGACTGCCAAAACAAACTTCGGGAACCAGATGCTTACTGTATCATGCTAATATCAGGCTACTGAAGAGTGCCTGCTCAGGGCCATATCAACATGCAAACATGGTACCAGCTTTAAGAAGATCGGCAGAAGAATAAGGTATAATATTTTGCATCGATTTCTTTCATGGCATGATAGTCATATCTCTAGTTCCTCGAAAAGAAGTGTTTGATCATTTTTCTCACCATAGTTACTGGGTTAATTATGGCAAAAGGGAAGCCTTTGAGATCTTGAAACATTAGCGTTGAAAGGAACAATGTTCTAGAAAAATACTGAAGAAAATCAAGAGTTTTTCTGCCAAATGCATAATAGAGGCACCTTTGGCCGTTGAAAATTTTGCCACTATTTTCCTCATTCGCTACCCTAGCTAGCCTAACATTGCAAAAGGCTGCTTGGAACAGTAAAACACTACTCTTTTTTAACTATCTAGCAGTAGTAGTAGCTTTTCATGTAATGTATTTTTACGCAAGCATTCACCCAGCATCTCTTGCATGTTAAACGAATTTGAAAGCAAGTTTGCTGTCAACTTTGTCCTACATGATTTCGTGTGGCTATACCAAAATTGACTTCATCTTAGATATTACATTATTACTTAATAACGTTCACCCATTGCTTGAACATTTCAGTGAGCATGCTGAGAGGAACGGGTTTGGTGTTGTGGAGTGTTTTGTTGGGCATGGAGTTGGCAGAGTATTTCACTCAGAACCAATTATCTATCACCAGCGTAAGTCATGTTTTTCGGCAATAGATGATAGGCAGTGCATATTGTAGTTGAGAACTTCAAAGGCTTTGCACACTACTACTTTAATATTTATGTAGATAGAGTATTACAGTGGACTGTAGATTTTCTCCTGAGAACAAACATTTTAATGGATAAGCACTGCTTAGGTGAAAAGCAAATTCTGTTGAAGTTTAGATGTCTCTATGTGTTTCTCTATTGAAAAAGAAAAGAAAAGAAAAGAAAAGAACAAAATCCCTCCAGGCTGCATAATTTCTATTTTAGTATATAATTAACTTGATTAATCATAAAGTCCTCATATACTAACTGGGACTACCATGTGCCTAGCCAAAACATGAAAATTCATAAGAGACAGAGTCCCACTAAGTCTGTCATGCTTATATATATGCCACAAAACTACAAAAGAAAGGATAGTAGTAGAGTCATAATTAATGAGATAAATTTGGAAGATCTCCGAGATATTGATTTGTAATAGTAGTTTTGTTGTTGTTTTATTGGGGTGTGCAATTTTTAGACCTGGTTGTGATGTGCTTGCAACAGGGAACAACAGGCCGGGTCAGATGATTGAAGGGCAGACATTCACAATAGGTTCGCAGCATCCTAACTCATTCCACGTCTTGCACGCGGAGTAAAGCGAGCCATGTTTGAGTCCTCTTTCCCTCTCGACGTAGTGTACTGCTCTTGCCTTCCTGACTGATTGCTAGCGCCGCCTAACTTTCGTGTGCAGAGCCGATCATATCCATGGGGAGCATCGACTGCGACATGTGGGACGACGGCTGGACTGCCGTGACGACGGACGGCAGCTTGGCGGCGCAGTTCGAGCACACGATACTGATCACCAGGACCGGAGCCGAGATCCTCACGAAATGCTAGGAGAAGTCGCCTGTGCCCGTTTGCTGTTTGCCACGGCAATCTGTATCCGTGAGGATGCTTGAGGTGGTGGTCGATTGTCTATTTGTCTCGCTAATTGGCGTGCTACAGATTACTGAAGAAAAAGTTGAGATTGCAATGGCAGGTTTGGCAGAGAGGACAAGTTCTAGGCTTCCGGTCTCCGGCTTTGTGGCTGGCGTTCCCTTGGGTTCTCGATGTCCCGTGGCTCAGCCCGTCCCACCGCTCCACGCTCTGCGTGGAGTGGAGGGGCGGAGGCGTTGGCGCGTTCGCGTCATGGCAGCGGCCGTGCGGTGCGGGCAACACACCACACCGGTCACCGGCCGTGTTGCCTCGGTGGGAGTAGTTGTGCCCGCCGCGGCGCCGAAACGTGGAGCCGAAGCGAGGTGGCCGCGCCTCCACGGCATCGGGCACGGGCGCACGGCTCGTGCGCCAAGCGGCGGTAGTGCGTGGCTGCAGGATATGCCGTCGGCGCCGCGGCTGTACGCGTGCGCAGCTGGCTGCTCGATCTAGGGCTCTAGCTAGGCCTGTGGCCGGCCTGTCCATCGAGCTCGGCCACCCGTGGTCCTGGTCCTGGACTTGGCCTTTTCGTCCTCGATCGACATGATCCGACGGCACGGAGGTGAGAGAGGTTGGTTGGTTAACCGCTCACCCGCACTGCCGGTGCCGGCCGGGCTGGATCGGACGAGGTGCTGTCACAAAGTGCTGCGGACTCGTTGTAGATCTCTACACTGTAGGCAGCGTGCTTTGTTGACCCGCCGCTGCGGCGCCAGGTTGCGTGCGCTGTCCCGCAGGCGGCCGACACGATCCGAGGCGCCACCTAATTGCCCCGTGGAAGCGTAGGCACCGCGCCCGCTCGCCGTCTCCGTTGGGTTGGGTCCGCACGGCAGTCCGCCTCGTGCAAAGGCGGCGGCTCCTTTTGTTTATTCTGGGCGGCCCCGACGCCGCCCGAGATCCAAAGCCGCCGACGCCTCCGAGGTGTGGCGGTTCCGTGCGGGCACGCGCCGCCTCGCGTGTGGCTGGGCGGCTTGGAATCGGAACGGAAAAAGGTGTGGTGCTACTGCCCCCGCCTTCCCTGTGGACTGGCCCTGGCCGGCTCCGATCCGGATCGAGCTCTCACCTCAAGACCTGGCGGTGGAGACTGACTCGAGGAGGGCACGGCGGAGACCTGTGTTGTGTGCTTGCTTTCCCTTTCCGCGCCAACTTGTGTGCTCTGCTCACGATAGCCGTCTCCCTCCAAAGCGCATACGTGATTGATGACGATTCAGCCATTCAGGTATGAACGGAGACGCCTCGCGTCGCCCAGATTCAGCTAAAATGGCCAAAAACATCTGCCCGTCTTTCTCCCAGCTTGACTCGATGCGTATCATCACCTCCTGCAAGGAGTAAAACCAACCAGACAACCACCAACATGTCACTGGATTCTCGGACAAATCCGACCCGCCGTTCCCTACGCCCCAACAACTGCCGTCAATTTTTGTTTCAGCTCGAGCTTGGCCGCTTGTTTCACGAATTCTTTTAATCATTTTTGCGAGACTTTAGCATCTTGGCATTCTAGGGGCTTCCCTCAGCGAAATGAAGTTTTGCTTAGCCTCGCGGTAGTCAGGCTAGGGGGTATTCACGTGTGATTCTGTGTACAAATCTCATGTAGAATTGTATTGATACATGTATAAAAAAAATATAATATCCCAATGTTCAGAGCTTTAAAGGAATTTTAATAAGAGCATAGTGAATTATCATCACTTTTATGTTCGTATTTTTGCGCTACGTACGTATTGTATTGGACCAATCCAAGCAACCCAGGTAAAGCAGAGGTGGTTTACGCTTTACGGTTTGCTTGCAGGAGCTCCCAAAGCTACCGCCGCCTGAACAAAATAATCCATCGGTGCCTTTCAAACAAAGAAAAAAAAACTGCCGGTGCTGAGCAGTCCAGTGCCGCGCGGAAGCTGGGTTAGCCTGATACTCTATCACATGACTCCACGAGGACGCGGCGCGGGTGACCCGCCTCGCGCGCCTTGCCTCGTGTTGCTCGGGGTCGTCGTGGCGGGGAGCTTGCCCCGGTCCGAAGCGTAGTATAGGAGCGCCTGCGCGAGCGACAGGAAGCCGTCAAACGCGCGTGGGGCCGCGGGGGCACGCTGGCGATCCCGACTGGCTGCTGCTTTGCCAATGCTTGCGTCGCGGCGTGCGCAGGAGAGAGGTGACACCAGCGCGTACGGGTAGACCAGTTCGTCTCTAGGAGTCGGGGGACACTCGCCGCGCGGCGCGACCCAGCCTCCGAGCTCGCGGTGTTGCTTTCATAGTCGTCTAGTCTCTCAAGTCGTCGTTCTCTCATCAGTGGTTGTCAAGCCGGTCGTCTGGGTGAGCATATTGTATGCTACAGAAATTCACATAGAGAACGAACGGTTTAATGTGCCTTGCATGGGTGTTCACTCGATCTGGTGCTAAGCTCGTTAAGAAGAAGAGTTCTTTTGGTTTTTCCGCATCATATTTCTTGATAAAGCAAGCTGCTGAGATCAAATTATCGGATTCGAAAATAAGATTTGCGCACGTTATTAATTTAATGATCATTCCCTCAAAACTCTTACAAACGTACTCAAATCAACAGGTACTTAGCAGAACATATGGCCCCGTTCGGCTGGAATTATAAGCCGGCTGAAAAACACTGTTGGCTGATTTTTTTTTAGAGAAAAATACTGTTCTGGCTGAAAAAATAAGCTGAATAAGACGGATTATAAGCCAGATGAACAGGACCATATATACAATAGGAGCAGAAGATGGTAGATCTCTCGTTAATCAGCGAATTAATATATTACAAATAACCAAGCGCAAAACATTTTGGTAGTATTTTGTTTTGTAACATCGGCAGACAGTAGCTTTGGTTATACCTAGCCACCGATGCAAAAAGAACATCTATGTACACCTAGTAGTAACTCATCGCGGCAAATTAAACGATCGAGTAACCAACCAACCTCGTACTAATACAAGCTCTAATCATCTACGCGTACGCGACCTCTTGAGCCGCGTCGTGTCATCGGGCGTTGCGGCCGGTCCACCACCTATGCCACCTCGGCCGGCGGCGGCATGTTGAGGTCGAACCTCACTCCGACCGCTTCCGGAGAGGCGTCCACCACGGATGACGACGACCCGGTGTCGCTCTGCTCGTCGTCTTCACGGCAGGATGCTGCTGCCTCTGCCTGCTTGTTGGCGCCGGCGGCGACAGCGGTCGGCAGGCAGGGCACGGGCGCCGGCACGGCCACGGTCACCGCGAGCCTCGGGTCCAGGAACAGGAACGGCTGCGCAGCCACCATGGCCGGCATGCTGAGGCTCAGGTCGAGCGACGGCGCGGGCATCACCGTCGGAGCCGGAGACGGAGCCCTGGGCGGCGTGGCGGGCGAGTCCCGGGAGGAGGACTCCACGGTGCTGCTGCTGGGGCTCACGGCCAGCTTCTTCTTGGGTGGCGGCGGCAGCGGGAGCGGGAGCGCGAGCGCGTGCGCGGCCGCGGCGAACGCGACGGGGAAGTTGGTCTTGGCCTTGGGCCCGCGGAAGTGGAGCGCGGCGGCGTCGTAGGCGCGCGCCGCGGCCTCGGCGGTGTCGAAGGTGCCGAGCCACACGCGGGCCTTCCTGGCGGGGTCCCGGATCTCCGCCGCGTACCGGCCCCACGGGCGCTTCCGGACGCCGCGGAACCTGGGCTCCATCATGCCGTCGGTCACGGCGCTGGCGGCGGGGAGAGCGTTCTTGGGCGCCATGGAAGGAGTGACGACGGCGGAGGACGATGCCAAGTGTTGGGCAGCGGCGCAGCGCTCGGTGGTGGTTGTTGTGTTGGTGCGCTGGGCAGGGCTGGAGTGCGGGGAGGAAAGGGAGGTGGATGCGCGGTATTAATAGGGGAGGCGGGAGGTGAGGAGGAGCCAGCGGGAGGGGAGGTTTGACCCACAGCCACAGGCGAGGCGCCCACAGCGACGGAGGTGGAGGGAGATGGGGGCGGCCGTCCCGCGTTGGCCTCCGATGTTTGCTCGCCCGTACATGGAATGCCGCGGCTGCTTGCGTTGCGGGCGCTCACTCAGTCCGCGTTCTTTGTTTGGTTGTACGGGTGGCGTGTCCCTCCCTGTGCGGCCGGCAGGTAACCGTATTTTTCTCCCTCACTTGTTCAGTCTCCGTGGTCCTTCGGAATGCAATGTACCTATACCGTTCCTTTTCCTTTCTATGATCCAGGTCAAGCGAGGTCTTGTTTAGTTCTCCTAATTCTTCCACAAATTCCACTATACAAAAATAAGATTCCTCATCATATTAAAATATCGGCAAATACATGGAGTACTAAATGTTGATGAAATCAAAAACTAATTGCACAGTTTTGTTGTACTTTGCGAGACGAACATTTTAAGACTAGTTAGTCAAAATTTGGATAATTTTTACCAAATACAAACGAAATGCTACAGGAATTCTGATACAATATTTTTCTCCCCCTATTCTGTGAACTAAACGAGGCCCGAGCCATATGCAAAGGGGGTGTACCCTTTATATTCATCATCTATACGTCCTAGTCAGCGAGATTCTCTCCTCTATACTCAATTCTCCCGCACTCATCCATCCTCTATATCATCCTATATCCACTATGGGACCCACTTGTCACTTTATCTAAATATATCCATGTATGATCTAGTTTTGAAGGATTTATTTAGACGAATTTAATAGTGTAATCGAAATTTAATTTGGATTTTTGGTTTGTGAGTTATATTTTTCTCTTTGTTTAGCTAGTGTGACCCGTCACTATAGAGTATAGAGTAAGCACAGTACTACTCTAAATATAGAGTAAGAGAAAGGATAGAGTATCGTTTTAGAATATCCAGTGCAGCAGTTTTTACTCTATATTCATACTCTAAAGCTTTAGAGTATCGTTTTAGAGTCCCACTACGGGTAGTCTTAGGATAGCGGCTCCAGTCACTCTTCGTCCAGCTGCAAAGCGTCTTCATCTGAAACCCAGCTGAGCAACCAACTCCAAATAAATACCTAAATCTGTCTTGATGAGAACTTGAAGTCTTGAACTTAGGCTTTGTTTAGTTCTTTCCCTAAAAATTTATATCATATTCCATCGAATGTTTGACATATGCATGGAATATTAAATATAGACTAAAAAAAGAACTAATTACACAGATTGCGACTATTTTACGAGACAAATCTTTTAAGGCTAATTAGCCCATGATTTGACAATAAAGTGCTACAGTAACACATGTGCTAATGACAGATTAGTTAGACTTAATAAATTCGTCTCGCATTTTACTGACGGATTCTGTAATTTGTTTTTTATTAGTATACCGAACACCCCATATAACACCCAATGTAACTTTACACACGGGACTAAATGAGGCCTTAGCTGACATATCTGCACTCACAAGTCACAACCGAGCAGATTTGCCTCTTCATTCTAGGTTCGCCCAAAGGCAGTATCGTATAAAAGAAATCCAACCAACGAGCACGAATCATCGGTTCAGCGTGGCTCTGTAACACACATGCTCCCATAGGAAAAGCTTCACCCAGCTGCGCATCTTCTTGGCATAATCACTTCCCAGTCCACACGTCTGAAGCAATGGAGTGAACGGTACCTGCAAGTGCAACCTGGCGCCGGTCGTTGCGTGCAGCACATCAACGTCTTGGAGCGGCAGCGCAGCGAGTGAACCAACCAACCTACCAACCCAACGGTGTGCCTGCCGCCGCTCCGCCCACCGTCCGTCCCGGTTGCTTTCGGCCGCACTCCACGACGCCCGCCCGCCCAAGGCCCAACGAACGAGCCATGCAGAGACGTCGCAATTTCCAGAGACGCGCGGGTGGGCGGCCGGGCGCGGCACGACGCGTCGCGGTCACGCCCCCAACGAGCGGCACCGCCTGCGTACCCTGCCCCGCACGAACGAACGAGACGAGTGGTGCTTCCGGTCCCGCACGCCGCGAGCCGCGTGGCCCGCGGTGCGGTGCGGTGCCGCGCGAGACGTGTGACTGCGACGGGTTCAGAGAAGGCGACGGCGACCGTGGAGTGGAGCGCGGATGTGTGGTGTGGAAAAAACAAGGGCTTTCTTCGGCGGCGGGGCCGGGGTGGGGTGACCGGTGAGGGGGACGGGCGGCCGCACCGCACCTGCCCCGCGTCTTCCTTCCTTGCCTGCCACGGCGGCGGCAGCGCGCGCACGACAGCCGGATCCGCGCGGGGATTTGGATATTGCTTACGTGCACAGCGGAAGGGGCCGCCCGGTCACCAGCGCCGGATTTGGGCGGCGGAAAACGGAAAACTACCACTTGTTTCGTTACTGGCCGGCCCGCCTGTGCTGTGCTTTGCCGGCTGCAAGCTGCCTGGCGTACCCACCTACTAGTAGTAGTTGCCTCACAATATCTGCAGTTTACTTCTGCACTGTTTAACAGTATGTTTTTTAATAATAATAATAATATATATTGTATTGGGGAAGTAGTCTCCTTTTAAAATTAAAGTAGTGGAAACTATTGTGTTCACATACAAACATCCAATATTTAGCCCTTGTTTAGTTCTCAAAAAGTTTCCAAAAAAGTGCTACAGTAGCCATCACATCGAATCTTTAGACGCATATATGGAGCATTAAATGTAGATAAAAAAATAACTAATTATACATTTTGTCTATAAATGTCGAGACGAATCTTTTGAGCCTAGTTAGTCCATGGTTGGACAAATTTTGCCAAATAACAACGAAAGTGCTATAGGATTTTTTTAAAAAAAATTGGAATCTAAACACGGGCTTACAAGAAGAAGTTGGATAACTTCCTCGAGCATCGAATACTTATGTCGTGAATCCGTGGCAGGTGTCCACGGCTAATCTACGAAGACAATCTCCACTATTTTTTTTGGTTCCTTTGCTAAAAAGTAGTATGGCTGTGTTCACTTCACATGCCAACCTAAAATATTTCCTCTTTCACTCATCACATCGAATCTTTGAACGTATGCATGAAGTATTAAATTAGGTAAAAAAAAGATAACTAATTGCATAGTTTGTCTGTAAATGTCGAGACGAATCTTTTGAGCCTAGTTAGTCTATGGTTAGATAAATTTTGCCAAATAACAACGAAAAATGTTACAGTAACTTTTCACCCACTTTTCGCGAAGTGAACACACCCTATGCTATTGTTATGTTTACTGTTTACTAGTAGCAAATGAACATCGTCCTGCTTTTTAACTATGGAGGCACGCAGTTTCACCTGATCAGTTACACCTCGCATGGCTAAAAGAAGGGAATTGCTATTAAACAGGCGCCTGATTTCTTCCAAAAGTTCAGGCGACATGGGATAGCCAACGGTCACAGACTTTCTTCCTCCTTTCGTCAGCTCAGCACTTACGTAGTAGATCGTGTCCTGAACACGTCGCCTGAGAGCTCAGGCAACTGAACTTTAGGAGATGTGCTAAAAGAAATGTTGGTCGTAATTTCTTCAGAGAAATTGTCCATTCATGCTACCTACAGGCAGTGCTCCATGTTTTTACTACTAATACTACCATGCAGATGGAGGAACTATTATGGCCTGTTTTGGTAGCAACTCTAAGAAAACCGACTGGGTCAAGCAACTACTAGATTCAATCACAGATAACCAAATTTGAACGCATGTTGGTCTGAACCAGACAGTCATTGCCTCCAAGAGCAGATATCATATCTGTAGCTGTAGCCAAAGTTTCACCTGGACGTTTATATTTCGTTTATATAAAACAAAAAAAATCATCTGGATTTGATGTAGCTGCCGCAAAATACCTGCGAAACCAGGCCCTGAACAACCGTATATCACGTCCAAACCTGAGAAGCGTAGATGCGCAGGAGCGCAGGACGCGGCACCGAACGGGCGAGTGAGGCGTGCGGTGGGTGTCACGTCCGTCGTCGTCCACCCGGCGTCCGCCCGCGCCGCGGCAGCGTGTTTTCACACCGTCCGCCCGCACCCGTGTCTCCCCTCTCGCGCTGTCGCTCTCCCCGCAAAAACGCCGGGACCGGATCACCGGATCGTGTCGCACGCAGCGGGGCGCTGTGACTGCCGCCACCGTCACGGCGTCCAGCCGTCCGCACGTCAGCCGGCCCCGTCCGATCGATGGCCCCGTCGCGAGAGGTTTCTCCGTTCCACACGCACACGCACAGCTCAGACGCCAGTGGACGCGGGCCCTGCCTTTGTTTATCGATCGCGGATCGCCGGCCGGCGCGCCATAATATTCTTTTGTTTTTTCTTTTTCCCCCTCTCCTCCTTTTTCTCCCCCGCCTCGACTCGCTCCCAACCGCTCGCCGACTGCACGGCGTTGTCCGTTTCATACCTTACGCCGCCCGCCGACGGTATCGTTTTCCTCCCTTTTTCCCCTGTCCGAGTTCCACCGACGGTTTCTTTTGGTTTTCGTCTTTGCGTCAAGTCAGTCTGCTAGGTTCCAACACGTACAGACGGTTCGCCCCACGCCACGCCCCCGGTTGTTTCGATAGCGTCTAGGAATTTGGCTCACAATCCAAATCAGCGTCGTTGCACAAATCGTATGGACGAATGAATGAATTCCAACGCATCACAAAGGGAACAGAACATCACCTGCACCGTGGTAAAAGGGAGCCGACGGCCCGGCGCAGTCACGCAGTCACACGAGTATTGGAATGGAAGAGAAGCAACGAGTCGACGAGACACGGAGCCGAGTGTTGGGCGCTTCGTCGCAACCTAACCCGAGCAGCACGTTGACGACGGCAGAGTAGGCGCCGAGCCGAACTTATTCTCCGATTCGATCTCGCAGAGCATAATACTAGTCGCAGCAGGTACTTAAAACAATACTTTAAAGCTTTAGAGTAGGAATATAGATTAAAAATTACTGCACTGGGTACTCTAAAACGATACTCTATCATTTCTCTCACTCTATATTTAGAGTGGTACTGTGCTTACTCTATACTCAATAGTGGCGGGCCCCACTAGCTAAACAAAGGAAAAAAAATGCTATAACTCACAAACCGAAAATCCAAATTAAATTTCGATTGCACCACTAAATTCGTCTCAATAAATCCTTCAAAACTAGATCACGTATGGATATATTTAGATAAAGTGACAAATGAGTCCAACAGTGGATAGAGGATGATATAGAGGATAGATGGATACGGAAGAATTAAGTATAGAGGAGAGAATCTCGTTGACTAGGACGTATAGAGGATGAATATAGAGGTTCATGAGTGCGGCTGCTCTAACGGCAGCACCGCGCCGCAGCCGTCGTGGGTGGGGCGCGGGGATGGAGGAGCAGGTGCCGTGCCGCGTGACGGCCGCGTGCGTGGCCGGCGGCAAAGCGGTGCAGTGCAGAGCTTCTGCGCTGCCACGCGAAGCTGTAGTGCGATCAGGTCACATACGACTACGAGCTGTACCGGGTGCGGGCTGAAACTGCATGGAGACGCCACCTCCGAGGCTAAGGAAAACCGTACGAAACCCCACTCAAGTTCATGCCGACAGAAGTACTTTTTTTTACGGTCACAATTGTAGCATCTGTTCGTGAACCGACATACCCTAACATCACACATACGCACATCTCACTCATACCCGCATACACAAACAGATCTTATAGCTATACGTAGATTCGAAGATCGCGTCCTTGACAAGATCACCGAAACCATCCAAGCCTTCACAGGCGGCGCATCATCCAAGACTCTGCAGGCGACGGCGCGCCGCTATCTGTCGGGTACCACAATTAGGGATACCTAAATTATGATGAAAAATCACCCGGTCTCTCCATTTAAGGGAAAAGATTAACAAAAGAGAGACGGGTTAAACTCTCTCTTGCTGGCTCTCCAGCAAGACATATGAGTCAACTATCCCATCTCCCCACTTCATCCGATGCCTCACTCAGAGGGGTCTCGAAACACATCCGATTCACCCGAGGCCTTAGCCTTGGGGTCTCGGACACAGGCCGACCCCTAGCAACATCACCGCCTCACCCTAGCCCCAGAGGCGATATTGACCGTCTCCACCTCATCCGAGACCGGCCTCTGACGCCGCTCCCCCATTGGCGCGCTCGAGACTCCCTGTGACGTCACTTACGTTCTCGTGTCTGCCCAACCGGACAGGCCGGGAATGACCAGGGTCAAATCACCATGCCATCGACTGCAACAGGCATGGGGAAGAGCTGCTGACCACTATGCCACCCATACTAGCACTATACGCATGATTCGTGCCTACGCAGTGTACGGAACAATTGTCCTGGGCCGCTATTCCCATGATCGGGATAAGATCGCACCGCAATTCCCGCCTCCGAGGCCTCAGCCCTCTACGCCAGTCAAACTATAAGGACAAATACGCCACGCCGGCTACAGGACCAGGTATGACAAGGCACGTCGCTACAATACCAAAAGACAGAGACCACTCCTTTAGCAGTGGTACACATGCCAGAATACGTAGCAGCAGTGCCAGAAGTACCGACGCCATTCCTCCACAGTGCAGACCACGTCGCCACCGGATAAGGCCCTTCCGAGGCCTCCAGGCTCCTCCACCAGCAAGGTCACACCGTATGCCAACATTTTGTAACCCGCACCTCCTTGAGGCTACAAAAGGAGCATGCAGGGATCATTCCACGGGGACCAGAAAAAAGAACCACCACAGCATCACAACGCAAGATACGAGCAGGCTACTCTCCTAAACCTTACGAGGTCACTAGCAGAGTCGCACACACCCACTTTCTCTAATCATGCCTTGAGACTTGGGAGCTTCTCCCTCTCTCACGTCCGCTTGTAATCCCTACTACAAGCACTTCGGTGCAAGATAATATAGAACTCTCCTCTCCCATTGAACGTAGAGCATTTCTCTGCCCGAACCAGTGTAAATCGCCTGTGTTCTTCTTACACACCATGAGGACTCCCGACGCGTAGACACTCATTACTCGTTGGTGCTAGTACCGTCATTTCTTACACCGACAGTTGGAGTGCCAGGTAGGGGTTTTGCGCGTCACGCCTAACCATTTTTGCAGAAGTCTAGGATGGCTACATCGCCTCACCTCCACCCGACGAGCATGTCCTCGGCGGCCAGGGGCAACGCCAGCCTCACCCTGGGCTCCCACATCTGGTTTAGGAGTCTCGAGTTCGTCATCACCAAGAAAGGCGATGACCTCGACCTCATCCCACCGACCAACAAGCCTGCCCACTTCCCCGAGCCCGTGGTCGACCTACGACGCCGCTCCGACGAGCTAAAGAATACATGGCCTAATGAATTCAGCCTGCCTAATCTACCACGAGCTGCCCAGTCCTACCACGACAAAAAGGTTCGCATGCCATCAACTAATGCTCACTATCTCAGCCCCAAAGCAGGTGAGGTACCGGAGGATCTACCACAACAGCTCGGACAAGCCATCGCCGACACCTTGGCATCGATAGAGACGAGCTCTAACTCCGACTTCGACGATGACTACCAAGGCAGCACTGGCTTCGCCAAACCTCAGAAGATGCAACGCTTTCTACATGTCAGTGACTATCTCCTCAACGATGAGCCGCTCAACGATGACTTCATCGATCGCTTCGACGGCTACGAGCTCTCATGGCCGTAAAAAGGGACAATCAGGCCTCAACACAGCATTCGGTTTGCCGAGCCCGTCCCCCCGTTATCTTCACTGTTAAATACCGCCTTTAATCGCTCTTGAAAGTCTCTGTGAACTGATGTTTTTTCTTTTAACTCCCTTGTAATACCGAATGTATAAATGCATCATGCGCGTGCATCATACATGCCTCATACATACATTCTGCATATGTCATACCGCATCATCTGCACAACGGTCCGAACCCGGGCCTAGAGTTCGTAGGCTGGCCTTACGAAGGGGTTTCGACAGCCGCTCCGGCTCAACAGAGTGAGGGATGGAATGTGGGGAGTGGCACGATAGAGGCCAACACCCAGGTGCCTCAAAGCACCATGCGGGACTCCCCAAACCATGTTTGAGCATTGATGCACACTGATTTAAGGGTTTTTCATCGGAGAAAGGCGACGAGCCACCGGGGTTGTACCGGAACGACCTTGGTTACCCTGAATTGGTCGTCGAGGGTATGAGGTCGGTCACTAGATACCTATATCGGATCCTCAGCGAACGGGATCTAGGACCTCACTCGAAATGAAATACTCGCTAGCAACTCAAACGGACACCACGAAAAATGGCTCTACTCGAGAGGGATGACGTGCCGTTGTCCAACCCCTCCTTCTTTATGAAAAAGATGTGAGAGGGAAGTGCATTGGGCCTCCTGACTGGATCAAACCCACGGGTCTTGATTTTTGGAGGACCTGTTTCATATGTATGGCCTACCGAGGCCCGCCGAGACCTAAAATAAGGGACGGATCACCCAGAGCCCAGAAGGTGCCCTAGGGGCAAAAGAGTCTGGCCGATGGACGTCCCATCCGCATGCTAAACCCAGGCGTCATTGACCCTGCCTAGGGCCACGGAGCAGCAGGGGTCTAGTCGACGATTAAGACCCTAACCGAGCCTCGGGGCACGTGCCTCCCCTAGGGGACTCCACCACACGCGCCACCGGCGATGCTTCGGTGGCTTCATATACTAACGAAACAAATTACACAAAACAAATGACAAAAGAGCTTAAAACTACTATGATTAATCCATTTCAGCATACTGATAAAATAAAAGACGCCATGCGTCGACAGTCGATAAATATAACAAAATAAAAAAGAAAAAGCCCTAAGAGGCAGCATCGCGGGGGAGCTCCGCAAGGATCTCCTGGGCGGGGACGAGGGCAGCCACTGCCTCCTTGGCCAGGCCGTAGCGAGCCACTAGGTCCTCATGAAGGCGCAGCGGCTCCTCCACAGGGAACCCGTCGACCTCGGTGAGGTCGGCTCCCACCAACAGCTTCGCCATAGCCAGGAAAACCCCAGTGCTACGGCGGACGCCGCTCTCAATAGCAGTGGTGACGCGACGACACGCGGCCCAGAGCCGGTCCTCCCTAGTACCCGGGGCGACCCCCAGGTAATCCAGGAAAGCATCCACCGCAGTGCGGAGACCCTCTAGCTCCACGGTCACCTCTGACACACACAAGATTTCACTCACGATTAGAAAAAAGCACCGAGCTGTAGACGAAGAAGGAAGAAGACAGAAGAGAAGAAAAACTCACCAATGCCACGATGGTCCGCGTCTCCTAGCTGACAGAGGAGGACATTTGCCCTCCCGTCGACATCTGCTACCGCCGCACGGACGAGCGCCCACTCCTCCGCCTGCTCCACCCTCGGCCCCGACGGGGCAGCCTGAGCCCCAGGGAGGGCATAACGAGGGCGAATTCTCCCCATCGAGATGTCGCCAGTATGTAGCTGGTGGCCCCTCCCTGTGAAAACCCGATCGTCTGTCTGGCGACGCTGCACCGCCGGGGGACCGTCCACCTCTTTGGATCGCTACGGAGAGTTGTCACGTGCCATCGAGATTGTGGGATTGTGCTAAGAGATGGTGGAAGAGGAAAGTGGAGAGTGGAAGGTTGCAATAGGTGTGGGAAGAACAAGTGTCGAGCCGGGTATAAATAGGATCCAAGCAACCATTCAGCCGCGCAGCTGCCCAAGATCATCAATGCGATGTTGGAGCTCGAGCCAACGTTCCTGGTTCCCGCTAAAAACCAAGTAATGGAACTTCCCCTCCACTTCCCTCGATTAAATCTCGACGCTCCCACTCACTATAATGCACCCATCTAACTTTCGAACCACGGATTCCTGAACGAATGATGGGCCTCACAAGAGATGAGCATCCTTCGAACAAAGTCTTGTCTAGATGGGCCTCCCCCAAACTCAATTCGACCCACGTAAAAAACACTTGGTAATGGCCAGCTTGGCCCATCGATCTCTGGTCAAAACCAAAGGAGCCCAAAGGCAAAAGCCGCAGGAGCGGAAACAGGCTAAGCCATCACAAAGTAAACGGGCCTGGTGGCTCACCCCTCCAGGAGGGTTGGTCAAAGGAATCGTCCCTCCGAGACACCCTGGACTGTTGTAAGCCATAGGGCTCGGGGGCTAGTCCTACCACACCAGTATAGTGAAAAACCGAAATCGTCTTTGACCTCGTACACTCTTACTTCACTCTGCCCCCCCTTGCGGCCAAGCCGAGCAATAATGCCCGGAACACCCCCAAGCCATACCCAGGACCCCGTGAGCGTCAACTAGTGGGATCCCATCGGAGGGAGGCACCGAGCCCTCAGAGCCCACCAAACGGTTCTGAGGCCCACTGAACGACCCTCGAATAACTAGAACAAGCCTTTGATCGACCTCTCGCCATGAGCGGAGGCTCGGGGGCTACCTTTGAATTAAGGTTGAGGCCTCGGATTTGCACCCCACACAAAATCAAGACATTGGAAGCATATCCCATCCTTCCAAGGCCTCGGGGGCTACACCCGGCGGGTGCGCTCGCGCGCACCCTAAAAAAAAAAGCAATACAAAGACAAGCCGAGGCCCCAGCGATGACCCGGCTAGAAGCCCAGCAAAGAGAAAACCCGACGTACAGCCTCTGAAGGAGTATCCTTACTCCTACACAGTCTCGAGGGCTACTGTCGGGTAACACAATTAGAGGTACCCAAATTGTGATGAAAAATCACCCGGCCTCCCCATTTAAGGAAAAAGATCAACAAAAGAGAGACGGGCTAAACTCTCCCTTGCTGGGCCTCTAGCAAGACATATGAGCCAACCAGCCCATCTCCCCACTTCATCTGAGGCCTCACGCAGAGGGGTCTCGAAACACCTCCGATTCGTCCGAGGCCTCAGCCCTGGGGTCTCGGACACAGGCCAACCCCCGGCAACATCACCGCCTCACTCAAGCCCCAGAGGCGGCATTGACCGTCTCCGCCTCGCCTGAGACCAACCTCTGACGCCGCTCCCCCATTGGCGCGCTCGAGACCCCCTGTGACGTCACCCACGTTCTCGCGTCTGCCCAACCGGACAAGCCAGAAATGACCGGGGTCAAATCACCACGCCATCGACTGCAACAGGCATGGGGAAGAGTTACTGACCACTATGCCACCCCATACTGGCACTATACACACGATTCGTGTCTGCGCAGTGTACGAAACAACTGCCCTGGGCCACTATTCCCACGATCGGGATAAGATCGCACCGCAATTTCTGCCTCCGAGGCCTCGGCCCTCTGCGCCAGTCAAACTACAAGGACAAATACGCCACGCCGGCTACAGGACTAGGTATGACAAGGCACGTCGCTACAATACCAAAAGACAGAGACCACTCCTTCAGCAGTGGCACACATGCCAGAACACGTAGCAGCAGTGCTAGAAGTACTGACGCCATGCCTCCACAGTGCAGACCACGTCGCCACCGGATAAGGCTCTTCCGAGGCCTCCAGGCTCCTCCACTAGCAAGGTCACACCGTATGCCAACATTTTGTAACCTTGCACCTCTTTGAGGCTATAAAAGGAGCATGCATGGATCATTCCACGGGGACCGGAAAAAAGAACCACCACAGCATCACAACGTAAGATACGAGTGTAAGGTCCAAATAGGCTAGAGGGGGGGTGAATAGCCTAATTAAAACTTCTACAAGAATTACTTAACCACAAGTTAGTATAAAAGGTGGCGGAGCAAAATGCACTAGCTCTAACTAATTAAGCAAGCCACCTACACAAGTCTAGTACAAGGCTATCCACTAAACACAACAACAACAAGCTAGATACAAGATGTAATACGAGAGAAGAGCTTCGAGTGATTATACCGCCGTGTAGATATGAGAAGTACCAATCAATCAATTACTCAAGAGAAATCCTCGGGAAGAGAATGACACAAGAATTTATCCCGAGGTTCACTTGCTTCCCGGTAAGCTACTCCCCATTGTGGCGATACACCCACTTGTCGGTTCGCGAGCTAATTGACTATCAAGAGTCGAGCCCTCGGCGGGCACCGCACAACCGCACACAAGATGGGGATCCTCCAAGCCACGAGCTCCACTAGAGTATCCAATTCGTGAACTCCCGCGGGAAAGGATCAAGAACCCCTTACAACACTTGGTGAAGGCTCCAACAATCTCCAATTGCGAGCTCAATCACCTCCGCTGCTCCAAGCCGTCTACCGTGTTGGGAAACACGGAAGAGTAACAAGAAATCTGTAGCAACTCGAAGGTCAAGTGCCTCTAGAATGCAACTCTCAAGCAATGCACTTGAATCTCACTCAATCTCACTCAAGATGTGCAAACAATCAAAGAGATGAGTGGAGGGGTTGTTCTCTAGCTCAAAGGATGTCTCTAGGTCTCAAAATGTGCAAGAGATACCCTCAAACCCCGGACATCCTCTATTTATAACGAAGGGGTACGCAGCTAGCCGTTACGGACGACGCAGCGAAAATCGCGCTGACCGGACGCTCCGGTCAGGGTGACCGGACGCGTCCGGTCACTACACGACAGCAAGAAATAGTGCGCGTCAGAACTAGCCGTTGCCCTAACCGGACGCGCTCAACCGTTTGACCGGACGCGATAGTGCCCGCGTCCGGTTGCGTTCCAGTAAGCTCCCATCGAGACCGGACACGTCCGATCGCACGTGACCGGATGTGCCGCGCGTCCGATCGTCACTCCGCTTTGCTCTGCCCCTCTAGACGCCTGACCGGACGCTCCGGTTCCGTGAGGGACCGGACGCGTCGGTCGCGCGCTCTTCTTCTGCGCACAGGAGAACTGACCGGACGCGCTGGTCAAGCCAGACCAGCGTCCGGTCACAAACCCTAGATGCGCTGCGCCGAGTTGAACTGACCGGACGCGTCCGGTCAAACCGAGACCGCGTCCGGTGCAGCGTCCGGTCACCACAGTGACCGCCGTTCGCCTCCGTTTCTTTTCCAACTTTCGGCACAGTAGAAAATAGGCGTTTTACTTCTCCAAAAAACGCCGAATCCTACCTCGCAAGCTCGGCGGGAGGGAGAGAGGAACCCAAACCCCTCTCTACCGCTTAAACTCCACTGCCTTCGCAAAAGTGTTAACACCACCAAGAGTACACCACCATGTGCATGTGTGTTAGCATTTCACAAACATTTTTCAAGGCGTTATGTTAGCTCTCTACTAGATCCTAATGCATATGCTCAAGACATTGATCTAGTGGCACTTGATTCCCGAGCTAACCGTAATTACCCTCTTGATAGTCGGCTATGTATCCTAAACCCGGTCAATCACTTCTCTACTCATCTTAGACCGGCAAAAGGAAAACCCTATGGTTATACCTTTGCCTTGCGCTCTTAGATCCTTCTCCTTCACTTGATCATCATGTCCATCATATTATGTGCATCTCCACCATGATCGTCATTTCATGTCCATGCACCATTTCTTTGTGATCTTGTGGCCACCACTCCTTGCCACGTACACCTTCATCACATGTGTTGCTTATGCCTAGCTTAATCACACTTGATACAATAGCATTAGCAACTTGATGTCATTAATTACCAAAACCAAACTTGGGCTTTCAATCTCCCCCTTTTTGGTAATTGATGACAACCATCACAAAGATATGAAATGAAAACAATTTCCAATTCCGATAGTATTAGCTCCCCCTACATATGTGCTTCGATGAGTTTGGTTCAATTGTGCACATACGTATGGATTAGAATTTTGGGAGAGTTACTACTATCAAATTGATGCTAAGGTATATAGAATGGACCTTTGAAGCGTGATACCAATCGGAGTTACCAAAATATACCATCCTTAGCATCGATGTAGCTAGACACCACTTGTAATACTTTACTTGTAAAGATCACAAACACTAAAGTACCCCGTGAGATCAACATTATAAGCAAAGGTGTCTAGATACCACTTGTAAAGCTACTCTTAATAAAACATCATTCAAGTTCTATTTCTAGCAAACACCAAACAAGCATGAATATGAATTTAAGTTTTGCAATACAACACTTCATCATGCTAATGCACATACAAATGCAACAAACAATTCATGAGCTTGCTCCCCCTACTTGTGTGCTCAATTTTTAATTTCTCTCCCCTTACTATATCTTTCTCCCCCTTTGTGACTCTTCTATCTTTGTGACTTTTCTCTCCCCCTTTGTCAACAATCACCAAAAAGGTGCCAATTTTAGTGAGAGTCAAGTCAATCAATATGAGGGAGTCCAAATTATGGTTCAATCTAGATCACTTGCCTAGAATATGTAATTCGGTTTGATCCAAGGACAAGCTTCTTCATACCTCATAAAGTATAAGGGTTATCTTGACCATGTTGAATTACACATCATGAGCTCATTTTCTAGATTCAACACTAGGTTTGCAAGCCCACAAACATGTCATATGCTACCACTAGATCACTCAAACATAGAAGCAATAGTGGTACCATATATACATTAAACTCATTTGATTTTCATGAATGAGCCTATTTGACATGCAAATATATCTATATGTTCTAAACATATCCTTAGCAAAGTTTGTATGATATGCCAAACAACTTTACCTTGCTATGTCAGAGGAGAGGCATGTCATATAAGAATGTGGGGGTACACTCATTTCAAGTTGGAGAAATCAAGTATGTTCAATTCATTCTTCAACTTGTAAAATCTCTTCTCATCAAGTGGCTTTGTGAATATGTCGGCTAGTTGATCTTCGGTGCCAATGCTTTCAATGCTAATATCACCCTTTTTGTTGATGGTCCCTTATGAAATGATGCCTAATATCAATGTGCTTGGTTCTTGAATGTTGAACCGGATTTTGTGTCATCTTGATAGCACTCTCATTGTCACAAAACAATGGCACATTCTTGAATTTAATTCCAAAGTCATTCAAAGTGGCCTTCATCTAAAGTAATTGTGCACAACAACTACCGGCACTAATATATTCGGCCTCGGCGGTAGATAGTGCAACACTATTTTGTTTCTTTGATGACCATGAAACAAGAGACCTTCCAAGCAATTGACAAGTGCCACTTGTGCTCATTCTATCAATCTTGCATCCATCATAGTCGGAGTCCGAATATCCAATCAACTCAAAACTTGACCCCTTTGGAAACCGTAGTCCAACATCATGAGTGCTCTTAAGATATCTCAATATTCTCTTGGTTGCTTTCAAGTGACTTTCTCTAGGTGAAGCTTGATATCTTGCACACTTGCACACACTAAATATTACATCCGGCCTAGAAGCGGTGACATATAGCAAACTTCCAATCATAGACCGGTATTGCTTTTGATCTACCATGTTGCCACTAGCATCAACACTCAATTGATCATTAGTGCCCATTGGTGTACTCATTGGCTTAGCATCTTGCAATCCAAACTTCTTGATCATGTCCTTGATGTACTTGCCTTGACTTACAAAAGTGCCATTCTTCATTTGCTTGATTTGAAGTCCAAGGAAGTAACTAAGCTCTCCAATCATAGACATCTCAAACTTTTTTGCCATCATATTTCCAAACTCTTCATAAAAGTCTTGGTTAGTTGATCCAAAGATAATGTCATCCACATAGATTTGCAACACAAACAAGTCATTTCCAAGCTTCTTGGTGAAGAGAGTGGTGTCAACCTTTCCCATCTTGAACCCTTTAGAGAGAAGAAAGTCTCTCAACCTCTCATACCATGCTCTAGGTGCTTGCTTCAAACCATACAATGCCTTCTTGAGCTTGTAAACATGTTGGGCTTCTTGTCATCTTCAAAACCGGGAGGTTGCTTAACATGAACTTCCTCATTGATGTAGCCATTGAGAAATGCACTTTTGATATCCATTTGATAAAGCTTGATGTTGTGTGCACAAGCATATGCTAATAAGATTCTAATTGCCTCCAATCTTGCAACCGGTGCATATGTTTCTCCAAAGTCAAGACCTTCAACTTGTGTGTAACCTTGTGCTACCAATCTTGCTTTGTTTCTTACAACTACACCATCTTGATCTTGCTTGTTTCTAAAGACCCACTTAGTACCAATCACATTGTAGTTCTTTGGCCTTTCAATAAGTTCCCAAACTTGATTTCTAGTGAAGCTGTTTAGCTCTTCATGCATGGCATTTACCCAATCGGAATCCTTCAATACATCTTCTATCTTCTTTGGTTCTTCTAATGAGACAAATGAGTAATGCTCATAAAAGGATGTTAATCTTGATCTAGTTTGAACACCACTTTGAATTCCACCAATGATTTGGTCCAATGGATGATCTCTTGCAATGCTAGTAGGTTGGAGTATTGGGAGTTGATTACTTCCACTTGTTTGACCTTGAACTTGAGCTTCATTATGAGTACCACTAGAGCTTGCTTGATTTGTATCAATGTGTACACTTTGGTTGATCACATGAATATCATCATCATCAACTTGCCTTGGCCTAACATCACTAATATCCATGTTCTTCATTGCATTTGATAATTGATCTCCTCTCACATCATCAAGGTTTTGAGCTTCATTTTGAGATCCTTGAGTTTCATCAAACTCAACATCATGAACTTCTTCCAAGGTGTCATTTGTGAGATTCTAAACTCTATATGCTTTGCTTGTGGTAGAATAACCAAGTAAGAATCCTTCATCATATTTCTTTTCAAACTTGCTCAATCTAGTGCCTTTCTTGAGAATATAGCATTTGCAACCAAACACTCTAAAGTATGCAATGTTAGGCTTTCTTCCATTCAATAGCTCGTATGGTGTCTTCCCAAGCTTCCCATGGCAATAGAGACGGTTGCTATAATAGCAAGCCGTATTGATGGCTTCACTCTAAAATAAATGACTCACATTATATTTACTAAGTATTGATCTAGCCATGTTAATTAAAGTTCTATTCTTTCTTTCAACTACACCATTGGATTGAGGAGTGTAGGTTGGAGAGAATTGATGTCCAATACCAAGATCATCACACAATTCCTCAATTCTTGTGTTCTTGAACTCACTACCATTGTCACTTCTAATCTTCTTGATGGTGGTCTCAAACTCATTTTGCACTCTCTTGACAAAAGATTTGAATAGATCATGTACATCACTCTTGTCATAAAGAAAGAACACCCAAGTGTATCTAGTGTAGTCATCAACAATCACAAAACCATACTTATTGCCACCAATGCTAGTGTATGTTGTTGGCCCAAACAAGTCCATGTGCAATAGCTCAAATGCCTTTGATGTGCTCATTTCACTCTTACTAGGATGTGTATTTCCAACTTGTTTGCCGGCTTGACAAGCACTACATGGTTTATCCTTTTCAAAAGTTACATCTTTCAAGCCTCTAACTAAGTCATGCCTCAAAAGTTTGTTCAATTGTTTCATTCCAATATGACCAAGCCTTCTATGCCACAACCATCTCATACTAGATTTGCTAAGCAAGCATGATTTCAATTGGGTCTCACTATCATTGAAGTCAACCAAGTATAAGCTACCATATCTAAATCCTTTGAATATTAAATTTGATCCATCAATACTTATGACTTCAACATCATCACTACCAAATATGCACTTGAAGCCAAGATCACAAAGTTGTGCCACCGACAAAAGATTGAAATCCAAGCTCTCAACTAGCAACACATTAGATATGCTCATGTAATTTGAGATAGCAATTTTACCAAGCCCCTTTACCTTGCCTTTCTTGTTGTTGCCGAAAGTGATAGCATCAAACCACCATTTTGACTTGTATCAATTGATTTGAATATACAAGAATCTCCGGTCATATGTTGAGTGCACCCACTATCAAGCACCCAATGCCTTCCTCCGGCTTTGTAATTAACCTACAAGACAAGATCAATTCCTTTTAGGTATCCAAACTTGTTTGGGTCCTCCAAGATTAGTGACCAAGCTCTTTGGTACCCAAATAGCTTTCTTCTTTGAGCCCATCCATGGTGCACCAATGAACTTAGCATGAACACCATTTATACCCTTGGTAAGTATATAGAAAGAATCAAACTTAATTGAGGATACTTTAGCATTGGATTTCTTGTTCATGCAATGTAGCTCTATATGACCAACTTGCTTGCAACTTTTGCAATAGCTACAATTGTTCTTCACAAAACGAGTCTTGCGAGGAGCAAAAGCGGCCTTGCCTTTCTTGGGGTTATAGCCCAATCCCTCTTTGTAGAGAGAAGCCCTTTGGCTACCTAAGCACATAAGCAAGCGGTCCTCACCACCATAAGCCTTAGCTAAGGTGTGATTGAGCTCTTTTACCTCCTTCTTGAGATTTTCATTCTCAACTATAAGTGTGGAGTCACAAGTGAAACCATCACTACTAGATGAGGATAATGTAGATGCGCTACATGAAGGGTTAGTGGGAGCAACAACAATAGGCTTATGACAAGATTCATCAATTATATCACAAGATATGCCTATGTTGCAAGTTTTAGCTTTCTTAACATTAGTTGGCATGTTTTCACATTTTTTAACTATAGAGGAATGAGCTTCTTCAAGCTTAGTGTGAGACTTTTGAAGCTTCTTATGGTCTTCCTTTAGACTCTCATAAGATGCCATAAGCTCATCAAGTTCTTGCATAAGGTTTTTCTTTTCCTTAAGTAAGCCCTTGCACTCCTTTCTAGATTCTTTAAAATGTTGAGTGCAATCTTCTAGCATAGTGATTAGTTCATCTTTAGTGAATTCTTCTTCATCACTATCACTATCACTAGCATTATTATGATCACTCTCATCATCGGACGATACCTTAGCGGCCTTAGCCATGAAGCACGATGGAGTGTCGAAGAGGGAGACCTTTTCTTGGATGGCAATGCTAGCATGTCCCTTCTTCTTACTCTTGTTGTCATCCTCATCATCACTTGAGGATTCATCATTATCCCATGTAGCAACATGAGAATCGTTCTTCTTCTTATAAGAACTCTCCTTCTTTTCTTGCTTCTTCTTTTGCTTCTTCCTCTCCTTCTTGATAGCATCTTCATCATCACTATCATAAGGACACTTTGCAATGAGATGGTCCTTGCTATGGCATCTAAAGCATCTCATGTTATGCTCATTTTTCTTGGATGAGTTCTTCCTCCTTCTTGCACGAAAGCCTTTCTTCTTCATGAATTTGCCAAATTGCTTGACAAAGAGAGCCATCTTCTTATCAATGTCATCACTATCACAAGAACTTGAGTCTTCATCACTTGATGATTCAATCTTGGATTTTCCCTTGGATGTGGTGGCTTTGAATGCCACACTCTTCTTCTTCTCATCATCCTTCTTCTCATTTACCTTCTTCTTCTTTTTGACCAACTCATCCTTCTCATCATCTTCTCTATATGAATCATCGGTCATCACTTCTTGAAATATTTGTTGAGGAGTTGAATCCTTCAATGTAGTCCTTACTAGCACGGTGATCAATGTATCAAACCTCTTGGGCAAGCTTCTCAAGAACTTCATAGAGAATTGGTTGTCCTTGACTTCCTCACCAAGAGCTTTGAGCTCGTTGATAATGACTTGCAATCTATGAAACATCTCCGGTACACTCTCGTCATCTTGCATCTTGAAGCTTGAAAATTTTTCTTGCAAGATATATGCTTTTGCGGTCTTTGTGCCTTCGGTGCCCTCAAATGTTTCTTCTAGCTTGGCCCAAGCATCATGAGCAATTTCAATGTTCTTCACTTGATCAAATGTTTTGTCATCTAGTGCCTCATGAAGAGCACTAATGGCAATGTCATTGTATTGGAGCTTCTTCTCTTCTACGGGTGTAGATGCTTCCGGATTAGCCACCTCAAATTTTGTTTCGGTGACCTTCCACACTTCTCTATTGATTGACTTGAGATGTGCGGTCATCTTAACCTTCCAATATGCATAATTTGTGCCATCAAAGTGAGGTGCCTTCTTGGTGTTGTTGATGTGCAAGCTTAATTGAGCCATTTCTTTTTCACCGTAGGTTGTTAAGCCTCAAATAAACGGTGCCTCGGCTCCGATACCACTTGTAAGGTCCAAATAGGCTAGAGGGGGGTGAATAGCCTAATTAAAACTTCTACAAGAATTACTTAACCACAAGTTAGTATAAAAGGTGGCGGAGCAAAATGCACTAGCTCTAACTAATTAAGCAAGCCACCTACACAAGTCTAGTACAAGGCTATCCACTAAACACAACAACAACAACAAGAAGCTAGATACAAGATGTAATACGAGAGAAGAGCTTCGAGTGATTATACCGCCGTGTAGAGATGAGAAGTACCAATCAATCAATTACTCAAGAGAAATCCTCGGAAAGAGAATGACATAAGAATTTATCTCGAGGTTCACTTGCTTTCCGGCAAGCTACTCTCCGTTGTGGAGATACACCCACTTGTCGGTTCACGAGCTAATCGACTATCAAGAGTCGAGCCCTCGGCGGGCACCGCACAACCGCACACAAGATGGGGATCCTCCAAGCCACTAGCTCCACTAGAGTATCCAATTCACGAACTCCTGCGGGGAAGGATCAAGAACCCCTTACAACACTTGGTGAAGGCTCCAACAATCTTCAATTGCGAGCTCAATCACCTCCGCTGCTCCAAGCCATCTACAGTGTCAGAAAACACGGAAGAGTAACAAGAAATCCGCAGCAACTCGAAGGTCAAGTGCCTCTAGAATGCAACTCTCAAGCAATGTACTTGAATCTCACTCAATCTCACTCAAGATGTACAAACAATCAAAGAGATGAGTGGAGGGGTTGTTCTCTAGCTCAAAGGATGTCTCTAGGTCTCAAAATGTGTAAGAGATACCCTCAAACCCGGACATCCTCTATTTATAACAAAGGGGTACGCAGCTAGCCGTTACGGACGACGCAGCGAAAATCGCGCTGACCGGACGCTCCGGTCAGGGTGACCGGACGCGTCCGGTCACTACACGACAGCAAGAAATAGTGCGCGTCAGAACTAGCCGTTGCCCTGACCGGACGCGCTCAACCGTTTGACCGGACGCGACAGTGCCCACGTCCGGTCGCGTTCCAGTAAGCTCCCGTCGAGACCGGACGCATCTGATCACACGTGACCGGACGCGCCGCGCGTCCGATCGTCACTCCGCTTTGCTCTGCCCCTCTAGACGCCTGACCGGACGCTCTGGTTCCGTGAGGGACCGGACGCTCCGGTTCCGTGAGGGACCGGATGTGCCGGTCGCGCGCTCTTCTTCTGTGCACAGGAGAACTGTCCGGACGCGCTGGTCAGGCCAGACCAGCGTCCGGTCATAAACCCTAGATGCACTGCACCGAGTTGAACTGACCGGACGCGTCCGGTCAAACCGAGACCGCGTCCGGTGCAGCGTCCGGTCACCACAGTGACCGTCGTTCGCCTCCGTTTCTTTTCCAACTTTCGGCACAGTAGAAAATAGGCGTTTCACTTCTCTAAAAAGCGCCGAATCCCACCTCACAAGCTCGGCGGGAGGGAGAGAGGAACCCAAACCCCTCTCTACCGCTTAAACTCCACCGCCTTCGCAAAAGTGCTAACACCACCAAGAGTACACCACCATGTGCATGTGTGTTAGCATTTCACAAACATTTTTCAAGGCGTTATGTTAGCTCTATACTAGATCCTAATGCATATGCTCAAGACATTGATCTAGTGGCACTTGATTTCCGAGCTAACCGTGATTGCCCCTCTTGATAGTCGGCTATGTATCATAAACCCGGTCAATCACTTCTCTACTCATCTTAGACCGGCAAAAGGAAAACCCTATAGTTATACCTTTACCTTGCGCTCTTAGATCCTTCTCCTTCACTTGATCATCATTGTAACAGAACCGTCCAAATTATAAGAGCACAAGTATAAAAACAATCACCGAAGTGATCAAATTCTCACACTTGAGCCCATATAACTCCGGTAGTCCAATAAAATCACGAGGGATTTCAAACCAACCAACATACAAGCCAAGATCGTAATGATTCAACATAACAAGTCACATGTTACATCCGTTTCACAAGTAATTCAATATACATCGGAGTTCAACATAGTTATTAGAACTTACATTGAAAAGTAGCGGAAGCAAAGTAATTTGAAACTAACATTATTCTTATTTCAAATACATGCCAGTACCACGGTCGACTTCCAACAAAAGCATTAGAGATAAGATAACTTAGACGGATCACGCCCGTGATCACACTCCGCCTCTACGGCAGGAGCCAACCAACTCTTGCAGTAGCCATGATACTTCACAACCTGCGACAAGTGGGGATAAAACCCTGAGTACAAGAAGGTACTCAGCTAGACTTACCCGTCAAAAACCAGAAATAAGGTGACACCAAGGATCATGCAAGGCTGATATAAAGTGGGGCTAGCTTGATAACATTTTGCATAAAAGCTTAATATAGATGATCAATCATTAATGCTTAAGCATCAAGTTAATTATCATTAACCTATCATCTATATTAGAACCTATACTAGAGCACTCACTTTATTAGGAGCAAACAATATTAACCATAGCAGGTATAAATTGAGGCAACCTTTCCATCGTGATCCAATTAACCATCAGTTCAATTTAATTGAATCTACGTTGTCGCTGCTCAAGTCAAGTGCTCACTAACCGGGAGCGACGGCGATTCGAATCGAATTCCTATCCAGCTGGAGGGGTATTTCTAACACTCACCGTGCAGACCCCTATCAGGGTCGCATAGGCCACCTTTTCATATGATTCAGGAATCACGGGTCCGAATGATGTCGCGACCCTAAGGGCGACACTCTGCCAGGTGATAGGGACTCTAACCCCCCCCCCCTTGGTCTCACGCCAATGTCCCCAAGCACATCCTTTTTCTCCTCCAAGAAGCAACCTACCATTCGATTCCCGGCCTGAATCACATTACTCGGCTTCGCGGTCGGAACGACTTATCCGGCCAACTAAGTGTTAGACTGCGTTCAACATGACTCAAGGACGTACAGCGAATCGGTCCTTAAACGACTCAGACGGGGATAGATTCACACCCAAGACCTCCATGCCTTGTTGCTTCACTATCGTCATCCCGCCCGGTCTCATTTCATTTTATTAACACATGGTTCCATTCCACGATAGCAAATATAGCCAACTGTGCCATATATGAATATCCCTACATCTCGCAGGTGACAGGAAATCACCTGACTTCTACCGCTTAAAGCAGGGCTAAGCATCTACTCGATCCTAGTCTATGTAGGATTCAGGGATTCATATATCTGAACAAGGAATGATATAATGCAGCAAGGTTTTCAACCAACTCCTACCACTTAATGCAACAATACTTATAACATATATATAATTAATTGCTTTGAAGATAGGAGGCTTATAATGCTCCGGGGCTTGCCTGGGATCCGACTCAAGTTAGAGTATGTCAGAAGAACTCGCTTGGCGAGCATTTCCCTTCGGGATGGATCCACCAACTCCATCTTCGGGTTTGGCTCCACCACACGTCCTTCACGTGGTGCATCTAGCGTACCTAAATGAGATGCAAGATGCAAGTGTATGAATATAATGAATGGCAATAAGAATGCATCACATAAGACAAGCACAATATTTAAACAAGATACAAGCCCTCATAGCAGCTCACTGACTATAGCACACCAACCATTCCATGCATAATAAGTAAAGCATAATCTTCACAAGTTTCAGGTGTACTAACTTCATCACCAAGGACATGAATCACACTTAGCAACATGCAAAGCAACTCAAGGTGAAGCAACAACGATAACTGGAATATGTCAATTTCTGGACTAGCAAACAGTAGCTTCATAAATCAATCATATCTAGAGTTTTATAAATCCAAATGACTTCCAAGAAGACATTATGGAAAGCTTATAAAATTATCTACATTTCATATAATATCATCACAGCATTATTCATAAGTTAAACAAGTCAAAAATACAAAGTTCCAGAATCTGTTCCTGACAAACAGAGAGTCAGCAATTCTGTACCCTAACTTTAAACAGCTATAACTCCTAAACCACATTGTTAAATGCCACCAAATTTTAACAGAAGCTAGATACATAAATTATCTACAACTTTTGTATAAATAAGTTTTACAACAAAGCACATTATCATGAAGAACTTTGCCAAGTTTCCAGATCTGTCCAGAAACTTCATTTGCAAGAAATAATTATTAACTTATGTTGCAAACATATAATTAGACAAAACCAACTTTACCAACATTTCGCACATGACTAATGAACACCAGAAAACTTAGTGTCCGTTTCTAAATAAATTCTTTTAATGCCTTTTCTTAATTTATTTAAATAATTAGGTGGAATTATGAACATATATCAAAAGTGCACAATAATTTCTACCAAAATTGCAGTGGTCTACAAATGCTCCCAATAGTTTACTTTATAAATTTCAAACCATTTGGACATATATATCAACCTCTATGAAAAAGACAAATGGCTATTGCAAGAATTCATGTGAGAGCAAGATGAATCAATAACTCACTCATACTATAACTAAAATTCATGAAATTTTTACCACACATCAAACATCACATGAGTAGCACGCCACAAAAATTTCACTTCATTTGGAGCCCTACATTTGCAGTTATGAAAATGACAAATACAACTAGCATTGAAAACCTAGAAGCATAGATCTATTTTTAGAGCTAAAATTTTAAACTAAAATATGCCATATTATATATCCACTGCAAAGACAATTTCACAAGGATTCCAAAAAGTCCTCATTTGCTATTTTACGAATTTTCTGTGATTTACTAGGCATTTTTAAAAATCAGCAAAAACTATCACAAATCAGTCCTTACGGCACTATTCACATGAGTGTGTCGGTGTGCACTTAGACCCCTGACTTTAGTCGAATTTGAGCGCGAGATCCCTGGTCGGGATTTACAGAGAGGGGTCGCCGGAGCTCGCGGTTCATAGGAGGGAGGCCATGCCATCGTCGGGGAAGTGGTGGGGAAGCAAGAGGAGGCCGGTGCGCACCCGTGGGTGGCCACAGCTCATCTCGAGGTGGCCCGAGAAGGCGGGGCCACGCGGAGCAGCGGCTCACCGGCGGCGGCTCGCTTGGCCGCGGGACTCCGGCGGCTTTCGGCTTGGGTGAGAATGCGCAAGGGATGGAGGGAGATGAGGTGGATGCCATGGCGCTCACAGCTGGGTTCGCGGTGGCTCGTGGGGGCGGGACGGCGGTGGCCGCGGAGCTCAGAAGCAAGCTCGCCGTGGCCTACAATGGTGGTGGCGGCGCTACGCTGGTTCGCCGCACACGCGGGCGAGAACGGCGGTGGCGCGAGGCGGCTGCGTGGCCAGGGAGGCGGAGCTGGGGGCGACTCTTGGCCTGAGGCGTGCAGCACAGCAGCGGCAGTGAGCTCTGCTCACGTCCATGGCAGACGCGCGCCATGGCGTGGAGCGAAGCGAGGAGACAACGAGAGTGAGGAGGAGAATGGAGAGCGAGGGCGACGCGCGGCGTCCTTAAGCCCGCGCCCAGCCGCGTCCTGGGCCCAGGTCCGACGCATGGCCACCACGGGGCAGACGGTCGCTATGGCCGGTCGGCCACTGCTCGCCCGAATCAAATTTTCAGCTACAGGACTGACTGAAGCTAGTGCAAAATTTCGACTGAAACAGCAATCTTATCCTCTCCATAACTCCTAATCCGCTTGGTGTTTGCAAAAACTTCACTAATAAAAGTTGTAGAGCTACACGAGGTCTCCAACTTATCTTAAAGTCTCAAAGTCTAATTCGGCCTGGTTCATGAGATACGAGGCTCCAAACTCGGGTACATGAAACTTGAAAACTGAACTCAGTTCCAAGCTGACTGAAACCTCCAACTTCTCCCCTCTGTATCTCCCAAACTGAATAAGTAAAAGCTAAACCAATTCCATAGTGTTGTAGAGCTATATGAGGAATACAACTTTGATTAAAGGATCTAGGTTAGGTTCGACTTGGTTTGGGAGATATACTGTCCTAAAGGAGGGTACATCAAAACTAAAATCAGCTCCAACACTTAGTCAAATTTGCAAGTCCAAAAATAGCAGCAGATTGCAACTTTGAGCCTTTGTTTGACTTATTTCCAAGCTGAACTAGGGTATGCTCCAAAAATAAAGTTTGTACCTCATGAAAAGTATTACAACTTTTATTTAAGGCACAACATCAAAACTAGTACAGAACTTATAGTTCTACTTTGACTAAAGTAGCATCACAATAAAAGTTTAATTTATCCTTTGTGATCCATGGGAGCATTTTCTGGGCATTTGCTCAAAATGAACCCTTCATGACTTTTGTTGTAGAATTCATCTAGAGTCATTTGGGCAAAGTTGCAATGTTTGGTTGATGGTCTATAGTTCCATTCACTTAAGGGTGAAAATTCCAATAGGAATGGAACTTATCATTTCATGTGACTTTTTGATTCCAAACTTCATGAAACTTTTCCAGGGGTCACTATAGATAGGTACTAAGGTGAGACACATGAAGATATTGCCATAACACCACCCAAGCATATATCTTGAAAATGTCATATATGCAAAGCAAAGGAGTAACATCCAAGTTTAGATTAGGCTCATCTCCGTAGGTTGGCCTTGACATCGTCATCTCCACTTAATCTATCATGTTTGAGCTCAAACCCACTACTTAATGAGTGACAAACACCTGGGGTGTTACAATCATGTCCATCATATTATGTGCATCTCCACCATGATCGTCATTTCATGTCCATGCACCATTTCTTTGTGATCTTGTGGCCACCACTCCTTGCCACGTACACATTCATCACATGTGTTGCTTATGCCTAGCTTAATCACACTTGATACAATAGCATTAGCAACTTGATGTCATTAATTACCAAAACCAAACTTGGGCTTTCAACGAGCAGGCTACTCTCCTGAACCTGCGAGGTCACCAGCAGAGTCGCACACATCCACTTTCTCCAATCACGCCTTGAGACTTAGGAGCTCCTCCCTCTCTCATGTCCACTTGTAACACCTACTACAAGCACTTCGGTGCAAGATAATACAGAACTCTCCTCTCCCACTGGACGTAGGGCATTTCTCTGCCCGAACCAGTATAAATCGCCTGTATTCTTCTTGCATACCATCCGGACTCCCGACGCGCAGACACTCATTACTCGTTAGTGCTAGGACCGCCGTTTTTTACGCCGACACTATCCCTTTGTGGCTCCATGCGAGAGAGGCTGCACCTGAAAATAAGGGGAAAACCCCCGGTAGGAATCGTGAGTCGAGAGAGCTCGAACACACGACCGGCCGCTCCACCACTGGAGCGTCTACCACTCGAGCTACGGCTCGATCCCCGCCGACAGAAGTACTTTGCTCCAATGCCAAGGCGCCGTCTTGCACAGCAAACTCCCGAAAGGCGCGAGATTCAGGGCACCACACCAACGGAGGCTAACACTTCTGGTGGTTGTACAGACTAGAAAATGTTAAAACTACTATTTACACAATGTAAACTATCGCTACTTGTAGTTTACAAAATTATTTTTTTCTTTCATCATACATCACCTTTATTTTCTCTCTCTTCTTTTTTAGCATAGATCACCTTCTCTCTCGCCAAGCATACGTAACTTGTGCAAGCTACTATGACAAGTATAAAGCATCTACCTTTTTATTCGATCCTACATGGCACTTGGGACAACTAGTAAAAAAGCAGCGTTGGGGAAGCCCTAAGCCACTCAAGGGCACCACCAATGAAAGCTAACACTTCTAGTGGTTCGAGTATAAATAAAGTAATCTACATAGACTAAGAAATGTTAAGCCTACTATTCACACAATATAAACTATCACTACTTGTGGTTTACAAATAAACTTTTTCATTTCATCATATATCACCTTTGTTTCCTCCCCCTCTTCTTTTTTACCATAAACCACCTTCTCTCTCCCTAAGCATATATAGCTTCTACAAGACACTGTGATAAGTATAGAGCACCTACTTTTTTTATCCGATCCTACGTGACACTTGGGGCTACTAGCAAAAAAAAAAGCATACGTTGAGGAAGGCCTCACACGTGTGCCTCAGCGCGCGCCTTCGCCTCGTCGTCATCATCTCCTGCAGCGGCGTCCTTTTCATCTGTAGAATTTGTTTTAGGCCTTGTTTAGTTCCCAAAAAGTTTCTCCAAAAGCGCTACAGTAGTCATCACATCGAATCTTGCGATGCATGCATAAAGTATTAAATATAGACAAAAAAACTAATTGCACATTTTGGTTAGAAATCGCGAGACGAATGTTTTGAATCTAATTAGTCCATGACGAGACACTAATTGTCAAATAAAAACGAAAGTGTTACAGTAATTTTTTCCAAAATTTTTGCTAACTCAACAAGGCCTTAGTTGACATGTAATGAGAACGAGAGTGAGACTAAATAAATTCGAGCTTTCACTGACCGGCGTGTTGACCGCCTTGTTCACTTACCTCACAATAAATCAGTAAACAGTACTTTCGTAAAAAAAAGTTACAAGTGTACTTCACAAAGACATCGTGAGAACCTGTCACGAATTCACGTCTGGAACAGGAAACGTAAAGAAAATCGTTGACAAGCGCGGGAAGCGCCAGTCTGGACTCTGGAGCATCTCCATGCCCACAGAGTGGCCAAAAAATCAGCCAAGCTTGGCAGGGGCTCTTGAAAGTTCGAAACAACGGGAGCTATGCGATCGCCGATGCACCCCTACGCGCTAGGGGGTGCCAAACTGCATGGAGAATTGGAGAGGCGACCTCTGAGGCAAGGCAGCCTAGAAGAAACCTGTAAGAAACCGCTACGACGCTCATTCGCTGAAACATGCCCATAATTTACACGCGGACCGTGGCCAACCGGCACAGTTACTTGGCTCCAGTGCCAATTGCCTAGGCACCGTCCTGCACAAACTCCAGAAAGAAATGAGATATCTGAAGTCTGAACCACAGCCCACAGCAAGCTCACGGCTGGCTCAGCTCGAATGCTCCTCCTCCTCCTGGTAATCACTATCATCTTCCGCATCTGGATCTTCTTCGTCCATGGAATCTAATGTATCCTGCAAACACAGAAATTATGTGAAGTAGGTTTAAAACCTTTTCGCATTTAATCAGGAATCTAACCGGCAAAAAGAGCCTAAAGGCCGCACTCGTTGAAACAGTTTTAAGTTGAATAGCTGCAAACAAATTAAACAATGTACTGCAGTCTGTCTAACAAAGGATGCAAATATACCTGTTTTATTAGGTGAATGAATCTGTTACGCGTGAGGGAGAATATCAGTAAAGAAGCTATCCTTTCGTGACGGCTACACATAGTGGGTTCCAGGAACTCCAGAAAATATGGCTTGTACTCATACATAACGAATATAAGAAAATGCATGGGTCCATATATAATCCAAACGAAATACAATCCTTGTCAGGATTTGCACAACCCACAACCTTACAATCCCCATAGTCAAGGGAATTAAGGATGTTATATCTTTTCTAAACACACATCCCATTGTAACAGAACCATCCAAGTACGAAGCAGCACAGTAGAAGCGTGATTTTGACCAGTTTCAATATATTTCAGAAGAGATTAAGGCTGTGTTTACTTCCTCAAAAAAAAGTACTGTGCAAACAAAAGATTCCCCGTCACATTAAACTTGCGATACATGCATGGAGTACTAAATGTAGATGAAATCAAAAACTAATTGTACAACTTGGTTGTACTTTGCGAGACGAACGTTTTGAACCTAATTAGTCAACGGTTGGACACTATTTACCAAATAAAGCCAAAACGTGCTACAGTACTTTTTTTTACACCTTTTCGCGGAACTAAACACACCCTAAACATTGTCTACCATTCCCATCATTTTTTTCTCGAAAACGCAGGAGAACTGCGCTTCATTATAATTAGAAGAAAATCATTCCCATCATGACATGCATATGAGTTAATCATTTCATCATCTTAGGAAAGTAAACTGCACAGTATCATGTTTCAGTATATCTTCATTTATCACCGTTTCTACATTGTAGATCATACTATGTTATTTGCAAATACTTAGCCATACAAAGTTTGCAACTACAGTCTAGTGATCAACTTATGAGATCCTGATAGCATAAATCTAGCACCACATTTCCTTTTACATGGATGAAATGCTAATCGGAGCAAGGATATATATATATAGATGCAGGTTTCACAATAGCTTCTCGCTAGCAAATAGTAGGGCATGCAAACATATGAATAGGCAGGAAGCAGATTACATTAGTACCTGCCGTGCCAGTTTGCACCGTTTGCTTCTTCCAACAGCCAATGATGACTCCTTCACACCCTGCAAGTGCAAATGAACGCCATTGACAAATCCAGCAACCCAATTTTCATGGCTATGTGAACTGAATGGACAGCTGTAATTTGCTAACATTAGGGACAGTGTGCGATGAGGAAATGCTGGGCATCTTTTGCTCCAAGGACAAAAACTTTTTCTCCCAAGCTTCATTTAACCCTTGCAGGGCTTGAGTAATCATCTCTTGCACCTGTTCTTTTGTGAACATCGGTTGCTGTCCTCGTTTGCTCACATAAACTAGGGAGGATTTAGATAATGGCTCGCATTGGGCCTTCTTGCTGACACTGATAGTACCACAGTGCCTCCCTTGCTTCCCACTCCCAGCCTGTCTCTGCACGGAATGGGAACCTAGCTGAATGCTCTGTGCCTCCCTGTTAGCTTGATCCCTCTTATCCTGAAAAAAAGAAGGCATGTCAAAACAATTCATCTGGTTGGCATATGGAGTCAATATCACTAAATAACTTTAGTCTTCAGAATTGTTAATCCCAGTACATTGAAAAGGTAGTTACCTCAGTTTGACATGCCCTCTGGTCAACAGACTCCCTCAATATATTAGTGGGTGAATCAACGTCAACCCCCAGCTTTCCACCATTATCCAAGTCCTATTTAATCACACCAGAATCATCAAATCATGATGAAATAAATTTCAAAAAGCAGGATTTCAATTCTTCGTTCGTACCACAATCTCCTCATGCAGTCTTATCTTTGGTGGGCATGCAGCATTATGGGGGCGTTTTCCTGAATACCTATTCTTCCTTTGTTGGCAAGACACCTTGATATTCTCGTCTTTGGCCCAATGGTCACACAACATTTCCCACCATTTTGGCTTCATCCATACAGGGACAAATGGTTTCCATTTCAGCGGATCTTCATGCTCAAGTACCATTACTGACGCTTCTCCTTGCTGTTCATCTGGATCTTCTCTACCACCATCCTGTTCTAGCTCCATTTCATCATGGGCCCTACGAACCGATGGAGCCTTGGTCTTTTTTGATGCTAACACCTGTCTAACCCTTTGCTTCTCATAGCAAAAGAGATTCATTAGCTGTCTAACCGCTTTTCGGTCAAATATCTTTTGACACTCCTCTTCATGGCCAGGCGACCACTTGTACCGTTTCTGCAGTATCCCAGTAAGGCACTCATCATTTGCAAATTTCATAAAGAGCAAAATATAGTACAAACATGTCTCGATAGTTACTCACGAGGAATTCATCTAATATAGTAGTCCTTGTATCTGGTGGACATTGGTGCCAATGGTAAACCACATGCTCACATGATTGGCCATTTCCAATGGTATCATCTGATACATAGATCCCAGGATAGTTCTGCTTGATAAGAACGGAGAGGGTATTTGCTACTTTAGGACATGGTGGTTGCACAATCCAGCTGCTAGTTCATGCAAATTTGTCATACAATGCAGCTCTGAATGTAAAAGTACTTTAAACATCAACAAACATAGACAAACACGGACAATACTTACTCAGTACCACTGGGCATCAGCATGGGCCTTTCAGCTTCTTTGCGTGGTTCCATTAGTTTTTCAGGGGCACGTCCCCTGCGCTTTTTTGATGAGTTACTAGTTGGCCCTGGCAGCAAATCGCCACATGGTGCATCCTGAAAGGGCTTTATATCAGAAAGCTCATGGCTGCCACACGTAATAAAATCATGCAGATGCACATGATATAGTACAATCCGTGCAAAAGGTACATGGCAGATTTTTGAGACAGTTGCTTAGGACAAAAATAGAAATATGCTAGAAATTCTAACATAAAGAAAAAACTACACTTTTAAGAGTTTGCATGGCTAAACTACACTTATATCGTCGATCAAATAACAAAAATAGTGTAGTTCTGTGAGACACAATATAAGTATAGTTTTACAGAATTACAAGGCATGCAGATAAAATTGACGTTTTGTGAAATTGATTCTCAAAAGTGCAATTTTGTGATATGGAGTGACAACAAAAGAGTACTTTGTGAAATTTACTCTATTATGTTTTTAATCGAAGCACTAAAACCTAATACAAACATTTTCGAACCATCATGCAAGTTAGGGTTGGGGGAAGGAACCTGTGAGTAGAGTCCGGACGGCGGCTGTTGGTGCAGCGATGTTGGACTGCTGTGGTTAAGTGGTAGATCTGCAAGATTTAGAAGCGCACATCAATGATAGAGAGTTTCTCAATAGAGACAGTTGTGTGGCCTCGGAAAGGCACAAGACTTTTACTTGTAGAAGGCGGTGTGATTGTGGGCAATGTAGTGGTAGCAGAAGCAGCAAGGCGGCTGCATGAAGTAGACAGGTTCTGGAGGCAGGCTCCAGAGAAGGACTGGTCTTCAGGATGCCCCCCACCATTTGGAGAAGGGCAAGTGAAACCATTCCCTTTTAGCCTTCCAAGCTCTGAATGTGAACGGTTTTTGTTGTGATGCTTCAGTTGTCCATGTCCAGAACAGTTCTTGTTGCTGCAAATCTCTTGTACTAGTGGCCCATTCATATCCTGATTTTGCATCTCTGCCGGATTTGAATGCACTTCTGAATAGCCTCTATCAAGTTGGCCGACCCCACTAAAGCTCTCCTGAGGTATCTCATTGTCATGCCATGAATTTGAGCTTGCAACTGGAAGTGCCCACCTAGTCTCTGGAGAGTACATCTGGGTTCGTGGAAACTGCTCAGCTTGTTGTGTACAATGATTGAAAGCAGGTGGTGTAGTTGCACCAACAACATCCCACTCATTAGAGCGATCAAGAGGAAATCGGTACCGAGTAGGAGAACTAGTGTCAGAATCTGCTTGAGTCCTTTCAATCTCTGGAGCTTCAGATAGATTTTGATTCGAAGGAGCATCAATCTTCTCAATAGGATCAATGTCAAGTACGTCATGTGATCCCTTTACCAAGCGCTTACTACGCCTGAGTTGAGGTGACTCATTTGAAGAATTCATTAAAATCTTACTTCTCCTCTTTTGGTTTCCTTTACTACCTCCAACACTCTTTTTACAGCTTCCAGCTTCGCTGGTAAACTCCACTTGCACCTTGTCTGCATGAACTGTATCCTTGGGAATTTCATCTGCCTGCTGCTCATCCACAGCTTGATTCAAAGACTTTGTCTGCTCCTGTTCGAGAATACTAGGGGCAACCACATTTCCAACTTTCTGTTTGCTGCGCACTGTAACTGTGTCATTGGGAAACCTATGTTCCTCCATGTCTGCATGGATTGAAGAGTTTGAAGGCATTCCTTGTTCCTCTGATGCATACAAGGCTTGATTAAGATGCTCTTCATGAACCTTTCTTACAGGATAAGAATCAGGGCTAGCTACAAATATAGATTTCTTCTTGCTGGGCCTGGGAATAGTCTCATCGAGTGGCTCAATATGTGACTCTTCTCTCTGCGACAAAGGGACAGCAGGCTCGTTTTGTAGCCTTCCCACCACAGGAATTTCTGTGCCAGTGTCAGCTCCGGATGAAGTAAATGGCTCTTCTCTAAAGGAATGTCTCGGATGCTGTCCATGTGTCTTCTCCAAATGAATGGGTCTTTGAATGTATCTTGCATGAGTTAATTGACTTGAAGGCCCAGGACACACCTGCTCCATAGCAAAGATGACATAGAGAGGAAAAGTGAACCATGAGATAGAGCATATACAGATGTCCCTTTGATCATAAAACAAGTGTCTATGAGGTGCGCAGCCAACTATTGCCAGTCTTGACCAGCCTACACAAAAATCACTTTTGTGATCTTAACAGTCTGTAGGTTTGGAAAAAAAATACAGTAATAAATATTGATGGTAAAAGATGAATTGTAAAAGCTTTGGACTTGGAAAGTAATGAAAAATGGCACTTATATTGTGACCAATTGTATCTGTATGCTTGCCAAAAGAGAAAAAAAAAGAATAGTAATATACAGTGGACAAAGTTATTAAAAACGTCCAACAACGTATTCAAGAACAAGAATGGTTTCAGAAACCCAAATTTTATGTGACTTTATTTAAACATTTTTTATGGATCAGGAGGGGTTGCCCCCTACTTATAAATATACTCCTTCCGTTCCAAAATAAATCAACTTCTAGAGTTGCCCTAAGTCAAATTATTTGAAGTCTGACCAAATTTATAGGAAAGAGCACCAATATTTATGACAACAAATTAGTGTCACTAGATACACGATGAAATATATTTTCATAATCTACTTCAGTTGTTCATCTATAAGTCACTAGATAAACCATCAAATTAGTGTCACTAGATACAGCAACTTCAACAAAAATGGAATACAGACATTGGTCAGTTGTTCATGTCAGAGCTCTCTTAGGCGCTTAGTGGCGTAACAATGCAGTGCAGCGGAAACACTGGGGAGAACATCCGGTGCATGGTAATACCTCAGAAGGCTGCGCCGATCTGCTGGGACTAATTGGGACTGCTGCGGGCGGCGCGACGACCGAAATGGCAGCAGCTGGCGAGACGGCGAGCTCGGCGCCACAGAGCGGGCAGGCGAATCGCCCCTGGCCGTGCGGCACACTTAGCACGGCGCTACATCCCCCGCACGCGATGCGGGACGGCGCGGCGAGTGGGGCCCGTCGCCCGGGAAGCGGAAGGGCGCGGCGGGGGCGCCGCGGCATGAGCTCCGGCGGGAGCGCCTGATGTGTCCCGCAGTCGGGGCAGGAAAATTCGGTGAGGCCCGGCTCCACTTCCAGCGTCTCCCCGCAGCCCGCGCAACGCACCTCGACGATCCCCGGCGGCGGCGCCATGGGAGATGGAAGCGACGGCTAGGTTTTGGATGGGTTTTTTCTGTTCTTCCCCCTCCCCCTCCCTCCGCGTTCGCGTTGGCGCTACTCAATTTGGCCTACGGCTACGGGGATCAGAGTTAACGACGATGCGTGACGGTGACGGTGACGGCGTGTCATCTTCTCTCTTATGACGGATGATAAGGTGATTAACCCGACAGCAATTCAAGCTACTGCAATCTGCAGCTTTGCCTTTGCCCATTGACATTGTTTTATTAAAATGTCTTTTAAGGTTAAACTTAAAAATTTTGATATATGGAATACACAGTATATTAAAATGTCTTTTAAGGTTAAACTTAAAAATTTTGATATATGGGATACACAGTATTACTTATTATAACGATATATATTGTTACAACGTTCAGAGCTAAATCTACATCTAACTTCGATAGGCAAAATATACTTGTACACGAAAACTAGAGGCTGCCTCAAGCTTGTTCCCCAAAAAAAATAAGAGGTTGCCTCAACCTACATAATCAACATTTAAGAGCTAGATTAGAGGAGTCACCAGTCCGCTAAACAAATTATTTAGTTAGAATATTTTAAAAAAGCTTGGTCGGCAAACTAGTTGGCTAAACAAATGTTAGTTATCCTTTGGAACACAGGATAGGAAAAATGTAGAAATAGGAATATGTTTTGTTCCTCTAATCCTATATAGGATACAAAAGCACATGAAAACAAATGAGAAGCTCTTTGGTAACCACACCGGGAAACCAAAGGATTTTGTTTTGCAGGAATGTCAAGGTTGAATAAAAAATAACACCAGGTGCATATTTTGCATGTGTTTCCTCTCTTTGATTGGGTAGAACAAACCATAATAGATCATTAGTTGCTAGCATTGGCATTCAACTTCTCGTACTTCGTGCGCAGGAACTTTTCCAAGAGCTCTAGGTGGATGTTACAAATCGTATGTAATCAAAACACAAAGGAATTGAATCCTATGGAATAGTAGTGGTGCTTCTTGCCAACCAACCCATATGATAGGAAAGTTTCCTTTGTCAACAGTATTCCTCCAAAATCCCTTTGGAAATCCTGTAGTTCAAAGGAGCCCTAAGCATTTACGGTGTACGTATGTAAGATGACTTATTTAAATAAACACACTGAAATATGTAAAAAAAATTTGTTTTCAAATTGCACAACCCTTGAGATGTAATTATTAGAACGAAAAAAAGCAACAACAGAATCTAGGTGACATGCAAAGAAGTCAAGGCACATGTATATGGAAAAAATTAGCATAACAAGACGTGAAAAATCTTTGACGGTATATAGGAGGACATGGTCAACATGTAAAGAAATAAATGTAATAGATGGCGAAGAAGATAGGGTTTATCTATAAGAGGGGGTAGTATGAGTAGGAGGTTTGATTGATTTCATTCATAAGTCTTCTTGCATCCCATCGTTACTTGCGGTGCAACTATCTAACGAGAAATTTATATACATATGGCTATATAAAGGTATCTCTAAGAGTCTTTCTCATACTCACTCTCTAAAATATTGTTTTAAGAGCCATGAATAACAATAGATCTTTATATATCTTTTCACCTCAAACAATTTAAATAACCTCACTTTTCCAGCGTGGGCTAGCGAGAAATCTAGAATAGAGCATGATAATATATGTAGATCTCATTAAGGTTATTGAAGGACATTTTTCAACAAAAAAATCTCTATTCTAAACAAATATTGAATGATATAAAGAGGCTCTTGAAGTTGCTCTAGCCTCTAAGACATAAGGAACAAAGTTTTGAAACAAACAACAAATGATCATCTTAATACCTCATATATAATGGACCTAAATCAAACATGTATACTAGCAATTCATGGTATAAGTCTCCTTAAATTGTCTTGAGTGATACTCCTTTTATTTCAAATTGTAAGATGTTTTGATTTTTTTTTAGATTCGTAGCTTTTACTACGTATATAGATATACGTATTGTCTAGATATGTAGTTTTTACTCTGTATCTAGAAATGACAAAAATTCTTATAATTTGAAATAGAGGAAGTACATTTAGGAGACATATAATAGCTAACATAACCCATGGAAGATGGTTCTATGTCATCGGCATGTTAGGGGCATGAGCACATCTAGTGTTGTTAGCGAGGAAGTAGGCACGTTGCAATATATTCTATCAAGAGATATACATGCCATTTTTATGGCATCTCGACATTCCATTTACTCACGGCGTATAATTACATGGATTACCATTTGAGTCTTAAGTGGCTAGTAAAAACATATATATAAGAGAGAGAAAATACAAAATGAAGGCCAACAAAGTGTGATAACGTGATCAAAATAATTACATCATTTGTATTTGTATTTTAAACTCATTCTACTCCTATTATTTGGCTCCTCTTTTTGTATTTAGATAAAAGGACACTTACCCAGTTTGATTCATCCATATATGACAAAACATCGAACAAAACAAATGCTGGAACGGATCTGAGTTCTGACGTAAGTTTTTCCCTACTCAAATCAGAGTCCCTTCGAAATGCTGTAATTCACAAACTTTGTATCCGTTTTTGGCTCTGAGTAAGTTAATACAAATTCAGGTGGGGATCCTCTCCCCCGGTGACCTTAAGAAAAAAAAAATCAGAGAGTCCCTACTAAAATCAAAGTGTCGAACAAAACAAATATTGAAATGGATCTGAGTTTGAACGCAAGTTTTTCACTACTCGATCAGGGTCTGTTAGGCATATGCAGCCGCAGCTGGAGTTGGAGAAAGCAGAGGCCAACATGCAAAAGAGCCAAATTTGCTGAAACCAGCGCGTAGCCCTTTTTCCTGACGGCTCCAGTTGACCGGGTTTTAGGGGTAGGCCGTCGCGTCTCACTGATCTCTCTCCTCTCTCACCCCAAATTGCTCTATCCCCAAGGCCCGAGAGTGATAAGCGGAACCCTACCACTGGTCCCGCCGTCATGGCGCCGCCGCCGCCAGAATTCGTCGAGGTGCGGTGCGCGGGGTGCGGCGAGACGCTGGAGGTGGAGCCGGGGCTCTCCGAGTTCGCTTGCCCCGACTGCGGGACTCAGCAGGCGCTCCCGCCGGAGCTCATGCCCCCGCCCCCGCCGCGCCCGCGCAGGGCGCTGCCCATCCCAAGCCGCCGACCAGCCGCCGCGGCGCCAGTGCCTGTGCCCGTGCCTGTGCCTGTGCCGGCGCCCGCGAGTTTGCCGTGCGGCGCCTGCTCAGCGCTGCTGAGCGTGCCGGCGGGCCTCGCGCGCTTCGCGTGCCCTCTTTGCAGTGTCGAGCTCACCGTCGACGGCGGGCGTCTCCGGGTATACTTCGCCTCGCCGCCCCACGCCACAGTCTCAGTCCTGGCGCCGCCCCCAGCCGGCATTACTTTGAGGCCATCCCCACACCGTCGTCCCGAGGTGCGTATCAAGTGTTTTAGGACTTTTACTAGAAACACTTGCTTAAAACTCCTTTTCCCTATATGGATTTACCAGAAACACTAGCTTAAAACTCATTTTCATTATATGGATTTATTCACGCTTGGTATACTAGTTTAACTTTTCCGCCTTTGTCCCAAGTCCCAACCCAATGAAGTTGTCATATTAACTCAGCAGTATCCCCTATTACACTTCCACTAGAATCCTGATGTTGTAGCAGTATTTTCCATGGTGAGTTGAGCAAGAACTGGCTACACCTGCATTTTGACTTTGCCTGCCATAGAATTTCTTGTTTATGAGCGATACAATGGTTGTATTTTCGTTTGCATTTGCTTTTGGACCGCTCAAAGGCTCTGATGCTCTGCAGTGGACGTTAGGATGTCTTTTTATTAAAGGAAACCATGAGTCTGACTATTTGTTAATGTCTACCTTATTATGTTCTAGTCACAATTTTGCTGATGAGAAAGATATTTAAAAAATTTTGAATAGAGATTTGGTGAGGAGGGCTTGATAGAGAGAAATAAAGTATGGAGACTTTCTAGTTCACAGAAGACACAACTGATAGATAGATTATACCATTCAGATGGCCTGATTTGCCAATTTCATTGACACTCATGCAGTTGCATTTTTGCAGAATCTCTTAGATTAGGATTTCCTTTTTCTGTACTCGTCTATGCATAGATCTACTCCACCTATTTTTATTTCCTTACTTCTTTTTGCATTATTTTCTGTGCAGCAGGGTCAAGTAGAAAAGTATAATCACCCGACTCGTTCAGTTCATAGAGAGGAGGCCTTCAGTTCTTCCAGAACAGAAGCAATCCACACCCTGTTGGCACAAAAAGAGCCCAGTATCCATTCAGCTCACAGAGAGGAGTCACGTATTGAACCACTCAGTAAGACTATTGCAAAGGCTAGCAAGAGGAAGACTAAATTGCCTGCTTGTCTTGAATCTACTGGCGTGGTACGTCCAGAGCCTCCCGTACATTCAAGCTCAGCCTCCCGGGCACAAGTTCGTCCTTCCAATTATTCATTCCGTGCCCAAGAACAGCAACCTGTGGAGGACACTGCAAGTCAAGGAGAGCACATAAATGAATATCGAGCTGTATCAAGTACCCTCCAGCATGAAACAATAGAGACCTCAAATCAAGTCAACCGTGTTGAACAGGACCAAGGTGAGTATCATAGCAAGGCAACTGGATGGAATCTGAAGAGGAAAAGGAGCGGTGGGACTGCCAGTGGTCAGAAGGGGGAAAAGAAGGGCTTGCCTTGTTATCCGAATGGAGGCCCCCATCTTAGGCGTAGTGCACGTTTGTCAAAGCAGCCAGAAAATCCTATCGACAATGAGCCTGCCCAGCAGCCAGCTGCTTCAAATCAATGTAATTCGGATTTAGATCTAAACATTGATAAAATCATTTCCAATTTGTGTCGCAGTCCATCGCCTCAGCTTCAAATGCCTGAAGCAATCTCAAACCAGTCAGGCAGAGTTGATGCAGCCACTGGACCACCTGTGTCAAATCATAATGCATCTCACAATAGGCAACTCCCACTCTGCTACAGTCAATTGTACCCTCCAGAGGTCCCCGGTGAACACTGGCTTGATAGAATTGGTGACGAGCAGCCACATTCACCAGATGCCCGATTTCATGATGTGCATATGCAAGGGCAATGGCAACAGGTACGAGAACCTTCAGTTCATTCCACTGACTTGGGTGCACTTATCTGTGTTCCTACCCGTGGCTATTGGTTGAAGCCATGGCCACCTCTATTAAAAATTTGCCACACTGCCCGACGATCATTATTGCCAGGCTGCCAGCAAAATCTGCGGCACCTCATTACCAGTCTGCCACTGTTTTTTTCCTTGACCGCGCATGTGAGCTGCACATCTCCTGCGATTTCGAGAATACCACCCTAATGCCTATCACATATCCACCTTCTCCAATGACAAGTTAATCTGTGCTATCCAACTTGTCTAGTACTCACATCAACCTTCCACCACGCACGTGATACGTGTTTATATAAAGTAAAATTAGCTCCTAATATCCTGTAAATTTTCTTATCCGGAGTGCTGTGGTTTGAATTTCTGCATAAATACTACACGTTCAAAATATTTGCATTGTTTGGGTGCTTATTTTAATCACTCATTAAGGAGGATGCACAGAGGGGCCACTCCCTATTAGGATCTGTTGTGAAATCATCAGGGAAGCGTAGAGGACGTGGACATCAACCTACAAGACTAACCCAACCACGAAGGGAAGTTGACAGGCCTGTCTTGACACCTAATATTATTGAGTATGTCTATCGAGGAACTGACAAAGTTAATTCTTAATATATTCTCTTGTTATGTTCATGACGAGTCGACTTGGCAGCAAATGGGATGTCAATCCACCTTGTCCTAAGGTGGCCTCTACCGTCACCGTTCTTTTGAAGCAGAAGTACCCTGGGTCTACCTATCTGCCAGCTGGTCAGCGAAGAGAAGATCCACCCAATGGAGAAATGGTTCTCCACTGGCAACAGTATCCTCCAGAAACAAGGGATGTTATTTTGAATGAATTCCTTGTAAGTAAATTAGCTGAATACATTTGCTTTATGGAGTGTTATTGAGGACATTTTGACCATTGAGCTTATATTTCAATTGTGCTAGCAACGCTACAAGTGGGCCCCTGGCCGAGAAGCAGAGTGTCTGAAGGTATTTGAACGCAGAGCAGCAAGGCAGTTTGCTTCTATCCTAAGCCAAGAGAAGCGTTGTTGGAATGAGTGGTCTCTCACTCGATTAGGCTAACCCTAGAGGGGTAGCTATATAGTGTATCATACATGGGCCTCATGGGCCTAGCCACATGGGCCACACACATATATACTCCAACACTCCCCCGCAGTCTGAACTACCGACGCAGCGGATTCAGACTGAACACCAGGAAAAGAAAATACACACGAGCCCCCCCACAGACTCAACTAGCCACTGGTGATGTTGAGGCTGGAGCGAAAGGCGGCGAAGGTCGTCGATGGGAGGCCCTTGGTGAAGATATCTGCGAACTGGGACGTCGTAGGTACATGGAGGACTCGTACCTCGCCGATGGCTACCCGATCACGGACGAAGTGAAGATCAATCTCCACATGCTTGGTCCGCTGGTGCTGCACGGGGTTGGTGGAGAGGTAGACCGCACTGACGTTGTCGCAGTAGACAAGCGTGCTCCGGAGTAGAGGGTTATGGAGCTCGGCCAGGAGCTGGCGGAGCCAAGAAGCCTCGGCCACGCCATTGGCCACGGCGTGGTACTCCGCCTCGGCACTGGAGCGGGAGGCCACCTGCTGACGCTTGGACGACCAGGACACCAGGTTGCCGCCCAAGAAGACAGCGTAGCTGGAGGTGGAACGCCGAGTGTCCGGACAACCAGCCCAGTCAGCGTCAGTGTAGACAACCATCTCAGTGGAGGAGGACCGCCGGTGAAGGAGCAGGCCATAGTCCACAGTACCGCGTAGGTAGCGGAGGAGCCGCTTGAGGGCAGTGAGGTGGGGCTCCCGCAGATCATGCATATGAAGGCACAGCTGCTGAACAGCATACGTGATGTCCGGACGAGTGAAGGTGAGGTACTGGAGAGCACCAGCAAGACTCCGGTACACGGTGGGATCAGACACCGGGTTCCCCTCAACCTCAGACATCTTACCCTGTGTGTCAACTGGAGTGGAGCAGGGGTTGCAGTCAGTCATCCCGGCGCGCTCAAGGATGTCAAGAGTGTACTGCCGCTGGTGTAGGAGAAGGCCAGCAGGGTGAGGCTCAACAGTGACCCCAAGGAAGTGATGTAGCACACCCAAATCCTTCATCGCAAACTCCTGCTGGAGAGAGGTGATAATCCGACGAAGGAGTAACTCACTGGAGGCGGTGAGGACAATGTCATCAACATAGAGCAGTAGATACGCAGTCTCAGCTCCATGGTGGAAGATGAACAGTGACGTATCGGACTTGGCCTCCACAAACCCCAGTGAGCGCAGAAAGACAGCAAAGCGATGGTTCCATGCCCTGGGAGCCTGCTTGAGGCCATAGAGAGATCTGTTGAGCCGGCAGACCATGTCAGGACACAAGGAGTCAACAAACCCGGCCGGCTGACTGCAGTAAACTGTCTCAGTGAGAAGACCATGCAGGAAGGCATTCTTGACATCCAGCTGATGCACGGGCCAGGAGCGAGTGAGGGCGAGGGAGAGCACCGTGCGCACTGTAGCCGGCTTCACCACTGGACTGAAAGTCTCATCGTAGTCAACACCAGGCCGCTGAGTGAAACCCCTGAGAACCCAACGAGCCTTGTACCGCTCGAGAGTGCCGTCAGCCCGGCGCTTGTGTGTCCAGATCCACTTGCCGGTGACGACATTGGAGCCGGGGGGACGAGGCACCAGATCCCAGGTCCGGTTTGCGAGGAGAGCCGTGTACTCCTCTTCCATCGCGCGGCGCCAGTGAGGCTCCAACAAGGCCTCACGGACAGAAGAGGGTACCGGAGAGGCCTGCGAGTCCACAGGCGTCACCGCGAGAGCCGGGGGCGGCAGGGTCCCCGCCGCATGGCGCGTCACCATAGGGTGAACATGACGCGGGTGCCGGTGAAGCAGCGTGGGGTGGTACACCGGCGTCGCGACACGGGCATCCGGGGACCGCGGCGGCGGTGTCGGTGTCGCCGGCGGAGAAGAAGCAGTCGGGCACACCGGCGAAGGAGCCACCGGTGTAGACATAGGCGGCGGCTCCGGTCGTGCACGTCGCTGGTAGACGAGCACCGGCTGGGCGAAGCGCGCAGGTGGTGCTCGAGTCGACGACCCGGACCCCACGTCCGGCGTAGTAACGGGGGCCGACCCGGAAGGCGCACAGCGCTGGTAGACGAGCGTCGGCTGAGCGAAGCGCGCAGGTGGTGCCAGGGGCGACGGCCCGAGACCCGCGTCAGTCGTAGTGACGGAGGCCGGCTCGTGAGGTGACCCCGCTAGGCCCGGACAGGGGGTGTCACCGGCGGGCGGCGAGCGAGGGCACGGTCCCGGCGAAGTGCACGGTGGAGCAGTACCTGTGGGAGACAACCGAAAATGTGGCTCGACCACCGCGTCAGTGGGAAACAAGGAGAAGAGGTCAAGATCAGGGGTGGACGTGGGAGTGGGGGTGGAGGAGAAGGGGAAGACAGCCTCATCAAACACCACATGGCGAGAGATGAGGACCCGACGAGAGGTAAGATCATAGCACTGGTACCCCTTGTGATCCGGGGAGTACCCGAGAAAGACACAGAGAGTCGAACGAGGTGCCAGCTTGTGGGGAGCGGTTGCTGTGGTGTTAGGGTAACACGCACACCCGAAGACGCGAAGGTGGTCGTACCGAGGAGGGGTACCGAAAAGGATGTGGTGTGGCGTGAGAGCTGGGCAGGCAGCGGAAGGAAGGCGGTTAAGGAGATAGGTGGAGGTGTGCAAGCTCTCAGCCCAGAAGCGCGCAGGGAGGGACGCCTGAAGCAAGTGGGTGCGCATGGTCTCGGTGGTGGTGCGAATCATGCGCTCAGCCTTGCCGTTCTGGGAGGAGGTGTACGGGCAAGACATGCGCAACTGGACACCATGAGAGAGAAATAAGGCACGGGAGGCGGAGTTATTGAACTCACGACCATTGTCACACTGGACGGCCTTGATGGTGAGGCCGAACTGTGTGGACACCCAAGCGAAGAAGTGGAGAATGGCGGGGAAAGCGTCAGACTTTGCACGAAGAGGAAAAGTCCAGGAGTAATGAGAGAAATCATCAAGCAGCATAAGATAGAACTTGTAGCCAGAAACGCTGATGACAGGAGAGGTCCAGAGGTCACAATGTATAAGATCAAAGATGTGAGCCGCCTGGGAAGAAGAACTATGGAAAGGAAGACGGACATGACGGCCCAGCTGACACGCATGACACAAATGCTCATCGTGAGTCCGAGGACACCGAATGTCAGAACTACGGCTGAGCTGCATCAGGGCATCACGACCAGGATGGCCGAGTCGCCGGTGCCAAGTGGTGGAGGAAGTAGTGGTGGCGAAAGCAGCTGACAAAGGGGTCGGCGAAGAAGACGAAGGAGACGGTGGGAAGCGAAGGGTGTAAAGGGAACCCGTGCTGTCACACCGAAGCAGAGGACGGCGGGAAGCCAAATCTCTGACAGTGAGACCGGAAGAGTCAAACTCCACAGAACAGGAATTGTCAGCAGTAAACCGACGAATAGAAAGAAGGTTGTGAACCATAGAAGGTGCCACAAGAACATCAGGAAGACGAAAGGAGCCATGAGCGCCGGCGGCACCCACGGACGTGACAGGAAGGCAAGACCCATTAGCGACCATGATGGATGAAGGGTGATAGGAAGAAGGAGGTTGAACGGAAGAGAGAATAGAGGGGTCGGGAGTGGTGTGGTAGGTGGCACCCGAATCGGCGATCCACTGTGGGCCGACAGGAGTTCTCGGGGCCATCGTGATGAAGGAGCGTGCCAAGGCCACCGAGTCCCAAGCGGGCGAGGCGCTGGAGGGTGTAGCCCACGGGAATGCTGCTGGGTGAAACCCGGGAGAAGCAGCAGCGAGCATGGCGGCGGCCGGCAGGCGAGGCTCACCCCCGGAAGCCTGGAAAGGCCATGACGGGTCGGGGAACCCAGAACCCCCACCACGTCCCCGTCTGCGATGACAGCGTCCACCACGGCCCCTCCCCCCACCCCCGCTCGGCTCGGGGGGAGGAGAACCCACAAGAAATGACGGCGGCGTAGGGGACGGACGCGGTGCCCAGGCCTGACCAGTGCCCCCGCCAGAGGTGAGCGGCGCGAGTGGGTGGCCCGCGCCGGCGGGCAGCGCTGGAGGGTGGCCGGGCGATGCCGGGGCCACGTCAAGGGCGGTCGGAGCCCAGGAAGGAGAGGTGGTCGGGGCGGCCGGGAAAGGCGCAGTCGTGGGGGCACTGCCGGCAGCGAAAGCAATGGCCTGCTGTGCCCATGTCGCGGGAAAGAGGGGCGCGGAGGCGTAGGGGGTGGGCGAAGGCAGCAGCGCGGGTGGGCGGGCCGCACCAGCAAAGGGAAGGGCGGTCCCGGTCGGCCATGTTGCGGGAGAAGGAGGAGCGAAGGCCGCGTGAGGTGGGGGCCAGATTGGGCCTGCACCCGCGCCTGGTGCGTACTGTCCAGTGGCTGGCCAGGGCGCTGAAGAAGAAGCAGCGGCACCAGGAGGCGCTGCTAGAGGAGCCAGCTGGGAAGCGGTGGCCGCTGAAGGAGGAGCGGCCGGAGGCATCCCGCCAGGAGAAGGAGCGGCAGCCATCAGGGGCGCTGCGTCACGCCAGGAGGGGCGCCAGGTGGGGGCCGCGCCAGGAGAGGCCCAGGTGGGGGCCGCGCCAGGGCCCGGTGGCCCGCTGGTGACTGGTTGCGCCCTGGGGCTGGCCACAGCCGCGCCAAGGTGGGCGGCGCCTGAAGGGCCGGCGGCGGCTGGGGGCTGCGGGTCGGCGCCTGGAGGAGAGGAAACGGCTACCGGGGCCCAGGATGTGGGGTGGGAGAGGGGGTGGAAGAAGGAGGGAGGAGGGAAGTCTGCCATGGCTGGCCGGCGGGAGAGCCAGAGGGCGGCGGCGCCCTGGATCCAGGCAGGCGGTTGGGAGAAGGGAGGGAGAAGGAAAGATAGGCTCTATACCATGTTGGAATGAGTGGTCTCTCACTCGATTAGGCTAACCCTAGAGGGGTAGCTATATAGTGTATCATGCATGGGCCTCATGGGCCTAGCCACATGGGCCACACACATATATACTCCAACAAGCGCAATGTTAGAGCAAAGTTTGCTGCAGTAGACAAATCCAATGAAACTTCAGGTGCACATAGGTCCAACGGACATTCAGCGTCAGAAGAGGAAGATCAAGAAGAAGAAGAAGAACCCAAGGACCAGCAGGCATTAGAGAGATGTGATGACGAAGACCCCTTGCTGTGGAAACCTTTCCCCCCTGCATGGATGCTTCCGAATTAGTGGGAAAGGTTATGCGAGCACTGGGCCAAAGAAGAAGTTTTAAAGATGTCTTCTTCCCAGAACAGGAAGAACCGATTCACTAAAGGCCGTGCTCATCACACGTCGGGTTCACGGAGCATTGCCATGCACAGGCAGCTTATGGTGAAGACATAAAGACAAATTCCTTGGTTAACTCATTTCAGCACCAATTACTAATTGTTTTTTAATTGAATATAGGTTATAGAAAATGGTGGGATGCCAGTGTCAGAACTAGAGGTATTCAACAAGACCCATAGGTGTAAAGGTGGCACAGGGGAATTTGTCAGTGAGAGAGCAAAGCGAACTGTGGTAGGTCCTCAGTGTTTGGGTTATTTGCACCATTTAGAAGTAATTGGGCGCAGCATGCAAAATGTTTGGAGAGCTTATTAACTGTTGCTGAACTGTGTTTTGTATCCACTTCATTTTTCAGGAGGGCTTCACGAAACGTATGGAGGAGGCTGGCGATAAGAACATAGACCCCCATGTTGCATGGGTGCAGCAAGTAGGGGGACGGAACCGTGGAAGGTACTATGGGCTCACTGGTATCATTGACAAGGACAAGGTTGATGAAGTAGCAAAGTCCATGCTGGATTGTTTTGGTAAAAATGGGCAACGGCAGAAATTCACACAGGAGCAGGTGCAGCAGATGATTAATCAGGCCTTGCAGGGGTTAAATGAAACCTGGGAGCAGAAGTTTAAGTCCTTGGAGCAAAGTGTGCGTGGTGTGCCACCGTTAGGTAGTGATCCCAAGGTACGCAAAGGATAACTGAGTATTGTATTTCTCATCTGAACTTAAAAGTCTTAAACTGGTTTTGAGGCTCATGTGAGATGTCTCTATCTGTAGCATGCTCCTGGAGCTTCTGCGGCTAGAGAGGGAGGCCAGGAGGATCAGTTAAGACATCTGGTAAGCGAAAGTCATGAGACGTTGGTAGTTAAGTGTGTCATTTTTTTAGTCTAAAATGAAGCCTATGCTTCTCATTTTTATATCATGTATTTTTTACAACATGTTTTGCAGAACAAAATTTTGGTACCAAAATTTCTGCAGAAGTGATCTTCAAATTGCACAATTGATATTTTTGATATAAATAAGATCAACTACAAAAAATAGAGTTGCAAATCATTGTTGCAGCATTTTGGTCATGGGAGCAATTGTCATTTCTGCCAACACCTAAAAAACTGGATGATTCCGTAGTTGCACAACCTGTGTTCCTGCATGCATGTCTGGTCCGATTAATAGGGCTTTTCCCTTGAGCCTTTTAAATTGGTGCATGTCCCAGCAGATCTAAGTTCTTTTACGATTTGCAGGATGCGTCATATTCGCACACCGGGGGAAGCGACGCGGACGACGATGTTGAAGTGGTGTCTACGAGCGTCTGAGTCGCATCACTGTGTATTTGTAGTTTCTAACAGATGTTGTTAGCCTGTTCGTGTCCATTGTACTCCAGAGAAATGCTAAAAATGCACAGCGTTTCCTCCCTGTGATGGCCTGTTAAGCTGGGCTCCCGCTTCGACATTTGACCACCATCTTATGCTCTTTGTTTTCTTCACTCGCTTTTGGGGTTTGTGGGTCAGTACTTGATACTCATCATTCAAACTTATATCGAGAAAAGAAGCGGTAGTTTTAAGTAAAATTCCATTCAAATGACTATCATAACCTTACCAAGTAACATGATAATCCTCGAGTTCAAGGATGAAACAGCGAAACACATGGAGTTTCTTATGGGGTAATTATTAAGGTTGGAAATTTGTTGCTTGTGTTGTTTGGATTCATTGCACTAAGGTTAGGAAGCATTGCGCTTATATGCCTGCATCGTTCGTGGCATTTCAAACACCTCTTATAAGTTATATCAAAATCTATATCTATACTTAATATTAATTAAAGATTCAAAATGTCACCCTATTTTTTAATTCACCTCCTCTGATTACCTGGATGGTGGAAAGTTTTTTTCATCCTACTTTTTTTTTTACCTAACCTGGACCTATGACCATACTCAACTCTTGTCTAGTGATGATGAAGACAAAGTTCAATTCCAATATATATTGGGTTACGACCTCTGTATCTCATATGTGATCCGACTCATGACCCATTCTCAAACCGAATCAGAACAATTCGCGTCCAGCGATGATACGAAGTATGATTTCTATTCGTATTTCTTCCGTTGCAACGTACATACACGTTTGCTCATCAATCAAAAGGTCAAAACAAGCATATTCAAGTTTTCAACCTTAAGTCCATTTTCACAGGATGCGCCATACTTGTAGCTTCTAAGAGCATCTTCAGGAGACCAAGAGTTTTCAAAACCCACTCCCAATCTTGATTTTTTTTTTTTGCAAATTGAAAAATATGTTCTTCAGCAACTCTCTATCTCAACTCTCAATCTTTTTGCACTTGGGAAAATCGACCCGATCGCGCGGAAGTATACAGGTGTGTATCTATCGGCCAATCTAGAGGTGGAAATATATGCACCTCTTGTTAGCTCAACAAATTGATGCCAGTAGTGTGATCATTCGGTCAGATTGTTCGATGGTGGTTGAAACAATGGAGAGTGGAGTTTTTTCGGAAACTGCGAGCAACGATCTATGATGAATGCTATGAGCTGTGGAGGGACATCGTCAATATTTCCATCGAACACTGTCAAAGGGATGCAAACTCGAGTAGCGCATGAGCTAGCTAGGCGAGCTTTTTAGTTTGAAAAACAATTGTATTTTGGTTGATGGGTCTCCCATTTTTATTTTAGAAGAGCTCGTAAACAATGTAACTATTCTTATGATTCAATAAAGCTCGCCACATGGTATTTAAAACACAGAGGTGGAAGGACGCGGGGAAGAATAAACAGTAGGACAAGGTATTCAATGCAAATGTGCATGAGAGAGAAAATATAAAGATGATTACGGTGATTAGAAAACAATTTGGGATTCCTGATGTAAAATTGGCTTTGGAGTGGGATTTTGAAAACGGTTACACAAACTCAATAAATATGCCCATAACCTTTTTTCTTAGCCATTTGGAAAACGATAATGATAGGATGCAGGCTTCCGTCCCTCCGCTCGCTGCTTCAGAGCGCGCCCGCACTCTGCCTTCGTGTCTCTACAAAAAAAATCGCTCGTATTCTCCTGCGCAGCTGCACAGGACCGCTCGCCACAGGCCCGCACCCACCCGCTGCGGCCTTCTCCAGCGCGGCGGCGTCGCACCCACGCCCCATCCCTGGCTGCTCGCACGGTCATCCTTGGATGCTCCGCGCCCCCATCCCTATCTGCTCCATGGTCTGCACCACCATCCGTGTCATGCCTCCATCCACCTCGTCCATCACGAAAGAGGAGGCAGGGATGACATGCGCATGCGCATGCACCCCCATCAATCTCGCACGTCGGCAGGAAGGGGAGGCTGCGTCTACGCCTGGGTTTACGCTAGGCCGTTGACGTCTCCCTGACTAGCGCATGTTGCAACTTGCAAGAGTATGTTTCAAGTGTTTCAAATATTCCAGAGGTATGTTGCAAGTGTTGTATATCGATGTTTCAAAAGTAGGTCAGGATGTTGCACATGTTGAAATGGTTATACACGTATGTTTCAAGTGTATGTTTGAAATGTTTCATCTGTCCAGACAAATGTTGCAAGTGTTTTATCTAAATGTTACAAAAGTAAATCTGGATGTTGCAAGCATATATTTTTTTAGGTGTTTTTCAGGTATTTCATACATATGTTTACAAGTGTTTCACCTAAATGTTGCATAGTTTGTAATGGTTTTCAAATGTTTTCAGGTGTTTTTGCAAGTGTTTCAGATAAGGATGACAACGAGGCGGTTTTGAGTCGGATATCCGCGAGTTTCAGGTCTCACGGGTTCGGGTTCAGGGATGATTTCTCACCACAGTTTTCGGGTTCGGTTTTGGGTTTGATTTTTCACCTGTGGATATCCAATGAATATCTGAAATAAATCATTTGGAATTAAAATTCATGTTTTATAATACGCTAATAATAACTTATTTACTTAGATTATTAAATTTATTCTAAGTTGACTCAGAAAAATATTTATTATTTGCTGCATCTTGTTTATACATGTGAATATATGTACATATATCATGTATATGTTTATAAAAAGTCATTTTTGCTCTTACTATGTTGCCATAGAAAGCGAGTTTTGGGTATCCGCGCATTTGGTTTTGAGGACGGATTATCACCTGAATCGGTGTTTGGTGCTGTTTTAGGTTCGGCTGCACAGAGACTCCATCCAATCCGAATCCGCCCCCGTTGCCACCCCTAGTTTCAAACGCTTTGTTTCAAGTGTTTCATCTATCTTTTTTTTATGTTGCAACTATTGTATCTGAATATTTTAAAAATAGATCGGGTGTTGCACGTGGGATGCGCGTGAGAAGTGGCTGGCGGCACGGGCGGCGTGTAACACCCCGGGTGTTATAGTGTTAATTAATCTGCCATGTCATCATAATGCATTGCAAAGCATCCCTGTTAGGTTAAACTTGTTATGCATCAACTAAAACGAGTTTACTTATCTAGGTTGAATGTGTTTCTCAGTGGTGTGCTCCGAACCCGAAAACCCTAATTTCTAATGCCACCGCAAATACTTAGTCCATGCCCTGCGTAATTTGAGGTGTGCGACTGTGTTGCACACTAGTGTCAAGTGTAGGGTATGAGCTCAAGTACAACATCTAAAATGAAGCTCCAAATTTGAGTTTGAATTGGAGTCCCAAAACTTGTCACGAGTTTTCCGATTCAAATTTAAATTCAAATCTGGGGAGAAATGTAAAAGAATTTCAAAAGCTAATTGGTCAGCCAAGAGTGGCATTTGGTCAACCATGTTATGTTGGTCCAAATTATGCCCTTGGGTGAGGTTTTGATCACTAAGTAATCACCAATCAAAGTAGCAACAAATTTCAATTTAAAATTTCCCCGAAAAGCTTAAATTTCAAAACCCTGTTTTACCCCCTTTTGAAATAATTCAAAATCTAAGCAAAATTTGGGAAAAAGTTCAAAACCAAGTTTGTAGAACTTTTCAAGGGCTACAACTTTGGTGTTTTGAGTTTTCAAAGTTTTAGTGTAAAATGTGGAGCAATTTTGAAAAATAAACAAATTTCAAATTTAATTCATTTTTGTCCCCAAACTATGATTTCAAAATGAAGGCTGAATTTGAAAAAGTTTTGAACAGCAAAGTTGTAGGTCTGGTCAAGATATACAACTTTGATGTTGGGAGATTTTGAAGTTTCAATATAAAATCAAAAGTAATTTCTAAATTACCAAATCTGAAAAATGTGTCCCCTTTTGAGTTTAAATTCAAATTTCAAAATCCAGTGAGAATTTGAAAAAGTGTTCAATACAAAACTTGTAGAGCTTGAAAATCTGAAGATGTCATACATTGGAAGATTTTCAAGTTGCTATACAAATTTGAAAGTAATTTGAAAAACCAGTTTGAATTTCAAAAGTTGGGGGGGGAATAGCTACAGTGCCGCGACCAATCGCCGCCGGGCACCGCGCGGCATGGGCGCCGGCGAGCCGCCGGGCGACGTCCAGGAGCTTCTCGCGCGCGCTAGGACCGCCAGCGCGACGTCTCGCGCCTTCCAGTGACCTTCAGTATGACCGTCGCCCTATATATAACCGAGTTCACTGTGAGCCGTTTTTCTCTGTTTTTACCGCCGCCGCCACCGCAGCTCCGCCGCTCGCTGCTGCCGCCGTCGAGCCACCTCCAGCCACGCCAACCGCACCATTAACTCCGCCTCATCCTCGCGCACCTCGTGAACCACCCGAGCGAGCTTAACTCCGCCTAGATCACCACAGCCGCCCGCTCCCGTGCCCAACTCCGGTCGGAGCACCGCCATCATCGCCTTCCCGTGGCCAGACCACTCCGGCTTCTCTCCGTCCTCCCCAAGACCGCCATCGTCACCGCTGTGAGCTCCTGATTGTTTTCCTCGCGTTAATTTAACCGCTACCGTGTTGTACCATCGAGTCGCCGGTCACCGTGGTTGTCGAGCCGCCACCGTCGTCGGTGAGCTGTCGCCGGAGCTCGAGCCAGGGTGTTTAGTAGCAAAATGGAATCGTGGGGAGGTGTAGAAGGTGTTGGTAGGGTCGGTTAGTCGACCGAAGCGCCGGTCACCGGCCGGCCACCGTGGGAGAGCGAGTGAGCGCGCGGGAGAGCGAGGGGGGAGACGGAGGTGAGGGATGACATGTGGGGACGCGGTGTCAGAGAGAGAGAGAGAGCCAGCGCGCGGGCGCGAGGCAGGCCAGCGCTGGGCTGGGCCGCGCGACTGGGCCGGTCGCGAGCGCGCGTGCGGGCGCGTGAGCGGGCCGTCTGGTTGGGCCGGACCGCGGGGAAAAAGAAAAGTCAGCCCGATTTCGTTTTTGTTTTTCTTTTTCAAATAAATGAATAGTGTTGCTATTTGTTTATTTCATTAAAAATTGTGTAGAGTTCCAAAATTCATGAAAATTTTTGTGTAAGCTTCTCAATGTATAAACTATCTAGGAAAAATGTTAAATCATGAATTTGAATACTTTGAGCAGTAGAATTAATTAGTTTCATTAAAGATTAAATGCAACTTCCAGTAATTTTAATAATTAATTTATTGATCCAAAAATTATGAAATTTATTATAACACTGTTGTAATTCATTCTTAACCCATAGAAAAAGTTTGAGCTTGATTAGGTAAAATTTGATCAATTCCTAATTATGCCCTAATTAGTTAAATAGAAAATAAATGTTAATTTGAGAACTTTAAGTGTTGTGTGCCTTTTGATTGAGTGATGTCCTTAGGTCACTATCCTTTGGTGATCTTTGGCACCTTAATTTCATGATTGAGCTCGTTAGTAACTTGTTAGGTTAAAAGCTGGTATCGCTGGAATCGTCGCTTCTAGTTAGTAGGTTTTCTGTTTGCGACTGTACCGTAGAAGTAAGTTGTACTCAAGTCGTAACTCGTAGCATGTTATCATCAAGCATCATGTTTATCATCGAGCATCATGTTAAAGCATGTTATGTATTCGTGTAGTCTCCGCTTTCGAGGAAGCCGAAGTCGTCGATCAAGCTTCCGGAGAAGAGCGATCGTCGGTGGGTTTCGGACCAGACAGTGGAGTCCTCGAGTCCGAGTCAGTCGTCGTGTGCGAACAAGGCAAGCCCCGGTGCATTTAAACCCTACCTTGAATTTTACAAATGTTTTATTATTTTATATTATGGTTTACTGCATTAAGTAATTAGGAGTTGAGTGATAACCTAATTGCTGCATTATCATCCTTGATTATTGGAATATCAACCTTGATACCTGTTTTTACTGAAAATGCGTAGTATGCTTCGCTATGCTTAGAAGTTAAGCTTTTAAATGAAATGTTTACATAGCCATGACGGCATATCGAATGAATATTGAAATATAAGAATAAATTTGAAAGATCGGGCGGGTGGTTTGGCCACTGCTAACATGCATTGGGAAAGGAGTCTCAATGTATTGTTTCCGCCTTGTCAGTTAAGGCCCGTTCGTTGTAAGCCTGTTGTGTTCGAGACTTTGCAACTAACCTCATGCCTTGGGTAAGCCCAAAATGTTGGTGATTCCATTACGAGAACGTCTAACCTCGCACTGGGAGTGGAGAGATGGCGAGAGTAGCGTGTACCCTCGGGGCTAGAATTTGGTCGGGTTCGAGGAGTACTGTACTCTCGGGTGGCGATGGACACGTTCTGGTTTTGGGAGATCTAAATGAGGGTTGATATATGCAAGATTCGGTTCTACATATGTCGTGATGTTAGGGATCCCCAGCTGGGTATAATCGGTTCGAATCGTCGTTGCTCCTCGGTTATGGAGACTCGATCGCCTGACTTACATCGTAGTTAAGAACTGGAATTGAAAGAAAGAATAAGAAAGGTTTTGATGATAATTACTTTGATCTAGATTAGGATCACCTAGAATTGGTTAATGAACCATCAATGGTAAAAGTAAAATATTGAAGATAAGGACTTACCTTAGTAAGCTTTTCTGCAAAAGAAAATTTGATTCTTGATTACCCGTACCTTGATTCCCTAAAGCTAGCATGCCCTTGGAGTCTTTGTCTTAGTCGGGTAAGTCTTGTTGAGTACTCTCGTACTCAGGGTTTGTTAACCCCTTGTTGCAGGTGCGGTTCATGAACAAGTCTGCTTCGAGCCTTGTTGCATGACCGTCGTGGTTGAAGACAGTGACGACGAGTAGATTGTGTGGCCTTTGGGCAAGGCATCTCGCTTGTGTGATGTAATAAAGTTACTACCGATACTTCTCTACTAATGGTTTGTAATAATGTTACATAAGGTTTGAAGTTTGAAAACTGGTCTGTAATCTATGTTATTGTAAGACTTCCGCTACTTTACTCTGTTGAATATTTTGAATAAACTGTTGTAATATTGCAATACTCCTGTGATTAGATCCTGTTCGGAGGAAAGCAGGCCTTTTAAGTTATGGTGAACATAAGTACGACTGTCAGAGGTCATTATGACAATGAAGTGTACTTGTGGGCCATCGTAATTAGGAGGTTCTGTGACAGCTGGTACCAGAGCATAATCACTCGGGTTATTGTAGTATTACCTTGTAAAACTTCAAAATAATTTGGGTCAACAAACTTAATATTGATATTTTGGTCCAAATTGCTTTTGCTTATCTTAATCAATTCTATAGTTTCCTTAGCTCATATTTGAAAGCTTCGTAGTGAAGTATCATGTATAGTGCCCTATGTTATAAAGATTGCATGTGTTACTTAAATCTTTATATTAGATCGTAAGTACGATGCATGCATCATGTTTAATTAACCTGCTTAAGTTACCTTCCCTTTTAAAGTGGTTTGGGTTAAGTAAGGTTCAATCCTATTCATGCTAACCTTCAGATCCCCCTATCTGTTCTCATCGTCCTAATTCTGTCTTGCTTTAGGATGGCACGTGTGAAGACGACTCCTCGCAAGAAAACGGGTCCGCAAGGAGTGCCGCGTCATCAGTTGGCCGCCAGAGTTGATGGAGCAAGCAGTAGCCGTAATCCGAACCAGGATTCGGAGTCAGAGGTTGCAAGACTTACATTAGAAGTAGAGCGACTGGAGCGCAACATGCGTTTTTGGAAACAGTTCCAGAAGGAGTCTTTGGAAAAGGAGACAGAAGCCAGGGCTCGTGTTCGTGAGTTGGAGCTTTACGTGACACACCTGGAGCAGTACAACACAGTTCTGCATGAGGAAGTACATAGGCTAAATGATCTGATGAATCCCAATCATCAGCCCCAGGCAGTAGAAGATGATGTTGGTGCCGTGGTTGTTCCTGATGGAGAGGACAATGAAGAAGATCCGGAAGAAGATGAACCCATGATGGAAAGTGGGGATGATGCAAGTCATGTCACTGGTGCAAGTGCTCCAGAGAATGAGGAGGAAGTGATCGTGATCAGCGATGATGATGAGGAGTGAAGGGTCGACATGGATGGTTGTGTAATATAGTAGTCTTTCCTGCTTTCTAAGAACCTTAGTGGGTAGTTTCTTGCTTGTGAGCAAGTTTGTAATGAAATAATGTAAGATAAGTTTGTGTTTGTATACAAGTTCTGTCCTAACTGCTTTTTAATTCAATAAAGCAATGTAAATAAACATGGTTTGTGTACAACAGATGGACGGTACTGGAACTTCCCAGGAAGGGGACCATAATCCGAATCCCCCACCGTTTCCACCTACCTTGGCAGAAGCTATTGCCGCACTGGTTAATGCCACTACCCTGTTGGCTCAGAATCAGAATCAGAATAGGAATCAGGGTCGTCGAGGCCGTAACAATGGAGGGGAAACCACTTATGTGGATTTCACCGATACCCGTCCACCAGTGTTTTCAAAGGCAGATGAGCCGCTAGAGGCGGATGACTGGCTCCGTACCATGGAGCAGAAGTTTGAACTTTTACAGTGCACGGAGCACCAGAAGCCTGTGTTTGCAGCACAACAACTCAGAGGTGCCGCAGGGGCGTGGTGGGCGAATCTAGTCGCCGCACAGCCTGCTGGCCACCGTGTCACTTGGCAGGAGTTTCGTGAAGCCTTTAGAGCACATTATATCCCAGATGGTGTCATGGCCATGAAGCTAGAGGAGTTTCTCTCACTGAAGCAAGGGAACCAGACAGTTCTACAATATGTGGGCAAATTCAATCATCTGTCCCAGTATGCAGCTGAATATGTGAATACCGATGCAAAGAAGAAGAGTTGTTTCATGAGAGGTTTGAGTACCAGAATCCAGGAAGCATTAGTCACCTGCTATAATGCTACTTACCATGAGATAGTCAATGTGGCTATTGCGTCAGAAGAGAAGTCCCGACTGCACAAGGAGTCGAAGAAAAAGAAGCCAGTGTTTTCAAGTCCGTCTGGCGGCATTAAGAAACGCCAGAAGTTTGTTTATCACCCTCAGAACCATTTCCGCCCAACTTATCGTCCACCGCAATACCAAGCTCAGCCGCAGACGTTTTTCCGTCCTGCCGCAACCCCGCAATTTTTACAGCAGCCGAATGCCCCTGGTATTCGAAACCAGACTCCAGTAACCCATAACTTTCCCTGCTACAACTGTGGAAAGCCAGGCCACTTTTCCAAGGATTGCCCGTATCCAAGGCAGTACAATCCTAATTATCCCAGAGCTCCCGTACCACAACAGCAACAACTTCAGAGTAAGAACAATAATCTGAATGTTCAGAAGGGTAAGGGTGAGAAGAAGAAGACCGGACGTGTATTCTACACTCAAGCAAGTGCAATCCCAGAGGGAGAACCTGTTATGATGGGTATGTTCCCTGTTGCTAATCATCCAGCAGTACTGTTATTTGATTCAGGTGCATCGCATACATTCATAAATCGCACCTTTGTTGTTAAGTATGACATTCCAATTATGGGAACACAAGAAGATTTCTTTATCCAGTCGCCCGGGGGACGACTGTGTACTAAGGAGATGGTACGTGACGTACCTATAGAGTTAGGTGGGCATATATTCCCTACCTCAATGATAATATTACAGAAACAGGATATAGATGTAATCCTGGGTATGAATTGGATGTACCAAAGAGGAGCCCTTATAGATGCACTGCACAGAACTATAAGGTTGAATCTGCCAGATAATAAATCTCATCTTCTTATCCAACTTCCTATCCCGAGGAGAACAGTTGAAAGTCTATGTGCAACTTCAGTACATGAGATTTGTGATATACCGGTAGTCTGTGAATTTCCGGATGTGTTTCCAGATGATCTACCAGGTCTGCCACCGGACAGAGATGTAGAGTTTGTGATTGAGTTAAAACCGGGTACTGCCCCAATATCCCGGAGAGCTTATAGAATGCCACCCAATGAATTGGCAGAACTTAAGGATCAATTGCAAGAGTTACGTGACAAAGGTTTTATCAGACCCAGTTCCTCACCATGGGGATGTCCAGCTCTTTTTGTCAAGAAGAAAGATCAGACTTTAAGGATGTGTGTTGACTATCGACCGCTGAATGAAGTAACCATTAAGAATAAATATCCGTTGCCTCGCATTGATCTACTCTTTGATCAGCTTGCGGGGGCAAAGGTATTTTCCAAGATTGATCTTCGATCAGGATACCATCAAATTAAGATTCGACCTGAAGATATTCCAAAGACTGCATTTACCACCAGATATGGACTGTATGAGTACCTAGTTATGTCTTTTGGTCTCACTAATGCACCGGCACATTTCATGTATCTAATGAATTCAGTTTTCATGCCAGAACTTGACAAGTTTGTGGTTGTCTTTATTGATGATATTCTGGTATACTCCAAAAGTGAAGAAGAGCATGTTGAGCATCTCAGAGTTGTTCTGACTCGTCTGAGAGATCATCAATTGTATGCCAAGTTCAGTAAATGTGAGTTTTGGTTAAAAGAAGTGCAATTCTTAGGACATGTGTTGTCAGCCGAAGGAGTAGCAGTAGATCCTGGCAAAGTAGAAGATATTCTGAATTGGAAACCACCAATCTCAGTTCATGAAGTTCGAAGTTTTCTGGGAATGGCAGGTTATTACCGTCGATTCATACCTGACTTTTCAAAGGTAGCCAGGCCAATCACAGAGTTGTTGAAGAATCAAACTAAGTTCATATGGTCTCCAGAATGTGAAAAAGCTTTTAGAATTTTAAAGAGGTCATTGACAACTGCTCCAGTTTTGGCACAACCAGATATAGAAAAGCCATTTGATGTTTACTGTGATGCCTCAGGTATTGGCCTTGGTTGCGTATTGATGCAGGAAGGCAGAGTCATTGCTTATGCCTCAAGACAGTTGAAGCGCCATGAAGAACATTATCCGACACATGATCTTGAATTAGCAGCTGTGGTTCATGCATTAAAAATATGGCGTCATTACTTGTTAGGTAATACTTGCCACATGTATACAGATCACAAGAGCTTAAAGTATATCTTTACTCAGTCAGAATTGAATATGAGGCAAAGAAGGTGGCTTGAGTTAATAAAGGACTATGATTTAGAAGTACACTATCACCCTGGGAAAGCGAATGTAGTTGCTGATGCACTCAGTAGAAAGAATCGTTGCCATTGTACGACTGTGCAGCCAATGGATTACAGTTTGTGTTATGAGTTGGAAAGGTTGAATATTGAAATAGTTCCACAAGGTCAGTTGACTAATGTCACAGTGGAATCAACAATCAAAGATCAGATTGTGTCTGCTCAGAGAAAGAATTCCGGAATAACTCACATCAAAGAAAAAATTAGAATTGGTCAACAGACAGATTTCAGTATTGATGATGCAGATGTATTGTGGTTTAAGAACCGGCTAGTGGTCCCAAAGGTTCCAGAGTTACGTCGACTCATTCTTGATGAAGCACATAGGACAAGGTTTTCTATTCATCCAGGGAGTAATAAGATGTATCAAGATTTAAAACAGCAATTCTGGTGGACCAAAATGAAAATTGAGATTGCTAAGTATGTTGCTAGATGTGACACTTGTTGTAAAGTAAAGGCGGTACACCTGAAGTCGGCAGGAATGTTACAACCCTTGCCCATTCCATCCTGGAAATGGGAAGATATCAGTATGGATTTCATTACTGGGTTACCTAAGACCTCAAGAGGCTTTGATTCAATTTGGGTCATTGTGGACCGACTGACAAAGTCATCTCATTTTATTCCAGTTAAGGTGGACTATTCTGCTATAACTTATGCAAGAATTTATATTGCACGAATCCTGAGCCTTCATGGGGTACCAAAGACCATTGTATCAGATAGAGGTACGCAGTTTGTTAACAAATTTTGGAGACACCTACATGAGTCCCTAGGTACAGAACTTTTGCATAGTACCGCTTATCATCCACAGACAAGTGGTCAGACTGAAAGGGTCAATCAAATTCTAGAAGATATGTTAAGGTCATGTGCACTTAATTATTCAGACACTTGGGATGAGTGGTTACCGTTAGCAGAATTCTCTTACAATAATAGTTATCAAGAGAGTATCAAAATGGCACCGTTTGAGGCATTGTATGGCCGCAGGTGCAGAACTCCATTGAATTGGTCAGAACCGGGAGAAAGATAGTTTTTCGGTGTTGATCTTGTGAAACAAACAGAAGAAAAAGTTCGACAGATCCAGAATAATTTAAAAGTTGCTCAGTCCAGACAAAAGAGTTATGCTGATAAAAGGCGTAGACCTTTGGTATTCCGAGTAGGGGATTATGTTTATCTAAAAGTATCACCCATGAAAGGAGTGAGCAGATTTGGAGTCAGAGGCAAACTCGCACCACGTTATATTGGTCCTTTTCAAATCATTCAACAATGTGGAAAGGTGGCATATAAGTTAAAGTTGCCTGAACAACTATCAGCAGTGCACAATGTATTTCATGTATCACAAATGAAGAAGTGTCTACAAGTACATGATCAAGTGGTTGATGTTGAGGGAGTTGAACTTGAACCGGATTTGACATATTCTGAATATCCTGTCCGAGTTTTGGATCGAAAAGATCGTGTTACCCGCAGTAGAACAACAAAATGGTACAGAATACAGTGGAATCAACATTCAGAAGAGGAAGCCACCTGGGAATCGGAGGATTACCTGTTGGAGAATTTCCCGGAGTTCTTTGTTTCTATCTAGGTTGCAATTTCCTCTTTAAACTGTAACCTATCCTTTTAAAATCGTTGTAATGCAGAAAACCCCCACCTGTTTTGTAGACAAGTCTTGGACGTGTTTGCTTGACACGTTTCCTTTTCTATTACTTAACTCAAGGCTTTAAATCTCGGGACGAGATTTCTTTAAGGGGGAAGGGCTGTAACACCCCGGGTGTTATAGTGTTAATTAATCTGCCATGTCATCATAATGCATTGCAAAGCATCCCTGTTAGGTTAAACTTGTTATGCATCAACTAAAACGAGTTTACTTATCTAGGTTGAATGTGTTTCTCAGTGGTGTGCTCCGAACCCGAAAACCCTAATTTCTAATGCCACCGCAAATACTTAGTCCATGCCCTGCGTAATTTGAGGTGTGCGACTGTGTTGCACACTAGTGTCAAGTGTAGGGTATGAGCTCAAGTACAACATCTAAAATGAAGCTCCAAATTTGAGTTTGAATTGGAGTCCCAAAACTTGTCACGAGTTTTCCGATTCAAATTTAAATTCAAATCTGGGGAGAAATGTAAAAGAATTTCAAAAGCTAATTGGTCAGCCAAGAGTGGCATTTGGTCAACCATGTTATGTTGGTCCAAATTATGCCCTTGGGTGAGGTTTTGATCACTAAGTAATCACCAATCAAAGTAGCAACAAATTTCAATTTAAAATTTCCCCGAAAAGCTTAAATTTCAAAACCCTGTTTTACCCCCTTTTGAAATAATTCAAAATCTAAGCAAAATTTGGGAAAAAGTTCAAAACCAAGTTTGTAGAACTTTTCAAGGGCTACAACTTTGGTGTTTTGAGTTTTCAAAGTTTTAGTGTAAAATGTGGAGCAATTTTGAAAAATAAACAAATTTCAAATTTAATTCATTTTTGTCCCCAAACTATGATTTCAAAATGAAGGCTGAATTTGAAAAAGTTTTGAACAGCAAAGTTGTAGGTCTGGTCAAGATATACAACTTTGATGTTGGGAGATTTTGAAGTTTCAATATAAAATCAAAAGTAATTTCTAAATTACCAAATCTGAAAAATGTGTCCCCTTTTGAGTTTAAATTCAAATTTCAAAATCCAGTGAGAATTTGAAAAAGTGTTCAATACAAAACTTGTAGAGCTTGAAAATCTGAAGATGTCATACATTGGAAGATTTTCAAGTTGCTATACAAATTTGAAAGTAATTTGAAAAACCAGTTTGAATTTCAAAAGTTGGGGGGGGAATAGCTACAGTGCCGCGACCAATCGCCGCCGGGCACCGCGCGGCATGGGCGCCGGCGAGCCGCCGGGCGACGTCCAGGAGCTTCTCGCGCGCGCTAGGACCGCCAGCGCGACGTCTCGCGCCTTCCAGTGACCTTCAGTATGACCGTCGCCCTATATATAACCGAGTTCACTGTGAGCCGTTTTTCTCTGTTTTTACCGCCGCCGCCACCGCAGCTCCGCCGCTCGCTGCTGCCGCCGTCGAGCCACCTCCAGCCACGCCAACCGCACCATTAACTCCGCCTCATCCTCGCGCACCTCGTGAACCACCCGAGCGAGCTTAACTCCGCCTAGATCACCACAGCCGCCCGCTCCCGTGCCCAACTCCGGTCGGAGCACCGCCATCATCGCCTTCCCGTGGCCAGACCACTCCGGCTTCTCTCCGTCCTCCCCAAGACCGCCATCGTCACCGCTGTGAGCTCCTGATTGTTTTCCTCGCGTTAATTTAACCGCTACCGTGTTGTACCATCGAGTCGCCGGTCACCGTGGTTGTCGAGCCGCCACCGTCGTCGGTGAGCTGTCGCCGGAGCTCGAGCCAGGGTGTTTAGTAGCAAAATGGAATCGTGGGGAGGTGTAGAAGGTGTTGGTAGGGTCGGTTAGTCGACCGAAGCGCCGGTCACCGGCCGGCCACCGTGGGAGAGCGAGTGAGCGCGCGGGAGAGCGAGGGGGGAGACGGAGGTGAGGGATGACATGTGGGGACGCGGTGTCAGAGAGAGAGAGAGAGCCAGCGCGCGGGCGCGAGGCAGGCCAGCGCTGGGCTGGGCCGCGCGACTGGGCCGGTCGCGAGCGCGCGTGCGGGCGCGTGAGCGGGCCGTCTGGTTGGGCCGGACCGCGGGGAAAAAGAAAAGTCAGCCCGATTTCGTTTTTGTTTTTCTTTTTCAAATAAATGAATAGTGTTGCTATTTGTTTATTTCATTAAAAATTGTGTAGAGTTCCAAAATTCATGAAAATTTTTGTGTAAGCTTCTCAATGTATAAACTATCTAGGAAAAATGTTAAATCATGAATTTGAATACTTTGAGCAGTAGAATTAATTAGTTTCATTAAAGATTAAATGCAACTTCCAGTAATTTTAATAATTAATTTATTGATCCAAAAATTATGAAATTTATTATAACACTGTTGTAATTCATTCTTAACCCATAGAAAAAGTTTGAGCTTGATTAGGTAAAATTTGATCAATTCCTAATTATGCCCTAATTAGTTAAATAGAAAATAAATGTTAATTTGAGAACTTTAAGTGTTGTGTGCCTTTTGATTGAGTGATGTCCTTAGGTCACTATCCTTTGGTGATCTTTGGCACCTTAATTTCATGATTGAGCTCGTTAGTAACTTGTTAGGTTAAAAGCTGGTATCGCTGGAATCGTCGCTTCTAGTTAGTAGGTTTTCTGTTTGCGACTGTACCGTAGAAGTAAGTTGTACTCAAGTCGTAACTCGTAGCATGTTATCATCAAGCATCATGTTTATCATCGAGCATCATGTTAAAGCATGTTATGTATTCGTGTAGTCTCCGCTTTCGAGGAAGCCGAAGTCGTCGATCAAGCTTCCGGAGAAGAGCGATCGTCGGTGGGTTTCGGACCAGACAGTGGAGTCCTCGAGTCCGAGTCAGTCGTCGTGTGCGAACAAGGCAAGCCCCGGTGCATTTAAACCCTACCTTGAATTTTACAAATGTTTTATTATTTTATATTATGGTTTACTGCATTAAGTAATTAGGAGTTGAGTGATAACCTAATTGCTGCATTATCATCCTTGATTATTGGAATATCAACCTTGATACCTGTTTTTACTGAAAATGCGTAGTATGCTTCGCTATGCTTAGAAGTTAAGCTTTTAAATGAAATGTTTACATAGCCATGACGGCATATCGAATGAATATTGAAATATAAGAATAAATTTGAAAGATCGGGCGGGTGGTTTGGCCACTGCTAACATGCATTGGGAAAGGAGTCTCAATGTATTGTTTCCGCCTTGTCAGTTAAGGCCCGTTCGTTGTAAGCCTGTTGTGTTCGAGACTTTGCAACTAACCTCATGCCTTGGGTAAGCCCAAAATGTTGGTGATTCCATTACGAGAACGTCTAACCTCGCACTGGGAGTGGAGAGATGGCGAGAGTAGCGTGTACCCTCGGGGCTAGAATTTGGTCGGGTTCGAGGAGTACTGTACTCTCGGGTGGCGATGGACACGTTCTGGTTTTGGGAGATCTAAATGAGGGTTGATATATGCAAGATTCGGTTCTACATATGTCGTGATGTTAGGGATCCCCAGCTGGGTATAATCGGTTCGAATCGTCGTTGCTCCTCGGTTATGGAGACTCGATCGCCTGACTTACATCGTAGTTAAGAACTGGAATTGAAAGAAAGAATAAGAAAGGTTTTGATGATAATTACTTTGATCTAGATTAGGATCACCTAGAATTGGTTAATGAACCATCAATGGTAAAAGTAAAATATTGAAGATAAGGACTTACCTTAGTAAGCTTTTCTGCAAAAGAAAATTTGATTCTTGATTACCCGTACCTTGATTCCCTAAAGCTAGCATGCCCTTGGAGTCTTTGTCTTAGTCGGGTAAGTCTTGTTGAGTACTCTCGTACTCAGGGTTTGTTAACCCCTTGTTGCAGGTGCGGTTCATGAACAAGTCTGCTTCGAGCCTTGTTGCATGACCGTCGTGGTTGAAGACAGTGACGACGAGTAGATTGTGTGGCCTTTGGGCAAGGCATCTCGCTTGTGTGATGTAATAAAGTTACTACCGATACTTCTCTACTAATGGTTTGTAATAATGTTACATAAGGTTTGAAGTTTGAAAACTGGTCTGTAATCTATGTTATTGTAAGACTTCTGCTACTTTACTCTGTTGAATATTTTGAATAAACTGTTGTAATATTGCAATACTCCTGTGATTAGATCCTGTTCGGAGGAAAGCAGGCCTTTTAAGTTATGGTGAACATAAGTACGACTGTCAGAGGTCATTATGACAATGAAGTGTACTTGTGGGCCATCGTAATTAGGAGGTTCTGTGACACGGCGTCTAGGGCGGTGTGGGCCCACTGCTAGTGCGCTTGCTCACGAGCCCGACACACTAGGCGCTCGCTTCCTCCTTGTGTGGGCACCGTCCGAATGCTAGTGCCCGGATTAGACGTCTGGGCGCCAGCAAATCCGCTTCCAAAAATCTATTAATTTAGCAATTCATATTTTAGCCTTTTATAGGAAATATCGGTACTTGTTTATTAGTTGTGACGCACTGACGCTTAGCATTGCCATTGACACAATATTCGTGTGACGTGTTCCCTCCTAACCAGGAATGCAAATTTTGAGACGGAGCTGTTTAGGATAGGCCCTCCTCCGTCTCACTTTTACTTCGCTTCCAAAACCTAGAGACAGTCGCAGCTTGCGACGCATCTCTCCGTCTCCGTTTTTCCCCAAGCTTTGCAGAAACGAAAACCACCCTTCCACCCTCGTCGAGAGAGCCAGGGCAATGGCGCCACCGCCGACCGCCGCGTCCGCGTGGGCGGCGTCGGCGGATCCGGTAGATGCGGAGTCTCTGGAGGTGCGGTGCGCGGGGTGCGGCGAGACGCTGGAGGTGGAGCGGGGCCTGACGGAGTTCATCTGCCCGGACTGCGCCACGCCGCAGTCGCTTCCCCCCGAGCTCATGCCGCCGCCGCCGCCCCGCCGGAAGGCGCTCCCACTGCCCCGCGGCGCCGCCGACGTGCGTGGCGCGCGGCTCCCCTGCGGCGCGTGCGGCGCGCTCCTCAGCGTGCCCGTCGGGATGACGCGCTGCGCCTGCCCGCTCTGCGGCGCCGAGCTCGCAGTCGACACCGCGAGGCTCAGGCACTACCTCCTTTCCTCCGCCGCGTCGGCGGATGCCGTCCCCGTGGTGCCGCTCGGCGCCTTGTCCTCGGAGCCTCCCATCCTCCAAGTCCGGCAGGTATTGTGCTATACTCCTCTTGCTGTGTAACTGTGTCTTCCCCCTTGTGGAATTTTATTCTTAGGATTAGGTTTCTTTTAGAAATTTGGTAATAACAAAATCTAGAGTGAGCTTCTATCGTCTATGTACTCAGTGTACAATTTAACAAAGTTTAAACACATCGAACTCTTAGCTTGACTTGAGGGGTGGTGCAGTGCAGCAGTTTGTGCTTTAGAAGTTTAATCCGGGAAAATCATCGTAGCTTTTGGCCGCTCCTTTTGCGCTTCAGATTCAACAAGAGAATCCAAAGTTCCAAACTTTGCAAGTTTTGCAAGATTAATACCTAACATTTAGCGAACTTGGATCAAACAGGCACATACAGAGCATGCTGACCAGTTTATTCCAGAGCCGCTAGAATCAGAGCATCCTGATTACACGATTGATGGAGATGAGGATACTGCAAGGTACCAGGAGCAGAGGAACATATATCCAGGCAGCTCCAGAATTGTTGGTGCAGAAAACAGACATGGAGAGCCTATATCTCAGGTCAGGCACCAGGCTCAAGATCTTACTTCCAGCCATGCTATTCGTGCAAAGCAGTCATATCAACAGAATCCGGATCGAGTTATTGAGGCACTGCAAAATCCTGTTAATTTTGCACTTTTTAGTGAATCAGGGCGTGTTGCAGATATTAACGATACTACCTCAATTGATATAAATGGGACAGTTGGGCGATCTATTTGCCCCAGAACTGTAAGTGTCGAGAGGGGAATCATGCAGACCGCCCAACAGATTACGAATAAGTCACAGAAACAACATTCTTGTTACGTGACATCTCTTGAGCTTGCTCAGGCAGGATCAGAAAATGGGACAATTCATGTTCAGGAAAAGCAACAAAAACCTGGAAGCAAAACAACCCACAGAGAAGGGGCATGCACTCAACTGGTTAATGAGACTATTGCAGGCAATGACAACAGGGGCAGGAGGCAGTTGATTGGCCTCGATGTTATGGGTTCAGAGAGGAGACAAGAGCAGACAACAAATGATGCCACTCAAGAGGTGCAAAGGGAACATTCTGAATCTCTGATTCGCAGGGAAATGGGTAATCAAGTAACTCACGTGGAATCAGAACAGCCAGGACGCCACAGAGTTCACTCAGGGAAACGAAAAGGCTTGGTTGCTGCTTCAAATTCAGTTCTTCAGCTTAGGCGTAGCAAACGTTTGGCAAAAGATTCAAATGTTGGATGTCAAGCTGTTTCTCCAAATGGCCTCATGCCAACGGCCATTATAGATGCTGAACAAACAGAAAGTGAGCCTGATGAGCAGCTGCTTGTATCTCCAGTACATTCGTCTGATCTGTCAGATACTAATAGAATCATCGACAATTTATGTAACAGTCCATTGCCTTCACCTGAGTTTCTTCAAACATGCTCTAATGAATCAGAGAACCTTCATATAACTACGCTACCTTCTCCAAACCATGACATGTCGGATGCTGAGCATTTTTCTTCAAACCTCGACATGGCTGATCCTGAGGATTTTGCTCGTACCTATATTCCTTTAGATGTTAAAAGGGCCCTCGCAAAGCTAGATTCCAAGTCATCCCCTCATCATATGACGTCCCAGCAAAGTTCTGGTGAGGCATACCTGCGAGATTCAATGGATTCAGAAGGGCAGGAAGTGCAGCTAGCATCTCAGAGAAAAGGTAATTTGCATTTCTATCATTCTTATTGTGTGTGCCGCAGAATAAGTCATAAAGAAAGGATGGAAAATGGCCTTTACTCCTCTCTCATTCGTGCTCCCTCCCCTCTTCAATGCTGCATGTTAGATAAATTTTTGTTATGCTGAAACCATGGCAAAGTGGCAATAGCACCTGTATTTTTGTCTTTTTAATGGGATCATTGTGGCAGTTCCATCTGAGAACTTAGTTGCACATTCATATCAAGGGGTAGTTGTGCAATTTTGGGCTTTTAATACATGAATCATACCACTAGGAGAAAAGTGACCTGGTGGGGACTGCTTGACTCTGTTGTCTGATGAATCCCTCTTCTCTTATTAACCAATTTATCGGGGGTTAATACTTTGAAGTCAACGTTGAAGTTTAACTTTTCCTCTTGGTCTCTTTTTAACTTCTGAATGGTGACTACGGTGAGATAAACAGCTAGTTGACATTTATGGAAAATTGTGATATGGAAGTAATAGAAGACAATATGTTGGAGTATATGTTTAGGCCCATGAGGCTAAGGCCCATGTGGCCCATGTATGGAAACTATATAGCTACCCTTCTAGGGTTAGCCAAGTAATGAAAAATAATTCCCCAAAAACATGGTATCTACAGCCTAGGGTTAGGTCCTCTCCTTCTCTCTCTCCCCTGCCCGCCGCCCCTGCCTGGCAGCGCCGCCGCCGGCCACTGGGGCGCCGCCGCCGGCTCCTCCCGCCATGGATGGCCGCCCTCCACCTCTTCCCTCCCTCTACTCCTATTTCCCACCCCTATCCACTCCATCCTGGGCGCAGGTTCTCTCTGGAGCCGCCTATCCCATCGGCCCGCCGCCCATGGCTGCTGCAGCCGCCGCCGCCGGCCAGCCCAGCCGCGCCCTTCCTCCTCACGGGGTGCCGCTGCTGGGGGCCCTTCCTGGCGCCTCTGCCGCCCTATTCCCCACCCGCCCGCCCCTTCCTGGCGCCTCTACCGCCCACACCCTGATGGATCCGCCCGCCCACTCCTCCCCTGCCGCCCTGGGGGCCGCCGGTGCAGATCCTGGCATGGCTGGCGCCCTGGGGGCCGTCGCCCTCTCCTCCGCCCCGGGCGCGGATGCGGATACTGCCGAGGGCGTTGTGGTTGTGGCCCTTCCCTCTTCGTCGGTGGCTCTCCCTTCCTCCTCGGCTTCACTGCCAGACGGTGGAGTCCAGCCGCACCACCCTGCTGCAACTCCTGGCACTCCACTTCCACCGCCTTCCAGCGTCACCGCTGCCGCTCTCGGCCTCGCCCCGGGGCCGGACTCCGCACTCGCCGCGGCCCTCGTCGCTGCTCGGGCCGCCGCGGCGGAAGGGCAGGCCCGGGTGCGCGCGGCTGCCCTCGTGTGGGAGCGCGAGCGCGACGCGGCCGACGCCCTGGCCCGTCAGATCGCCGAGGCCGAGCAGCTCCTCACCTCTCCCGCGGGCCCGGACGCCGGAGCCACCTCTGCCTCGCCGGGGCGCCGCGTGTCACACACTACCGTTCTCTGGCACGATCCGGCCGACCTGCTCGTGGCTCAGCTGCACTACCAGGCGGGGGGGGTCCAGAACATTCGTCTTCTCGTCCCGGTCGTCCTCGAGCCGGAGTTGCCCTCCTACGCCCGGTGGCGGGATCTGGTGCTTCTCACCCTTCGCCGCTACGCCCTCGACGACCACGTCCTCGTCGAGGCCTCGGTCTCCGTCCAGACGCCGTCGTGGTTCCGTCTCGACAGCATCGTCCTCTCCTGGATCCTGGGGACGATCTCTCTGGACCTCCACGACCTCGTCCGCACCTCCCCTGACGCGCGCCGGGCATGGCTCGCTCTTGAGGGCCAGTTCCTGGGCAACGCCGAGGCCCGGGCTCTGCGTCTCGACGCGAGCTTCCGCACCTTCGTCCAGGGAGACCTCTCCGTCGGCGAGTTCTGCCGTCGGATGAAGGGCATGGCTGACTCTCTGGGGGACCTTGGGTGGCCCGTCGAGGATCGCATCTTGGTCCTCAACGTCCTCCGGAGGCTCAGCGACCGCTTCGCCCACCTCCGGACGTGGATCACCCGCCAGCGGCCTTTCCCCACCTTCCTGGAGGTCCGTGACGATCTTGTCATGGAGGAGCTCACACAGGGCCCCTAGCCGGGTTCCGCTGCCTCACCAGGGGCCTCGTCGGCGGTTCTGGCTGCTACTCCGCCGTGTCCTCCTACTCCACCGCGGTCGTCCGCTCCGCCACCGTCGTCTCTCCTGGGCCCTCCTCCCTCCGGGCCGAGCGGAGGTGGGGGGGGGGTCGCGGCTCTCGTCGTCGCCGTGGCGGGGGCCGCGGGGGTGGCCGGGGCGGTCACCCCCAGGCTCCGGCACCGGCCGGACCACACGGGGGGGGCACCATGGCCTTCGTTCCAGAACCCGTAGTCCGGTCGCATCTCCATGTGGCCCTACCACGCCCCTGGAGCCGACACTCGCCCACCAGTGGCCATGCTCACCGGAGCTCCTCCTGCTGGTCCTCCACCCGGTGCCATCCCTGCTACGCCGTGGGTTCCACCGGGGGTCACCGGCTGGGATCAGGCGGCCCTGGCTCGCTCGTTCAGCACCATGGGCCTGACACCTCCGGTCGGACCCGAGTGGATCGCTGATTCGGGGGGCCACCTACCACACTACTCCTGACCCCGGTATACTTTCGTCGCTTCACTCTCCCTCTTCCTCTCTTCCTTCGTCCATTATGGTCGCAAATGGTTCTTGTATTCCAGTCTCATCTGTGGGTACCGCCGGTGCTCATGGCTCCTTTCGTCTTCCTGATGTTCTTGTTGCTCCTTCTATGGTTCCTAATCTTCTTTCTATTCGACGTTTTACAGCTGACAATTCTTGTTCTGTGGAATTTGACTCTTCTGGTCTTACTGTAAAGGATTTGGCTTCCCGGCGTCCACTGCTCCGATGTGACAGCACCGGGCCCTTTTACACCCTTCGCTTCCCGGCGGCTCCTTCGTCTTGTTCGCCGCCCGTTTTGTCAGCTGCCTTCGTCGCTTCTCCTTCCTCTACTACCTGGCACCGGCGCCTCGGCCATTCTGGACGTGATGCCCTGATACAGTTCAGTCGTAGCTCCGGTCTTCCATGTACTCGAGCTCATGATGAGCAACTGTGTCATGCGTGCCAATTGGGCCGACATGTTCGTCTTCGTTTTTCTAGTTCTACTTTCCATGCGGCCCGTATTTTTGATCTTGTACACTGCGACCTATGGACATCTCCTATTCTGAGTATTTCTGGTTATAAGTACTATCTTGTGGTTGTTGATGATTTTTCGCATTATTCGTAGACTTTTCCTCTCCGTGCGAAATCTGATACGTTTATCACGCTCCTCCACTTCTTTACTTGGGTTTCCACACAGTTCGGTCTCACCATCAAGGCCGTCCAGTGTGACAATGGTTGCGAGTTTGATAACTCCACCTCCCGAGCTTTCTTCCTCTCTCACGGTGTTCAGCTCTGCATGTCTTGTCCATACACCTCTTCGCAGAATGGCAAGGCTGAGCGGATGATTCGCACCACCAACGACACCGTGCGTACCCTTCTGTTTCAGGCCTCTCTTCCCGCTCGCTTCTGGGCTGAGGGCCTGCACACCTCCACCTACCTTCTTAACCGCCTTCCTTCCGCGGCCTGCCCCGCTCCCACCCCTCACCACGCCCTCTTCGGTACCTCGCCTCGGTATGATCACCTCCGCGTGTTTGGGTGTGCGTGCTACCCCAACACCGCTGCCACTTCTTCCCACAAGCTGGACACTCGCTCCACGCTCTGTGTCTTTCTCGGGTACTCCCCGGATCACAAGGGGTACCGGTGCTTTGACCTTACCTCCCGACGGGTTCTCATCTCTCGCCATGTGGTGTTCGATGAGTCCGTCTTTCCCTTTTTCAGCACTACCACCCCTCCGGTACCTGACCCACCCTCCCTGTTTCCTACTGACCCGGTGGTCCAGCCACCTTTTTCGTGGTCTCCTGCAGGTCCTGCTTCGCCGCGCGCTGGGCCAACCCCCTGTCCCGGATCCCCTGCGGGTCCGGGCCCGTCGTCCTCGGGCGCGGCCCCGTCCTCTCCGGTTGGTGCAGACCCGGGGCCTTCGTCCCCCGCCTCTGCCCCGGGGGGTTGTGTCGGTCGCCGACGCCGGATCCCGTCCCGGCACCTCCGTCGAGGTTCGCCGCGCCGGTACGGGTGTACCAGCGTAGGCCGCGGCCGCCGCCACTCGCGCTCCCTTTTCCACCGGGGACACCGACACTACCGCCGCAGTCCCCGCCGGCTCGGGGTGCCCCACCGGTCTACCACCCGCCGCTGCTTCACCGACACCCGCGGCATGTTCACCCGACGGTGACACGACACGCGGCTGGCACACTGCCGCCTCGTGCCCTCGAGGCTTCGACCGGCGACGCGGTGGTCTCTCCGGTACCCTCTTCCGTCCGCGACGCCCAGTTGGACCCACACTGGTGCCACGCGATGGAAGAGGAGTACGCCGCGCTACTCGCCAACCAGACGTGGGAGTTGGTGCCCCGGCCGCCAGGCTCCAACGTCGTCACCGGCAAGTGGATTTTGACCCACAAGCGCCGGGCCGACGGCTCTTTCGAGCGCTACAAGGCTCGATGGGTCCTCCGGGGTTTCACTCAGCGTCCTGGCGTCGACTACGATGAGACCTTCAGCCCGGTGGTCAAGCCGGCCACCGTCCGTACCGTGCTATCGCTGACACTTGCTCGGTCTTGGCCCGTCCACCGGCTGGACGTCAAGAACGCCTTCCTCCACGGCCTGCTTACCGAGACGGTGTACTGCAGTCAGCCGGCGGGGTTCGTCGACACCACCCGTCCTGACATGGTCTGTCGGCTCAACAGGTCCCTCTACGGCCTCAAGCAGGCACCTCGGGCGTGGAACCACCGATTCACCGCTTTCTTGCTGACCTTGGGGTTCATGGAGGCCAAGTCTGATACGTCCCTGTTTGTCTACCACCATGGAGCCGACACTGCATACTTGCTGCTCTATATTGATGACATTGTCCTCACCGCCTCCAGCGAGCCACTTCTCCGCCGGATCATCACCGCTCTCCAGCAGGAGTTCGCGATGAAGGATCTGGGTGAGCTCCACCACTTTCTCGGTGTCACTGTTGAGCACCGTCCTACCGGGCTCCTTCTTCACCAGCGACAGTACACTCGGGACATCCTGGAGCGAGCTGGGATGACTGACTGCAACCCCTGCTCCACTCCGGTCGACAATCAGGGCAAGCTGTCTGAGGCTGAGGGACCACCGGTGGCTGATCCTACTGCGTACAGGAGTCTCGCCGGGGCCCTTCAGTACCTCACCTTCACCCGGCCGGACATCACCTATGCAGTTCAGCAGATCTGCCTCCATATGCATGACCCCCGAGAGCCTCACCTCACGGCTCTCAAGCGCCTCCTCCGCTACCTCCGGGGCACGCTCGACTACGGCCTCCTCCTCCACCGGGCCTCCTCCACCGACCTCGCCGTTTACACCGACGCTGACTGGGCCGGGTGCCCGGATACTCGTCGCTCCACCTCCGGCTACGCTGTCTTCCTGGGCGGCAACCTGGTGTCTTGGTCGTCCAAGCGCCAGCCGGTGGTCTCCCGGTCCAGCGCCGAGGCGGAGTACCGCGCCGTTGCTAACGGCGTGGCGGAGGCCGCCTGGCTCAAGCAGCTGCTTGCTGAGTTGCATACCCCGCCCTCCCGGAGCACACTGATCTACTGCGTCAACGTCAGTGCGGTCTACCTCTCCACCAACCCCATCCAGCACCAGCGGACGAAGCATGTGGAGATCGACCTCCACTTTGTCCGTGATCGGGTGGCTATGGGCGAGGTGCGGGTCCTCCATGTTCCGACGACCTCCCAGTTCGCGGACATCTTCACCAAAGGCCTCCCGTCCTCGACCTTCGCCGAGTTTCGCTCCAGCCTCAACATCACCGGTGGCTAGTTGCGTCTGTGGGGGGTTGTGTGTGTTCTTTCTTGTTCAGCCTCGAAATCCGCTGCGACGGTAGTTCAGACTGCGGGGGGGTGTTGGAGTATATGTTTAGGCCCATGTGGCCCATGTATGGAAACTATATAGCTACCGTTCTAGGGTTAGCCAAGTAATGAAAAATAATTCCCCAAAAACACAATATGCATCATTACACATGTGGATTTTTTTTTCATTGTGATTGTGAGGAACTCATGGATGTCAATCTTTCTGGTATTTTTACAGTAACCGCGATCTATACATTTGAGACACTGACTGAGCATAATCTGCAAACCTGTATGCCTTTTATTTAGCAATACTGTTTTTTTAACCTGTAAACCCTGTTTTCTCGTCTCTTTTGGGTTTCATCTCTAGCCTACCCCAACTTGCTTGGGACAAAAGGCTATGTTGTTGTTGTTGTTGTTGTTAACCTGTAAATATGTTTTACACCCTTGCAACAACAGTACATGAACTGAGAATGGCTAGCTGCTAGTGGTTTTGTTTTCTTTCCTGGTCTCCCCAAATCTTATAGTTCATGAGGACAATTAACTTGGGCTAGTCCAACATATAGAATACAAAACTTGAGTGTTTGGACTTGATCCAATCTAACACAGGAGGGAGATTTGATATAAAGCGGACTGCAGTTCCCTTTTGTTTCTTGGCTGAACGGGCCTTGAGTCTGGGCATTTCTTTTTCTCATGATTATGACAAGTTACAGGACTCTGGGTTCAAGCCATGTTGAGTCAGATTGTGTGTGATTTCAGATAAATGATTGTACAGCTGTTAAGACTTCTGATATTTTGCCACCTTCCAAATAGGTAGACGTCCTCGTGGTTTAACACTATGTCTGAAGGTGTGGACCATGCATAAGGGCATGCGCATACCAGTTTCATTGAACTCTTCAGGTCAGCCTATTGGAAAAGAAGCAGCCACATTGACTTCCTTTCTGGGTGCATTAGCACGGGATGGAATACTGGCACCTCTTACATACCATAATTGGAAACTTGTTCCTGAGAAAAATAAGGATGTGATGTGTCATATTGTCAAGGTATGCACTAATATGGTTTCTGTTTTTAGCCACTGCCTTTAGTTCTCTTACACACTTTATCTATTGGTGTAGCTCAAATTTGACATTGCTCCATTTCCAAAGTCATGGATTGTGAAGAGTTTAGCAAAGAAGTGGAGGACTTGGAAATTTCAATTAAAACAACAGCATTTCGATACTCATGAAACAGAAGAGGAGCGCCTTGCCGATCGGAATCCTCGTGTCCTCAAAGAACATTGGCGATTCTTAGTTGCATATTGGAGTACTGAAAAAGCACAGGTAATACTTGATGTTCCATTTCCTGTGCATAGCTTCTGCTGCCGTTGTGATTTGTGATTTTGTTGCTTGTTGGATATGATTAGTTTGTTTATCTCTGATCAGGCTTTAAGTGCTCAAAACAAGGCTATTCAGGCAAAAGTAACCACTTATCAGACCTCAGGCACGAAGAGTTTTGCACGTAGAATTGAAGAGGAGGTAATTTAAGGTTGTTCCTTTGCTTTCACTGTCAGTAATGCACTAATTGTGTTATTCTGTGCAACAGAAACAAAAATGGTCAAATAAGGATGAGCCAACTGTTGAGGACTTGTTCATATTGACTCACACACCCAAGGATGGGAGGCCTGTGACGAAGGCTGCAGCTGATGCCATTGTGAGACACGAGAAACTAAATTCATATGACTTCTTTTTTATTTATGTGGAACGTGCATGGAAGAGCTGAGATTTCATTTTACATCCAGGCACGGCGACTCCATGAATTACGTCAAAAGCAATCAGAAGGCCCAAAGCGCCGACGGGGGAAGGCAGCCTTGAAGGCATCTTTGGACGAAGCCATGGAGGCTAAGAGAAAGGCTGAAGACGAGGCAGCTGCATTGAGGGAGAAGTTGATTGCTATGGAAGAAAGTCAGAAAAAGCTGCAGGAGGCTACAGCCATGAAGAAGAGCGCAGGTAACCTGAGGAACAAGACTTCACGGACCCGAAGGAATTAGAAGGTGAACCGTCGTCACCTCCAGGTTTTCTACAGGTAACATCCAGCTATAATTCTGAACTGTACCTTCTAGAAAATATCCATCCATTATCATTGCTTCTACCACGTATTCTGATTCGGACAGGACCATATTCGTCATCATCCATGCAGGTCCAAAACCAAGCTGTGATGAAATTTTGGAGCCCCATGTGAAGCAATGTTTTCAAATCATCTAATCAACGCTGGTCGCTATGGCACCGATCAGCCTGACTAATCGTGACTAATCTTAGTGCATAACTGATTGTCATGGCACTGTTAAGCCCGACTAATCATGACTAGCTGTGATTAGTCGGACGACTTTGATAACATTGCTGAGAAGCCAAGTACATGTGTAATGCTGGCTCTCTGAACCTTGAGCCCAGTCTATGAAGATCGATGCTGTTCCAATCGAGCTAAAGTCCATTCAAATCGAATGATGATGATGCAGTTTGCGATGACAGGCATCCGTTCATTCTTTAAGCCATTTCCTCTCCATGATTAGTAACTAGATAGCTTGCTTGATAGGTGCACTTTCATTGTTTGTACGTGGATGATTTATTCCTTCAGTTGTTTATGCGTGATGGCCTGACGGGTGGAACTGGATCAAATGAACTGAATGAACAGAGAAGAGATGCAGAGAAGACCGGCCATGAACTGAACGAAAGCGATCCCCCAAGGCGGCCTCTTTGTTTGAGCGCAGTTTTTAGCTTAAAAGCTGGCTTTTGGCTTCCGACTTTTTTTTTCTCCTGGCTTTTGTAATAAATTTTGAGCTTCTCATCATTACACTAAAAAAACCACTTGTTGTCCGCAACCTGCGCAGCTCCGCTAGACCCTAGGCAGCAGCCCCTAGTCGGGGTCCTGAATCCGCCCAGCTGCAGGCAGCCAGCGGCGGCGCAAATGGAGCGGCGCCAAGTAGAAGGCACAGTCGCACAAGCGCACGACGGCATGGAGTGCCGGCACAACTTGGTAGCTCGACAACACCGCGGCAAGGCGCAGCAAGCCGGCAAGACGTGGATACGAGCCCCCGAGACGCCGTAAAGTGCGACAGGATACATGCCCGGGGCGCGGCACAAGCACAAGCAAGCAGACCGCACGCGGCGGGACCTCTTCATGGTGTGAAAGTTGTCATTCCAACTCCCATACAACTCTCTCAGAGCTACTTGTCTTTTTCTTTCAGATTGTATCATAAACTCATAATAAATTTTACATTTATGCTCTTTGTGCAGCTTGTCCCTCAACTACTTACTCCGCATATTTGCATGCTTCTTAAGGATAAGAACAATCTTTGAAACAACACAAGCAGTAGTAGGTGCAGACGTGCAGTAGTCCTCCCTGCACTCGATGTTACGACCTAAAATAAATAACTAAATTAAACTGTTTATCAACAACAACTCCGCCTATGTTGACTGGAAGACTTTCTTAAGTCGTCTCAACATAGCCGATTCTAAGCCCGGGTAAAGGAGGAGGGTGTGTTAAGGTCTGGCGAACCAACAGTAAAAAAACAGCCACTCTCATGGATTTGAAACCCACGAGAGATTCGCTGGGGCGTAACCCTCCTAGCGACGCGCTACATCGGAACCCGGGTGTGGTGTTAAATGGGCAAGGGCTGGGTCGTCATCCCCGCGCGTCGTATCGTGACCCGGGTACGATAAAAAATGAGCAAGGGTCGGGCCGTCGCAACCTTAGTGGCGCGCTACATCTATGCCCGGGTGTAGTGAAAAATGAGCAAGGGTCTTCGCACTTCCCTCGACGGGTGCGAAGGGTAAGGAAGCTAGCCGAGCCAACTAGAATTCGTCTAGGTAGCTGGAACGTAGGGTCCCTAACGGATAAGTTAAGAGAGCTAGTCGATGCAGCAATTAGAAGACGTGTAAATATTCTATGTGTTCAGGAGACTAAATGGAAGGGCTAGAAGGCGAAGGAGGTGGAGGATACTGGCTTCAAACTTTGGTACACAGGGACAACATCGGGTAGGAATGATGTAGGCATCTTGATTGATAGGAGCCTTAAGGATGGAGTCATTGATGTTAGAAGGCAAGACGACCGGATTATCTTGGTCAAGCTGGTAGTTGGAGATTCGACTCTGAATGTGATCAGTGCCTATGCCCCTCAGGTAGGTCTTAGCGAGGGCACCAAGAGACAGTTTTGGGAAGATCTTGATAGCATGGTTAGTATCGTGTCTATCAGCGAGAAACTCTTTATAGGAGGAGACCTCAACGGTCATGTTGGTGCGATTAATGTAGGTTTCGAACGGATGCACGGGGGGTTCGGGTATGGTAGTAGGAATCAAGAGGGGGAGGATGTTTTGAACTTCGCGCTGGCCTATGACTTGTTGATAGCGAATACCCTCTTTAGTAAGAGGGAATCTCATCTAGTAACCTTTCGTAGTGGACAACACTCGAGCCAGATCGACTTTATCCTTACAAGGAGGGAGGATAGACGTGCTTGTTTTGATTGTAAGGTGTTACCTGGGGAGTGTGTTGTCCCTCAACATAAGCTTGTGGTGGCGGACTTTCGCTTTCGGGTACGTGTCCACCGGGACAAACGGGCCAAGATTGCGAGAACGAAGTGGTAGAAGCTTAGAGGAGAAACAGCGCAAACGTTTAAAGAGAGGATGCTAGACGAGGGGCCTTGGAAAGGAGAAGATACCAACGACATGTGGCTAAAGATGGGAACATGTGTCTGGAAGGTGGCTTCAAAAGTGTTTGGCGTGAGTAGAGGAGGCAAACGAGAAGCGAAAGACACATAGTGGTGGAATGACGAGGTGCAAAGGGCTATTAGGGATAAGGAGTGTTTCAAGCGTCTCCACCATGACAAGAGTACAGCCAACATCGAGGGCTATAAAATAGCGAAGAGGGTTGCAAAGCGAGCTATGAGTGTAGCAAAAGGTCAGGCGTATGATGGCCTTTATCAGCGGCTAGGCACGAAGGAAGGGGAAAAGGACATTTATAGGATGGCTAGAATCCGCGAGAGAAAGACAAAGGACATCAACCAAATAAAATGCATCAAGGATGGGACAGATCGACTTCTGGTGAAGGATGAGGAGATGAAGGACAGATAGAGAGAGTACTTCGAGAAGCTGGGGAGAATGAGGGTCCTACCCTTGAGTTGGACAACTCATTTGACGATACCAACAAACGCTTTGTGAGGAGAATTCATGAGGCAGAGATCGGAGGCTTTGAAGAGGATGAAGGGAGGTAAAGCGATGTGCTCTGATGGTATCCCCATTGAAGTGTGAAGATATCTAGGCGCCAGAGCGAGTATGGTTAACTAAGCTTTTTAACCTTATTTTTCGGTCTAACAAGATGCCTGGAGAATAGAGAAGTATATTAGTACCTATCTTCAAAAACAAGGGAGATGTTCAAAGTTGTACTAACTACCGTAGGATTAAGTTGATGAGCCATACGATGAAGCTCTGGGAGAGGGTTATCGTGCATCGCCTAAAGAGAGTGACACATGTGACCCAAAATTAGTTTGGGTTCATGCCTGGTAGGTCGACCATGAAGGCTATTTTCTTATTACGACAATTGATGGAGAGATATAGGGAGCAGAAGAAGGACTTGCACATGGTCTTTATTGACATCGAGAAGGCATATGACAAAGTACCGAGAAATGTCATGTGGTGGGCCTTAGAAAAGAACAAAGTCCCAACTAAGTACGTTATCCTCATCAAGGATATGTATAGGGATGTGGTGACGTTTGTCCGAACATGTGATGGCGACACCAGTGACTTTCCAATTAAAATAGGACTGCATCAGGGGTCAGCTTTGAGCCCTTATTTTTTTGCTTTGGTGATGGATAAGGTCACAAGGGACATACAAGGTGATATCCCTTGGTGTATGCTCTTTGCTGATGATGTGGTGTTAGTTGACGACAGTAGGGCAGGGGTTAATAGGAAGTTAGAGCTATGGAGGCACACGTTAGAGTCGAAAGGGTTCAGACTTAGTAGGACTAAGACCGAGTACATGAGGTGCGATTTCAGCGCGACTAGGCATGAGGAGGGAGACATTAGCCTCGATGGGCAAGTGGTGGCCAAGAAGGATACTTTTTGGTATTTAGGGTCGATGCTACAAAAGGATGGAGACATTGATGAAGATGTTAGGCATAGAATTTCATCCGGCTGGTTGAAATGGCGTCAAGCTTCTGACGTCCTTTGTGACAAAAGGGTGCCGCAGAAGCTGAAAGGTAAGTTCTATAGGACGACGATTCGTCCGGTGATGTTATACGGTGCTGAGTGTTAGTCTACAAAAAGGTGACATGTCCAGCAATTGAGTATAGCAGAGATGCGTATGTTGTGCTGGTGTTGTGGGCACACAAGGAGGGATAGAGTCCAGAACGACGATATTTAGGATAGGGTTGGGGTGGCACCAATTGAGGAGAATTTGATTTAACATCGGTTGAGATGGTTTGGACATGTCCAACGGAGGCCCCCTGAGGCGCCGGTGCGCAGTGGAGTTCTAAAGCGGGCCGATAATGTAAAGAGCGGTAGAGGTCGACCTAAACTGACTTGGGACGAGTCTGTTAAGAGAGATCTTAAGGAGTGGAATATCTCCAAGGATTTAGCTATGGATAGGAGCGCTTGGTGATTGGCGATCAACATGCCTGAACTGTGACCTCTTTTTATCTTGTGCCCTTTATGTCCCTTTATGTGTCTCCCTGTTTCTCGTCTCTTTTGGGTTTCATCTCTAGCCTACCCCAACTTGCTTGGGACAAAAGGCTATGTTGTTGTTGTTGTAAAGTGTTTATCAACAACACATAATGAAACAAAAAACATGCATGAACATATTAAAAGTCAATAGCATCATGGTATTTCCAAAGTTTTCATAATATGCCATGAGTTATAAAGCAAATTGTCTTATTGCCAACCTAAACTCCTTCACGCAGGGGTGTATGATACTAAGATCTATGTTGGCCTAGTTCAGGTTGTACAAGATCTCACTTTCTACCCTATGGTATGTCATCATCAATCAGACAATACTAAAAGCAGGGCTGGCCCTGAGGGGGTGTGGCGGGTGCGACCGCCCAGGGCCCACCTCAAGTAGGGGCCCAAACTTAGCTTAATAAGTATGTAAACCATCATAGGCCATAGTCTATTCACCAGCAACAAGAGCACATGTAGTATGGCAAATCGACGTTACTTCAGTTTCTTCCAAATAAACGATTCTTCGCGACGTACTCTTCGCCCGACAACGGACCACCTCGCCTCTCGCTTGTCGCTTGTTTCTCGACTTGCCGCCACCTGGTGCTTGCATGACGTCGTCGTCTGCAAGCTACAACCTGCAGGCGCTGAGATACGCGACAACCAGAAGTAGCTCCATCGGGTATGGTGGCCTACTAATTGAAATATCCAATCTATATACGTTATGTAGCTTCTAATTAGTGATTGATAAACATGTTTAATTGAAACAATGTTGTTTGATTTGTTTTGCTCTTTGTAAGTATAATTAGACACAAATATATATTAGACACAAATATAAATGGTCCTATGGACCCATGATGATAAATTTGCCATAGGGCCCTCGAAAACATAGGGCCGGCCCTGACCAAAAGTATCCTCCACGACAAACACTTTTCCTTGTCACCAACAGTGGGAGCTGCCTTGGCAACTTCCTTGGCCTTCTCTCCAATTCCAGAAGTTCATACAACTTCTCATCACCAATGATTTTCATCCTAGTCAAAAAGCTATGCTTCTGGGTGTTGGTGTTCGACATTTTGTAACACCAGCAACAACAACGAGAGATCAGCAAGAGCTAAACTAGCTTCGGGCTCACATCAAGCCAGGAGAAAATAGTTGATAAGGAGCAAAGTTAGATGTGCAACCTACTAATTTCCACAAATCTTAGGTAAGACTACCCGGAGTTAGTTGCTACAAAAGTTGCACGTTACACTACCCACATTGCATGAACGAGATCAAGCCAATGACATTCAATGGTTATTGTATCATGCTAAGACTATAGGCTTTAAGGTTCATGAGCACATATATGAGGTTCAGAAAATCAATCGATGCACAAATCAAATTGACGTAACCTCTCTGCAATTAGGGCCAATTGCACCTATACCATGGTGACGTCGGAGGGGTCGGTAAGGAGCGGGATATGAGAGTAAACTTAGGACGGGCTTGGTCTGGGTGGCGGGGCTGGGCTTGCGTTGGGTTGGAGGAGTGTCGGCGAAAAGGTGGAGGTGGGTCGTTAAAGGGGCTACGACGAGACAGCACCAATGGAAACGCGTGTACATCCTGTTCCTCTTGACGCGTGGAGAAGAAAATGAGTGCAGGCGTCCGTCACCTGGCCAATGAATGGATAGTGTCAAAGGTAACAGCCTGCTCGGTTCTTAGTGGAGGCTTGCCTCACCTCGCCTCGCTACACTGGTGCGAGCAATGAGGAGCCCGTCCGAGCGACGAAGCTGATTTGGCTCTCCTGCGCAAACAAGTTAAACCTTGCCCATGTAGTCCCCGAGGCGCTTCAAGGGAACCAAGCACGCGATCTCGCTTGCTATTCTCGTTGGGCAAGGCGTAACAGTGCATAACAAAAGAAACAAAAGCATCCCTTAAATAGTCAAACCATGTGCCTACAAATATCAGGAATGACAAATAGTTTCAAAACTCATCAAAATACATCGTAGCGTGTAAGCCTGCATTCATAATGGCACATTGGCGAAACCTAGATTTGGTGTGGTATTAATGAAAAACCTACTTCTAAAGTTGATTAAACCACAAAATTCTTGACCATCCCAAAATACTTAAAGGTCAATTATTTTATCCTAAAATAATTATCATTTTCATTTCTCAATGCACCTTTTTCTTCTTTTTCTAATACAATCTCTTCTCTTTCGTTTTCTATGTGTTATATCTTTTTTTATTTCTCTTTAACCCCTGAAGCTACCGGGTCAATTATTTTGGGACGAAGGAGTATGTTTGTTTTATTTATTTGTTACATCGTGTCTGTATATTATATTTTATATTATATACATGCAGACTAAAATCCCAAAACTTAGGGTGTGTTCACCTCGCGAAAAGTAGCTGAAAAGTTACTGTAGTATCTTTCGTTGTTATTTGGCAAAATTTATCCAATTATGGACTAACTAGGCTCAAAAGATTCGTCCCGACATTTACAGACAAACTATGCAATTAGTTATCTTTTTTACCTATATTTAATACTCCATGCATGCGTCGAAAGATTTGATGTGACGGGTGGAAGAGAAAATATTTTGGGTTGAGATGAGGAAGTGAACAGGCCTTAATGTCCCATCGTGTTTCAGTTTCCCATTTGTCACCCAACCATTCTCGAAATCTTCAAATACCGGGCCAGACATCATCCCACTCTGGCTGTACCGTTTCGGTTTCTTTCCTCTGCTCTTCCGAGCGTGGAAGGAAACCGAGATCAGACACCCCCGCTCCGCTTCCCCAAACCCTCGCCGTGCGGTCGCCGCCGATGGCCGGCGACTCGTCCCCCTCCCCGGCCTCCGCATCCGTTCAGGTGCTCTGCGCCGGTTGCCGCGGCGTCCTCGCCGTCGGCCCCGGCGTGACCGAGTTCATCTGTCCCAAGTGCCGCATGGAGCAGCGCCTTCCGCCACAACTCATGCCTAAGTCCACCTCCACCTCGACCTCGTCGCCTGCACCCAAATCCCCCGCGAAGCCTTCTCCCCCTCCTCCTACGCAGCCACGGAGGGATGCGCCGCCGGCTCAGGGGGTGGACCCCACGAAGATCCAGCTCCCTTGCGCGGGCTGCCAAGCCGTCCTCAACGTGCCCCACGGCCTCGCCCGCTTCCGCTGTCCGCAGTGTGGCGTCGACCTTGCCGTGGACCACGCCAAGCTGCAGAAATTCCTCGCCTCTTCCAACAGCGCCGCGCCATCGGGCCCCGCCCCGACCTCGGTGACTAAGACGCAGCCGCTGCAGCTAGTGGCTGGCGCAACAATTCCCATGGTGCTGCCTGCCGCCGAACCACCCGAGGAGATCAATGAGGTACGCTGTTGTGTGATCATGTCAGTACCTTGTGAAGTAATCGTGGATGAACGGTGGGGATAAGTGGCATTGTACTCGCTATACGAAAAATACGTTGCAGTAATTCTATACTGAAACAGAATATGTTGGAGTGAGGAATTCTGCTTTGCATTTTGCAATTTTCCCTTTCGTATAAAAGAGGGCAATTCACAGGGGTGTGTGTGGGGGTGGGGGGGGGGGGTGGAGACATAATCTGAAGAGTTTCATTTATATACTTTGTGGGCAGAACTGTATGTTTTGTCAATTTGTAGTGATCAACACAGGGAACAAATATCTGAGTTGTGCACTCTTCTTTCCTTCAGCAATGCATGGTGCTCTTCTTTCATTTGTGGTAGTTCAATTGGCTGGTCAGTAAGCACTTCTAGTTTTTTAATTGACGGGCAAGTTAGCTCCGTTCATATTTGACACCTTTCAGATTATCTATGCTATTTTGCACTATTGTTTTATTTTTTGTACTCTTAGTTGAAGGATGTTTTGTCAATTTGTAGTGATCAACACAGGTAACAAATATCTGAATTGTGCACTGCTTCTTTTCCATGGTGTTCTTCTTTCATTTGAGGTAGTTGAATGGGACGGTCAGTAAGCACTTTTAGTTTTTTAGTTGATGGGGCAAGCTAGCTCAGTTCATATTAGACAGTTTTCAGATTATCTATGCACTTAGTGCACCTTTTTTTTGTTGTAGGTTGAAGGATTTGTATAATGTTGCAAATGTGCACAATATGTTTCTTGGTTTATGCGTAGCATTCTCCATTGTAATTGTTAAAGTATGATCATTGCATGCAAAATTTCCACAAGGTTTTATCATAAACATCCAGCTTGTTTTCTATGTTTTATCGTACTAGTGTCTCAGGTCCCAATGGTTGCTTCATAATTACATCAAGAAGCTTTCAACCTTTAACTTACTGGGACTTTGTCAAGCAGGTTGCCATTGATGTTGAGCGTGATGAAGATGAAGGTGGCACTGTTGGAGAAACTTTCACTGACTATGTAAATACTCTATCCATTGACTTAGATGCTGAGTACACACTTGCAGAATTGCTTTCTGTGCTTATAGATATGTTTTGTCCAACTGATTGTGAATTTTGCTATGTTTGCACTTATTTCCAGAGGCCTCCCAAGCTATCACTTGGTCTATCTCATCCAGATCCAGTTGTAGAAACTTCTTCTTTGTCAGCTGTACAACCTCCTGAACCAACTTACTGCTTGAATATCATGGATGAATTGGATGAGACAAAGGCATTGTCTTGTTTGCAAATCGAAACAATAGTTTATGCTTGTCAGGTTGGTTACCATCCTATGATTATTCTATGAAGTTTTTATATTATCACACCTGTAAATATTTGTTTTGTTGTATGACAGAGGCACCTTCATCATCTCCCTACTGGCCATAGAGCAGGTTTTTTCATTGGTGACGGGGCTGGCGTTGGTAAGGGCCGAACAATTGCTGGATTAATCTGGGAAAATTGGCAGCAGGGAAGGCATAAGGCAGTGTAAGACTTGAAAAATCATATTCATCAGCTATTCTTGATGATTTTCCAACAATTTCAGTTATGGCTGCCTTCTTCATTGCTTGATCTTAGCTGTTGGTTGCAATTCCAGGTGGGTATCAGTCGGTTCTGACTTAAAGTATGATGCTCGAAGAGATTTGGATGATGTTGGTGCAAAGTGTGTCCAAGGTGTGAGACCTTTTCACTTTGAGTTGCAACTTGATTTATATTGCACCTTCAACAGTATGTGATTTTGATATAATATTTATCTAGAATGCTTGGATTAGTGTGACACAGTGATGAGGAAATAAAGTTATTGAATAACAAGTGCCTGAATCTCCTGATACACACCTCTTCCCTCCCTATAATTTCCGGGAGTTGGGAGGTCCTTGATGAATTTCAGTAGTAACATTTTTTGATAACATTTAAGCATCCAGTCTGGTCTAGTGCTTTGTACCATCAAAGGGACACACACAATTAGTTAATTATCAGAAGAATTTGCTTTCTAGCTGTTAAGCAGATTGATTTATCTATATCTATTATTAGTATTTACAACTGATGTTGGTATATGTATTATGCAGTGCACCCTTTAAATAAGTTACCGTATTCTAAGCTAGATTCGAAGGCCATTGGAATTAAGAATGGGGTAATCTTTGTAACTTATAGTAGCCTAATAGCATCGTCTGAGAGAGGGCGCTCCCGCTTGCAGCAGTTGGTTCAATGGTGTGGGCAAGGGTTTGATGGTCTCCTTGTGTTTGATGAGGTAATGTATTTCACTTGAATTATCATCATTTGGTATAATATGCATTTTATAGCCAGATCTGCATACCTGAATATGTGATGTATGCTGAAACAATGTCTCTTGCAGTGCCACAAGGCCAAAAATCTGATTCCTGATGCCGGAAGCCAGCCCACTCGCACTGGTAAAGCAGTTCTTGAGATCCAGGTGTGTGATTTATAGCTTGAGCTTATCGTAATCTGGCTGGGAAGAAAACCTTTGATCTTTCTATTTCCAATTTAGTGAGTCTTAGTCATCACGAAATATTAGAGAAACTATGCTTAGCACTGAAAAAGATTGTTTGTGATTACATTAGTGAATTACCCTTGTAGGAATCGTTTTCTCTTAAATAGAATTTTTGGTGCATCATTTAAAGGAAATTCAAGGCACAATACATTTAAGAAGATGCTTTAATCTGATTCTGTTTGTTCAGTTTGTGAGGATCATTTCAAGAAGATGGTGTAATCTGATTCTGTTTGTCAAGTTTTTGGTGCATAATTAAAGGAAATTCAAGGCACAATACATTAGTGAATTATTTTATAGGGTCTGATTGGTTCCTTGCATTAGTATTGCATTGTATTAGGTGTTATGCAGCATACCTTCAACCTGCACAAGGCTATGTAATTAGCTGTTGTTTGGTTCGTCTGAACAGTGTTATGCGTGTGATTGATTTCTTGCGTAAGTGGTCAGACTGAGCCTTGGGCAGAGTGGGTGCGGAAGGGAGGGTGCAGAGCTGGATATGCATGATTTGGCCGAATTGGGGTGAATTGCACTACAGGGGCATGGATAAGGGGCTGTGCAGACAACCAATCAGACTTCAGACCCATAGAAATCATTTACTCTTAAATAGAGCAACAATTATTTTATTTATTTGCGCTAGCTAGGATTCAAACTATCATTGTAACATGACCAAACATGGCAGGAAAAGTTACCTGAGGCTCGGGTTGTTTACTGCTCAGCAACTGGTGCATCAGAACCACGAAATTTGGGCTATATGGTTCGGCTTGGACTTTGGGGTGAAGGAACATCATTTCATAATTTTTCACAATTTTTAGGTTTGTTGCTTCATCCTTTTTATGTGAATCTTTCCTTTTGTTTTAAGTTCTTTTATCAAGTTATCTTGCACTCAATAAGACAATAAGTAATTGGTGCGTCCATGCTAGATTGCTAGCAGCAAACATACTTCTTTTTCCCAATTGAGATTGGCCCTATTTCCATTAACAGCGCAAACATACTAGTGGCACTAAGAGTCTAGAGTATTAGACCCAAACCCAATACTGGACCCTAAATTATGGTCACAATATACCTTAATAGGAATTTCAGCTGTAACAGCATGCCAGTTTGATGCGTAAAGGATGGCTCAGTTGGAATGAGCATATCTTTTATGGATCGCTAGAACATATATTACTAGCAGAGCTGTAGGGACAAGTTTGGTTGACCTGTTCTCTTAATAACTCAAGCTGCACTGATAGTTTAAATTATCATTTAAGAAGTGGGTCTAGTGCTGTATTTGCAGTTAGGTTATGTTATGCTTGTCACTTATTGCTTCATGTTTCGTTCAGGACTAGTCTTTGTACTTGAAGAATCACATGCCTTGAATTATTTATGTATGTTCTGTGATTCATTATAAATCTAAATGCAGTTGCTCAGATTTATACTTACTTTTTAGGTGCTCTTGAGAAAGGTGGTGTGGGAGCACTTGAACTTGTTGCCATGGACATGAAAGCTAGGTATCTTTTCTTCTGCCAAATTTCAATTGTTATGTACATGAAGAGCCCATCTGTAATGGGTAACATGTCCCAGCCGTGCTTTCTTTAAATGGGAACTGATTAGTTTTCATCCAGCCTTTTGTCTTTATAAGTATAAGTACTGGCTGGTGCATTCTGTTCATCAGTGCAGCTTGTTGAGTACTTCTATCGTTAAACTGTTGCAGGGGTATGTATGTATGCCGTACATTAAGTTACAAAGGGGCTGATTTTGATATAGTGGAGGCTCCACTCGAGGAAAGAATGATGGTAAGACCATACGGTATTGACAACCTTTCTGCATTGAAACTAAATTAAATTGAATTGTATTCTCAGCCTTACGACTGGCGTTGGCACTTTGCCCTTTCATTTGTTTTACCACATCAGTGTTTTTCTTCTGTTCTATGAGTGCTTTTTGTAGAGAGGAACCATTGTCTGAACTCTTCCTATTAATTTTCTTTTACCAAAAGTTTCTGGGAAGTTCCGCACAAAAGAATTTATAACATGAAAGGTGTATGTACAGCAAGTTAAATGCTGGAATCTTTTTATATTGTATCTACATAGCGTGCCTAACCATCGAAAGACTAACGAATGAAAGTCTTCCTCTATCCTGTGCAAATGCAGGACAACATATCTAACTCTATTCATTGTTTATTTTTGTGGTAGTCTATCCAAACTTGCTTGGGACTAAAAAGTTTTCTCAATTTTTAGTAACATCCATGTGCACTTCAGCTTATGTAACTGTTCCTAGGCTGTGGATCTATATGTAGCTCATGATAAAGTTTCTTTATCTTATTTGTAATGCAGAACATGTACAAAAAGGCTGCTGAATTTTGGGCTGAATTGCGCCTTGAGCTCCTATCAGCAAGTGAATTATTTGCTGACGGCAATTCAAATCAAATATGGCGGTTGTATTGGGCCAGCCATCAGGTATTGCTTCCTTACCTCTCCAAAATGAGCTTGTATGAAATTTTATGGCCTTTGCATACTTCACCTTGACAATCCATGTGTGTATTGTTTTCCAACATAACATGACCCCTATGTTTTGCATAGTTGAACTTGAGAAATAATTCTAAATTCTAAATTTGTGTAGTGTGAATAATACACACATGGAAAACATGACCCCTATGGTAGATAATAATTGCCTAACATGCTTAAATACTTGTTGGAGTATGTGTTTAGGCCCATGTGGCTAAGGCCCATGTGGCCCATGTATGGAACCTATATAGCTACCCTTCTAGGGTTAGCCCTAATTGAGAGAATTACTTTCCAACATGGTATCAAGCCTGTTCTTTCCTCTTTCCCCACCCTGAGCCGCCGCCGCCGCTCAGCCTCTTCCCGCCGGCGCTGCTCCAACCACCGGCGCCGGCATGGCTGACCGGCCTCCCTCTTCTCCCTCCCCCTTCTCCCTCCTCCCTTCCCCCTCCACCCTTTCCTGGGCGCAGGTTGCCGCCGCCGCTCCTGGGGCGCCGCCTGGCGCCGCGCACGCCCCTCCGCCCGCTACTGCGCCGCCTGGCGCCGCGCCCGCCCCTCCGCCCGTCCGCCGCCTGGACGCGCGCGGAGCTCCACACCTCCCTGCCGCGACCCTCCCCCTCCCTACCCACACGGCAGCAGCCCTCACTGCCGGGGTGGACGCGGCTGGCACGGGCGGCGGGGAAGACTCTGCTCCTGCGGCCGCCGGCGTTGAGCATCCCCTGCCCCCGACGGTCCGATCTCCTCTGGTCCATGCAGGGCTAGGCGCTGACACCCTCCAGACCACCCTCGCCGCACTTCTGGATGCAGCTGCCGGGGCAGGGGGCGCTGACCACCTTCCAGCCGCCCTGGCCGCCCTCCTGCGCGCCGCCGGGACCGATGCCGCCGTCCTCCATCGGGCGGCCCTGACTCCTGGTGCCGGCAAACCTACGCTTCAGGGCCCGCGTTCTGACTCCGCCCTCGCCGCCGCCCTTGTCGCTGCCCGCGCGGCCGCCGCGGAGGGGCAGGCTCGTGTGCGGGCGGCCGCCGCCGTCTGGGAGCGTGAGTGCGACGCGGCTGACGCCCTGGCTCGCCAGATTGCCGAGGCCGAGCATTTCCTCACCTCTCCCGTGGTCCCGGACACCGGAGCTACCTCCTCTGCCTCGCCGAGACGCCGCGTGTCACATACTACCGTCCTCTGGCACGACCCGGCCGACCCGCTCGTGGCTCAGCTTCACTACCAGGCCGGGGGGGTCCAGAACATCCGCCTCCTCGTCCCGGTCGTCCTTGAGCCGGAGTCGCCCTCCTACGCCCGCTGGCGGGATCTGGTGCTTCTCACTCTTCGCCGCTACGCCCTCGATGACCACGTCCTCGTTGACGCCTCGGTCGCCGTCCAGACCTCGTCGTGGCTTCGTCTGGACAACATCGTCCTCTCCTGGATCCTGGGGACGATCTCTCTGGACCTCCACGACCTCGTCCGCACCTCTCCTGACGCGCGCCGGGCTTGGCTAGCCCTTGAGGGCCAGTTCCTGGGCAACGCGGAGGCCCGGGCTCTGCGCCTCGACGCGAGTTTCAGGACCTTCGTCCAGGGTGACCTCTCCGTCGGTGAGTTCTGCCGTCGGATGAAGGGCATGGCGGACTCCCTGGGGGACCTTGGGTGGCCCGTGGAGGATCGCATCTTGGTCCTCAACGTCCTCCGGGGGCTCAGCGACCGCTACGCCCACCTCCGGACGTGGATCACCCGCCAGAGGCCCTTCCCCACCTTCCTGGAGGTTCGTGACGATCTCGTCATGGAGGAGCTCACTCAGGGCCTCCAGCCGGGATCCACCACCTCCACGGGCTCCTCGTCCCACTCGACGGCCCTGGCTGCTACTTCGACACGCCCGACTGCTCCACCGCCGCCGTCTCTTCTGGGCCCCCCTCCCTCCGGCCCGAGCGGAGGTGGGGGGGGGGCCGTGGCGGTCGCCGTCGACGTGGAGGGGGTCGCGGGGGTGGCCGGGGCGGCCACACCCAGCCTCCGGCTCATGGTGGGTCGCCGGGGGGGGCACCATGGCCCTCCTTCCAGCACCCGTGGTCAGGGCGCATCTCCATGTGGCCCTACCACGCCATCGGGGCCGACTCGCGCCCCCCGGTGGCCATGCTCACCGGCACTCCTCCTGCTGGCCCCACACCCGGCGCCTTCCTTGCTACGGCGTGGACTCCACCCTCTGGGCCTCTTCCGGGGGTCGCGGGATGGGACCCGGCGGCCTTGGCCCGCTCGTTCAGCACCATGGGCCTGACACCTCCGGTCGGACCTGAGTGGATTGCTGATTCGGGTGCCACCTACCACACCACTCCTGACCCCGGTATACTTTCATCGCTCCACTCTCCTTCTTCCTCTCTTCCTTCGTCCATTATGGCCGCCAATGGTTCTTGTCTTCCTGTCACGTCTGTGGGTACCGCCGGTGCTCATGGCTCCTTTCATCTTCCTGATGTTCTTGTTGCTCCTTCTATGGTTCATAACCTTCTTTCTATTCGTCGTTTTACAGCTGACAATTCTTGTTCTGTGGAATTTGACTCTTCTGGTCTTACTGTAAAGGATTTGGCTTCCCGGCGTCCTCTACTCCGATGTGACAGCACCGGGCCCCTTTACACCCTTCGCTTCCCGGCAGCGCCTTCGTCCTCTTCGCCGTCCTTTTTGTCAGCTGCCTTCGCCGCTTCTACTTCCTCCACTACCTGGCACCGGCGCCTCGGCCATCCTGGACGTGATGCCCTGATACAGCTCAGTCGTAGCTCTGGTCTTCCATGTACTCGAGCTCATGATGAGCAACTGTGTCATGCGTGCCAATTGGGCCGACATGTTCGTCTTCCTTTTTCTAGTTCTTCTCATGCGGCCCGCGTTTTTGATCTTGTACATTGCGACCTATGGACATCTCCTGTTCTAAGTATTTCTGGTTATAAGTACTATCTTGTGGTTGTTGATGATTTTTCGCATTATTCGTGGACATTTCCTCTCCGTGCGAAGTCAGACACGTTTACCACGCTCCTTCACTTCTTCACGTGGGTGTCTACACAGTTCGGCCTCACCATCAAGGCCGTCCAGTGTGACAATGGTCGCGAGTTTGATAACTCCACCTCCCGCGCTTTCTTCCTCTCTCACGGTGTTCAGTTGCGCATGTCTTGCCCATACACCTCTTCGCAAAATGGCAAGGCAGAGCGGATGATTCGCACCACCAACGACACCGTGCGTACCCTTCTGTTTCAGGCCTCTCTTCCCGCTCGCTTCTGGGCTGAGGGCCTACACACCTCCACCTACCTTCTTAACCGCCTTCCTTCTGCGGCCTGCCCCGCTCCCACTCCTCACCACGCCCTCTTCGGTACCCCGCCGAGGTACGATCACCTCCGCGTCTTTGGGTGTGCGTGTTATCCCAACACCGCTGCCACTTCTTCACACAAGCTGGACCCCCGCTCCATGCTCTGTGTCTTCCTCGGGTACTCTCCGGATCACAAGGGGTACCGGTGCTTTGACCTTACCTCCCGACGGGTTCTCATATCTCGCCATGTGGTATTCGATGAGTCCGTCTTTCCCTTTTCCAACACCACCACCCCTCCGGTACCTGACCCACCCTCCCTGTTTTCCACTGACCCGGTGGTCCAGCCACCTTTTTCGTGGTCTCCTGCAGGTACAGCTTCGCCGCGTGCCGGGCCGGCCTCCTGTCCCGGATCCACAGCAGGTCCGTGCCCGCCGTCCTCGGGCGCGGCCCCGTCCTCTCCGGTTGGTGCAGACCCGGGGCCTTCGTCCCCCGCTGCTGCCCCGGGGGGGTCGTGTCGGTCGACGACGCCAGGTCCCATCCCGGCACCTGCCCCGGCACCTCCGTCGAGGTTCGCCGCGCCGGTACGGGTGTACCAGCGCAGGCCGCGGCCGCCGCCGCTCGAGCTCCCTTCTCCACCGGGGACACCGACACCACCGCCGCTGTCTCCGCCGGCTCGTGGTGCCCCGCCGGTCTACCATCCGCCGCTACTGCACCGACACCCGCGGCATGTTCACCCGATGGTGACACGACACGCGGCTGGCACCCTGCCGCCTCGTGCCCTCGAGGCTTCGACCGGCGATGCGGTGGTCTCTCCGGTACCCTCCTCCGTCCGCGACGCCCTGTTGGACCCTCACTGGCGCCATGCGATGGAAGAGGAGTATGCCGCGCTACTCGCCAACCAGACGTGGGAGTTGGTGCCCCGGCCGCCGGGCTCCAACGTCGTCACCGGCAAGTGGATCTGGACCCACAAGCGTCGGGCTGACGGCTCTCTCGAGCGCTACAAGGCTCGCTGGGTCCTCCGGGGTTTCACTCAGCGCCCTGGCGTCGACTACGATGAGACTTTCAGCCCGGTGGTCAAGCCGGCCACCGTCCGTACCGTGCTATCGCTGGCACTTGCTCGGTCTTGGTCCGTCCACCAGCTGGACGTCAAGAATGCCTTCCTCCACGGCCTTCTCACCGAGACGGTGTACTGCAGTCAGCCGACGGGGTTCGTCGACACCACCCGTCCTGACATGGTCTGCCGGCTCAACAGGTCCCTCTACGGCCTCAAGCAGGCACCTCGGGCGTGGAACCACCGGTTCGCCGCCTTCTTGCTGACCCTGGGGTTCATGGAGGCCAAGTCTGATACGTCCCTGTTCGTCTACCACCATGGCGCCGATACTGCATACTTGCTGCTCTATGTTGATGACATTGTCCTCACCGCCTCCAGCGACCCACTTCTCCGCCGGATCATCACCGCTCTCCAGCAAGAGTTCGCGATGAAGGATCTGGGTGAGCTCCACCACTTCCTCGGTGTCACTGTTGAGCACCGTCCTGCCGGGCTCCTCCTTCACCAGCGACAGTACACTCGGGACATTCTGGAGCGGGCTGGGATGACTGACTGCAACCCCTGCTCCACTCCGGTCGACACTCAGGGCAAGCTGTCTGAGGCTGAGGGGCCACCGGTGGCCGATCCCACTGCGTACAGGAGTCTCGCCGGGGCCCTTCAGTACCTCACCTTCACCCGGCCGGACATCACCTATGCAGTTCAGCAGGTCTGCCTCCACATGCATGATCCCCGGGAGCCTCACCTCGTGGCTCTCAAGCGCCTCCTCCGCTACCTCCGGGGCACACTCGACTACGGCCTCCTCCTCCACCGGGCCTCCGCCACCGACCTCGTCGTCTACACCGACGCTGACTGGGCCGGGTGCCCGGATACTCGCCGCTCCACCTCCGGCTACGCCGTCTTCCTGGGCGGCAACCTGGTGTCTTGGTCGTCCAAGCGCCAGCCGGTGGTCTCCCGGTCCAGCGCAGAGGCGGAGTACCGCGCCGTTGCTAACGGCGTGGCGGAGGCCGCCTGGCTCCGGCAGCTGCTGGCCGAGTTACACACTCCACCCTCCCGGAGCACACTGATCTTCTGCGACAACGTCAGTGCGGTCTACCTCTCCACCAATCCCATCCAGCACCAGCGGACGAAGCATGTGGAGATCGACCTCCATTTTATCCGTGATCGGGTGGCCATGGGCGAGGTGCGGGTTCTTCATGTTCCGACGACCTCCCAGTTCGCGGACATCTTCACCAAAGGCCTCCCGTCCTCGACCTTCGCCGAGTTTCGCTCCAGCCTCAACATCACCGGTGGCTAGTTGCGTCTGTGGGGGGTTGTGTGTGTTCTTTCTTGTTCAGCCTCGAACTCCGCTGCGCCGGTAGTTCAGACTGCGGGGGGGTGTTGGAGTATGTGTTTAGGCCCATGTGGCTAAGGCCCATGTGGCCCATGTATGGAACCTATATAGCTACCCTTCTAGGGTTAGCCCTAATTGAGAGAATTACTTTCCAACAATACTTGCTGTTCGTTATGCTTCATAACTGATGAACTACGTTTTACAGCGTTTCTTCAGGCACATGTGCATGTCTGCAAAGGTACCTGCTGTTGCGAGGTTAGCTAAAGAGGCCTTGGCAGAGAACAAATGTGTGGTGATTGGTCTTCAGAGCACTGGAGAAGCTAGAACTGAAGAAGCTGTCACAAAATATGTCTGTTCACATTTTCTACTGAACACTTCCTTTTCTTTTCATCTGTAGCAATCATAGATCCTTGCAAATTAGATTACTGCTCCAAAAATCTGAATACTTGATTATTTGAAATTTGAATCAGGGAGTTGAAATGGAAGACTTCGTTTCTGGCCCTCGGGAGCTCCTTCTTAAGCTGGTAGAAGAAAACTACCCTTTACCTCCAAAACCCGATTCTTTTCAGCAAGGTTTGTTGCTGTTATTCAGCATGTAAATCTCATCCAGTTTTTACCATCCTTGGGTCCAACTTGTTTGCAAACTACTGTGTAATGCTTAAAATGCTGGTACTTGTAAGTTAGTTTACGATTCAATGGTCTTTCCTTCTGCTAAATATGCATGCCATATTCTAAAATCCATTCCCACTTGCGTAAGCAAAGTCATGCTCTGGGGTTTGGTCCTTTCTCATCTAGCTAATAGGGGTTAACATCTGGTAGAAAAGGGGATTCAATATTTTCATTGTGCCTACTTATTTATATTAAAATTCTGCTGCATCTTTTTTTTTTCTCAATTCTTATGATTTTTCCTGTTGCCTGCTCTGTTGTGATTTTTTAATGTAAATTCTTCTATTAGGTGAAGAAAAAGTCACAGAGATCCAGCATAAGCGCCATTCTGCACTGGATGTATCGTTTAAAGGGCGAGTTAGGAAAGTGGCGAAAGTGGTAGATGTGAGTGATGACGACACCGATGATTATTCTCCATGTAAGTTTCCTGGTAATGACATGGTTTTTGTTTCATGTTTTTCGCCATGTAGCAAACAAATGTTAGTTACATGGTGTGTCACTTACGCTTACAAGTATGGTTTTATATTGAAATAAAATGTATTAACTGGAAGAAAATATCTCAGAGAAACAAAAAGTAATCAGTGAAGGAATTAATAGGTATGAGATATGATTCGAATGCAATACTGGGAAAAAATGAATGAAAATATAAATAATGAGGTAAAAAAAGTTAACTCTGTGATGAAAAAGAACATTAACTTGCCCTGTAGGTTGGTGCATCGAAGACCCATTACAAAACAATCGAGATATATGGACGAAAATGAGTTCGAGAAAAAGGAAAAAGAATGATGACTAGATGTTTAAATGTTCCAAGATGTCCCTGGTAGGCAGATGGACATTGGGACTTTCCATGTGATACTTAGTATAATAGGAATAAAGAATTCCAACTATAAATTGTAAAATCTTTTTTTTAAAAAAAACTATAAATTGTACAATGTTGCTTTAAAACTTAAGTGTGCAATAAATGAGTAGTACCCAAGAAACTGGTACTTCTCTTAATGATCCTGCTGCACGCTATCAACAGTGGCACTTGCTGTGGCATGGTATATTTGCTAGAAGATGTGTCTCAATTGATTAGGGCTAACCCTAGAAGGGTAGCTATATAGGTTCCATACATGGGCCACATGGGCCTTAGCCACATGGGCCTAAACACATACTCCAACACCCCCCCGCAGTCTGAACTACCGGCGCAGCGGAGTTCGAGGCTGAACAAGAAAGAACACACACAACCCCCCACAGACGCAACTAGCCACTGGTGATGTTGAGGCTGGCGCGAAACTCGGCGAAGGTCGAGGACGGGAGGCCTTTGGTGAAGATGTCCGCGAACTGGGAGGTCGTCGGAACATGAAGAACCCGCACGTCGCCCATGGTCACCCGATCACGGACAAAATGGAGGTCGATCTCCACATGCTTCGTCCGCTGGTGCTGGATGGGGTTGGTGGAGAGGTAGACCGCACTGACGTTGTCGCAGTAGATCAGTGTGCTCCGGGACGGTGGAGTGTGCAACTCAGCCAGCAGCTGCCGGAGCCAGGCGGCCTCCGCCACGCCGTTAGCAACGGCGCGGTACTCCGCCTCGGCGCTGGACCGGGAGACCACCGGCTGGCGCTTGGACGACCAAGACACCAGGTTGCCGCCCAGGAAGACGGCGTAGCCGGAGGTGGAGCGGCGAGTATCCGGGCACCCGGCCCAGTCAACGTCGGTGTAGACGACGAGGTCGGTGGAGGAGGCCCGGTGGAGGAGGAGGCCATAGTCGAGTGTGCCCCGGAGGTAGCGGAGGAGGCGCTTGAGAGCCAAGAGGTGAGGCTCCCGGGGATCATGCATGTGGAGGCAGACCTGCTGGACTGCATAGGTGATGTCCGGCCGGGTGAAGGTGAGGTACTGAAGGGCCCCGGCGAGACTCCTGTACGCAGTGGGATCGGCCACCGGTGGCCCCTCAGCCTCAGACAGCTTGCCCTGAGTGTCGACCGGAGTGGAGCAGGGGTTGCAGGCAGTCATCCCAGCTCGCTCCAGAATGTCCCGAGTGTACTGTCGCTGGTGAAGGAGGAGCCCGGCAGGACGGTGCTCAACAGTGACACCGAGGAAGTGGTGGAGCTCACCCAGATCCTTCATCGCGAACTCTTGCTGGAGAGCGGTGATGATCCGACGGAGAAGTGGCTCGCTGGAGGCGGTGAGGACAATGTCATCAACATAGAGCAGCAAGTATGCAGTGTCGGCTCCATGGTGGTAGACGAACAGGGACGTATCAGACTTGGCCTCCATGAACCCCAGGGTCAGCAAGAAGGCGGCGAACCGGTGGTTCCACGCCCGAGGTGCCTGCTTGAGGCCGTAGAGGGACATGTTGAGCCGGCAGACCATGTCAGGACGGGTGGTGTCGACGAACCCCGCCGACTGACTGCAGTACACCGTCTCAGTAAGAAGGCCGTGGAGGAAGGCGTTTTTGACGTCCAGCTGGTGGACGGGCCAAGACCGAGCAATGCCAATGATAGCACGGTACGGACGGTGGCCGGCTTGACCACCGGGCTGAAAGTCTCATCGTAGTCGACGCCAGGGCGCTGAGTGAAACCCCGGAGGACCCAGCGAGCCTTGTAGCGCTCGAGAGAGCCGTCGGCCCGACGCTTGTGGGTCCAAATCCACTTGCCGGTGACGACGTTGGAGCCTGGCGGCCGGGGCACCAACTCCCACGTTTGGTTGGCGAGTAGCGCGGCGTACTCCTCTTCCATCGCGTGGCGCCAGTGAGGGTCCAACAGGGCGTCGCGGACGGAGGAGGGTGGTGAACATGCCGCGGGTGTCGGTGCAGTAGCGGCGGGTGGTAGACCGGCGGGGCACCACGACCCGGCGGAGACAGCGCCGGTGGTGTCGGTGTCCCCGGTGGAGAAGGGAGCGCGAGCGGTGGCGGCCGCGGCGGCGGCCTGCGCTGGTACACTCGTACCGGCGCGGCGAACCTCGACGGAGGTGCCGGGATAGGTGCCGGGACGGGATCCGGCGTCGTCGACCGACACGACCCCCCCGGGGCAGCAGCGGGGGACGAAGGCCCCGGGTCTGCACCAACCGGAGAGGACGGGGCCGCGCCCGAGGACGACGGGCACGGACCTGCTGGGGATCCGGGACAGGAGGCCGGCCCGGTGCGCGGCGAAGCGGTACCTGCAGGAGTTCATGAAAAAGGTGGCTGGACCACCGGGTCAGTGGGAAACAGGGAGGGTGGGTCAGGTACCGGAGGGGTGGTGGTGCTAGAAAAGGGAAAGACGGACTCATCGAACACCACATGGCGAGAGATGAGAACCCGTCGGGAGGTAAGGTCAAAGCACCGGTACCCCCTGTGATCCGGGGAGTACCCGAGGAAGACAGAGCGTGGAGCGAGGGTCCAGCTTGTGAGAAGAAGTGGCAGCGGTGTTGGGGTAACACGCACACCCAAACACGCGGAGGTGATCGTACCGAGGCGGGGTACCGAAGAGGGCGTGGTGAGGAGTGTGAGCGGGGCAGGCCGTGGAAGGAAGGCGGTTAAGAAGGTAGGTGGAGGTGTGCAGGCCCTCAGCCCAGAAGCGAGCGGGAAGAGAGGCCTGAAACAGAAGGGTACGCACGGTGTCATTGGTGGTGCGAATCATCCGCTCAGCCTTGCCATTTTGCGAAGAGGTGTATGGACAAGACATGCGGAGCTGAACACCGTGAGAGGAAGAAATCGTGGGAGGTGGAGTTATCAAACTCGCGACCATTGTCACACTGGACGGCCTTGATGGGGAGGCCGAACTGTGTAGACACCCAAGAAAAGAAGTGAAGGAGCGTGGTAAACGTATCTGACTTCGCACGGAGAGGAAAAGTCCACGAATAATGTAAAAAATCATCAACAACCACAAGATAGTACTTATAACCGGAAATACTCAGAATAGGAGATGTCCATAGGTCGCAATGTACAAGATCAAAAGTACGGGCCGCATGGGAAGTAGAACTAGAAAACGGAAGTCGAACATGTCGGCCCAATTGGCACGCATGACACAGTTGCTCAGCATGAGCTCGAGTACACGGAATGTCGGAGCTACGACTGAGCTGCATCAGGGCATCACGTCCAGGATGGCCGAGACGCCGGTGCCAAGTAGTAGAGGAGGTAGAGGTGGCGAAGGCAGCTGACAAAACGGACGGCGAAGAAGATGAAGGAGCCGCCGGGAAGCGAAGAGTGTAAAGGGGCCCCGTGCTGTCACATCGGAGCAGAGGACGCCGGGAAGCCAAATCCTTCACAGTAAGACCAGAAGAGTCAAACTCCACAGAACAAGAATTGTCAGCTGTAAAACGACGAATGGAAAGGAGATTGTGAACCATAGAAGGAGCGACAAGAACATCAGGAAGACGAAAGGAGCCATGAGCACCGGCGGTACCCACAGACGTGACAGGAAGACACGAACCATTTGCGACCATAATGGACGAAGGAAGAGAGGAAGAAGGAGAGTGGACAGAGGAGAGGATACCAGGGTCAGGGGTGGTATGGTAGGTGGCACCCGAGTCGGCGATCCACTCCGGTCCGACAGGAGGTGTCAGGCCCATGGTGCTGAGCGAGCGAGCCAAAGCCGCTTGGTCCCATCCCGCAACCCCAGGAGGGGTGCCGGCAGGTGCAGCCCACTGTGACGTAGGGAAGACGGCGGGTGGTGGAGCGCCGGTGAGCATGGCCACCGGTGGACGAGGCTCGCCACCGGGAGCGTGGTAAGGCCACATAGAGATGTCCCATCCCTTGTGGAGCCGTCGGCGCATGGTTGGCCCCGCCACGGCCCCCCCCACGTCCAGTGCCGCGGCGACGGCGACTGCCACGGCCACCCCCGCTCGGCCCAGAGGGAGGAGGACCAAGAAGGGACGACGTAGTGGACGGACGCGGGGAAGCGACCGGACGCGGTGGAGTGGCCGCAAGGGCCGTCGAGGATCCCGGCGTGGTGGCTGGCCCAGGCTGGAGGCCCTGAGTCAGCTCCTCCATGACAAGATCGTCACGGACCTGGTGGAAGGTGGGGAAGGGGCGCTGGCGGGTGATCCATGTCCTGAGGTGGGCGTAGCGGTCGCTGAGTCCGCGGAGAACATTGAGGACCAGGATGCGGTCCTCCACGGGCCAGCCCAGGTCACCGAGGGAGTCTGCCATGGTCTTCATCTTCCGGCAGAACTCGCCAACAGTGAGATCACCCTGGACGAAGGTCCGGAAGCTCGCATCGAGCCTCAGGGCCCTAGCCTCGGCATTGCCGAGAAACTGGCCCTCGAGCGCCAGCCAGGCCTGACGAGCATCCGCCGTGTTGCGGACGAGGTCGTGGAGGTCGACGGAGATCGTCCCGATGATCCACGAGAGGACGATGCTGTCAAGGCGCAGCCACGAGGGGGTCTGGGCCGCGACCGAGGCATCGACGAGGACGTGGTCGTCAAGGGCGTAGCGGTGGAGGGTGAGGACCAGGTCCCGCCAGCGAGCGTAGGAAGGAGACTCGGGCTCGAGAACCACCGGGACAAGCAGGCGGATGTTCTGAACACCCCCGGCCTGGTAGTGGAGCTGCGTCACGAGCGGATCGGCCGGATCGTGCCAGATGACCGCTGTGGTGGACGCGCGGTGGCCCGCCGAGCCGGAGGAGGTAGCCCCGAGGTCGTTGGAGACGGGAGGAACGAGGCGCTGCTCCACGTCAGCGATCTGACGGGCCAGGGCATCGGCCGCATCCCGCTCACGCTCCCAGGCGAGGGCCGCCGCGCGGACCCGAGCCTGGCCCTCAGCCGCTGCAGCGCGGGCGGCGGCGAGTGCAGCAGCGAGAGTAGGAGCAGCACGACCGGGGTAGGGGATACCGGCGTCCGGGGCGCCTGGAAGATGTCCAGCGGCGGCCAGACCCTCGCTGGGGAGGTGAGCTTCGGCGGGCGGCTCAGCTGCAGCAGCACCCAGACCCGCGGCGACGTTGGCTGCCCCCGCGCCCGCGGCTGCTGCAGCCGCACCGGCGGTTCCCTGGCCCGCAGCAGCAAGGGCGGCAGCAACGCCGTGGAGGAGGGCGGCGGTGGGAGCGGCGGCAGCAGGCCCCTGGCCAGGTGCGCGCGCTGCAGCGGTGGCCACCGCGCCCAGGGCGACAGGGGCGGCGGCAGGAGGACCAGCCGCGCGGCCACAGGCAGGGGAACTCGCGCCCGCACCCATGGCGCCTGGGGCGGCGGCGGGAGCAGTGGCCGGGCAGGCGGCGGCTGCAGGTGCGGCGGCTGCAGGGACAGGGGCTGCGGCAGCAGATGGGGCGGCGACTTGCGCCCAGGAAGGAGAAGGGAGGGGTGGGAAGGTGTGGAAGGAGGGAGGAGGGGGAGGAGGAGGCCGGCCAGCCATGGGGATGGCGGCGGCGGCTCCAGCCAGGGAGCGGCGGCTGGGAGGGAGGGAGGAAAAAAAACCTAAGCTGCTGATACCATGCTAGAAGATGTGTCTCAATTGATTAGGGCTAACCCTAGAAGAGTAGCTATATAGGTTCCATACATGGGCCACATGGGCCTTAGCCACATGGGCCTAAACATATACTCCAACAATATTGCTACAGCTTGACTCCACATAGCCATACTTGTTGATCAGCTACTTTGAGGCGCCTTGACCAAATTTCACTCTAATGGCCATTGTGATATTGTTGTAATACACAGTACTTTGTTTTTAAAATATACCTTATAGAAATTGCTACTCAAAATATCATCTTGTAGACCATGTAGGAATGCCCTAGATGACTAAGGTTTCCAAACAGAGGGAGTACTTGAAGATGAGAGGAAGTATACTTTACTATATAGAAATTGCTACTCAATATATATACACAGGCGCCCCCAGGCCCCAGGCCCTTTGGTTGTTTGCGTAGTTGCCCTCATCTTTTCTCTCCCTCTCATTTCTACATGTTGCTTTTGAACTGTTAGCTACAGGAGATGAGAAGAAGTCGCTGTTTTTTAGGGCTGGACTCTATTAGATAAGTATGCCAGGCCCCAGGCCCTTTGGTTGTTTGCGTAGTTGCTCTCACTCTTCTCTCCCTCTCATTTCTACATGTTTCTTTTGAACTGTTAGCTACAGGAGATGAGAGGAAGTAGCTGTTTTTTTAGGGCTGGGCTCTATAATATAAGTATGCCAGAATTTTGTGAATGAAGCAAGGAATAATCTAATCCACTATAGATAAGTACGCCAGAACTTTGTGAGTGAAGCAAGGAATTATCTAATCCACCAAATCAGGCTGTTCAGACTTCAGAGCCTCCTCATGAGGATGAGCACACCTCCACCTCCTGCTTACCTTTCAACCAAAGTAGCCATATCAGTAGTTCAGTACTATTCTTACATGGATGCTTTCCATTTAACAACATTAATATTCTAATACTTTTAAATGTTTCAGCTGAGTCAGATCATGAATCAACAGAATCTGATGAGGAGTTCCACATGTGTCAAATCTGCAACACAGAGGAGGTGACTTTTCTTCCTTGGTATTTATTAATTATTTACTAATACAGAGATGTTTGCATTTATTCTGTTCCACATTCTTTTACCTTCATTGAGGATGATCTACTTTTTTGATATGCATAATGACCTTGCATGTATTCATAATTATTGATTTCCAAATTTGTCCATACCATTTCTTGTATGCTACTAAGCATGCTTTTGCTGTATTCATAATTCTTTCTTTTCATATTTTGTACCATGACCTTTGGCTGTAATGCTGTATTCAGAACATCTCTTGCTGTGGCTTGATAATAACGCTGAAAACTTTTTGTAGTTGTAGAATGCTTCAGAACAATATAACACTTTTTAACTTTAGAAAAAAAGGTTAAATAAAAGTTTAATGTCATCTCTACTTTTTTAATCTTTTTTTGTGAAATTCTCTTTACAATATCGGATCTATCAGGAAAAGAGCCTGTTGCTTCATTGTTCTGGTTGTTCTCGGCATGTTCACCCTAATTGTCTAACTCCACCTTGGACTGGGATGATTACGGATGATTGGGCATGCTACACATGCAAGATAGTAGAAGATGAGGAAAAAGAGCAAGATGTCCATGTAGCTGATTGTTCAAAGAGGTGCATATTTGTTAGACGAATCACGATTCTTATAACTTATGCTCAATGGCCCCAGTTTATGCTAGTTGCTTTTGTGACTTGTAGGTACGATTCTGCAGTAGAGAAAAGGTTGAAGATTTTGGATCTAATACGCTCCTTGGATCTCCCCAATAATCCCTTGGATGATATCATTGATCAGGTAGTTTTGGTTTTTTGGCAGTAATAATGTTGAGCATTACAATCCGTACTGTTTCTCAAATTTATGATTTTTTTGGCATTTTATTCATGTATGGTATCGAAGGATAATCTATGTGGTTCTCTAGGATAAACTGTATAGGTAACTCCCAGCATCTTAGTTCGTTTCAGGGAATCACGCCACGGAACCCACTCTAGGAGTGATTCCCTGAAAACTGCCATTTGACAGAGCTCCCCCTGGAATCATTCTAGGAGCTCTTGGGGCCCAATTGTAGTGTAGTAGTGGTGGGATTAGTCCTGCATCGAGAGTTTAAAGTGCACAGTTATAGCATTATATCCTTGACGGTGAGAATGTAGCAACTCCAGGTTATTTTTTTTGTTAAGCAAATATCTGGCAAGTTGTTTTTCATACATGTGTAGGCTTTGTGCTTGGGATGAGATTTTGATGAAATTTGGACCTTTGGATTCTGTAAAGATTCCCATTTATCTAGCTAGTTTCTACGAATTCATTGGTTTATATTATGGCTCATGTTTTTCTATCCTGTCTTCTATATATACGCTCCTCTTTCTTTTCCAAAATGATATGTATTGTAGATGCTTGTTACATGCGGGTACCAGCCTATCAGGCTAATGCCTGGCATACATTCCAAAGTGTTAGGGAATGAGATTCTATTGATTTGGGCTAACCCTAGAAGGGTAGCTATATAGGTAACCATACATGGGCCTCATAGGCCTAGCCTCATGAGCCTAATACACACATATTCCAACACCCCCGCAAGCTGAACTACCGGCGCAGCGGAGTTCCAGGCTGAACAAGAAGAAGAAAGAACACACACGTCCCCCCACAGACGCAACTAGCCACTGGTGATGTTGAGGTTGGAGCGAAACTCGGTGAAGGTCGAGGACGGGAGGTCTTTGGTGAAGATGTCCGCGAACTGGGAGGTAGTCGGAACATGAAGGACCCGCACCTCGCCCATGGCAACCCAATCACGGACAAAGCGTAGGTCGATCTCCACGTGCTTCGTCCGCTGATGTTGGATGGGGTTGGTGGAGAGGTAGACCGCACTGACATTGTCGCAGTAGATAGCGTGCTCCGGGAGGGCGGAGTGTGGAGCTCGGCGAGGAGCTACCGGAGCCAGGAGGCCTCAGCCACGCTGTTAGCGACATCGCGGTACTCCGCCTCGGCACTGGACCGGGAGACCACAGGCTGGCGCTTAGACGACCAGGACACCAGGTTGCTGCCTAAGAAGACAGCGTAGCCGAAGGTAGAGCGCCGGGTGTCCGGACACCCTGCCCAGTCGGCGTCAGTGTAGACGACAAGCTCGGCGGAGGAGGACCGGTGGAGGAGTAGGCCGTAGTCGATCGTGACCCGGAGGTAGCGGAGGAGGCGCTTGAGAGCAGTGAGGTGAGGCTCTCGGGGATCATGCATGTGAAGACAGATCTGCTGAACTGCATAGGTGATGTCCGGCCGGGTGAAGGTGAGGTACTGAAGAGCACCAGCAAGACTCCGGTATGCAGTGTGATCTGACACTGGGGGGCCCTCAACCTCTGACAACTTGCCCTGAGTATCAACCGGAGTAGAGCAGGGGTTGCAGTCAGTCATCCCAGCCCGCTCCAGGATATCGCGAGTATACTGCCGCTGGTGAAGAAGGAACCCGGCAGGATGAGGCTTAACGGTGACCCCGAGGAAATGGTGTAGCGTACCCAGATCCTTCATAGCAAACTCCTACTGAAGAGCGGTAATGATGCGGCGGAGAAGTGGCTCACTGGAGGCTGAGGACAATATCATCAACATAGAGCAGCAGGTACGCAGTGTCAGCTCCATGGTGATAGATAAACAGAGATGTATCAGACTTGGCATCCACAAACTCCAGTGTCAGCAGGAAAGCAGCAAACCGATGGTTCCACGCCCGGGGTGCCTGCTTGAGGCCGTAGAGAGACCTGTTAAGCCGGCAGACCATGTCAGGACGGGAAGAATCAACGAACCCCGCCGGCTGACTGCAGTAAACTGTCTCAGTGAGAAGACCGTGTAGAAAGGCATTCTTGACGTCCAGCTGATGGACGGGCCATGACCGAGCAAGCGCCAGTGAGAGTACGGTGCGGACGGTGGCCGGCTTCACCACCGGGCTGAAGGTCTCATCATAATCGACCCAGGGCGCTGAGTGAAACCCCGGAGAACCCAACGAGCCTTGTAGCGCTCGAGAGTGCCATCAGCCCGACGCTTGTGGGTCCAGATCCACTTGCCGATGACGACGTTGGAACCTGGCGGCCGGGGCACCAACTCCCATGTCTGATTGGCGAGGAGCGCGGCGTACTCCTCTTCCATCGCTCGGCGCCACTGAGGGTCCAACAAGGCGTCACGGACAGAAGAGGGTACGGGGGAGACCGGCGTGTCGCCGGGCAACGCCGCAAGGGCCCGGGGCGGCAGTGTGCCAGCCGCGTGCCGTGTCACCATCGGGTGAACATGCCGCGGGTGTTAGTGAAGCAGCGACGGGTGGTAGACCGGCAGGGCGACACGGGCCGGCGGGGACTGCGGCGGTGGTGTCGGTGTCCCCGGTGGAGAAGTGACCTCGAGTGGTGGCGGCCGCGGCCGGCGCTGGTACACCCGTACCGGCGCAGCGAACCGCGAAGGAGGTGCCGGGGCAGCACCAGAGGACGACGGCTCTGAATCCGCGGCGAGCAGAGAGGCCGGGGCAGTAGCGGGGGACGAGGTCCCTGGATCCGCGCCAAGTGGAGATGCCGGGGCCGCGCCAGAGGACGACTGACCCGGACCAGCCTGGGAGCTGGGACAGGAGCCCGGCAAGGAGATCGGCGAAGCAGTACCTGCAGGAGACCACGGAAAAGGTGGCTGGACCACCGGATCAGTGGGAAACAGGGAGGAGGGATCAGGAGCAGGTGTGGTGGTGGGTGTGCTGGAGAAGGGGAAGACGGACTCATCGAACATCACATGGCGAGAGATGAGGACCCGTCGGGAGGTAAGATCAAAACACCGGTACCCCTTGTGATCCGGGGAGTACCCGAGGAAGACAGAGAGTGGAGCGGGGGTCCAGCTTGTGGGAAGAGGTGGCAGCGGTGTTGGGGTAAAACACACACCCGAAGACGCGAAGGTGATCGTACCGAGGAGGGGTACCGAAAAGGGCGTGGTGTGGCGTAGGAGCGGGACAGGCAGCGGAAGGAAGACGATTGAGGAGGTAGGTGGAGGTGTGCAAGCCCTCAGCCTAGAAGCGAGCAGGAAGAGAGGCCTGAAACAGAAGGGTGCGCACGGTGTCGGTGGTGGTGCGAATCATGCGTTCAACCTTGCCATTCTGTGAAGAGGTATATGGGCAAGACATGCGCAACTGAACACTGTGAGAGAGAAAGAAAGCACGGGAGGTGGAGTTATCAAACTCACGACCATTGTCACACTGGACGGTCTTGATGGTGAGGCCGAACTGTGTGGACACCCAAGTGAAGAAGTGAAGAAGCGTGAAAAATGTATCAGACTTAGCTCGTAAGGGAAAAGTCCACGAATAATGCGAAAAATCATCGACCACCACAAGATAGTACTTATAACCAGAAATACTGATAACAGGAGATGTCCATAGGTCGCAATGTACAAGATCAAAAATGCGGGCCGCATGTGAAGTAGGAAAAGGAAGACGGACATGTCGGCCCAATTGGCACGCATGACACAAGTGCTCATCATGAGCCCGAGTACATGGAATGTCAGAGCTATGACTGAGCTGCGTCAGGGCATCACGTCCAGGATGGCCGAGGCGCCGGTGCCAAGTGGTGGAGGAGGTAGAAGCGGCGAAAGCAGCTGACAAAACGGGATGCGAAGAAGATGAAGTAGCCGTCGAGAAGCGCAGAGTGTAAAGGGGCCCCGTGCTGTCACATCGGAGCAGAGGACGCCGGGAAGCCAAATCCTTTACAGTAAGACCAGAAGAGTCAAACTCCACAGAACAAGAATTGTCAGCTGTAAAACGACGAATAGAAAGAAGGTTGTGAATCATAGAAGGAGCAACAAGAACATCCGGAAGACGAAAGGAGCCATGAGCACTGGCGGTACCCATAGACGTGACAGGAAGACACGAACCATTTGCGACCATAATGGACGAAGGGAGAGAAGAAGAGGGAGAATGGACAGAAGAAAGTATACCGGGATCAGGAGTGGTGTGGTAGGTGGCACCCGAGTCGGCGATCCACTCAGGTCCGACAGGAGGTGTCAGGCCCATGGTGCTGAATGACCTTGCCAAGGCCGCCTGGTCCCAACCGGCAAGCCCGGTCGGGGTGCCGGTGGGTGTAGCCCACGGAGGCGTAGTGGAGACGTCAGGAGGTGGAGCATCAGTGAACATGGCCACCGGTGGGCGAGGCTCACCACCAGGAGCGTGGTAGGGCCACATAGAGATGCGCCCTGACCACGGGTTGTGGAAGGAAGGCCATCGTGTCCCCCCTGTGGCCCAGCCGGTGCCTGGGTGACACCACCACGGCCTCCCCCGCGACCCCTACCGCGGCGACGGCGACCGCCACGACCCCCCACCCCCGCTCGGCCCGGAGGGAGGGGGACCAAGAAGAGACGACGGCGGCGGAGCAGACGAACGTGGTGGAGCAGACAGACGCGGCGGAGTGGCAGCCAGAGCCGTCGAAGAGGACGGAGAGGTGGCGGACCCCGGCTGGATGCCCTGAGTGAGCTCCTCCATGACAAGGTCGTCACAGACCTGCAGGAAGGTGGGGAAGGGCCGCTGACGGGTGATCCACGTCCTGAGGTGGGCGTAGCGGTCACTGAGCCCGCGGAGGACGTTGAGGACCAAGATGCGATCCTCCACGGGCCAGCCGAGGTCGCCAAGGGAGTCTGTCATGCCCTTCATCCGACGACAGAACTCGCCAACGGAGAGGTCACCCTGGACGAAGGTGCGGAAGCTCGCGTCGCGCGTCGGCGATCCACTCAGGTCCGACAGGAGGTGTCAGGCCCATGGTGCTGAATGACCTTGCCAAGGCCGCCTGGTCCCAACCGGCAAGCCCGGTCGGGGTGCCGGTGGGTGTAGCCCACGGAGGCGTAGTGGAGACGCCAGGAGGAGGAGCATCAGTGAACAAGGCCACCGGTGGGCGAGGCTCACCACCAGGAGCGTGGTAGGGCCACATAGAGATGCGCCCTGACCACGGGTTGTGAAAGGAAGGCCATGGTGTCCCCCCTGTGGCCCAGCCAGTGCTTGGGTGACACCACCACGGCCTCCCCCGCGACCCCTACCGCGGCGACGACGACCGCCACGACCCCCCCACCCCCGCTCGGCCCGGAGGGAGGGGGACCAAGAAGAGATGACGGCGGCGGAGCAGACGAACGTGGTGGAGCAGACAGACGCGGCGGAGTGGCAGCCAGAGCCGTCGAAGAGGACGGAGAGGTGGCGGACCCCGGCTGGATGCCCTGAGTGAGCTCCTCCATGACAAGGTCGTCACAGACCTGCAGGAAGGTGGGGAAGGGCCGCTGACGGGTGATCCACGTCCTGAGGTGGGCGTAGCGGTCACTGAGCCCGCGGAGGACGTTGAGGACCAAGATGCGATCCTCCACGGGCCAGCCGAGGTCGCCAAGGGAGTCTGTCATGCCCTTCATCCGACGACAGAACTCGCCAACGGAGAGGTCACCCTGGACGAAGGTGCGGAAGCTCGCGTCGCGCGTCGGCGATCCACTCAGGTCCGACAGGAGGTGTCAGGCCCATGGTGCTGAATGACCTTGCCAAGGCCGCCTGGTCCCAACCGGCAAGCCCGGTCGGGGTGCCGGTGGGTGTAGCCCACGGAGGCGTAGTGGAGACGCCAGGAGGTGGATCATCAGTGAACATGGCCACCGGTGGGCGAGGCTCACCACCAGGAGCGTGGTAGGGCCACATAGAGATGCGCCCTGACCACGGGTTGTGGAAGGAAGGCCATGGTGTCCCCCCCTGTGGCCCAGCCGGTGCCTGGGTGACACCACCACGGCCTCCCCCGTGACCCCTACCGCGGCGACGACGACCGCCACGACCCCCCCACCCCCGCTCGGCCCGGAGGGAGGGGGACCAAGAAGAGACGACGGCGGCGGAGCAGACGAACGTGGTGGAGCAGACAGACGCGGCGGAGTGGCAGCCAGAGCCGTCGAAGAGGACGGAGAGGTGGCGGACCCCGGCTGGATGCCCTGAGTGAGCTCCTCCATGACAAGGTCGTCACAGACCTGCAGGAAGGTGGGGAAGGGCCGCTGACGGGTGATCCACGTCCTGAGGTGGGCGTAGCGGTCACTGAGCCCGCGGAGGACGTTGAGGACCAATATGCGATCCTCCACGGGCCAGCCGAGGTCGCCAAGGGAGTCTGTCATGCCCTTCATCCGACGACAGAACTCGCCAACGGAGAGGTCACCCTGGACGAAGGTGCGGAAGCTCGCGTCGCGCGTCGGCGATCCACTCAGGTCCGACAGGAGGTGTCAGGCCCATGGTGTTGAATGACCTTGCCAAGGCCGCCTGGTCCCAACCGGCAAGCCCGGTCGGGGTGCCGGTGGGTGTAGCCCACGGAGGCGTAGTGGAGACGCCAGGAGGTGGAGCATCAGTGAACATGGCCACCGGTGGGCGAGGCTCACCACCAGGAGCGTGGTAGGGCCACATAGAGATGCGCCCTGACCACGGGTTGTGAAAGGAAGGCCATGGTGTCCCCCCTGTGGCCCAGCCAGTGCTTGGGTGACACCACCACGGCCTCCCCCGCGACCCCTACCGCGGCGACGACGACCGCCACGACCCCCCCACCCCCGCTCGGCCCGGAGGGAGGGGGACCAAGAAGAGATGACGGCGGCGGAGCAGACGAACGTGGTGGAGCAGACAGACGCGGCGGAGTGGCAGCCAGAGCCGTCGAAGAGGACGGAGAGGTGGCGGACCCCGGCTGGATGCCCTGAGTGAGCTCCTCCATGATAAGGTCGTCACAGACCTGCAGGAAGGTGGGGAAGGGCCGCTGACGGGTGATCCACGTCCTGAGGTGGGCGTAGCGGTCACTGAGCCCGCGGAGGACGTTGAGGACCAAGATGCGATCCTCCACGGGCCAGCCGAGGTCGCCAAGGGAGTCTGCCATGCCCTTCATCCGACGACAGAACTCGCCAACGGAGAGGTCACCCTGGACGAAGGTGCGGAAGCTCGCGTCGAGACGCAGAGCCCGGGCCTCGGCGTTGCCCAGGAACTCTCTCAAGGGCAAGCCATGCCCGGCGCGCGTCAGGGGAGTTGCAGACGAGGTCGGAGGTCCAGGGAGATCGTCCCCAGGATCCAGGAGAGGACGATGCTGTCGAGACGGAGCCACGACGGGGTCTGGACGGCGACCGAGGCGTCAAAAAGGACGTGGTCGTCGAGGGCGTAGCGGCGGAGAGTGAGAGGCACTAGATCCCGCCAGCGGGCATAGGAGGGCGACTCAGGCTCGAGGACGACCGGAACGAGGAGGCGAATGTTCTGGACCCCCCCACCCGGCCTGGTAGTGCAACTGAGCCACGAGCGGGTCGGCCGGGTCGTGCCAGAGGACGGCGGTGTGGGACACGCGACGACCCGACGAGTCGGAGGAGGTGGCCCCAGCGTCCTGGGAGGCGGGAGAGGCGAGGAGCTGCTCCACCTCGGCGATCTGGCGGGCCAGGGCATCGGCCGCATCGCGCTCACGCTCCCACACGAGGGCAGCCGCGCGCACACGAGCCTGCCCCTACGCGGCGGCAGCCCGGGCAGCGACGAGAGCGGCGGCGATGGCGGAGTCCGGACGCGTACCGTGGAGGGGCGGCGGAGGTGCAGTTGGGAAGGGGAGCGGCGGATCGGTGCCCTGAGGCAGCAGAGGCAGATCACCGGCGGCACCACCACCAGGAACGCCGATGGTGGCTGCTGGAAGCAGAGCCGCCCCGCTGAGGTGCAGGCCAGGTAGTGGAGGACCAAGGCCCAGGCCTGGGCGGACCTGTCCAGCCGGCGCCAGGCCCCCAGCAACGGCGGCAACGGAGTCAGGTCCCGGCGGCGGTGGAGTGAAGCCTCCAGGCGGCGGCGGATGGAAGCCGAGGCCCGCAGCGGCAGCAGCCGCAAGCGCGCCATCCCCGGCCTCCCCCACCGCGTCGGGCACTGGAGGAGTTGCGCCGCCGCCATGGACAGCAGGAGTCGCGGCCAGAGCGCCGGCGGCGCCCGCGCCCAGAGCCACGGCCGCGCCAGTTGGGGAAGCGGCTGTAGGCGCGGCGGGTGGGGAAGGAGCAACCACCACCTGGGCCCAGGAGGAGGAGAGGGGAGGGAAGTAACTGAAGTAGGATGGAGGAGGTGGGGCGCCTGCCATGGCGCCGACGGCGGCTAGCCGACCGGCGGCGGCAGGCGGCGGCTGGGGAGAGGGGGCCGGCAGGGGCGAGGTGGGACCACCAGGAGAGCGCGCCGGAGCAGTACCTGCAGGGTTGAGGGAGAAGGGTGGCAGAATCACCGGGTCTGCCCTCACCTCCTCCCGGGCGCTTCGGCATCGTCTACCAGCGCCGGCGTGAGCCGGCTCCGCCGTTGCTGCCAGCGTCTCTGCCTCCATCGCCGCCTTCGCCACCAGCGCCGTCGTCACCAGTGTGTGCTCCGCCGGCCCCGCCGCGCTCTCGCGCCGACCCGCCGGTGTACCACCCGCTTCTTCTTCACCGGGACCCTCGTCACACTCACCCGCTGGTGACGAGGCAGGCGTCTCGCCCGCAGGCCCTCACTGCCGCCGCCTGCGAGACGGGGATCTCTCCGGTACCTTCTTCCGTCCGCGCGGCCTTGGCGGATCCTCACTGGCGCCGCGCGATGGAAGAGGAGTACGCGGCCCTCCTCGCCAACCAGACGTGGGACCTAGTGCCCCGTCCGCCGGGCTCCAACATTGTCACCGGCAAGTGGATCTGGACGCACAAGAGGCGTGCTGATGGTTCCTTGGAGCACTACAAGGCTCGCTGGGTCCTCCGCGGCTTCACTCAGTGGCCCGGCATTGACTATGCTGAGACCTTCAGTCCCGTGGTGAAGTCAGCTACAGTCCGCACCGTCCTCTCACTGGCTCTCGAGCGCTCCTGGCCTGTGCATCAGCTGGATGTCAAGAATGCCTTCCTCCATGGCACTCTGACTGAGACGGTGTACTGCAGTCAGCCGGCCGGTTTCGTGGATTCTTCTCGTCATGACTTTGTCTGCCGGCTCCACAAATCTCTCTACGGGCTCAAGCAGGCACCCCGGGCTTGGTACTCTCGGTTTGCTATCTTCCTGCAGACTCTTGGGTTCACGGAGGCCAAGTCTGACACCTCCCTGTTCATATACCACTATGGGGGTGAGACTGCTTACCTGCTCCTCTATGTGGATGACATTGTTCTCACCGCCTCCAGCGAGTCTCTGCTCCACCGCTTCATTGCCTCTCTCCAGAAGGAATTTGCTATGAAGGATCTTGGGGTGCTCCACCACTTCCTCGGCGTCACTGTTGAGCCCCGACCTTCAGGCCTGTTCCTCCACCAGCGGCAGTTCACTTGTGACATTCTGGAGCGAGCAGGGATGACCGACTGCAAGTCCTGCTCTACTCCGGTTGACACCCAGGGCAAGCTGTCAGAGGCTGGGGGTCTGATGCTTGGGCCAGCGGACTCTACCGCCTACCGGAGTCTTGCTGGCGCGCTCCAGTACCTCACCTTCACACGGCCGGACATCACTTATGCCGTACAGCAGCTCTGCATCTACATGCATGCTCCGCGGGAGCCCCACCTTGCTGCTATGAAGCGGCTTCTCCGGTACCTCCGTGGCACCCTCGGCTACGGGCTGCTCCTCGGCCGGTCCTCCACTGCCGAGTTGGTTGTCTACACCGACGCTGACTGGGCGGGCTGCCCGGACACCCGCAGGTCCACCTCTGGCTACGCTGTCTTCCTCGGGGGCAACCTTGTCTCTTGGTCGTCCAAGCGCCAGCCGGTGGTCTCACGCTCCAGTGCCGAGGCGGAGTACCGTGCCGTTGTCAACGGCGTGGCCGAGGCTGCTTGGCTCCGCCAGCTCCTGGCCGAGCTTCACCGCCCCCTCGCCAGGAGCACGCTCGTCTACTGCGACAACGTCAGCGCGGTCTACCTCTCCACCAACCCCGTGCAGCACCAGCGGACCAAGCATGTGGAGATCGATCTACACTTCGTCCGCGACCGTGTGGCCATCGGCGACGTCCGGGTACTTTACGTCCCGACCACCTCACAGTTTGCGGACATCTTCACCAAAGGCCTCCCTTCCTCGACCTTCTCCGAGTTTCGCTCCAGTCTCAACGTCTCCAGTGGCTAGTTGTGGCTGCGGGGGGGGGGGGGGGGGGGGTCCTGTGTGTGTTGTGCACTTGTTTTCTTTCTTGCCCAGTCTTGAACTCCGCTGTGCCGGTAGTCCAGACTGCGGGGGGTGTTGGAGTATAGGCTCATTAGAGGCCCATGTATGGTACAATATACAACCACCCTTAGGGTAGGCCTAAGTAATGAGAAATCAGTTCCAACTTGGAAAAACAAACCCTAGGCTGCTGATACCATGTTAGGGAATGAGATTCTATTGATTTGGGCTAACCCTAGAAGGATAGCTATATAGGTAACCATACATGGGTCTCATGGGCCTAATACACACATATTCCAACACAAAGCAGCAAAAGGGGTGGTTGGAGGGGGCCAAACTATTTGTTTACTGTCTGAATAAGGGATGTTTGGTAAGTTAAGCTGTCATCGACTAGGTTTAAGGTTCAAATCATCCTAAGGATGACCCTGTACCTCTCTTCTCATAAAGCAAGGTATTCCCAGTCCCAGTCAATTATCTCTACCCATGCTGCTTGTGGTTTTGCTGCTTGAACTGTAAAAAACCAATCTCTAAACTAAAGGAAATAGATAACAACTCAACAGTACCATCCCCAAGGAAGAACATGTGTTGTTCTTATGGGCCCTGATGGGCTGGATATGACATTCGTGTATCTCAACTCGAGCTTTCTCAGTATAGAGCTCTAGCTCCTGCTAACTAAAAATTATTGCTTTGTGGCATCCATTTTGGCTGAAGACATGAGCTTTTTCATTGATTTTGCTTTGTTCCTCTAACTTCTGTTCCATCATCTAGTATCTCTCTGTGTTATATCGTTTCACTTCATATGTTGTTGTAGAGTATGGAAGCAATGATAAGCAAGATGATTTTCATATAAAATCTTAATTCAGTCTATTCTTAGGTCCCACATACTCTTAGCATCAGATTGTACATGCATTAAGAACTTTCCACATTTGTTATCTTGTAGCTAGGGGGACCTGACAATGTTGCTGAAATAACTGGACGTCGTGGAATGCTCATAAGAGCTTCGGATGGGAAAGGCGTGGTTTATCAGGCGCGGAACGCGTGAGATAGATTACTTATGCCATTATGTTTTAGGAAAAAGTCTAATTGACCCCCCCAACTATTGGGGGTGGTCTAGTTTACCCCCTCAACTATGAAATGGTCTAATTTACCCCCTGAACTTTGCAAAACCGGCCAAATCACTCCCGCGAGCGGTTTTGGACGGTGGTTTTGCTACAGTAATAACGATTTTGCTACAGTAACAGTGGTTTTGTCCTTTTCTTTTTAATTTATTTCGTCTGAATCTTTGAAAAATCATAGTAAATCACAAAAAAATTATAAAATGGAAAATCCAATTTTGTTAGACTCCACATGAGTATATCTACACAGTAAATATATAATATAGTGTGCATTAGTACAAAGTTTTTGTTGTATGAATTATTCAAATTAATTACAGAAAAAAATAGATCAAAATTTACAGCAAAAACTTTGTACTAAAGCATACTATATTATATGTTCATTGTGTAGATCTACTCATGTGGAGTCCAACAAAATTGAATTTTTGATTTTGTGATTTTTTTGTGATTTACTATGATTTTTCAAAGATTTAGACGAAATAAATAAAAAAGAAAAGGACAAAACCACGGTTATTCTAGCAAAACCGTTGTTGCTGTAGCAAACCACCGTCCAAAACCGCTCGAGGGGGTGATTTGGCCGGTTTTGCAAAGTTCAGGGGGTAAATTAGACCGTTTCATAGTTGAGGGGGTAAACTAAACCACCCCCAATAGTTGGGGGGGTCAATTAGACTTTTTCCTTATGTTTTATGTTCTGGGCTTCCGGTTCAGCGAATCCCATGTATAAAATTTGTTCATTACTCTGTAGGAAAGAAGTCTCGATGGAGATGATTAATATGCACGAAAAGCAGCAGTTTATGGATGGCATAAAACTAATTGCAATTATATCTGAAGCAGGGTCAGCTGGTGTTTCTCTCCATGCTGATAGAAGGGCAAAAAACCAGGTCTTATGTTGCTCCATTTTAGCCGTATGTGACAATTATGCCAGAAGCCAATCTATCAAAATAATGCTCAAACTGCTTGCGTTAATTTTGCAGAGAAGAAGAGTACACATAACACTTGAACTCCCTTGGAGTGCAGATCGTGCAATACAGCAGTTTGGGAGGACCCATCGTTCTAATCAAACTTCTGCCCCTCAATATAGGTCCGATATTTATTTACATGCACTCTTTCTTGTACATTTGAATTTTGATTGCACACTGGTGGCTGCACTTCACTCGGATGAGGGTTTTGTGGTATTATTTCCTTGCAAATGAAGACTGAAAGGGTGTAGAGCCAGATCGGAGTTTTTTTTTGGAGGAATTGAATAAAGCACCTGCAATGATAGTTAGAAGTTAGAACAATTATTGAATTGTCAACAATCGATTGTAGGTGCAGGACTCCTTTTTTGTGCTGGTAACTACTGATGGCTGCTGGCTAACCTGGAATAGTTAATGACTTCTCAAAGCATTATATGCAGTAATTTGAATGACGGTCTCTGTTTTACGTAGCCTACATGTTGGAATGCATATGAGATTGTTTTATCAATATTTTTTTGTTTTATACCCAGCAAATTTATGCGCAGTCTTATTTAGTTGTCTATTTGGAAAGAAATTTTTTCCACAAATATGATGTTCTCAGAGTAGTTGTGCATCAGTCAAATGTTGAGATAATCAAGTGAACTGTTTTCTAGTGTGGGGAAAACACTGTTTTTTTTAAAAAAAAAAGGGATCATGGCTCTCTCAGTTCTCACATGTTTGATTTATACTATTTTCACATTGCAAACTGTTTCATATGATGCATGAACCAGATAAAATTGTCTATATATCTGAAAAAATTGGAACTCCACTGTAGGCTTCTTTTTACAAATCTCGGTGGTGAAAAGCGATTTGCATCAATTGTGGCAAAAAGGCTAGAGTCCCTTGGTGCTTTAACACAAGGAGATCGCAGGTTTTTATTGATTTCAATTAAATTGGGAGAAAAAAATCAGCCAGAACATTTCAGAGGCAAGATTTCTACTTTTGCAGGGCTGGGCTTTCTTTGAGTGCTTTTAACTATGATAGCAATTATGGGAAAAAGGCGTTAACCATGATGTATAGGGGAATAATGGAACAGGTTTATACTAGTACAATTAATTTTATGGTATTTCCTTTTTTGTGCCTACAACATTCTAAGAGTTGGTTTCAAGGTGATCAGGATTCTTTTCCAGTTGTTCCTCCGGGGTGTTCTGATGATGAAAGTAGCATCCAAGAATTCATCATTGAAGCAAAAGCTGCTCTAGTATCAGTTGGAATTATTAGGGACGCTTTCATATGTAAGTTAATTAAAAATCATTTTAACTTAAGTTTATGCTTGTTTTGCTAATTTGCTAACATACTACTAACCTTTTGTTATGGCTTTATTGCTTCATTTGAAGTTGCTTAACTGCTTATATTTCACATTTTTTCACATAATGACAAATAAGAATGCTTGATATCTTCTATCTGTTTGTATACTTCTTTTGGTATTATTGAATTGAAGATAAAAGCTTTTCCTATGATATGTGTTATTTATTAATTTTTCATCGGTATTTATTTATGTATCTCCTGTACTGATGGACTTGTTAGCAGCCCTTGAAACATTTCTTTACCAGAATAGCCCTTGAAATGCTACAATTCATTAAGCATATTGATAATTGATTAAACAGAACATGAGAACTATGATTTACAAATTGTCTGCGTGAGAATTGAGCAATTACCCAGTTGGTTGAGCCTCCTGTCAAGGAGGCCGCCCATCCACCCTCAACACCTGATGCTTGCAAAGTGGAACTGCCCCCTAGCCATCCAGGGCTATGTGTTATTCTACATATAGTTACAACAACAACAACAACAACAACAACAACATAGCCTTTTGTCCCAAGCAAGTTGGGGTAGGCTAGAGATGAAACCCAAAAGAGACGAGAAACAGGGAGACACATAGTTAAGTTATTCTACATATAGTTAAGTTATAAAAATTATGGCTCACTAAATGATTTTCCTCAGGCAATGGAAAAGGTCCTGGGAAGCTTTCTGGTCGGATTGTAGATTCAGATATGCATGATGTTGCTCGTTTTCTCAACCGCCTTTTGGGGTTGCCTCCAAACATCCAGAATAGGTGAGTTTGCATGATCCACATATCTTCAAAGAGTTGGTTGGACCATTCTAATGCATTCTATGTAACAGGTTGTTTGATCTCTTTGCAAGTATACTTGATATTGTCCTTAACAATGCAAGGATAGAAGGGCAGCTAGATTCTGGAATTGTTGATATCAGAGCTAAGAATGTTGAAATGACAGAATCACCTAAGGTAAAGTTTTATTGTGATGACATTTGCTTTGGCAGCTCTATTTCATTAACCATCAATGAATGTTGTCCATGCAGACTGTTCACACTGATAGCTTGTCTTGTGCTTCAACGGTACTATTTACTTTCACCATCGACCGGGGAGTTACTTGGGAGGTAAGCAGACAGTTCAGGAGCGCCATTGTTTGTTTTTCCTTGAGAACTTTGACATCATTGTAGTTTTATGTAAGTGCAATCCATGTTGCAAAACTGTTGTTTACCTGCATAATTCCTTTTTTGAACATGTGTGTAAAGTTGGCAAAAGCGAAGCTTGAGGAAAGAGAGAAAGATGGTGCTGGTACCTCCAATGATGGGTTTTATGAGTCCAGAAGGGAATGGATGGGGAGAAGGCACTTCATTCTAGCTTTCGAAGGGTATGTTTTGTATGATGACTAATTTTTCATTTGTTAGTTATTTCGTGTGGTCCACATACATATATGAAGAGAGCAAGAGAGATTAGTAAGGACATGGAAACAAGAATTTCGAGTTTAGGTTACCCTTTTTTGTAGAACTATATCTATACTCTAGCTGTATTTTAGGATTTTGCATTTACCCAAATGTGCAATTTAGCACACACATAAATTGAAGTCAAAATGGAAGATAAGTCAATGAAAAGGAAAACAAAAAAAAGCCTTATTGTTTTCTTGAGGACTATGATGCATCTTTATAAAGGAGGAGAGACAAGAATAAAAGTTAAAATTTTCTGTTTGCAAACAACGAGGGATGGAATGAGTGACAGAAACCTGCAAGTATGAAACAGCGATATACATGAATAAAAAATATGAGGTTTACTGTAATGTACTGTTATTTATTTGATCAGATGTTAGGACCTGAGTTGCTCTTAATTCTTATTGAACCAGCTCAACTGAAGGAATCTACAAAATAATCAGACCTGCTATTGGTGAAGCATTGAGGTATGAATCATACCATTTTTTTTTCTTGGCAAAGTTTAGTGTTAACATTTTGCAGTGAATAATAAAGCTACATGATTAATTAATAGCTAAGACCCTAGCAGGTTTCATATCTAATGTAAGGATGGCAGTTCCTACTTTTTGTTACTACTCCAGTTTACTTTTGCAGGGAGATGCCTTCAACTGAACTAAAAAGCAAGTACAGGAAGGTGTCATCAATAGACAAAGTTAGTAAAGGATGGCAGGAAGAGTACGATGCTTCATCGAAGCAGGTAACACCACAAATTCTGTTTCCTTGGTCTATGAACGTAACATGATGTATTGTTTTTTTTAGCAGAACATGATGTATTGTTATTCTGTAAATTATTGTACTGAGGGTTATTTACCCAGTGTGTAATTTGTGTAGCTTACATACTTTGGAGACATGTAAAGTTGGTAAGAGTCTTTTCCTCGTGTTATTAGTGCTGCACTTAGAATTATAAGTTATTTTCAGCATTGATGTTTACAAAAATGGAAAAATTAAGTATGCTGTCACAGCACTGGAGTGTTTGGCATATTTTTGCGACTTAATTTCTTATGCAAGCAACATTTTGTTGTCTGGTCTCCAAGGGATTTCAAGCTGCATAATGTGTGTCTCCATATGCAAACCTCTGTTGGTGCTGTTTATGGTGAATAGCGATATGTTTGTGCACTCATTCTATTTTAGTCCTTGTATTGAGTTTGTGACTAACTTTATTTTCCATATTCTATTTACACCCTTAATTTCATTTAAGTTTGACTAAATAGATGATCAGTTTATTGTGTTGCTTTCTTTTTTCTAGTTTGTGCATCACTGATCCAGTGCTTCTTTACCTCATTTCAGTGTATGCATGGATCTAAATGTAAAATTGGGAGCTACTGTACTGTAGGAAGAAGGTTGCAAGAGGTTAATATATTGGGTGGCCTCATACTTCCAGTTTGGGGTACAATAGAAAAGGCCCTGGCCAAGCAGGTTTATTTCTATGCCTATTACTTTTACTTGCAAGTTGCATTATATCAGAGTAAAATGTTGTGATTTATCTATATTCGCTGCTTGATCTAATTCCAAGACATGCCATCTTACCTATATTTTTGTATCAGCCCCTCTATGTTCTACTAGTTCCAAATAGATATGCAAACCACTTCATTACTCCTTAGGGTAAGGACGCAGTAGTCTTAAGGTTTCCTCTTGAAGAATAATGGTCTTCAAATAACAAAAGCTGGAAGTTGTGGGATAATCAGGAAAACGGGCAATTGCAGTTTTGAAGCCATGGTGGCAGCTAGGCATGACAATTCACCCATGGGTGTGGCATAATCTCCATGTAGGATTGGGGTGGAATGGGTACTGACAGGAGATGAATTACCAACATGGGTGCCCCTAGTGACACATTCTGAATCTAGATTTTATTATTCCCTCCATTTTTTTTTGGATCATACTCCCTCCATTTTTAAATATATGATGTTTAGGGCAAGCTAATTAGTGTCCTAACACCATATATTTAAAAATGGAAGTAGTGTATTATAGATTCTGATTTGACAGCCTTTGGTGTTTGTTTAAGCTGATATTTTATCTATGCATTGGTATTTAAATTTTAGTACTATATGTTTACAAAAGTAGTATGCATATAGTGCTCACATGAACTGTGTTATTTGTAACTCCAGACATCTTACCCTAAGTTTTTTTTCCTGTTTCTGGATGAACTTTATTCCTGCCTCTGATGAAGGTAGATCGATCTGGAATAAGCCTTTTTTAAAACCAAACATAGGGTAATTCTAGGAAACCTACATATCACAATATTGCAAAGTTACAGATTGAGTGATTTACGCACCCCTCTTTCTAAATGTTGCTTAATGGCCCTTTGCCTTCTGTAACTGAACAGGTACGCCTGATTCACAGGAGAATACGTGTTGTCCGTTTAGTCACAACAAATGACAGTCAGCGAATCGTTGGACTGCTGATTCCAAATTCAGCAGTGGAGTCAGTACTAACAGGTTTGTTTCTGATGTCCAAGCAATCCTCTCAATCTCATGAGTATTAGTTGTGGTCAGAACCCAACAGGGACGATTTGTAGCCTTCTTAAGAAAATTGATTTTGTTTGCTATTGTAGCTGCTTGGGAGTTGGGAGGTTTAATTGTATGACACTCCCGGTATCTACAACATGTGCTAACTGCTAATGCTCAAGCTCAAGCTCCGTTCGTCATTTTTATTTTGGCATGCATAAGCTCAATTCAAATGCTATCTTCTGCAGGCTTGCAATGGGTCCAGGATATTGATGACTGACATGGAATGGCTCAAGCTCAAGCTCCGTTCGTCATTTTTATTTTGGCATGCATAAGCTCAATTCAAATGCTATCTTCTGCAGGCTTGCAATGGGTCCAGGATATTGATGACTGACATGGAATGGCTTGAATTTTGTTTTTCATATGCATTCATTTTACTGGGTTTTTTTTCCAACCTTTTGACACTGTTCTGATGTTAGATGCAGCAGCATTTAGGGCCTCTGCATATTTGATTGTGTTTCTAGGTAGATAGCAAGGTAACTTACGCGAAGCGATGAAATTCTTAGCTTACAAGTCAGGCAGACAAGTTTTGTATGTAAAATATGCGGTGCGGTACCGCTGTTGTCTCTTCTTTCTTTTCCTCTTTTGTTCTCTACCTGGTTTATATGTTGTATAGCATGTAAAGCTACTAAAAAAAAGCTCAGGTTAACCTCAAAGAAAGTAGCACCTCACAATCTGGTGGTGCCATAGTGTTTCCAGTGGAGTTACTGCTGATGCTGAAAACTAGGGCGCATTTATATTATGATCAAATCATGTACGTGCAAAACTTTATGTCCAGTGACAACTGACAAGATGTGTCTGTTGGCTCTGTTGATGATGATGTTGGAGTGTTGGACTGATTTTTTGACGTTCGGCTTGAACAACAGTAAAATAGCCAAATGTTTAGCAAGTTGTGGTAGGCTAGAGATGAAACCCAAAAGAGGAGAAATAGGGAGACATATAAAGGGACATAAAGGGCACAAGACAGAAAGAGATCACGGTTTAGGCATGTTGATTGCCAGTCTCTGAGCGCTCCTGTTCATAGCTAAATCTTTGGAGATATTTCACTCCTTAAGGTCTCTCTTAACGGATTCGTTCCAAGTTAGTTTAGGTTGACTTCTACCGCTCTTTACATTATCGGTCCGCTTTAGAACCCCACTACGTACCGGCGCCTCAGGAGGCCTCTGCTGGATATGTTCAAATCATCTCAACCGATATTAATCAATTTCTTCTCAATGGGTGTCATCCCAACCCTATCTCGAATATCGTTGTTCCGGACTCTATCCATCCTTGTGTGCCCACAATACCAATACAACATACGTATCTTTGCTACACTTAATTGCTGGACATGTCGTCTTTTTTAGGCTAACACTCAGCACCGTATAACATCGTTGGGTGAATCGCCGTCCTATAGAACTTATCTTTCAGCTTCCGAGGCACCTTTTTGTCACATAGGATGCCAGAAGCTTGACGCCATTTCAACCAGCCGGCTGAAATTCTATGCCTAACATCTTCATCAATGTCTCCATCCTTTTGTAGCATCGACCCTAAATACCGAAAAGTATCCTTCTTGGCCACCACTTGGCCATCGAGGCTAACGTCTCCCTCCTCATGTCTAGTCGTGCTGAAATCACACCTCATGTACTCGGTCTTAGTCCTACTAAATCTGAACCATTTCGACTCTAACGTGTGCCTCTATAGTTCTAACTTCCTATTAACCCATGCCCTACTGTTGTCAACTAGCACCACATCATCAGCAAAGAGCATATACCCAGGGATATCACCTTGTATATCCCTTGTGGCCTCATCCATCGGCTTGAAGCTTCCTGAAAAATAATGACGTTTCATGATGCATTTTTTATTGTAGATGTATAATGAAGGGTACACGAAAGTCTAAAGTCTTTGTGAGACGTTGGTTCTCGGATGACACACATAAATACACAAAACACTTAAGATAGAACTTTGTGCCAGAAGCTTCCGAGTTGTTCTTGACGAATGGACAGGGAAATGGTTTGAAAATTGCTGCCAGTCGTGGGGAGAAATCACCACAAATCGCAAGCCACGAATTGCGGTTGCTGCTAACAAAAAGTAAATTCTTATCAAACCTAAGCTAGCCCATCATTATCCGATGTTGGTTCTCCAGGTGATGTGTCAGTGCGACGACCTTGACATGTTGGCCACACTCGCGCCTGCGCCACTTCAGGGCAATCAAACAACACACTCGCCTACTGCTACTCGGTATAGTTGAACGATAACGACACGCCACGGCCGTCCGTCCATGACTCCCGTTCGGATGTGCCCTAAAAAAACTCTTCACATCCTGTTCGCTCATCCCACTCCCTGCAGCACCTCCATCTCGCGCCATACCCCGCGGCGCTTCCACCGGCCAGCGTCGGTCGTCTTCCTGTCCATACTCAGCCAGAGCTCGCCGGCAGTCGTCTGCGCCTGCGGCCGGCCCCTTCCTCCTGGCTAGAGCTCGCCGACGACCTACGCCTGTTACTAGCCTGTCCTTGCCTCCCTCTCTGCCCGCCTGTGACAGCGGCAGCCCGCAGCGCGGACAAAGCTCGCCGGTGGTGTAAGGTCCAAATGGCTAGGGGTGATGAATAGCCTATTTAAATTTTCTACAAACTTTACTAAACAACAAGTTAGTAAATAAGATGATGAAGCTCTTCTAGCACTAGCACAACTAATTTATGCAAGCCGTCTACACAAAACTAGTAAACAACAAGGCTATGAACTATAGCTCACACCAACAACCTAAGTTACTAGGCTAATTACTCCTATGAGATAAGCTATTCTACTCAAGCTAAATAAGACAAAGAACAATAAATAAAGAAGAGAGCTTGAATAGATATACCAACGTTGATGAGAAGAGATATGTCAAATGTACCAATCAATAAATGTGATCACATACACAAATAAAATCCTCGGCAATAAGATGACACAAGATTTTTTACCGAGATTCACTTGCTTCCCGGCAAGCTACTCCTCGTTGTGGCGATGCACCCACTTGATGGATCGTGAGCTAATCAACTATCAAGAGTTGAACCCTCAGCGGGTACCGCACATCTACTCACAAGATGAGGATCCTCCAAGCCACGAGTTCCACTAGAGTAGCCAATTCGTGAACTACCGCGGGGAAGGCTCAAAAACCCCTTACAATCGCTTGGTGAGACTCGAAATAATCTCCAATCAGGAGCTCAACACCACTGCTGCTCCAAGCCGTCTAGGGTGTCGGGAAACACCCAAGATTAACAAGCAATCCGCAGCAAACTCAAGAATCAAGTGCCACTAGATGCAACTCTCAATGCAATGCACTTGAATCTCATTCAATCTCTCTAGAATATGCAACCAAACAAGGAGATGAGTGGAGAGGAAGTTCTCTAGCTCAAAGTGTGCCTCAATATCTCAAATGTGCAAGAGAGAACCCTAAGGGCCGGCCACCTCTTATTTATAGAGTGGGGAAGAGGAGCTAGCCGTTAGCAATTCACTGGGCAGAATTCGAGGGCGACAGACGCGTCTGTCGCCAAGCCGACAGACGCGACCCTAGCGTCTGTCGCTCTCAAACGTCGCCACATGTCCACTGCTCGTTTGAAATCCAACGGTCGACTCCCAGCGTCAGACGCATCCGACGTGAGACCGCTCCAGCGTCTGTCGCGCGACACACGCGGTCCAGAACGCTCCCGCCCCCTGCTCAGCCGCGACAGACGCAGCGCAGCGTCTGATGCTCGCGCGCTCGCTAGGCCGCCGAACACTGAGCGATAGACGCTGATGCCAGCATCTGTCGCGTGAGCGTCCGCGCGTCTGTCGCCTCCTCTCGCTCTTGTGCCCGACTGATGTCACTGTCGACGGACGCTGACGTCGTGCGTCCGTCGCGCGGCAACCACCGTGTCTATCGTGCCACCATAGCAGGTCATCGCCAGGGTAAGCCGACAAAAGCTGAGGGCAGCGTCTGTTGCTCCCGAGGACAGCGTCTGTCGCTCGTAAAACAGCGACGACCACCACCACGACTTTGCCTCCGGTTCTCGCATCTGGCGCAATGGAAAATGGACATTTCATTTTCCCGAAAATGCCTGAATCCCGAGAGAGAACCCCAAACCCCTCTCTACCGCTCAAACTCCACCGCCTTCGCTAATGTGCCAACACCATCATGTGTATATCACCATGTGCGAGTGTGTTAGCATTTTCACAAATATTTTTCAAGGCATTATGTTAGCTCTCTTTACTAGATCCTAAATGCATATGCTCATGAAGAAGACCTAGTAGCACTTGATTCGCGAGCTAACCGTGATTGCCCCTCTTGATAGTCGGCTATCAATCCTAGACCCGGTCAATTACTTCTCTACTCATCTTAGACCGGCAAAAGTGAACCCTACGATTATACCTTTGCCTTGATCACTTTGTTTCAAGTCCATCTCCTCGTGCTTGATCACCTTGATCATCATTTTATGTGCATCTCCACCTCTTGTGATCTTGTGGCCATCACTTTATGCCACATGCTCCTTCATCACGTGTGTTGCTTATGCCTAACTCATTCCACTTGATACAATAGCATTAGCAACTTGGTGTCATTAATTACCAAAACCAAACTTTGGCTTTCAGGTGGCCTATCTCCGCCCCCTCCGCTCGTCTCCAGAAGGGGCCACGACGACGCTGCCCTCCACCTGCTCATTCCTTGCTCTGCGTTGCGTCGTAGGAAGAAGGGTGAAAAAATACATGTTGCAAATCTATGTTTCAAGTGTCTTAGAGGTATGTTTCAAGTATTTCATGCGGATATTATAAAAGTAGATCGGGATGTTGCATATGTTGCAATGGTTGTACACGTATGTTGTAAGCTTTTGTTCCTAATGTTTTATTTGTTTTTCCAGACGTATGTTGCAAGTGTGTTTATTTGGATGTTGCATATATTTCACACATATATTGTAAGTGTTTTATCGGGATGTTGCATATGCTTTGCAATGGTTTTTTCAAGCATTTTCATGTGTTTTTTTAAGTGTTTCAGACGCATGTTTCAAGTGTTTCATCTGTATCCAGGCGCATGTTGCAAATGTTCTATCGGGATGGTTCAAAAGTAGATCGGGTATTGCATCTCTCTCCTCGCTTTATGCTACATCGCCTCGATGTCTCCTCCTCCCGGCATCAGCTGGGCATCTGCCACCCCCTCCCTCTCTTCTCGATGCTGGTGACGTTCGGGGCGGTGCGAGCACGCATGGGCGCGCGAAATCTCAATGTTGGTGAAGTTCGTGACGGCGCGAGCTTCGCGTGAACGCGCGAAACACCACAGGTGTCCAGACGCCCCATCCATCCAGACGTTGGCCACTACGACTACGAGACTAGGACTACAAACGATACTCACACAAGTTGAAGCACATATCCTAGAAAGGAATACTCAATCATATCAACGATGTATACAAGGAAAACTAAAAAGAAGCAGCGGCGAAGGAAAAACAAATCGTAGCTCAACTAATCATCTTTGCTTGTTTCAAATGTCGACCTCTAAAGATCTAGCTTCCATATTGATACAATAGCTGCTATGCCGACGCAAAAACAAATAATGACACATAAGACTGTCCCCACTGGATACGGCATCGTCGACCGCTACGCGCCAGCCGGCCTCCAGATCAGCGAACTTAGCGGAGAAACACCTGCAGCGGGTACGGGATGCAAACCGCTACCGGCGCGCCGTCCTCCAAATTTGAGGACTTCCAGGAGCTACGCTACGCATTGGCGCGTGGGACCACAGTCATGTGCTGCAGCGCACCAGAGAGGGACACCAGAGAGGGACAGGAGAGCATGCAGCGGGCCCCACTATTTAAATTCCAAAAAAACGTTATAACTCATAAACCAATTAACCAAATTAAATTCTAATTGCACCATTAAATTCGTTTCAATAAATTCTTCAAAACAAGATCTCACATGGATATATTTAGATAAAGTGATAAATAGGCTCCATAGTGGATAGAGGATGAATGAGTGCGGAAGAATTGGGTATATATGAGAAAATCTTGATGGCTAGAATGTATAGAGGATGAATATAGAGGTTCATGAGTACGGATAGTCTAAAAGCTTCTCAAATTCAGTGTCTTACGAGCAGCTTAATAATAACCACAAAAGGCACCATATATGCTACGTAGTTACGTGCTCCCTCGTATTTTAAATTATTTAACGTCTTGACTTTTTTAGATACATTATTTTTTATTATATGACTAAACAAATGGTATATCTAAATAGATTAAAAAAACTATAAATGTCTTGTAATTTTGAATAGAGCTGACCGCGACGCGCTTCCCAAACAAGGCTGCTCGCGCGCGTTCCACAGGCAGGCAAGGCGGGGATGGGGAATTGGCTTGAGAAGAAGGCTGTGTTTACTTCCTCGGAAAAAAAAACAATGTGCAAACAAAAGATTTCCCGTCACATTAAACTTGTGATATATGCATGAAGTACTAAATGTAGATGAAATCAAAAACTAATTGTACAGCTTGGTTGTACTTTGCGAGACGAACGTTTTGAACCTAATTAGTCAACAGTTGGACACTATTTACCAAATAAAGCCAAAACATGCTACAGTACTTTTTTTACACCTTTTCGCGGAACTAAACACACCCGAAATGAGACGAGACTTCACAGGGGAAGCAGGGTATATCCTAGGTCCATCCGAAATTATTGGCGCCTTTTTCCACAATCTTGGCTGCTGGCCTGCCTCTTTCTACAGTCCACACGTGCCGACTTCAGATAGCAGAGGCTCTTTCTTGAGAAAGCATTTTTTGGTGCATATATGTTGAGCATGCGTTATTTTCACCGTCCAAACACCACATCGAGATACGTGCCATTACAATCAGTAGTACGAAGCATTGGAGAAGGTAGTGTGAAGAATTAGGAAGAATAAACAGCATGAATCTCAAAGCAGTATTCAACGGTGAAGATAGAACATGTTGAGCATCTCCAACGCGCACCGCCGGTCGCCGCGCCGTAAGTGCAGCACGCCGCAAGTGCCAAACACTCACTCACACGGCACATCGCTAAGGTTTGGTAGCTGTCGCAGCTGCGCCAACTGTCCAGCAGACGATTCGTTCGCCACACTCACGGTGCGGCCACAGCTGTGGCGTTTTTTTTTACAACACCACAGCTGTGGTGTAGTGTGGATGTGGCGGGAGCCAAACAAAGCTCCTTCCCCTTGACCCCGTTCGACGCGTTCCCCAATCGAGCCGAAATCAATCCCAGATCCCAATCCGTATCCTCCCTTCCCACCAAACCCTAAGGCCTCGTTTAGTTCTAGAGGTGTAAAGTTTTTGGGTGTCATATCGGATGTTTTGTAGGATATTAGAAGAGGTGTTCGGATACTAATAAAAAAATAATTACAGAACTCGCTTGTAAACCGTGAGATGAATTTATTAAGACTAATTAATCCGTCATTAGCACATGTTTACTGCAGCACGACATTGTCTACTCACGAACTAATTAGGCTTAAAAAATTTGTCTCACAAAATACACGTAATTTGTACAATTAATTATTAGTCTATATTTAATAATTCAGTGTCAAAAAAAAATGATGCGATAGGTCGTAAAGTTTGAGGGCGAGGAACTACAAAGAAGCCTAACTCTCCCCCCTCCCCCGAGCGTAACCGGCGGCGATCCAAGATGCCGGCGACGGCGGGGCGCGTTCGCATGCCCGCGAACAACCGCGTGCACAGCAGCGCGGCGTTGCAGACGCACGGCATCTGGCAGAGCGCCATCGGATACGACCCCTACGCGCCCAAGAACAACAAGCAACAGCCGGGCCGCCCCTCCTCCTCCGTCTCCGCCAACGCCGCCGCTGCAGCCGCCAGCGCCGCAGCAGCTTCGGGATCCGGCTCGGGCGATGGCAACGCCTACACCAGCTTCCAAGGCCTCCTCGCGCTCGCTCGCATCACCGGCTCCAACTCCGATGAGACACGCGGCGCCTGCAAGAAGTGCGGCCGCGTTGGCCACCTCACCTTCCAGTGCCGCAACTTCCTCTCCGTCAAGGACCTGGACCTGGACGACGCCGACGCCCAGGCCGCCGCACAGGCGGCCGCGCAGGCCAAGTTCGACGAGATAAAAAAAGAAGGCTGCTGCCGGTGGGAACGCAGATGAGGCTTCTGATGAAGTGGAAGAACGAGGACAGTGATTCCTCTGATTCAGACATCGACCCTGAGCTGGAGAAGATAATTGCTCAGCGCGAGCGGGCCAGGAATGGGGGAAGGAGGCCCAGGCAGGAAGAGAAGTCGTCAAGCCACCGCCATAGGAGGAGCAGCAGCAAGGGAAAATCAAAGCACACAAGGAGTAGAAGGAGTGATGATAGTGAGGATGAAGAGGAGGAAGGCAGAAGAGGCAGGAACAGGAAGAAGAGGTCCAACAGATCGAAGAAGCATGGAAGATCAGATGAGGATAGCAGTGACAATAGTGACTCTGATAGGCAGAGGCACAGGAAGAGGAGGAAGGACAGGAAGAGGAGGAGGAGCCACTGCAGGAGCGATGACTCATTGGATGAGAAGGATGTGTCTGGAGGCGAAGAAAGGAGGCATCGGCGTCACCGCAAGCGGAGCCATCACCGGAGGGATGCATCTGACTGTGACAATGGTGGCAGTGATTTTGCAGATGACAAGAATCAATCCAGCAGGCAGAGGAGGCACCGCTGGTTAGAAAGCAGTGGGTCCGATGAGGATGAGCGACATGACCATCGGGGAGCAAAGCGATCTGGGGAGAAGAACAGGGACCGCAAGAGGAGCTAAAGAGGGGCATTGAATTGGTAATCCTATTCGATGATGTTATTGAGTTCCTCTATTTATCAGCTGGGCCGTTGCCTTGTAAGTTTGAAACATTGAAGCATGATGCTTAACATGTGTCACAATATAATAACATGTTGGTGTATTACTGTATATCTGTCTGAACTATGCTTCGAGTCTATGCGTTCATGATTTGATAATTGAGGATTTTTTTTAATAAGGTGCGTTCAGTTAGCCTTTCCGCTCAATAATACTGCATGAGATAATTAGCATAGGGTATTCTTTTTTTAAACCAAACATAGGGTAATTCTAGGAGACCTACATATCACAATATTACAAAGTTACAGATTGAGTGATTGACCTACCCCTCTTTCTGAATGTTGCTTAATGGCCCTTTGCCTTCTGTAACTGAACAGGTACGCCAGATTCACAGGAGAATACGTGTTGTCCGTTTAGTCACAACAAATGACAGTCAGCGAATCGTTGGACTGCTGATTCCAAATTCAGCAGTAGAGTCAGTACTAACAGGTTTGTTTCTGATGTCCCAGCGATCCTCTCATAATCTCAAGAGTATTAGTTGTGGTCAGAACCCAACAGGGACGATTTGTAGCCTTAAGAAAATTGATTCTGTTGACTATTGTAGCTACTTGGGAGTTGGGAGGCTTAATTGTATGATGCTGCCCTGTATCTACAATATGTGCTAACTGGTAATGCTCAACCTTCGTTCCTCATTTTTATTTTTATTTTGGCACGCATAAGCTCAATTCAAATGCTGTCTTCTGCAGGTTTGCAATGGGTCCAGGACATTGATGACTGACATGGAAAGGCTTGAATTTTGTTTCTCATCCGCATTCATTTTACCGGGGTTTTTAAAAACTTTTTAACACTGTTCTGATGTTGGATGCAGCAGCATTTAGAGCCTCTGCACATTTGATTTTGTTTGCAAGGAGATATCAAGGTAACTTACCAGAAGCGATGAAATTCTTAGCTTACAGGTCAGGCGGGTATATACAGACAATTTTTGTATGATGCACGGTGCGGTATTCTCTTCTTTGTTTTCCTCCTATGCCGAACCGAATAGTACAAGAAAAACTGAGGCGTATTTAGCCTAATCATGTACGTCTTTATGTCCAGTGATAACTGGCAAGATGTGTCCATTATATTTTGTTTGTTTGACTCTGTTGTTGATGGCGGTGGAGTGTTGGACTGATCTTTGACGCTCGGCTTGATCCTTTGAAAAATAATGACGTTTGATGACGCATTTTTTATTTTAGATGTATAATAAAGAGTTTATAGAAACTAATGCATGACGCTTGTGACTACGCTGAGGGGAGAGAAAATAAGACGAGCGTAAGGAATGACAATACATCGTATCATTGTATAAGTAATGCCTCTAGATGACGATCCATCGACTGGCTATACTACTATTACTCTTGACTCCTGTTAGCCATGCACCATGGTCAAGGTGGACAGCATGATAGCTATGCATACGAGAAGTCCAGAGGATGCACGTAATCTTTGTGAGACGTTCTTGGATGACACAAATACAGACGTTGGTTCTTGGATGACACACAAATACACAATCACTTGAGATGGGAGAGAACTTTGTGCCAGAAGCTTCCCGAGGTGTTCTTGACGAAAGGATAGGGAAATATGATTTGAAACTTGCGGCCAATCGTGGGGAGAGATCACCAGAAATCGCAAGCCACGAATTGCGGTTGTGCGAAGTCATTGTACTGGTGGCTTGTGCTGCTAACGAAAAAAAAAATTATCCAACCTTAGCTAGCCCATCATTATTCGATGTTGGATTCTCCAGGTGGTGTGTCAGTGCGACGACCTTGACATGTTGGCCACTCACTCGCGCCTACGCCACTTCTGGGCAATCAAACAACGCACTCGCCAATTACTACTCGCTAATCAAACGGCGGCCACTACGATTACGAGACTAAAAGTTGAAACACCACTCACACAAGTCGAAGCACGTATCCTAGATAGGAACACTCCATATCACCGATGTATGCAAGGGAAACTTAAACAAAACAAAAAAAGCAAGAGAGGAAAAAACAAATTGCAGCTCGACTAATCATCTTAGCTTGTTTCATATGTCGACCTCTACATATCCAAATTCCATCGAACACCAACACTGCATGTACAATAGCTGTTGTGCCGAAGCACAACAAATGATGACACATGGAAGCTTTAAGTTTGGCAAAGGCCATGTTTGGTTGAGTTGTTTGTGGTTGTGAAAAAAGTCTTACGAACAGCTTAATAACCACAAAAGGCAACATATGTGCTACGTAGCTACATACTTCTTTGTTTCAAATTATAAGACGTTCTGATTTTTATAGATATGTTGCTTTTACTATAAAGGGGCATCCAAGCATGATGGCGGGTCACATGCACAGTGGTGCAAGGCAAAGGCAGTCATCAGACTCGATGACGACGATGCAACCTTCGTAGCAATCGTTCCCTCTTTTGGAATTCAGAGGCATCGTTATACGATCCTCCCTCCGTCCAAAAATAAGTACATACTTTGAAAAGTCAATTAATCTTAAGTTTAACTAAATATATAAAAAATACTATTTTTATTGTACCAAATAAATATCATGAGATTAATCATGCCATATATTTTTAGAGTGTTGCTCCGGTGGTCCTCTTTTCAAAGGTAGCACGCATCTCAAAGCACTTGGGTAATTAATTAAAATTAATTATGGTTGGATCTGGGTTAGGGCTGACCCTGTCCGTGTCCAAGCCCGTGCCCAGCCGCAGCCCACTCAGATCCGACTCCGATTTTTATTCGATCCACAGTTCACGGAAGTGTTCGGGCTCATTCGCATTGCCGACGGGCGAGGGGCGGCGGCGGTGCACGGAGGGCTTGACGACGGTGCCACACAGAGAACTTGGCAGTGGTGACGCATGAAGAGGCTGAGGGACCCGAGGCGAGGCTAAGGCCGGCGATGGCGCCGGCACAAGTCCGTGCTCGGGCTCGTTAGCGGCTCCGACGGGCGAGGGGCCACGACGGCGTCGCACGGAGGTCTTGGCAGCGGCGGTGGACAGGGCGGCGGTGATAGCAGCGACAGACAACGGCGGACAGGGCCATGGAGGACGGGAGACAGGACGGACGGTGGCATGTGCGGCTGCAGAGGGGACGGGACTGCCCCCCTGTCGGAGCTCAGCTATCTGTAAGTTCATCCTCCCTTTCCTTGCTGCCCTTTACCTCTCCTCTCTGCAACCAATCCGTACGCTCTATCTGCCATGTGCGCGTGTACTTTCATCCTTCCTCTTCAGTTTAATTCCCTTCGTGTTTGGATTAGCCAAAAAGAAACTTTATTTCGTGTTTGGATTAACAATGGACAGGGATTCCTTTCGTGTTTCCTTCCGTCCTACACATGGAATCTGGCCCTCAGCTGAATCTCTCCATCGACGCCTCCCCTGCTGGGCTGCTGTTAATCTTGTTGCATGTCAGCTTCTCCAGTCCGGCCTTCAGAACAATTTTGATTAAGAAGAAGAAGCTCGATCACCTCTTTGATTCAGAAGATGCACCAGGACAGCAAACATCCATATTTGCAATTTTGATTGCTCACTAGACTACATTAGTAGATGCAGTTTTAAACAGTCTAAACTGGTTTATGCTCTGAACCCGGAGTTGGTTTGCCCTTAGGTATGTTATCTGTCACATATCGTCGCCATTTTCATCATCTCCATAATCAATAAGTTTCAACAACGTATCTAGAAATGGACACCAATGTCTTATGCAAATTAGCCAAGTTAAATCGTATCATACTATGCAGTCTTCAAAATTGTTTGGAGCAAGCACCTGCAGATAGATATAACTTGAGAAAAAAAAACACTTTTGTTTCAGCTAAAATTTCATTTTAGAGGAAACGTAGCTGTAATTGGTCTCCTTAGTTACGTTCCATGGCGAAAGAAAGTACACTTTAATTCATAAGGACTCTGGATCAAGGTAGAGGTAGCAAAAAAATGTTTAATTCTTTTTCTCTGTGCAGGAGTTCTTTGGACCAGTGGCGGATCCAGGAATCAAAACCTGTGGGGCCAGCCAGTAGGAGCTATGGGGCCGAACCATATATGCTACAGTAAAATTACACTAGATTCGTCAAAACCTGTGGGGCCAGATGGCCCCACAGGTTACACGTACGTCCGCCACTGCTTTGGACATTGTAGAATACAAGGAAGGATGCAGTTTTTGACAATCATATCTTGAATTATCTTTCGACGGTGATCCACACAAATAGGCGCCTGTTGCTAGAGCCGAAGAAGCTGGAGATGGCTAATGAACTACTGGAGAAACTAGTGCAGGGAGAGATGTAGCCTGTGGTCACCCTGTTTTTTTTTTCCAAAGTTGAGTCTGTACAACTTTGTGTAGAGTCAGGTGATCTTTTGGTCATGTGTTGGTGATGTTGGGCTGTGTTTAGTTCCCGAATCCGGGCTCCCGAATTGCTACAGTGCACATTAAATGCGCACTACAGTAATTCGTTTGTTTTGGTAAAAATTGTCTAAACTTCGACTAATTAGGCTCAAAATATTCGTCTCGTAAAGTACAATAAAACTGTGCAATTAGTTTTTAATTTCATCTACATTTAGTACTCCATGCATGTGCCGTCATTTTGATGGGATGAGAATCTTTTTTTTCATAGTGGAATTTGGGGGTAGAAATTGGGAACTAAACAAGGTCTTGGTCGTTCATTTGTAGTTCATTAGTTGTGATGTTTCGTTGGATTCATAGCTGGAAGGGAGGACTTGCCAACGCCTGCATGCGTGTGCAATGCCAATTTGGTACTGAATTGTACGCTTTGTTATAAATCCGGGCATGAATAGATAGTAGCATACGTGTAAATACCAGCAGAGTAGATACAGGCTGAAAGTAACAGAGGCAGTTGTGCGAGAATTGTGCATTTTTTATTTCAAAAATCGAAGGCCCTGACTACTTAAGATGAGTTCTGCATCCAAATTCAGCCACTTGGCTAGGGCTAAACGCCTATGCGTTGTGGTGTCATGATGTCACTCAGAATCTGGAATAGTAGAAGCAACTTCATGAACATAGGCCTGGTTTAGATACTGGATTCGGGGCACCCCAAATTACTGTAGCAACATTGTTTGGGCCTGTAGGGCCGGTTTAGTTCCTAGAAAAATTTGTAAAATTTTCCAGATTTTCCGTCACATCGAATCTTTAGACACATGCATGAAGCATTAAATATAGATAAAAAATAAAACTAATTACACAGTTTAGACGAAATAGACGAGATGAATCTTTTAAGTCTAATTAGATCATGATTGGACACTAATTATCAAATAACAACGAAACGTGCTATAGGGTTATTTTGCAAAAAATTTTGCAACTGAACAAGCCCTTGGTAATAATTGTCCGAACATTGATTAATTAGGCTTAAAATGTTTGTCTCGTAAAGTACAACAAAACTGTGCAATTAGTTTTTTATTTCATCTACATTTAGTACTCCATGCATATGCCGATATTTTGATGTGACAGGAAATCTTCTTTTTGCATAGTGAAATTTAGGGGAGAAGTTGGAAACTAAACAAGTCCATACTACTAGACCTTAGAATAGTAGTAGCGTACAAACTTAGACAGCATCTGGGTGGCCAAAGTCATTGGCGACACATACATTTGTAATTCAGGTTTCTGCTGACACATTGCTTTCATCAATGCTCGAAGCAACCAAATGAAGGATTCAACACGCTCATCTGACACGATACCGCACCAAAAAACTGTTTGCTTCGGTGCTGGTTCATTCCAACGAAGGGAACAAAAGGCATCTTATACCTGTTCATTCGGTAGGTACTGTCAAACACGACGACATCACCAAATGATTGGTAGTCCATACAGGACTGGCCATCACACCAAAACATAGTCCTCAAACGACCATCGCCATCAAGCTGGTAATCATAATAGACGTCGGGATCAGCCATCAGCCTACTCTGCATGAGACCTAACACCGTCATTGCATCACCTTGTGCGATCCTAGCTCTCTTGTACCTAGATGAGAAGTTGTATGCATCCTTCCTAACGATGCCAACTTCACTGTACCCACCATATCTGCACTGAAGAACATCCATAATGACATGCTTACGGATCCCAACAGCTTCCATTGCCATGATTTCTGTTTTCTGGAAATCCTTCAATTTCCGGTGAGACCATAGGAATGGAAATTCATCTTTTGTGGCGAGACGATGGTTGTGCTCATCCACAAAATTACTCACATACCATACACCATGGGTTTGATCCAGTCTGATATCCAATTTTGCCTGACAAACACATCGAGTCAAAGGTCTTGGTCTACGGCTCAAATCATCCTTCTCTATCCATTTTGTATCTCGCTCCCCTTCTTGAGAACACAAGAACCACCTGAACAATAGTTGTTTAGAGTGCTTGGCACGCGTCAACTTCTGCTTTCTGACACTGAAACCCTTGTCCCTCGCATACTTGTTGTAGAAAATGCAAGCCTCCTCTTCAGTTGCAAAGGTCTTTTGGACTATGTCCCAGTACTCATCCAATGTATTGTTCATCTCTGCACCAGCTACGATTCTTGTAAAAATATCCTGGTCATAAGCACAGTTGCCATCCCTGCAAACGCAAATGGTGTGTTTCGTCCGTATGGACATATGAAACACCGTCACAAACTAGCTGCCACAAACCCACAATATTGACCAAATAAATAAGGAGTCATATGGATAATTTACCGGTGCATCTCTTTGTGCATCACCACCAATTTCCTTTCTCATTGATGATAAACTTGAAGAACAAGGGAGATGTTCAAAGTTGTACTAACTACCGTGGGATTAAGTTGATGAGCCATACGATGAAGCTCTGGGAGAGGGTTATCGAGCATCGTCTAAGGAGAGTGACACATGTGACCCAAAATCAGTTTGGGTTCATGCCTGGTAGGTCGACCATGGAGGCGATTTTCTTATTACGACAATTGATGGAGAGATATATGAAGCAGAAGAAGGACTTGCACATGGTCTTTATTGACCTCGAGAAGGCATATGACAAAGTACCGAGAAATGTCATGTGGTGGGCCTTGGAAAAGCACAAAGTCCCAACTAAGTACGTTACCCTCATCGAGGATATGTACAAGGATGTGGTGACGTTTGTCCGAACATGTGATGGCGACACCAGTGACTTTCCAATTAAAATAGGACTGCATCAGGAGGTCAGCTTTGAGCCCTTATT